>JAAVMX010000002.1:6250000-7500000 GCA_012934285.1 Ophiocordyceps sinensis | reverse complement strand
AGCGGGCTTAAAGAGAGCGTATTCTAGCTTAATTACACTACGGCAAGCGTTAATAAGCGATATACAAAGGGGAATATCACTATCGTAATCTTTGCTAAAGGCTCTCTAATATAGTTAAAGTTTATTAAAGAGAGTCTAGAGAACCTTATAAAGCGGTATAGAGGGATTTTCCGTGCGGACCTTATTAAATATCGTTATTATCTAGTTAGTAAAATAATGACTATAGTTAGCGTCTGTGTTAAAATATTGCTTAATAATATTATAGGTTGCACGGAACGATGTAGTTAACTTAACGTATTAGATATAGAAGGTCTCGGCTCTATCCGTTAGAATCTAAGAGAATAGGTTATAAAATTAACCAGGTTGCACTTTAAGCTTATAGCAGGTTCTTATAAATAAGTAGACCTTATCGTCGAAGAGGTTATAGGGCTTTCCCGTATAACACTTATCCTTCCTCTAGAGTTTGGCGAATTTCTGCTGTAGGTCGGCATCTACATCGACGTTTAGAACTTCGATTAGTAGGATCGTAGTGTAAGCGTTAATCGATGGCAAAGGGGCAATAGTTATAGCAGCAGGAGGGAAAATAGGGGTAAGGACAATAGGGGCACCGGGCGCAATAGGGGCACTAGTAACAATAGGGCTATTAGCTAGTTAAATTAATAAGTTGTTAGGTAGATAGTCTATTATTATTGCATTATACCGGGAATAGCTACCGGGCCTAGAGTCGGGTTTAAGGCAGGAGACGGGTTTAGGGCAGGAGACGGGTCTAGCGTAGGAGATATCGGGGTAGGAGACGGGGTGTTATATTGTTGCTTAATGCCTTAAATGCCCTAAAGCTTTATATTATATGCCGTTATTCCGATATCGAACTTCGTTATTGCCTAAGCTTGCCTAGGCTAGTTTAGCACTAATTCCGCTAATTATAGAGTGATAAATTGTTTTAGGAACGAGGTGTTGTTTAGGCTAGGGTAGATGCCTCGTCGTTTAAGCAGAAGCCTAACTTCCCTCCTAAACTCCCTCTTTAACACTTCCTAAGTCTCCTTAGTCCACCCTTAGAAATGCTCTTAGAAGTATCTAAGGAGCTCGTTATCTTATAGACTAATATCGTGGTAATAGAATGATAGGAATCGTGCAGTATATATTGTAAGGGCAGTCTCGTTGCGCTCTTTAGGTATTACTTTATTATCCTAGAGGTCGATGTCTATCGCCGATAGGAAGCCATCTAGGATTAGCACGTTAGCGAGGTACTTTTTAAGAGTAGGTAGGGTCCTCTTTAATAGGCCTAGGGTTAAGGTTAAAGAAGAAGCTATTTTCGTTAGTATCGTAAGGGATTTCACGATGGTTGTCTTACGTTATAGACGCACTTTAATTAATGTTAGCCTAACCTATCTAATAGGAGTAACGGGCTTAATAGAAGCTAGGAAAGACGTCTCGACCGTTAGATCGGGTCGGAGATATCCTTGTTTTTAGCACGAAGATAACCGTCCCTAAGTGTTCCCGAAGGTGTTTTGCACTACTCGATGGTTACGGATCTTATCTCTTCTACCTAGCTGTCTGTGATTGACCGAATCAATTACTAATTAGTGTTAGTAGGTCTCTAGGTCGACCTTATAGGGTAAATAGTATGGTTGTATTAGGTTGTATTGCTAGCTAAGTAAGGGGAAGCTATCGCGGTGACGTAGCTCCCTAGATTACGTGCATTACGTGTGTATGACTACGTAGTCGTACGTAGCTAGCTATTCCTATAATACCTTCTATAAATAAAATACTAGATAATTATCTATATATAAGAACTTCTATACTAGATATAAATGCTAAAAATACATAATCCTAGAATAATCCCTATAAAATACGCGATAATATATCCGAGGAAAATATTCCTAACTATATAATATAGGACAATAATAATAAGGATTAAAGAATTCAGGTTAAAATACCTAAGAAGCCGGCTGAATTCTATAACGACTACTAAGAATACCTAATACATCTACTAATAAATAACGATAATATAACCCTTCTATCTGCTTTAGAAGGTTATAATCCTATAGAACTAAAAACCTATAAGTAAGCTATAAAAAGCGCCGAAGCTCTACACTAGGATAAAGGCATAGTAGCAGAAATACAGCAGCTTATAGATAATAATACTTAGGAAATAACCGAGCTACCCGAAGACCGGGAAGCCCTCGGAAGCCGATAGGTCTATAGAGTTAAAAAGGATAATAAAAACTAAATAAAGAAGTTTAAAGCTCGACTTATAGCTTTAGGCTATAAGCAAATATACGGCTTAGACTATATTAAAACCTTCTCTACTATAGTAAGACCTAAGTCTATAAGGCTCCTACTACTATAGGCTATCACTAATAACCAAAAAGTACTATAGTTTAATATAAAAAATGCCTTTCTTTATACGGATATAGATATAGAAACGTATATATAGATACCTAAAGCTTTTCTAGATATAATACTATACGCATGGTTTGTCTAGCATAAAAATACAAAATATAAAGGCATAACTTACTTTAATTACTTAAATAAAAATAAGACGAAGAAGCTCGTAGTGAAATTGAGAAAAGCACTATACGGCTTAAAACAAAGTCCTTTACTCTAGTATAACCTATTAAAAAGCGTACTAAACGAGCTTAGTTTTTACTGCCTTCTAATAGACGAAGGAGTGTTTATAAATAGCACACTATGAATAGCTATAGCCGTCCATATAGATAATCTCCTCTTCTATAGGCCTATAGAGCGTGTAATAACCTAAGTAATAGATTAAATAAATAAAACCCTACTAATCGAATCGCTAGGGGAAGTTAAAGACTTCTTAGGATTATCTATATAAATAAACAGAGACATAAAGGAATTATATATATCTTAAGCAACCTATATAAAAAATAAAATAAAGGAATTTAAAAAAGAAAATATAGGAACCTTTAATACACCTACTACTAAGGGCGTTAAATTAAATAAATCAGGAATAAAGAACGCCTCTAAAAAAGACATACTCTTATACTAAATGCAAATAGGCTCCTTGCTATTTTTAGCCCTATTTATAAGGCCTAATATCCTCTTCGCAGTAATATCCTACGTAAGATTTTCTTCTTAACCCGACTCCTCGCATTTTAAAGCCCTCGATGTTATATAGAAATACCTAAACAAATTCCCTAACCTATGCTTATACTATAACTGCAATATACTAATATTAGATTTTCATTTTATAGCCTATACGGACTCCGATTAGGGTAGTGACCTTATAGACCGACGATCGGTCTCTAGATACTGTTTCTTTATACGCAATAATCTTATAAGCTAGTTATATCTAAAACAAAAATCCATATCGCTATCTACTTACGAAGCAGAGTTTATAGGCCTTAGAGAGGCTAATAAGGAGGCCTTATACCTATATAGCCACCTAAATAGCATAGCAAAAGAGTTATCTATATCTATATCTAATAAAGTCCCGCTAATATTCTCCGATAGTTAATTAGCACTAAAAATAGCGAATAACCCGGAATCTTATAAACTACGGAAGCATATCGGCCTCGCTTATAACTTTACCCGCAATAGTATTCTACTAGGCGAAATAGAAGTATTCTATATAAAGTCCGCCGATAATATTGCTAATATATTTACAAACGAATTAGAACGTATACTATTTAATAAATTTCGATGCCTTTTAGGTCTTAAATAGGATCCTATACATAAATATAAATAGAGATTTTTAGCTGCTCTTTCTTATGCTTTCTTCTAGCTTTCCTCTATAATAACCTTTAGTTTTTTCCTATATATAGGTTTACTAAACGGACTAATAAATATATAGTAGAGTTTTTATTTTACTTTCTCTCTATATAATATAGTAGAATTATTTTTCTCTATATAAAAGGTTTTTTCCTATAAAATAGGTTTTTCTAGAGAGTTTTATAAATCTTAGTTAGTTATAAACGGACATATATAAAGCGCACTTCTTATACAATAAGTACCCTTTAAGAGGGGCTATAAGGGGGCAGATATCTCCCGATTGGTTTATTCTACCGGCATATAAAGATATGTATTAGAACCGCCGTGCATTTTTGTATATAACATAAGTCACCCGGCTATATTAGCTGCCCGGATGCTCGAGATACCGAATGCCGAAGTATATAGTATGTGTAGGGACTAATGTGCGTATAGTCTATAGTCGGGCCCCGGTTAACTAAGGTCACCTACACTACCTCCTATTACTCGCGCAATTAATCACGCAATAACTAGGATACTATACGAGGTTAGACTATATGCACCTAGCATAGAATTAATAGCGCTTTCCATCCCGACAATTAGTTAAGTCATATATACCTTTATTCTTATGCAATTGGCTATATAAAGGGATCTTAGTCCGCACTTAGACAGACTATCACTAAGCAATTCTATATCCTCTTCTCTCTCTTATCTTTACATCTTCCTCGACACTTTCTGCATTGCCGTAATCCTCTGCCTCTAAGCTTCCCTTTCGGCTCTTATTGCTAATAAGACACAAAAGGGGCAAAACACTAAGAAAGTAATTATATTATAAACTAAGGGTAGCTTAAGAAGACAAGCGGCTTAAAAAGGCAAAGAGGAGGTTATAGCGGAGAGACGGTCGTTTTTAGTATAATAGCGAGTAATCTAAGGGATCTAAGGGACGCTTTAGGTAAGAGGCAACTTAAAGCTTAGGCAAAGATAGGGATTATAACTAATAAAAACCTAAATGGAAGCTTAAAGGCAGAGGATTATAGTAGTATAGAAAGTATTAAAGAATATTTCAAGATAAAAGAGAAAAGAGGATATGGAATTGCTTAGTAATAGTATATCTAAGTGCGGAGTAAGATCCCTTTATATAGCTAATTGCATAAGAATAAAGGTATATATAACTTAACTAATTATCGAGATAAAAAGCGCTATTAATTTTATATAAAGGTATATATAGTCTAACCTCGTATAGTATTTTAGTTATTGCGTGATTAATTACGCGAGTAATAGGAGGTAGTATAGGTAACCCTAGTTAACTAGGGCCTAACTATAGACTCTACGCACATTAGTCCCTATATATACTATATACTTCGGCATTTGGTATCTTAAGCATCCGGGCAGCTAATACAGCCGGGTGACTTATGTTATATATAATAATACACGGCGGTTCTAATATATATCTTTATATAGCGGTAGTGTTAGTAGGTCTTTAGGTCGACCTTATAGGGTAAACAGTGTGGTTGTATTAGGTTAGTTGCTAGCTAGGTAAGGGGAAGCTATCGCAGTAATATAGCCTTCCCGGATAATACGTGATCCCTACGATCACGTGTGTGTATGCGATAACAACGTCGCACGTAGCTATATAGCTAGCTATTCCTACACTCGCAGTTTTTCCTTTATAGAAACACATCGTACCTTATAGAACAAAAAGAAAGAGCCTAGTTAAGCAGGCTGTTGCATTTACGCGGGCGCGAGGTTAAAGCCATATTGTAATAGCTATATAACCGTTAAATACGCAGCTGGTTTACAACGTGATAACGCAACGCGAGAAAACACCTCTTTAACGCAGTGGTTAGGCTAGTAACCTCTATTAATGATTAGGCGGTCTAGACCACCGCTTCGTGCTAGTAACCGCGCTTCGGGGTAGCCTTACTAACTATCTTACCGAACGTTATAGTAGGAAGGAAAGTAATTAGGGAAAAATAACAAAATGTTCGTCGGGGCTATTCTTTTAGGGCTATTTATACTAAGGTTATTCGACGGGGGCGGTTGTAAGGATTAGACTTATTAGACTTAATGTCTAGGAACCCCTTCGGGGACGATTCCTAGTTAAGCATATTAATAATATTACTCTACCGAAAGATTATTCTTTTTATTAATTTCGCTATAGTGTTTATTATAATGTTTGCAGCGAATTGCCAGAATGTATTTAACCGAACAATAGCATACGATAAGATAACCTTCCCAATTGGTTTAAACATAAACATCCGGAGGTTTAGGGTTCGAACCGTGTCGACGAATTCTTTTATTATAGTTAATTAAGCAATAGAATAGGTAAAGGAATAAGTGCGCGAATAAGCGCGCAATTAAATAATAAAGGAGCGCGCAATTAAATAAGGAAGGAAAAGAGCGTTAAAGATTAAGGCCGCACGACGAAAGCTTCTATCCTTACGGTTAGCGCGTTAGTCTTAACGAAGCGTTTAAGAGACTTATTCGGGGAGGACTTCGTTAATGCATTAGCTAGGTTGTTATTCCTATTAATCCATCGGACTTCTGTAATCTCCCTTCGCTCGTATAACTAACGAAGCGATATAATATCGATTATTAGTCGCTTCTCTTTCGTTATAGTAAGCTTTGTAAGACATTCGTAAAGCGAATACGAGTCTATATAAAGGATTAAAGGCACCGGAAGCAGCTGCAGGCGTTCTATAATTATCTTAATCGTTATAGCGAGGCAAATGCCGATATTAACGCCTTTAACCATGCCGTAGACCTCTAAGGCTAGAACGCTGCGTATAACCTTTTTGCACTTAGTAGAGCTCTAGTGTACGATGTTGCCTTTAATCTCAAAGTGGCTGTTAGACCGGGTCTCTATAATAAGCGCAATAATAAAGCCTAGCTGTAAAGAGAGGTCTAAGTTGTTTGCAAAAGAGCTATCCGTAAATACTAGCAGCTTCGCATTCGTAAGATTAACTAGTTCGTACGTTAGGCCGCGTTCCTTATAGTCTATTTGCTATTGCAGGCGTTTATTAATCGTTACGTAGTCTTTTTCGTTAGGATTTTAAACTTATACTGCTATAGAAAGGTTAAAAGAAGCTTCCGGTTGGCAAATTAACGCGACGTATGCTCCTCGGGCTCGCTATTCTATATACCTTTACGCATAGTTATAATCCCGAGCGATAATAGTTTTAAGCTTTTCTAATTAACCCTTTTGCTAAAGAAGAAGATCCTAATCTTAGAGTATTAGCCTAGCCCTATTAAAATTAAGTACCGAGCTAGCAGACATCTTAGTCTTCGGCTTCGCCTTAAACTTAGCCTTTTAAAGCTGCTCTTCTTTAGCATTTAAGAAGGTGCGTATGCCTAACATTAATGTATTATCCGTTTGTAGGCCAACCATCCTAAATCTATTAGGGGTCCTATTCGCGATTAATAGGCATAAGTCGTACGTTAAGGTTAATATATTAAGTCGGATAACGTAATACTTATAATACGTTCGGAACTAATATAGTCCTAACTCTGCGATCCCGTAAAGGGGTCGAATTACATAGATAATAGTCCCTTCCGGGTATCGTCCTTGCATTTCGGCGGGCAGCCTAGTTAGGATAGTCCTAAACAGCTTCGTTTCGGCTTATAGGTAGGCCTAAGTGATGTCTCGTAACGAAAGAGTTATTCCGTAATAGCGAAGAAGTCCCGGAGCGAGGGCTAGGATTAGCCGCTAGCTAACGCGTTAAATCGTCGGTAATTACGTTAATAAGGTCGTCTTCTCTTCGTTATTATATCCCTAAACAACGAATCGTGATTTCTCGTAGGGTTTCTTATCCTTCCCTTTTACATTACGTACTATCCTCGATTTAAAGATACGGTGACCTCCGTAGATAGCTTTATCGTAGCGTTCGAAGCTGAAAATACTACGGGCAACGAGGTTATCGATCTCTTGCCTATCTAACTCTTTAAATAGGGCTCCTAGCGTTGTAATCACTCCTTTCTCCCGTAAATTAAGTGCTAATTCGTAGGCATCTTCCTCCTTCTTAATGATAAAGGCTTAATGAGGGGGAAGGGGAATAGGGAGCTTTAGCTTATTCTTTACACCGGGTGGACGGCTATATCTGCGTGGCATCGGGGGCGTAGGAGTCGGAGTAGGATATATAGTCCCTAGTGTATAGTTAGGGGTCGGGTTAAGAGGAGTCTCTTTAGTTAGAGTAGGAGGAGTCGGTTTAATCGCGCGAAGTAAGGGCTAAGGAGACGAGTCGTCTCGAAGGTAGGGCTATACGACTATAGACCGAAAGACTTAAGGTCCGTTGACGGTATTAATAGTGATATTATAACCGTTAATTATAGCAATCTTAGATAGGCCCTACTATCCTCCCTTTTCCCGCTAGACTTAGACTTTACTCTATAGTAGGAGAGTGATAGTTTTAACTATTAACGGACCGTTCCTTACATAAAGGGCATCTTACACCTGCCTTTCTATAGAGAGTTATCAAAGCATTTTTATCGCCTTTTATATAGCTATAGACCTTTTTAGGGTTATAGCTAACGGGGGCGAGTCAATAGTTATACGTAGGTACGCACTAAAGACGAGAAGTGTAAGGATAAGGCCGTGGGGTCCGGCTGTGTCGTTAACGGCTTTTACGGCTATCTATAGAACTGCTTCGGGAGACGTAATAGTCCCGATCTTTATATAAAGAATCTTAAACGCACGTCGCAAAGGAGCGTAATACCTCTCGACCTTCCTAATCGACGCATGTAATTCTATAGGGACCTGCTTGTAGGTTATCCCTATAATCTTTGCCTCGTTGCGGAACTCTATTAAGGCAAAATTAGTTCCTACGTCGTGTTTAATCGTATTAGGAGGTCTAAGGTAGCTGTCGATCTAAAGGGCTCGAAGGACTTCCTAAGTGTCCTTAGCTAATATAGAAGGAAGGAACCTAGCCCCTTAGAACGCTATTGTAGAGTTAACAACGTATAGAATAGGTCGTTAAGGGCTCCTAAGGTATATTACGTCTACTATAATCTCGTAATTAAATTCCTAGTTATCTTTTAGCGTGAACTTAAAACGTCTAGGTGCCTATAAGTGCATTTAGCAGTAATAATAGAATTTAGAGATTGATTTAAGCTATATAGTCGTTATATTATAGCCGGCCTGCTTAAGTAGGTGATAGAGTCTCGAAACAGCTAGGTGCCTAAAACGGCGATATAGAGTTCGTATCTTACTCTCTATTAGAAAGGAGATCGTTTCTTCTGCTTTTAATAAGAAGAACTATAGGTAACCTTATTTTAGAATTACTAGGATCCGGTTGCCTTTAGTCCCTAGTGTGTTCGTTGTGTTATCGAAGTAGATCCTAAGTCGGTCTATATTAGCAAGAGAGAGTAGAAAAGGGGTATAGGTCTTAAGAATGTGAAAAGTTACTCGACTAACGGGGGTTTCGAGGGCGATTAAACTAAGGGATTAAATAGGAGTGCTAGTTCTAAATCGGATGCTAGCTTGCCCGGCTATAGAGCTATTAAGCATAACAGAAGGTTCCGTTTGCTATAAAGCGAAGTACTGCTCCTATCCTACTATTAATACTCTAGCCGCACTAGTGTCGATTATAATCCCCTAAAACTATTAATATAAGTAGCGATCCTCGATTAGGAATTAGTCGGTAGGGGTTAATTAATCTATATCGTAGACGTCTTCGCCGGTCTAAAGGTGTGTAAAGGCGGCTTTATAGAGCATTTGAGTTGCTGCTTGCTTTAGATCGGCATTATTAGCATCTTCTACGTCCTACTACTCGTTAGCTTCTATTTCGTCGGTCTCGTAGCCTTTAAACTCGGTCACGTATGCCGTAAAGTTAGTTATTAGGATGCTATCGTTAAAACACTGCGTAAGGTATTAGTCCTTAGACCGTTGGCGTTCCTTAGGCGTGTGTTTAGTAGACTAACAGCCCTCCTTATAACAAACGAAACATTTCTTAGTCTATATTAAGCGGTTAGGACTATTGCTATAGCTGCCTTATCCTCGTAGGCGAAAGGGTGTGCTACGGTTGTATCTAAAGCCTCGTGGATAGCCTCTACGTCTACTACCTCGTCCGTAGCTTTATCTACGGAATCTACCTTGTCTACGATTGCTTAAGTATCTTCGGTCTAGGTATTATTAATCGTTATAATTAAATGCTTTATCCTATAGGAACTAGCTAGACGGGTTACGTGCTAGGTATGTCTCGATAGATGCACGTAAGTCTACAAACACGGTTTCGACCTTCTAGGCAGGCTTAAAGAGAGCGTATTCTAGTTCCGGGACACTATAGCACGCGTTAATAAATAACGTACGAAGTAGTATATTACCTTCGTAGTCTTTTCTAAGGGCTCTCTAATATAGCTAAAGCTTATTAAAGAGAGTTATAAAGCGGCATCGTGGGATTCTCTACGCGGACCTTATTAAATATAGTTATTGTTAAGTCCGTAAAGTAATAACTATAGTTAACATCCGTGTTAAAATGTTGCTTAATAGCATTATAGGTTGTACGGAACGATATAGTTCACTTAACGTTATAGATATAGAAGGTCTCGGCTCTATCCGTTAGGATCTAGGAGAATAGGTTATAGAATTAACCTAGTTAGACCTTAAGTTTATAGTAGGTCCTTATGAATATATGGACCTTATCGTCGAAGAGGTTATAGGGCTGTCCCGTATAACACTTATCCTTCCTCTATAGCTTTACGAACTTCTGCTAGAGGTCTGCATCTACATCGACGTTCGGAACATCGATTAGAGGGATCGTAGTATAAGCATTAAGGGACGGCAAAGGGGAAATAGTTATAATAGCATTATTAGTAGGGGGGATAAGAGCTTAAGAAATAGGGGCAATAGTTATAGCGGGCATATCGGGGATAGGGGCAGGCATAAGGACAGTCGGTTGGTTAAACTAATATATTATAGGGTGTATTGTCTATTGTTATTGCGTTGCACCGGGGACAGTTGTCTAATCGGTTAGAGCCGGGTCCGGGGCCGGAGTCGGTAGTGTAAATGCAACGATCGTGCCCTAATTAAATGTCTAATTTATATACTCTTTTGCAGGCCATTGTGGTGGTTCTAAGATAGTCTATAGTTTAAGGAACTATATGTTAAAGCCTTAATTGTCTAGGCCGGTGTAGATCCTACGTCTCTTTAGGAGCTTGCGAAGGAACGTTTATAGGTCTAGTATACTCTATCCTATGTCTATAGAAGCCATCCTCGAAAGTGTTCTTAGAAGAAGGCAATAGCTTCGTAGCCTTAGTTGTCTTTATCGTACGCACACTTATAGAGGAACCTTACAACGTATATAGTAGCCTCTGCTTTACTTAGGTTCTCGGGATCGGGTTGTTATTATACATCCTAGATACCTATATAGGTGTACTAGTAGTCGTTTTCTAGGATAGGGGTAATCTTCAACAGCTTATCGCGCCTTATGTTATCTACGCGGGTAGGGCTTAATAAAGTTATAATATTATACGTGATAGTCTTTACGTGTTTTATCGGCGTAAGGGATTTTCTCACGAAGTTGTCTTCTGCGTTAGGGACGCACTATAGGTTAACGTTACTCTTCTTCCTTTAGGAAGCGAGATAGGATCAATAGATAGCTTAGGAGATCTCGAAATAGCGTTAACGCGGTAACGTTGTAGATAAGAGAGCTCGTTTAAAGCATAAAGATAACTACCTCTAGGTGTTCCCTCGTAGGGTGTTTTACACCGTCGATAGTTAAGGATCTTGTCTTTTCTACCTAGCTGTCTGTAATTAACTAAGTCAACCACTAATTAGTGTTAGTAGGTCTCTAGGTCGACCTTATAGGGTAAACAGTATGGTTGTATTAGGTTAGTTGCTAGCTAGGTGAGGGGAAGCCATCGCAGTGATATGGCCTTCCCGGATGACACGTGATCCCTACGATCACGTGTGTGTGTGCGATAACAACGTCGCACGTAGCTATATAGCTAGCTATTCCTATAGGTAGGATAAACTAATCGGGAGATTTTTACTCCTTTATATCCGGGTGCTAGCGTATAGAGCTAGTAGTAATAGTAGAATTTTAAGATATCCTTTAGTATTTCTATTAGGATATTGTTATGCCTTGCTTATTTTAATAGGCAATAAAGCCTATTAATAGCCGGGTGGCTAAACCGGCGGTAGAGCGTACGTATTTCGGCTTTAGTTAAGAAGGCGACTACGTTCTCTTCCTTACCTAAAGAAGAACTATAGATAACTCTATTTACGGATAATAAGGAGGTTTATACTTTAACCGACGATCGTATTGGTAGTATTATTAAAGTTTACGCTTAGGAGATTTATATTAGCTAGGCAGAGGAGGAAGGGGGTCAGGGTTCTTAAAACGTAGAACGTAATACGGTAGATAGGGGTCTCTAAGGCGATAGACCTAAGGGAGCGTACGTTATCGCCGCTTCCGAACTTAATATACGCTTAGCCGGCGGTAGACTTATCGAGTACGATAGAAGGGTCTTCTCGCTGTAGGACGAGATATTAGTATTAGCCTATAGTAGAATCCGTAGCTATGCTAGTATCGACGAGAATGCTATAGAAGCGGTCCTTTAAGTAATAGTCGAAGGCAAATTATATAGCCGGGACGCCCTACTAGTTTAGCCTTTATATATCTTCGCCTATAATTAAATAGTTAAACGACTGCTAATATAGGATTTACGAGGCTTACTATTTAGCCGGTTCCTTATCGTCGCTAGCCTTATCGTTACGCTACTCGATATCGGCTTAAAAAGTTTCTTTACCTTTATATACGGTAAGATAGGCCTCGAATCCTATACTAAGGTTGCCGGTTTAAAGGTATTGCGCATAGTATTAGGCCTTAGACCTAGCCCGTTCCTTTAGGGTATGCTTTATTAACTAGCAGCCTTCCTTCTGATAAATACAGCATTTCCTCGACTATTAGCAGTTGCTAAAGCTGCTACCGCCGCTACGAGGGCTATAGTATGTTTATCCGCTACTCCTACTAAATCTACGGCTATTGCCGCGGTTATTTTTATATCTTCGATCGGTATAGAATACGCTTAATAAATTATATTTATTATTTGTATTTATTACCTTATTACGATATTATATAAACGTGCCGGACGTCCTGTTCTCGGCTTATATAGATAGATAAGTCTTTAGAGAGGAACGTAGCGTAGAGAATAACTTCTCTACGGTCTTAAGAGGGTTATATAGCGTATAGCTAAATTCTAGAACGTTATAGCAGGCGTTAAGGACAGTAGTGCGAAGGGGGAGGTCTTTAGTAAACTTAAATCCTAAGGCGTATTAATAGCGTTATAGCTTATTAACAACAGCCTCTAGGACTCTCTATTAGGTCTTATTAGGGCATTCCTATAAGAAGTCAGACTAAAGGTATATTTAAGAAGGTAGGAACAATAGTTAAAAGCGCGATTAATCTTTTATTGCAATAAGGTTGCCCTCTCGTAGTAAGACTAAAGCTTGCCCTTCTTTTAAGATATATCGGGGCCTTAGGGATATACCCTTAGTATTACGGGCTGCGCTATAGTACGTACTACGGCTATGCCGTAGTAGGCGTCTAGGCCAGCCGCTGCGTAGGCCCGGTATTAAGCCGGCTACTAGCACGTATAGCCTAGCGATGCCCTAGACGAGGGCACGGTCGGGCCGACGTAAGGCCTATATAAGGGCAAGGCATATATATAAAACCTACGGGAAGGGCGAGCTACGGTTAGCTCTTCTTCCCTTCCTCCTTAGCTTGAGATGGTTTATTATCTAGCTACGTAGTATTAAGTTAAACCCTATGCCGGCCCTTTATATATCTAAAGCTCTTACGATAGACGATAGTACCCCGTCTATAATAGTAGACAACCGCCCTAATACCGATATAGCGTAGGCCTTAGACGAGATCTCGCCTAAGGCCGAGTTAGATCGAATTCTAGAGGAATAAGCCGTCGCTATAAAGCGCGTCTAAGTAGTAGACGCAATATTGTAAAAGGCAATTATAAAGTTATCTAACCTTATCTTATCTCGTATATAGTAGCTAAATTAGATACCGCCGACCGCCTCTGCCTTTACTATAACCTTAGGTCTATCGATAATACTACCTAACGTAAGAACGGAGGATATCTAGCTCTTACCGAAGACCTTACTAAACCGGAAGCCGCTCTTATCGCTAAGTAATATTAGATCGTAGATCTACGGCTCGGACTAAATAGGCGTTATAATAGGTCTAGATAGTTTATATAGCAAAGAGGTTATATTGATATAATATATAATAATACGTGTTATACGTATTGTGCGTGCTTGCCCTCTTTTTATAAGGGGGCCGTATTTAAGGGATATTTTCTTTACGTTACGTAGCGGTTATACTAACCTAATCTTTTATAACCTCTATTATGTAATCTAACACACCCCCCTAGCTTCGATCCCGAATTTAAGGGAGGGAAGCTAGCATTAAGAGGTCGCTAAATAGCTTAAATCCGATGAGTTTTTAATCCTCGTTCTATCGTTAAGCTATCGGAGCGGGATATCTTTAATCCCTGCCCGTTTAATCCTACGCTTAAGCGCTTTAACGAGTGCGGCTTTATAAGCTCTTACACTTCCTCTATTCCTTCCGCTACTATATACAGCAGATGCCCTTACTACGTAGAAGCATCGTTCCGTTCGTTCCTCTTAGCTCTACCGCCGTTAAGAGTATTCTTAGTCGTTTATAAGTCGTTTAGCAGCTAATGCTCGTAGCAATATAACGAGGCTAGTCGTTTAGCAGCTAATTCTTAATTCCCCTACCGTAGTAATACGTAAGAGGAATTAGGTTCCCTATTACGTCGTGCCGAATTCGACGGCATAGTCGCTATTGCAAGATACGCTAATATGCCCTCGCTATAAGAGAGCTTCCTTCTTATTTAACACTTAATTAAGTCTTTAGACGCCTCTAGCCTAGTTAATACTCGTAGATATTCAGCGAGGCCCCTTATCTATTATCTCCCTAACGTTTTTACGTAAGGCCCTACTACCGTAGTAATATGTAAGAGGAATTAGGTTCCCTACGGTTATTTCTTCTCACCGGCGCCTATGCCCGTTATTCTCCTATTTTATATATATATCGTGCCTCTACACACGTGTTAGGCTAACAGCCCCCGTAGAGGCCTCTAAGGGTGTAGGTAGTAGGGCGGTTAAGTAGGGCAGAAAAAAGCCTATAAGATACGTGTTTTCCGTAGGACCCGGTAGAGCTATTCTACATCCACAATCACTTCCTTTTTTAGGCCCTCTTTAAGCCTTATTTTCTATGCAACGTCGCACTATATTATGTAATCTATTTTTAGTGGCAAGACTAGGGTGCGTAGAGCGACATTCACCGCCACGCCTTTCTTAAGACCCTTAGAATTACACCTTACGCATTCTTCGCAACCCGACCGACACACTAGACCTTTCTAAAATAGCCTTTTCTAAGGCAAGATCTCCGCTTTAAGAGGCAACTATCTCGTCGATATTACTATCGAGATTAGAGAAGTTAATATTTTCCTTATTATTAGAAGTTCTTAAGCCTGCTTGCCCTTTACCTAAATCGTTAGTTTATATATTCTTCGAGATATTAGCTAGAGGAGAGTTTAAGCTGCCTATAGCGCCCGAGATTAGGAATTTTAACGGTAATAGAGCCGCTAGCCGATGGCTATCCTAGCTTAAATAGACGTTCCGAGCGCTTAACGGCAACGCATTAGATGCTTCTCTCGTTATTTAGGCAATTAATATAGGGCTCCTTAGGGATGCTGCTATCTTTATAGATAGTTCGGACAGACTTAGGGAGATCGTAGCGCTTGCTAAAGGGGACTATGCCTTACTAGAAGACCTTAAGGAACTAAAAACCGCGTTAACCGATTAGTTTAAGGCAACGCTTATCGACGAAATTAATATCAACTTCTAGCAGCCGATTTAGTAAAGACTAGATAAACTATTAGTTGCCTACTATAAGCGAGCCTAGAAGCTTATAAGATAGCACGGTAGTAGAGACCGGCTAAGACTTAGAGAGAGGGCTCTTACCCCTCTTAAGCGCTATTATCTCTCGCACTTTATTAAGAGTTTTATTAACGGGTTAGCTAGTGCCGAACTTAAGCGAGGATTAATCGAGTAGAATGCTTTTGCTGCTAATAGTCTATCTAATGCAATAATCATTATCTAAAAGACCTAAGGCATTCTCGCGGTAAAGGCGAACGATACTCGATAAGTGGCCCGTAATGCCTTAGTTACTGCTATAGCTAACTACATTCGTCGCTAGACTAGACAAAGTGCTTAGAAAGTCCTTATAGATAAATATAGCTTTAATCCCTACTAGTTAGCACTTACGCCGGAGAATATAAGTAAGCGAGGGCAAACCCTATCCTATATAGGATCTCTATATATAGCTATAACGACACTAGATCCTATGTTTTTGCTATCTGCCCTATACCCGTACGTTAGGTAAGGTATATACTAATAGATAGGGGGGAATACTAGACGAGTGGTTAAGTAGCCTTATAAGTAAGCTCCTACTTAAAAGGTGCTCCTTATACCGCCTATTCGTTAGCAGCCTACCTACTAGCAGCCTATCTAAGGATAAACATAGGAAGAAAGATCGGAGAAGACTATAGGACCGTATGATAACTAGCGAGGAGCATTACGTAGCCGTAGTCGAGGAGGATTACCGCCCTTTAGAAGCCGAGCGGGACTATTAAAGCTAAAAGACTCCCGGAATTAGTATATAAATAGATCCTCTCCTATTCTAGATTAGCCGATCTGCTTTATATACGGATAATATAGCTATTACCCGTTAATATGCTTTATATTATTTACAGAAAGGCTTTAGGATTAAGAGAGAGATATTCTTCGCGAGCGGTATTACGTAAAGAGAGTATAGTATAGTAGTAAGAGGCAAATAGACAATTGCCTAAGGGATTAAGAGGGACTAGGCCTCTACCTTAAGCTATAGTCTAAGCAAACTATAGATATATAGAAGAGGAGCTAGAGACCTATATTACTAAGGCTGCGTTAGGTACGAGAGTAGTTTATTTTATAAAATCGTAGGACCTTTTAGATAGCAATAATAAGTACGGCTATAGTATCCTTACTAGCCTTATAGAGGAAACCTATATTAATAAAGAGCTAGCCGTTAGAGCCCGCGCTATAGGATTAAAGCCCGATACTAATACTATTTAGGATTCCTTAGACTAAGACTAGGACTAAGGCCCGGACGGAGTAGAAGCGTTGTTAATAATTAAGCGCCTTTAAAGAGTTAGAGTATTGCTATTTGCACGGATATAAATCTCTATTTACACGGAAGTCTAGGAAATCCCCACTCTTTCTGCGCGAACCCCGCGCGCCTATGTCCCGCCACTAAAATCCAGTGTAGGTACATGGCAATTAAGAGAGCCGCGCAAATCGTGCCAGTCTGCGAAGGCCACGACTTTACAGCCAAGCACGCAGCCGGGAGCCGGGCATAAAGCATACATTAAGGAGCCGCACACATAGTAGAGGGCACGCAGCAAGGCACGCAGCAAGGCACGCAGTAAGGCACGCAGCCGGGCACGAAGCATACATTAAGGAGCCGCACACATAGCAGAGGGCACGCAGCAAAGGGCACGCAGTAGGGCACGCAGTAGGGCACGCAGCCGGGCACGAAGCACACATCAAGGAGCCGCACACACAGCAGAGGGCACGTAGCAAAGGGCACGCAGCAGGGCACGCAGTAGGGCACGCAGCAGGGCACGCAGCAAGGCACGGAGCAGGGCACGCAGCCGGGCACGAAGCACACATCAAGGAGCCGCACACACAGCAGAGGGCACGCAGCAAAGGGCACGCAGCAGGGCACGCAGCAGGGCACGCAGCCGGGCACGCAGCAGGGCACGCAGCAAGGCACGCAGCAAGGCACGCAGTAGAGGGCACGTAGTAGGGCACGCAGCGAATTGACTAAATTAAGGCTATACACGATTTGCGCGGCCCTCTTAATTGCTATATACCTATACGGAAAATTTAGTGGCTGGATATAGGCGCGCGGGGTTGCGTAGAAAGAGTAGGGATTTTAGCGAACTTCCGTGCAAATAGAGATTTATATCCGTGCAAATAGCAATACTTAAGAGTTATAACCGAGGAGGATATTAAGGACTAGGATACATCGGCCCTAATTTAAGGCGCCCTAGCGATTATAATACTAGCGGGGGGGGCGAACCTACCTTATGCGGTAAAAAAGAGGTAAGTAGGAGGCGACGTAGTCCTTATTATTTATTATAGTTCGCCCTACTTTTAGTTAGTTAGCCTCTTGTGCTAGGGTGCCTTCTACACCCTCGTATAGCAGCCTATAGGGCTTCTTCCTAGCTAGATTATTATTTTCGCACGATCTTATATAGCACGCCTTATATGCCCTAACGTAAGCCTTAAGAGGTTATAAGCGCCGCTAAGGCGTATCCCTGCGCTTTGTAAGTAGTTCTTATTAATTATCACGATCTTTTTCCGACTTTTCTCGCCTTTATAGCTGTTTTTTCGCCTAAACGCCTATTTACAGAGTTTTTTCTACATATAATACTAAATTCCCTTCCTATAATAACGCCTCTTTTGCCCGTAGGATAGTTGCCTAACGGGACGTTTGAGATAGCGAACGACGATAGTACCCTTACGTGCACGATTAAACGTCTAAAGGGACTTAAAAACTATACCACCTAGCTAATTAACGTAAATCTAACGTTAAAAATATTAGATGTTTACGAATATATTTTAAGGCTTGTCCCTAGACCTAAACGTCCGGTAGGCATAATTAGCATTACCGACGAATAAAAGGACTAGTAAAAGAACGACCTAAAGGCCACGAGAATCCTTATAATCACCCTATCCGATAATCTAAAGGAGATAGTCATAAGGGGAGGTTAGACTATTAATTCGATAAGTTAAGAGATATACCTCCTTATACAACGTGCAGCCTTACAGCTGCCTAAGTCTTCTATCGTAGAGACAATGCTCGAGTTTTTTAGACTTAAAGCCTACAACTTTGCCACTTTAGATATATACTCTCGACGACTAAAGTAGTGCTAGCGTTAACTAAGCGCCGTCTATAAGACACTAGACGAGAATATATACGTTCACACGGCTATCTATAGCCTTCGGACGGGTTACCTTTACTAGTTTTACGCCTAGCAATACGACTATAAGAAGGATAATTTTCCTACACAAGCTGCTATCGATAAGTTCTTAAAATACTAATGCTAGGTAGAGAAGGGATCTTAAAAGGTCCCCGGCTCCTAGGCGTTAGCTATCTAAGATAAGTCGACATCCTTAACCCTATCTATAATAGACAATAACCGTAGAGGAGGATAAGCCAGAGGCCGCGGCAGAGGCCGTAGAGGCAGAGGTAGCTCCGATAATGCTAGATCCTAAACTAAAGACAACTTATCCAAGTAAGTAAAACTCGAATATAGTTATATCGTCGCTGCTAGCAGAGGTTATAAGCTAAGCAACTGCTAGACTCTCTACCCCGATAAAGCCCTAGAATAGAAACGGGAAGAATAGCGTTAATAAGGCATTAATCCTTTTAAGAAGGGCAATATAGATATCGTAGCGGCAGGCAAACGCGATATAACCCTATTTGCTATAAGTCTTACGTCGTTTAAAGACGCTATCCTCGCTATAGGCTATAAGTCCTTACGGGATATAGTCGTCTACGATATAAGAGCCTTAGACACCTACTTTAACGACTTAAAGTAATATACGACCTTTACTCCTACTCTAGCCTACCGTCTAATGCAAGCATTAAACGGTAGCAACCTTCGAGTCCTAGGCTTAGGCACTACACGCATAACGATTAGAGACTTAACTCTTAACCTAACTAACGTTCGCTACTGCCCTAATGCACCCGCGAATTTAATAAGCTCTAAAGTCCTTTAGGATAAGGGCGTCGTGCTAGACGGATTTAATAGCCAACTGGCTTTTTAAGCTATAGGGGAGGCAGTCTATAAGATCACCTAGGAACTTAGCGTTAGCACTATTCGTAATGCTTAGGCTACGGGTGACCTTACGATTCGAGATAAGCATCCCGGCCTCGCCTTTGCGGCGTTGCCGAAGACCTTAACAAAGGTTAAGAAGGTCGACTATAGGCTTATGCACCGTAGACTTAGATATACGGGCAAGGCTAGAGTCCTTAATGCGTGCCGAAAGTTAGGCATTAACGTTAATATAGAAAGCTTTAACGACTTCTTTTATAAGGCCTATCATTTTGCAAAAGCCGACCTTATAGTCAGCCGGACGTCTTTAGTTAAGCTATTATAGTTCCTAGCATACGTCTTCTAGGACTTTATTTAGCACTTACCTACCGGTTTCGGCGGCAAGCAGTACTCGCTGCATAAGATCGATATATACATAAGGTTCTACTAGGTTCTCTTCGCGGCTAACCGAAGAGAGGCATATGATTTGCTTTATAGTTAGATAAGGCAGGTATAAGCCTACTCTACGAATAGGAAGGTCTAGTCTATATGCTTTAACAACGCCTTAGAGTTCTAGTCGGATGCAATATTTAAATAGGCTAATAAGGACGGATTTATCCTTCGCTTTAGTGCCCCCTATACTCCGGAGCAGAATAGACTTACTAAACGTGCTAGCCGCACTTTAATAGACCTCGCACGCTGCATTTACGCCGATATAAACCTTCCGGCCTTTTTATAGCCGTATTTTATAGAGATAAGCGCCTACGTTAATAATATGCTTCCGACGAGCGCCTATAAGGACGGTAGAGCCTTAATTAAGGTTTTATTCGACGAAATCCGCACGCTATACTTATATAGCATTAAGTATATAAGAGCTTAGGGCTATACTGCGTTCGTTACTATCCCGCACTAGCAAAGGGTTAAAAGTGCAAAGATAGCCCTATAAGCTTAGAAAGGTCGCCTAATTGGCATAGAAGGACTTAACGGGCATATATATAAGGTCTAGCTTCCCGAGAAGAAGATCGTTGTATGCGCTTAAGATATCCGCTTTTAGGAAGGGAAGGAGCACTAGCGCCCTACTGTTAACGAAGTCGAATTTAAAGCTACCCTATAGGAGGATGACGATAAAGTCACCTACCTATTCGACATAGGGAAGATTAAAGCCGTAGATAGAAAACGCAATGCGAGGCACGACGATAAAGTCGCTTCGCTGCGTAAAGAAGAACTCGACCTATCTACCCTATAGGGGGTGCTTAAGGACCCGAGTTATATCCTAACACCCGATCCGACGCCTACTATAGGGCAATAGCAGCGTTATGTTTATTTTAATAAAGAGACTATAGAGCACGACGACACGGAGGACTTAAATCCGGCTTCTAAGGATAAGGCATCGCTATTTTATCCTCGCCGAACCTCGCGACCCTATTAGACCTACGACTAAAACGAGCGGTTAAGACGAGGCTATAGTCGTAGTGGCTGTGCTCGCGGCAGCCGTAGAGGCAGCCGTAGTGGCAGCTAAGCTAGGGAGTTATCCGGTTTATAACTTATAGTGTTTCGCGAAAATAACACCTATTGTAAGACTAATCCTCCCTAGGTTCTTAGTGTAGGAGCGGCTCTGGCTTTTATATAGCCTAATACGACTCTAAAGAACTAGAAGCAGGCTATAGACTACCCTAACTATAAAAGTCGCTAGTTGCCTGCTATAAGGAAGGAATACCGCAAGCTTAACGACAAAGGGACCTAGATTCTTATGTCCCGCCTACGAGGCTGTTAAATCCTTCCGGGCCGTTAGGTCCTCCTTAAGAAACATATTGCGGGAGTAGACAGCATTGCAAAGGCCCGTTAGTGTGTACGCGGAGACCGAGACTCTATAAATAGGCCTATTGAAGACGTCTACGCCGCTATAGCACACTAGGCTTCTATTCGTGTGTTTGCTACCCTTATGGCTTTAGATGACCTCGAATATAAGAAGTTCAACGTAGTTAACGCCGTCCCGCACGCCGAAGTAAGGGAGGAAATCTATATTAAGCAGCCCTACGGTCTAACTAACGGCACTAGCCGCGTCTGCAAGCTATAACAAGCTCTATACGGGCACGAGGCCGCCCCTCGTTAGTAGTTTAATAAAGTTATTATTAACCTCGTGGCTTTAGGCTTTATTCAGCTAGAGGCAGAATTATGCCTATTTCGACACGATAATAGCACGCTTCTAATCCTCTACGTCGACGATATATTAATCGCAGTAGCCACACGAGACCTTATTGCGGATAAGGCTCGCCTATTAAGCGGCCTATATAAGATAAAGAGTCTTAGAGAACCGACCGAGTTCTTAGGACTTAAACCGAACGATTCGCCTACACTAGACAAGATTCGCGACGAAGATCCTTAAGGAGTTCGACAGTAACATCGAGAATACGGCAATAACGCCGTAGCCGCTAAAGACCGTTATCCTAGCGGACTAGAAACAATAATAATCGGTGATGCCTTTTAAATAGTAGCTCCGAAGGACCGGCAGCCTAAATTAGCTAGCAATAGGGACTA
Source organism: Ophiocordyceps sinensis (assembly GCA_012934285.1). Lineage (NCBI taxonomy): Eukaryota > Fungi > Ascomycota > Sordariomycetes > Hypocreales > Ophiocordycipitaceae > Ophiocordyceps > Ophiocordyceps sinensis. The sequence goes on along the minus strand of JAAVMX010000002.1, from coordinate 7,477,848 downwards.
GGCTAGACTTAATATATACGGTAAATAAGTTATTAGAAGTAAATTACAACCCGACTATAATGCATATAGCTATCCTAAAGCATTTATTGCGTTATCTTAAGGGATCTTTAACCTTAGGCATTGTCCTTAGCGGTCGTTATTCGACTAACGATCTAAAGCTACGCGTCTATGCCGACGCCTCTTTTGCTAACGATCTTCGAACCCGATGCTCTACAGCCGGGTATATAGTCTTTTTAGCCGATAGACCGATCTTTTAGCGGTCGAAGCGGCAAACGTTAGTAATAACCTCGTCTACGGAGGCAGAATTAATTAACCTCACGCCGGCTAGTATAGCCGCTATATAGCAGGCGAAGCTTCTATACGATGCAGGCTACCCGTAACCTACACCGATGATTATATATACCGATAGTTAGAATGCGAGACTAGCTGTTCTTAATAAGGCGAATGCGGGCCGTATAAGACATATTGATCGGCATTTTAAATAGATTATCTAGCGAACGGCAATAGGCTATTTTCAGCTTTATTAGGTCTAGACTAAGGAAATAATCGCTGACGGCTTGACGAAGCCGCTCTTGCGTATAAACTACGAAAAGTTTAGGCGCTAGCTTAGGCTTTAACCCGAGGTTTAACGACGAAGACAACGATCCCGATTGGGAAAGGGATTCGGAAAAGGATTAGTGGCCTAATTGGACAATTAGAAGGGCAAAAAGCCCTGCGAATAGAGGAAGGATAACTTACGGAATAAAGGAGCTATAGAAAAGCATTTTAAGAGCGCGTTGCAATTGCACGTTTGCCGTAGTGTTAAGAGCCTTATATAGGCTATTCGGCTGAGGGGAGGTGTTATAGTTCGCCCCACTTTTAGTTAGTCAGCCTCTCGTGCTAGGGTGCCTTCTACACCCTCGCACAGTAGCCCACAGGGCTTCTTCCTAGCTAGATTATCATTATCGCACGATCTCACGCAGCACGCCTTATATGCCCTAACGTAAGCCTTAAGATTATTATCCAGCTAATAACGGATTCTAAAGAAGTGCTATAGAGGCATAAGGTGCCTTAGGGAGAGGTAGGCCTCCTAGCAACTACTACTACTATTACTACGAAGGTAAAAAAGGGAGCTAAGCCGAGAAGCCTTGCGGAGATCTAGGTAAGAGAAGGGCTTAGATCCTTCGATTAGATTAACCTAGCTCGTAAGGTTATAGTGCCTCTTAGCTTAGCCGACTTTTCGTAAGTAAGCCCGGAAGGTGCTAAGCAGTTTCGTCATTTGTCTTTACGCAAGTAGGTGCGATAGGCTAAACCTAGGAAAAGAGCTATGCCGGCAATAGCCGCGGCGGCATATAAGTGTATATCGCCCTTCTATAACACCTAGTTGTTGGCAAAAGCGGCAGTAACCCTAAAGACGTTTAAAGTAGCTATTATAGTTATCTTCGCTAGCACTTAGCAGGAAGCTATATATATCGCTATACCGTCGTAGACCGTTTAGGCAGACTAAGGCTCGGAAGCTAACATTATATCGTAGAAGTTTGCCGTAGAATATAACTAGCTACGCTAGCAACTATCCAAAATCGGATTTCGAGGATTATTAATAACAAACGCTAATAGATCGAGGACCCTTATTATAGAGTTCGTAAAGGGCACTATCGTTTGCGAGGGGATTAAGCGGGAGATCCTAGCTATTGTTCGACTAGACCTCTATAAAGGAACGCTAAAGGACGACATCCTAATCTTGCTTAGACTCCTATAGCTCTATAAGATTAGTGTAGTATTTGACATCTAAGTAAGCACCCTTAAGATTAGACTTCCCGCTATTAAGGAATAACGTTAGAAGATATAAGGTCTAATTATAACTATAAGTAGCCGATAGAAGCTATTACTATCTCTAGTAGCTCCCTTACTGCTAAAGAGGTTCGTAGGGAAGAAGGATATACGCGAGGCTATTGCCGTATTAAAGGATAATTCCTTATCGGAAGAAGACTCTTCCTCTATAAGATATACCGTATCTTCGGAAAACTAGATCTCCTACTTCGACCTAAGCATATCGTTAAAGTGCGATTAATAGTGTTATTATTTAACTATACTCTACACCTCCCTTTCTCCTAGTTCTTTATAAAGCCTTTACTATAGCTTTTAGGGCATACACCCCGCCTAACGAAGCCGAAGGACTAAGCAGCTTTTAAGAGAATATACCGCTAAGGAAAATACTATATAGGCCTATTATACGTTACGGATGAGTGTACTATAGAGGAGGATTTAATCCCGACAGCCCTAATAGACTTTGCGAAAGATAGGCTACCCCCTAGAGACCGCGTGGATGTAGTCAACTAGCCTAGACTATAGAGCGAGGGACCTTCTATATACCCTTTCCTAACGCAAAGAAGGGTCTAGAGGAAGCCAATTAATAAGATAACCCCGTTAGAGGTTATTACAGCCTAGTTTACTACGATAGGGATTCGGCTAGGCCTATTAGTGCTAAAAGACCTTAAGGAAGAAGTATAGCGAGTGTTCTTTACCTATCGGGAGCTTAATAGGACTACGGTGTATAACCTACCCCTTATAGACCTTTATACGCATAGGCCCTACGTTAAGGGAGGCGTAAAGCCGTAGAATAGATCCCTAAGGAGACGTTAGACCGAGCCGCAAAAGTATTAGCTAAATAAGATCGTAAACGACTGCGTTAATGCAGGCATATATAAATACACTACTATAGCGAATAGCATATTATTATCGTAGTCGGCCGAGCTGGTATTAGTAGTTAAGGATAAGAATAACCCGTAGGCGGAACTACGATTAACGATTAACTATAGCTATATCGAGGAGGACCTACGGGGAACGGAGATCCTACTATTAGCCGAGATTTATAATAACTTCTCGGATCTTAGGGTAGGAACCTACTGCTAATTTAACCTTAAATATAGATACTAGGCTATTCCCGTAGACCCGGAACTTTAATACGTCTTAGCCTTCGCGATACTAGGTTTTACGTAGTTACAGCCGATAAGGATGCCCTAAAGGACCTAAACGGCGCCTTTCTCTTTCACTAAGTTTATAAAGATTGTAATAGGACCTATCCCTACACCCTTTGCTAAGCCCTTACTTATAGCCCCTCCTACTATCGGCGATATAGCACCCGTTAACGTATATATCGATAACGTATTCGGCAAGCATAAGACCTTCGAGGAGCAGTAGGCGTTCGTACGGGATTATCTCTTACCTCGATTCCTATAGGCACTACTTAAGTTAAGTTTTAAGAAGGTAAGGCTCGGCATAGAAGAGATTATAGCGATCGGCTAGACTTACCGTATTAAGGGCGAAGTCCTTATTAAGCTAAAGAGAGCAGTAAAGCTAAAGGAGTAGCTAACACTAATAGACTAAACGGGTGTTAGGTCCTTCATTAGTGCAGTAAGACCTTATCGACGATAGATCCCTAATTATACCGAGATTGCCCGGCCGTTAAATAGACTAATAGGAAACGTGCCCTAGCGTTAGGGTGATAGTAAAGCTCTCTCTTTTGCTATTCTTAAGGCGTAGTGTTAAGTAGTTATAGCGATATATAGCTATCTATTTAACGTACTAATATAGCTCTACACAAATGCAAGCAAATTCGGGGCCGAATATACGCTACTATAGTACTACGATAATTAGGACTTCCCTATCCTATATAACTCTTTTCTATTTATAAAGACATAGAGGAACTATAGCACTTACAAAAGGGAGCTTTATGCCCTCGTAGAGTTTTGCAAGAGGCACCGCTATTTCTTTTGCGGTAGGAGCCTATTAATAGTCTATACCGACTATATGCCGCTTACCTAGTTTCTTTCGGGATAAGGCTATAAGGGAATCTATGCCCGCTAGGTGACCGAGTTAAGGGTGCTTAACATTCGCATCTATTACATTAAAGGGACCCGCAATAGAGCCGCAGATAGGCTATTAAGGACTATCTTTCCTTCCTAAGAGTATAACGACAACGGGCTAGAGTTATAGGGTTATATTAATGCCGCCGGCTTATAGATATAAAAGGATAGTAAGGGAGGATTTAAGCAGCTTATTAGAGAGCTTAAGCGTTAGCTACAGCCGCCCTAGGGACGTAAAGGAGCGCTGTGCCCGACCTTTTCTATAGACTAGTAGACGATACTCCGGAAACAGTAGCGATAAGACGGGGAATAAGCTCTAGGGGAGGTAAAGGCGTTATCGACTAAAGGAGAGGATCCTACCTTAGAGGAGCGCTTCTAAATGCATCCGGACTTTAGGGAGATCTCGCGATATCTACTGCAAAGGACACTAAAGGACCCGCTAGACCGATACGTACGACGACGAATCGCTAGTAAAGCATAGAGCTTTAAGTAGACTAAAGGCCGGCTTTAGCACTATAGTGCTAATAGTTCTTAGTAAAGATACCTAATAGAAGAAAAGATCCCGGAAGTGTTAAGGAGGGCTTACGATAATAGCGGACACTTTAGAGCAGACTATACTCGCCGTAGACTATACACGCACGTATACTAGCCTAGGATAGCACGAGATATCGTTAACTATATTGCGAGCTGCTTTCTATACGCTACCTTTAGGGCAAATAAGCTAAAGGCACTAGACTAGCCTATTATAATCACGCAGCTACTAAAAGTCGTTAGCATAGACTACGTTAGCCCTTTTCCACAGTTAGCTTTAGGAATAAGGCATATCCTAGTTGTTATAGATTACTTCTTAAGATTCGCTTAGTTAATAGAGTGTCGTATAACGTAGGCAATAGAGGCGTTACATAAAGTTGAGAATTAGCTTAACTCCTTAATAATATCCCTATTAGCCTTTTATATAGACCTAGGCTCGTCCTTCCGATCACGAGAATTCGGAGTAATTATAGTACGGCATAATATAGAGATAGTAGGAGCACCTTTACAATCGCATAAGAGCGTAGGCCTAGTCGAAGTCATAAACCGGATCCTATAGGAAGTTATAGGGCGTATTAAAGCATCGCAACTAGAATAGGATAAAATCTTGCCCTCTATTATAAAGTCCTTTAACTATCGTTGCATTCGGTCGCTAGGATACTCACCGAGTTAAATCCTCCTTAGACTAGAAGACGATGCTATTATAAAGGACTAGAACGACCCTTAGAACGAAAAACAAGCCGCACTTATATTAGGGCAGTGTTTATAGATATTAGGAGGGGATTTAGCCGATCTAGTGATATTACATTTGGCTAAAATAACCTTACGACGACTGGCAGTAAGAGCTGCATTTTATTATAAACTAGATTAGCAACGATAGCTCTATAAGGCACGAAGGCAACCGGGATTTAAAGCTAGAGATATAGTTCTTATAGCCTAAGAAGGAAAGCCTTAAAAGCTAACCCTACGATAGCGTAGACCCTTTATAATTCATTAGAGAAAAGGCCGGGCAATATACGCATTAGTGTATATAGATGGATTACCTATTCGGGGAGCCTAGGGATTGGAATTTTATAAGGATGGGCTATTGAAGGTATATATGCGACCGGCGCGCCTAGAAGGACGTTTCCCGTAGGAATACCCCTTTAGACTATTATTAAAAGCGCAGAGAGGGAAGGCAAAGGCATAATAACGATAACAAGGATGTTACGAGAGAGGGGGAAAATTAGTGCTATTTTCTTTATTTGTTTTGTTCGCATACCGGAGGCATACTGGTTGCCGGGGAACATGTTAGGCTAACAGCCCCCGTAGAGGCCTCTAAGGGTGCAGGTGGCAGGGCGGTTAAGTGGGGGAGAAAAAAGCCTATAAGATACGTGTTTTTCGTAGGACCCGGTAGAGCTATTCTACATCCACGATTACTTCCTTTTTCAGGCCCTCTTTAAGCCTTGTTTTCTATGCAACGTCGCACTACATCGTGTGATCTGTTTTTACACGTATAGTGCCGACATCGAGACTATTATATCTCCTAACCTTCCTATACTATATATATATCGGTTTATATTATTTCGTCGGTCGATTTAGGAAGTTCTCGATCGGCGAGGCGTTAGGAGACATCGTAGAGGCCGATTTATTCGATAAAGGTCCTAAAGGAGGGCCCTTAAAGTGCCTTCGTAAGGCCGTCGGCTATTATCTTCGCGGTAGGCGTATATTAAACATCGAGGGTCTTATTAAGGACTTCTTAACGAAGCTAATAGTTATAAATGTCTATATAGCGAAGCTTCGTTTAAAGAGTAGCGACTTCGGTAGTACCTAGTCGGATAGTCTATATGTTATTATATTAAATACAAATGCGGGAGTTATCGAAGGAGACGTCGAGCTCTTTAATAAGCCTGCTTACGTAGATTAACTCCTTTACTGCCTATAATAACGCTAGGAGCTTAGCCTCGGTTATTAAGGTTATAACTATATCTTATATATTAGCTCTCTAGCCGATTAAGCCTCCGAATAGCTTTATAGCAAATGCCTAAGAGCTTTTCCGGTCGGTATTATCGGCGAAAGAGGCGTTACTTACCACTTTAAAGTCGTCCCTACCCCCTAGACGAAGCGTAAGTCCCCGTGTGTAGTATAGATAGTAGAGCACTCGATCGACCGCATCTTTATGCTTTAGTCTAAGGTTAGTATTAAATTTACATAGTCTTAACGTAGTAAACGCGATATCGGGGCGGGTGATAACCGCCGCGTATAGTATAGAACCTACGTTTACCTAGTAGGCCTATATCTTATAGTATTTAGCTATCTCTTCGTAGAGAAGAAGTTCGTTTACCCCTATCGGTATATCGAAGGGCCGGCGTTTCTTTACAAATCGGTAGATCTTATTAATATATACGGCTTATAATAGCCAAATATACCGTTAATTACGGTCTTATAGAATCTTAATGCCGAGGAACTATTAAAGGTTATCGCCGCCTATAAGCTTATATCTTTCCCGAAGTTAATTTTGCAGCGATTTAGCCCTATCTTAATCCTTCTTGTAATATATAAAGACAATATTATCCATATAGAAGAAGACGATAATGCCGTTAAACGTTAAGCAGTATAGTTCGTGCGGCACTGTCTAGAAGCCTATCTCTCGAAGCGTCGACGTAAGTTTGCGGTGCTATAGAAGAGGGGATTTTCGCAGTCCGTAGAGGGCTTTATTAAGCCGGAGGATAATAGAGTGTTTTCTATACCCTAGCGGCATCTTTATATGTATAATCTCGTCGAGCCTTACGTTAACGAACGCGTTAACTATATTATACTATAGTTTAAGGTCGAACCTTATAGCTATCGTTATAAGTATTCGAAAGCTTCGTCCCGCGAGAGTTGCCGCGTAGGTCTCCTATCCGTTTCGAAGCTATTAATCCCCTCGGACTACTAGTCTTGCCTTATACTTCGAGAGCCTTCCGTGCTTATCTATTTTATATACGTATACCTATATATAGTCGAGGACTTAGCCTTTTATCGTAAGTGTTTTAGAGTTAACCTCGGTCTAGGACTTTATTCCCTTATAACTCTAAAGATACGTTCGCTCCGCCTCCTCGAATTAAGGGCCGAGTAGGTAATATTTAAGCTATCTATAATATATTAGGATAGCTAGAAGGTCTCGTCGATATACCTACCTTTTTAGGATTTAGCGGTCGAGGAGCCTTATCTTTAAACAGCAATGTATTAGTGTCTTTCGAGATCGGTGCGGCTTAAGTGCCTGCTATAAATACAAAGTGCTAATAGGCGAGTTTTTCTTTCTACGGAGGGGTTAACTCCTTGTTTATAGGCTACGGAGGGGTTAACTCCTAATTATATAGACTTACCGAGGAGAGGTTTACTCCTTATTTATCCGGCATTGCCGAGGAAGGGTTTACTCCTTATTTATACGGCATAGGTGCTACGGAGGGGTTTATTTCTCGTATATATAGACTTACTAAGGAGGGGTTTACTCCTTATTTATACGGCTTAAGTGCTACGGAGGGGTTTATTCCTCGTGAGTATAGACTTACCGAGGAGGGGTTTACTCCTTATTTATGCGGCTTAAGTACTACGGAGGGGTTTATTCCTCGTAAGTATAGACTTATGTTTGCCTAAAAGGCTGCTTAAGATATATCGAGATGCTTACTCTATAGCTTTATAGTTTAGTTAGCGAGATATAATTAGATTATAGCTATAAATAAAGCCGCCGGGGGAGTGCTTAAAGGAGTAGGGAGAGGCTTAAATCGAGCTTTAGTATACTGCTTTATGTTTTCCCGGTCGTTTTTAAGCGCTATTACGTAGTCTATATTATAGTTTGCCTTACGTTCGGGGTTTATATTTTAGTAGACGAGGATATCGTTAAATACTTAATTATCGAGAACTTATAGTATATTAATTTAATTATTGTTAAGGAGAGTGATATTCCTTAGGGCTAAGGCTAGCTCCTTAAGGTCGTACTTCTTAACGCTCTCGGCAAGGTTCTCGAATATTCTATCGAAAATCTCTTACTTATCGAAAATAATATCTCGAGTAGTAATAACCTTCCCTTTTATAGGAACCTAGACTCGGTAGATATTAGAAGATATATATCCTACTAGGAAGCCTATCTAAGCTCGTAGGTCGAGCTTCCTAAGGCGTTATTTCTTCTCTTAGGCCGTAGTTATTATTGCAAACGCTTTACACCTATAGGCACGAAGATGCTATTACGCTAGCTTTCTCCTAGTTAGCTTCTCGTAGGGGGATTCCTACTTATAGCTATATTTTAGCGTGCGATTATAGAGATATATAGCGGACTTAAAAATCTCTCGCTATAGCTAGGTTAAGAGCTTTCCTCGCATCGATTTAGACTTATCCTTAATTATACCCCCTAAGCGCTCGGCGCTAATATTTTAATCTTATATATATAGGGCCTAAGGCTCGATTTTAAGGAGCCTTACCTTAAGGAATGCTTCTACTGCCGGCTTTTTAGTAGTAATCTCGTTATTATACTTAACGATCTTAGTGTAAAACTAGTACTAGTGCTTTAAGTAGTTAAGGCCGGACTTAAGGGCCGTAATAATAGTTTCTACGAGACGGTCTTAAAGGTAGTAATCCTATATAAAGCCGCTCGCTCTATCGGTTAAAAGCATTAGCGAGTTATAGCCCTTATTATCTAGCACGAATTTATAGAAGTCTATCGCAATTCTCTCGCCTACGATACCGTTATCTCGAGGGGCTCGTCGTATTATCCGTTTTGCTTTCGCGGTGCCGTAGTTATCGCACTATATTATTAAGATGCCTTTAATCTTAATACCTTTAGAGCAATTAACGAGGTATTCTAGGGCTTATAGTCCCGGATGCCCTATTTAGATATGCTAGAGTTTAGCAGTAGCCTTTTACAGCGTCTATTTAGTATAGCTATTAAACTTATTTCGGCGGTTGTAAAATGCCCGCCTTATTATACAGTACGGGATATACTTAAGAACGAACTAGCCGTAGTGCTATTTAATAAGACCGACGATAGTATTATCGGCCGAACGGAGCGCTAATAGCCTATAGGGTCGTTCGTCCTACTAAAGTCCCTACTGCTTTAATAGCCTATAAGAGATTAGATTATATATAAAGTTCTTATAGAAAGCAACGTTAAGCAAGCGTAGTACTTACGGTTTAAACGATAGGGTTTATAGGCGGATGTAAACTTTACCGTAGCCGAGGATAGGCACTTTTTTAGCGCTTGCCTAAAGGAAATCTCCCTTATTCGCTATTCTAAAGTTCTTAAACCGGGAGATCTCGTTAAAGATATAGAGGGTTGTGCTATAATCTAAGATTAAAGAGTGATAAAGAAGGTAAACGTCGACGTTAAAAGACGTATCGACTAAAAGGGCGAGGAATAAAGCCGAAGGGCATCTTCCTTTTTCCCGCACGAGTTAATCCGTCTTATTACTATTCTTAGTTCCCTTTTTGCCTTATTGTCTCTAGACTTATCTTACGACCTTAGGTTTCTTTATGTTCTTAGCGATAGTATCCTTTCTTCCGCTAGGCTAGTAGTCGGGTGCCCTATTACGGTTAACTTCCTAGCAATTCTCTAGAGTATAACCTCTTATAGAGTAGAGCCTGCATTTAGTAATGCCTTTCTTATCTATGTCTATAGGTAGCGATCTCTTTTTATTATTCGTCTAGCTGCTGCTTCCTTTCTTATTATCTTATCCTACGTCTTGCCTTATATAAGAAGGGCCGAAAGAGCCTTTCTTACTATAAGATAGTTAAGCAGGCTATTTATCTATAAATATAGTGCATTCGTTAGTTATAGAATAGATGTTAAAATCCTTCTCCTTCTCTACGTAAGAGAGGTTAAAGGAATCGACTTAGTTAGGAAAATATAGATTAACAAAAGCCAGAAAGTCAGTAACCTAAATACTCTTATAGGTAGCTTTAGGCAGTTCTTCCTAAATCCCTTTATATATAATCTTCTTCTAGCTCTTAAGCTAAAGGTGCTAGTTCTTTAGCTAATTTAGGGAAGGCTTAACCACCGTTTTATAGCGAACCTAAAGGGCCTATTAGATATCTTCCGTTTTTCCCTTTGCCTGCTTCTTAAGCGTAGCGTATTAGTCCTTAAGCTCTTTATCGGGCTTGAAATAGGTCTAGAAAAGGTAGTCGGAGATAGTCGAGGCGATCTAAGTGCGGAGCTCTTTAATATCCTTCTTCTAACTCTCCTATTTCTTATCTTTATGCAGAAATATCTGCTATTATTAAGTGCCTTAAGGAGGTTAGCGTCCCTATTAGACTATTTCTTCGTCCGCTATACGAGAGCGAGATCCTCTCGGAGAGTCGTCTTCGATAGGCATATCCGGAATAGGAAGGAGCCTTTCGGTGCCGAAGACCTATTCCTATAGGTTGCTATCGAGGACCTACGCCTTAAACTTATTATCCTAAACGGACTAGTCAGCATTTTCGATAAGGATAACTTTAGTGTTCTTCTTAGTAGATATAGTGATTGTTTTTGCCTAAAGGGAGCCTGTTTTTAGTGTTTTATATCGTATTTTCGATGGATTAAAGGCTAAGACTCTTATTATTAGATCGTAGATCTACGGCTCGGACTAAATAGACGTTATAATAGGTCTAGATAGGTTGTATAGCAAAGAGGTTATATTAATGTAATATATAATAATGCGTGTTATACGTGTTGTGCGTGCTTCCCCTCTTTTTATAAGGGGGCCGTATTTAAGGGATATTTCCTTTACGTTACGTAGCGGTTATACTAACCTAATCTTTTATAACCTCTATTATATAATCTAATAAGTAAGTTCGATAGCTAGCGGCATTACTATACCGCGTAGTTATACTAGATAAAAGAGAAATATAAGTTAGACTAAGGTTTCTTCCCGATTAACTAAGAGATCTTTTACTTAATCTACTTATGCCTTAATATATTACCTTACTAGACTATAGCGACCTTCTATAGTTAAGGCGATACGTATTAATACGACCTAGCGAAGTTCTTAAAATATCTCGATAGCGTATACCTTAACGTAGACCTTTAGCTATAAGTTACTACGGCCTTATATACTATAAAGTAAAGCGATTACTAAACCTTTACTACCTTTATGCGTAAGTTTAAGCAAAAGCTAGTAGAGGCCGGCGGTAGCTTAAAGGAGCCTAAGGTAAAGATTATCTTCCTTAAGGGCACTTTAAACTTACGCCTCTATATAGCCTTAGTAACTATAGAACTACCGAGGGATAGCTTCTATAAGTTTTATATAAAGGTTGCTTAAATCGCGGCTAAGATCGAGCGCTTGTAAAGCGCACCCGCTTAAAGGAGCGGCTGCGGCCGTAGTTATCTAGCTTTAGAAGGAAACGGCCGAAACGCCGAGGGCGATACTACGATAACGGGAGTTAAAGGAGTTAATGCCTCCTATAATAGCGGTGCCGTCTAAGGCGGTAGAGGCTAAGGCAAGGGAAAATCCTTATTAAAATCGGGAGCCTACTATATATACGCTAAGACCGGCCACTAAGCGTTTAAGTATCCGGATAAGAAAGGTAAAAGCCTTTAATAAACGCCTCTAAAGGTCTAAGGCATATAGCCCTAAGGCGAGGTTATAAGAGAAGTAGTTAATAGTAACGACTTAAGGAACGAGTAACCCTTTAGCGAAGTTAGGCTAAGAGGGTGGATAAAGCGGTCTAGCGGGAGTAGTAGAGGGCGAAGGGCTATATAACGATAAAGCCTGTATTAATAACTATAAAGATAGATAAGGTAAACGACTTTCGCGCCCTCGTCGACTCTAGCTATAATTACTACGCTATAGTCGACCTTAACGTCGTAAGACGACTTAAGTTAAAGTACGTAAAGAGGAAAGAGAGGGCATTATTGCCTTTCTTAGACGATATAGAGCCTATGCGCTTAAAAGGGGTAGTTTACTTCGATATAGATATTAACGGCATTAAGGAACGCATCTTCGCTTATATTATTTAAGGCCTTAGCTAGAACGTATTCTTAGGCCGCCCTTAGATAAAAAGGAACTACGTTACCTATATCGCGAAGAATAATACGATTAAGTATAGAAAGGCCGATGTTTAGATACGGTTATTAGGATAGGCTAAGCCGGCCTAGATCCGGCGCCTAAAATGCGTAAAGCTAGTCTCGGCGTTAGTGTTTACTACCGAGATAAGACGGCTTAAGCGGCGATAAGGAGATATAAGCGCGGTAAAGATAATCTCGTTAAAGGAGATTAAATAGGCGTTAGAACTAAAGAAGCCGGTTAATCTAGCGGACTATATCCCGGCGGACTTACTTTAGGACTTCCCTTACCCTTTACGCTACATAAATCTATAATACTACCGCTATTTTAGCCGGGAGTAGACTATAAGATCTATTTAAAGCTAACCCTAGAGGCCGGCGAGCTATAGCTGCCTTAAGGCCTATTATATAATATATCGAGGGAGGAGTTGCTAATCTTAAAGAAGATATTAATAAACCTCCTCGACTATAGATTTATCTAAGCTAATAGCTTACCGGTAGCGGCGCTAGTAATATTTATAAAAAAGCCAAATAGGGGCATTTAGTTCTACTATAACTACCGAGCCTTTAATAAGATTATAAAGCGGGATTAGTATACGTCGTTATTAATCGCTAAAATACTTAATAACTTAGCGAAGTATTAATATTACCGTCTTCCCTATTGCTTTCTACTAGGAAATCCCCGGTTCTACTATAGAATTTATATAGAAGTGTCTATAGAATTTATATAGAAGTATTACGTGTTTCTACTATAGAATTCTACGGGCTTCTATAGGCATTTACCTTATACTTCTACGGGCGTCCGCCCCGCTTTTCTTCTACGGTTTTATTTTACGGTGATTTTACGGTGATTTTACGGTTATTTATATAGTCTTTACCTATAAAATCCTTTCCCTTCTACGGTCTTCTACCGTAGAATTCTACTTCCCTTCTACGGTCTTCTACTATAGAATTCTAATTCCCTTCTACGGCTTCTACCGTAGAATTCACTAGTCCTTTAAATAGACTATTGCGTTATTAATTCCTTTATTGCTAACTATATAACTATTTATCACACGGACACGATCTATTGATTTCCGACCGGTGTTTTCCGTCTAACTCTTTCCGTTACCCCTTTTTCTTAGGTCTACGCGGCTGTTTTCGTCCGAGGGATTTCCGTATATATAGAGACTAGTTAGCCCCCTTATTAGAAAAGACAAGAGCTATTATTCTTAGTGATTTACACCTTACAGCTTCTAATCCTTCCTTATAGGCTGTTTTAGCTTTAGAGCCTCTCTTCTTTTTTAATTGCTATTACCTAAATGTCGAGAACCCGACTGCCTAGCGTTCGATATAAAGGTAAAGTAGTTTACTAAGCTCGACGTTATTATAGTATTCTATAAGATCTATATCGCTTAAGGCTATAAGTATAAGACAGTCTTTCGCATATGGCTAGGCCTATTTAAGTAGAGGGTATGCTTATTTAAGCTTACCGGGACCTTAGCGACCTTCTAACGGTACCTTAATTCTATACTCTAACGGTTCTTTAACGACTTTATTACGGCGTTTATAGGAATATAGGAATATAGGATGAATACCACTACGAGGAAAGGGGTTATAAGTTATAACCCTAACAACGGCAGCGTTATTAGCCCCGTTATAACCCCGGCAGCAGCCTTGTTATAACCCGGATAATAGCGTTAGCAGCTGGGTCACGTGCTCCTAATAGGGCTCTGTTAGGAGCCCGGCAGGCCCGGGTTAGGATCTTTATAGGCTTTATAAAGGGGGCCCCTTTCCCCCCCTTCCTAGCTAGAGCAGATACTTTAAGACAATAATAAGAGCCCTTTGCGATAAGATATCTCACGTGTGATCCCTACTAATACTAATTAGTAATTAAATAGATTTAATCACAGAATAGTAAGATAGAAGAGATAGATCTTAATCTTCGAAAGTATAGTAGAATCTTTATTCCTTACGGACGCTATTTCCACGTATTATTACCTTCGGGTTCTATTACGCACACCTAAAGAAGTTTATCTATGCTAAGAATAAGACTATTTAAACCGAGCTCGACTAGCAGATAGACCCTTCTAAGCTTCCTATTAATCCCGTTCTCGCCTAGTATATATCGACATTTTATAAGCTATTGTATTACGTCTACGGTCGGGATATATCTTACTTTTGCCTAGTTAGTATAATAGTAATATTAATAGTTATAAGCCCGGGAGCGAAGTCTGTTTTACTAGGACCTAGCTGCAACTTCTACTACTATTAATATTCTTTCGAACCCTACGTTCATTCGTTATTTTTTCGCTATAAACGCTATAAGACGCTATAAACGCTATAAGACGCTATAAACGCTATAAGACGCTACATTCGCTACTTTAGGCCCGGTCGCACTTTTAGCGGCTGCGCGCTACCCTTACGCCTTCGATCCGGTATATTATACATTATAACTTCGGCGGCGCATTTGCGCTAAGGCACCTTACGGCATTCGGCATAGCACGGCACGGTATATTCGGCGGCGATTGACACTACGGCTTATTTAGCACGGTCGGGCAGGCTACCGTATACGTAAGGGGGTATATCGACATTTTATAAGCTATTGTATTACGTCTACGGTCGGGATATATCTTACTTTTGCCTAGTTAGTATAATAGTAATATTAATAGTATAAGAAGAGTTAACGTTAATAGGCAGTACGTCTATAACGCAGAATAATATCGCGAACCCTATAACTATTTAATCCCGTCTCGCCTAAAGTAGGAAGAGTTATGTCTTTTAGGAATAAAGGCTAATTGCGTCGACGAGAAGAAGAAGAAACACCGCTAGTTTTTACCTACTAGGCGTTTTTCCTTCGGACCGTTACGATAATTATCGCAAAGACCCTTGCGATAAAACCAGTCATTACGATAACACTAACGAGCCCGACTATCGCTATAGCCGCCGACGCGGTAGATAGATAACCCCGTCGTACTATTTAATTAACGACTCGAGGCCCTAATGCCGGCCTCTTTACGACTCCCTATTCGGCTCCCTTATTAATTCTCGTAGTAGTAGCTCTTATAGCTGCCTCTAAAGCGAACCCACGAAGCCGCCCTAATAGACGCTTTAACCTACGAAGCCGCCGCCCATACAGACGCTTCCCTTAACCTCCTAGCAGAAAGCCGTCACTGCATATCATCTATCGAGCAAAGCAAGCCCTAAAGCAGCTCTTAAAGCAGCTCTCGAAGCAGCTCCCTTAACACTATAAAGCCGCCGAATGAAACAGACGCTTCCCTTAAGCCCTTAGCAGAAAGCCGTCACTGCGAACCATCCATCGAGCGAAGCAGCCCTCGAAGCAAGCCTTAAAGCAGCTCTTAAAGCAGCTCTTTAAGCAGCTCCCTTAATACCATAAAGCTGCCGAATACAGAAGCTTCCACTAATAAATCAACCCCCTAGCAGAAAGCCGTCACTGCAAAGAGTCTCGTAGCGCACTCGTCCGATACCTTAACAAAGGATATCACTACACAAAGCGTATATAGACTTTCTTTTAACTCGTCACCCGGTAGGCGCAAACGACCCGGCTAACGACTACACTCTTTTTATTCCGAGATTTAGCAGAGCGCCTATAGCTCCGCGCAATAACAATAGCACAGCAATAATAGCAGCCTCAGTCTCTAACGCTATAAGCGACGGTCTAAAGGCCCTTACTAATGTGTTTATTAGTAAATTCCCTTAGATCGCTTAAGCGATTAAGAGGTTCGATAACGTAGTCCCGGTCGCTAACGTATAAGAGACCTAAGAAAACCTTTAGAGCTTAGATACCCGATATATTCTTATAAATATTAAGGAGAGTCTTCGATCCCTCTATATAGCGGAGGCCTCTTAGGTTAATCGAAATACTAGGTTAAAGGAGCGTCTAACTGTATAAGATTAGCTCCTAGCTATAAAGGATTAGCTCTTAGCTACGAGAGAGCAACTTCTTAAGGCTAAAAATCTAACGATCTCTACTATAATAATATTGCAATCCTAGACAATAGCCTTAACCTAAACGTTAGGAAAACGAAAGACGGTAGACCTTCTAATCTTTACTAAAAAGGGGTCTACCTCCGACCGTTAACGGAAGTATAAGGCCTAATAACTTAAGATATAAGGTATCTTCCTCTAAGATAGTATATAGTTTAACTTAGACGGCGCCCGCCTCCTTTATATTAGCGATAGGCTTAGTAAATAGGCCTATAACTTTGTTAAGGATAGAATAGCTACTATTATAGCTAACCTATCTAAGAGGGAGAAATAGAAATAGCCTACTATAACAACGCTCCTTATAGCTTTAAGCAGGCAGTGTAAGGTTCTAGATTTAACGTAAGCCGCTAAGAATACTCTCGATAATTTTCCTTAAGGCGATAAGAACTATTAGACCTAGAAGGTAGACCTCGACGCTTATATACGTAAGGCAAGGAAGATAAAGGAATAGTAGGTCGACCTCCTCCGGAAGTTTATCTCTAAGGATATAAGCGAGCTCGTTAAAAGCATATAGACTAAGATCCCTAACGCCGACTACGAGAAGTAGTTAGCGTAGATAGATATCTTTATAAAGAACCTAGCTAACTACGCTTATTATTAGAAGCTCGAGAAGAAGGCCGCCCCCTATTCGTAGTTCCCGCCGACGCTTATACCTACCCTTACCTTAACCGCTCTTACCTAACTCTTATATAATAACCCTATAGACCTCGCCCGACTTTCCGATACTAAACGATAATTTAGGATTAATAATAAACTCTATATAGCTTATAAAGAACCTAAATACTAGAAGGAGGCTTACGACCTAGCTAAGACGGCTAATCCGCTTTTAATGCCTCCTTACCGCGGTAGTCCCTAGTTTTAGGGCCGAGGTGCCCTATCCCCCGGCTTCGGCCGAAGATCCTAGGGCGCTTACGGCGGTAGGTATAGCTAGGGTTAGTTCGTCCGTATAACCGACTATAAATAAGGCCGTATCCTTAGGGAAGAGGATACGGATTTATAAGGCGAGTAGCCGACGCTAATGCTATTGCTAAAAGATATACCCTTAGAGTAAGTCGCTCTTAAGGGTTATATAGAAAGGAGGATAAAAGGATTAAGTCGTTGCTTTTAGATAGAACGGATCTTTAGATTAATTCGTCGAATAGTAATAAAACGTTAATCCTTCTTTATACTTATCTCTCCTCTATGCGTAACCCTTAGTCCCCCTACTATGTTAATACGTTATCCTTTATAGATTTTAGCTATATTACCACGGTATTTGCTAATCTTTACGCTATTATACGAAAATATAACGTTCCTATAAAGAAACTCCTTAAACTTAGACTGCTTTAATTAGCCGACGTCGTACCTTTTACGTAGATAACGGACTACTTTATAGCCCGAATAACTATTAGTAAATATATAGAACTTATGCTTTTCTTCGTTACGAACCTATCCCCTTTTACCTTAATTATCTTATGCATTCCCTAGCTTTAGGAATACGAACTAACTATACTTTAGAAATCTCTTTAAGTCCGCTTCGACTCCTATCACTATATAAGATACTGCCTGTCTTTAAGCATTATAGTTAAAGATAGAATAGCCCTTAAGACTCCTATTACTTCCGAGTCTAAAGGGCATTGTCGTAGAGATTTAGACTATCCCGACGATTACTTTAATATAAGGGATCTGTTGGTTAGGCTCTGCTATTAGGGTTAACCGGTGTGTGTGTATTGTCTCTGTCTTACTAGCTAGAGAGGGGAAGGCATCGCGGAGATATAGTCTCGTTGCGTGTACGTGATCACGTGGATCACGTGTCCGCAATAGCACCTTGCGTATCCCTACGTATCCCTTATCCCTTGTTCCCACATGTTGGTTAGGCTCTGCTGTTAGGGTTCACCGGTGTGTGTGTATTGTCTCTGCCTTACTAGCTAAAGAGGGGAAGGCATCGCGGAGATATAGTCTCGTTGCGTGCACGTAATTACGTAGATTACGTGTCCGCAATAGCACCTTGCGTATCCCTACGTATCCCTTATCCCTTATTCCTATACTAGTAGTTCTTCTTAGAAGGCTGGAATAATAACAACAACCCGGTAAGGTCGAACTAAAGGAATAGAACCTAATCGAACGTAATAAACTATCGAACGTATCGAACGTATAAAAAGAGGGAAAGAGGGATCTTACGATACTATCGAGGGTTAAACTAAAAGAGCGGTATTGCGAGCAATAAGCAATAAGCAACGAAGCAATAAAGCAACGAAAGCAACGAGCAATAAAGCAATAAAGCAACGAGCGTAACGCAATAAGCGAAGGAAGGGAGGAAGGGAGCGTTAGGAAGACGGGTAAAGCAACGAGCAACGAGAACACATAAAGGAAGGGCCGGGTAGAGCAATAGGGCCGAAAGAAGCTAGGGAAGCTTATAAGGCTATCCCTCGAGAGTTCTTCTTCTTCGGGGCTTGCGAGGCTAGGGATACGGAAGCTCGCGAGGCTGCCTGCTTTGCCGTTGCCTCGAGCTAGCTACGCGGAACGAAGGGTGCTTTGCTAAAGCTCGGAAAAATAAAGTATTAAGGCGAGAGAGGCGTCTGCCGGGACGAAGGCGAGGAAGGCGTCTGCTAGGACGAAGGCGAGGAAGGCGTCTGCCGGGACGAAGGCGAGGAAGGCGTCTGCCGGGTAACTACCTAGGAGGAAGCTTATATAGGCTTCTAGTGGTAGTCTCCTGCTCTACGGTGACGAGAGAGCAGCTAGGTGGCAAGCTAGGGCTGGGGAGACTATCGGTTGTTGCCTTATTGCTTAACGGGCTAAGAGGAAGCTTATATAGGCTTCCGGTAGCGACATCCTTTAGCGAGGTGACGAAAGAGGGCGCCTCGGGAGTCGAAGTAGGATTTATAGTGCTAGCAATTAGCCTGCTTTAGTAGTGTATGCCGGGCTTAAGGTATAACGGTCTAGGAGGAAGTCTATACGCGTTTTATATAGTGACATTCTTCGCCGAGGTAACGAAAGAGTGCGCTACGAGACTTAAAAGGGGATTTATAGCGGCGGCATCTGCTAGGTATTAGGGTATGCTGTCTGTGCTATTAAGGAAGCTGCTATAGGAGCGGCTTCGTAGGTTGCGAGCAGCTTAGAGAGCTGCTGCGAGAGCTGTTAGGGGACTCGCTTTAGGAGTCGAGGGAGCCGATAGAGCAGTCCGAAGAACTACTGCGAGAGCTTAGGGCGGGCGAAGCTAACGGCCGGGTCGGAATAGGAAGTCGGCTTAGCCGAGCTTACGGCTGTAGCTATGGCTGCGGACTTACAGCAACTAGCGGACTTTAAAGAGTCGAAGCCGTTAGTATTGTTGTTGCTACTAGGGAGGGCGAATAAGTCGTCGTTAGCGAGGCTGCCGTAGCTAACGAAGGCGAGGGCGAAGAAGGCGACGCTAGCGAGGCTGCTATTACTGCTAGCGAGGACGAAGAAGACGACGTTAGCGAGGCTGCCGAGAATAACGAGGGCGAGGGCGAGGGCGAGGGCGAGGGCGAGGCTAGCTTTAGCGTTAGTGCCGGCTTTAGCATCTAGCCGAGTTAGGCTCGCATCTCTTTTTGCCTCCTATAGTTAGTTATTCCTACATCGAAGTCTATCTCGAGATATTCTTCTTAAGGCTAGGTTAGAGGGTTATCGTAGGCCTTGAATAGCTATATCGAGAGGAATTGCCGTACGGTCGAATCGTTCTTCTTAAGGTAGATGCCGCGGCGCTTAAGGAGGTTCCTTAACGCCTTTTTGTAGTCCTTATATACGTTTTTCTACGTCTCTTCCGACTAGCCCTCGAAATGCATTTAGAAGAAGCTAAGAATGCCTAAGCTATATTCGTGGTTGCTAAATTCGTAGGCTAATATAAAATTTGCCGTATACGTCGTAGCGGCAAGCGGGTTTCGACTATCTAGCTTCTCGTCGTATTAGATTCTAACGTTAATATGCTTCTACGCTGCCTATGCGATAGGGGTATGGCCTAGTATTTAATAAAGCTAGACGGCGATTTCGTCTGCTAGAAGCGCGGCTTAGGTTGCGGCGACGTTATCTGCCGTAGGGGCGGCTGCTACGGCGTTAGGAGTCGGGCTTTAGGAACTTATCGTAATAACTAGGTTGTAGGGATCGCGATGGTCTTCGCGATGTTTGTCGTATTAGCGTTGCTAACGCACTTCGAGATAGTGTCGTGCTTCTATTAAGGATAGCGGCGACTGTTAACTAGAAGCTAGGAAGGAATATTCGTAGGCGAGGCAAGCGGAGATATCCTTATTCTTAGCACGGATAACCCTCTCTAAGTATACGGAATAGGATCGTTCGAAGAAGATCCGTAGCACGTTCGAGGATTGCGTATCTATCTCTTCTATCCTAGCTGTCTGTAATTAACTAAGTCAACCACTAATTAGTGTTAGTTAGGCTCTGCTATTAGGGTTAACCGGTGTGTGTGTATTGTCTCTATCTTGCTAGCTAGAGAGAGGAAGGCATCGCGGAGATATAGTCTCGTTGCGTACACGTGATTACGTGGATTATATGTCCGAAATAGCACCTTGCGTATCCCTACGTATCCCTTATCCCTTGTTCCTATAGGATCCTTATAATAGTAAAATGTATGCCGGAACCCTTTTTTCGGTAAGAAAAAGTCGATATCCTAAAGGACTAGACTATTTTAGCGGGGCATTTCTCCCCCCCTATTTAATAAGGGGAAAAAGAGGGTTATATAACGTACTAGCATAACCCAAGCGTATAAAAGGGAAGGGAAAGGAGGACGCATTTAATCACACACATAAGATTAATATAACACAACTAAATTAACTTGATTTGCACTCTTAAAGATTTAACGATTTCTCCTCGAGGACTTCTACCTATAAATTATTAAAGAAAGACGATTATTGCCGTATAGCTTCTACGACACTTACATCTAGTCGGTATTAGCACGATTAAATAATCCTAAAAATACGAAGAGACTAATCGAAATAGGAGCCCGAAAAACATAATTTAAGAGATTACTCCCCGAGTAGGATATCCTAACTTAGACGGAAATCGACTAGCCGAGGCTATAATACAACTACCCTACGAATTTCTGCTATTCTTCCTAACCCTTAGTATAGCAACTTAATGCACTAGGCACTAAGAATATGTGTGTAAAGAAGGATGCTTCTATTAGGTAGGCGTAAGCCCCGGGAGCTAGGAATAGCTCCTTACTATCTTATCTATAGCTGATTATATTAGCCCCGGCATATAGTATAGAGGATGCTTTTACATATATTAAAATGCCGGCTTAAAAGAGAACACTACTGCCTACAGCAGTTATAATACAATCCTAATTAGGCAATTAGGAGGAACACTCCTATTGCCTAAATCCTTCTTTTTATTCTTATAAGTTATGCTTATATCTGCTAGTGATTATTCCTCTAATCGTTCCTTCTGCTAAGCGGCCTTCTTGCTTTATATAGCGCGTGCTAGAGGGCGACCTTAGAACTCTGTGATGGCTTTAGCGGAGACCTAGTCGGCTCGGACCTATTAGTTATATATAGTAGCCTATCCTTTCTATCGTACGAGGTATTCGGTTATAGGTGACTTCGACCGACCGATGCGACGAATACGGATGTCTATTAGGCGTTCGACTTCGTAGTGCTAATTACCTTCGTTAGGTGCTTCGATATTGCGAGCGGCTTCTATAGGCCTAGGCTCGAGCTCGACGTAATGCCCTTCGTGCGCGAGCTTAAGGTGCTAAATAGAGACGACTAGGTGGATTCGAATTTAGCTAAGGAGGTCGAGTTCCGCCGCGAGGTTATTAACTATACGCTTAATAATAAAAAGGCCTTCTCGTTGCCGCGACTATTTCTTTAGCGGCTGGCTAGGCTTATAATAGCCTATCTATAGCTTTAGGTAGACTTTATCACTAGCTTTAAGAAGAACGGGCCGGTGTTTCACGTTATACCGCTGCTTGGCCTTTATAGCGGCTAGGTCTATAGCTAGGCTCGCTTATCTACGGATGACTTCTCGTAAGTAGGGCAATTCGCCCGCAGCGGTGCCTAAGATATTATCGGCAGCTTCTAACGGTTTACGTATATTAAAGCCGAAGATAAATTTATAGGCGGAGATCTTCGTACTAGCGTTAAATGCCGTATTTAGATTTTACTAGAGGGTAGGGATTATTATCTTCTAATCTAAGCTAGGATCCTCGATGTAGGACATTCGTAGAGCGGTCTCTACGGTCTAGTTGCGCCGTTCGGCAAGTCCGTTAGCCTATAGGTAGTAGGCGGTGGTTATTGCAATTTTAGTGCTAAATGCGCTTTAGAGGCCTTTCTAGAAGTCGGATATAAATTTACGATCCCGGTCGCTAACAATAGTTCTTAGTATGCCCTAATCGGAAAGAAGCAACTAACGGGCTAGGCTTTAAGCCTAGTCCTTTATGCCGTATTTAGCGTTGCCTAAGATTAGCAAGCATCTCTTATTAGTTAGATAAGTAACTGTAAGAAGTTAGTTAAAGATATTAAAGCCTAGGATCTACTATAGGGAGCTTGCTAAAGATAAGGGCGGTATATCGGTTATAAAGTCTATCGCGATACTCTGCATTAGAAGTAGCGGGGGGCGAATAAGCTTATAGCTGCCGGTAAGGGTCTAACGGTCTATTTAGCTAAGGCAATAGGCTTTATAGGCCGCGATATACTTCTTTACCTAACGGGTGACTCCGCGAATTAAATATATCTCTAAATCCTTAATTATGCGGACGACGCCGAAGTAGTTCTTATCGTTATAGGCTGCCGAGATTATAGATAGGACGAGAGCGTTAGGGATGCACAGCCGGGTAAAGCCGTCGGGGCCTTCGTGGTATAAGAGCTTATCGACTATAAAGAACGGTATACCGCGGCGTTTAAGCTGCGCCTTTATTCTTGCCATAGAGTTAGTGACTATAGCTCCTTCTAGGGGCGAGGAAAGACTCTTAATAGCGTCCTCGCTGTCCGCGATTATCTAAAGTATTCGCTTATAGTAAGGGTTATTATCGTAGGCGACGGCGAATTCCTCGCGTTTCTTAGGAGCTATAATAGCTTCGGAGGCTATAAGCATATCGTTAAGCATAGTAAAGTCGGGGCGGCGATAGTTAAGCAGCTAATCGGACTCCTCGGCTAGTAGGCGACTAAAGGCGTCGGGAATAAAGTTCTTCTTACTAAGGAGGTAATAAACCTTAATGTCGTATTTAGAGAGATAAATTAAGGCTATAACTAAACGACGGTTAGCTCGGTCTATGCTAGAAGTATTAAGGGTTCTCTTAGCGACGATCTGCTTAGTCGTAGAATAGTCGGTTAAGACTACGAGCGGAAGGGTTAATAACTATACCGTAGTGCGTATCTTCTTCGCAGCCTACATAAGATAGGCTACCTCTAGTTCTAAGGGACTATAGGACTGCTCGGCTCTCGTTAGGGTATAGGAGAGGAAGTAGATAGGCATAATGGCTTTAACCGGAATAGGCTGGCTTAGCTGCTAAACGGTGCCGTCGCGGAGATAGAAAAAGACGGCTGCAAAGCCTCGCTATAAGGAGGCGTTAATCTAATAAAATAGCCTCTTCTACGGGTCTATATAGTAAATTATGCGGCTAGAAGTAATTTCCTTCTAAAGGGAGGCGAAGGAGGAAAGCTCGGCTAAGGTCGGCTAGAACGATATAACTCGTGTGTAGGACTTCCACTTATTAGGGTTCCCGTTCTTAACCTTACCGATTAAGCGACCTTAGGCTAGAAGACTAGTCTTACGATCCTATAGAGGGGCGATAGAAGCGCCGTAGTACGGAATAAGATTGCGAATATACCTTATAGCGCTAATATAGTATTTAAGAACGGCGAGGTTATCGGGGAATAGGAGCTTTGCGAAGGCAGCGAGCCTATGCTTTATAGTACTTATCCCGAACGCGTCGATACGAAATCCGAGTAGCTCTACGGAAGGGTAGCCGATCTAGCTCTTAGTAGGGCTTATAGATAGGTTAAGCGATGCAAAGAGCTTAAAGATAGCCTCGAGATGTTAAAAGTGTTCTTCTTCCGTAGCGGAGTAAATAATAATGTCATTAATAAACGCGCGGCTATAGCCCTAGTGCGGACGGAGGACTTAGTCTATATAGCGTTATACGTACGCTAGGCTATTGCGAAAGCCGATAGGTGAAACTATTAGGCGTTTTAGACCTCGATGACTTATAATAGTAAACCTACCTTAATGCTTAAGTTTAACTCGAAACTAATAGAAGAAGGCGGAAGCGTTAATAGCAGTAATAAAACGGGCGCCTAAGAGTTTAGCAATAATAGAGCTTTATAATAGCAGAGGGTAGGAATCCGGGATAGTAACACTATTAACGGCACGTAGGTTAATAACGACTCGGCCTTTAGTCTCGCCTCGGGCTATGCGCTAGACTACGAAGATAGGTGCTACGAACGGCGTAGGCTCGTCGGCCTACTCTAAGCGACCTTGCTTATAAAGTAGGTTAAATATATCGTCGATAACCTTCCTATCGCGAAGCCCTTATAGGTAAGGCCTTTAAGCGACTCGTTTTTTATGCTAATTGTCGATTAAGGGGACTATTAATTCCCTTCCGGGTTTTACGACGGCGGTGCCTATATCTCGCTAGAGCTAGGAGTATCTCCTAAGAAGCTTCTTAACGTAGCGTACGAAAGAAGGGCTATAGTCGAAAATATAAATACCCTCTTTAGTGTATTTCTCTTATAGCTCCGGTAGGCGCTAAACGTGCGTTTAGTATAGAATGCGGCTAGAGAGGGGATCCTCGATTCTATCCGCGGCGTCTGTCTCGATAGCTACGGCAGCTGCCGTTACGTTAGTAGTAGCTGCTGCGAGGTTCTAGCGAACCTTAGACCACTTAGCGGGTCCTGCCGAAGAAGCTATAACGTAGGCGTAGATAGAGTCGGATAGCGAAGGCGTTAGAGAAGTGCCTAGAATAGGAGCTTCTACGGGCTAAGATAGGGCGGGAGCCTATAGGCACTTAAGGACTTCCTAAGTAAGCGGAAAAGTGCTCGTAACGTTAACCGATAAATTAATAGAAGAAGCAGTAGTAGTAATAGCGGTTTATATAGAGGAGCATAGCATAGCAGCGGCTTTAAGAGCAGGCAAAATTGCCGTAGCTAGCGTTAGAGCCCTTATAGCTGATTTCTAGGACGGGGCGGTAAAATAGCTAGACTCCTAACACTCCTATATCTAGCTAAGCTTCTACTTACGCTTAATAACGAGGTTAACGTTTATGCTATTAGTGATAAGGATAGTAGGAAGAGATTTAGCATCGACGATGCTATAGATAGCATTAGCGTAAGAGGCGAAGAACGTATAGGCGCGGTCCTTAGGAAGTTCCTTCTAAGATATAGGGACTATAAGGGTAGTGCCGGGCGGTATAATAGTCTTTCGGACGGCCTAGACGCGGCGAATAACTTTACGGGGTTATTTATAGATATCGAATAGGATCTTAAACCCGTCGAGCACTCTAATGCGAATAACTTCTTTATTATAATTAAGGGATCCTCGGTATAGCTTAAGGAAGGCATTGCCGAGAAGTGCGCCGGCCTCTACTTTAGAGACTTAGGCGGAGTAAGTGAATTTAGCTATAGCTGCTTAAGCGGTTAGGCTAGCTATAGTGCCGCGCGTGTAGAAGGAGAACGTGGCTTAGTCCTCGCAAAAAGAGCGACCGTTAACTCCGTTAATAGTAACGGGAGGCTTCTTCTCGACGGTATAGTTAAGAGTTTAAAGAAGGTCGCGATTAATTATAGGCTTGCTATAGCTAGAGTCGGGGTAAACCTAGACTTCCTATCTACCGGGTTAGGTAGAGACCTTAATCCTTATGTAGGAGTATAAGTACGGCGGGGAATCCTAATCCTACTAGGGCTCTTCGGCTTTAGCTTCTAGGACTTAATCTAGTCGGGGTGCCGTAGTTAGCGCTACGTGAAAAATAGGCTCCTTAATAATAGGTGCGGGAAGAATAGGCTTTAGGGCGGCGGGGGCAGTAGGCTTAACAACGATAGGATCGGAGACGTTCCCTACGGTAATAGGAGGGGATTTCTTATACCTAAGACGGAGGTAAGAGAATAGGGCGTTGCGAGAAAGAAAAGAGGTCTTATAAACCTTATAGGTTAAAGGCTTAAGCGCGCGCTCTTTACTACGGAGCTATTGCTTAGATATATAGCAGTTAGCACGTATATACTCCTTAAGCATAGAGGTAAGGGCGAAGGTACGGTCGTAGGTACTATATTTAAACTTACCGGCCCGTTCGGTAGGGTAGCGGGAGTTTATATAGCCTATAAAGTTAGCCTCCGAGGAGGCGTAAGAGGACGCATCGTCCTAAGAGTCGTTTAAGTATAGCTCGTTACTAGCTTTATCGCCGCTAGGAGTAGTCTTCTTATCGCTTTAATATTTCGACTTAAAACGCACTTTCTTCTTATTGTTATTACTCTTATATTTACCTTAGCGGTATTCCGTTCGGTTGTCTCGTCGGTCGTCCCGGCGAGGGTAACGCTTATCGCGGCGTAGCGGGCGTAAGCTTAACTAATCACGGTTATTACCTAAGCTTCGTCCTTCGGGACTATAGTTGCGATTATAACCTTAGTCCCGATCCCGACGGTTACCTTAACGGTAGTTATTGCCTTAGTTACCTTAACGATAGTTATCGCGACGATTATTACAACGGCTGCGATTATAGTTACCCTAACGGTAACTATTATTACGGCGACGGTTATCCTAACGGTAGTTATTATCCTAATAGGAAAAGCTACCGCGGCGAGAACGGTCTCGGTCTCTAAAGATATATAGCTTAAGGGAGGCTATAATAAAGGGCTTTCGTTCCTTAATAATACGAATCTATTTATCGATCGGGGTCTTCTTCGTAAGAATAAGAAGAAGCGAGGAGATCTAGACGGCAATAAGAGGATAGATAGCCTTAATAATTTAGGCATCCTTGCCTATCTTAAGTTAGCGGGCGAGCGAAACCTTTCTTTAGATCTACTACGCGAGAGTAATAGAGCTAGAGGACTATATAGATATCGTATACCTTTTCCTATAAATTTCCTTTAAGATATTAGCGTTAGGACGCTTAAAACGCTTAGTTAAGAACTTATAGAAGGTTCTAAGAGGGGAGGAACTAAGGATATCGCGTTATTCCGCTATAAGCTTACTTATATACTATATAAAAGCTCCTCCTACTAAGAAGGAGAGGTAATATAGGCAAAGGGCGAATGGATTCTCGTCCTAATAGATCCTTAGACGCTCCGTAAAGAGATAGACGTTTGTATAGATATTCTTTCTATCGCTAAGAGCGATAATGCCTAGGTTCTTCGGATTATGCTTATTTAGGTTAAAAGTACTAATATTATTATATTTAAGGCGTTTAGTAATAGCCTCGTTGTTATAGGCCGAGGAGGAGGTATAACTCGCCTTACGGTGCTTACGTAGGTTCGGATAGGACTTTAGGGGGCGGCGGATAAAACTATTATTAGACTTAGACGAATTATTATTATTATTATCTAAATCCTTCTATCGACGAGAGTAAAAGGCTTATAAATACTTAGATAACTTAGACTAAAGAGAGTAATATAGAACCTAGGGTTGCTTCTTAGGGTAATACTGCTATCTAATAGAGCGCTGCTCGGATAAGCGAAGTATTCCTTACGGACGAAGAGGAGGCTATTCCTCCGATTAACCGTTAGAAAGGTCTCCGTCGATTATTTCCGGGTTAGGAGGCACGGCTCGGACTAGCCGATACACTAGAGTTATTATAGCGTAAAGAGGAGTCTCCTTATCGGGAAGCTCGCCTATAAAACGAAGATACGCGCGAATTCCCTTTCGCTAAGTGTCGGCGTGCTATAAATGCTTTTCCTTTATAGGCGGAAGATCTAAGATATTAAAGATAATCTCCGACTTAAAAGCTAAAGAGCCTAAGAGAATATAAGCTTGCTTTATATATATTACGTCTATATTAGTAAAGGTCTTAATAACCCCTTCCGTAGGCAGTGTCTTAATTAATTTATAGTAGCGAACGGCCTATTTTAATAGGTTATTATAGTCTTTATCCTCTATAGCTAGCATAGTAGACTACTTACGTAGCACCTCGGTTTCTAAGGATAAGCGAGGACGACGGCGGGCAGGAGGAGGAGGATCTTTATAATCACTCTTAGAGTCCTTAGAAAGGGCGGCGCTATAGACACTATCCGGCGGAGCGTACTCCTATATCGGCAAGCGAGGGTAGACGTCGTCGTCTAAACGAGATGCGGATGCCGTAGCTTAACGGGCTTCTTCGTCCCTAGCTATAGTGATAATAGCTTAAACAAAACGAAGGATAAAGGAGAAGAGGAGGGATTGCGAAGAAAGAAGAGTTATAGGAGAGGAGAAAAGTCTATAGTAGGAGGTATAAGGTGTTTTAATTTTAGCGTAGGAACGGGTACGCGTAGGAAATCGAAAACATAGAGGGAAAATTTTTCCTTACGGCTAATTGCGTAGGGACTTAAATAGAGAACTAAGCAGCAGGCCTTAGTTTTAATAATGCCTAGAACGGCGAGCCTCGTCGGATCGTAAGGCTTATGTTAGAGGTTATATAGGCGTGCTAGCTAAGGTTATATAAGCTAGTTATACTATAGGTATTAGGAGCCTTTAGGCGGCTTTTAACGAATGGCGAGAGCTTTAAGAAGCTTTTAGCAAACGTGTCGTAGTAGAGCGAAGCTCTAAAGATAGGAAGGGCGTTCCTAATAGTGGCTTTAAAGGCAGAAGGTGTAGAATTACTACTAATTTAATGCACTAGGCACTAAGAATGTGTGTGTAAAGAAGGATGCTTCTATTAGGTAGGCGTAAGCCCCGGGAGCTAGGAATAGCTCCCTGCTATCTTATCTATAGCTAATTACATTAGCCCCGGCATATAGCATAGAGGATGCTTTTACATGCATTACGACTACTGCGCTTGCTTTAGGGTGTATGCCCTTTCCTCCGTTAAACTATCCTACCGGGATATTATATACCTTACTTAAAACCTACCGACTTATCTACTAAAGAATATCTACCTAAGCTAACACAATACCCTTTAAACCTTAGCTAATTGATTTAGCATCCTTTATATAGAATATTACTCTTCGCTTAAGATACCGCCCGCTTAATATCCCCGATTAGCTCCCTAAACTCTCCTAAGACTTAAGCCTTTAAAATTACTCCGCTATAGACTACTTTAGTAGCTCGCCTACTCCTTATTCGTCTTACCGCCGGCCGCCGCTACGTTCCCGCCCGATAGGGCTAAATAAAACGCCCCCGCCGGCGTATACGATAGGAAGATTAAATGCCTTTAAATATAAATGATATCCGCTATATATACGTAATTAACTTTATTTTATTCTATAAATAAGATAGTATTTAAGCGATGCGAATTAGTATATTTAAATTAGCTAAGCTAGTTAAAGAGGGAGAAAATCTATGACTCCTTAACGAACTTTTAGTAGGCTTAATTAAGGTCTAAGAACTATCCGAAACCTTTTTCTAACGCATTATTGCCGGGGACTATATAATAGAGGTAGCTTAGACCGCCTTTCTTAAACGCTTTTATAACTTCCTTTAAGTAAACCTCCGGGATATAGCTTATTCCGAATCTTTATTCCGGAGGGTTAATAAGGCCGATATAGAAAAGTTCCTCTAAGTAAAGCCTAAAGTCATAAAGGCAGATATCTTAAAGAAACTCCCGAAAGAGTTCCGGGATAAGCTTCCTTATTTCCTTCCGAAGAATGCGAACGAGCTCCCTCTTTACCGCCCTTAGGATTATAAGATCGAACTTACACCCGGTAAATAAGCTCTATCCTATAGAAATCGGCCTATATTACCTATAGAACTCCGCTATATTAAAAAGTAAATCGATAAAATGCTTAATAAAGGCTTTATTTAAGAGTCTTTTTCTCTAGCCGTAGTACCGCTAATCTTCGCCTATAAGCTAGACGGTAGTATCTATATCTATTATAACTACTAAAGTTTAAATTAGGTTATAGTTAAGAATCGATATCCCTTGCCTTTAATCTACGAAACGCTAGATTCTCTCTATAACGCTAAGTTTTATACAAAGCTAGACTTAATTACTATATTTAACTATATTTAAATCGCCGGAGGTTATAAATAGCTTCCGGCGTTTATTATATGTTTCGGACTCTTTAAGATACTAGTTACCCCTTTCGGCCTTTATAACGCACCGTCGACTATTTAGAACTATATTAATTATATACTTTATAATGCCTTCGATGATTTCTATATAGTATATTATAACGACGTCCTAGTCTTTTCGAAGACTAAGGCAAAATATAAGAACTATATATAAAGAGTTATCTAACGCTTAGGCAATATAGGGCTTTAGATCTATATTAGAAAGTTAGAGTTCTATACGATAAAGACTAAGTACCTTAGACTAATTATTTCGAGATCTAGCATAAGCATAGACCTTAAGAAGGTATATATAATTACGGCTTAAAACGCCTTAACCTTAGTAAAAGAACTCTAATAGTTCTTTAGATTTATAAACTTCTACCGCCGTTTTTTAAGGGATACTTTAGTATTATCTCCCTAATAACTACGCTACTTTAAAAAGATTTCCGTTAGTCTTAGGGACCCGAATAAGCTGCCGCGTTTAAAGCCTTTAAGCTTGCTTTTACTACTGCCCCTATCCTAGCCTATTTTAACTACTTAAAGAAAATAGTCGTTAAAACCGACGCTTTAAATTAGGCCTTAGGAGGGGTCCTTTTATAGATCGGAGACAATAGATATCTTTACTTTATTGCGTTTTTCTTATTAAAGTATAATACTCTTAAGTATAACTATAAGATTTATAATAAAGAGTTATTAGCGATTATTAAAGCGCTTAATAGCGCTTAGAACTCTAAGGAACTACTAAGGCGTTCGACGTTATTATAGACTATAAAAACCTTTAGACGTTTATATTTATAATGCAATTTAACTAACGATAAGGGCGCTAGGCCGAATTCTTTTCTTAGTTTAACTTTATAATTATATACTGCTTAAGCAATAAGGCAATCCTCCTTAATGCTTTTAGCAGGCTCCCTAGCGATAGACTAGCTACTATAGATGACGATTAATTCTTTTATCGTAACTAAATAATTATCCCTAAATAGAGAGTCGACCTAACTATCTTAAAAAAACTCTAAGCCGATTCCTATACCTCGAAGGAAGACCTTAACGCAGTCGCCGCCTTCGGATTAAACGTAGCTAGTAAATCACTCGATAAGCTTATCCACGAGGTATATTAATAAGATAATCTTACCCGGGATAGTAGCGATACTCCGGGACCTATATGCTTAACGCTAGCTAAAGCATATTCGGAAGCTTTTACGTTAGGACTATCCGAATAATAGTTAATTAATAGATATATATTTTTCCGCGATTAGCTCTTCGTCTCCGATACTTTAAATCTCCGCCTTAAAGTCGTTAATCGATCCTACGGTAATAGCTTAATAAGATACTTAAGGAGGGTAAAAACCCTTAATCTATTAAACTAGATATATTAATAGCTAAAAATTTCGTACTTCGCCGCTACGTTTATTAAAGACTATTGTTAGTAGGGCTCTCTACGGTAAGCAGCCGGAAGCGAACCTATCGCACGTGTGATAGTATGCGGTTGGGTTCTTATTGTCTTATCTAGCTAGGAAGGATAAGGGGAAAAGGGGCCCCTTTATAGGTGCTAACGTAGCCTCGGGTCACGTAGGTTACGTGCCCTTAACGACGTCGTACGTATCCTTTATCCCTTATTCCCATACTAGCAGTCTTTATAAGATCGTGAAAAACAGCATAAACAAGCGTAGCAATAAGGGGCAATAAGGGGCTAAATAGGGATCTATGGCCCGGTCAAACGGGGCCGTGTTGTTATTGTAGATCCGGCTTTTCAACCTTTCAATAGCCTTGCAAACAGCCGTATAACGTACGGGAAAAAGAACGTGGAAAAACTGTATATTAGGTCACAATGCCTAATAAATACAATTCGTAAATACAATTTGCAATAGGGGCAAAAGAGAGCGTTAGGAAGCATTAAGCTTCGGGGCGAAGCAGAGCAAGAGATAGAGTTATCTTCGGGTCGAGAAAAGAGCGTAAAACAAAGCGTGTGTTCCGGCCGGGAAGGAACGTATGCCGGAGCGTAGCAGGGTCGGCATAGGACGTTGTCGGGGCAAAACAGGGCTTGTTTCGGTGCTTATTTCGGGGCACCGAGAAAGGGGGAGCAAAAGAGGGAATAAGGCGCCGAAAAAGGGAAGAACAAGGCGCCGAAAAGGGGAAAAACAAAGCAGGGAAGACACTCGCAGTCTTTAAATAAATAATAAAAACAAAGGCATAAAGAACGTTATCTCGGCCACTAGGGAGTGTTATATAGGGTTAGCTAGCCGAGCTTATTAGTCCTATCGTTATCGTTATCCTCTCCGGCTAGGATATAGCCTTATTATCGTCTGTAGCCTCGTCCGTACGCCTAACTAGGACCGGGTCTCGAGCGTGTGGAACCTCGTATATATCCCTTAGGACGACCTCTTGCACGGCCGAAAAACTGCTGGTCGGGGCGGCGTGCGAGGTGCGTTTTAAGGGACGATCGTAGGTTTGAAAATAGTTCTTTAATTCGTAAGGCCGGGCGGAAAAGGGCTAGTTTAAGCTCCGGAACGCTACGGCAGGCCCGGACGAGTATTATCCGCAAGGGGGCGTTGGTTTCCGGGTCCTAGTCTACGAACGTACCTCTAAGGGCGCGTTAATAAAGCTATAGCTTATCGAATAGCAGCTTAAGGACCTTAGGCAAGGGCTTCTTAGGGTGCTAGGTTTAAAGCCTCGAGAATAATATCGTCGTCTACTCCGTAAAGTACTATTGCTAGTTAACGCCGGTGTCGAAATAGCGTTTAAGGGCATCGTACACGGCCCGGAACGTAGTTATAGACTAATTAATATGCTAGACGTAGTAGTCCTAGGCCTTTCTAGAGAGGATTTAAAGAACTAGGCCTTAAAACTAGCCTAAGGCGACTCGGAGGCTATAGTAGGTCTATATAAAAAGCCGGACTTTATCGTCTAAGATATCGTACGGCTTTCCCGTATAATTATAGTCCTTATTCCACGCCTTAGCGAATTACAGCACGAGGTTAGCGTCCGTAGGAGCGTTTAGGACCTCGGGCGGCGGCATTGTCATATATGCCTTAAGGGGGAATTTAGGGACAGTAGGAACGGGAGCGACGGCAGGGACGCGGACACGGGGAACGGCAGTAGGAACGGCGGCAGGAAGGAACGGCTAGGCGGCAGGCTGGCACTAGGCGGCCGGGGTGACGAACTCGGGGTGCCGGAACTAGTGGCTTGTCGGATAGACCGTGTGTTGCGGCACCTAGGGAGCAACGGGGACTTGGCCGGGGACGAACGGGCCGGGAATGACTGGTGACGGGGCAACAGGCGAAGGAACAACGGCGGCAGGGGCAACGGGGGATGACGAAGGTAGTGACACTCTAGCGGCTCTTTAAACTATTAGAGTCGCGGACGCTTCGTCGTCGGACGTAAGCAGTGCCGAGATTAACGAGGCGGCTAGGAAAGGCGAGGGCGGAACTAACGATGCAGCGGCAGCAGCTACTTATTTAGCATAAGCTGCTATTCCGATATCGAATTAGGTCTTTGCGAATTCGTCGGCGGGCTAGGTTAGCGGATCGTTAAGGTCTAGCAAAGCGGCTAGTTGCGCCGTATTCGAGCCGTTCCGACGGTTTAAGTAGACCCCGCGCCTTCTTAAGAGGGTCTTTAGCGCCTTCGTATATTCCTTATTAACTCTATTCTATATTGCCTTATTCTATCCCTCGAAGTATTCTTAGAAGTCGTTAAAGAGCTAAAGGCCGTTAACGTATACGCTATAGTCTAAAACGGCGATAAAACGGGCCGTATAGGTCGTAACGGCGATAGCATTGTCGTCTAGCGTAATATCTGCCTCCTAGCGGCTTATATCGACGTGCTTATAGAATGTCTTATATTTAAGGTAGCCGAGGGGGTTCTCTTCCTCCGGGAAAGGTGTTAGGGCCGAGGTTGCTATCCTATGTTTAAAGTAGGCTTAAGGCAGCAAGCGGACTATATAAGTGCCGGGGTAAAGTAGGTCTATTGCCGGGCCGAAGAAGGGCGTGGCCGGGTTCTTATAGGTCCTACTTCGGGGCGGTAAAGAAGAATACAGTGGCAAAAGGCAGAAAGCGGCAAAGGTAACGAAGGGAGGCATAGGGTCGGGCTTAAAGCAGCAAGCGGACTGTGTGTATAGATGCCGGGCTTAAGGGAGCAAGCGGACTGTATATTATGCCGGGTCGGAAGGCGGCGGGGTATTTATCGTATATAAGGGTCTTCGTAATGGTTTTATCGGGAGCAGGCAGCGGGCTTTAATAGTTATTTTACGTAAGGGTCTTTACGCGATAGTCGTAATTAAATGGCTCGTATATTAATCGAATGTCCTATAGTCTCGGGAGTGTGTGTCGGGTTCGCGAGGGGGTCTTCGCGATAGGGTTAGCGGTTCCTTAATGGCATAAGCTTCGTTAAAGCGGTAATCCAGCGAGGTAGCTAATAACACCCTTATTAGCGTTATCGGACGCACTCTTCTTAATGGCATAAGCTTTATAAAAGCGGTAATCCGTTAAGGGAGCTTAGGAAGTCTCTTCGTTCGGCTACCGAAAGCAATATCGGTTCTAGTTCGGGAAGATCCTTCGTTCTTAGTATAAATAGCCTTCTCTAAATGTACGGATCGGGATCGCAGGCTAACTAAATGACTATTTAATCGGATCCGCGTACGTTCGAAGGTTGAATCTATCTCTTCTACTTAGCTAATCTATAATTAAGCCGAGTTAATTACTAATTAGTGTTAGTAGGGCTCTCTACGGTAAGCAGCCGGAAGCGAACCTATCGCACGTGTGATAGTATACGGTTAGGTTCTCATTGTTTTATCTAGCTAGGAAGGAAGAGGGGAAAGGGGGCCCCTTTATAGGTGCTAACGTAGCCTCGGGTCACGTAGGTCACGTGCCCTTAACGACGTCGTACGTATCCTTTATCCCTTGTTCCTATAACTATGCTTTTTATCTTCGGACTAAAACCCCCCGTTTATCTCCCTTTAGATTCCTAAAACCTTTCGCTCTACTAGTTTGCTTATACGCCGATATATTCATTAATTTTATTACGATACTTCCTAAGTATACCTAAAATAGGAAGACTTACGAGAACGTACTTACGATAGTTAATAAGCTTATTGAAATAAGATATTTTATTCTTATTTCCGGTCTTTTTATAAAGGAATAAGTTAATTCCTTTATCTATATAGTCTGTCGTTTATATTATTATTATTATTAAAGTACTCTAGCTGCCCTAGCGGGCCTAGTGCCCCTGCATTTAGCTAGCATAGGAAAAACTAGGCGGCCTAGGGGAAAACCTATACAACGTCTATCTATCTCGGCGTCGGGCCGGATGCGGCCCTTGTTCGCTGCGGTTAATTAAGTCGTTTATATAAAGCACCTAATACTATTATCCCCGACCGGGGCACTTAGTTTATCTCCGATTTTTAGCGATAATTTAGCACCCGGTTATAAATAACGTTAAAACTAAGCTTAGTATAGCACTTAAACACCGACGGTTAGACCGAAATTATTAATACCGCAATAAATAAATATCTTTAAGCCTTTATTAGTTTTACCTAAGATAATTAAGGCTACTAGCTCCCGCTTACGGAATTCGCAACGAATAATTAAGTAAATAAAATAACCGGTATTTCTCTGTTTTTTACTAACTACGGCTTTAAACCCCGTCTTAGCATTAAACCTATAGGTCTTTAACCCCCGATTCTCTCCTTATAATCGAAAAAGGAATTTCTTTACGTAGACACAATAGCTAGCCGCTTTAATCGCATCCTCGCCTAGCTTTAAGCTCTCGCATAAGCCTTATAATAAAGATATAAGGATACCGCTAATATAAAGCGGGATAAAGGTTCCTTCTTCCGGCTTATTAATATAGTTATAGTTTTATTAGAGAATATAGCTACTAATTGCTTAAAGAAGAAATAGGACGATAAATAAGACGGTCTTTATAGGAATTGTGGATGGAATTCTACGGTAGAAGGACTTCCCTTCTAAGGTGAATTCTATAGATGGAATTCTAATGGAATTCTACGGTAGAAGGACTTCCCTTCTAAGGTAAATTCTATAGATATAATTCCACTTCCTTCTATAGACTTCTATAGTTAACGCATCCGTCCGCGGAAGGTCTTCCCCGACTAATGCATCCGTCTTTGCATTCTATTTACGGATCCCTTTCTATTCTTAGCTACCGAGACTTCCCGGAGGGTAGCTCCGACCTTTCTCTCGTTTTATCTATAAAGAAGGTAGTATAGCCCTTAGCTAGATAGGTATTAACAATTCTAATAAGACTACTAGACCTATATTTGCATTTGCATTCGAGACACCTACTAATACTAGTTAGTGATTATAAGGCTTAATTATAGACAGTAAGGTAGATAAGATAGTTCTATATCCTTTGAGCGTATTATAGATCTTTATCGAACGGCTTCCGCCCGACGATCCTATTCTATGCACTTAGAGAAGGATAACTATGCTAAGAATAAGAAGACTTTACCTTCTAAGTCTAGCTCGCCCTTAGGGGTTACGTATAGCTCTTCTTTAAACTTTTTGCTAACCGATTACCGCTTTAGAAGAAGAAGAGTAGCACTAGCAGAAAGTGCGTTAATAACGCCGAACGATAAATTTTTCGTAGAGAACCCTACGAATAAACCGATAAACCGCGTAAAACATAAGCACGTATTATAACTTCGATATACTAACCTACTAGTCCTTTATCCGATATAATAGAGGAGACTCTAATAGAATAGATAGAAGGCACTATTATCTACCGATCACTTTTTTCTATATATTAACGTAAAATATTAGGATAGCAATATTAAACCCGACGAAAACAACGGCATCGCGATTATAACATCCGTCGCTAAGTTTATCGCACTCTATAAAGCGTCGATCGATTTTTAAAGAAACGAGATCCTATTATACTTCTAAGACTACTTCTAAGGATAGATAGCGAATATATAGGGTCTAACACACGTAGACTATAAATAAGCGCTAAAAGTTCTAATAAAGAGAAGAGGAATATACACTAGTCGCAGCAATATATCTTATATAACGATCTTTCTAATATTGCAAGCACTTAAGAAACTATTAGAATAGCCTATAGAAGACATAATAATATAGAAATTTAACGATAGCACGGAGGAATACACTAAGAAAATAGAGATAAAAAATACGATACATCCTTCTACCCCTATTACCGCTAGAATAGCCCCTTTCTAACCTTTAGAAGCAGTTCTAATAGAAAAAGCAGCATCTATAGCAAACGTTCCGGAGATGCTATAGACTATAACAAACGTTCTAAAGATACTATAGACGTCTAACATACTTCTAACGGTTCCGTAATTTAATTTAAGAGGGACTATTCTATCTAGGCAATAACCGATAGTTCTATATAAACAATAGCTATTTAATACTAATGTTCCGGGTATAACTATTTACCTAATATTACACCGATTTAGTCGTCTAGATCTATTTATAAATCCTACGGACTAAGGTTCTACGGCTATTACTAGACAGCCGAATAACTCTAACCCTATTCTATTAAAGGCATATATAAGACTTCCTTTAGACAATATTCTAAATGCTATCGCTAATATAGATATCTAATAACGCTTTATTAAGCTTTAGACAAAAGATAAGAACTATACTAGAGAACTATATAACTTACTTAACGATAAACTTTAGGTTTTTATAAACTTATGCTATAACCTATAAATTAAACTAAGTTAGTTCTATACTTTATTCCCTAGGATCCTCGCAGGGCGTGCGTAAACCTATTATATTTAATATATTAACTAGACAGCGATATTCCGAAAGGCATACGATATAATTAAGAGACACTTTAACACGGAAGTTAATTACGTATATTATTATATCGACTAAACAATAACGACCTTCTATAAGTTGCGAGGAGAACACCCGGCTAAGCCCTTATATAAAATTCTTTAAGCTTTATTCGATAAGTTGCAATTTTGCTAACGGGCACTTAGCAAAGACTTTTTAGGCGATCTTCCCCTACGAACTATACTTATTAATGTATATAGAGGAGTTGCTAAACTAGAGTACGCTCTATTTAAACCCTTAACTAATGCCGAAGCACTTTTTGCCGACCTAAGATCCTCTTTGCAAATACACCTATCTCGCGGTTTATCTAACTAATTCATTTAGGAATATTAGTCTAATAACTAAGACACTAAAGAGGATAACTACGACCTATATAACTAGACATTTTATATAGATCGGAGATATAATAATAATAACCGCGGAAGATATAGATACTAAGGACGAGGAGGACGAAACTATAGCCGATTATTTAATCGTAGAGGATTCCGCGGAGGATTCCGTAGAGGATACTCCCTATTAGCTGCTAGATTATAAGGAGGATCTTAAGCCCGCAGTAGCTATAGAGGCAACTACGGCAATCGTCTATAGACTAAAAAGTGTTTTATATACGGAAAGTAAGGATGCTAGTTAACTAAATATATACCTAAGGAACGATAGAAATCGAAGGACTAGTATATCGCATAATACCACTTTACGAACATCCTAACAATAGGTTTTATAGCCTACGTAACACAATATAAAGGTTACGAGATAGACGATATAGCAGAAGGCTTTAATAATAAATCTTGCCTAAGAGACGACGATAACTTTATAGGATAATAGTAAGCTAGTTAGATAATTTGCTAATAAGCCTTTATACATCGGCTTACTAGCGAAGACCTATATAGTAAATAAGAAGCTATTACTATATCTAACTAATTTATTATTAATAAAAGATACTCTAAGACACGCTTCTAAAGCATTATAGTTAATATAAGTATAGTAAAAGTATTTATAGCCGGATTTAACTAGTATATTGCCCTATAGAAAGAACACCCTTCTATCACTATCGATAAGTCAACGGTAGGATAAGCTTCTATTAAGTTTAGTAGTAGAGATGCTATTAACTTACTTAGTTCTATTGCCCTTAAAACACCGATTAAAAGGATAACCTTTTACGTTCTAAAGACACCTATACCTTTCTTACTCTCTTTAGCCGATATAGACCGATTAGGTATATACTTTAATAATATAATAGACACAATTATTAGTCGAGGCGTGGTTCCCGTAATACGAAAATAGGGATATCTATAGTTCTTTCTTTCTAAAGATAAGGAATTAATTAACTTTCTTATAGAGGTTAAGATCCGAACACTCTATCGTCGTTTTAGACATCCCGTAGTTATAAGACTATATTATCTATTATACTAAGTAGGATATAATAATATATTAATTAGTAGACTTAAAACTATTTCTAAATTTTATTACTAATGCTAGATATACTCTTAGGCTTTAAGACGATTTAAATTTATACTATAAGATAATCGAGAATTCAACTATAAGATTATTATTAATATTATATACCTTAGAAACCTACAACGATTAGTACTATACGTAGTAGATTTAGCAACTTTACTCTAAGGAGTAAGATTCCTTCTATTAATGTCCGCTAAAGATACGTAGGAAATACTTCGTGCGTTGTAGATTAATATATATCTCGGTCTACTAGATATTATTAAACATAACGTAGGAACGAATTTTGCTTCTAATGAATTCCGAAATAAAGCGAAAGTAATAGGGATTACGTATAAGCAAGTTCTAGTTAAAGCCTACTAGTCTATCGGAAAGATTAAAAGATATTACAGACTACTTAAACGAACATTTAGTATTCTTTAGGAGGAAATTAGGAACGTTATATTAGCTAAAGCCATCCTTTAAATAGCAGTTAAGGCAATTAATAATATAGCTAGTCCTAATAGTTTAGTTCCTATATTATTAGTTTTTAGTGCTTACCCCCGGATTATATAGGAATTACCCCCTTCTATAATAACAATATAGAGAGCTATAGCTATATAAAAGGCTATGAAATTGCTTCGCTAAATCTCTACTAAAGGACGAATTAAGGATGCTATTTAAAGCCGAAACAGACTATTAATAAAGGAGATTCTTAATCTTCTACTGCAAAGTAAGGTCTATGTCTAAAGAGAAAAGAACGGTTAGCAAGGTCTATTTAAAATCGCAGCAATTAAAGGCTATAATATAACAATTGACACTATTAACGGACTATAAGTATTTAGGTTAATATATATACAACTATACTTCCGAGACGAAAAATCGGTACTACTATTAGAAAAGCTCCTAGCTGAAAATTAAGATACACCGGAATATAATTCTTAAGATAATAAACTAATAGAAGAATATAAAAATGTATAAAAACTACCTTGTATGCCCCGAAAACGTAGTCGCCTACCTAGTGTGAAAAATAAACTAAAGAATTAGCAGTTCCTAGCTAAGAAGGAGGTTAACGCATACGATCTTATACTTAAACTCTATATAGATAGCGTAATTATAATACCCGGTGACCTATTCGAAGAATCTAATATAAAAGAGATTAACGACCTAGTTATTCGTAGTGTGTTTAGTTTCGAACAATATAACGAAGAAAAACATAGAGGACATCGAATCTTCCGTTCTCGGATAGTTAAAGAGGTTAAGGGACGTAATAGTAAACTATACGAAAAGTCGAGATTAATAATCTAAGGATATAGTAATATTAAGAAGATATCTATACTTATATAGTCACTAATAATCTAGCGAGTTAGTTAACGTTTAATTATAGCAATTACAGCCGGAATGCTTAAAGAATACGGAATGATATTATCTCTACGAGATATTACCTAAGCATATCCCTAGGCTAATATAGAGTTATCCCGAACAATCCTAATAGCTCTGCCCGCTAAACTAGTAAAGAAGTATCCGGAAGGCATAATCATCCGTATAATTAGACCTTTATACGCTATCGCGGAATCCGGACTATACTAGTTTAATATATACTATAGTTACTATATTAACGAACTTAATATAGCTTATTTAACATACGACGCATACTTGCTTATTTCTAACTATAGCCCTCCTATACCTTTTAGAATCGTCGGTATATAGATAGACGATACGTTAATGCTTAGGACTTAGAGTTTTTCGGACTACGAAGAAAAAGAGCTTTAGAAAGCATAATTTAGAGCTAAACCGAAAACTCTAATAACTGCTAGACAATCTATAGACTTTAATAGCGCGAAATTAACCCTATAATACGATAGAAGTTTACTACTATAATAGAAGGGTTAAGCAGCTAAGATTAAAACCGTAAAACTATAGACTATTAACTATGCGTAAAGGTATATAGAGCAACGAGCTTATAGTGCATACGTTAGATCTATCTATTAACTAGAAGCATCGTTTAATATCTCTATTACTGCTTAAGTCTAGAACCTAGATTAAAAAGACTATATAATCCTAAATAAGAGACTATAGTAGCAATTAGATAATCAACAACGAGGACTAATATATCTTCTAATTAACCTCGCATCGGCTAAGCTCTTAGTCTTTACCGATAGATCGTTTGTAAATAATAAAGACTTATTTTTATAGCTTAGATTCGTTATTGCTTTAGTTTACGAGACCGACCGAATAGATAAGCAATTTTCGATTAAAGGCAATATTGTCTACTAAAGCTCTACGAAATACAAACGAGTTACCCGAAGCGTCCTTATATCGGAAATCTACGGTATAGTAAACGGATTCGATATTAGGATATCTCTTACTATAACTCTTAAGATAATCACGGATCGCCTTAGTCTACCTCCGGTTCTATTAATTATCTATACCGATTCGTACTCCTTATATAAATGCCTTATTAAACTAGGTACTATAAAGGAGAAAAGATTAATAATCGATATTATAGCTTTACGATAGTTATATAAACGCCGTAAGATTATAGAGGTCCGATGGATTAACGGAGCCGATAACCTAGCTAATGCAATAACGAAAGCATTACTAAACTAGGCCCTTAAACTTAACGCATCCGTTCGCGGAAGGTCTTCCCCGACTAACGCATCCGTCTTTGCATTCTGTTTACGGATCCCTTTCTGTTCTTAGCTACCGAGACTTCCCGGAGGGTAGCTCCGACCTTTCTCTCGTTTTGTCTATAAAGAAGGTAGTATAGCCTTTAGCTAGATAGGTATTAACAATTCTAATAAGACTACTAGACCTGCATTTGCATTTGCATTCGAGACACCTACTAACAGTCTTTATCTTATTCTTAAAGTCTACTAAGGCGCTAAAGTTATTAACCTCCTAAAGCAATCCGGGTTTATAAGTCTTTTTATACGTCTAAGGTACGGCTTTAGACACTAGAAATAATACTAAGCTAGGCATAGATGAATTAAGAGGAACGACGTAACGTCGTAGGCTATATCGCGGAACGCAACAACGACGGCAATATCGAAGAAATATAAGAATTTAAAAAGATCCTTAACGTATATAATAATAAAGCCCTAACTCTAACTTATCTAATTAAATAGAAATATTACTAAAAGCCGACCTAGCAGCCCGAATATAACCTAAGAGGTTATCCTAAAGCTATTTAACTTTATAGATATAATCCGGATAAGCCCGGCCCTTTAGATTAGGCCCGCCCCTAAATATACTTCTAGCAAGCAATTTTAACGAATTCTTAGCGATTTAAGGACTAATTCGTCTTTAGAAGGGGAGTACTATTATAGTACTATATTATATAATAGCGTATATAGTAGTATACTACGTAATATATAGTCCTATATATAAATAAGCCCTTAGCCTCTATAGTCCTTCTCCTCTTTATAGAACAATAAGGTTATCTAGCTATTACCTAGTGCCGTAATAGTAACCGCGTTTAAGTGCCCGGCGAGGATAGTATCTTCTATACTAATATTATCTAATAGATATATAACTTACGAGTAAACGGCTACCTAAGGATAGACGGGATAATTATAGCGGTTTTTTAGTAGTTCTTTTAGCTAGGCTAATTATAAAACGTTTACAGGTTTATTTAGAATTACGATATATATAATTAGAGTTATATCTAGCGTTAGATAAAAAAAGAATGCTAAAGCCGCTGCTTATCCCTAATAAGTTATAAGTATATCTTTCGATAGACTTTATAATAGATTTCCTAAGTTCTACTAAAAGCGGCGCTCGGTATTTATAGGTAATCGTCGACTATTAAATAAAGGCGGTAATATTAGAAGCAATAAGGATAATAAACGTAAAGGCGTGCGCTATAAGGTTCCTCTTAGCGTACTACCGCTTTTATAGTATACCGAAGTCTATCGTAATAGACTAAGGAAGCAATTAGCTCGGCGAGTTTTAGGTTAAGTTCTATCGACTCTACGATATTAAATAGAAACTTAGCATTACATACTACCTATAGAGTAATAGTAGCCCGGAAAAGGCAAACTAAGAGATTTAGGCCTACCTTCGCGTATATATATACTATATATAAAACGATTAAAGGGACCTACTACCCGCCGCGTAGCTAGTTATAAATAATAAGGTATCTATTAGTAGGGCTCTACTACGGTAAGCAGCCGGAAGCGAACCTATCGCACGTATGATAGTATACGGTTAGGTTCTTATTGTCTTGTCTAGCTAGGAAGGAAGAGGGGAAAGGGGGCCCCCTTATAGGTGCTAACGTAGCCTCGGGTTACGTAGGTCACATGCCCTTAACGACGTCGTATGTATCCTTTATCCCTTATTCCTATATTATACCTTATATTATATATAATAAGTATACGATCTTTTCTATTCTCTATATTTGGTTTTACGTTTTATATTAAATACGATAGTTAATTACTTTTACTATTTAAGTATTTTTTAGAGTTTTTTAAAACCATTCTTTTATATCTAAATAAAAAGCTTTTATATTTTAAAAAGAGTTTCCTATATACCTATGCTATTGTTTCTATTTATAGTATAGAGTTTTCAGTAGTAGGGATTCCGTATATTTAACTATATATTAATATAAAGAGTACCTTCCTTCTAGCAAAAAATATATACTTAAAGTAGTTCTCTATTAATCATTTATTAATTCTAACGTATATAATATATATATTCTATTATTGTTATAATAAAGGCATTTACGTATAGTATTTATACGACTATTATATATATAATAACTAATTCTCTCTTTTACTTATAAAGGTTTTTAAACTCGCTTTTACTTAGTAATAAGTACTAAAAGTAATACCCTTTATATTTAAATCGATTTATAATTCTATATAAATACCGGATACGAGAACGTTTACACATATCTATATTATATATTTAAGAAGCTTAAAATAAATTATTCGTAAATTGTTTAGTTTTAATAAGCTTTATTTTAATAGAAGAAGTAAAAATAAGAAAGTAAGTACTAAATGTCTTTTAATATTCTATTATTTGAAAAATAAAAGTACTTATAGCGTTAGAAATCATAAGTAAAATGTCTTTATTGACTTAAGTATGTTATATAGGTTTAG
Source organism: Ophiocordyceps sinensis (assembly GCA_012934285.1). Lineage (NCBI taxonomy): Eukaryota > Fungi > Ascomycota > Sordariomycetes > Hypocreales > Ophiocordycipitaceae > Ophiocordyceps > Ophiocordyceps sinensis. The sequence continues at coordinate 7,433,030 of JAAVMX010000002.1, read as the reverse complement.
TAAAATTTATAGAGGTTTTAAGTAACGCGCTGCCTTAGGGCTCGCCCTTCTCCTTAATCCTCTTCCTCCTTTATATCGCGCTACTATACGACGACCTTAAGCCGGAGATAGGGGTTACTACCGTCGGCTTCGCCGACGATATAAACCTCTTAGCATATAGTAAGACCGTAGCCGCGACTATACGGCGTTTAGGGAGCGCTTAGAAGAAGTGCGATAAGTAGGTAAGGGAGGTCGGCGCTAAGTTTAAGCCGGAGAAAAGCGAGCTTATCTACTTTACGAGGACCTATAAGCCGATACCGACGAAGCTTTAGCTTAAGACGAATATAGTCCGGCCGGTCGAAGATAGGCGGTTCTTAAGGGTTTAGTTTAACCGGAAGCTACGATAGAAAGCCTAAGTTAAGAAGCTTAAGATAAAAATAGGCATATAGGCGCTAGCCTTTACCGGGCTCGCGGCGTTTATATAAGGCATACGATTGCAAAGCGCGAGGATAGTCTACGCTAGCGTAGTTTAAAGCGCGCTCGCCTATAGGGCGTCGACGTTCTATAAGCCTACGCCTTAAAGGGGGAATCCTACCGGCCTAGTAAAAGCGCTTATAATATACTAATCGAGCTACCTATAGGTAATAGCTAAGGCGTTTAAGGCGACCTTAATCTAAAGCCTAGAGATATAGACGGCGGTCCCGCTATTCGACCTTTACCTTAACGACCGCCTTACGCGGTATACAAAGCGCACTAAGGAGTCGGGCATAATAGACCGGATCTAATATACCTACGAGAAGCCGGCGAGAGTACTACTTTAACCCCGTCGGCCGACCCGACCGCCCGGCCGGCCGTACGACGCGTAGCTTTAGGACTAGTGCCCTTAAGGCACTATAATAGAAGAGGCGGTCCTCCGCGATTAAGAAGCGTGGTAGAAGGAGGATCTCCGGGTAGCGGAGGCGAAGCGATTATAAAGAGCCTAATAGCTAGTAGATATTAACCTTTGCTTTAACCGGCCGAAGAGAGCGCTAAAGGTATATAACGGGTTATATAAGCACGAGAGCTTTACGCTTATTTAGATTCGGACCGGGAAGATCGGTCTATAAGGGTTCCTATTCGACCGGAATATTCCCGACGTCGACTTACCGCTCTATTAGTATAGGACCGCGCGTAAAACCGCGTTCTACCTCTTCCTCCGGTGCCTTACCTTCGCTAACGCGAGGGCGACCTTACTAAAAGGCATCCGACGGGAGAGCGACCTTAAGGTAGCGCTTAACCGCCCCGCCGCCGCTAAGCCGCTTATCCGGTAGTTCCTTAAGCACCGCCTACTATAGTAGTTTTAGGCCGCGACGGCCCTTATAGAGAAGATAGACCGCCGTAACGCCGGCGGGGGGGAGCTTTAAGAGTAGGACGACGAGGCTCTTAACGCTAGCCCCTTTTAACGTTTATATATATTTACATATATTTATATATTCGATTATACGCTTACTAAGATTTATTTTTCTACGTTTTAACCCGCTAGGTAGGGCCCCGGCCCGTACCTTATCGCCCGCGTGCCGTCTACGCGCCGGCTTTACTAAGTTAGACTATCCGCCCGACCCTAACGCCCCCGGGCCTACCCGGGCGGGGTAACCTTTATTAGGCACTAGACCGGCGGTAGTAACTAAACTTAATTAACTATAGCGAATATAGGCCGCATCCGGCCCGACGCTAAGATAGATAGACGTTATATAGGTTTTCCCTTAGGCCGCTTAGTTTTTCCTATGCTAGCTAAATGCAGGGGCACTAGGCCCGTTAGGGCAGCTAGAGTACTTTAATAATAATAATAATAAGTAACGCGCTAAGTTTAAGTAGAGTTTTTATTGTTCCCGTAGAAGTATAGGGTAGGTATATAAACATCGGGCTAATCGTAACTTTTATTACCCTACTATAGTACGAATACGAAGTAGTAGCAGGCAGAAGAGAAACAAAGAGATAATAGGAAGAAGGGAAAAGGGAAAAGGGAAAAAATCAACCCTGGGAAGTAGTTACTAGTTGCATCGTCCTTAGCTCCCTACCTACCTAGGTAGGTCCCGGCACTTTAGCACGCAGTCTACTTACCTTCGCGCGCCGGGCGGGGTTCCTATTAGTGGCTGGGTGACCGTTATACGCGCTATAACTATAGTAGCCCCGCGATGAGTCTTACACCTCTATTAGACTAATAACAGTGTTAGGTTCGTGACCGTTATACGCTTATTAACCGTTATATACCTATAATCGTTATAATAGTAAAAAATAGTGTTATAAGCGTAATAAGAATAGCCGAGAAAATAGTTTTAAATATATAACCGTTATATATAATATAACGGTTATAAAAAAATAATTATTTTAAGTATTAAATAAAGAGTACTTAGCCCTAGGTACGGGACGCCGGCTGTAGGGCCGGGTCCGGGCCCGGGTCCGGCAGGTCACGTGGTATAGATAGGTACGGGTTCTAAGCTACGAGGCATAAGTACGGATTACAGGCTACGAGGCACTACGAGGCACAGGCACGGGTTATAGGCTGCGAGGCACGGCACGGGCTACGGGTTACGGGTTACGGGTTACGAGGCAAAGGACAAAAATTCTTATATACCGGGAATTAAATCCGGATCTATAAGGTTACGTGTTTACGATCTACGCCGCTTAGCCAAACAGGATTACTAATTGTTAAAAGTTTCGGACTTTATTCTACTATATAAAGGGAACCCCGCTACCTTAGCGGGAAAAGGGATACGTACCCTACGCCCCGCGGCTAACACCCAGCCAATACGGTCACTAGCGTAAGGATCCCATTAGGTAGGCGCATTAGTCAGCGCCCCGCTGTAGGGTTTTCCCTAAAGCCCTAAGCGCTTACAACCTTAGCTAGTTAATTAACCACACATAGAACATAGTCTTACGAAGCTTCCTAGTAGGAAGCCTAGAGACTCTCTATTGTGTACTTAATCCGACTATTAAAAGGCCTTAATAATACGTATTTTTAAAGAGCGAACCTTAGCCTCTTTAAGAATCGGACGAATCACGCACCCTAGCATTTACGCTACGTAGACCTATCGTATTACCCTAAACTTACGTTCTACCTTATTTTTCTTTCGCCTAACGTTGTATAGTATATCGGCAGCGTTGCCGCTAAATTCGCCGTCTAAGGACGAGCTTAGAGCAGACCGAAGCTCTCGCTAGGGCTCTATAGTAAGCTCTACTATCGGCCTTAAGCCGAATAGGACGAGTTTAGTCGCTAGCTTAGGAAGATAGGTAGACTAGAAGATAACCCGCTAAAACGAAGTCTTTAACACTTACCTTAACGATTTACGTAAAGAACTTCGCGGTGAAATACGTTAGTAGTCTCGATAGTAAGCCAACTAGCTTAAATAGCTAGAGGATAACTAAATCACCTAGATAGAGCGTTTCGAGGAGCGTTAAGCTACCTAGATAGAGCGTATAGAGGAGCGCTTAGCTAGTCTCTTTCGAGCATAAGCACCTCCTCTTCTAGTACTACTACCTACTGCTAGCTCCTTAGCTTTAGGACTTATTCCCGTTCCTCCCGCGCCTCCCGTGCTGGACTACTCGTCGCCTCCTACTCCTCCCGTAGACCTACCTAACTAGAGTGTTACGGCAACGCCTGCTACTAACCTTATAAGCGAGCAGCGATTTGCTCGTTCGAATTAGCAGCAGTAAGGGCAGGTGGCTTAGCTATAGTATAGGCAACCCGCTTAGCAACCGGTTCTACCGTAATAGCACTAGCTGCCGGTAAAGCCTTTCCTATACTACGATGATAGAGCCGTCGACTAATACGCATTCTTAGAACGAGGTCCTAACTTACGTTAAAACTTCGACTATCCTATATACATCCCGTATAATGCTACTTACGATTAAGCTACTAAGACTCTTATAAAAAGTATCTAGCCTTAAGCGAAAGCTGCTAGAGACGTTAACGATATAGTAACTAACAACCGAAATAAGATTACTATAAAGCCTAAGTAGAAGTTATATTAAGCGGACTATACCGTCCTCTAAAAGCTCTAATAGATATAATCCGCGTTTCTTATCGGATAGATACTATATAACCTTTAGCCTACGCGGATAGCTAACGAGTTATCTAAGGACTTTAGCCCTATCGCGTATTAGGTTAACGTTAGGCACCTAGACTAGATATTGCTCCTTAAGGGCATTTTTATAGTCCTAAGGGACTACGGTGTTTTAGACGCGCCGTTAGCTATTTACGCCTAACTAGCGCTAGTTAAGGACGAGGCCTTCGTTAACTTTGCCTAGCGTATTCGTAATGCGTTCTTAAACCTTCCCGATATTAAGAAACGTAGCCTTAGTGTCCGTACTATTACCCTCTAGTATATTTAGAATAACCTCCTATATATCTAGTTATAGATCGGTTCTAATATTACTATACTATATAGCATAGCCCTTATTTAACGTCTTATACTATTAGCTAGCGAGTAAACGCGTTAGCCTATAGAAGATATCTACGGCAAGCTAGCTACTTCTATCCGTATATAAAAGGGCTAACTATACTAGATATAGAGGATAAATAAGGTCGTTAGCAATAAGCCGGCGATAATTAAAGTCGTTAAGGCTAATCTTAGCTTACTATCTGCCTCCTTTTATTTAGGCCTTCTAGGTATTATTATAGCCGATCCGCGTACGATAGATACTCTCGTCTACGCCGCCGATAATAAAGCTATCGCCGCTTCGACTTTCGCGGTCTTATCTAAGGCGAATACCTACTTTAACTATAGTAAGGCTAGACATTAGGCCTAAGACTGCCGTCTATTATCTTTGCCGGCACTTACTATTACGTAATCCTTACCGTCTAGCCCGCCTTAAGACGTTACGATAAAAGGGAAGATATATAAAGCTGCTAAGGCATTCGGTTCCCGCTAGCGCTTTAGAGGGAGTAGCTACGGCCGCGGTAGTAATCGCGGTAGAGGTAACTAAGGTAAGGGCATACGTAAGGGCACGCGAGGAAATTATCGCAATTACGCTAACCGCCTATATATATACTTCGACGATAAGGTTATAGATAATGCCGACGAAGACTAAAATCCGACGTACTAACTTAAGGAAGACAATACGGAAACGGAAGCTATCCTTACGGCTATATAAGAGGGGATAGACTTAGCGTATTTCTAATAGGGAGGCGACGCTATTTACTTTATAACTATAGATAGCGGCATTAATACTAGCTAAAAGCCTCTCCGTAAGGGCTTTAGCGATCGTTATAGTATTTTCCTTTGCTAACTAACGACTTCCCTATCCTTTACTCTTTCTTCTTTCTTCGACTATAGTTCTATATCTTATTACGTTTCTTCTTTACTCGTATATAAGCTAGCCCTATACCTATCCTAAGTCGCCTCTACTATAAAGGGGATAGGAGGGATTCCCGGACTAAGCGTTTAAGACGATATCGTTATCGCTATATAATAGTAAGGCAACGACGATTAGACCGGTTCGGTTGCCCTCTCTTATAGTATCGTCCCTAACGGGACTTTCCCTAGTAACTTAACCCTTAGACGGTCTATCTTTTACGCCCTTAGAGTCGCTTATAAAGGCAACGGCGCTATACGACTTCGCAACCTTAAGGGCAAGCCTCTATTATAGCCGCGGCCGTCGAACGTTTTCTCTATAGCTATTTTCGCTAATTCGACCGACGTCTAACCTACTCCTACGCGTGCTGTCTGCTTTTACGCCGATACGCCGGAATAAGCGAAACTCTTTATAGACGTATACTTCGCTAAATTCCTAAAGCTCTTCGACGTATCGCTTCGACGTATAGAAAAATTAGCACGGATAGTCTATCGAATTAATATAGGCGATAGCACGCTTATATAGTAGGCTCCCTAACGCTATAGTCCCTCGTAGGCCTAAGCTATTAGGGACTTTATTAAGAAATATAAGGGGAGTATTATTCGAAAGTCTATTAGCCTATAGTCGTCTCCTCTACTATTAACGCCGAAGAAGGCACCTACGGGCTTATAGTATAATGCCTATAGGTAAGTTATTTAGCGTATCTACGCTAACTACCGTATACTTAATACCCTAATAAAGAAGTATACGTATCCTCTCTTAAATACTATAGATAAAATCTAGCGCGTAGCTCGCTACTATTACTACGCTTTTATCGACCTATAAGACGGGTTTTAGTATATCCGCAACGCTTTAGAAGACTGCGAGAAGACTGCTTTCGTTACGCCTTTTAGCCTATATAAATAGGAAGTTATGCCTATAGGCCTTACGAACGCCCCGGCTACTTTCTAAGCTTTTATAAAGGAAGTTTTATAGCCGCTGCGCGAGTTCGCCGCTAGTCTCTTTAACGATATATGCCTTTAGGCCGATATAGCCGAGCAGCTTTACGAACGCCTACTCGCCTTCTTCGCCTACGCCGTTAAGTACGGCCTACTCTTAAACGCTAAAAAGATAAAGCTCTTCGTTAATATAGGTATATTCTTAGGCTTTATCGTCTGCTTTAGAGGCATTCGGGCAGATCTTCTTAAGATTGCCGCTATTCGCGACCGCCCGATGCCTACGATTACTATAGAAATCCGCGCTTTTGTTTACGCGGCCGGATACCTACGTATACTAATCCCGAACTTTTCGGACCTATCTATCCCGTTAATCGAATAGTCCCTCGGTGGTAAGAACGTCCCTATTACCCTAACTATAGAAGCTAAAGCTGCTTAAGAACGGATCCGTAATGCTATTATAATAACACTAGTCCCCGTTAAGTTTAGCTAAATGCTTCCCGTCTAAATGCTTCCCGTAATTATTAAGAGCGATACGTCTAGGAAATATATAGGCGTAGCTCTTCTATAGCCGTATATATACCTAACGGGTGGTAAAGAGCGTTCCTACCTTTACCTAATAGCTTACTTTTCTAAGAAGCTTACCGAGACGCAATAGCGTTATTTTATATAAGAACGAGAGCTTTTAGGAATTATAATAGCCGTATAATATTAAAAGCATTAGGTTAAAGGCGCGGATATTACTATTATTATAAATCACGAGTCTCTTAAGACCTTACGCACTAAGATAGACTAACCTATACGAGTTATTCGGTTCCTCGACGTTATTAAATACTATAACATTAAGATCGTGTATTATAGCGGTAAAGCGAATATACTCGCCGATTATCTCTCTCGCCCGCTATACGATAAGGATGCTGCTTATAACGCCGACGAAGGGAGGATAGCTGCGATTAACGATAACGACGAGCTTATAACGATCCTAAAAGACGATCCCGCATACGATATAGCGCTTAAACCTACGCCCGAAGCCGATAACGCCGCTCCTAACGCTATAGAGCTCGTTACTCGACTAGAATAGCTAGCACGAATTAATTAATAAGCGATCTTCGAATTCCTTATATCTAGCGAGACCCTACCGTATAATATTACGCCGTATTAGGCGAATATATACTTCTACGAGTTAAAGGGCAGTCTATACCGCATTCGCTAGAATAAGCGTTCCCTTCCCCCTAGCGAGCCGCTAAACCCTATAGGGGCAATTGCACTACTGCTAGTATTAGAGTATAAAGCTCTCGTAGATATAGCTAAGTAGGCATATAAGGCCTCCGGGCATAGCACCGTTAGTTACGTTATACGATACCTATCTATGCGATACTAGCACTTAGAACTCCCGCTCGTAGCTTATAAAGCTATTCGCCGTTGCTAGTCCTACTAACTAATAAAGCCGCTAGACCTAACGCTTCTTAACCTAATGCCTTTAGCACCCGTGCCGCCTTTAATAAGGTAGGCTATCGACTATATAAAGTGTAAAGGGCAATAGCTGCTTAACGTCGTAGAGTACGCAACCGGGTGGCTTATCTCTGCTATTACGTAGTCTATAGACTTCGAGGGAATAATTCTAGTCCTATAGACTATTAGTACGCGATTCGGCCTACCCTATAAGATTATAAGCGATAATATAGGTTGCTTTGCTAAGCAATAAGCCTAAGACTATTATAAGCGTTTTAGCATAACCGTTAAGCCCGTTACGTCCGTTAGACCTTATAGGAACGGAAAGGTCGAATAAGCGAACGGAGTGCTTAAGACTATTATCTACCGTCTATATCTCGATAATCCCTTTATACCGTTAGCATAGCGTTTAATACGAGCCGTCTACCTATATAACCGTTAGGAAGGCCCGTACGGCTATAGCTTATTCTTCTTATTATACGGAACGCAGCCTCTAGAGTAGCACTACGAAGCCACGTACGTAGCCTATACCCGCGATCCTATAGTAGAGGAAGATATCGCGTAGGCTTAAGAACTCGTGTAATAGCATCTTGCTCCTATCGCACGAGGATATATCACTAGCCTTAAAGCCGCTCGCGCCTATATACGAGCTTACTTATAGGAACGTAAGGGATTAATCCGCGTATACGCGCCGGGAGATTAAGTCTTATAAGTGCGTTAGCGTATTAGAAAGCACGAACCCTACTACGACGGTCCTAAGGCTATTACGGCTGCTTATTCGGGCAATGCCTACTCTCTCGCGTCCTTAGGAGGATTCGGCCTTCCTAGTAGGTATAATAGAATAAATCTATTCCCTACGTATAGTCGCGACGGACACCTAGTCCGCAGCTTATAGTACGTAAGCCGTACGATATTAGAGAAGGATCGCGAGCGCTTAAAAGCCGCTGCTGCTATATAATAGAGGATTAAGGGTATTTTTGCTATTATTATTTCGCATCGTATATGCCGATGCACTATTTCCTATTTAGGTTCTATTAATTGCTTTAGCAAGTAGGGGACTACTTGTTTAAGCAAAGGGGTATTAAGGATCCTATTAGGTAGGCGCATTAGTTAGCGCCCCGCTATAGGGTTTTCCCTAAAGCCCTAAGCGCCTATAACCTTAGCTAGTTAATTAACCACATATAGAACATAGTCTTACGAAGCTTCCTAGTAGGAAGCCTAAAGACTCTCTATTATATACTTAATCCGACTATTAAAAGGCCTTAAGCGGCTAATACAGTTACTAGCGACTAATAGGGCTTTAAGCCGTATAACGGTTATAGGTCTATATATATTATACTTACCTAATATAGTTATTCCCCTAGCACGGTTATTAACTAAATGACTATTATATAAGAGTATTACTATTTGCCTAAGTATAAATCTCTATTTGCCTAAGTAATACTTCGGGTACCCCCTGAAAATGCCTAACCCCCCCCCGCCTAGCCGCGCCTATATAGATATAGTGTGTATGCCTAGCAGGCTATAGGCTAATTCTTCGCATCGTTAAATCGCATCGTTAAATCGCATCGTTAAATCGCATCGTTAAATCGCATCGTTAAATCGCATCGTTAAATCGCATCGTTAAATCGCATACATTAAGGAGCCGTACATACAGTAGAGGGCACGTAGTAGAGGGCACGCAGTAAGGCACGCAGTAGGGCACGCAGTAGGGAGCCGGGCACGCAGTAGAAGGCACGCAGTAAGGCACGCAGTAGGGCACGCAATAGGGAGCTAGGCATAAAGCATACATCGAGAAGCCGCTAGGCATAAAGCATACATTAAGAAGCCGTACACACAGCAGAGGGCACGTAGTAGAGGGCACGCAGTAAGGCACGTAGTAAAGGGCACGCAGTAGGGCACGTAGTAGAACACGTAGTAGAATACGTAGTAGAACACGTAGTAGAATACGCAGCAGAACACGCAGTAGGGCACGCAGTAGAGGGCACGTAGCAGAGGGCACGCAGTAGAGGGCACGCAGCAGAGGGCACGCAGTAGAGGGCACGCAGCAGAGGGCACGCAGTAGAACACGCAGCAGAACACGCAGCAGAGGGCACGCAGTAGAGGGCACGCAGCAGAGGGCACGTAGCAGAACACGCAGTAGAACACGCAGTAGAGGGCACGCAGTAAGGCACGCAGCCGGGCACGCAGTAGGGCACGCAGCCGGGCACGAAGCATACATTAAGGCGCCGCATACACAGCAGAGGGCACGCAGCAAAGGGCACGCACGCAGCCGGGAGCGAGCCGTAGACGGATATTTCGTATGTAAAGAATTATTAGTCTACGGCCTGCTATAAATACGCACTATATTTATATAGGCGCGGCTAGGCGCGGGGGGGTTAGGCGTTTTCCGGGGTATACATAGGCTATAAAAAAATATCACTTAGGCAAATAGAGATTTATACTTAGGCAAATAGTAATACTCTTATATAATACTGCTTATTTTATCGCGTACGGTGACTATTATACGCGGTGTGACTATTACGCTCTAGTTACTATAATATAACTATAATAGCTATATGCGTTTATCGCCGTAATACGTAATACAACACCGTTACACCAATCACAACACGATGTTAGACCCACATATAACCGTTTTACGTACTAAACATAGTCACCCACCCACTGTTCTTAAGTGTGCCCGGCGCGCGAAGGTAGTACTTCGCTCTGCACTGGAATTCATCCGCGCACCCCGCCCGCGCTCTCGCTCCTCTGCCTCTCTCTTCATCTGCCTCTTCTTCTTCTTCCTCTTCCTCCACCATCACCATCACCACCACCCACCCCTCCCCCCACAACCTCTGTCCCTCCCACTCTCGCCGTTTCTCCGTCTCCCATTGCCTGTCTTCTTCTTCCCACCACACACGCTCTTCACCCACCGACGCCCCCTCCGACTGACCGCCTTCTTCGTTCGCGCGTGGCATCCCGACAACTTGACAAGGCTGGCTTGGCTTCTCGGAGCCGCGCCTGCAGCCCAGTCCCATCCTGCAACTCACCACCACTACCTTGCTTCACCTTGGTCACCTTGGGCTCTCGACTCCGACTCTCCCCTCCCTGCCACCTTGTCGAGCGCGATTCCGGCCTGCTCCTCTCTGCGCCCGTTACCCACCTTGTAGCCTTCATCACCCCCCAAAGGCCTCCAATTCCCCTTCAAGACATAGTATAAAGATCCTTTGCCACGCGCCATCTCGTCACGCCTTGGACCCTTGGGGCCCAGATAGGCCTGGCGTGTGCCTCGGTTCCCCGGACTTTTGCTCGCTCTCCTTCCCCCGCCATTCTGGAAGCTATCGCCTGCTGCTTCCGCCGCGCCTCCCTTGCTCGGCACATCGCGACGACGCATCGTGACGACGCGACCTGACATCTCGACTCCCAGCCCACCGAGAGTGTTGAGCCTTGCCTTGCCCATTGATCCAATTCGACATGTCTGCCTACTCGGGCTATGGCAGCGGCTACGGTGCCCCGCAGCAGCAGCAATTTCAAGGCAACTATTACCAGTGAGCACCATTCGCTAGCCCCCTTCCCCTCCCCCTCCCCTCTCGTCGCCGCCTCGCCGCTCGCTTCTGGAGTCAAGCCAGTCTGATCAAGTTCTGGGCCGCAGCAGACCGCAACCTCCGCCTCAGCAAAGCTACAACGGCTACCCGCAGGGACTCCCTTCCCCTCAGCCCGGCTACGGCTATCATCAACCTCTACCGCAGCAGCAACCGCCGCCGCAACAGCAGCCGCAGTTCGCGTACCAGGTATGGCCCGCCTCTCGAGACGCGCGACGCGACTCTCATGTACATCTGCTGACCGGTGGCGCAACGACAACGGTAGCAACCGTCGCCTCCACAGCCGTACGGGGGGCCCAGCCTCTATTATGCGCCCCAGCAGACAAATTACACGACACGGCCGAGTCCTGGTATGAGGCGCGCCAACCGTGCCTTGTGCGCCATTGACACTGATGAACGCTGGCAGGTATACACGCGCCGCAACAACACAGCCCCTACCAGCAAGCTCGGCCTGGCCCACCAGCTCCCCCGTCAGAGCCCCAGCACTTTGGGCAGGGCGCGCCCCAGGGCTATGCTTTTAGATACTCCAACTGCACGGGCCGAAGGAAAGCGCTGCTCATCGGCATCAACTACTTTGGCCAGCGCGGCCAGCTCCGCGGCTGCATCAACGACGTACGGAACATGACGGCCTACCTCGTCGAGCATTTCGGCTACAAGAGGGAGGACATGGTCATCTTGACGGACGATCAGCAGAACCCCATGAGTCAGCCCACCAAGCAAAACATCCTGCGCGCCATGCACTGGCTGGTCAAGGACGCCCGGCCCAACGACGCCCTGTTCTTCCATTACTCGGGTACGTGGACGCTTCCGTCTATGAATCCCCATCTCCTCTTGGTTTGATTGCTGACACGCGGCAGGCCATGGTGGACAAACCAAGGATCTTGACGGCGACGAGCCCGACGGCTACGACGAAGTCATATACCCGGTCGACTTCCGACAGACCGGCCACATCACAGATGACGAGATGCACAGAATCATGGTTCGGCCCCTGCAGGGCGGTGTCAGGCTGACGGCCATTTTCGATTCCTGCCACTCCGGGACGGCTCTCGATCTGCCGTACATCTATTCGACCCAGGGCATCCTGAAGGAACCAAATCTTGCCAGAGAGGCAGGTCAAGGGCTGCTTGGCGTCATTTCTTCATACAGCCAGGGCGACCTTGGCGGTGTTGCCAACAATATCATGACCTTTTTCAAGAAGGCTACGAGCGGCGAGGATGCACACAGCCGTGCCATAGCCACCAAGACTTCGCCGGCCGACGTCATCATGCTGTCTGGCAGCAAAGACGACCAGACATCGTGGGTCTACCCTCTCTATTATTTCACTTGTCCCTTGTTCGCAGAAGGCAATATCCCCACGTGTCGCGTTTGAGACGACTTGCCAACGTGGCAAACGAGTCTGCGCAAGGCGCTCGGTTCCGACACCCCGGGGCTGAACGAGCTGTACTCCAGTTTCGCATGGGAAATGGGAGATGCAGGGCTGGTGTGTCTCGTCCTTTTTGTATGTCGTTGGAACGCCTCGGGTGTCAGGTACAATCATTTGATTGCATCCTGGCACTCGGGGCGACGGGTTACGTTGGGACCTCTGAGCTGGCCCAGCCTGCGCGGACCGTGTTTGCACTGCCACCTTGTGTCACAGATCGTGCTAACAAGGGCTTATAGTGCCGATGCCACAATTGCCTCCCAGGCCACGGGCGCCATGTCCTGGGCGTTTGTCACTGCCCTCAAGAAGAATCCCCAGCAGAGTTATGTTCAGCTTCTCAACAGCATACGGGACGAACTGGCCCTCAAGTACACACAGAAGCCGCAGCTATCCTGCAGCCATCCCCTGAGTAAGTTCTTGATCAACTCACGGTCGTGCCGTTTAGAGGCTCTCGGTTAATGGGCCCCAGATACGAACTTGTTGTTCGTCATGTAAATTTAGGTTTTCGCACAGGCCAAGTGCCGTTTACATACCGGCAATCGCCTCGACGTACATGTCTTTACGCTTTTCCGTGGGCTTCACTTGACATGGGCTTCACTTGACATCTCTTGAGGCGGTCGATGGCTCGTTACGAACTGAAAAGAATCAATACTCTGGGCTCGTGCGGTATGTAATGAATTCTTGGATATCCCGCATCTGGCGCGCTTGTCTGGACCATTGTTCGCCAGGAAAGGGGGGGGGGGCGGAGCCCATCCCGTTCATACATGACAATTTTTCTTCTTTTAAAGCAAACAATCCCCGTTCAAGCGTTTATTCCATTCATGTGGTCGCGCCCGTCGCAACTACGGAATATTTGCGATGGCCAGTTGGCCCATGACATTTCGCAGCGCGCAACGCAACTTGGAGGAGGATTGAAACAAAGAGATGATGCTACCATGGGAAAAATTGGTCGTTAAAACAGCGACCGCTTGCCTTATCCGTGGGTGACGACCGTATCGCCTCTCACCTTTCCAACGCCTTCGCCCGATGCTGCGCCTGATGCTCGTGACCCCCCTGTTTCTCATCCAAGCAGAAGCGAGGTGATTTCGTGCGCAGATGATGGCATCTTATACAACCCCCATTCCTATTCCACGGCACGCACACAGTCTTGACTATCCAAACACTGCAAGCCTTTTCCTCAACAGCGTCTCTCACCCCTTTGGCCCCGTCAAGCGTCGGCGGCCACCACCTGGAGGCGCATGGAGCGCTTGGCGCGTCGCTGCTCCTCAATGGCGGCGGCGAGCCTGCACCGCATGGCCTCGTGCCTGGCCCAGCCGCGGGCCGAGATGCGCGCGCGGGCGATGAAGCGCGCGGCGATGAGCACGGGGCGCAACGAGGGTGCCGGCCTGGTCCCCCGGCTGCTGCTGCCGCTTGCGTCATCGTCGGCGGGTGGGTAGGCGAGGGGCTTGCGGCTGTGGAGGAGGTTGGTGCGGATGTGCTCGAGTTCGCGGAGTTGGGCCTTGTTGCTGTTACGAGAAATAGTCAGCTGCCTGCCCTCGTTGCGAAAAGGGAAGGGGGGGGGGAAGGACTAACCAGGCGCTGGCGACGTCGAGCTGCAGCTGCAGAAACCTCTTTGCATAGGCCGCGTCGGATCGCAGCGACGCCTCGCGTTCCCATCGGGCCTGCATCCACTCCACCTGCATCACCATGCCGCGGAGCTCCTTTTCGTGGCGCCGCTCGGCGCCCTGGGCCGCGCGCACCACCGTCTCGAGGGCCTCGTCGGTGCCGCGGGCGGGCGTGAGTTGAGCCTGGTTGGCACCGGCAGCCGAAGTCTGGAGGCGCTGAATGTCGCGCTGCAGCTTCTCGGCGCTCACGCGGTAGGCGGCGCGCTCGCTGCGGGCGCGGTCGAGCTTGCGCCTCAACGACGCCTCGGCCGCGACGAGGCCGTCGATGAGGTCCTGCTGCTGGCGCACGTCGTGCTCGAGGTTCTCCACCTCGGCCTGGCTCTTACGCAGGTGACGGTGCTGCTTGCTGTTTGCCGTCTGCGCCTCGACGGCCGCCTCGCGCCCTCGCTCGGCCTGGTCGAGCTTGTGCTGCATGCGCCGCATGGCCTTTTCGTGCTGCGCCGCCGTCTCCTCGGCCTGCAGCCTCGCCTCCTCGAGCACCTCCTCGAGCACCAGCTTCTGGTCCTCGAGGTCGCTCAGCTGCCGTTGCAGGTCCTGTGTTGCGTGTGCCGCCCTGTGTTCGCTGTCACGGCTCCTGGACTCCCATTCGTGAACGGACCGCTGGGCCGTCGACAGCTGTGCTCGCAACTCCGAGGCTGTTGCTCTGCCCTCGTCGTTCCTGGTCGGCGACGCTCCGGGGGATCCAGTCAGCCGAAGGACTTGGTCATCGTGCAGCTGCCGCTCCAGGTCCGCAATCTGGCTTCTGAGCCCCTTGACAACGTTTCTATGGGCCGAGTCCCGTTGTAAGAACTCCAGCTCCTTCTGGCGCGATGCGGAAAGATGCTTGCGAATCATGGACAGGTCGCTGCTGTTGTCCCCGCCGTCTCGCGTCTGCAGACTCACAAGTTGCATCTGATAGTCCTCGATGCGACGCTCAAGCTCGCGCACCGTCCTGCGGGTCGTGGCCAGATCCTGGCTCTCGGATGCTGATGTTTGCCGTAGCTTGGCCTGAAGCTCCACAACTTCCTGCCTCAGGCGCTCATCCTCGGCTGCTGCTCTCTCGAACTCGTCCTCGAGAGTCTTTTCGATTGAGGCGCGCTGGTCTGTCAACGCCCTATTCTCGTCCCTGAGGCGCCGCACTTCGCTGTCGAGCTTCATCTTGGCTGTCCGGAGGTCAAGGCGCTCTTGGTCGACCTGGGGCGTATCATTTTCGTGCGAGTTGGCGCAGCCAAGTTGATCGTCCAGCTCGTCGCGCTCGGCTCTAGCCTCGGCGAGTGACGTCGTCGAGGAGTGAAGCTGCACCTTTAGTGTCGCGAGCTGATCCTTAAGAGACTGCTGGTCATCCGCGGCCCTCTTCAGCTGAAATGTCACGTCCGAGAGTTGGCTCCTTAGCCGTGCCGTCGTCAGCTCGGCCGACTGCTGCGCGCCACGCTCAGAGACGGGGCTGGTTCCGCGCTTGGTCTCTGCTTGTTGCCGTTGAAGCTCGCTCAGCTGTCCTCGCAACTTGTCGCACTCCCGCTTGACAGATTCGAGCTCCTGGTTGCCTCGCGTGGCCGAGCTTGTCTGTAGGACTTCCACCTCGTCTTCCAGAGCCACGACCTTGGTGACCTGTGACTGGTAGTCAATCTGAGTCTGTCGAAGCTCCTCGCGCACCGATGACAGCTCGTTGCGTAGGTTCACGAGCAGGCCCTGGCGTGTGTCCAGCGCGTCCTGGAGATCGTCAATCTGTCGAGTCATGATGGCCTCTTCGCTCTTGTGGCGCTCTGTTTCGCTCTCAATGGCCTCCTTGAGCTTCGACTCCTTGTCCGACAAATTTCCCTCGGCTTGGCGTAGCCGATCGATGGTCCTCTGAAGTCCGGTGGCTTTCTCCTCGACCCGGTCCCTCTCAGACTCTAGGGTTTGCATCTGGTTTTCCCACTTTTCACTGTCGTTGTCGTAGAGATTGTCCTTTTCTCGAATCTCAGCCTGTAGTCTGGAAACTTCATCGTTGAGTCGTGCAATCTCGCCACTGTACTGGTTGCGAAGATCCTTTTCCGTCTCCAGCGCATATTCCCGCTCCTGTGACAGGCTCTCTTCGAGCTCTTGAATTTTCCTCTCCAGCCTTTCGACGTCTTGCTCGAGCGACGAGGATTCCTTGGAAAGTGCACCATGACGAGACTGGAGCAAGTCTCTCTCATCTGCAATAGTCAGAAGCTCGGCTTCGAGCTCTTGGACCCGAATCGAGTCGGATTCTCTGTCCTGTCGATATACCTCGCTTTCCTGTCGCAAGGCCTTTGTGGTAGCCTTGAGCTCGGCGTTATCTTCGTTGGCGCGGCCCAGCTCCTTCTCGAGCGCGGCGTACTCCTCGCTGGACCTATCCAGCTCCTTTTGCAGACGGGCAAATTTGTCTTCGAATTGCCGAGAGAGACCCTTGGCGACGACGGACTTGTCTGCCATATCCTCCTGCAGCTCCTGCAGATCCTGTTCTGCTCGCTCTCTCCGGGCCATGCCTTCGTCCATCCTAACCTTCATGTCCTCGACCTGCTCCTCGAGGCGGCGAATGTTCTGTTCGAGGTCCTGAATCGTCTCCTTGGCCTCCTCGAGATCTTTCCCTGAACTGGCCTTTTCCATCTCTGCAGCTAACCGCCGCGAGTCCCTGGCCTTGTCCTCGGCGTTTTCGAGCCTGTCCCTGAGATCCTCGAGTTCGTCTTCGTGTTCTGTGATGATGCGGTCCTTTTCGCGCAAATCGGCTTCTAGGTCCTCGATGTCATCCTTGAGCTCGCCCAACTCGGCTCCATCACGTGGACTTTGGTCAAGTTGATGTTGCAGGTCGATCATGTCGGCTTCGCGCTCCTGGAGGATTTTCCGCAGCTCCTCCAGCTCGACACCCTGGCCCTCGTCCGAGTGCTTACGCTTGGCCTTGTCCTGAAGCTCCATCATCTGCCGGCGGTAGCTCTCGAGGTCACGCTCGGCCGAGGTTACGTGCTTCTTGTACCGATGAAGTTCCCGCTGCATCGTGACCTTGTCGACTTTGAGCTCCGTGTTCTCCTTGAGAGCAGCCTCGCTGAATCCGGGTCCAGCTTTGCGCAATGCCTCTTCGAGAAAGTGAATCTTGAGCTTGAGACCAAAGTTTTCCTTTTCGATCCGATCAATGACGTTCTCCTGCTCGCGTAGAGACAATTGGTTGCCGTCCTGCAAAGGGCCCTTGTCCTTGCCGCGACGGATTTGCATGGCCGCCGGGGTCGAGGCAACGCTACTACTGTCAACCTGGGGCAGCGTGTTGTCCAGGTATGACTGGTTCCGCGAGCCGAGATAGGCAGACGTGTCCAGCCGGGGGACAGGCGTCATGTCGTCTTCCTCAATCCTGTCTAGGGCCGGCGTGTTTTGGACAGCCGCACCATTCTCCTTCCCGTACTGGCGTACGCTGTTCCTGGTGGCCGACTTGAGGAGGGGCGTGAACTCGGCGCCGCCAACGCTCAGTGGTAAGTTTCGTCGGTCAGTGAGTGGCCCTCTCTGGCGGGGGGTTCGAAGGTTGTGGCCATTGGAGCGACCGTTGCGAAGCTGCTGGAGTAGGTTTCCATCCTTGCCCGGCGACTGAAAGGATGCCTCTTGGGAGACGTCGGCAAAGTCGGGAGGGCGACTGAGGTAGGTCGCGTCGCCAATATTGGTGCGCGGGGTGTCGAGCGCGCCGCCAAAACCCGGCGGGGCCATTGCGGGAGCGCGCCGTGGAGTCGAGGCTTCTCGAGTTCTCTTCGTGGGGTTCCGAGAGGCGATGATGATCGGGCATGACCTGCGGCGAAGTCGAATGTCGAACACGCACGGCGAGAAGCGTGAGCGGTCGCGGCGGTCCGATCAACGACGACAGGCCGGATTGGAGGTCGTGGCGCGTGCAAGAAAGCCGAGCCAGAGCCTGTGGGGGGGGATATTTGGCAAGTCAGTGATTTGTGTGCGTTGCTCTGCTGCGCTCGCGGTCCATGGCTCGCTATAGCAAGAGGCACAGGTAGTATGTGGGTCTGGTGGCGGATAGGAATTTATTCAGACGAGTTCGTGATCCCTCTGGCGCGTTTAGCCTTGTTTACTTTGGTGCCCTTTTTTGGTCTAGCGGTGCGGGAAGCCTTTTCCAGGCTCTTCAGGCTTGGCCAATGAGCGGCCGCGTGTCGGAGCCAATCACGAGGCAGCACGACCGTTGGCCCTGGGGCGCGGGGTGCCTTGGGACAACTTAAATTAGCTTCGGGCCAACGGGTAAATACATCCAGTTCCTCGATCGCTTCAACCTCCATCCCATCACCCCAACGTCTGGCTACTGCCTATCCCATTTGCTCCCTCAATCGGGCGGCTACTATCTCTTCGGCCTCTGTCCCGTCTCGCTCCGCCCCCATTTGGGCATCTTTTTGTTTTTGTTTTGGGCAGGCCAAGCCAAGTATCTCTAAGCCGACCTCGTCCTTGTCCCCGTCCCCGTCCTCATCGCCCTCGTTTTCGTTCTTCTCCATTTCTCAGCTCCTCTCACTTTCTCTCGCTGCGTATCCTCTCCTCTTTCCTCTAATTACTCGTTTCTCCCTCTTAAAGCGCCGCCATGTCTTTGGACAAGATTCCCGACGAAATCATCCAGCATCTTCTCCACTACGTCTCTCCACGAGACAACCTGCGAAGCTTGCAAATCCTCTCGCGGCAGTTTCATCGGCTCGCCAACCAGCCCCTGCTCTGGAGATATTACTGCCGCTCCTCGTTCACGCACTGGCATCAGAACCACGAGTTTCAGAACAAGCTCCGGCGCAAGGCCTCCGAGGTTGGCTGGAAGCAGCTCTTCGTCCTGAGGGCTCAGCAGAATCGCCTCGTGGCTGACCTCCTGGACGGCATCATCACCACTCAGGTTGGCCGTGTGAAGCGATTTGAGACCATAGCTCGTCTCGGCTACGATGCAAAAGACTTTCTCTTGGCGCAATGCCGGACAGATGAGTCTGCTCATGATTTCCTAGCCAGGAGGTAACGACCCTGTCTCTTCTGCTACCGCTGCCGTAACGTAACGTCTGGCCGTGCTAAAGCAATATCCCAGATACTACGGCAATTCTCTCCTCGATAGCATTCACAGAAGTATTGCCATTGAGGAATGGCACAAACTTCGACAGGATCGAGACTCGCTAGATGCCCACGTCGCCGGTGTGCGTCTCGAAAGAGCACTCGGCGCATTCGACATGTTTGTGTTGCACGATGAATTCGGTGACCTCGATCATGTACGCTGGTCGCACTCGTGCAATGGTATTTGGTGTACTGACTTCTCCCCAACAGGTTTCCCAGATATTGGATGACAAGACTGCCGAGTTTCGGATAAGCCAGCCCAATCTCGACGAGTTGACGACCCGCCAAAAGGCCCTCGCCTTGAATCGGTGGCTCCGCTCCAACGGCCTGACTGGCCTGTGCAACCCCGAGCGCAACTATCGCAACCTGCGCAATCTCCTCATTGGCCAGGCTCTGCGCCACGAGGACCACGAGTCTGTACCGCTCATCTCGAGTGCCATCTTTTGCTGCCTGGCGGCACGGCTCGGCCTGACTGCACAGTGCTGCGCATTTCCCGGCCATGTCCATGCCATTGTCTTCGCCCCCCCGGGCCTGACATTGGATGGAGCGTCGGTAGTCGACGACGGTGAACCTCGCGAGAGAATGTACCTAGACCCATATGGTCTCGACGACGAGGTCCCCACCGCCTGCCTGCAGGTTCTTTTAGCAAGGTTTGGTTGGCAAACCAGCACCGACGTCTTCTTTGCGCCTGTCCCCACGCTGGTCATAGCTCTAAGGACAGCGCGGAACATCAAGGCGACATTCGCAAGAGTCTTGGAGTTGCAGGACAACGCCCATTCCGAATTGAGCCAGCTCTTGCGCGGCAACAATTCGATGAACATGGAGGCAGCACTCTACGCATCGATGTGGGCTCCTTTGATGCTGACGCCGCCCAACACGTTTGAATGGGATGATTGCCTGGCAAACTTCCTCCGACGGTTTGCCGGGTCATGGCCCGAGGACGCCTGGCTGGTGGAAAGATATCTCAGGCCTTTGTACAACAGCTTTGCGCCCTTCAGGGACGGGCTCGCTCGTCACGCCAACCGTGGTCTTGACGATCCGTGGGAGCATCTGAGTCGTGTGCGAGAACAGGATGAACTCGTGCCCCCCGTCTTTCGGAGAAACGTGTTCGGGGATGAGTCGATCCCTTTCAAGATTGGGCAGGTGTTCCGGCATCGACGCTACGGCTGGATTGGCGTCATCACCGGCTGGTCCGATCAAGGAACCCGCGACTTGCCCATGTCACACTCTAGGACGGTGGACGAGCAGACCGGGGAAGACGCAGCGGCGCAGGCGTCTGTACCCTTGCGGCCTCCTAATCAGTTTTTCTTCATGTGTTTGTGAGTACATCTACCGCGTGCTCTTGCCCTGTCTGACTCGAGGATTGAAGCCCCAGCACCGGCTCGGAACCACACAAGGTTGCCGCCGACAGCGTGGAACTCGTTCACGACATTAGTCAAATCGACGATGACATGTTTCCCTTGGCGGGCAAATTCTTCAAACGATTTGATCGTGCAACCTGTACATTTGTATCCAACATCAAGGAACAGTATCCCGACGACTGATGGTACGTTGGGCGACGAGTTGGGCGACGGCTGGAGAGACGCAGCACGATGGGAAACTTTTGGATCAAAGGCGGCGGGCCAAGGGATCACATGGAGATTAGGGAGCCCAAGATGGCGTTTGAAGGTGGGCTTTCTTGGCTTGAACCATTGCTCACGTCAATGTGATATCTGGCTCGCACTCGCAATGATCAGACGACGCAATGCCTTACTTCCACTCGATATCCCCAAGTGCACGTGCCGTGAACCGAATTCTAGTGCAGGTAGCCAAGTCCAAGTTTTCCGTTTCACCTCCATGCTCACTGTTTCGCGTGAGCCAAAAGACAGTGTGCGGTGCCGACAAGACAAGGCCGCTCGGCCTGACGGTTCATCCCTGACCAAGTCGCACGAATGACGCCGACCCTCCTTCACTGAGAGGTTCGGATGACGTCCTGGAGGGCTCCCTTGTTGGCTAGTTTGGTCATCCAACGGTGCAGCGCTGGCGAATAGTCCTTCTGCCTCTCTCTGACGCGCTCCTCCTCCTCGGACACTGCAATGGTCTCCTCACGGTACTTAACCATGGCGAACTTGGTGCCGGCAACGAGCTGCTCGTACAGACCACGGGCCTGCTGGGCGTCCAGGTCCGGGCGCGACATGGGTTCCCTGAGAAATGCCGGGGCCGCGGCGTCAGCAACGTGGGCCTGCTGGAGGCCAAATTCGCCGAGCGCGGCCTCGTTGTCGACGACGTCGCCGAGGCCCTCGTCGGCGTTGATGAGGTCGGCAAATGAGGCGTCCTCTTGGAAGCGAGAGCGGAGGCGGTGGATGGCGCCCACATGGGACGCGATGACGCTGCGTTGGGTGTCGAGGGGGCTCCGGCACATGGCGAGGAGGCTGAAGCCGTTGGCACTGTTGCCATATTCTTCGATGCGTTGCTGGATCCGTGGAGCGGCGACTTGAGTCCAGTCTTCGGAGTCGAGAGGCCCTGCGGGAAAAGAAATGGGCAAGTCAGCCTTCTGTCACGGGTCAAGCCGGGCATGTCCGGTTGTTCCTTACCAATGTTGCGAGGGTTGGTCCTAATACCGTCAAGCTCCCACACAAAGCCGTTGGTGGGAACGTAGGCAATGAAGTGGAAGCCAAACTCCTCGGGGGGCGCGTTCGCCGCCTTGGTCTTCTTCTTTGCTCCCTTGGCGGAGGCGGCGGGCCCCTGCTTCCGGCCCTTCCCGGGCGCAGCGGGTTTCTTGGAACGCCTGGGCTTCGCAGACGCCACCTCGTTGGCGAGGCACAGGTCGGCCTCGAGCATGTCCATGCGCCGGACAAACGAGTTGTGGGCCGCCCTGATGAAGCCACTGGACCCTATCCGTCGGCCGCGCAGAGGAGAGCTCAACTCCCTTGTCGACTCCTTGAAGGCTTGGAGCTGCCCGCCGAGCTCCACGTGCTCGGCATTCATGATGATGTTGAGCAGGGCGACCGAGGCGCACGAGTTGGGGGTAGTCTGGCCGAGTATGTCAGCCACGAAGCTGTTTTCTGCCCAGGGGCCGGACTTACCTGGTTGGCAAACCAGACGGGGGCGCCATCGTCGCTGTCCTCTTCTTCTTCGTCCAGTTGGGGCGTGTACTGAAAGAGAAAAACTAGGCCAAAGACGGGCTTCCTGTGAATGGCGTTAGCGTGCTGTGGAGAGGACTGACACGGCGAGGGGGCTTACGGCAAATGACTGAGCGCCCACGACTCGAGAGAGAGCAGCTCCTTGATGGTGACGCCCTTGACCCCGAGCTTCTTCACAATGAAGTTGAAGAAAGCCTGCGCGCAGTTTCGAATCAGCGACCAAGGATTCTTTCCCCGGGGGGGCGCAATACGTACGGGTTCCGACTCCAGCTCTACCCATCCCTCCCACGCCTCAATCTCCCGGGCACTCAGGGGCCGCAGGGCCTCCATGAGGAGGTCATCGGGCAGCGCGGCCCCGTGCTTTGCCGCATGCTCTGCAGCTTCGTGGGCGGCACGCTTCGGGTTGCGGCGCGGGGCGGCTTCGTCGACGGTCCTCGCCTTTTTCTGCGGCGGCGCGTCTTCAGCCTCGGGACTTTGACGTTTGCCGCCACCAGCAGACGCCGAAGCCCGGTTTGTTGGCTGGACAGGGACCGGGGGCTCTTCCGCGGCGACCTCGGGCTCCTCGTCCACCTTGGGTGCCGTCTCGGCCGAAGCCTGCTCTGCGACGGCAGGCTCGGCCTCCATCTTGTCCGCAGTCTCTCCCAAGGCCCGCTCTGGGGAGTGACCTGGAGACTCTGCCGCGACCCAAATGACGGCCTCTGTCGAGACGTCATGAGGCCCATCTTCCATCTTGTCCGGACTCTCTGTGGAAAGCTGTTTTGCGGTCTCGTCCAATGTCTCTACCGGGCTCTGCTCTGCGGGTCGGTCCTGAGTCTTTGCCGCAACCTTGTCCGCAACTTTAGAGGCGATCTTGTCGACGACTGCTGGAGTCATGTCTGCCACGAAGGCGTCGGCTAGTCTGTCCGCCACAACGCTTGCCAGCTTCTCTGCAACCTTGTCGGCAATCTTGTCGGCGATCTGATCCAGCGACTGTTCGAGAGCAGAAGCCAGCGTCTTCTCTGCCGCGGCAGCCTCACGACCCGTCTTTGCGTGGCGAGCCATGGTGATGTTTCGTCCGAATAAAAAAGACGATTTGTGCGTACAAGGGCTAAAGCAGTGATGTCAGAGAGAGAGCGCGAGAGATGAAGATGGTGATTGGGAAGACGCAAAGAGTACGGTCAAGGGGGCTGTGAAGAGTATGGGAAGGAAAGTGAGAGGGAGCTGTGAGGTCGAAGAGGTTAAGAGACGATGAAGGACGCGATGAAATGGGGAGATGATGGGAGGCGGCGCTTCAATGAGTCATGCATTGAAGTCGTCGTCAACCGCAATCGCAACAATTGGGGAGACGATTGGCGAAATGCGCGCAGTGGCTGACAATGAGCATTTTCATCGTGTTGTCTAGAATACTGCGAAGCGTCATCGCCATTTTACGAGGGGTGAGGAGGTTGAGCCATATCTCTGCGCGGGTTTAAGCATTGGCAGGCTCTAGAGAGCCATGGCTTCTTGTTGTTGCGTGACGTGAAGGGAGATTCTTCCAGGCTGCACGATAGTCCAGAGAGCATACTGGCCAGAGCTTGTAGCTGGTTTGGTAGAGTGGCAAAGGCACGTGTGGGGCAAGGGAGAAGACGGCGGGAGGCAAGGAACGCTGGTGGAGGAGGGAACGAGATGAAGTTGGACAAGCACGCACCTCGGACGAGCACGATGCTTTGCGCGCATCAACGGTGTGAAGGACGCCAAGAGGCGCGAGGCGCGGCGGCTACGAGGCCAGGTACGGAAGGCCATAGCTACATATGTTTTAAAACTCTACTACGTTAAAAAAAGTGAACTAGGCCTACACTAATGTATATAGAGTCGTACGTATTAATTTAATTTAATACGATAAATGTCGCATCGGAACGGAGCTAGGATGACGCGGTGGATGGGGCCTAGTGTATGTACGTAGTCGACACGGTGTCCGCTGCCACGCCTATTTAAGCAGGCTCGAGGGACACCAAGCCCCCATAGAACACACACATAGATCAACAGACTTTTCACCCCATGATTTAAGCCCTTTTCCCGTGCCTAGTGCCGCGTGCCCCCGCGGGCGGATGCGATAATAAAACTATATATTAAAGCATATAGAACGTACTTACGAAGTATTTAAGTCGCGAATGCATTTTTTACTTTAGTAGAATTTTCTTCCTATTATATAACTCTTTCTACCTATATAAAGTCGTATTATTACTTACGAACGCACTTTTAGTAGAATTTTCTTCCTATTATATAACTCTTTCTACCTATACGAAGTCGTATTATTACTTACGAACGCACTTTCTACTCGATAGAGCTTTCTTCTCCTACTATAGACTCGTTTCCTTTAATATAAGGTTATATAACGGATAGTATATAATATAACCTAATACTATAATAGTATATCTATTAGTTAGTTAAACAAACAAAGGGGGTTATAAACTAGCTGGATTAGTCTATAATTGTCTATTAACTAAGGGGCGACGAATAGCCCTTTTATATAGGCTATAAACGCGTACATTAATAGGGCCCGAAGCCGGCCCTTTGCGAGCCCTTGCTTGCGACGTCGGGGCTGTGCCTGTAAGGGCGATTAAGTTAATGACTTAATCATCGCAAGGGCGGCCGAGTTAGTAACGCTATCACCGGGGTCCCTAATGCATACGATCGATGCATCGTGTGGTTAATAACGCATCCGTGTGGGCGTTGCCCGCACGTAATCTATTTAATCACGTGGATTGCAATCGTGCCTAAAGAACGGATATCTCTTATTCCTATAATATCCCCCTTAAATCGGCGTTCGACTTAAACGCTTAAAAGGGGCAATAAGCTAATAAAAACAAAGGAAATATATATCTTTAGTCCTAAAAGTAGGCCTAATATAAAACGAGAGAGAAATAGGAAGAAAACACTAAGAAACTAATACGTGCCGTCGTAACGTTAATTATATTAATAAATTATATCTATTATTATCTGGGCGAAGGTAAAGATCTCGAGAAGAGAGATATACGCTATGTATATAGAAGTTAAAGAATGAAAAGGGGGTCGAAGACTTAGATAGTCTATGTAGAGCTATTTAAATCTTATATAGTATCGAACGCTAATTAGTCGGGACCTCGACATTTAGGTAATAGCAATTAAAAAGAGAAGAGAGGCTTTAAGGCTAAAACAGCCTGCACAAAGGGATTAGAAGCTGTAAAATAATGTAAATCACTAAGAATAATAGCTCTTGTCTTCTCTAGTAGGGAAGCTAACTAGTCTCTATATATAGGAAAAATCCTCGGACGAAATCAGCCGCGTAGACCTAAGGAAAAATAGGTAACGTAAATAATCGGACGGAAGGATCGGTAGGAAAAGCAATAGATCGTGCCGTACGATAAATAAGTTATATAGTCAGCAAATAAAAGGCAGTCTAGTAGGAGACTAGTAAATTCCACGGTAGAAGCCGTAACTATATAAAGGGATTCTACGGTAGAAGCCGTAGAAGGGAATTAGAATTCTATAGTAGATGTTATAGAACGAGCTTAGGGGGGGTATATAACTATTGTTAATCCACGAAGGAGCGCAGCTATAGACTAAGTCTAAGGGTCTATATATACGATATAGAGGTCACGTAGGATAACATATAATATAACCTAACACCGTGACAGTATATCCCCTTTAAATCGGCGTTCGACTTAAACGCTTAAAAAGGGGCAATAGTAGAAGAGCGAGAGCTAAGGGATCCCGTGTTAATCGACCTAAAAGGTAGGCCCTTATAACACAAAGGAAGGAAAGAAAACAAAGCTTAAGGTCGGAAAGCCTATACGCGCTAAGATAAATTATATTCATTAATTATATCTATTATTATCTAGGCAGGGGGGACGAGGCGAGGAAGGTGGTATAGAAGGCGGGGCGAGGCTTAGCCGGGTTTACGGCGTAGAAGGACTTAAGGTCGTTATAATATCCGTTAAGGCATAAGGAATCCTCCTACGTAGGGGGGCTTTAACGCTACTAAATGCGATATTTAATCTTCCTAAACGCGTACTAACGTTGCGTAAGGATAGAGGAGAATTCCTACTTAAGGTGCGCGTCGTTATCGTTATCGCCGTCTAGGGAAAGCAGGATGCCCCTATTAGTAGGCCGGATATTTAGGTCGGCTTAGCCGGGTAAGGGGGGCTCTTAGGTCCGGGTAAGGAGTAAGTAGTGGAAAATAAGGTAGAGACGGCTACCCTAAGGGAGGCGGAGAAGGTAAGCCGTTTTATACGCCTTAAGGACCTTGTATAAGCCCTCCCGTTTATAGTTAAGCTTCTTTATTAGGCGGAGGGTATAGATCTAACGGGTGCTAAGAAAGACTATATCGCTAGGCTAGTACGTTAGGGCAAGCGCCCGGCGGGCATTAGCGTGCCGGGCCTAAGTAGCTTAAGCGTCCTCGATCGCGTTACGAAGGAAGTCGGATACGCGTTAGAGGCGTAAGGCAAGCGCGTCGCTATAGAGGTACTCTTTGCGCTACTAAAGGGTTATACTAAGGGGGGGCGGTCCTAAGGGCTCGGTGCTAAGCTTTAGGTCGAAGCCGTAGTTAGCGAAGAAAGGGGAGAGGCTAGTAGACTTAGAAACCTAGTTATTAGCGGTAAACTCGGCGAGGGGAAGGAGATCTACCTAGTCGTCCTAAAGGAAGGTAGTATAGCAGCGGAGGTAGACTTCTATCTAAGCGTTCGCGATCTTAGTCTAGCTATTAGTCTAAGGGTAGTAGGCGGAACTAGGGTATAAGCGGCAGCCGAGGCGGTGGCTAAGCTACTGCTAGAAGGCGGAGACGAACTAAGTGCCCCTATTACTAACTATCGAGGTAAGGGTGCCGTAGAGAGACTAGACGTGAGAAACGAACGCGTTAACGACGTCCTCGACTGTTATCGAGGGCGTCGAGACGTAGTAGCGTATCTTCGTAAGACGGTTAACGATAACTAAGATGCTCGAGAACTTAACGCTATAACGGCGATAGACGGGAAGGTCTATAACGAAATTAATAGAGATATCGGTCTAAGGGGCGAAAGGGATACGTAGGGGTTAAAGAAGGCCCTAAGGGGCGGAACGGGGGGACTTAGCGCGGAGGCAGACGTAGTAGTTGCGAATAAAACTAGAAATAGACTCGTATATACTAGGCTAAACGTAGGTTCGGCGGCAGAGGCTCGCGGTCTTAGTGCGCTTAGGGTAGCTAGCTAACGGGGAAGTATAGGTGTAGATTAAGATCTAGAGGATAAGGGCGTCGTTAAAGGGAATAAATAACCGGCCCTAAAAGTAGAACCGGCCCTAGGCCTCTAAGAGGGCGGACTTTAGGATTAAGCGGAGAGGTGTGCGAAGAGAACTAGGCTAATAGAGCTAAGAAGACCGGAAAGCCGTGTAAATGTCGGCGATAAGCGGAGAGGAGAAATAAGCCCGGTCGATAAGGTCGTCGATCGGCTTAAAGTCGTTAAGGGCATAGAGGTTAAGGCAGTTAGAGTCGTTAGAATTATATTTATTAATTATATTTATAGACGAGTTAGACTCCTTAAACCCGTTAGGGAGTAAGGAGGCGCCGACCTTAGACCGTAGAAGGATAACCTAGTAACGATAGTCGATCCTCTCGTCGGCGCGGTCGGTTATAAAGGCGGGGCGGGAACTAAGGAGTCGGCTAAGGGCGTTAGGGAGGGTAGCTTAAGAGCTAGGCTAGAAGACGATCTTAAAGTTAAAGCGACTTAGGAACTCGGCCTAGCGGGCCTACTGTTAGTTAAAGAGCTTTGTAGTTATAAAATACTAAAGGTTCTTATAATCTAAAGCGATCTAAAACTTAGGCAGGCCTTCGAGCTTAAGGTGCTATTCCTCGAGGGACTTTACGATCGCAAGGAGTTCCTTATCGTAGATCTTATAGTTATATTCCTAGGCGGAGTGTTTTAACGAGAAAAACGCGATAGGGTAGTAGCGGCCGTCGTTAGAGAGCTATATTAGCACGCCCTTAGCGGCTTAGTTAGAAGCATCGGTCTAAACTATAGTCTTTCGAGAGGGGTTAAAGTATACAAGGACTAAGGCGGTAGTAAAGGCGTGCTTAAAGGCTCCGAAGGCGTAAGCGTAGGCGGGGGACTAGATCTAGGGGGTAGAGTTCTTAGTAAGGGCGTTTAAAGGGTTCGCGAGCTTAGAGAAGCCGCGGATAAAACGCCGATAAAAATTAGCGAACCCTAAGAAACGCCGGAGGTCTTTTATAAAGGAGGGGGCTAGCTAGTCGAGGACGGCGCGGACCTTTTTAAGATCTATACGTATGCCTTTATCCGAGATAATTAGGCTAAGGTACTTAGTCTTAGTAATATAGAAGTCGTATTTATCGACGTTAAGCTAGAGGCTAGCGGCGTCGAGGCGCTTAAGGACCTCCCGGACGTAGGCCTAGTGCTCCTCCCGTATAGTAGAGAAGATTAAAACATTATCTAAGTAAGCGGAATAAAAATCATCGAGGATATTATATAAGGCCGTGTTAATAAAGCTCTAGAAGTAGGATAGCGCGTTAGAGAGACTAAAGGGTGTAATATAATACTCGAAAAGCCTATACCGCGTAGCGAAAGCCGTCTTCTACTTATAGCCCTCGGCGATATAAAGGCGATTAAACGCTATAATAACGTTAATCTTAGTAAAGAACTTCGCCTTCCTAATTTAGGCGAGGGTATTATAGACTAAAGGCAAGGGGAAGCGGTTCTTAATTATAGCCTTATTTAGGCTATAGTAATCGACGTAAAAACAAACGCCGCCGCCGGGCTTATAAGCGAGTATAATAAGGGCGGCGGTAGTAGAGGTCGAACGGCGAATAAAGCCTTTCCTAAGCTGCTCGTTAACGTAGGCGCGGATAATACGGTTCTCGGCTTTACTAAAGGGGCGGGGGTAGGTATAAAGGGGTTATATTCCCTCCTTAAGGTTAATCTAGGTGTCGACGGCGCGGTAAGGGGCGAGCTTATCGGCCTTACTCTAGAGCTATATATAGATTATATAGTAAAGCTTCTTTAGGACCTTAGCCTAGAGCTTATCGAGAGTATAAAAGACCTTATCGTATTTTAAAAAGAACTTAGCGATATTATTAAGCGAAACCTTATTAAGGAAGATTTTATTAAGGTAGTTATTAATAAAGTCGTAAAGGCGGGGGTTAAGCTAGGCTTTAGCGGCATCGGGATTAATAGACCTAGATAAAACGGCCTAATAGAGTTCCTTAAGGATCTCTTAGTCGATAGGAGGCGGAGGCTTAATAGGCAAAGGTTCGGCGGCTAAGGCTTTAATCGTAGTCTAGGAAGTCGTAACGGAGGGCTAGCGGTAGAATACTACTATAGCGGCTACGTTAAGCATCCGGACAAAGAACGTAAGGTCGCTTAAAGGGATTATAAAGGGGTAAGGTCCTAACGCCCGATGCCTAGGTAGGGGAGCCGGGTAGTAGGAGCTAGTAGCCTAACGTATAGGCCGAAGGCGGGGGGGGCGGACGTAACGGCGGGGGTAGAGGGTATCTAAGGGGTCGGAGTTATAGCCGAGGTCGAGGTCGGTCTAACGGGAGGAGTCTAGGTAAGTAGGTTTACTTACGTTAGGAGCATCTTTAAGGGACGTCGGGAGGCCGAGGGAAAAATAAAGCGATAGGGGAATAAACTTAAGGGTATTAGAAAAGCGGACGATATAGGCAAAAGCCCGAAAGGCAAGAGGCGAAGATAAGGCAAAAGGCTCGCCCTCGTCGTTAGAGTTAGCGATAGAGGGGGCGGGGGGGGGAACGAATTATATTTATAAATTATATTCCCTTAAGGGCGGGAACGGGAATAGCGGGAGCGGCCGGGAGGCTAAGGATAAGATAAGGCTAAGGGTCTAAAAGGCAAAAGGCGAGGTAGAATAAGGACTAAAAGGAGAGGGAGTTATCGCGCTAGCTAATAATAGGGTTATAGCGGCGTAGCTAAGGGAGGCCGAGAATAACCTTATAGCTAAGCTTCGTAAGGAAGAAGTAGATAAACTTAGCGTAAGCGCTAACTTAAGCGACTAAGTAAGCGCAATAGGTAACGGCGCCGGACTTATAGTCGCCGCTATCGGTAAGAGAGAGCCGGCGAGGGAACTAAAGCTAGCGGACGGGGAAGGCAAGGCGGTACGCGGTCTAAGTGTATATAAAGGCAAATCCGGAATAACTAAAGTCGACTAAAGCACTTACGGCGACGTTAGTAGGCATAAGGGAGAAGGGCAGTAGTAAAGCGCAAGGCTATATTCCCGCCGGGAGATAAAGGTCCTCCCCCGTATTAAATAAAGCTATAAAATTAGAAACCGAAAGCTCCGTCGCGCGATAAAGCGAGGGAGCTAGGCGTTTCCTAGGGGGGGAGAAGCGCCGGAGGCAAGGGTAAGAGAGTTAGTAACCTCGCCTTTAATAAAGCCTTACTTAATCGCCCGGACGTTAAGCTAAGGAGGGGGCGCGAGGAAGCGTAGGGCGGGAGTACCGCCGCCTTAGCCGCGACCCTAGCTAGCACCCTTCTTAGGATAGGTCCGGGCCGTATAAGTCGGGGTTACCGGGGCGGCGTAGTAGAGATAAAGACGGTTCTTATACCGTCGTTGCTTCTCGGCGTCCGTAAGACTAGCCTAGAACGCGTTAAGGTCTATCGGGTCGCTAGTAGGCGTAAAGGCAGTAGGGCTAGCGGACCCGGTAAGGGCGGGGCTCGGGGGCGATAGGCTTAAGGGCGATAGGCTTAAGGGCGATAGGCTTAAGGGCGATAGGCTTAAGGGCGATAGGCTTAAGGGCGATAGGCTTAAGGGCGATAGGCTTAGGGGCGATAGGCTTAAGGGCGATAGGCTTAAGGGCGATAGGCTTAGGGGCGATAGGGGGGGGAATAGTCTAAGGCTAGACGAGCCTCTTACGGGCTTAAACACGCTTATAGTTCTCCTAAAGGGCGGCGTAAAGCTTAGCCTAGCCGTAGAAGTCGTCGGTATTAAGGCCGGGGACTTAGAGAGCGGCGGCATTAGCGAGCTCGTTAGTAACCTTTTAATAGAGGTATCCGACGTAAGCGCTCTCGTTATAATCGAGGTCGGCCTATAGCTAGGTAAACCGCGAGAAGAAATCCGGCTAAAAGGTGCCTTTTATAGCTAGGGTATTAAATTCCGCCTTAGACTAAGCGCGGTAGTTTAAGGTACTAAAGATAGAGGCGAGCTTATAGGTAAGGGAGTCGAGGGACTAAAAGCGCTACTACTCGAAGGGGGTATCGTCGCGGATATAGCGGGGGATACTAGCGGCGATAGAAGCGGCCCGGCCGGAGAGTCGGCCGGTCGCGTAGACGACTTAGTCCCTATCGGTAGGGAATATATAAGGGTTAGAGGCGATTTTAAGGGATATACTATCGCGCTAGACGTAGAAGGCGTCCTAGCGCTGCTTCTAAGTGCCGATATCGCCGGAGAAGCGTTTAGGGTCGGCGAAGCGGGCATAAGGACTTACGGCAGGAGGGGCAAGGGCAGCCTAAAGGGCGGTAAGGTAGGCGAGGGCGGCGTTAGACTAATTAAGCTAGTCCTAGAGTCCCTCCGCGTGCTGCCGGTAGCCGAGGGCCTCCTTACGGGCGGTAGTAGCGGAGGTAGCGGCCTTAAGGAAACTAGACTTAAGAAGGACGAGAGACTGGGTCTAATCGGTATACTAGAGGAAATTCGCCTAAAGGTCGGCGAAGACGGACGAGGCGACGGAGGAACCCCGGAGAATAAAGGCTAAGTAAGGGAAGGCGGAGAAGGCGTTAGGCTAAGAGACGTCTTAGAAGGGAACGCCTGCCGGAGGGCTAGGCGAAGAGGAGAGGGAGGGGGTAGAAACGGGAGTAGCTATTGTAGCGGTAGGAAAAAGGGGTAACGGCGGGAAAAAAGGCTAGAAAAATCTATAGGAGAGTAGAAAAGAGGCGGAAAGAGGCGTAATAAGACAAAGAACGAAGGCAGGCGTATAGGCGAAGCTAGGGGGACTAAGAAATTGTAAGGACTTAGCGGGAGGGCAGAAGAATAGTAGATTAAACTATTATAGAACGAGCTTAAGGGGGGTATATAACTATTATTAATCTACGAAGGAGCGCAGCTATAGACTAAGTCTAAGGGTCTATATATACGATATAGAGGTTACGTAGGATAATATATAATATAACCTAATACTATAATAGTAGAAGACTATAGAAGGGAAGAGATTTTATAGGTAAAGACCGTATAAATAACCGTAAAATCACCGTAAAATCATAGTAAAATACGACTAAAGAAAAGGAGGTAAATACGCCTGTAGAAGTACGGGGTAAATAACCGTAGAAGCCCGTGGAATTCTATAGTAGAATCTAAGGAACAACCGGGGATTTCCCGATAGAAAGCAATAAGGGAAGACGGTAATATTAACATATAGGCAGGAAATATAGTATAGAAGTAATTAATTAATCTCTAACCTCTCCTTGCCTTACTAAGGGGGACTGCCCCCTTTTATAGGCAGTCCTATCCCTCCTAAATTAGTAGCCCCCTTTAGCGTTCTACCTAAATGTCTGAGTTTAAGACATAGCCCCCTTTTTCCTTTTTCCTGCCTAGCCTTTTTCCTAGCTTTTTTTCCACGCCCTTTTCCTAAGCCCTGTTTTCTTAAGCCTCTTTTCCACGCCCCTTTTCCAAGCCCCTTTTTCTAAGCCCCTTTTCTAAGCCCCTTTTCCAAGCCCTTTTTCCAAGCCCCTTTTCTAAGCCCTTTTTCTAAGCTCCTTTTCTAAGCCCTTTTTCTAACTAGCTTCGGGTGCTTTATAAGCCGTATAGCGATACACGGGCCGCTAGTAGTTCCCCGGGTAGTCTTTAGGTCGAGAGCCCGCTTAAGCTACCTAAGTCTTATAAATCCTAGCCTAGCTTTGTATACACCCCCTTAGCTATAGCCTGCCCCCTTTAAAAGGGGTATAGCTATCTATAGGTCTAGGACTTTAGTTATATAGTTAGCTAAGGAGGACACTTATAGCCCTACTTACCGCCTAAGGCCGTAGAATAGGTAGTTACCCCCTAAGAGCTCTATAGATAATAGACTAACTCCTTAAGTTCTAGAAACTAGATTAAACTCCTTGCCCGCTAAGTTAGGGGTCTTATCCTATGGTTATTCCCCTAGGCGGTTTTTAAGACCTACTAGATAGAGGGAGAGTCGCCCTACTGCTATTCGGCTGCCTTACACCTAGCTAGCCTGCTAGCTAGTATTGCTTCTCGAAGGTCCTTATAGCGAGCCTTTAGTCGGATTCTTTCTCTAATATCTTCTAGCCTAACCTACTATAAGAACATAGCTAGTCTTTACTTAGGAAGGGCCTTTATAAGCCTATTAGCCTTTATCTCTATTATTAGGATCTACCGGAGCGAGATAAGTCCCTACTAGACCTCCTATCGTAGCTAGTGCTAATAAATATTAATATGCCTAAGCCTAGTTAATAGCTTATTAGTTTCTTCTATAAATAACCTAATAGTCTAAGTGTTATTACACTCTAGGACTAAAGGGGTCGTAATCTAAAGCTATAAAGATATAAGCAGCCGGCTAAGGAAAAGAGCCTCCTTTACTGCCTTTAAAAGAGCGAGCATTTCTGCTTCTATGCTCGACGTCGTAACTATTGCCTATTTAGACGCTTTCTAGGCTATATAGCCTTTAAATAGAGATATAATATATCCCTAAGAGCTTTTCCAGTCGACTAAGTTATCGGCAAAGGATGTATCGCTAGAATAGAGGAATTTCTTAGCCCCTTCCTGCTTATGCCTTCCTAGGCGTAGTCTATAGCTTTTAGTTAAGTAAAGGTAGAGAATAGCTCGGTCTACTGCCTCCTAGTGCTTTATAGAGGGATTCTAGTTATACTAAGCCAGCCGGGAGACCGTAAAGGCTATATCGATCCTAGTAGAAATTGCTGCAAATAGTAGTAAACCGACCTTTTAAAGGTAAGCGTGTTTTTCTTATTCTATTGCGTAGAAGGTCGATAGAGATAGCAGAAGCTCTTCTTCTAGTATTAGAGTAGCCGGAGCTCTTTATTCTAGCTAGTCTAGTAGAAACTTATAAGCTAGTTTATCAATATAAGCATCCTATGTTAACTAGATCGTCTGTTAGCTTCTATTTTGTAGAATTCGAATGCCTAAAAACCACTTTAGCTCTCTTAGAAGGGTTATCTTATATCTTTCTTATAAACCTTGCTTTGCCTCCTCGGCGATCTATTAGTCTTCCTTTCGGTAGGCCTAGATAATATCGTCTATATAAAAGAAGACGATTACCGCCCCTTTTATTATAATATAACGCTCTTAAGGGATCTTTTAGAAGCCTAGGGCCTCGAGAGACGCTATAAGGTGCTACTGCTAGAGAAGGGGAGACCTGCGTAGACTGTATAGAGCTTTTCGAAGCCGTATAACTCTACCTTCTTTCTAAAATCTAGGTAGCATCCGCATATAGACAACTTCGTCTTTGTCTAAGGGGCAGTTTATAAAGGCGTTTACCGTATCTATTTAATCTAATTCGAGGTCGTACTCTACTAATATAGCTATAAGAGCCTTAAAAGACATCCCGGCTAAGGTTATAGCTCTTATTAAAAGGTCCCCTTTTTCTTATTGATTTCTATAGACTACTAGACGAGCTTTACACTTTTAATAGTACCCGTGCTTATCTATCTTATAGATAAAGACCTATTTATAGCCTAGTACCTAGTGGCCCCTTGCTATAGCCTATAAGACTTCCTAGAAGGAACCTATCTCTGCGTAAAAGGCTAGGTGATCTTTCTAGGTCTAAGTGAACTATTCTTTATATAGGTGGTTTTACAGCTATAACTAAGTCTAAGGAGGTTCTAGGAGAGCTCTTTTATAAACCTTCTTCGTTTCTTAGGGTTTAAACAGCCTCCCGGCTATAAAAGCTCCGTAGACCCTATTTTAGATAAGGGTAAGTCTAAAGTCGGAAAACCAGTCTTCTAGGCAGAGGCTAGCCCTTAGTAAGGGTACTGCATTTAGTCCTTCTAGTTCTACCCTTATTAACGCTATTGTTTCTTTAACTTATTAAAGTAGGGATAGAAAAACTGCCGGAAATTCTCTCGAGGTTGTTTTTCCCCCTACCCCCTTAGGGGTAGAAACTAGAAGATATACTAGAAAAGCCTCTTTTAAGTCCTCTAACGGGTAAGACGGGGAAGAGTAGGCTTTTTTAAGCTCGATTGCTTTCTTAAGGTCTTTGTCGTCTGTTTAAGCTTCCTCTAGGTCTTCTTCTAGGTCTTCTTCCTATATTTCGTCCTCGTTGCCCTTAACTTCTTTAATATCGGTTTCTTCGTCCGTTTCTTCGTCGAGGGCCTCCTCGTTAGCTCGAGCCTCTAAGGGTATATCGATTCTCTAAATAAGCTATTAAGTGCTTTCTAAGAGGGGAACTTATTCTCTTTTTCCGTCGAAGTAGCTATATTTATCGAATACTAAGTCTTAGGTTAAAATAACCTTCTTTAGGCTTAGTACTTAGATCCGGAAGATATTAGTAGACCTATAACCGACTAAGAACCCTATATACGCTCGAGGGTCTAGTTTCTTCTTCTTCTTCCTTTTTAGCTAGGCGTTAGGCGCTATAGCGTAGGCCTTGCACCTATAGGCTTAAAGGTAGGCTAGAGAGGCCCTTTTTCTAGTAAACTTATCTAAGGGAGACTCTTAGTCTTCTAAGCCGTCCTTAGGGTCCCTTAGGGTCCGGTTCTAAAGGTAGTAAGCTAACTCGACTATTTCTCTCTAAAGGTCGTAAGGTAGACTTACTGCTAGTCTTATAGTTCGAGCCTTTTCTATTATAATACCCCCTAATCCCTCGGCACCTCTATTCTAGGCCTAGGTGTTTAATGCCGATAGAAAGGGTAAAATACCCCTTTTTTAAAGCTAGGCTAAGATATTCTTTATAAATAACTCTCTATCGGACCTAATTTTCTTAACCTTAAGGCCGTAATAGGTCTTTATTTAGTTTATAAAGTCCTGTAAAGCAGACTAGTTATGCTTACTATAATAGGTCCGTAGAAAATAGGGAAAAACTATTCCTAAGAAAGCGTTAGTAATAAATATAACCCTTATAAAGTTTTCTTAATCCTAGGTTATATCTATCTAATCTATCTAGATCTCTTTATATAGTTTCGAGGGCCGAGAAGGGGTTCTTTTAGAAACTTATCTTCTAGCTTTCCCTTAACCGTGAAATTCGCACTCGACTGTTTTTAGCCCCTAAATGTAGACTCCCTATTGAATTCCGAGCTTATAAAGGGCTAAAGGTCCTAGGTGGCCGAGTCTTGCATACTAGAGCTTCCCGTCTCCCTTAGCAGCCGGTAGAGGGTCTTTAGAACTAGCCCTCTTTGCCGCCGGAAAGGCAGCCTAGCCTAAGGTCGAAGCCGGGTTACTAGGTCGGTATTCTATAATAAACTAGCCGTATTTCTATTCGACTAGTCTAATAACCTCGTTTTTTTTTAATTAGCTTCGTAGGGTCTCGGATTATATCCTAGTGTATCCCTTGTTCGCGGAGTAGCTAGAAGGAGACTAGACTAGTAGAGAAGCCTAGATAGTAGGCAACCTTCTTTAGTCGAAGCACCCGGTAACCGGAAGGTATCTTTATAACATAATTTACCCTCCCGTAGCCCTATATTCGTACTAGAGAATCCCCGGCTACTAAGAACTCTTTTCGGGCCTTCTTAAAGGAGCGGAATCGAGAGAGGTTGTTATAGACGTATAAAGAGGCTCTTAAGTCTAGAATAGATGATTTCCGAAGTAGATATTCCGAAGGTTTAAGGGGGGCTTCTAAAGTTTGAAATATAAAAGCTAGATTTCCTATTCCTACTATCTTTCCTTAGGTTCTTTTCTTAACTCGGTCTACCCTTAGTAACTACTATATAACCTGCTCTTGCCTTTATAATTGCTATTATAGAGAGGCTTAAACCTTAGCCTTAATCTCGTCGATCTTTTTCTATAGGCCTAGGTTCTCTTAGAGGGAATTCTAGACCGTTTTTTTAGGTTTTCGGGGAGGGGATCTCGTCTATTAAGCTATAAGTGTTTAAACACCGTCTAGCATCTTGCTAAAGGGTGCTTAATCTTCTTATAAGCCGGGCAAAAGACTTTTAGTCGTTTTGCCTTAAGGGTATCCGTATCCTTACTATTTCCCCGTTTTTTAGTCTAGTAGACACTTCCTCGTCTAACCCCTAACTATTGTTTCTCGGTTTAGGCCTATAGCATCTCTTCGACTATTTCCTTAATCTTCCGGGATACTAACTAAATAGTCTATTTAGCCGTAAACGGGGCCTATGTAACTCCTCTCGGGTAAACCCTTTAGACTAAAAGGGCTGCTTGCTGCTATACTTAAGCTACTGCTTCGTCGATTTCCCTACTAGCTTCCCGGAATATAGACGAATATCTATTACTTAGTAGTTAAACTCGTATAGCAATATCCCTTAGCCACTGCCTAGAGATAGCTTTAGAAAGGAAATACTAATTAGCTTCCTCTACGGTTTCTTCCTACTTATCTAGCTAGGCCGATATCTCTATTATCGAAGTCCCGGTTGGAAAAACTTATAAGTAGGCCGTATCTCTCATCCGGATCCGGTCGGTTATATAACCTAGAGACAGGGCTATCGAGGTCTTTAGCTTCTTTATCTACTATTAAAGGGTCTTATTATCTCGTAGGGCTAGAAGCTTAGCAGCCGAGATAGACTCTAAAATCGTTGTCCGGGCAGCTATAATAAGCTTCGTTTTATATAAATATTCCTTCCGGAGACTCTTATAGTTATAGATCGATGCCGTATAAGCCTTTTGTTTTAAGGCACTTAACTAGGCAAAGCTTATAGCTTCCTCTATAAAGTCAGTATATCTCGGTCGAATAGGGGGCTCTAGAGGCTATTGTTCGTCCGAGAAGATAAGGTTGTAGATAGTCTAATCTACTTAAGCCTTCGTCTCCTTTATCTATTTATCCTAGTCCTCTAGGCCCGTAAGGATTATACGCCGGGTCTTCCCTATAGGTATATCGTATAGTGATATATTAAGTGTTCGTAGGTCTAAGATACTCCTGCCGAGGAGTAAGGGAACTATATCGTCGGAGGCATAAGCCGAAGAGTATATCGGTCGTTTGTCTTAGAGCAATTTATAGGGTGCTATATAACCGCAGTAATAACTAATATATAGTATAGTATTGCGTAGTGTCCGGAAGTTATAGGAACTCTATTCCTCCCGGGCTTATAACTCTCGAAAAGAGAGATATACGCTATGCATATAGAAGTTAAAGAATAAAAAGGTAGTCGAAGACTTAGATAGTCTATATAGAGCTATTTAAATCTTATATAGGCAGGAAATATAGTGTAGAAGTGATTAATTAATCTCTAACCTCTCCCTGCCTTACTAAAGGGGACTGCCCCCTTTTATAGGCAGTCCTATCCCTCCTAAATCAGTAGCCCCCTTTGGCGTTCTACCTAAATGTCTGAGTTTAAGACATAGCCTACTTTTTCCTTTTTTATTAATATTACCGTCTTCCCCTATTGCTTTCCACCGGGAAATCCCCGGTCCTATTATAGAGTTTATATAGAAGTGTCTATAGAATTTATATTTACGTGTTTCTACTAAAGAATTCTATAGGCTTCTACGGGTTGTTACCCCGTACTTCTACGGTCTTCTACTATGGAATTCTAATTCCCTTCTATAGTCTTCTACTATAGAATTCTAATTCCCTTCTATAGTCTTCTACCGTAGAATTCTAATTCCCTCTAACGGCTTCCACCGTAGAATTCACATATCCTTCTAATAGACTATTGCATTATTGATTTCTTTATTTGCTAACTATAGCTAACTGTATAACTATTTGTCGTACGGATATAATCTATTGTTTTCCGACCGGTGTTTTCCGTCTAACTCCTTCCTTTACCCCTTTTTCTTAGGTCTACGCGGCTGTTTTCGTCCGAGGGATTTCCCTATATATAGAGACTAGTTAGCCCTCCTTATTAGAAAAGACAAAAGCTATTATTCTTTATGATTTATATTATTTATAGCTTTTAATCCTTCCTTATAGGCTATTTTAAGCCTTAAAGCCTCTCTTCTTTTTTAATTGCTATTACCTAAATGTCGAGGACCCGACTGCCTAGCGTTCGATAGTTATAAGCCCGGCCGAACTTCTCTATATATAGAGAGTTCTAACGGCTTATATTTTTTAGCCTACTATACTACGACTTACTATAGTAAAGCCTTTTTATATCTAGCAAATTAACTTATAGAGGACTAGTATCTCTTTTTAAGAATAGTTCTTTAATCTAGCGAATCGACTAGCTAAGGACTAATTAGTACGTTTAACTTATTTTATAGTATATGCTTATACCTAGTTTAATTCTTACGGCTTATTTACATATATTATGTATTTAACTACCCTTTCTATAGATTTTACTATACTTTTACCTATATTACCGTATCTATTATAGCCGATATTACTTTAAAGACCGTCTTAAATAGACTAGCGGATTAAGACCGATAGATCTTAATAATTTAGAAATACGCACTTACCTAAGGTATTTAGGAGAAAATCGATCCTTCTATTACGCTTAAACTTTAAAAACCCTTACTGCCTCTTCCTATAGAACTAACACCTAAAATAGTTAATATAGCCGTTACTAATAGAGTATTACTATTTGCCTAAGTACAAATCTCTATTTGCCTAAGTGACATTTCTTTTATAGCCTACGTATACCCCGGAAAACGCCTAACCCCCCCGCGCCCAGCCGCGCCCATACAAATACAGTGCGCATTTATAGCAGGCCGTAGACTAATAATTCTTCACGTACGAAATATCCGTCTACGGCTCGCTCCCGGCTGCGTGCCCTCTGCTGCGTGCCCTCTACTGCGTGCCCTCTGCTGTGTGTGCGGCTCGGCGGCTTCTCGATGTATGCTTCGTGCCCGGCTCCCGGCTGCGTGCCCTCTACTGCGTGCCCTGCTGCGTGCCTTAGAGCCTCGTTGGCTAGAGCGATGCGATGCGGCGAGATACGTAACGATGCGATTTAACGATGCGATTTAACGATGCGAAGAATTGGCCTATAGCCTGCTAGGCATACTATTGACATTACCGTCTTCCCTATTTGCTTTCTACCGGGAAATCCCCGGTTCTTCCCTAGATTCTACTATGGAATTCCACGGGCTTCTACGGACATTACCCCGTACTTCTACAGGCGTATTTACCTACTTTTCTTCGGTTATATTTTACGGTGATTTTACGGTGATTTTACGGTTATTTATACGGTCTTTACCTATAAAATCTCTTCCCTTCTACGGTCTTCTACCGTAGAATTCTAATTCCCTTCTACGGTCTTCTACCGTAGAATTCTAATTCTCTTCTATAGCTTCTACCGTAGAATTTACCGTAGAATTCACTAGTCTTCTACTAGGCTGTTTATTTATTTACTAACTATATGACTTATTTATCGTACGGCACGATCTATTGCTTTTCTTACCGATCCTTCCGTCCGATTATTTACGTTACCTATTTTTCCTTAGGTCTACGCGGCTGATTTCGTCCGAGGATTTTTCCTATATATAGAGACTAGTTAGCCTCCCTACTAGATAAGATAAGAGCTATCATTCTTAGTGTGGTACATCCTTTTGCAGCTTCTAATCCCTTTATGCAGGCTGTTTTAGCCTTAGAGCCTCTCTTCTACTTAATTACTATCATACTAATGTCGAGGACCCGACTGCCTAGCGTTTGATATATACGCACTGTAATTAAGTGGGCGCGGCTAGGCGGGGGGGGGTTAGGCATTTTAGGGGGGTACCCGAAGTATTACTTAGGCAAATAGAGATTTGTACTTAGGCAAATAGTAATACTCTACTAATATTGCTGGTTTATCTATAGAACAACTAAAAAGGTTTAAGTTTCTCTTTTCCTACTATTGTATACTGCTTTAAGCCTATAAAGACTAATAGAAATCTCTTACGTTAATTTAATAGTTTATTATTTAGAATATTAAGAACTGCTACTAGATAATTGCCGATAAATACGAGGTTTCTAAAGAATTAGCTTTATTATAGCGGCGTATAAAGCCGACTTCTTAGACGTAATAGAAGACTATTCTCGCGTAGTTTTATACTATTTTAAAGGCACTAGACCGGACGGATATTATAATATAGATTTCTAACTAGCAAAAGGTCTTTACCGATACACGGCGAATTAAGTTACTAGAATCGGAAGGTCTTTAGGCTATATGGCTTTTTCTTAAGGCTATTTAGCCAATTTCTAGTCCCTTTACGGAATACTAAATAAATAAGATAGAGGACAATGCCCGACTAAATAAACTAGATTAAGAGAAGTCTTTCCTTAACGTATTTAAGATATCCGAACTATTCGAGCGCTCGTAGGCCTTAAAGGCTGCGATAAAGGCGCTTAAGACTAACGCATTCGCTAAATTCTAAGGCTAGGGAACCTAGAACCTAGCTACGGAATTAACGGCAAAATCTACGACGGCTTCCGCGGCTTTATCCTTTAAGAAGGATAAGACTAAGCCGAAATTCTAGCTATAGTATGCTTATAGAGATAAATATTTCTACGCCGAATGCTACTACTTTAACCCTTCTTTACGACTTCTATTATAGAAACCTAATAAAGATATCTAAAAGACTATAGATGATTTCCTTAAGGTTCCGGCTAATAAGGCTAAAGTCAACGTAGCACTGCTTAAGGCCGAGTAATAGAAGAAGAACGATAAAAGTAAGACTAAGATAGTATAAGCTACGGCTGCCGCAAACGTTATTACAACTTTTTCACCGCCTATTACTTAATAAACTACTATAG
Organism: Ophiocordyceps sinensis; assembly: GCA_012934285.1. Lineage (NCBI taxonomy): Eukaryota > Fungi > Ascomycota > Sordariomycetes > Hypocreales > Ophiocordycipitaceae > Ophiocordyceps > Ophiocordyceps sinensis. The sequence continues at coordinate 7,390,780 of JAAVMX010000002.1, read as the reverse complement.
AATACCCGTTAAGGGATTCTTTTATTATAGATTTTAGGTTAGATAGGCATATTTGCAATAATAGGGAGTGTTTTTATAACTTCTAGCCTTCTTCCGAGTATATACTTATAGGCAGTAGAAGCACTCTAATTCTTAGGATAGGCACGGTGTTTATACGCATTTCGACTAGCACTTTTTAGCTTAGTTAAGTAGCATACATCCCGTCTTTTTATACGTTACTTTATTCCCTTCGTCTTTTATATAAGGCGAACCTTTTATAGAACCCGTAGACTAAAGTAATCTCTTCTTTAACTCATACTATTTGTATAACGGAACTGATTTATAACTAGTATATTATCGAATATAACCTGTTAATACCTTCTTTTACGCTTTTAACTATTGCTTCCGTTCCTTCTATAGATTCCACTATAGAAACCCTAGTAGTAGCACCTTTTGTAGCTATTATACCGGATTCTACACTAATAAGTGTAAAGGAACTTTCTCTTTAGCACTAACGACTTAAATATCCGAATAATAAAGCGCTTTTAAAAGCACTCGGAATACCTTAGTCGGTGACCTTTAATAAGATAATCTCCTATAAGCCTTATAAACTTACGTAGGCTAAACGAATTATTAACCGCGAACCGCCGCTTTCTAAGTCGACGTTTCCCTTTTCTAAGGTGTTTTATAATATCTTTTTAATATATAAGAGTTATAACAATAAGAACGTTATATTTCTCATTAAGGATAACTATATAAAGCTTATTTTCCTATATACGCTTTTAGACGCTTTTATAGACGAGCTGATTTTATGCTTTAGAAGCCTAAGTCGGTATATTACCCGATAGTTCTTACTTTCTATCGGTACGATCTATTAGGGTAACGACCGAGCCCTTTAACGGGATTTCTAGGACTTTATTAACTAGTAGGGCATTTATAATAAGCCTACTGCTCCTTATACACCCGCTTAAAATAGCGCTGCCGAACGAGGTAGGGGGGTAGTATCTATAAAAGCTCGATCTATAAGGATTAAAGCAAATTTGCCTAAGCATTTATAGACGGAAACGTAGAGAACTATAGTATATTTATACAATCGGACTTTAGCCCGTTAGGCAGCTTCCTTTACGTCTTCCCTATCGAAGTGGATTTCCCTAATAGAGATTTTTTACGACTAGTTAAGGGATTATAACTAGAATTATACCGGCTTTTCTCCTTCCCTAACTATCGCAATTTAGTTATCTTTAAATTTTTACCTAAAAAGCCTACCTACTAACCACTAAGGCCTTAACTAGCATAAAGAAAGATAACCTTAAGTAGGAACCTTATATAAAGGTTAGTTACTTAGTTAGGTATAATTCTACTAATGTTTTTCGTATATAGATCTTATAGAGACGGGAGGTTCGTCGAGTTTATAATATAAAGTTTAATAAGACTTAGTTTTTTACCGCGTTTAAGGCATTAGAACCGCTATAGGACGTTTACTTAAATAAGATTGCTTCTAAGTTTAGTTTAATCCCTGCTTCTACGGTTCTATAGCCTATTTCGACCCTTTGCCCGTTCTTACTTTTAGAAAAGCTAGAGAAATATTAAGGTTAGGCTATAGATAACTAAATCTACTACTTTTAGTCTTTAGTAGGATCCTGCAATTACGTAACTATTTCTACCCGACTTAACGCCGTAAAATCGTGAAATTCTTTAGTAAAGCATATATAGAACCTATCTACGCTCTATATTAAGCTTATAGATAGCTTAGTAATATACCTATATAAATCGCGTTTTCTCGCGATCGAGTACTCTTATATAGACGATTAAGAACTAGTTATAGCTTTAGATACCGCCTACGCCGATGATTTAGATACTCGCTATTCTTTAAAAGTGTTATAAAACTACTAATTTAGGTTTCTAGTTTACTTTCTTTTTTCTAAAGTATAGGACGACTTAAGTACTAAGGGACTTAAGTACGGAAATACTTAGTACGAGGGTACCGGGGTACTTGGTACTTTGGTACTTGGTACTTTATGACTTAGCATAAAGATGTTCGCCCCGGACTTACCTATTATCCGGTTACACCCCTTTTCGGCCTAAGACACACCCCTTTTTTAAACCTAAGTCCCTTAGGACTTAGCTTCCTTAGGTACGGGACGTACTACGCAGCTACGGTTACGCCGACGATCTTATTAGGCACCCCTGCTTAATAAGACCCGATGATTGGCTCGATGCCCCGCATAATAGACTAACACTTAGACTACTAGGAGCTATAGGCCTAATATAGCCCTCCCGGCTTTCGGGACTAATCATTCGTCCGATCCTCCGCATAAGGAGGTCATACGACTTATATCGTGTGACTCACCCACATAACATTATGCACGTGGTGCATAAATGGACCCACATGACCTAGATTAGTCTATAAGGGCTTTAGAACGACGCGGGAGGCAGCCTTTTCGAGGTTAGCCGACCTACATAGCCCCTACGCAGCCCCGGGGACCCGCATTAGCTCGGGGCAGTGCAAGGGATACGTGGCAGAAGGTGCTAGAAGGAAAGAGACGTACCGGGACCGTCTAGACGGACGGGAAGAGCTATATAAAGGAACTTTAGTCCGCCCTTCCTCGGGCTCTCCTTCCTTCCTTTCTTCTTTAGCTTTTATCATAGTTTTAGTTTAACTGCCTACTAAGTGACCTACACCTCTTCTAGTAGTGCCTTTAGTGCTCTAGCCTCGACTACCCCTGCTTGCTTAGACTTAGCCAGCCGGTCTAGTATAAGTGACCCCGAGTGCTCCTCTGCTTACTATTCCGCCCCTACAGCTTTTAAGGATAAATAACGCCTTCTATTAGTCTTTAACTATTAGAGACTTAGTCCGGTTAGACTGTCTTCTGTCTTCTAACCGTTCTATCACACGATAAAAGGTCTTACCTTTTGCTTAGCCGCGGAGTGTGTTTTTTAAGACCGTTGCTTAATCTTTGTTTAATCTTTGCTTAGTCTTTGTTTTACCCCTTGATCTTTTCCTGATCTTTCTGATCTATTAGATCTTAGATCTTGTTTTAATCTTTGTGGATTCGAAGAACCCTTTTTAGAAAAAAACACTAAAAACAACTACTTCTTTAAGAATGTCTTCTTCTACTTCTTTAACCTCTCGCCCGGCAGCTCGCCCGGCAGCTCGTCCGGCTATAGCTACGGCTGCTGCTTCTGCTACTACGCCTGCGGGCCCGGCTCCGGCTTACACCGCCGCCGCCCCGGGACCGCCGCCGCCCTAAGACCGCCGCCGCCTCCGGGCCCGGCCGGGTACGCCCCGGTCCCGGCCCCGGTTCCGGACTTCCGCCACCCCCGGCAGTTCGGGGAAATTGTTAAAACCCCGAAGCCGGCTGTTTACACCGGAGAAGCCGGCAAGCTGCAGGAATTTCTTACCTAGCTAAAGGCCTTCTTTCTTTCCTTTCCGGATTCCTTCTCTATTAATAAAGCGAAGGTCTTCTTTACAGCTAGCTGCTTAAGGGGATTAGCTTTAACCTAGTTTAAACCTATTCTTAGGGATAGGGTGACCGAGGCAGAGGGGGACCGGGATGAACTTACGGACGATATCTTCAATAGTTATCAAGCTTTTAAAACCAACCTCTAGCAGACCTTCGGCGCAGATAACATCGAAATTAGAATAGGACGACGACGCTATAATAGCGGTTTTCTATAAGGGGCTAAAGGACGATGTAAAGGACGAGATCTCTAAACAAGACCGTCCCGACACCTTCGTCGAGTTTATAGCCCAAGCAGTCAGAATCGACGACCGGCTGTTCGAACGCCGGCAATAGAAGAAGGACCCCCGTTTGGGGTATAAGGTTTTTTCGAAGAAAAAGGGGAAATAGACGAATTACGGCGATCCTATAGACCTAGATGCTATTTTAAACCCGGGAACAACTAGCTATTCGGCAGCGGCCGGAAGCTTGAAAAACAATAGCATTTATAAGAGCCTTACCTACTTCTTTTGTAAGAAGGCAGGGCATATTGCTAAAGATTGCTACCGGAAGAATAATCTAGCTAAAGTAAAGCCGGCGGCTCCTAGAAGCCTTAATACCTTAGAGCAGGGACCTCTTAGGCTCTCTCTACCGCCTTTAAGAGAAGCTCTTAATCCTACGCTTTTTAACAGCGATCCTATAGGTCTCTCTGCCTATCCCTACTACGAAAAACGTTTTACGACTATTAGGGATTCTAAGAATAATATAGCACCTATTCTAGATAGCCTAGTTAGGCCCTCTATCGAAGAAGAGGAGGACCTATTTAGATAGTCGGACCCGGACGAGAATCCGGCCGGACCGGAGGACCCGGCCGGCCCGGATAGTCCGGACGCTCCGGACAGCGTGATAGAGGATCTAGTGATCGACTTAGAGGACGGAGAGATTATAGATAACTCTATGGATAACGCGGGGGTCGGACTAGCACCCCCGGACTCCCCGGACTCCCCGGATTCCTCTATAGAGTCCGCTCCGGACTTAGAGGGTCCGGAGCCCGGGCCGGAACCCGGGCCGGAGCTAGACGACGACGACGACATACCCCTAACAACGCAAACGACTCCGAGGAATTCCCTCGAGAAACCTAATACTAGTATAACTATAGCTAGGCCCCGGAGTTAGAAGATCTCACCGGAGGCTATATACCTAATGCTTATAGCCCCGCTAATACCGAAGAATTCTCGGAGGGCAGCATAGCTATAGCTGCCCTATACGACGGCTCGGAGTCCCCTCCTCCCTACCGCGAACTCGAAGACGTTAAGGACCTTCTCGATAGCCTTAACCCGGAATATAGTAGCTATAGGGAATACCTAGCTATTACGAACTATCTAGAAGGAGTTATCGAACGAGAAGCCTAGGGTTACCCTAGCGCCGAAGATAGGCCCCCGGAGTGCCTTACCGACATAGCCGAAGAGACTTTAGCTTTACTTCGAAGCTATAAGCGCAAAGTAAATCGGCTAGAGGCACTGCTTCTAGATAACGAACACGAAACCTATGAGGAATTCGGCAGGGAAATTACATCCTTATCCGACCTCGTAGAAGAGAAAGAACGCGAGAAGCTTAACCTCCTTACTAGACTAGACCGTCTAGGAGGTTATATACCGGAGCTACACCCGGAACCCTCTTTCGAGGTCCGGACTCTCTAGGAGGCCCTCCGGAGGCTAGAAGGCGTCTACTGCCTCGCCTCCCGGACCCTCGGACTCGCTTCTTAAGTTAACCGAGACCTACTCGAACGGGTCCGGCAACTATAAGGTCTCCTATTCGAGACTACAAATTATAGGGTTATAATACAACCTATACCCCGGGGAACTACTAATAGACCTAGCAGTAAGTCTATTAGAGAAGAGCCGGGTTCTACTAGGTTTAAAAGAGAACCCCTAGGGTTTAAAAGACAACCCCCGGAGCTTAAAAGAGAGCTTAATCTATATAGACTTAAAAGAGAGTCTAGTAGGCTTAAAAGAGAGTCTACTAGGTTTAAGAGAGAACCTAATCCCCCTAAGACTGTTTTAAGGGAGGGGATATAGGGTAATAGCACCCTTACTACCGAGGATTTAAAAAACCTCTATTACTAGAAGTAAAAGGGCTACTTATTAGTAATTAAGATATTCTTATTACTAATAAAACTATTAGTAAGAAGATAACCCTTACGATTAACTACTAAGGGCATAGACTTTCCGCTTTAGTAGATAGCGGATCTATAAGCAACTATATTGCCCCGGAAACGATAAATCGTCTACGCCTTTATTACCGGCAGAAAACCACGCCTTATACGCTATTTATAGCCGAAAGGAAACCCTTTACGTATAACAACGGGAATATTATCTACGAAACTAATCCTTTCGAATATTCTATCGGAAACTTATCGTTTAAAGACCCTTTCGATATCCTATCTATACGATACGATATTATACTAGGACTACCCTTCTTACAATAATATAACCCTTCTATCGACTAGAATAAAGGCCTTCTAAGGTTTAAAGACGATACCTTAGATATTCTACTCTATAACGAATTAAAGGACTTAACCGGACTAAAAACCTCGGAACTTAATACTAGCCTAGAAAAGCGTAGCCTAGGAATTAAGGAAGTTGCTACCTTATTCGAAGAGGAACTTCCGGACCGATTTAATACGGTCCCGGAACCGCTAAACCTATTATTAGAAGACGCTTCGAATAGCGCCTTTATAAAAGAAATAGAGATAGACCTTAAAGCGGATAGATTTAAGACTATACCGCACGATATCCTCGTTAAATTCGGTGTGATATTCAACGACCTACTAAAGGATAAACCACCGCCTCGAACGCAATAGGATTACGAAATTAACCTTAAAGACGGAGCGAAGCCTCGCTTCCGTAAGATATATAACCTCGATAAATTGCATTTAAAATTGCTTTGAGATTATATCGACGAAAACCTTCGAAAAGGTTATATAAGGGAGTCGAAATTAGAATATCGGGCCCCGGTACTATTTGCTCCGAAAAACAGCAAAGATAAGGTTAAGACTAGGCTATACATCGACTACCGCTAGCTTAACAACGATACTATTAAAGACCGGACCCCTTTACCCCTTATTGTCGAATTAAGGGATCGATTATCTAAGAAAAGATATTATACAAAAATCGACCTTAAAGTAGCTTATAGCTAGATACGAATTAGAGAAGGAGACGAATATAAGACCGCTTTTAGAACTCGATACGGCTTATACGAATTTTTAATCCTCCCTTTAGGGCTTACGAATGCCCTAGCGACTTTTCAGAAGCGTATTAATAACGCCCTATATAAACACCTCGATATATTCGTCTCAGCTTATTTAGACGATATAATCGTCTATTTAGACGATTTAGAAACGCATAAACTTAACGTTATAAAGGTGCTTAAGGCTCTCGAAGCAGCTAGCCTTTATATTAAGCTAGAAAAATGCATATTCTACACGCAGGAAGTCGAATTCTTAGGCTATATAATTACCCTAAACACTATACGGATAGACCCGTATAAGTTAGAGGCAATTAGCGGTTGGCCTATTCCTTCTACGATTAAGGAAATACAGAGCTTTATTAGCTACGCGAATTACTACCGACGCTTTATAGTGGATTTCTCTAAAGAGTTAATCCCTATACTAGCAGTAATAAAGCTAGCTAAGACGAAACCCTATACCTAGACGGACGAAGCTAATAACGCTTTTATTAAGCTTAAAAGCCTATTAACTTCCGCCCCGGTACTATATAGCTACGATACGGAAAAGCCGTGCGAATTAGAAACCGACGCTTCTAATTTCGCATTAGGTACGTAGTTAAGCTAAAGGGACGACGATAATATATTGCATCCTATAGCTTTTTACTCTAAAAAGCTAAGTAGGGCAGAGATATATTATCCGATCTACGATAAAGAATTTTTAGCGATTATAAACGCCTTTAAAGAATTTCGGCATTATATTCTAGGGAATTCCTATAAGACGAAGGTCTATACAGACTATAGGAATATCACCTATTTCGCTAGTACGCAGCAGCTTAACGCACGGTAAATCCGTTAGGCAGAGTTCTTAGCAGATTTTAACTACGAAATTCTATATAAGAGGGGAACCGAAAATTCCCGTGCCGACGCTATTAATCGACGTCCCGACTATAATACGAAGATCGAACCTTATAACGAACGGCTTTTATATCTTAATACAGAAGGCAACTACGAGCAGTAATCACTCGATGCCGTATTTAAGATCGAAGGAGATAATTCTATTTTAGAATTACTTAAAAGCACTTATAAGGATACCGATTTTAGTAGGTTTAAGAAGCATATAACCTAGGAAAACGACCTCGCCTACTATAAGGGAAAGTTATTCCTTACGCTTAGTAGCGAGGCAACGATTATAAAGGATTTTTACGAAAGCCCGATATACGGCTACTAAAGGATATCCCGGACTTATAATCGAATTCGGAATTACTACAATACGTATAATCTTCGCCGTAAAATTTAGAAGATTATTAAGGCATGCGATACTTATAATAAAGCTAAGGCTGCACGGCATAAGCCCTACGGAAATCTATAGCCTATAAAGACCCCCGAATTACCTTAGGAATCTATTACTATAGACTTTATTACGAAGTTACCGAAATCTATTAAACCTATAACGAATATAGAATACGACTCTATATTAGTTATAGTAGACCGCCTTACGAAATACGGTTATTTTATTCCGATTAAAGAAGCTATATCGGCTAAGGAATTATCTTACGTCTTTATAAGATATATTCTAGCCGATAGAGGTCTACCAAAAACCCTAATTACGGATAAGGACCGAAAGTTTATATCACACTTTTAGCAGAGCCTTATGCGAGCTTTAGGAACTAAGCATAAATTATCTACTGCTTATTACCCTATTACCGACGGAATTACGGAACGGCTAAACTAGACCTTAAAGCAATACCTTCGAAGCTATATTAACTACTAGCAAGACGACTGGCTAGTTAGGCTACTAATAGCTTAGTTAGCTTATAATACTTCGGTATTAGAACCTATATAGCAAACGCTAGCCTTTACGAATTACGGATTTACGCCCGAAGCCTATAGGTCTTCCCTACCGGAAGTTATAGCCGAAAAAGCTATCTTAAGCTCCGAGCAGCTAAGAAGCTTATATTCCGCTATTAAAAACGAGCTCGACTTTATAAAGGAGCGAATAACTTATTATTATAATAAGAAGACCGAAAAGGAACCTACTTTTAATAAGGGCGATAAAGTCTGACTTATTAAGAAGAATATTACTTCTAATAGGCCTAACAATTCGTTAGACTATAAGAAGATAGGACCTTTTCTTATATAGGAAAAATTCTCCGACTTAACCTATAAGCTAGACCTACTAACGGCTATGCTTATACATCCCGTTTTTTACGTTTTGCTACTCGAATCAGCGCTTAAGAATAGCCGCCTAGCGAAAGATATCGATATACTAGTCGAAGAAGACGAATACGAAGTCGAAGAGATTTTATCTAAGAAGATAGAAAACGGCCAGCATTTCTATCTTATAAAGTAGAAGAATTATCCTTCTTCCGATAATACGTAGGAACCTATTAAGCATCTTAAGAACGCTCTTAAGAAGATTAAAGCCTATAATAAATCTAACCCTTAGGTTTAAGGGAAGAGGAGTTTAAGGGTTTAAAGGTTTAACCCCCCTTAGGAAGGGTAATGTGTTATAGAACCACTAATTTAGGTTCCTAGTTTACTTTCTTTTTTCTAAAGTATAGGACGACTTAAGTACTAAGGGACTTAAGTACGGAAATACTTAGTACGAGGGTACTAGGGTACTTGGTACTTTGGTACTTAGTACTTTATGACTTAGCATAAAGATGTTCGCCCCGGACTTACCTATTATCCGGTCACACCCCTTTTCGGCCTAAGACACACCCCTTTTTCGAACCTAAGTCCCTCGGGACTTAGCTTCCTTAGGTACGGGACGTACTACGCAGCTACGGTTACGCCGACGATCTTATTAAGCACCCTTGCCTAATAAGACCCGATGATTGGCTCGATGCCCCGCATAATGGACCGACACCTAGACCACCGGGAGCTATAGGCCTAATATAGCCCTCCCGGCTTTCGGGACCGATCATTCGTCCGATCCTCCGCATAAGGAGGTCATACGACTTGTGTCGTATGACCCACCTATATGACATTATGCACGTAGTGCATAAATGGACCTATATGACCTAGATAAGTCTATAGGGGCTCTAGAACGACGCGGGAGGCAGCCTTTTCGAGGTTAGCCGACCTATATAGCCCTTACGCAGCCCCGGGGACCCGCATTAGCTCGGGGCAATGCAAGGGATACGTGGCAGAAGGTGCTAGAAGGAAAGGGACGTACCGGGACCGTCTAGACGGACGGGAAGAGCTATATAAAGGAACTTTAGTCCGCCCTTCCTCGGGCTCTCCTTCCTTCCTTTCTTCTTTAGCTTTTATCATAGTTTTAGTTCAACTGCCTACTAAGTAACCTATACCTCTTTTAGTAGTGCCCTTAGTGCTCTAGCCTCGACTACCCCTACTTGCTTAGACTTAGCCAGCCGGTCTAGTATAAGTGACCCTAAGTGCTCCTCTACTTACTATTCCGCCCCTATAGCTTTTAAGGATAAATAACGCCCTCTATTAGTCTTTAACTATTAGAGACTTAGTCCGGTTAGACTGTCTTCTGTCTTCTAACCGTTCTATTATAAAAAGGCTATTTTATTAGTATTTTCAACGGTCTAATCGCGTAGAGTGCCCGGAAATAATCTATAGTTACTACGTCTTCTACTAAGGCCGAACTCCTTATTGTCTCTTCTATAGTAAAAGAGCTAATTTCTATTCTTCGTTTATTTAATAATATTTCTCTATAACTAGATATTCTTATTCCTACTATTTAGTGCGATAATACCTAGACTATTCGCTTAGTTTCCGCCGAGATTCTAAAGATTTAGACCGCCTTAAAGCATATTAAAATTTACAACTTCTAGGCCCGATAGGAATTCTTACGTAATACTTTTAATATTAAATATATCCCTTTTAACTAAATAATAATAGATAAATTAACTAAGTTACTTCTATAATAACGTTTGTAAACGTTTCTTTACTAGCTTCGACTTACGGATATTTTATCTGAAATCTATAAGGAAGTCGATAATAATTCTAACTAGCCGGAAGGTGTTTTCCTTCTAGCTAGGGGGGTATATTAATATTACCGTCTTCCCCTATTGCTTTCTACCGGGAAATCCCCGGTCCTATTATAGAATTTATATAGAAGTATCTATAGAATTTATATAGAAGTATTACGTATTTCTACTATAGAATCTCACGGGCTTCTACGGGTTATTACCCTATACTTCTATAGTCTTTTACCATAGAATTCTAATTCCCTTCTACGGTCTTCTACCGTAGAATTCTAATTCCCTTCTACGGTCTTCTACCGTAGAATTCTAATTCCCTTCTAACGGCTTCTACTATAGAATTTATATATCCTTCTAATAGACTATTGTATTATTGAGTTTTTTATTTACTAACTATAGCTAACTGTATAACTATTTGTCGTACGGACACGATCTATTGTTTTCCGACCGGTGTTTTCCGTCTAACTCCTTCCTTCACCCCTTTTCCTTAGGTCTACGCGGCTGTTTTTGTCCGAGGGATTTCCCTATATATAGAGACTAGTTAGCCCTCCTTATTAGAAAAGACAAAAGCTATTATTCTTAGTGATTTGCATTATTTACAGCTTCTAATCCTTCCTTATAGGCTGTTTTAAGCCTTAGAGCCTCTCTTTTTTTTTGATTGCTATTACCTAAATGTTAAGGACCCGACTGCCTAGCGTTCGATATTTTTCCTGCCTTGCCTTTTGCCTAGCCTTTTTTCCACGCCTTTTTCCTAAGCCCTGTTTTCTTAAGCCTCTTTTCCACGCCCCTTTTCTAAGCCCCTTTTTCCAAGCCCCTTTTCCAAGCCCCTTTTCCAAGCCCTTTTTCCAAGCTCCTTTTCCAAGCCCCTTCTCCAACTAGCTTCGGGTGCCCTATAGGCCGCATAGCGATGCACGGGCCGCTAGTAGTCCCCCGGGTAGTCCTCTATATTAAGAGCCCGCCTAGGCTACCGAAGTCTTATAAATCCTAGCCTAGCTTCGCAACGAAAGACATAAGGAAGGCCGTATAAAAGACCGGCTTAGGTTTAGTCGGGTTAAAGGCATAAAATGCCTTAAGGTCGTCCTAGCAGCTATTAAGGCAAAAAGAGTCCTCCTACGTAAGGAGGTTATAACGCTATTAAACGCGATATTTAATCTTCTCGGAAGCATACTAGTATTACGCGAGAATAAAAGAAAACTCCTACTTAAGATATACGTTATCGCTATTATCGTCGTCGCTAAGGGAAAGGAAAACGCCGTTATTAGCGGGCCGGACGTTAAGCTCCGACTAGCCGGGTAAAAGAGGCTCTTAGGTCTTAGTAAGGAGGGAGTAATAGAATATAAGGTAAAAGCGGCTGCCTTTAGGAAGGTAAAAAAGACACGCCGTCTTATATACCTTAATGACCTTATATAGGCCCTCCCGCTTATAGTCGAGCTTCTTTAAAAAGCGGAGGGTCTAAATCTAGCGAATGCTAAGGAATACTATATCGCCTAGCTAATACGCTAGGGCGGGGGTCTGCCGGGCGTCTATATAGTAAGCTTAAGTAGCTTAAGCATCCTCGATCGTATCGCGGAGGAAGTTAGAAATACGCTAAATACGGGAAGCAAACGCGTTACTATAGAGGTATTCCTTCCGCTGCTAGGGGGTTATACTAGGCGGGGGGGACTAAAGGGCTTAATGCTAAGCTTTAGGTAAAAGCTATAATTAGCAAAGAAAAGGGAAAGGCCGGTAGATTTAAAGACTTAATTATTAAGAGTATTACTATTTATACTAAGTGTTTTCTCTATTTGCACTAAGTTAACGTTAAGTAGACCTGATGAGACCTGATTCTTCTGCGCCTACCCTCCGCGCCTACCCCGCCTAACCTAATTTATATGCAATAACATAGCAACGGCGGGGCCCGCGCAAAGTAAAGAGTCTTACGAGGCTGCCCTCTGCCTAACCTACGAGCCTGCCTACGAGCCTGCCTACGAAGCTGCCTACGAAGCAGCCTGCCTACGAAGCAGCCTGCCTACGAAGCTGCCTACGAAGGAGCCTGCCCACGAAGGAGCCTGCCCACGAATGAGCCTGCCTACAAAGCTGCCCACGAAGCAGCCTGCCTATAAAGCAGCCTGCCTACGAAGCTGCCTACGAAGGAGCCTACCTACGAAGGAGCCTGCCCACAAGCCTGCCTACGAGTCTGCCCCGAGGAAAACCGCTAATTGAGATGCGTTATAAGGGTGAATTAAGCGTGTTATTCGTATAGTGTTATTCGTATAAATTAAGCGTAGACGCCCGCCTAGACTATTCACTTTGCGTAGGCCCCGCCGTTACTATATTATTGCATATAAATTAAGTTAGGCGGGGTAGGCGCTGAGGGTAGGCGTAAAAATATTTTAGGTCTACTTAGTGTAAATAGAGAAATCACTTAGTGCAAATAGTAATACTTATTATTAATAGTAAACTTAGCGAAGGGAAGGAGGTCGACCTAATCGTCCTAAAGGTAGGTAGTATAATAATAAAGGTAAACCTCTATCTAAGCGTTTGCGATCTTAGTCTAACCGTCGATCTAAAGGTAGTAGGCGGAGCTAAGGTAATAGCGGTAATTAAAGCGGCGATTAAGCTACTATTAAAAAGCCGAGATAAACTAAGTGCTACGGTCGCTATCGATAGAGACTAAAGTACCGCAAAGGGACTAAACGTAGAAAATAAATGCGTTAATAACGTCTTTAACGGTTATTAAAGGTATTAAAACGTAATAGCGTATCTTCGTAAAGCGGTCGATAATAACGAGGATATTAGAGAACTTAACGCCGTTATAGCATTATATAAGGAGATAAGTAATAAAGTCGATAGAGATATTAGTCTATAATGCGAAGGGAATACTTAAGGGCTAGAGTAAGCTCTAAAGGGAGGAACGAAGGGACTTAATACGTAAGTATATATAATAATTCTATATAAAGTTAGAAATAGACTTATATATACCGGGCTAAATATAGGACCGGCGGTAGAGGCTAGCGGTCTTTATACGCCTTAGGTAGCCCGTAAAGGGGGAGGTATAAGCGCGGACGAGGATCTTAAGGATTAAGGCGTTATTAAAGGGAACGAAAAGCCGGCCTTAGAAATAGAACCGGCCTTAGACCTTATAGAGAGCGGTTTTAGGAATCGAACGGAGGGGGGCTTAAAGGGGGTAAGGCTAGCGGGGCTAAGGGGACTAAAGAGCTATACGAATAGCGGAAATAAGCGGGGAGGAGGAGTAAGCCCGGTCGATAAAGTCGTCGATCGGCTTAAAGTCGTTAAGGGCGTAAAGGTTAAGGCAGTCGGAATTATATTTATAAATTATATTTATAAACGGGTTAGACTCCTTAACGGTATTAAGGGCGGTAGTAGCGTTAGGATAGAGGGGGGCAGCGACCTTAGACTTAAGGGGGATAACCTAATACCGGTAGTCGATCCTCTCGTCGGCTTAGTCGGTAAAGGAGAAAAGGCGGGAGCTAGGCAGGCGGCTAAAGGCGTTAAGGAGAATAGCTTAAAAGCTAGGCTAAAAGATAATCTTAAAATTAAAATAATTAAGGAACTCGGCCTAGCGGGCCTACCGCTAGTTAAAGAGTTTTATAGTTATAAAATACTAAAGATATTTATAATCCGAGGCTATCTTAAACTTAAGCAGGCCTTTAAGCTTAAAGCGCTACTCCTTAAGAGATTTTATAATCGCGAGGAGTTCTTTATCGTAAATCTTATAGTTATACTCTTAAGCGGAGTATTTAGACGAAAAGAAGGCAACCGGATAATAACGACTATTATCGACGAGCTATATTAGCACGCTTTTAGCAGCTTAGTCGGAAGTATCTATTTAAACCACGGTCTTATAATAAAGGTCGAAGTATATAAAGACTAAGGCGGTAGTAAAAGCGTGCTTAAGGGCTTCGAAGGCGTAAGCGTAGGCGGGGGACTAGATCTAAGGGGTAGAGTTCTTAGTAAAGGCGTTTAAAGGGTTTATAAGCTTAAAAAAGCCGCGAATAAAACGCCGATAAGAATTAGCGAATCCTAAGAAGCGCTAAAGGTCGTTTATAAAAGAAAGGGTAGGCTAATCTAAGACTATATAAACCTTTTTAAGGTCTATATAAATGCCTTTATCTAAGATAATTAGGCTAAGATACTTAGTCTTAGTTATATAGATATTATACTTATCTACGTAAAGCTAAAGGCCGGTAGCGTTAAAGCGCTTAAAGACTAAGTTAACGTAGGTTTAATACTCCTTTTCTATCTTTAAGAAGATTAAGACGTTATTTAAATAAGCGGAGTAGAATTTAGTAAAGATGCTATAAAAGGCTATATAAATAAAACTCTAAAAGTAAGATAAAGCGGCGGTAAGGCTAAAGGGGGTAATATAATACTTAAAAAGCCTATACTATATACCGAAAGCGGTCTTTTACTTATATCCTTCCGTAATGCAAAGGCGGTTAAACGCCGTTATAACGTCGATCTTAGTAAAAAACTTCGCCTTCCGGATATAAGTAAAGGTATCGTAGATAAAAGGCAAAAGGAAATAGTTCTTAATTATAGCCTTATTTAAGCCGCGATAGTTAACGTAAAAACGGACGCTTTTATTAGGTTTATAGGTAAATATAATAAAGGCGGTAGTAAAGGAGGTAAAGCGGCGGATAAAGCCTTTCTTAAGCTGCTCGTTAATATACGCGCGGACGATCCGGTTTTCGGCTTTACTAAAAAGGCGAAGGCGGGTATAAAGAGGGTATATCCTTTCCTTAAGGTTAATCTAAGTATTAACGGTATAGTAAAGAGCGAGCTTATTAGCATCGCTTTAAAGCTATATATAGATTATATAGTAAAGCTCTTTAAGGACTTTAGCTTAAAGCTTATTAAATATATAAAGGACTTTCTTTTACTTCTTAAAGAACTTAGCGATATTATAAAAGGAGATCTTATTAAGGTAGATCTTATTAAGGTAGTCGTCGACGAAGTTATAAAGCTAAAGGTTAAGGTAGGCTTTAGTATTATCGGCGTCTATATACTTAATTAAAACGGCTTAATAAAGGTCTTTAAGGATATCTTAGTTAATAAGTAGTAAAGGTTCGATAGGCAAAGGTTCGGCAATAAGGTCCTTAATTAAGGTCTAAGAAGTCTAGACTTTAGGCTACCGGTAGAATATTACTATAGCGTTTACGTTAAGCATTTAGATATTAAACGCTAAGTCGTTAAAGGAGGAAAAGCGGAAGGGCTAAGGTCCGATAGTCTTACGATTTAGCTATAGTATTAGATAGCGGTAGCTAGCGGTCTTATACATAGGATAAAGGCGAGGAGGTCTAACGTAGCGGTAAGGGTCAAGAGTAGCTAGGCTATTAAAGTCGTAACCGGAATTAAAGCTAGCGTCGTTAACCTAGCGGGAGGAGTCTTAATAAGCGGGTTTACTTATATTAAGAACGTCTTTAAAAAACGTAGAGAAGGAAGGACTAAGAGGGGGGGGAATAAACTTAATAACGTCGCTAAAACGAGTAGAACGGATAAAGGCTAGGCGGATAAAGGCCGGAGAATAGGTAAAGGCGGTAGTAAAAGGCTTATCTTTATTATTAGAGTCCTTAATAAAAAGGGTGGGGGGAAAACGAATAAGTATTGCTATTTATATAGTAAGAAATTGCTGTTTATATAGTAAATCCACTTTTTCGGCACGCACCCCGCGCGCTTATAGTAGGGTAATAAAAGTTACGATTGGCCCGATGTTTATATACCTACCCTATACTTCTCCGAAAACAATAAAAACTCTACTAAAACTTAGAGAGTTACTTAAAACTTCTAATAATTTTACTATAGCTATATAATATACTAAAGTAAATAGAATCATTTTACTTTTAATTTATAACGCTATAGGAACTTTTATATTCTAAAAGAGAGAAGTTTTAAAAACTTTTAGTACTTACTTTCTCGCTTTTACTTCTTTTATTAAAATCGAGCTAACTTAAACGAAAGAATTTACTAAACTTTCATTTTTAGGTTGTCGGATATATAATATAGATATAAGGAAATCTTTTACTATTGGTTATTTCTCTAGAATTATAAGTAGATCTAAATATAAAGGGTATTACTTTTAGTACCTATTCCTAAGTAAAAGCAAGTTTAAAGACTTTTATAACTAAAAATACGAATTAGGTATTATTAATATAATAGTCGTATAAATACTTTATATACATGTCTTAATTTTAAAGATAATAGACGATATTTATTATACTAGTGAGAATTAATAAATAATTAATATAGAAATACATTAAGTATATATTCTTTGCCTTAAGGAATGTACTCCTTATATTAATCCGTATTTAAATATATAGAGCCCTTACTACTCTAGACTTTGCGTTACTAACTCGGCCGCCCTTACGATAATTCAGTTATTAACTTAATCGCCCTTATAGGCATAGCCCCGACGTCGTAAGCAAAGGCTCGCAAAGGGCCGGCTTTAGGCCCTATTAATGTACGTGTTTATAGCCTATATAAAGGGGCTATTCGGTCGCCCCTTAGTTAATAGATATTATAGACTATGCTAGCTAGTTTATAACCCCCTTTTGTTTGTTTAACTAACTAATACTAATTAGTAATTAAATAATTAATTATAGATTGGCAAGGTAGAAGAGATAGAGCCCGATCGTTAATAAGTGTATTAGATCTTTATCCCTCGCGGATTCTATTTCCTACACTTAGAGACGGTCCTTAATGCTAAGAATAAGGAACCTACGCGAGTTAGAGCCGACGAAGCTATTACGATACAGCTAGCTCTCGGTAGTCGCCGATAAGTTCTTTCCTAGCTTTTGTTTAATCCCGTCTTACTTCGAGAAGAAGAAGAGTTACGTTAAGCAATAGTACGTCCGTAACGTAAGACAACCTTCGTAACGACCCTCGCGATCCCCTTTAATAACAATAGTGTGTTTTATTTAATTATACTATATCGGACCTTATTATAAGGGAGCAAATATCTCCCGAACTAGATATTATATAGGTATATAATAATATGCATAACATCCACCGTTTAATATTGCATAATATACTTGTGTCTCGGTTGCATTAGCTAGTTGGGGTGACAAGATATAGGAGTTATAGCATAAGGTGTAAGTGCTAAGACAGATACGTCGGTACTTATATGTCTCGCTTATAACTACCCTCTATTCCGCAATAATAACTCCGCGACAACGGTATAATATATCGGCGATGTCTTATGCGCGTTCTTTTCTCCGGAAATAGCGCTGTTAAACGGCACAATAAGTTAATTAATATATACCTTAGTTCCTAAGATATTTAGCTATAAGAAGGCGCCGATGTCTCTAGCTAGACAGACTATTACTAACAATTTAATAACCGCTTTCTCTCTTAATTCTGCTTTAATCTTTATACTTCTTATATCTCTATAATTCTCTACTATTAGTCTTTATCTTAATTTCTTAGTGGTTATAATCCCTACCGCTTTCTAAGCTCTAACAAATTGCTTTACCTAGAGCCTTACTCTACTCTTCCGGATTACTCGGCTGCACTATATATACCGCTAAATCAACTTATCCCTACCTTTTTAGGCTACTTGCCTTCTTACGCTACACACGGTTTGCCTAGATTACTAGTTTCTTAATGTTTTTACCCTTTTTTCCCCTATTACCCCCGATTTGCCCTTAGGACCCCCCCCCTCTCTAAGTCTATTTTCTATACTTAAACCCTTCTTTAAAAATCTTTTTAAAATTCCTTCACCTACTCCTTCCTAGCTTATTACCACCGGATATCTGCCGAATTTTCTCCGGTATCTTCCCGCCACGCAAAACTCAACAAAACACAAAAACACTAACAAACACTAACACCACCAACAAAAAAACATTATAGCCAGCTTTAAGGATTACTCTTTCTCCAAGCTTAAGGGAAGCGCAAACTACTCGTCCTAGTCCCTTAGGATAGAGTCTATGTTCATTACAGAGAAGCTTGCTTAAGCTATTCTCGATAAAGGATATAATAAGTCCTCTAAATGCCTCGCCCTTATAAGGCTAATGATTAATAATAGGCCTCTATCCTAGATAAAACACTAGGCTTCTGCTAAAGCCGCTTAGGAGGCCCTTAAAACCCTCTATAACCCTATGAACTTTACGTCTAATTTTCTACTAATAAAGGAATTGTTTAATACTAAGATAGAAGGGTACTCTTCTATTAAAGATTACCTTAATAAGGTAAAAGAGCTCTTTAATAAGCTTAACACTCGGGAAATCCTTATCCCCGAGATTGTTATAATCACCTAGATTTTAGAATCCCTAAATAGCTCGTTTTCGAGCTATATAACTAATATAACGCAGACCCTACGGGTCGATGCCTTAGCCTATACGCTTAAGTCCCTATCCTCCTCTTTAATCGATGAATTTAAGAGGACTAAGGCGCTTAATAGCGGTAAGCAGTTATTCTATTCGAACAACAATAAAAACAATAAAATACCGGTTTACTCTTACTATAAAAAGCGAGGTTATATAGAACGAAACTGCTTCTAGAAACTAGAAAATAGAGATAAGGCTAGAGCTGCTAGCTTTATACTAAGAAACAATACGCCCTCTTCGAATTTGAATTCGAAGAAATACTAGCTAAGAGAGCTAAAGGACTATACTAACAGAAATCATATGAGGCCGACCCCTATTCTATACTCTCGGGAGAGTTCTTAGTCCCCTCGCCCTACTGCTCGTATCTCTCGACCTCGGAAGAGAAAGACGCCGTCTTAAAAGACGCCTTCTCGAGATACCTCTTCCGAAGCCTCTCGAAAGGTTATAGTTATTACGGATTTAGGCTCGGGTATTATAAGTTTTTTCCTATCCCTTTATACACTCTTTATATCCTTTATACTCTTTATACCCTCTATACCCTTTTTATACCCTTTATCATCACTCTATAACCCGTCACCGTATAAAGATACCCTTCTCTATACCCTTATAAAGGCAAGATCTAAGTCTAATAGAAAACAAATAATAGGACCTTTAAAGCCACTTCTTTCTGCAATCTCGAGAGTTATTTCAAGGGTTAATAAGTCTATTATACGGATAGGGAATTTTTATAATTTTGTGTTTAACACTAGGGCTACGAGGCATATAGTTTTTAATAAATCCCTCCTCTCTAATTATAAAGATATCTATATAACTATAATCTAGGGAAAAGCCTCTTCGATTGTTATATAAGGGGCTAGGGATCTTATTTTTAAGTTCCCTAATAGTACACAACAATACATATTAAAAGACTGCCTATATATACCCGAAATCGGCATAAATATAATAAGCCAGTCTACTATGAAAAACACATATACTCTTATAAGCCTAGACTCTATATCTCTTCTCGATAAAAATCTTAAACAATTAATATCAGGCTTTATTAAGAAGGGCCTATACTATATCCCTCTAGAAATAAAGAAAACTCGCTTTCTTATTAAAAATAAGATATATAACATCCGGCATAGTCCGAAAGAAACGGTTGAAAATACTATATAAAAACCCTTACTAGATAAACAAGATAAAGATAATAAATCCATACAAAATAAAAAGAAGGTAGATTTACTACTTTAGCATAAACGCTTAGGTCACCTTAGCTATAAACCCCTATACCGATACCTCCGTAGACTATACCTAGACATATCCATAGACTAAAAAGATATTATAGCTATAAAACAATGCGAAGCTTATATATAAGCCAAACATACCGATAAGAAAAAGAAGACTCCCTCGAAACGACGATATCTCTTTCTCGATAAAATAAATATTAATATTTAGGGCCCTATAAAGGTCGCTATATACGATAAATTCAGATACTTTATATCCTTTCTTAATATTTATTCTAGGTATCTAAGAATATACCTTATAAAAGATAAGGCCGAAAGCCTACTAAAGTTTCTAGAGTTTAAATTAGAACTCGAAAACAATAAAGATAATATTAAAAAAGAAAAGGTCTTCTTAGACAATGCAAAAGAATTTCTATATATTATTAAACCATATACCTTAAAAAGGGTATAATATATAACTTAAGTCCGCCGTATACACTATACTCAAACGGTAGAATAGAACGTATAAATAGAACGATACTTAATAAAGTTAAGTCTATGCTTTATAGGGCTAAACTACCTAAATATCTTTAGAGAGAAGCTGTTTTAGCAGCTACATATATATATAATAGATCCCCCTATACTGCTTTAGGATATATATATCCTCTAGAAAAGAAGAATAATATAGCCCTATCTATAGAAGATATAGAGAAAATCCGTGTTTTCGGAAGTATTATATACTATAAAAATAAAACCTAAGTGATAAACTCGATGTACGAGCTTATAAAGGAATTATAATAGGCTATAAAGATACAGCCTATAAAATATACGACTATAGCAGAAAAAAGGTCGTTATTTTAAAGGATATAACTATATTAGAAAATAACTTCTTAAAAGACAATAAAACCGTTAACTTTAATACTATACCTTTACTAAATAAAATACTAGAGAGGCACCTACGGTCCTCTATAGATATATCTCCTAAACAGACTAATAATATACCCTAGAATGATCTAAATTATATAACCGATGATATACCCTTAGATTATAATCCTAACAATATTGATAATATACTAGATAATATACCTATACGCTAGGATAATAATAATAAGGATTAAAGAATTCAGGTTAAAATACCTAAGAAGCCGGCTAGATTCTATAACGAATATAAAGAATACCCGATATATATTTTATTAAATAATAGTAATATAACCCTTCTATATGCTATAGAAGGTAGTAATCCTATAGAACTAAAAACCTATAAGCAAGCTATAAACAGCAACGAAGCTATACACTAGGATAAAGGCATGGTTGCTGAAATACAATAGCTTATAGATCACGATACTTAGGACATAACCGAGCTACCCGAAGGCCGGGAAGCCCTCGGAAGCCGATAGGTCTATAGAGTTAAAAAGGATAACGAAAATAATATAAAGGAATTCAAGGCCCGACTTATAGCTTTAGGCTATAAGCAGATATATAGTCTAGATTATATAGAAACCTTTTCTACTATAGTAAGACCTAAGTCTATAAAGCTCTTATTAGTATAGGCTGTTTCGAATAACTAAAAGATTATATAGTTTAATATAAAAAATGCCTTCCTACATACAGAAATAGACATAGAAACCTGTATTCTTATTCCCGAAGCTTTTATTAATATAATACTAAAAGCATAGTTTAATAAATATAAGAAAACAAAATATAGAGGCATAACTTACTTAGACTATCTTAATAAACATAAAACGAAAAAGCTCGTAGCTAAACTAAGAAAAGCACTATACGGCTTAAAACAAAGTCCTTTACTCTAGTATAACCTATTAAAAAAGGTCCTTAATGAATTAGGTTTTCAATGCCTTCCGATAGACGAAGGGGTGTTTATAAACAGCACACTAAAAATAGCTATAGCTATCTATATAGATGATCTTCTGTTTTTTAGGCCTATAGAGCGTCTAATAACCTAAGTAATAGATAAAATAAATAACATCCTACCGATTGAATCGTTAGGAGAGGTAAAAGACTTTATAGGATTATCTATACATATAAACAGAGATACGAAGGAATTATATATATCCTAAGCAAATTGTACAAAGAATAAAATAAAGGAATTTAATAAACAAAATATAGGAACCTCTAATACACCTGCTATAAAAGGCGTGAAATTAAATAAATTAGGAACAAAAACCGCGTTTAAAAAGGATATACTCTTATACTAAATGCAAATAGGCTCTCTATTATTTCTAGCCCTTTTTATAAGGCTTAATATCTTATATGCTGTTATATCCTACGCGGGATTTTCTTCTTAACTAGACTCTTCGCATTTTAAAGCTCTCGATGTTATATAGAAATATCTTAATAAATTTCCTAACCTTTGCTTATACTATAACTATAATATACCGGCACCGGATGTTTACTTTACAGTTTATATAGAATCTGACTGGGCTAATGACCTTATAGACCGACGATCGGTCTTTAGATACTGTTTCTTTATACGTAATAACCTAATAAGCTGGTTATATTAAAAACGAAAATCTATATCGCTATCTACTTGCGAAGCGGAGTATATAGGCCTTAGAGAGGCTAATAAAGAGGCCTTATACCTATATAGTCACTCAAATAGCATAGCAAAAGAGTTGTCTATACCTGTATTAAAGAAAGTCCCTTTAATATTTTCTAATAGCCAACTAGCGCTTTAAATAGCAAATAACCTAGAATCCTATAAACTTCGGAAATATATAGGCCTTGCTTATAATTTCACTCGTAATAGTGTCCAGCTAGGCGAGATAGAGGTCTTTTATCTAAAATCTATAGATAATATTGCTGATATATTTATAAAAGAACTAGGGCATCTATTATTTTCTAAATTTCGAGGTCTTTTAGGCCTTAAAAAGGATCCTATATATAAAGATAAATAGAGGTTTTTAGCTGCTCTTTCTTATGCTTTCTTCTAGCTTTCCTCTATATACCTTTAGTTTTTTCCTCTATATAGGTTTACTAAAGAGAATACCCTTAAAAGCTTTTCCCTTTACAAAAGGTTTTCTAAGAAGGTATAAAATATAATAGAGTTTTAAATTTTTCTCTATATAAATAAATCTTTTTCCTATAAAACAGGGGTTTTAAAAATAAAGAGAGAGTTTTTTAGTTAGTTATAACGGACATTTATAAAGCGTACTTCTTTCTTAAAAATAAGTACCCTTTGCGAGAGCTATAAGGGAGTAAATATCTCCCGAACTAGATATCGTATAGGTATATATTAATATGCATAAAATCCACCGTTTAATATTGCATAATATACTTGTGTCCCGGTTGTATTAGCTAGTCGGGGTGATAAGATACAGGAGTTATAGCATAAGGTATAAGTGCTAAGATAGATACGTCGGTACTCACATATCTCGCTTACAACTACCCTCTATTCCGCAATAATAACTCCGCGACAACGGTGCGATATATCGGCAATGTCTTATGCGCGTTCTTTTCTCCGGAAATAGCGCTATTAGACGGCATAATAAGCCAATTGATATATACCCTGGTTCCTAAGATATTTGGCTATAAGAAGGCGCCGATGTCCCTAGCTAGACAGACTATTACTAATAATTCAACAACCGCTTTCTCTCTTAATTCTGCTCTAATCTTCACACTTCTTGCATCTCTATAATCCTCTACTATTAGTCTTTATCTTGATCTCTTAGTCTTATCGATAACCCTAACGCTCCCGGTCCCGCACTAGAAGCAACTAAGCCTAACGATAACCCCCTTCCCGGTTGGCTAAAAGGCATTAACATCTTCTATTCGTACTAAAACAGAGTTAACATTGCATTTTAAGAGACAGACGTTACCTATAATAATATAAATAAGAAAGCAGTTATAACTTACGTAGCCCGGTTTATTATCGTTAATATCGGCTTAACGATATATAGATACAAGCTATTCTTAGACTTTTAAGAACACTTTAACGGATGGATAGAGGCTATATAAAACCGGGTAGACAAACATTTTAGGAGGACCCTTAAATCCCTTTTGCGAGCCCGTAGGATCTAGACCGGCGCTAAAAACCTTAGCTATATAGCATCGTTTTTAATGCTTTAGCGCTAATAGATTCCCCCGATTTAGCTAAGAGACGAACTACTACTAGAATAGTCGAAATTCTATAACGAACGAACCTGAGAATTCGTAAGGAATACATCCGTTGTAGCCCCGGCTGCCGTAACTAACCCTCCTTCCCTAGTCGTCTTAGGCACGGCCCTAACGGCACCTCTTACTGCCTTAACCCCGGCTCCTATAGCAACCTTTGCGACGGCACCGTCTACGCCCGCGGCTATCCCCCCTACGCCTCTAACCGCCCCGGCAGTTACATTCGCCTTAGAACCCTCCTTTGCGCCGATAACCTTAATACGTGCTACCTCCGTCGATCCCGGCTTATACCCGCGAGATTAAATGCCCGGTATATTGCTAAACCTATAGGCCCCTACGTTCCGAGATATATTAGAAACGCTAATAACACTTTACCCGACTTCGTACTAATTCTCTAAGACCCCTCCGATTAATATAACGGCAAAGGCAGCCTATACGATAGTTTCCCCCTACGACGTTCTAAACGAGGAGATAGACGTAGACCTCCTATAAAAGTTTATTAAGCTATAGGATAAAAGCAAGAATTATATAGGCGAGCCCTATAATATTCTTAATAATAAAGTCTATATCTTTACGGACGTTTATTATATAGTTAAAGCCCGGCCCGGCTATTTCTATGCCCTCTTTCCCTAGATCCTTACCGGCCGAGCCTAGGACTACTATATCTAGCATATAGAGTAGGATAGTATATTTAGGTAGGCCTACGACCTACTAAAGGCTTACTTTAATACCTAAGTAAACTATTAGCACTATTAGGTAGATTAAAGCACTATAACTTTTAAAAAGCTATAAGTTAAGCATTTAAATAAGACCTAATAGGAAGTCCTATAGACCTTTTTTAATAAACTATAACGATATTAACGCGCCTTAGGATTTAAGTTCGCTAGAGACCTCCCCTTTCGCACTATATTGCTTAACGCGTGCCGAAACGTCCCGGAATTTAGCTATACGCTATATAACCCCCCTAAGACCGTAGAAAAGCTATTCTCCGCGCTACGTTCCTCCCTAGAGACCTATCTATCGATGTAGGCCGAGAACGGCACGTCCGGCACGTTTGTATAACATCGTAAGGAAGTAATAAATATAAATAATTAATATTATTTATTAAGCGTATTCTATACCGACCGAAGATATACTAATAACCGCGGAAACGGCCGTAGATTTAGCGGGAGCAGCGGACGAGGCTACCGTAGCCTTCGTAGCGGCGGTAGTAGCTTTAGCAACCGCTAATAGTCGAGAAAATACTTCGTTTTTTAGAAGGAAGGCTGCTAGTCGATAAAGTATACCCTAAAGGAACGAGCTAGGTCTAAGGCTTAATACTACGCGTAATGCCTTCTAACCGGCAACCCTAGCATAGGATTTAAGGCCTATCTTACCGAATATAAAGGTAACGAGACTCCTAAGGCCGCTATTAAGTAGCGTAACGATAAGGCTAATAACGATAAAGAACTAACTAAGTAGTAAGCCTTATAAATCCTATATTAGTAGTCCTTTAACTATTTAATTATAGGCGAAGACGTATAAGTGATCGACTAATTAAGCGTCCCGGCTACGTAGTTCGTCTTCGACCGTTACTTAAAGGACCGCTTTTACGGTATCCTCGTAGATATAGGAGCAGCTATAGTCTCTACGGTAGGCTAAGACTAGTATCTCGCCCTACAACGAGAAGACCCGTCTATTATGCTCGATAAGTCTACCGCCGGCTAGGCATATATTAAATTCGGCAGCGGCGAAGACGTACGCTCCCTCGGCTCCGTTGCCCTTAAGACCTTAATTAGCCGTATTACGTTCTACGTGCTAGGAACGACGACCCCCTTCCTCCTCTGCCTAGCTAATATAGATAGATTAAGCGTATACTTTAATAATACTACCGATACGATTATTAGTCTAAGTGTTAGCGTCCCTATTATTCGTAAATAAGGATATCTATAGTTATTCTTTAATAAGGAAGAAAACGCAGTCGCCTTCTTAACTAAAGCCGAGATATAAACGCTTTACCGCCGATTTAGCCACCCGGCCGTTAATAGGCTTTACTATCTATTAAAATAAGTAAGGTATAACGATATCTTAGTAGAAATACTTAAGGATATCTTAAAATTCTACTATTACTGCTAGCTTTACGCGCTAGCACCCCGGAGGTTTAGGTTTATATTAAACGATAACTAAGAATTCAATTTCAAGTTCGTCGTCGATATAATATACCTAAAGGTCGGTAGTAGCACCTACCTAATACTATACGCGGTTGATATAGCGATATACTTCTAAAGAGCGCGATTCCTCCCGTCTATATCGGCTAAGGATATATAGGAAATACTTAAGGCACTATAGATCGATATATACCTCGGCCCCTTTAACTTTATCCGGCATAACGTAGGCACTAACTTCGCCTTAACTAAGTTTCGCAACGAAGCTCGCATTATAGGTATTACGTATGCCTAGATCCCCGTAGAGGCATATTAGTCTATAGGTAAAGTTAAAAGGTATTATATCCCGCTCCGTCGTGCGTTTAAAATAATATACGCTAAGATCGGTAGGATAAAGGCCCCTTAATCCGTCCTGCAAATGGCTATTAAAGCCGTAAATAATATAGTAGGACTAAACGGCCTCGTCCTTACGCTCTTCGTCTTTAGAGCGTACCTACGGATAACTTAAGACTCCCCTCCTTCGGCAACTACGGTATAGAGAGCCGCGACTATCTAAAAGGCTATAAAAGCCCTACGGTAGCTCTCCGCCGTACAATAAGTTAGGGATGCCCTATAAGCTCGAAACGGCCCTTTAACCCTTAACACTCTATTACTGCCGCTATAGAGTAAAGTCCGCGTCTAGAGAGAAAAGCGAGGATAGTAGGGTCTATATAAGATTGCCTTTATTAACGGCTACGACGTTACTATCGAGACCGTTAACGGCCCTATAGTCTTCCGTTCTATCCTAGTGTAGCCGTACTACTATAGCAAAGACGATACCCTAAATCCCCCTACCCTTAACGATATAGATACCCTCTCCGAAGTCAATTTCTCTACTCCGGACTAAATTCCCGAGCTAGACCCCTCCCCCTCTCCGGTACGGGCACTACCGGCTCCTCCGTAGCCCCGTAAACGCGGACGTCCCCCGGGCTTAAGGAATAAGCTAAAGACTATAACCTTCTATAATTAATTCCTAGTTAAGAAGGAAGAAGATACACTACGCCTTTCGACTAAGCTACGCAATAACGGCGTTATTACTATACCCAGCGCCCCTTTCAAAGAATCCGGCTAACGAGAGATTAACGATCTCGTGGCCTACGGAGTCTTTAGCTTCGAATAGTACGACGAATCTATTTATAGGCAATACCGTCTATTTCGATCCCGAATAGTCTAAGAGGTAAAGGGTCGCGACGTTAAACCTTACGAAAAGGCCCGTCTAGTAATCTAAGGCTATAGCGATATAGAGAAAAGCTCGCTTCTAACCTATTCCCCTACTATTTAACGTATTAGCTAGCGCTTAATCCTAGCCTTTGCCCCCGCCTTACTTCGCCGAGGCATAAGCTTATCGCTACGCGATATTACATAAGCCTATCCCTAAGCTTAAATAGAGCTTAATCGTATAGTATTAGCGGCTCTTCCGATAGAGCTCTAGGGCAAGTACCTAAAGGGCATAATTATAAGAGTTATTAGACCGTTATATAGTCTTATAGAAGTAGGTGTATATTAGTAGAAAACCTACTATAAGCACTATGTTAAGAGCCTTAATATAGCTCCCTCTACCTATAACTCGTGCTTTTTAATCACGAACTAGGGACCCGACGACTTTAGCCTCGTCGGAATATAAACCGATAACACCCTAATGCTCGGTTTCGACACCTTTTCGGCCTAAGAAGAAAAAGAGCTCGAGATAGCTTAATTTCACGCTAAGCCGAAGGCTTAAATAACCCTAGGGAACGCTATAGACTTTCATAGAGTAAAACTAACGCTCTACGACGACGTTCTGCTCCTATAGTAGAAGGGATAGGCCTTAAGGATCGAGGTAGTCGACCTATAGGCTCGTAATAAAGCCTAGCAGTACCTTAAGCAACGCGCTTATACTATATACGTCGCCTCTATCTATTAGCCCGAGGCCTTATTCGATATCTCTATAGTAGCCTAGGTCTAAGCCCCCGAAGAGAAAGATTATAATATTCTTAACAAGCGCCTCTAATAGCAAATCGACTATTAATAACGTAGACTTACGTACCGACTTATTAATCTTAAGATAGCTAAACTCGTAGTATTTACGAATAGCTTATTCGCAAATAACTAAGACCTTTCGTCTTAATTAGGCTTCGTTATTACGCTCGTTAATAAGACCGAGCGTACGGATACGTACTTCCGGATTAATAGCAATATTATCTATTAGAGCTTAACGAAGTATAAGCGAGTAACCTATAGCGTTCTTACGAGCGAGATCTACGGTATAGTTAACGGTATAGACCTTAGCATCTCCTTTATTACGACCCTCCGTATAGTTACGGAACGGCTTTAGCTCCTACTAATCCCTCTTATTATATGCACTAACTTATACTCCCTCTACGAATGCCTTATTAAGCTCGGCACTACGAAGGAGAAACGCCTAATAATCGATATTATAGCGTTGCGTTAGTCGTATAAGCGACGGGAGATTAAGGAGATTAGGTAGATCTATAGGGAAGATAACCCCGCCGACGCTATAACGAAGGCATCGCTAAATAAGGCCTTTAAACGCCTTATTGATATAAATAGCCTCTCGATTAAGATAGAAGCCTTTATCCTTCGCCTATAGTTACTAACGGTTTCCTTACGACGGTCCCTTTATTCTACCCCCTTTTTTATTTATATTTATTAAATGTATTTATTAGGCCTTTTACCTAATATATCGTTCTTCCTATCTCCCTTTATTTAGATTATAGACTTACTGTTTAGCAACTATAAAGAAAAGTTGCTAATATAGGAATAAGGGATATCCTTTCTTTAGGCACGATTGCAATCTACGTGATTAAATAGATTACGTGCGCGCAACGCCTATTCGGATGCGTTATTAACTATACAATGCATCGATCGTATGCATTAGGGACCCCGGTAATAGCGTTACTAATCCAGCCGCCTTTGCGATAATTAAGTCATTGACTTAATCGCCCTTATAGGCATAGCCCCGACGTCGTAAGCAAGGGCTCGCAAAGGGCCGGCTTTAGGCCTTATTAATATACGCGTTTGTGGCTTATATAAAGGGGCTATTCGTCGCCCCTTAGTTAATAGATATTATAGACTAATCCAGCTAGTTTATAACCCCCTTTTGTTTATTTAACCAACTAATAATAAGATATAATATAATATTTTCCTTTTGCCGAAAATAAATAACCGTAAGTAAATATAAATAAATTAAGTTAAGAGAGAAGTACCTTTCTATCTATTAGGCTAATAGCCCCCGTAAAGGCCTCTAAGAGTGTAGGTAGTAGGGCGGTTAAGTAGGGCAGAAAAAAGCCTACTAGATACGTGTTTTTCGTAAGGCCCGGTAGAGCTATTCTGCTTCTATAATAACCTCTTTTTTCCTAGGCCCTCTTTAAGCCTCTTTTTCTATACTTCGTTATATAGCATCGAGTGTGTTATTTTTAGTAGTAAGACTAAGGTGTGTAGAGCGTTAACTGCCGCCTCGCCTTTCTTAAGACCTTTAGGATCTATCTTTAGGATCGTAGACTTTACGCCTTCTTCGCGTTATCTAGCTAATAAGCTAGACCTTTTTAGCAAAGCCTTTCGTAAGGCTAGATCTCCTATTTAGGAAGCAATAATAGCGTTATTATTATCGCCGACGAAATTAGAGAAGTCTATATTTTCTTATTTATTAAAAGTGCTTTTCCTAGCCTGCCCTTTACTTAAACCGTTAGTATATATACCTTCTAAGATAGCTTTAGTTAGAGGCGAGTTTAGGTTGCCTACGGCACCTAAGATTAGAAACTTCGACGGGAATAGAGCAGCCACCCGATAGTTGTCTTAACTAAAATAGACCTTTCGGGTACTTAACGGTAATATACTAAATGCCTCTCTCGTAGTCTAGGCTATTGATATAGGACTTCTTAAGGATGCCGTAGTGTTTATAGATAGCTCGGATAGGCTTAGAGAGATCGTAACACTAGCTAAGAGAGATTATGCCTCTTTAAAGGACCTTAAGGAGCTAAAGACCGCGTTAATAGACTAGTTTAAGTTAACACTCGTCGATAAAATTAACACGAACTTTTAGCAACCTATCTAGCAAAAATAGCATAAGCTATAGTTGCATATTATAAACGTGCTTAAAAGCTTATTAGGCAATATAGCGGAAGAGACTAACTAAGACTTAGAGAGAGAGCTCTTACCCCTCTTAAGCGATACTATCTATCTTACTTTATTAAGAGTTTTATTAACGGGTTAGCTAGTGCGGACCTTAAGCGAGGATTAATCGAGCAGAATGCTCTTACTGCCGATAGTTTATCTAGTGCGATAATAATTGTCTAAAAGATTTAAGGCATTCTCGCGGTAAAGGCAAACAATACTCGATAAGTAGCCTATAATGCCTTAGTTACTGCTATAGTAGATTACATTCGTCGCTAGACTAGATAAAGTGCTTAGAAAGTCCTTATATATAAGTATAGCTTTAATCCCTATTAGTTAGCACTTACGCCGGAGAATACGAGCGAGCGAGGGCAGACCCTATCCTATATAGGATCCCTATATATAACTATAACGATACCGGATCCTATATTTTTGCTATCCGCCTTATACCCGTACGTTAGGAAGGGCATACACTAATAGATAGGGGGGAATACTAGACGAGTGGTTAAGCAGCCTTATAGGTAAGCTCTTACGTAGAAGGTACTCCTTATACTACCTATTCGTTAGTAGCCTACCTACTAGCAGCCTGTTTAAGGTTAAATATAGGAATAAAGATCGGAAAGGACTATAGGGCCGTATAATAACTAGCGAGGAGTATTGCGTAGCCGTAGTCGAGGAGGACTACCGCCCTTTAGAAGCCGCCCGGGGCTATCGAAGCTAAAGGACTCCCGGAATTAGTATATAAATAGATTTTCTCCTATCTTAGATTAACCGATTTGCTTTATATACGGATAATATAGCTACTACCCGTGAATAAATTCTACCCTATTTATAGATAGACTTCGGGATTAAGAAAGAGATATCCTACGCGAGAAGTATTTCGCTAAAAGAGTATAATAGTAGGAAGTAAATAGGCAATTGCCTAAGGGATTAAGCGGGATTAGGCCTCTACTATAAGCTATAGTTTAAGCGAACTATAGATACGTCGAGGAGGAACTAAAGACTTATATTGCTAAGGCCGCGCTTAGTATAAGGGTGGTTTACTTTACCGAGATATAGGACATCTTAGATAGCGATAACGAGTGTAGATATAGCATCCTTACTAACCTTATAGATAGAACCTATATTAATAAGGAGCTATCCGTTAGAGCCCGGGCTATAGGATTAAAGCCTAATGCCGAGGCTATAAATGATTCCCTAGACTAAGACTAAGACCTAAAGGGAATAGAGGCGCTATTAATAATTAAGCGCCTTTAGAAAGTTATAACTATAGAGGATGTTAAGGACTAGGATGCGGCAGCCCTAATCTAAGGCGCCCTAGCGATTATAATGCTAGTAGGGGGGTAAACCCGCTTTAAGCCGTAAAGAAGAGGCAAGTAGGTAGCGACGCGGTCCCCGTTGTTATCTAGCTAGCGATAGATTCGGAAGAAGCGCTAAGGAGACATAAGGTGCCTTAAGAAGAGGGTAACCTCCTAGCAACTACTACTACTACTACGAAGGTAAAGAAGGGAGTAAAGCCGAGGAGTCTTACAGAGATCTAAGCAAAAGAAGGGCTTAGATCCTTCGATTAGATTAACCTAGCTCGTAAGGTTATAGTGCCTCTTAGCCTAGCCGACTTTTAGTAAGTAAGCCCGGAGGGTGCTAAGCAATTTCGTTATTTATTATTACGCAAATAGGTGCGATAGGCTAAACCTAGGAAAGGAGCTATGCCGGCGATAGCCGCGGCGGTATATAAGTATACTTCGCCCTTCTATAACACCTAGTTATTAGCAAAAGAGGCATTAACCCTAAAGACGTTTAGAATAGCTATTATAGTTATCTTCGCTAGTATTTAGTAGGAAGCTATATATATCGCTATGCTATCGCAGATAGTTTAAGTAGACTAAGGCTTAAAAGCTAATATTATGTCTATAAGGAAACGAGCTTAGGGGGGGTATATAATTATTGTTAATCTACGAAGGGACATAGCTAAAGACTAGGTCTAAGTGTCTATATATACGATATAGAGGTTACGTAGGATAATAAATAATATAACCTAATACCGTAATAGTATATCCCCCTTAAATCGGCGTTTAACTTAAACGCTTAAAAAGGGCAATAGGCTAACGAAAACGAAGGAAATCTATGTTAATTAGTCCTAAAAGCGGGCCTAATATAGAACGAGAGAGGAATAAAGAGAAATAAAGGGTAAGGCTAAGAAACTAACGCGTGCCGTCGTAACGTAGATTATATTAATAGATTATATTTATTATTACTTAAGCGAAGGTAAAGACGTAAGAAAGGCCGTATAAAGGGCCGGCTTAGGTTTAGTCGGGTTAAAGGCGTAAAAGGCCTTAAGGTCGTCCTAGCAGCCGTTAAGGCAGGAGGAGTCCTCCTACGTAAAGGGGCTATAACGCTATTAAACGCGATACTTAATCTTCCCGGAGGCGTACTAGCGTTGCATAAGGATAGAAGAAAACTCCTACTTAAGGTATGCGTTATCGCCGTCGTCGTCGCTAGGGGAAAGGAGAACGCCGCTATTAGCGGGCCGGACGTTAAGCTTTAACTAGCTAAGTAAAGGAGGCTTTTAAGTCTTAATAAAGAAGGAGTAATAGAATATAGGGTAAAAGCGGCTGCCCTTAAGGAGGCGAAGAAGGCACGCCGTCTTATATACCTTAAGGACTTTATATAGGCCCTCCCGCTTATAGTCGAGCTTCTTTATAAGGCGGAGGGTTAAGATCTAGCGAGTGCTAAGGAATACTATATCGCCTAGCTAATACGCTAGGGCGAAGGTCCGCCGGGCGTCCGCGTAGCGAGCCTAAGTAGCTTAAGTATCTTTAATCGCATTACGGAGGAAGTTAGAGATACGCTAAAGGCGGGAAGCAAGCGCGTTACTATAGAGGTATTCCTTCTACTACTAGGGGGTTATACTAAGCGGGGGGGGACTAAAGGGCTTAGTGCAATAAGGGCCTAAAGGGAAGCTTAGAGGCAGAGGATTACGGCAGTGCAGAAAGTATCGAGAAAGACATAAAGATAAGAGAGAGAAGATAATATAGAATTGCTTAGTAATAGTCTATCTAGGTGCGGACTAAGATCCCTTTATATAGCCAATTGTATAGGAATAAAGGTATATATAACTTAACTAACTATTAGGATAGAAAGCGCTATTAATTCTATACTAGGTGTATATAGTCTAACCTTATATAGTATCCTAGTTGTTGCGTAATTAATTACGCGAGTAATAGAAGGTAGTCTAGGTAACCCTAGTTAACCGGGGCCCGACTATAGACTATGCGCATATTAGTCCCTATATACACTACATACTTCGGCATTCGGTATCCCGAGCATCCGGGCAGCTAATGCAGCCGGGTGACCTATATTATATCTAATAATGCACGGCGGGTCTAATGCACATTTTTATATGCCGGTAAAATAAACCAATCGGGAGATATCCGCTTCCTTATAGCCCCTCTTAAAGGGTACTTATTATATAAGAAGTGCGCTTTATATATGTCCGTTTATAACTTAACTAAGATTTGTAAAACTCTCTAAAAAATACTATGTCTAGGAAAAAACCTTTTTATATAAAGAAAGAATAACTCTACTATATTATATAGAGAAGAATTAAAAAAACTCTACTATATATTTATTAGTCCGTTTAGTAAACCTATGTGTAGGGAAAAACTAAAGGGTGTATAGAGGAAAGCTTAGAAGAAAGCACAAGAAAGAGCAGGTAAAAACCTCTATTAATCTTAATATATAGGATCCTCTTTAAGACTTAGGAGGCCTCGAAATTTATTAAATAGTATGCGCCTTAATTCTTTTGTAAATATTTTAGCAATATTATCGGCGGAATTTATATAAAATACTTCTATTTCGCCTAGTAGAACACTATTGCGGGTAAAGTTATAAGCGAGGCCGATATGCTTCCGGAGTTTATAAGATTCCGGGTTATTCGATTTTTTAGTGCTAATTGACTATCGGAGAATATTAGCGGGACTTTATTAGATATAGGTATAGACAACTCTTTTGCTATGCTATTTAGGTGGCTATATAGGTATAGAGCCTCCTTATTAGCCTCTCTAAGGCCTATAAACTCTACTTCGCAAGTAGATAGCGATACCGATTTTTGCTTTTAATATAACTAGCTTATAAGATTATTGCGTATAAAGAAATAGTATCTAGAGACTAATCGTCGGTCTATAAGGTCACTAGCCCAATCGGAGTCCGTATAGGCTATAAAATGAAAATCTAGTATTAGTATATTGCAGTTATAGTATAAGCATAGGTTAGAGAATTCGTTTAGGTATTTCTATATAACGTCGAGGGCTTTAAAATGCGAGGAGTCGGGTTAAGAAGAAAATCTTATATAGGATATTACTGCGAAGGGGATATTAGGCCTTGTGAATAGGGCTAAAAATAGCAAGGAGCCTAATTGCATTTAGTATAAGAGTATGTCTTTTTTAGAGGCGTTTTTTATTCCTAATTTATTTAATTTAACGCCCTATATAGCAGGCGTATTAGAGGTTCCTATATTTTGTTTTTTAAATTCCTTTATTTTACTTTTTATATAGGTTGCTTAGGATATATATAATTCCTTTATGTCTCTATTTATTTGTATAGATAATCCTAAGAAGTCTTTAACTTCCCCTAGCGATTCGATCGGTAGGGTTTTATTTATTTAATCTATTACTTAGGTTATTACACGCTCTATAGGTCTATAGAAGAGGAGATTAGCCCTTACCGGCAAAAGGGTAGCCTTCTATTAAGGCGCTATAAAAGTAGAAGCGTTTTAAACGTTAAAGGACTTATTTTCGTAAGCCTTAATACTGCTTTAGTAGGATTTTAATTATCCTATAACGCTTAAGGCGGACTATAGTAGATTCGCGCTTAAGGGCAGGTTTTTATAAGAGGTAAACGGCTAACGCCGCCTTATGGCTTTTTACTCCCGTAAGCTTACCTCCGCCGAGCGGAATTACGCTATCTACGATAAAGAAATACTAGCTATAATTAGCTATTTAAAGCAGTAGTAAGCGGAGCTCTATAGCTATAAGAACTTCGAGATCCTTATAGACTATCGTAACCTTAAGTATTTTATAATTTAACGATATCTCTCCGAGCGGTAGGCCCGTTAGGCGGAATACCTTTCGCGCTTTTGCTTCCGAGTTAAGTACCGACTTAGAAAAGAGGCTATAGATAGTACCGGACGCCTTATCCTAGGGAGACTAAGACCGACCTTTTAAAAAAGATTATAATGCCTAAGAGCTTTAAATGCTCCTAAAGGACGCGCTATATATATATCTTAAAGCAATACTTTTTAGTGCAAACGGCGTAATCTTAGTTAATAGTAAGGACGAAAACAATAGCGAGAAGGATAATAATTCGTCTATTAGTTCGGAAATTAAAGAGCTAATCGAAGAGGAAGCTAAGCCCGATACATAGGAAGCGGACTTTATAATAGCCTTAACTTAGGACGACCTTAGCGCGTAGGACGCGGAGCTAATCTATAATATAGGCCTTAACTAACGGAATTTTAAGGACGAGGAGCTATAGCGTATATAGGACCGCTTAGCAGCTTAGGATATTACCTACGGTAGCGTACGCTGCGCTATAGAGGTAGGAGAACGACGATTCGACCTTAAACTTAACCTTAAGGTATAGGTGGCCGACTGCTATATAGACTTACGTAGGCACCTATAGTTCCGTAGACGGCTTTAGGTTCTTAGTTCCTCTATAACTATAGAGGCTATAGTAAGAGACGCTCCCTTAGAGCTAAAAGAAGGGAACGCGCTTTAAAGACGGCTTATTTAAATAGTATATAACGCTAGCGTCGTCGGCTACCTTAGCCGCGAAGGAATAATTACCGCTATATCCCGCGACTTCTATTAGCCGCTCTTCTAGCTATACGTTAGACGATTCCTCTATAACTATAATATCTATAGGTATATAAAGATTTAGCGTATACTTAAGAAAGGGCTACTTAAATCGCTTTTTATACCGGACCGGTTCTATACGTATATTTAGATAGACTTTCTTATAAACCTCCCTTTTATAAAAAGCGGCAACCGTAATCTTTAGGTAATTAAGGACCCTTTAAGTAAGGAAGTTATATTAAAACCTATGCCCTCTATAGAAGCGGAGATCTACGTAAAGTGCTTTTTAGTATACTATATACGATATTATTAATAGCTAACGTCGATTATAAGCATTAAAGGCTTAAATTAAATAAGCCGTTTCTAATAGCACTTATATCGGCTGCTATAGATTATATAGCTGCTAAGTATAGTATATTATCTATAAACCGACGGAAGGCTAGAACGGCTTAATTAGGAAGTTTAAGCTTACCTTTAGGGCGTAATAGACTATAACTAAAAGTATTAGGATAAATAGCTCCTAATCGCGTAGATAGCGCTTAACGGGAGAAATCACTCTTTAATTAATATATCCCCTTTCTTTAAACTATACGGGTACGAATTAGTATCTCTATTTCCTATAATAAGAGCCTAAAGAGAAGCTTAGAGGCAGAGGATTACGGCAAATGTAGAAAGTATCGAGGAAGATACAAAGAGAAGAGGATGTAGAATTGCTTAGTAGTAGTCTGTCTAGGTGCGGACTAAGATCCCTTTATATAGCCAATTGCATAGGAATAAAGGTATATATAACTTAACTAATTGTCGGGATAGAAAGCGCTATTAGTTCTATGCTAGGTGTATGTGGTCTAACCTCGTATAGTATCCTAGTTATTGCGTGATTAATTGCGCGAGTAATAGGAGGTAGTGTAGGTGACCTTAGTTAACCGGGGCCCGACTATAGACTATGCGTACATTAGTCCCTACATATACTATATACTTCGGCATTCGGTATCTTAAGCATCCGGGCAGCTAATGCAGCTAGGTGACTTATATTGTATGCAATATTCCACGGCGGTTCTAATGCATATCTTTATATGCCGGTAGGATAAGCCAATTAGGAGATATCTGCTCCCTTATAACCCCTCTTAAAGGGTACTTATTGTTAGTAGGGCTCTACTGCGTAGAGCGGCCGGAAGGTGAACCTATTGCACTTGTGTGGTTAGGTGCATTAAGTTCTATTCTCTTGTCTTACTAGCTAGAAAAGGGGGAAAAGAGGGCCCCTTTATAGGTGCTACGAAGAGCCTGCCCGGCTTAGCCGGGCGCCTAACAAAGCCTTGTTAAGAGCACGTGACCTAGCCGCTAACGCTATCATCCGGGTTATAACGAGGCTATTGCCCGGGTTATAACGAGGCTAATAACGGCGTTATCGTCGGGGTCATTAGGGGTTATGACTTATGACCCCTTTCCTCCTTATATAACTAGATTAGTCCGATACTAGCAGTTCTTCTTTAAGAGGCTGCGAAGCGTATTACGGACTAATCGAACGCAACGAATAGAAATAAGATCTATAGCCCGATTAAACGGGCCGTATTGTTATCTCGGATCCGGCTAACGAATAAAGAAGGGGAAAAACAGGGATCTATAGCCCGGTCAAACGGGCCGTTATTATTATCGTAGATCCGGCCGAAACAACGTTGTAATAACCTTTGCAACGTACGAAAGAAGAAGAAAATGCATATTAGGCAAAAATGCCTAATAAATACAAATCGCAAAAACGATTAAATAAGCGTATTTAGGCCGGAATAGAATATAACCGGTGCGACGTAGGGTCGAAGCAGGGCCGGAACGTAGCGTTGCCGGGTCGAAGTAGGGAAATAGGGAACAAAGGGAAATAATAAATAAAACAGTAAACACACTAGCAGTCTTTAAATAAAGAATAAGAACAAAGACGTTATCTTAGGGACTAGGGAGTATCCGAAAGGGTTAGCTAGCCGAACTCGTTAGTCCTATCGTCGTCGTTATCCTCTTTACCTATGTTAACATTACCGTCTTCCCTATTTGCTTTCTACCGGGTAATCCCCGGTTCTTCCCTAGATTCTACTATAGAATTCTACGGGCTTCTACGGTTATTTACCCCGCACTTCTATAGGCGCATTTACCTACTTTTCTTCGGTTATATTTCACTGTGATTTTACGGTGATTTTACGGTTATTTACATAGTCTTTACCTATAAAATCTCTTCCCTTCTATAGTCTTCTACCGTAGAATTCTAATTCCCTTCTACGGCTTCTACCGTATAACTCCTTTATATAGTTACGGCTTCTACCGTAGAATTCACTAGTCTTCTACTAGACTGCCTTTTATTTGCTAACTATATAACTTATTTATTATACGGCACGATCTATTGCTTTTCCTACCGATCCTTCCGTCTGATTATTTACGTCACCTGTTTTTCTTTAGGTCTACGCGGCTGATTTCGTCCGAGGATTTTTCCTATATATAGAGACTAATTAGCCTCCCTACTAGATAAGATAAGAGCTATTATTCTTAGTAATTTACACCTTATAGCTTCTAATCCTTTCTTGCAGGCTGTTTTAGCCTTAGAACCTCTCTTCTACTTAATTGCTATTATACTAATATCGAGGACCCGACTGCCTAGCGTTCGATAGTTATAAGCCTGGACGAACTTCTCTACGTATAGAGAGTTCTAACGGCTTGTATTTTTAGCCTACTAACGCTACGACTTACGGTAGTAAAGCCTTTGCCTTTATATCTAGCGAATTAACTTATAGAGGACTAGTGTATCTTTAAGGAGCTTTATTAATCTAGCGAATCGACTCGCGGAGGGTTAATTAGTACGTTTACCCTATTCTATTAGTGTTTTCCCGCACTTAGTTTAGTTTTTACGGTTTATTTACATATATTATGCATCTAACTACCCTTTTTCCGGTGATTTTACTATACTTTTACCTA
This sequence comes from Ophiocordyceps sinensis, assembly GCA_012934285.1. NCBI lineage: Eukaryota > Fungi > Ascomycota > Sordariomycetes > Hypocreales > Ophiocordycipitaceae > Ophiocordyceps > Ophiocordyceps sinensis. Next base: position 7,351,426 of record JAAVMX010000002.1, on the reverse strand, counting down.
TATTACTATATCTATTATAGCCGATATTACTTCGAAGACCGTTTTAAATAGACTAAAGGACTAGGACCGATAGATCTTAACGATCTAGAAATACGTACTCGCTTAAGGGATTTAGGAGAAAATCGATCCTTCTATTACGCTTAAACTTTAGAAACCCTTATTGCCTCTTCCTATAGAACTAATAGCTAGAATAGTTAACGCGACCGTTGCTAATATTGCTAGTTTATCTATAGAAGAACTTAAGAGGTTTAAGTTTCTCTTTTCCTAGTATCGTACGTTGCTTTAAGCCTATAAAGACTAATAGAAATCTCTTACGTTAATCTAGTAGTTTATCGTTTAAAACATCGGGAACTACTACTTAATAATTGCCGATAAATATAAGGTTTTTAAGGAATTAGCTTTACTATAGCGGCGTGTAAAGCCGACTTTATAGACGCAATAGAAAACGATTCTTACGTAGTTCTATGCTATTTTAAAGGCATTAGACCGGACGGATATTACGATATAGATTTCTAACTAGTAGAAGGTCCTTACCGATGCCCGGCGAATTAAGTTGCCGGAATCGGAAGGTCTCCGGGCTATATAGCTTTTTCTTAAGGCTATTTAGCTAATTTCTAGCCCTTTTGCGGAATACGAGATAAATAAGATAGAGGACGATGCCCGCCTAAATAAGCTAGGTTAAGAGCAGTCTTTCCCCGACGGATTTAAGATATCCGAACTTTTCGAGCGCTCGTAAGCCTTAAAGGCTACGACTAAAGCGCTAAAGACTAATGCATTTTCGAAGTTCTAAGGCTAGGTAATACAATCCCTAGCCCCGGAATCTACTAAAAAACCTACGAAAACACCGGCTGCGACGTTCTTAGAAAAGGATAAGACTAAGGTAAAATTTAAACTATAGTATGCTTATAGAGAACGTTATTTCTTCTCTAAGTGCAATTACTTTAACCCTTCCGTTTAACTTCTATTATAGAAACCCGATAAAGACGTCTAAAAGACTTTAGACGATTACCTTAAGGTTCCGGCTAATAAGGCTAAAGTTAACGTAGTACTTCTTCGCGACGAGGAGTAGCGGAAGAACAATAAGACTAAGATAAAGATAGTATAAGCTACGGCTGCCGCTAGTATTCTTACGACCTTTTTACTACTAGTTATTCTATAGACTACTATAGAATACCCGTTAAAGGATTCTTTTATTATAGATTTAGGATCTAATAGATATATTTGCAATAATAGGGAGCGTTTCTATAACTTCTAGCCTTCTTCTAAGTATATACTCGTAGGTAGTAGAAGCACTCTAATTCTCGGGATAGGCACGGTGTTTATACGTATTTCGATAGGCACTTTTTAGCTTAGTTAGGTAGTATATATCCCATCCTTTTATATTCCTTTATTCCCTTCGTCTTTTGCATAAGGCGAATCTTTTATAGAACCCGTAGACTAGATATATCTCTTCTTTAATACGCACTATTTGCATAACGGAGCTAATTTACAACTAGTATATTATCGAATATAACCCGTTAATACCTTCTACTACGCTTTTTAACTATTCTAACTATTGCTTTCGTTCCTTCTATAGATTTTACCGTAGAAACCCCGGTTATAGCACCTTTTTCGGCTACTACACCGGATTCTATACTAATAAGTATAGAGGAACTTTCTCTTTAGCATTAACGACTTAGACATCCGAATAATAAAGCGCTTTCGAAAGCTCTCGGAATACTATAGTCGGTGACCTTCGATAAGATAATCTCCTATAAGCCTTATAAACTTACGTAGGCTAAACGAATTATTAACCGCGAACCGCCGCTTTTAAAAGCTACTTTTCCTTTTTCTAAGGTGTTTTACGATGCTTTTTCTATATATAAGAGTTATAACAATAAGAACGTTGTATTTCTTATTAAGGATAACTATACGAAGCTTGTTTTTCTATATGCGCTTTTAAACGCCTTTATAGACGAGCTGATTTTATGCTTTAAGAGCTTAGGTCGGTATATTTCCCGATAGTTCTTACTTTCTATCGGTATAATCTATCGAGATAACGACCGAGCCCTTCGACGGGATTTTTAAGATTTTATTAACTAATAGGGCATTTATAATAAGCCTACTGCTCCCTATACACCCGCTTAGAACGGCGCTGCCGAACGAGCTAGGGGGGTAGTATTTACGAAAGCTCGATCTATAAAGATTAAAGCAAATTTGCCCGAGCATTTAGACATAGAAACGTAGAAAACTATAGTATATTTACATAATCGAATTCTAGCCCGATAGGCAGCTTCCTCTACGTTATTTCTATTAAAGTGGATTACCTTAATAGAGATCCTTTACGACTAGTTAAGGGATTACGACCGGAATATACCGGCTTTTCTCTTTCCCTAACTATTATAATTCGATTATCTTCGAGCTTTTAGCTATAAAGCCTACCTACTAACCACTAAGGCCCTAACTAATACGCAAAAACGTAATCTTAAGCAAGACCCTTATATAAAGGTTAGTTACTTAGTTAGGTATAATTCTACTAATATTTTTCGTATATAGATCCTATAGAGACGGAAGGTTCGTTAAGTTCGTAATATAACGTTTAATAAGACTTAGTTTTTTACTACGTCTAAGGCATCCGAACTACTAATATAGGTTTTATTACCGGCATTTCTACTATATATTATATAAGAAGAAGAGTAAGATAAGGCAGAATTCTAGTTAACGCTAATATTACTCCTTAATAAGGGTCTAGCAGACGTTTTAGCCGATAGCAATCCTTAGCTCCCGACTACTAACTAAACCCTAGAACCGCCGGAGGATATTTTTAAGAATATATAGGATTTCTAACCCGATATTTCTACTCTTTTACTAATAGACCGCCTTAAGGTATAGTTGCCTTAAGCCACTTCTCGGTCTATAGATTATAATAATACTATTCCTATAGATAGTCTATAGACGACGAGATTTATAGGGGATTTACGCCTTACTCGCTTCAACCGTTTTTCGGGTCGATATCCCGCTTTCGCCTACGTTAGGCATTTACCGGCTAATAGCACCGCTTTTATAGCTATATTCGCTACTTCTCTTAAACCTAAGAAGATATATAAACGGGATTTACCCGCGCTTTTAAGGTTTTAGTCTAATCTCGAGACGCATCCTTATAGACCTAAGTTTAAAGCCGCTAGAAAGGTTAAATAGGACTCCTTAAACTAGCGGAAGACCTTCGTTTCTTCGCCTGCCTTAAGAGCGAACGCTTTAGTGCGTCCTCTTTTATTAATATAGGCATTCGATTATAAGTTTAATAAGCACGGCTACCTTAGGAAGTTTAAGTCTCGCCTTTATATGCGAGGAGACCTTTAGCCGTTTAGCGGAAAGGAAATATACGCCGCGACGCTTATAGCGCGAAATTCTCGCATTATAAATACTATTGCCGCTAAATTTAGCACTAAAACCCGCTGACTTAACGCGGTTAACGCCTTTACGAATGCTAATCTAGATAAAGAAGTATATATCTACTTCTTAGACGGATTTAAGGTATTTAGTTTTATAATTCGGTTAATAAAGGCTTTATATAGGCTTCGCCGTTCCCCGCTTTTTTAGCAACGGGAATTATCTAGGTCTTTTACCGAACTAGGCCTTTAATAAAGTGCGGAGGATTCTTATATTTTTATATCTACTATAAGTAGTATTATTACTTTCTTCTTTATAGATAATATTATTATCCTTTTCCGTAGGGAGCACCGTAAGGCTACTAACGATTTTATCTATCGCTTTAGGCAAAAGTATATAGTTACTAACCGTAAAGAGCTTACCTATTTCCTTAGGATAAGAATTATCCGGAACTATAAGTAGCGAAAGCTATAGTTATACTAAGACGTTTACTTAAATAAGATTACTTTTAAGTTTAGTTTAATCCCTACTTCTACGGTTCTACGGCCTATTTCGACCCTTTATTTATTCCTACTTCTAGAAAAGCTAGAGAAATACTAGGGTTAGGCTATAGATAACTAAATCTACTACTTTTAGTCTTTAGTCGGTTCTTATAATTACACGATTATTTCTACCCGTCTCAACGCCGTAAAATCGTCGAACTCTTTAGCGGAGTATATATAAAACCTATCTACGCTTTATATTAAGCTTGCTAAAAGCTTAGTGACTTACTTATACGAATCGCGCTTCCTTACGATTGAGTTTTCGGATATAGACGAGTAAGAACTCGTTGTAGCTTCTAATGCCGCCTACGCCGACGACTTAGATACTCGTTATTCTTTTAAAGGCTATTTTATTAGCCTATTTAACGGTCTAATCGCGTAGAGTGCCCGGAAACAATCTACGGTTACTACTTCCTCTACCGAAGCTAAACTTCTTATAGTCTCTTCTATCGCGAAAGAGCTAATTTCTATTCTTCGTTTATTTAACGATATTTCTTTACAGCTAGATATTCCTATTCCTACTATTTAGTATAATAATACTTAGATAATCCGCTTAGTTTCCGCCGATATTCTAAAGATTTAGAAAGCCTTAAAGCACGTTGAAATTTATAACTGCTAGGCCCGTTAGGAATTCTTACGCAATACCTTTAATATTAAGTATATCCCTTTTAACTAAATAGTTACGGATAGATTAATTAAATTGCTTCTACGATAACGTTTCTAAACGTTCCTTCGCTAGCTTCGACTTATAGATATTTCTTCTAGGATCTAAGAAGAAGTCGATAATAATTCTAACTAGCCGGAAGTTATTCCCTTCTAGCTAGGGGGGTATATTAACATTACCGTCTTTCCTATTTGCTTTCTATCGGGAAATCCCTAGTTCTTCCTTAGATTCTACTGTAGAATTCTATAGGCTTTTACGGTTATTTACCCCGTACTTCTACTAGCGTATTTACTTACTTTTCTTCGGTTATATTTCACCGTGATTTTACGGTGATTTTACGGTTATTTATATAGTCTTTACCTATAAAATCTCTTCCCTTCTATAGTCTTCTACCGTAGAATTTTAATTCCCTTCTACGGCTTCTACCGTAGAATTCCTTTATATAGTCACGGCTTTTACCGTAGAATTTACTAGTCTTCTATTAGACTGTCTTTTATTTGCTAACTATATGATTTATTTATCGTACGGCACGATCTATTGCTTTTCCTACCGATCCTTCCGTCCGATTATTTACGTCACCTGTTTTTCCTTAGGTCTACGCGGCTGATTTTGTCCGAGGATTTTTCCTATATATAGAGACTAGTTAGCCTCCCTACTAGACAAGACAAAAGCTATTATTCTTAGTGATTTACACCTTACAGCTTCTAATCCTTCCTTACAGGCTGTTTTAGCCTTAGAACCTCTCTTCTACTTAATTGCTATTACACTAATGTCGAGGACCCGACTGCCTAGCGTTCGATAACCTAGAACGTAGCCGTGTTGTTGTCGTTATCCGTAGCCTCGTTCGGTGCTTTGTATACGGCCTCTCGTACGACCTTATTGATTAAAGTATTGCTGTTCGGGGCGGCGTTCGAGGTGCGTTTCGAGGCACGAGCGAAGGTCGGAAAACAGCTCTTCTACTCGTTTAGCCGGACGAAAGAGGGCCTGTTTAAGTTCCGGAACGCCTCGACAGGCGTTCGTTATAGCTATTCGCAAAAGGACGTTATCTTCCGGGTCTCCTGCAAAAGCAGGGCTAAGGGCACGTTGGCAAAGCTATAGCTTATCGAATAGCAGCTCGAGGACCTCTTAGAGTGGCTTGCCGGGGTGCTATAGCCGAAGCTTCTAAAATAACGTTGTAGTCTACTCCGTAAAGTACTATCGCTAGTTAATATCGAAACGGCGTTTAAGGGCATCGTATACTGCCCGGAACGTGGCCGTAGACTAATTAATCTGCCGGATGTAATAATCCTCGGCACGGCCGGCAAGGACTTAAATAATTAGTCTGTAAAATTGGCCTAAGGCGATTCGGAGGCTATAGTAGGTCCGTATAAAGAGCCGGACCTTATCGTCTAAGATGTTATATAGCTCTCCCGTATAGTTATAGTCCTTCCTCTATACCTTATCGAATTGCATTATAAGGTTCCTATCGGTAAGGACGTTTAGGACCTTAGGTAATAGCATTATTGTAAATAACCCTAAGGAATGCTATAGACTTTAATAGAGTAAAACTAACGCTCTACGACGACGTTCTACTCCTATCGCAGAAGGGACAGGCCTTAAGGATCGAGGTAGTCGACTTACGGGCTCGTAATAAAGCCTAGCAGTACCTTAAGCAACGCGCTTATACTACGTACGTCGCCTCTATCTATTAGCTAAAGGCCTTATTTAATATCTCCGTAGCAGCTTAAGTCAACGCCCTTAAAGAGAAGGATTATAACATCCTTAATAAGCGCCTCTAATAGCAGATCGACTATCAATAACGTAGACTTACGTACCGACTAATTAATCTCGAGATAGCTAAACTCATAGTATTTACGGATAGCTTATTTATAAACAACCGAGACCTTTCGTCTTAGTTAGGCTTCGTTATAACGCTCGTTAATAAGACCGAGCGTACGGATATATACTTCCGGATTAATAGCAGTATTATCTATTAAAGCTCGACGAAGTATAAGCGAGTGACCCGCAGTATTCTTACGAGCGAGATCTACGGTATAGTTAACGGTATAGACCTTAGCATCTCCCTTATTACGACCCTCTGTATAGTTACGGAACGGCTTTAGCTCCTACCAATCCCTTTTATTATATATACTAACTTATACTCCCTCTACGAATGCCTTATTAAGCTCGGCACTACGAAGGAGAAACGTCTAATAATCGATATTATAGCGTTGCGTTAGTCGTATAAGCGACGGGAGATTAAGGAGATTAGGTAGATCTACGGGGAAGACAACTCCGCTAACGCTATAACGAAGGCATTACTAAACAAGGCCCTTAAACGCCTTATTAATACAAATAGCCTCTCGATTAAGATAGAAGCCTTCGTCCTTCGCCTATAGCTACCTACGGTCTCCCCTACGGTATTCCCTTTATTCTGCCCCCTTTTTATTTGTATTTATTAATTGTATTTATTAGGCCTACTACCTAATGTATCGTTCTTCCTATTTTTTCCCTTATTTAGATATAGATTATAGACTTGCTATTTTAGCAACTATAAAGAAAAGTCGCTAGTATAGGAATAAGAGATATCCGTTCTTTAGGCACGATTGCAATCCACGTAATTAAATAGATCACGTGCGGGCAACGCCCACACGGATGCGTTATTAACTATATAATGCATCGTATACATTTAGGACCCCGGTAACAACGTTACTAACTCGGCCGCCCTTGCGATAATTAAGCTATTAACTTGTTCGCCCTTATAGGCATAGCCTCCGACGTCGCAATAAGGGCTCGCAAAGGGCCGGCTTCGGGCCCTATTAATGTACGCGTTTGTGGCCTATATAAAGGGGCTATTCGTCGCCCCTTAGTTAATAGACATTATAGACTAATCCAGCTAGTTTACAACCCCTTTGTTTGTTTAACCAACTAACAATTATCGCTAATAGCGTTAACCCCTATATTATTCTTAAAGGCAACGTTCTTTACCGCCTTGCCTTAAGGGGAAGGATAATTCGTCGTATTTATCTAGTATTACTAGTTTATTAGCAATTATTCTTAGGGTTGCCTATCCTTAGCGTAGGATAGGCATATACGCGCCCGTAAGGCATATACGCGCCCGTAAGTAGAATATACGTGCCTATAAAAGTCGCGTAATATAGCGTAAAGCTTTTAGGAGAAGAATAGAGGTAAGTAAGGAGGGCGGTAGCGTCTATAGCGCGGCGCGGCGGCCGGGCTTTTCACTTTACAAAAAGCAATATAAAAAGCGATAGTTAAGGAAGAAAAAAAGCTTTCGTCGCTATAGTAGCTTAAAGAGGAATTAGTAATTAGGCAGCTAGTATAAGCGTATAAGTATAAGAAGACAGACTAGAGGTACGTTTAAGAAGGTAGGAACGATGGTTAAAAGTACGAATAATCCTTTATTGTAATGCGGTTGCCCTCTTATAGTAAGACTAAAGCTTGCCCCTCTTCTAAGATATATCGGGGCCTTAGGGATATACTATTAGGCCTCGAGAGGGGTTATCGGGGACTAGTTAGCGACTAATAGCCGAATAGTCCCCGAGCTAAAATGCATTATCTATCGTATATATATCCCTATCTCCCGGCTCTATAGTTACGCGGGTAGCTGCGTTATAATTATCCCCCCCTTCTAGGGCGGACGCCTTAGACGCTAGGATAGCTTTAGGTACGAATAAAGTCGTAATAGCAAATAGGACTAAAATAGGATTAAACGTAGTATAAAAATTAACGACGATAGTTATTATTATATATATTATAATAATTATTATATTAGTTACGCGTTATAATAGTTACTACGCAATAGGGGGCTAGTCGCTTATATATAAATAGCGAACTATAATAGAGTGCTACTCTTTATATATAAAGTTTTTTCTTCTCTTCTCTTATTATATAACTATACCGAGATCTTATAGAAAAGCATATTCGGAATTAGATAAGTATATTCTAAATCTAACGAGCATATTCCGAATTAGACGAGCATATTCCGAATTAGTTTAACGCTATAGGTCCTAAGCGAACGGCAAGCGCAACGGTAGAGACGCCCTAAAAGCGAGGAAAACAAATAGACGATATTTAGCCGATAGGTCCTTTAGTTATAGCTTAAGTCTTACAGTTATCCGCGAATAGAGTATTAATTAAGGACGCCGTAGCGATAGCATAGGAAGAGATAAAGCTAAAGAAGACGCGCGGAGAGAAAATAACCCTATTAAAACGACTCCTTATAGAGAAAAATATACGAGATGCCTTAGAGAAGTCGACATCCTTATTAAAGAAAGAAACCGAAGATTAACTATATCGTTAATTATTTAAGGGACCCTTTATAAGTATAAAAAAACCTATTATAGTAGAGTCTTAAGAAGATTACGCAAATATAAAGCGTATAACGCTAACGGTTGTTAAATCCGAAATATTTTCGTCGTTTAGTAAAGACGATAGAGACGAGGATATAGAGGCGAATACTAAAGGAGATACTATCGATAAGAGGAATGCCTAAAAAGGGATATCGCCTAAGAAAAAGGGCAAGAAGGCGGTAAATATAAAGAATCGCCGGGCGAAAGGGTGCTAAATTACCGAGCTATACTATATTAAGTGCCTTAATAGCAGTATATAAGGGTTTAGCGATAACGAAGACGATACTAGAATAGTCGAACTATCTTATATATAGGAGGATGCGCGATTAAGCAAATATATTTAATATAACTCGCGTAGTAACCTCTACGAATCGGTAAGCTCTTCGTCCCTTATTAAGTTAGGATATAGTTGCTAATAAAATTATAAGTGCCGGCAATAATATCCGGGGATATAGTAGATCTATGCGCTATTTAGACGAAGATAGCTAAGTTATAGACTACTCGGGACGAGACGGAGAAAAAGAAGATAAAGTTAATCTTTTACTAAGTTTATACGTCGTTTATAGCCGTAATAACGGCCTACTAAGAGGAATAAGGGGTATTAAGTGCTAAACGTTTATATATAAAACGTCGTCTTAAATACCGGTAGGCATTAATAAAGCGACGAAGAGCTATACACGAGAATAAAGACTAAAAGCTTCGTCTAGTGATTAAAGACGTAGGTTTTACCCTATAGCGGGTAGGACGAGAATATATATACGATAACTTATACGAAATAATTAAGGAGAGCGGTCGCTAAGGAAGGGGGGAGTAGTTAAAACGTCTCCCTATTATTACGGAGTTTATTAGCGAAATAGAAGTAAAAGACTTCTACCGTATAGATATTAAGGAATAACGATAAAATAGCGGCGGAGTAAAAGTAGAAAAGTTAAGGTAAGCTAAAAAGAAGTTATTTCGTAATACGTAATTTCCGCCGTTTCTTTAGTCGTATCTTTAGGTATTCGTTAATAAGTTCTTAGGCATTCGCTATATCGTCTTAAGCAACCTACTTATTGTATTCGGCTCGCTAACCTTCCTATTTCACTAAGTAGTAAGTAACGCCTTTCTTCTTCTTATAGTCCTTAATTTACTAAACCGACTATTCTCCTTCGGTATTATTAAGGTTAGGCATCGGCAGTAATTCGCTAGGGTGTTAGTTAGTAGCCCGTTCTACCTACGGCTTAAGAAGACTAATATAAAGCATCCTAGAAGCGTTAAGCGATTTAGACTATCTCCTTACGAGTATTGTCTTAAATAGACGCTAAATAAAGGGAGATTTAGTCCTAAAGATCGGGACGCAACTTCGTAAAAAAGGAAAGTATATAAGTTTTTTCTAGCGGACGTTCTAAGTATTACTCGAGGGAATCTAAGTAAAGACTAAAATCGAAGGGGGACTAACCCTCTCGTTAGCGTGCTTCCTATAGTTATATAGCTAAGAGAGTCTTACGATTAATAGTATCTTTAATTAAAATTAAGGTCTAGTTACGAAAATTATCTTAGTTAATACGAAGTAATTCCCTCTCTATAAAGAGCTTTTCGTCGAGGTATCGCCTCTATCTCGCCTTATAGTCTACGTGTATATAGTTAAGGGTATATAAGATTTTAGTCTTATTACGCTTAAAACAATATAGGGCAGCGATAAAGGCATCCTTAAGATCGCTAATCTAATCGAGACGTTTTTAAGGGTTAGTCGGTTATAATAACTAAGGAATATGTTTTATTTTAATTTCCCTACCGCGACTCTCCCTCGATTTAGTTAACTATCGGCGACGTTTATATAAGTCCTTGCCGAATAAGTCACCCTACTGCGAAAATTCCTCTCGAAGTTCCGTAATCCTATCTCTTAATATTTTCTCCTCCTTTAGCTCTATAGCTCTTGCTTAAAGGGCTGCGAGGATATCTATACGCGGAGGGGTAGGTCGTAAAGGGCCGGCTTACGTTTAACTTCGCGAGGGGATAGATCGGGCCCCTTTAGGCAGCGAAAAAATTAGTAATAGCGTCTTAAGACGCTCGTTATAGCCCTTATATAAGTTAGTGTATTCGTCTTTTAATGTTAGTTCCGTTACGTAAGGTAACGGCGATAGGCTAGCGACTCGATAGCTACTACGACCTATTCGGCCTACGCGGCCTATACGTCCGGAAACGCGCCTGCCGCGCGGCGCTATCGCTCTTAGGTAACTAAAAAAGAAAAGCTTTAGAAATTATAAGAAGATAAACTAAAGGTACGTTTAGGAAGGTAGGAACGATAGTTAAAAGTATGAATAATCCTTTATTGCAATGCGGTTGCCCTCTCGTAGTAAGACTAAAGCTTGCCCCTCTTTTAAGATATATTAGGGCCTTAGGGATATACCCTTAGGCCTCGAGAGGGGTTATTAATAACTAGTTAGCGACTAATAGCCGAATAGTCCCTAAGCTAAAATGCATTATCTAGCGTATATATTATAATAATATCTACGTAATGTAAAATTACCTTACCGGGGTATTTATTAAGCAAAGCTTGCTTTACGCTACGAAGAATATAGAATGTATGTAAGTTACGGCAAGCCGCTTTGCTTACTTAATATATATAGTAAGCTTTTTTATTATAAGGGTCCCCTGCTATAAAAACGAAGTACGGCTATTAGCTGCCGCGAAATAACACGCTATGATTAAATAGAGTCTAAAATTCCAGTGCGCTAATTAGCTATATTAGGGGCTAGGGTTAAACCGGCTAAAAAATACTTAGCGCCTATTAGCTACCTATCCAACGGGGCTCCTGCTGAAATCCTATACTGCTATTAGATAGGTCTCCTCCCGGGGATTAACCGTATTTCCCGACAAGCCCTTAGCTATAGCAAAGCTTTGCTTATAGTTGTGCCCCGCGGCATAAGCTATATTATAAAGGTATAGAGTTTTAAAACATATGTAGCTATGGCCTTCCGTACTAGGATGAGATAGGTTACGTAATATCTCGCAAATAAAAGAGGCTGGCTTAAGCCGCTCGGGCGTGAGGAAGACCTACAAAGTATTCGTATAGCTATATCCTTAAAAGATTATAAACATATAAATTAGGGCCCTATTTTTCCCGCCTTTTTACAAGGGTAGTGCATATTGCCGCTAAGATAAGAGACATATAAGGATACAAAAAAATACATAATAAATAGGCAAAAAGTAGCATAAATGAAAGTACTAGAATGTCAATTAGTATCTAAAATGTCCGCCGCCCGCCTTAAGCATGGCTTAGAGCCTCCTCGGCATCGAATGCACTAAACGTAGTAGAAAATCGTTAGAAATAGCGTTCTAAGCTTTAATAATAGCACCTCTAAGGATTTAGCCTTTAGGCCGCTAGTGCACGTATTTATTATTAATCTATGCCTTTATCTCTGCCTATATATGCTTAATTAGGTTAAGATTAAGGCTGTTAGGCGGCTATACAGCATGCTTTGTATTTAGGAAGAGCCTAGCGATAACCTCTTTTATATAGGCGGCTACGTGCGTTAAGGCATTGTCTTACTAAATCGTAAATTCCTTCCGCTAAAGCCAGAAGTCTTAAAATAGAGGTAAAATATATTCGGAATAAGACTCTGCCGTTGCGTAGCTTAAAGCTGCTTTATCCTATAATTTATATATGCCTTTCTCTACGCCGGCGAAGCAGCCCTAGAATATAACACTAGTGCGCTTATAATACGCAAAGGCAGGGCACCTGCTAGGTGCCTACGGATTAGTAGATAGTCCGGGCTCCGGCAGCCCTATAGCTCGTAGGGCATACCGGGCCACCTATAATTATTATCCTTCTTCTTATATACGCACCCTTTGCCTTATGCCTATCTTTCCCTATACTATATAGTAGTAACACCTTGCCCTCTTTCCGGTAAGTCTAAAGACCGTAAGGTTCTTATTAGCATCGCCTTTAGAGCGTTGCATAAGAACGTTACGTAAGCCTAAACTTATAGTATACGCCTATCTCACTTAGGACAAACCCCCCGTAATTTTCTATACGTTCTACGTCCGATCTTTAATAGCGGAGCCTACCGGTAGCTAATCGCTATCGCCTTTAGTCTTAGCGCCCTAACGGCTTTACGATAGCCTTATACGCTATTTAGGAAATATTATAGCTAATCTATATCTTTCTTTCTATCGCCGCGATAAGCTCTTTTTATTTTCTTATAAAGCGAAAAAAAAAATCTGATCTATACTCTTTCGTATGCCTTTCGCCTTACTTTCTATACGCACGATCCCTTTTACTTCCTTATATTATCGTACCTCGCGTTCTTTACCCTCGCTATAAGCTCTTCGTGCTTTAGTACGCATAGCTCGGGACGTAAAGGAATATGCTTAAGCCGATAAGGTAAATTCTCGCGATTGCGATAACTCTCTCCCTCCCGACGATAATTAGTTCTCCGATAGAAATCGGGTTTAGGATGCTTATATCCCGCCGCCCTAACGTCGTCGCTTTAATTAATACTCTTAGAATTAACCTAATAAGCTTAGCAACTTAGCGACCGCGATTTTTAAAAACGACTTTTATAAGCGGGCCGTAGGATAAAGCATACGTTTTAATCGCTTAATTCTTAATAATCCTACCGAGCTTATCTTATAAACCTTTACCGATAGAGATATTCTCTATATTTAGGAGGTAGTTAATCTTATCTATTGCCTTACGAAAGACTACCTTAAGTTCTAAGTCTATCTGAATAAGATAACGGCTAGGGAATCCTATCTTAATATATACGCTTTATAAGGGCGAAGTCTTTAGGATATTCTAAATAAACCCGTAGGTATACCTTTAACCGAGACTCCTTTTATTATAACCCGCTACCTAATTCCCGCTTAGTCTTATGCTTAACTTACTCTTATACTTCCGGACGATAACCTTTCCGGCCTTAATCCGCTTATACGTAAAGCTTTCCGCTCTTAGGATTAAGTCCCCGCCTTATCTTATTAACTATTTAAACGCTAGCCTCTTAGTCGTATGCTAGACGGCCGCTTTAACGGTAACTCTTCCGATTTAAGTAACTATAGCGCTAGCATAGGCTAGCCTCTTAACGCTCGTCTCCGCCGTAAGAACTCTACTTTCTCTTATCCCTTAAAGGCGTTAGCCCTTAACGAAGCTATAGCGAAACGTCTTAAAAGAGATAATATAAGAGTATTTAACTTAGATAAAAAGGACCCGCGTTACCTTAGGTTAATCGCTTAAGCCGACGGGAAGAATACCTATACCGACGTCTATCTATTTTATAAGCGTCTTTAACTTTACTACGATAAGGACCTTTATGCACTTTATCTTTTTTACCTATCGTTCTTTAGCGGAAGTACGCTTAGTTAATATATAAGTAAACTTTCCGTCGCTTAGCGGTACCGTCTATAATTTATATCCCTTATAACCTTTATAAAGAAGCTTACTAAAAGTTTTAGCCGCCTTAATATAGAAATCTCTTATAAACTATATAGCGGAGAATATACTATCTCTATAAAGAATATAAGAGAGTTATCCCTCCTATAGTAGATCTAACGTAAGGTTTTACTTATACGATAGCTTTGCCTTAAGAAAGACTATTGGATTATCTAGACCTTTTATAGACTTATTGCCGTATAAATCGCTTCCCTCCTTCCGTTGCTTAATAGAAAGACTTCTATTAAAAAGTAGATTTAGGAAATCGAAGAGAGGAAGCCCTTTATTACTGCGTTACTTAACCGGTATATCTCTCGAGACTCTCGCTATAATAACTCCTACGGTTTTAACCGCCGCGACCGCGACTACGACTATCGTAACGCCCGCCGCTATAATAACGATTAAAATAAAGACCGTAAGCGAGATAGTCGTCGTTTTAATAATAATTATAGCTAAAGCAACCGTCGCTATGCTAGGCCTTCTACCCGCGACTATAACCGCCGCGAGTACGATCGCCGCCCTTACGACTATTGTAATAACGATCGTCGCAATAACTAAGCTCCCCGCCGCCGGGATTAAGACGGTCACCACCTTACCGGATAAAGCGATATATATAGAGAGGAAAAAGTAAAGAAGTAAGTACGCTTTAAATTAAAGTACTAAGCTAGCGAGGC
This sequence comes from Ophiocordyceps sinensis, assembly GCA_012934285.1. NCBI lineage: Eukaryota > Fungi > Ascomycota > Sordariomycetes > Hypocreales > Ophiocordycipitaceae > Ophiocordyceps > Ophiocordyceps sinensis. The sequence goes on along the minus strand of JAAVMX010000002.1, from coordinate 7,336,418 downwards.
CCCCGCCCTAAGTAGCAGTAAGGCAGGCGACAAAGCCTCTAAGGACGATTAAAGTTCTACTCGTTTTAACTTAGACCTCTTTAAGGCCTACTTCGTCGGTTATATAACGATGTATGCCTTGCTCGATAAAGGCCTTTTTAAGCACGCTACCTACGATTAGTGCTTCCCCCTCGCTTCTATCCTAGATAAGCATATTCGCGCTAAGTGCTACGTTTTAAAGCAATAGCTTATAAAGGATATAATAGCTCTAAAGTCCGCTAAATATCGCTATTATAAGACTAGTTTCCCGTTACGAAACCTCTTCTTTTAGCACTTAGCTACCGACGGCTATACCTAGGTGCGTAAGGGTACTATCCTAAGCTAATGCTTCTCCCCTTTAGTCGTTACCCTCCCTTAGCCTCCTATAAGGTAACTACTCCTCTTAGCCTTACGCCTTCTATAGCCGAGCTAGTTTATCTAGCCGAAGCCGTAGCCCCTACGTCTCTTCTTAACTCCCCGTCTATTCTTAAGCTAGTGCCCCGACCTTTTTATCGAGACGATAAAGGTATGCCTATTCCTTTTTCCTATATATAGATTAAAATTATAGGCAAGCCGTTAAGGAAGGTATTTAAAATCTATCTAGACATTAGATACGGAAAGCCTATAATCGATCGAGACCTATTATAGTATTTACCGTATATTATTAAGAAGCTGCCTCTTATAGCCGTTAAGGGTATTACCGGTTACGCTTACGTTAAAGACTAGGCTACTTCTTATTTCTAGTCTAAGGCCGTTACGCTAACGGTTCTAACGTAAGGCTAGCGGAGTTTTCTTACTCCGCCTAAGTTACTTAAGTCGCTATAAGCGCTTTGCTTAAGAATGCTTTCCTTAAACCGCGCCTTAGCAACGTCGACTACGGATCGGATATAATCTGTATCGGCACTCTCTAAGACTTTAAGATCATTTTTAATATCTATCGCCTTAGCTAGGATATAGTACGATATATCTAAGCCGTCTAAAAGACCTTAGTTCCTACCGGTTAGACTATTATTATACCCGCCTTTTAGAAAGAAATCCCTAAGGGCCGGCCGTATGCTTTTTATTCCTTTTATAACCTAGCCGTATACGCTATTATATATAATTCCTTTTTCCCTAGCGTCGCTATAATTAATAACTCCGCTAAAGACGTACCCGTTGGGAACTAAGGAACGCTTCGTCTCTTAGTTAGGTCCGAATTAGCCGGACACGCCCCTAATCGCCGGACAAAAATTTCGCGCGGAGCGGCGGTAGTAGAGGTACCTTTAGGCGCCTAAGGGTTCCTTTTTATTTAAAAAGTACCTTTAAAAGCGATTTATAATATAAAAAAACTAATTAATAGTTTTCCTTTTTCTTCTCGCTTCTATTATATATAAAGCGATTTTTCTTATATACGCTCTAAGAGTATTTATAGCCTTTTTTAAGTAAGTACCTCTAGTTTTTAGTAGTAGGAAATTCTTCTTTAAAAGTAAGAATTAATTAATTTATATCTCGATAGAATGCTAACGTAATAGCTTATAAGTAATAGTATTAAAATAAGAAATATTCTAAGAAAAATAAATATATCTTATTGTTAGTAGGTCTCTAGGTCGACCTTATAGGGTAAACGGTATAGTTGTATTAGGTTGGTTGCTAGCTAAGTGAGGGGAAGCCATCGCGGTGACGTAGCTCCCTCGTACGTGCACGTGATCCTAAGGATTACGTGCATTACGTGTGTGCGACTATATCGTCGCACGTAGCTAGCTATTCCTACACTCGTAGTTTTTCCTTTATAGAAATAAACCGTAGAATAAAAGCAAAGAAAGAGCCTGGTTGAGCAGGCTATTGCAGCTGCGCGGGCGCGATCGCGTAGGCGTAGGTATAGCTGCGCAATGTTAAATTAATAAGGTTATAGCTATATTATGATAGCTATATAACCGTTAAATGCGCAGCTGGTTTGCAATGTGATAACGCAACGTGAGAAAACACCCTTCGTGACGTAGTAGTTAGGCTAGTAACCCTATTAATGATTAGGCGGTCTAGACTACCGCTTCGTGCTAGTAACCGTGCTTCGGGGTGGCCTTACTAACTATCTTACCGAACGTTATAGTGCGAAATCGGGGAACTATAGGCAATTAGGGAAAAATAAACTATAGGCTTATAGGCAACTAGGGTAAAATAAGGTAAGAAGTAATATAGACTATAATAGATAGTAAAAGAATGTAAATATATGCGTGACTATACTAAACAAATTGTTCGTCGAGGGCTATTCGTCTAGGGCTGTTTATCTAAGGCTTATTCGTCGGGGGCGGTTGTAAGAATTAGACTCGTTAGACCTAATGTCTAAGGACCCCTTTTAGGACGATTCTTAGTTAGGCATATTAATAATATTACTCTACCGAAAGATTATTCTTTTTGTTAAACTTACTATTAGTGTTAAATATTTATAGCGAATTGTTAGAATGTGTTTAACCGAATAAAAGCATACGATAAGATAACCTTCCCGATTGGTTTAAATATAAACATCCGGAGGTTTAAGGTTCGAACCGTGCCGATAAATTCTTTTATTATAGTTAATTTAGCAATAGAATAGGTAAAGGAATAAGTACGCGAATAAGCGCGTAATTAAACAAGGGAAGAGCGCGTAATTAAATAAGGAATAAGCGCGCGTTTGCTAGGCAACGAAAAACAGTCTATATATATAGAAGTTAAAGATTACGGCCGTACGACGAAAGCTTCTATCCTAACGGTTAGCGCGTTAGTCTTAACGAAGCGTTTAAGAGACTTATTAGGGGAGGACTTCGTTAATGCATTAGCGGGGTTATTATTCCTATTAATCCATCGTACTTCTGTAATCTCCCTTCGCTCGTATGACTAACGAAGCGATATAACATCGATTATTAGTCTCTTTTCTTTCGTTATAGTAAGCTTTATAAGACATTCGTAAAGCGAATACGAGTCTATATAAAGGATTAGAGGCACCGGAGGCAGCCGTAGGCGTTCTATAATTATCTTAATCATCGTAGAGAGGCAAATGCCGATATTAACGCCTCTAACTATGCCGTAGACCTCTAAGGCTAGAACGCTGCGTGTGACCTTTTTATACTTAGTAGAGCTTTAGTACACGATATTGCCTTTAATCTCGAAGTAGCTATTAGACCGGGTCTCTATAATAAGCGCAATAATAAAGCCTAGCTGTAAAGAGAGGTCTAAGTTATTTGCAAAAGAGCTATCCGTAAATACTAGCAGCTTGGCATTCGTAAGATTAATTAGTTCGTATATTAAGCCGCGTTTCTTATTGTCTATTTACTATTATAGGCGTTTGTTAATCGTTATATAGTCTTTCTCGTTAGGGTTTTAAACTTATGCTGCTATAGAAAGGTTAAAAGAAGCTTCCGGTTAGTAGATTAACGCGACGTATGCTCCTCGGGCTCGCTATTCTATATACCTTTACGTATAGTTATAATCCCGAACGATAATAGTCTTAAGCTTTTCTAATTAACCTTTTTGCTAAAGAAGAAGATCCTAATCTTAGAGTGTTAGCCTAGCCCTATTGAAATTAAGCACCGAGCCGGCAGATATCTTAGTCTTCGGCTTCGCTCTAAACTTAGCCTTTTAAAGCTGCTCTTCTTTAGTATTTAAGAAGGTGCGTATGCCTAACATTAACGTATTATCCGTCTATAGGCTAACTATCCTAAATCTATTAAGGGTCCTATTCGCGATTAATAGGCACGAGTCGTACGTTAAGGTTAATATATTAAGTCGGATAACGTAATACTTATAATACGTTTAGAACTAATATAGTCCTAACTCCGCGATCCTATAAAAGGGTCGAATTATATAGATAATAGTCCCTTCTAGGTATCGTCCTTATATCTCGGCGGGCAGCCTGGTTAGGATAGTCCTAAATAGCTTAGTTTCGGCTTATAGGTAGGCCTAAGTGATGTCTCGCAACGAAAGAGTTATGCTATAATAACGAAGGAGTCCCGGAGCAAGGGCTAGGATTAGCCGCTAGCTAACGCGTTAAATCGTCGGTAATTGCGTTAATAAGGTCGTCTTTTCTTCGTTATTATATCCTTAAAAACGAGTCGGGACTTCTCGTAGGGTTTCTTATCTTTCCCTTTTACTTTACGTACTATCCTCGACTTAAAGATATAGTAACCTCTGTAGACAGCTTTATCGTAGCGTTTAAAGCTAAAAACACAGCGGGCAATAAGGTTATCGATCTCTTGCCTATCTAATTCCTTAAATAGGGCTCCTAGGGTTATAATAACTCCCTTTTCCCGTAAATTAAGTGCTAATTCGTAGGCATCTTCTTCCTTCTTAATGACAAAGGCTTAAGGAGGGGGAAAGGGAATAGGGAGCTTTAGCTTATTCTTTATACCGGGGGGACGGCTACGTCTACGTAGCACCGGGGGCGTAGGAGTCGGAGCGGGAAGTATAGTCCCTAGTGCATATTTAGGGGTCGGGTTAGGAGGACTCTCTTTATTTAGAGCAAAAGGAGCCGGTTTAATCGCGTAAAGCAAGGGCTAAAAAGACGAGTTATCTCGAAGGTAGGGCTATACGACCGTAGACCGAAAGACTTAAGGTCCGTTAACGGTGTTAATAGTAATGTTATAACCGTTAATTACAGCAATCTTAAATAGTCCCTACTATCCTCCCTTTTCCCGCTAGACTCGGACTTTACTCTATAATAGGAGAGTGATAGTTTTAACTATTAACGGACCGTTTCTTATATAAAGGGCATCTTATACCTGTCTTTCTATAGAGAGTTGTCGAAGCAATTTCATCGCCTTTTATACAGCTATACACCTTTTTAGGGTTATAGCTAACGGGGGCGAGTTAATAGTTATAAGCGGGTACGTACTAAAGACGAGAAGTGTAGGGATAAGGCCGTAGGGTCCGGCTGTGTCGTTAACGGCCTTTACGGCTATCTAAAGGACTGCCTTAGGAGACGTAATAGTCTTAATCTCTATATAAAGGATTTTAAATACACGGCGCAAAGGAGCGAAATACCTTTCGACCTTCTTAATCGACGTATGTAATTCTATAGGGACCTGCTTGTAGGTTATCCCTATAATCTTTGCCTTATTATAGAACTCTATTAAGGCAAAATTAGTCCTTACGTCGTGTTTAATCGTATTAGGAGGTCTAAGGTAGCTGTCGATCTAAAGGGCTTAAAGGACTTCCTAGGTATCCTTAGCTAATATAGAAGGAAGGAACCTAGCCCCTTAGAACGCTATTACGGAGTTAACGACGTATAGAATAGGTCGTTAAGGGCTCTTAAGATACATTACGTCTACTATAATCTTGTAATTAAATTCCTAGTTATCTTCTAGCGTAAACTTAAAGCGCTTAGGTGCCTATAAGTGCATTTAGCAGTAATAATAAAATTTAGAGATTAATTTAAGCTATATAGTCGTTATATTATAGCCCGCCTGCTTAAGTAGGTAATAGAGTCTCGAAACAGCTAGGTGCCTAAAGTAGCGATATAGAGTTCGTATCTTACTTTCTATTAGAAAGGAGATCGTTTCTTTTGCTTTTAATAAGAAGAACTATAGGTGACCCTATTTGCGGATTACCGGGATCCGGTTGCCTAGATCGTTAGTCCCTAGTGTTTTTATTGTATTGTCGAAGTAGATCCTAAGTCGGTCTATATTAGTAAGAGAGAGCAGAAAAGGGGTATAGGTCTTAAGAATATAGAAAGTTACTCGACTAACGGGGGTTTCGAGGGCGATTAAACTAAGGGAATAAATAGGAGTGCTAGTTCTAAATCGGATGCTAGCTTGCCCGGCTATAGAGCTATTAAGCATAATAGAAGGTTCCGTTCGCTATAAAGCGAAGTACTGCTCCTATCCTACTGTTAATACTCTAGCCGCACTAGTGTCGATTATAATCCCCTAAAACTATTAACGGGAGTAACGATCTTCGATTAGGAATTAGTCGGTAGGGATTAATTAATCTATGCCGTAAACGTCTTCGCCGGTCTAAAGGTGTGTGAATACGGCCTTATAGAGCATTTAAGTTGCTGCTTGCTTTAGATCGGCATTATTAGCATCTTCTACGTCCTAATACTCGTTAGCTTCTATTTCGTCGGTCTCGTAACCTTTAAACTCGGTCACGTATGCCGTAAAGTTAGTTATTAGGATGCTATCGTTAAAACACTACGTGAGGTATTAGTCCTTAGACCGTTAGCGTTCCTTAGGCGTATGTTTGGTAGACTAATAGCCCTCCTTATGATAAACGAAATATTTCTTAGTCTATATTAAGCGGTTGTTAGAGCTATTCCCGTAGCTACTACCGCATCCTCGAGGACGGAAGGGTGTGCTACGGTTATATCTACAGCCTCGTAGATAGCCTCTACGTCTACTACCTCGTCTATAGCTTCGTCTACGGAATCTACCTCGTCTACGATTGCTTAAGTATCTTCGGTCTAGGTACTATTAATCGTTATAATTAAATGCTTTATCCTATAGGAACTAGCTAGACGGGTTGCGTGCTAGGTATATCTCGATAGATGCATATAAGTCTGTAAATACGGTTTCGACCTTCTAGGCAGGCTTAAAGAGAGCGTATTCTAGCTCCGGAACATTACGGCACGCGTTAATAAATAACGTACGAAGTGGTATATTACCTTCGTAGTCTTTTCCTAGGGCTCTCTAATATAGCTAAAGCTTGTTAAAAAGAGTCTATAGTACCTTATAAAGCGGTATCGTAGGATTCTCTACGCGGACCTTATTAAATATAGTTATTATTTAGTCCGTAAAGTAATAACTATAGTTAACATCTATATTAAAATATTGCTTAATAGCATTATAGGTTATATAAAACGATATAGTTAATTTAACGTAGTGGATGTAGAAGGTCTCGGCTCTATCTATTAGGATCTAGGAGAATAAGTTATAGAATTAACCTAGTTAGACCTTAAGCTTATAGTAGGTCCTTATAAACATATAGACCTTATCGTCGAAGAAATTATAGGGCTATCCCGTATAACACTTATCCTTCCTCTATAGCTTTGCGAACTTCTGCTAAAGGTCTATATCTATATCGACGTTCGGAACATCGATTAAAGGGATCGTAGTATAAGCATTAAAGGACGGTAAAGGGGCAATAATTACAATAGCATTAGCAGGGGGAATAGGAGCTTAAGAACTAAGGGCATTAGTTATAGCAGGCTCCTTAGGGATAGGGGCAGGCATAAGGACAGTCGGTTGGTTGAACTAGTATATTGTTAGGTGTATAGTCTATTATTGTTGCGTTGCACTAGGGACAGTTGTCTAATCGGTTAGAGCCGGGTGTAGGGCCGGGCTTAGGGCTACAGTCGGTGGTATAAATGCAACGATCGTGCCCTAATTAAATGTCTGATTTATATACTCTTTTATAGGCCATTGTGGTAGTTCTAAGATAGTCTATAGTTTAATAAACTATATGTTAAAGCCTTAATTATCTAGGCTAGTGTAGATCCTACGTTTCTTTAGGAGCTTGCGTAAGGAACGTTTATAGCTCTAGTGCACCTTATTCTATGTCTATAGAAGCTATCCTTAAAAGTGTTCTTAGAAGAAGGCAATAGCTTCGTAGCCTTAGTTATCTTTATCGTATGCACACTCGTAGAGGAATCTTACAACGTATGTAGTAGCCTCTATCTCACTTAGGTTTTCGAGGTCGGGTTGTTATTATATATCCTAAATACCTATATAGGTGTACTAGTAGTCGTTTTCTAGGATAGGGGTGATCTTTAATAGCTTCTCGCGCCTTATGTTGTCTACGCGGCTAGGGCTTAATAAAGTTATAATGTTATACGTAATAGTCTTTACGTGTTTTATCGGCGTAAGGGATTTTCTCACGAAGTTGTCTTCTACGTTAGGGACGCACTATAGGTTAACGTTACTCTTCTTCCTTTAAGAAGCGAGACGGGATTAATAGATAGCTTAGGAGATCTCGAAATAGCGTTAACGCGGTAACGTTATAGATAAGAGAGCTCGTTTAAAGCATAAAGATAACTACCTCTAGGTGTTCCCTCGTAGGGTGTTTTATACTATCGATAGTTAAGGATCTTATCTCTTCTACCTAGCTATCTATAATTAACTAAGTCAACCACTAATTAGTATTAGTAGGTCTCTAGGTCGACCTTATAGGGTAAATAGTATAGTTGTATTAGGTTAATTGCTAGCTAGGTAAGGGGAAGCTATCGCAGTAATATAGCCTTCCCGGATAACACGTAATCCCTACGATCACGTGTGTGTGCGATAATAACGTCGCACGTAGCTAGCTATTCCTATACTTAACGACGTATTATTTATATTTAAAGCCGTTATAGATCTTAGAATAAAGACTTAACTCGTTATTAGTTATACTTTTAACCCGTACTTTTCTAAGATTATTAATATGCTTTCCGACGACCCGCTTACGCTAGCTATTATAGCTTTTACTACCGACCCCAACGGTACTCCTCTTCCTCCTATACCCGTTCTAAGTGCCGCCTTTAGCTAAGAAGAGCGTAAGGCTGCCCTTCTACGCCTTAAAAGACGTAGTATTTCTTTCCTTCTTTAAGGCTAGCTGCTCTATTACGAGGGTCGTAATAGCTACCTCCGCCTCTATATCCCCGCCTTTATAGTATCGCCTATACTAGCGGCCGCTTATAATACGAAAAATCACTTTAAGACTACTCGTATATTATAAGACCTTAAGCGCTACTTTGTCTAAAACCTAACTTTTAAAGTTAAGAAATATATTACGGCCTATAAGGCTTACTATTTAAGATAGATAGACCGCTAGCTACTTATAGGCTCTTATAAGTCTATTTAAGCCTTAGTTTAACCTATGCGTTTAATTAGAATAGACTTTATTATAGATATACCCGTTATATCCTCCGCCTTTTCGCCTTAGGCTATCTCTAGCTTCGATACTTTTAACTAGCTGCTTATAGTTACCTACCTAGCTAGCAAACGTTATCTTTTAATCCCCGGAAACGCTAAGTACTCTACGACGAACTAAGGCGTATCCCTCTCTCGGCTTCTTCTACTTACGCACTAAATAATGCTATCTACTATTATTAATTACCGCGATAAGCGCTTTAATGCTAAGGTTTAGCGTTTACTATAGAATTCCTTTAGGACTAAAATCGCTATAACTATAGTATACTACCCTTAGGCCGATAGCTTAGTAGATCGTCGCAATTAGACGGTCGAAACCGTATTAAGGATAGTATTAGCAGGGCTCTACTACGTAGAGCGGCCGGAATGTAAACCTATTGCACTTGTGTAGATAGGTGCATTAGGTTCTATTCTCTTATCTTACTAGCTAGGAAATAGGGAAAAGGGAGCCCCTTTATAAGTGCTACGAAGAGCTTGCCCGGCTTAGCCGGGCGCCTAATAGAGCCTTGTTAGGAGCACGTGACCCAGCCGCTAACGCTATCATCCGGGTTATAACAAGGCTATTGCCCGGGTTATAACGAGGCTAATAATAGCGTTATCGTCGGGGTCATTAAGGGTTATAACTTATAACCCCTTTCCTCCTTATATAACTAGATTAGTCTAATACTAGCAGTTCTTCTTTAAGAGGCTATAAAGCGTATTAACGGACTAATCGAACATAACGAATAGAAATAGGATCCATAGCCCGATTAAACGGGCCGTATTATTATCTCGGATCCGGCTAACGAATAAAGAAGGGGAAAAATAGGGATCTATAGCCCGGTTAAACGGGCCGTTATTATTATCGTAGATCCGGCCGAAATAAAAGGGGAAAAAGAGGGAAAAATGCATATTAGGCTAAATTGCCTAATAAATACAAATTGTAAATACAAATCGCAAAGGGAGGCGAAATAAAAGCGTGTTCGTGCCGGACTAGAACGTGGCCGGTGCGACGTAGGGTCGAAGCAGGGCCGGAACGTAGCGTTGCCGGGTCGAAGCAGGAAAACAGGGAACAAAGGGAAATAGTAAACAAAACAGTAAACACACTAGCAGTCTTTAAACAAAGAACAAAAACAAAGGCAACGACGTTATCTCGGCTAAGGAGTATCCGAAAGGGTTAGCTAGCCGAACTCGTTAGTCCTATCGTCGTCGTTATCCTCTTTACCTAGAACGTAGCCGTGTTGTTATTATCCGGAGCCTTATCCGGAGCTTTATATACGACCTCTCGTACGGCCTCGATAGTTAAAGTATTGCTATTCGGGGCGGCGTGCGAGGTGCGTTTCGAGGCACGAGCGAAGGTCGGAAAACAGCTCTTCTACCCGTTTAGCCGGACGAAAGAGGGCCTATTCGAGTTCTAAAACGCCTCGATAGGCGTTCGTAATAGCCATTTGCAAAGGGACATTAGTGTCCGGGTCCCTATCTGCGAAAGTAGGGCTAAGGGCACGTTAGTAAAGCTATAACTTATTGAATAGTAGCTCGAGGACCTCTTAAAGGGGCTTGCCGGGGTGCTATATCCGAAGCGATTAAAACGTTATTATCGTCTATTCCGTAAAGTACTATTACCGATTCGCGCCGGTATCGAAGTGGCGTTTAAGGGCATTATATACGGCCCGGAACGTGGCCGTAGACTAATTAATCTGCCGAATATAATAATCATCGGCGCGGCCGGCGAGAATTTAAGCAACTAGACCGTAGAACTCGCCTAGGGCAATTCGGAGGCTATAGTAAGTCCGTATAAAGAGCCGGACCTTATCGTCGAGGATATTATACGGGTTTCCCGTATAATTATAATCCTTTCTCTACACTTTAGCGAATTATAGCACGAGGTTCCCGTCGGTAGGGACGTTCGGGACCTTAGGAGGCGGCATTATCGTATATGCCTTAAGGGGGAATTTAGGGACGGGAGCGTGGATAGCCGGGACAGGGCCTCGGGGAACGGTGGCAGGAATAGCGGCAGGCTAGAACGGTTGAGCAGGGACGAATTCGGGGTGCCGGAACTAGTGACTTATCGGATAGACCGTGTGTTGCGGAGCCTAGGGAACCTAGGGAACGAACGGGCCGGGAATAACTAGCGGAGGCGGGCCGGGAACAACTAGCGGCGGAACAACGGGCGATAATACAGGCAACGACACTCTTACGGCTCTTTAAATAGCGGATGCCGGGGCTAACGAGGGCGCAGTCGTTAAAGCGGCGGTAGGAAAAGGCGACGGCGGAACTAACGATGCGGCGGCGGCAGCAGCAGCTATTTGTTTGGCATAAGCTACTATTCCGATGTCGAATTAGGTCGTTAACAACTCGTCGGCGGGCTAGATTAGCGGTTCGTCGAGTCTTTATAAGGCGACGAATTGCGCTGTATTCGAGCCGTTTCGTCGGTCTAGAAAGATCCTACGCCTTTTTAAGAGGGTCTTTAGCGCCTTCGTGTATTCCTTATTGACTTTATTCTACGTTGCCTTATGCTATCCCTCGAAGAGCTAGGGGCCGTTAATATATACGCTATAGTCCGAAACGGCGAGAAACCAGGTCGTATAAGTCGTAATAGCGATAACGTCGTCGTCTAGCGTAGTATCTGCCTCCTAACGGCTTATATCGACGTGCTTATAGAATATCTTATGCATAAGGTAGCTAAGGGGGTTCTCTTCCTCCGGGAATATTATCTAGGCCGAAGTTAACATCGTGTGGCCGTATAACGGTTGTCTAGGGTGTTCTTGTTAAAGGAAGCTTAGGGCAGTAAGCGGACTATATAGTTCCGGGTCGGAAGACGGCGGGGCGTTTATCGTATATAAGGGTCTTTGTGATAGTCTTATCGGAAGTAAGCAGCGGGCTTCGATAATTTATTTGCGTGAGGATCTTTACGCGAGGGTCGTAATTAAATAGCTCGTGTTAATCGTATGTCCCGTAGGCTATCGGGAGTGTTTAACAGGTTTACAAGGGGGTCTTCGCGATAGGGTTAGCGCCGTAGAGGACGGACGCACTATTCCTTAATAGCACGGGCTTTGTTAAAGCGGTTCCTTTAAGAGTAGCTGTTTAATACCCTTATTAGCGTTATTAACGTACTCTTCTTAATAGCACGGGCTTTATTAAAGTAGCAATCCGTTAAGGGGAGCTTAGGAAGTGTTCTTCGTTCGGCTACCGAAAGTAATATCGGTTCTAGTTTATTAATATTATTGTCTTCCTTTATTGCTTTCTATCGGGAAATCCCCGGTTTTTCCCTGGATTCTACTATAGAATTCCACGGGCTTCTACGGTCATTTACCCCTACTTCTACGGGCGCATTTACCTACTTTTCTACGGTCATATTTCACCGTGATTTCACGGTGATTTTACGGTTATTTACACGGTCTTTACCTATGAAATCTCTTCCCTTCTACGGTCTTCTACCGTAGAATTCTATTTCCCTTCTATAGTCTTCTACTATAGAATTCTATTTCCCTTCTACGGTCTTCTACCGTAGAATTCTAATTCTCTTCTACGGCTTCTACCGTAGAATTTACTAGTCTTTTACTAGACTGCGTTTTATTTGCTAACTGTATGACTTATTTATCGTACGGTATAATCTATTGTTTTCCTACCTATCCTTCCGTCCGATTATTTACGTCACCTGTTTTTCCTTAGGTCTATACGGCTGATTTCGTCCGAGGATTTTTCCTATATATAGAGAGTAGTTAGCCTCCCTACTAGACAAGATAAGAGCTATTATTCTTAGTGATTTACATTATTTTGCAGCTTTTAATCCCTTTGTGCAGGCTGTTTTAGCCTTAGAGCCTCTCTTGCTTTTTGATTGCTATTACCTAAATGTTAAGGACCCGACTAATTAGCGTTCGATATAGTTCGGGAAGATCCTTCGTTCTTAGCACAAACAGCTCTCTCTAAGTGTACGGATCGGGATCGTAGGTTAAAATAACTATTTAATCGGATCCGTCGTACGTTCGAGGGTTAGGGAGTCTATCTCTTCTACCTAGCTTATCTATGATTAAGCGTTTTAATCACTAATTAGTGTTAGTAGGGCTCTACTGCGTAGAGCGGCCGGAAGGTAAACCTATTGCACTTATATAGTTAGGTGCATTAGGTTCTATTCTCTTATCTTACTAGCTAGGAAAGGGGGAAAAGGGGGCCTCTTTATAGGTGCTGCGAAGAGCCTGCCCGGCTTAGCCGGGCGCCTAATAGAGCCTTGTTATAAGCACGTGACCTAGCCGCTAACGCTATTATCCGGGTTATAACGAGGCTATTGCCCGGGTTATAACGAGGCTAATAACGGCGTTATCGTCGGGGTTATTAAGGGTTATAACTTATAACCCCTTTCCTCCTTATATAACTAGATTGGTCCGATAGATAGCCTATATTAAGGACCTAGACCTCGACTAGAAATCGCTTTTGCCTACTCTTAATATTATAGCGATTAACCGTAAGGTCTTTATAAGGAAACGAGCTTAAGGGGGGGTATATAATTATGATTAATCCACGAAGGTATATAGCTATAGACTAGGTCTAAATGTCTATATATACGATATAGAGGTTACAAAGGATAATATATAATATAACCTAATACTATAATAGTATATCCCCTTTAAATCGGCGTTTAACTTAAACGCCTAAAAGGGGCAATAGGCTAATAAAAACAAAGGAAATCTATATTAATTAGTCCTAAAAGCGGGCCTAATATAGAATAAGAGAGACATAAAGAGAAATAAAAAAGTAAGGCTAAGAAACTAACGTATACCGTCGTAATATAAATTATATTAATAAATTATATTTATTATTACTTAGGCAAAGGTAAAGACGTAAGGAAGGCCGTATAAAAGGCCGGCTTAGGTTTAGTCGGGTTAAAGGCGTAAAAGGCCTTAAGGTCGTCCTAGCAGCCGTTAAGGTAGGAGGAGTCCTCTTACGTAAGGGGGCTATAACGCTATTAAACGTAATACTTAATCTTCCCGGAGGCGTACTAGCGTTATATAAGGATAGAAGAAAACTCTTACTTAAGGTATAAGTTATTACTATCGTCGTCGACAAAGGAAAGGAGAACGCTATTATCGGCGGGCTAAACGTTAAGCTCCGACTAGCTAAGTAAAGGAGGCTCTTAGGTCTAAGTAAAGAGGGAGTAATTGAAAATAAAGTAAAAGCGGCTACCCTAAAGGAGGCGAAGAAGATACGCTATCTTATATACTTTAAGGACCTTATATAGGCCCTCCCGTTTATAGTTAAGCTTCTTTATAAAGCGGAGGGTTTAAATCTAGCGAGTTCTAAGGAATACTATATCGCCGGGCTAGTACGCTAAGGCGGGAGTCTGCTAGGCGTCCGCGTAGCGAGCTTAAGTAGCTTAAGCATCCTTAATCGTATCGTAAATAAAGTTAAAGATACGCTAAAGGTAGGAAGCGAGCGCGTTACCGCGGAGGTATTCCTTCTACTATTAGGGGGTTATATTAAGCGGGGGGGGACTAAAGGGCTTAGTGCTAAGCTTTAGGTAAAAGCTATAGTTAGCGAAGAAAAAGGAAAGGCCGGTAGATTTAAAGACTTAATTATTAATAGTAAACTTAGCGAAAGGAAGAAGGTCGACTTAATCGCCCTAAAGGTAGGTAGTATAATAACGAAGGTAAACCTTTATCTAAGCGTTCGCAATCTTAGTCTAACCGTCGGTCTAAGGGTAGTAGGCGGAGCTAAGGTAGAGGCGGTAACTAAGGCGATAATTAAGCTATTATTAAAAAGCTAAGATAAACTAAGTGCTATAGTCGCTAATAATAAAGGCTAAAGTACTATAGAGGGACTAAACGCGAGAAATAAACGCGTTAATAACGTCTTTAATAGTTATTAAAGGTATTAAGACGTAGTAGCGTATCTTTATAAAGCGGTCGACGATAACGAGGATATTAGAAAACTTAACGCCGTTATAGCGGTAGATAGAGAGGTCGGTAATAAAGTCGACGGATATATCGGTCTATAGGGCGAAGAGAATACTTAAGGGCTAGAGTAAGCCCTAAGGGGAGGAACGAGGGGATTTAACGCATAGGCATATATAATAATTCTGTATAAAGCTAGAAATAGACTTATATATGCTAGGCTAGATATAAGACCGGCGGTAGAGGCTAGCGGTCTTCGTACGTCTAAGGTAGCCGGTAAGGAGGGAGGTATAAGCGCGGACGAGGATCTAAAGAATTAAAGCGTCTTTAAGGGGAACGAAGAGCTAGCCTTAGAAATAGAACCAGCCTTAGACCTTAGAAAGAGCGGTCTTAAGGATCAAGCGGAAGGGGGCTTAGAGGGGGTAAGGCTAGCGGGGCTAAGGGGACTAAAAAGCTATATAAATAATAGAGATAAATAGGGAGGAGGAATAAGCCCGGTCGATAAAGTTATCGATCGGCTTAAAGTAGTTAAGGGCGTAGAGGTTAACGCAGTCGGAATTATATTAATAATTTATATTTATAAACGAATCGGATTCCTTAACGGTATTAAGGGCGGTAGTAGTATTAAGGTAAATGGAGGCATTAACCTTAGACTTAAGGAGGATAACCTAATATTAATAGTTAATCCTCTCGTCGGCTCGGTCGGTAAAGGAGAGTAGGCGGGAGCCGGGCAAGCGGCTAAAGGCGTTAGGGAGAATAGCTTAAGAGCTAGGCTAAAAGATAATCTTAAAATTAAAACGACTAAGAAATTCGGCCTAGCGGGCTTATCGCTAGTTAAAGAGCTTTATAATTATAAAATACTAAAGATTCTTATTATCTAAGGCTATCTTAAACTTAGGTAGGCCCTTAAGCTTAGAGCGCTACTCCTTAAGAGATTTTATAATTACGAGGAGTTTTTTATCGTAGATCTCGTAATTATACTCTTAAGTAGAGTATTTTAACGAAAAGAAAGCAATTAGATAATAATAACTATCGTTAAAGAGCTATATTAGTATACCTTTAGCGGCTTAGTCGGAAGCATCTATGTAAACTATAGTCTTACGATAAAGGTCGAAGTATATAAGGACTAAGGCGGTAGTAAAGGCGTGCTTAAGGGCTTCGAAGGCGTAGACGTAGGCAAGAGACTAAATCTAAAGGGTATAGTTCTTAGTAAAAGCGTTTAAAGGGTTTATAAGCTTAAGAAAGCCGTAAATAAAACGCCGATAAAAATTAGCGAATCTTAAGAAGCGCTAAAGGTCTTTAATAAAAGAGGGGGTAAGCTAGTCTAAGACTATATAAACCTTTTTAAGGTCTATATAAATGCTATTATCTAAGATAATTAGGCCGAGGTACTTAGTCTTAGTAACGTAGAAATTATACTTATCTACGTTAAGCTAAAGGCCGGCGGCGTTAGAGCGCTTAAGAACCGTATTAACGTAGGCTTAGTATTCCTCCCGCGTCTTTAAGAAAATTAAGACATCGTTTAGATAGGTAAAGCAGAACTTATTAAAGATACCGTAAAAGGCTATATTAATAAAACTCTAAAAGTAAGATAAAGCGGCGGTAAGGCTAAATAAGGTAATATAATACTTAAAAAGCCTATACTATATAGCGAACGCGGTCTTTTATTTATATCTTTCGGTAATACGAAGGCGGTTAAACGCCGCGATAACGTCGATCTTAGTAAAAACCTTCGCCTTCCGGATATAGGCGAGGGTATCGTAGATAAAGGGTAAAGGAAAATAATTCTTAATTATAGCCTTATTTAAGCCGCGATAGTTAATGCAAAAATAAACGCCCCCGCCGGGCTTATAGGTAATTATAATAAAAGCAATAGTAAGAGAGGTAAAGCGGCGGATAAAGCCCTTCCTAAGCTACTTATTAACGTACGCGTAGACGATCCGGTTTTTAGCTTTACTAAAAAGGCGGGGGTAAGTATATAAAGGTTATATTCCCTCCTTAAGGTTAATCTAAGTGTTAACGGTACGGTAAAGGGCAAGCTTATCGGCCTTACTTTTAAGCTATATATAGATTATATAGTAAAGCTCTTTAAGGACTTTAGCCTAAAGCTCGTTAAGTATGTAAAAGACTTTCTCTTACTTTTTAAAGAACTTAGCGATATTATTAAAAGAGATCTTATTAAGGTAGATTTTATTAAGGTAGTCGTCGACGAAGTCGTAAAAGCGGGGGTTAAGGCAAGCTTTTACGTCCTTAGCGTTTATATATCTAATTAAAACGGCTTAATAAAGGTCTTTAAGGATATCCTAATCGATAGGTAGTAGAGGCTTAGTAGGCAATAGCTTAGCGGTAAGGGCTTTAATTAAGGTCTAAGAGGTATAGACTTTAGGCTATCGGTAGAATATTACTATTACGTCGATATTAAGTATTTAGACATTAAACGCTAAATCGTTAAAAGATAGGAAATAAAAAGGCCGGGGTTTAATAATCTTATAACTTAATCGCGACGTAAGGCGGCGGTAGCTAGCGGTCTTTTAGATAGGATAAAGGCAAGGAGGTCGAATATAGCGGCGAGGGTAGAAGGTAGCCGGGTAGTTAGCGTTATAGCCGGAGTTAGAGTTAGCGTCGTTAACTTAGCGGGAGGAGTCCGGATAGGCGGGTTTACCTACGTTAAGAGTACCCTTAAAAAACGTAGAGAGGGAAGGGCTAAGGGATAAAGGAATAAACTTAAGAATATCGCTAAAGCAAATAGAATAGACAAAGGCCGGAGGATAGGCTAAGGCCGTACGGGCGGGAAAAGGGATCGTAGCGGCGGGAATAAGGATTATAGCGGTAAGGGGTTCGCCTTTATCGTTAGAATCTTCGACAGAGGGGGCAAAGGGAAAACGAATTATATTTATTAATTATATTCCCTCCGAAATAAGGGTAAAGGGAGCTAGGATAAAGCGGGTAAGGCGGGCAAAGGTAGCCGAAAGGCCTAAGATAAAATAAGGCTAATAGTCTAAAAGGCAGGAGGCTAGATAAAAGGGGGACTAAAAGGAAAGGGAGTTACTACGCTAGCTAATAATAAGGTTATATTAGTGTAGCTAAAGGAGGCTAAAAATAACCTTATAGCTAAGCTTCGTAAGAAAGAAGTAGATAGACTTAGTATAAGCGCTAATCCGGGAGACCGAAAAGGCGTACTAGGTAATAGAGCCGGACTTATAGTCGCTATTATTAGCGAAAGAAAGCCGGCGTAGGAATTAAAGCTAGCGGATAGGAAAGGTAAGGCGGTACGTAGTCTAAGCGTATATAAAGGCGTATCTAAAATATCCGGAGTCGACTAAAGCTATTATAACAATATCGGCGGATATAAGGGATAAAGGCATAAGCAGAACACGCGGTTATATTCCTACGGGGAGGTAAAGATCTTCCTTAGTATTAAACGAACCTATAAACTTAGATACTAAGAGCTCTATCGCGCGATAAGGCGAGAGAGCTACGTATTTCCTAAAGATAGGGAAGAGGTAAGGAGGTCGTTTACTTCGCCCTCGATAAAGCCTTACTTAATAGCGCGAACCTAATAGCGGGGGGGAGGGGGTTTAAGGAGGCGCGGGGCAGACGTACCGCTACTATAGCCCCGGCCGCGGCTAAAGCCGGAACCGGCGCCGGGACTAACGCTAGGGTTAGCGCTAGGGTTAGCGCTAATACCCTTATTAAGGTAAGTCCGGGCGGTATAGGTAGCGGTAGCCGGCTAAGCGTAGTAGAGGTAAAAAAGGTTTTAAAACCGCCGTTGCTTCTTAGCGTTAGTAAGCCGGGCCCGGAATACGTTAAGCTATATTAGGTTACCGGTAGGAGACGTAGGTAAGGCGGGCGAGGTAAGGCGGGCGAAGTAAGGCTAAGGCGAGCGGGGTTATAAGGCGGCTAGAGTTAAAGGCGGGCTTTAATACGCTACTAATTGTCTTAAAGCGTAGAATATATCTTAGCTTAGGCCGTAAAGTCGTTATAGGCTAGGCATTCGACCTATAGAGCGGCGGCGTTAGTAAGTTTAATAGAGACCTTTAAGTAAAGGTAGGCGACGTAAGCAGTGCCGTTTAATAATAAGTCGGCTTAAAGCTAGGTAAACTTCGAATAAAAGTCCGGCTAAGAGATATTCTTTATCGATAGGGCGTTAAAGTTAGCCTCCGACTAAGCGTAGGTAAAATTAGCACTAAAGACTAGGCTAAGGTCGTCGGTAAGGGCTTGAATAGTAGTATACTACTAATCGGCGAAAGACTTATTATCGAGGACGTCCTAAGGAACGCTAGCGATAATAAAGGCGGCCCGGCCGGTAAGCCGGCTAGCCGTATAAAGAATATAGTCCTATTCCGTAGGGTATAAAGCGGCGTCCTAACGGAGCTTAATAGTAAGGCCGTTGCGCTAGGTCCGGAAAGCTTCCTAACGTTGCTTTTAAGTGCTAGAGTCGCCGGCGAACCTCTTAAGGTCGGCGATATAAGAACGGGTAAAGGCAAGGGCAAGGGCAAGGGTTAGGGCTTAGTCCCGGGCTACGTTACGCTCGGTAAGGACGAGGAGAGAGGACGTAGTACGGTTAAACTACCGCTAAAGGTCGGCGGCGTGCTTTTAAAAGACGAGTACTCTTATATCTAACTTAACGTAACATTATTGTTAATATTACCGTCTTCCCCTATTGCTTTCTATCGGGAAATCCCCGGTTTATCCCTAGATTCTACTATAGAATTCCACGGGCTTCTACGGGTTATTACCCCGCACTTCTATAGTCTTCTACCGTAGAATTCTAATTCCCTTCTACGGGAATCTCTTCTTGCTTCTACAGTCTTCTACCGTAGAATTCTATTTCCCTTCTATAGTCTTTTACTATAGAATTCTAATTCCCTTCTACGGTCTTCTACCGTAGAATTCTAATTTTCTTCTACGGCTTCTACCGTAGAATTTATATACCTATAGCTTCTACCGTAGAGTTTACTAGTCCTTCTAATAGACTATTGCGTTATTGGTTTATTTATTTACTAACTATATGACTATTTATCGTATGGATACGATTTATTGTTTACGACCGGCGCTTCCGACCGGCGATTCCGTCCGACTCTTTCCTTTACCTCTTTTCCTTAGGTCTACGCGGCTGTTTTCGTCCGAGGGATTTCCCTATATATAGAGCCTAGTTAGCCCTCCTTATTAAAAGAGATAAGAGCTATTATTCTTAGTGATTTATATTATTTGCAGCTTTTAATCCTTCCTTACAGGCTGTTTTAAGCCTTAGAGCCTCTCTTCTTTTTTAATTGCTATCACCTAAATGTCGAGGACCCGACTGCCTAGCGTTCGATAATTATTAAGGCAAGCAAAGGACTCGGCCTATAAGGCGTAGAAATTAAGGGTAGCGTAAGCCTAGATATAGGCGAAAAAGTCGAATATAGGCCGTTAGGCCCGAAGTAGAGTAGCGAGACGGGGATAGCGGGAAAGGTAGTCGTTCTAAGGCTCTAGGTCGGCGGGAGTTAGCGGAGTAACGGCCGGGGTAGCGGCGGACGAAGGATCGGTCTCTATAATAAGGTCGGATATCGTAGATTAGATAGGGCAATAAAGAAGACAATAAGGAAGGGGTAAGGAGGGAAGAAGGAAATCTTATGTAATTCGCGTCGAGACGGCGTATCTATACTAGGAAAATTCTAATAATCGAGGAAAACTTAGTCGAAGGGGTCCGGCGAGGAGGCAGACTCGCGTAGTAAAGAGGGGAGATTAGGAAAGAAAAGGGTAAGATAGCGAGATTATTAATTAAAGGCAATAGGATAAAATAGTAGATTAAACTATAAGGAAACGAGCTTAAGGGGGGGTATATAATTATTATTAATCTACGAAGGGATATAGCTTTAGACTAAGTCTATATGTCTATATATACGATATAGAGGTTACGTAGGATAATATATAATATAACCTAACACTATAATAGTCTTAATCTATAGGCGTTAGTTAGCTATAATAGGATCGGCAACCCGCCTACGTATAGGTATATCCTCGCCCTCGCCCTCGTCCTCTTCCTCGTCCTTTAGCCCTAGACCTAAGACCCCTCTGCTAGTATTAGTATTAGTATCGTCCTCCGCGGGGGCGACGTTAGGGACGAGTGCTAGGTAAGCTCCTAAGGCGGCGACGTTAGGAGCGGCGCCGTCGGGGGCGCCGTTAGAGGCAAAGGAAAGAGCGATAGCATCGTAGGCGACGGTAGGGGCGGCATTAATCGCAATACGGGCGGAGATCTCTCTCGCGAGCGCGTATACGCCTCGAATTCTACTATAAGACCTGCCTTATTAGCAGCGGCGGTAGTAGCAGCATAGGCGGCGGACCTAGCTACTGTAGGCGGCGTGCTAATATTAAACGTGCCTTAATTTAATATTAAGGTAGGTAAGGGTCTTACGATCTTAGGCCTCTTCGCCGGCTTAAGCACCGGCTTAGGCCTTTAAGTAGCCTTTATAGCTATTAGAGGAATAAAAGCCGCTCTCGTTTGTATAAGGGTCTTCGACTATTAGTAAGATTAGGTCTACGACCTAATCCGCATTCTTATATACGAGCGGGGAAGAGGCACGTGCGGGTGGGGAAAGGGGCTTATACGGATAGGGGTAAGGGGCACGTACGGACAAAGGGGTACGTGCGTAGAGCTATATATCCGTATGCATAGGTACGCCTATACTTAGTTCTTTATAGATAATTTCTACACTTATATAAAGGGCACCTATATAATTACTCTACCTACCCTATTATAGTATTATCTATCTCTCTTTTATATAGACTTATTAATATAATAACGTCCCGCTTTTATAATAGCGGTACGTATTAACTAGAACAATAGGCCGCTACGATAAAAGCGGCATGCGTAGTAATACTAGCTGCTATTATAGACTTACTAGACAACGATATAGAGGACGTCTTTAAGCAATAGGCCGAGGGGTCCTAGTAACTATAGCTGCGATAAAAGTCGCTAAATAAGCGGGCCTTCGCAAAAGCCCGCCTTCGATAGGAAATAATAGAAGCCCGTTTAGGTAAGGCGGCGGCGGACGCCGTACCTTCTATAGCGGAAGAGGAGCGCCTTCTAGTGCTGCTATAGAAAATAGCCGTTAATCCGGTTAAACGAAGGGGGTTGCTAGAAGTCCTTAGAGTTAAAATAGGATCTACGGCGCTTACCTCTACGGATACGCTACTCGCGCCTACGGCTACGTCGACGAACTCTCCCGCGGCTAAGGACGCTAATATAGCTAACCTAAGGATAGCTCTTAAAGCTGCCTTCGGCAAAAGGAAGCCTCTACCGTAGCCTATATAGGATAGTAAGCTAGAGTCTTTTTACTTCTTCCTATATTGCCTCCGTAGTAAGTTTACCGTTAACGAAAAGTAAGGCCTTAACGGTTACTACGATACCGCTTAGTATTCGCTGCTCTATACGCTGCCTAAGCCTTAGATACGGCGGATTTCTAGGTTCTAGAAGAGTAGCGGGCTTAGTAACGCCTACGACCCTTATGCCTTCTTTAACTACCTTATCTACGCGTTTAGCAATGTGTAGGAGTAGGAGAAAGCGTAAGATAGGTTATAGATCCTCTTTTAGAAAGACGGCTAGACGTTTAAGGACTTTCTTCCCGACTTTAAAGAGACTATTACTCGCGCCGCCGGAAATAGCGTTTAAAGAGATAGCGCTAAGCTAATATAGCTACGGAATTCGATCACTCCGTAACTACGGGAAATGCTTATCTTAATCGAGATGCCTATTAACTTCCGGGAGTACGTCAGTCGCTTTATAAAGGTAGCTTAGAACTATAAGCAAAGCCCTAGCTTCTAGAAGTTACGTAAGCGCGCTAGCACGAACGGCGTTAGTAATAGGAACGGAGGAATTACTACTAAGAACGCTATAACGCTCCCGCCGCTTAGATCTACGCCCGATACTATAGTAGACTATAAAGGCGACGTTATAATATCTACTACGCGGCCCGCTCGTAGAAAAGCGAGGATACTATCCGCCGCCTTAGGCAGCGCGCCCTCCTCTTCTATATAGCGAGCTAAGTAAGTATCGAAGGCGGAGCTTTAGAAGCAGAGAGAGGAGGGGCTTTACGTACGCTATAGTACGGATAGATATTTCGCTATAGACTGCCTATATCGTCCCGCTCGCCCTATAGCGAAGCGAGCCAAACGGCCTATAGCGATTCGCGCTACCCGACCTTCTCTTAAGTCTAATATTAAGGAGGATAATATAGTCCCCGCCGCTACTAGTATAGAGGGAAACGCATAGCTCCGGAGCATAGACGGGCCCTAGAGCTTAATTCGCTAGCACTAAAGAAAAAAGAGTTAACTAACTATATTAAGACTTCTCCTACCTTAATACCTATTGTTATTAACCGTATAAACCTTATCTCTACTCTTATAGACGAGGGTTGCTAGTGCTACGCCGCTATCGATAAGGCATTTATATAAGAACTACGTTTGCTAGTTAAAGATATAAGACCTTAGTACGTATAAAAAGCCTTAAGCGCAATAGAAGAAGCGAAGATTAAAGGTATCGCGTAGATAGCTATAGAGATTAACGGGTATAAGCAATTGCTTATAGCATATGTTATCCCTTAGCTAGAATTTAACCTAATCCTTAGTAAGCCTTTAGCTTTTTTATATAGAGTCTTACTTTATGCTATACTAAGGAAGGCTTTAATATAGGAATTCGTAGCGTTAGCTACGGTATATTAATAAGAACGAGCCTAAAGACACTAAGTATACTACGGAGCTTTAAGAGGCTAAGGAGGTTATAGCTTTAGTATTTACCGGCATAATTAACCGAATCTATAGACGATACGGCTCGGAAGCCGCTACGGCCGCTATTTACGTAATTAGCCTCGCGGATATTAAAAAAGCCTTATAACTAAAGAAGCCGAAGACAGAAGCCGAATTGCGTTAAATAATCCTTACGTAGTTCTATAACCTACTACCGCTCTTTCGGAAAAGTAAGGCCGATAAATTAAACCTATATAAGCCTAGCATTAACCACGCAATACTACTTCGTAAGGATTCCCGCGGATAAGATATAGTCCCGCCCTTCGGGCCGCTATACGCTATATCTCGAGACGAGTTGCTTATATTAAAGAAAACACTACGCGGCCTTTTAGATAAAGGGTTTATTTAAGCTAGCTCTTCTAAGGCCGCCGCTCTAGTGCTATTCTTGCGGAAACCTAAAGGAGGACTACGTTTCTATATAGACTACTAAGCACTTAACGCAATAATACGACCGGACCGCTACCCGCTTCCGCTTATTAAGGATATACTCTATAATATCGCTAAAGCGAAGTAGTTTACTAAGTTAGATATCTATTAAGCGTTCTATAAGATATAAATTACAGAAGGTAGTAAGTAGAAAACTACGTTCCGTACTCGCTATAGGCTTTTCGAATAGATAGTAATACCGTTTAGGCTTATAAAGGCTCTTAGCACCTTCTAACGGTATATTAATAGCATTCTTTATAAATTTCTAGATAAGTTTGCTTCCGCCTATATTAATAGTATTCTTATCTATATAAGCGGTAGCCTAAAGGTTTATATAGATAAAGTGCGGAAAGTATTAGACCGGCTCTCTAAGCATAGGCTATACCTCGACCTTAATAAATGCGAATTCGGCGTCCGCTAGGTTAAATACCTTAGATTTATTATTATTACGGGCGTTAGTATATAGGCAGACCCTATAAAGATTTAAGCTATTTAAGACTAAATAGCCTTAACTTCGCAAAAGGGTATACGGAGTTTCTTAAGATTTACGAACTACTACCGGATTTTTATTCGTTAATTTTCTCGTATCGTTAGTCCGCTTATAGCCCTTACCGGTAAAAAGGTAGCCTTCTATTAAAGCGCTATATAGGAAAAGGCGTTTTAGACGTTAAAGGACCTATTTTAGTAAGCCTTAGTACTACTATAGTAGGACTTTAATTATCCCGTAATATTTAAGGCAGACTATAGTAGATTCGCGCTTAAAGGCACGCTTTCGCAAAAAGTAGACGGCTAACGCCGCCCTATGGCTTTTTACTCTTATAAGCTTACCTCCGCTAAGCGGAACTACGCTATCTACGATAAGGAAATACTCGCTATAATTAGCTATTTAAAGCAATAGTAAGCGGAGCTCTATAGCTATAAGAACTTTAAGATCCTTATAGACTATTATAACCGTAAGTATTTTATAATTTAACGTTACCTCTCTAAGCGATAGGCCCGTTAGGCGGAATACCTTTCGCGGTTCTATTTCCGGATTAAGTACTAACTTAGAAAAGAGGCTATAATGCTAGACGCTCTATCTTAGAGAGATTAAGATCGGCCTTCTTACGAAGATTATAATGCCTAAGAGCTTTAAATACTCTTAGAGGAGGCGCTACGTATATATCTTAAGGTAATACTTATTAATACGGACGGCGTAGTCTTAGTTAATAGTAAGGGCGATAAGGACGAGGACGATAGCGAGGAGGATAATAATTCGTCTTTTAGTTCGGAAAGTAAAAGGATAATTAAAGAAGACGTAGAGCCTAATATTTAAGAAGCAGACTTTATAGCGGCTACGACCTAAGACGACCTTAACGCGTAGGACGCGGAGCTATTTACTAATATAGACCTTAACCGACGGATTTTTTAGGACGAGGAGCTTTAGCGTATATAGGACCGCTTAGTAGCTTAGGACGTTACTTACGGGAGCGTGCGCCGCGCCGTAGAGGTAGGAGTACGACGATTCGACCTTAAGCTTAACCTTAAGGTATAGGTAGCCGACTGCTACGTAGACCTACGTAAGCACCTATAGTTCCGCGGACGACTTTAGGTTCTTAGTTCCTCTATAACTATAGAGGCCGTAGTAAGAGACGCTCCCCTAAAGCTAGAAGAAGGGAACGCGCTTTAAGGACGGCTTATTTAAATAGTATATAACGCTAGCGTCGTCGGCTACCTTAGCCGCGAAAGAATAATTGCCGCGGTATCCTACGACTTCTATTAGCCGCTCCTTTAGCTATACGTTAGACGATTCCTCCGTAACTATAATATCTACGGGCGTATAAAAATTTAGCATACGCTTAAGAAAGGGCTGCTTAAATCGCTTCTTATGCCGGACCGGTTCTATATATATATTTAGATAGACTTTATTATAGACCTCCCTTTTATAGAGAGCGGCAACCGCAATCTTTAGGTAATTAAGGACTATCTAAGTAAGGAAGTTATATTAGAACCTATACCCTCTATAGAAGCGGAGATCTACGTAAAGCGCTTTCTTATATATTATATATAATACTATTAGTAGCTAACGTTAATTATAAGCGATAAAGGCTTAAATTAGATAAGCCGCTTCTAATAGCACTTATATCGGCTGCTATAGATTATATAGCTGCTAAGTATAGTATATTATCTATAAACCGATAGGGGGCTAGAATAGCTTAACTAGGAAGTTTAAGCTTACCTCTAAGGCGTTATCGACTATAACTAAAGGGACTAAGATAAGTAGCTCCCTATAGCGTAAATAGCGCTTCACGGGAGAAATCACTCTTTAATTAGTATATCCCCTTTCTTTATACTATATAGGTATAAACCGATATCCCTATTTCCTATCGCCGTAGATATAGTAGCGGAAAAGCCGTTTAGCAATAGCCCGGAGGGGCGCGTAGCCTCCTTTATATAGTAACTAAAGTAGGTCTTAGACTTTTATTAATCGTTAATAGCCTTAGTAGCGTAAGACTAAGAGCGGTATACTAATAAACGGTAGGAACCTATAGAGCGATTTACGGTAGGTAATAAAGTTTAAGTAGACCTATAGAACTATATATCCTTAAGGCCGAAGAAAAAGCTCGACTAATTATACGTAAAATTTACGGTTAAAAGAGTGCTAAGCCTATAAGCCGTCGAGCTAAAGGGACTACTTAATAGGATTTATATTAATTTTAACATAGACCTTTTTTATCGTATAATAGTAGATCTAATGCCCGGCTAAGTAATAGCGGACCTATAGCCTCCCGTAATCTTAGTAAAAGGAGAAGAAGAATTCCTAATAGAGGAAATTCTTACTATACGATAGAAGAAGGTCGCCGCGGTAGTAAGCGCGAGGTACTCGTAAGGTAGTAAAGGTACTAAGACCCGACGTAGCACTTAGTAGCGGACTTCGTAGATATAGAAGCGCTCGATCGCTTCGAAGAGCGCTTTAGGGCTATTAGAGAAAACGACGGACCGCCCGACGCTACGTTACCGGCAAAGATACGACGGAAGAAGGTACGGTTTACGCTCCCTAAAGCGAGCCACGTAGTCTAAGACACGGCCGGGCCTTACGTAATACGTCGTTAACTTTCGCTTAGGTAGGGTAAAGGTCTTATATAAGGGTCTTCGACTATTAGTAAGATTAAGTCTATAACTTAATCCGTATTCTTATATACGAGCGGGGAAAAAGCACGTATAGGTAGGGAAAGGGGCTTATATAAATAAGGGTAAAGGGCTTATACGGATAGGGGTAAAAGGCACGTACGGATAAAGGGGTACGTGCGTAAAGCTATATATCCGTATGTATAGGTACGCTTATACTTAGTTATTTATAGATAATTTCTATACCTATATAGAGAGCACTTATATAATTACTCTGCCTACCCTATTATAGTTCGTAAACTACGAGCTCTCGCTATTAGACTTAACGCTCTCGTTAGATAAGGTCTATACGGCTTTTGCGTTTTTCTTTTACTCTTAGTAGGTTGCTATAATAAGGGCAATAAGGATAGGATATATAAGGCGGAAGCGGCCCGAGAGGAGTTAAAAGCCCCTTAGGGTTAAATTAGACCTTCTAGCATTTAGGTAGGAAGCTCTTAAGCTATATAAAGAAGGAGGATATAATAATAGTAGAAAGCTTAAGGGAAAGCTTAGTAAAAGGCTAAGGAAGAGTGCTTAAAGAAAGTAAATTATTTATAAGTTAGTAATAGTTCTTACTAACCTCCTTTGCTAATAGAAAATTAGTATAGGCGGGAGATAGACGGGCGGGAGACTCTAGTATAAAAAGTAGGCCTTATAGAGTTCGACTTTTAACCCCTCTCTTACGATATATAGTCTTTTA
Source organism: Ophiocordyceps sinensis (assembly GCA_012934285.1). Taxonomy (NCBI): domain Eukaryota; kingdom Fungi; phylum Ascomycota; class Sordariomycetes; order Hypocreales; family Ophiocordycipitaceae; genus Ophiocordyceps; species Ophiocordyceps sinensis. Next base: position 7,308,621 of record JAAVMX010000002.1, on the reverse strand, counting down.
TAGTAAGAAGATCTTCCTACTAAAGCATAGTAGTAATATCCTTTAGCGCTAGTAGCTAGTACTTTGCTAAGAAGGACTTAATTATAGTATTATAAAAGTGCGCTTATATAGCCGGTAATGTTAGATAGGGGTCTATTAGGGTTAACTAATAGGGTCTGTATTCTGTATATAATGCGGCTAGCTAGAGAGGAGGCGACCGTGTTGTAATATAGCCTCCCTTAAGTCACGTGCGCACGTAATCGTATGGATTACGTATACGCAACTACATCTTATAATACTATATTCCTATACTAGCAGTCTTTCTTTATAACCTTAAACCACGTGCTTATAAACGCGTAAAACAACCTAATGTCCGTATAAATGAAATAGTACGCGGCCTTATTGAATAGGCCGGTACGAAGCAATAGCTAATGTTAAATTAGGCCCGGGTTAAAACGTAGCTAGGGCGTAGTAGGGCCGCATTAAGGTCGGCATAGGATAGTGCCGGTGCAACGCAGGTAATAGCTAAAGCGCATCGATCACGGCCTTATAATAAAGGCATTTATTCGAATCGGTTCGAATTAATAAAGCGCTATAGAGATCGGTTAGGGAAGTCTTTTATTATTGCGTTAGCTAGGTTATTATTACTATTAATCCACCTAATCTCCGAGATCTCGCGCCTCTCGTATAACTATCGAAGGGCTATAATATTAATTATAAGCCTCTTCTCCTTAGTTATCCCTAGCTTAACGAGGTTCTCGTAAAGCGAGTATAAGTCTATGCAAATCACTAGAGGGAGAGGCGGAATTTGCAAATGTTTAGTAATTATTTTTATAGTTGTTGCTAAGACGATGCCGAGGTCGATACTATTTACTATCCCGTAGATCTCCGATATAAGCACGCTTTATATTATGCGCTTACACTTAGTCGAACTCTAATAAATAATATTGCCGGTAATGTCGAATTTAGTATCGGTCCTTTCCTTATTAATAATTGCAATAATAAAACCTAGTTGCGATAAGAGGTCTCTATTGTTTGCGAAGGAGCCGTTGGTAAAGACTATTAGCTTTACTATTGCTAGGTCTATCGGGACGTATTTTAGTCCTCGATCTTAGTTATCCTTTTGCTACTAGAGACGCTTGTTTAGCCTCTTACAGTCTTTCTTTTTAGGTTCGTAAACTTAGGCTATAATAGAGATATCAAAGGAAGCTTCTAGCTAACAGACATACGTAACGTAGCTTCCTCGGGCCCGTTATTCTAGGTAGCGCTAAGGGCTATTAGGTGCTATCGTGTTAATTATATTAATGCGTGCAGCCTGCCCTTTTTGCTATAATAGTATATTACCGCTTTATTATAGTATTACCTTCGCGTCGTTAAAGTCTATAATAGAACTAGCTGTTATTAAGGTCTTTAGCTTAGCCCGGAACTTAGCCTCCTGCAATTTGTCCTCTTCGGCGGCCGAGAAAGCGGGGGTGCCGAGGATAAGGGTATCGTCGGTCTAGATACCTACTATGCCTAAATTCTCTATGCCCTTATTCGTGATTAAAAGGCATAAGTTATAGGTTAAGGTAGATATATTAAGCTATTTAACGTAATGGCTTTAGTAGGTATAGAACGAATACACACTAGACTCAGTAATGCCGTAGAGCGGTTAAATAACGCGAATAATAGTCCCTTTTAGGTATCTACCTTCTAAATCCTTTAGAAGGTATATTAGAATAGTCCTTAATGGCTTTATTTAAGCCTATAGGTAGGCCTACGTTATATTATAAAGGGATAACGTTATACTATAGTCCTATATTATAGCGGGCGCGATCGTAAGTATTAGCCGTAAGCTAACGCGTTAGATCGTTAGCGATATAGTTAATAAACACTGCTTCTCTCGATCGTTATAACCTTAAACGACGAGCCTCGATTTCTCGTATAGCTTTATCTCTCGTCCCTTTACTTCGCGAACTATACGTAATCGAAAGATATAGTGTCTTCTATATATTGCCTCGTTTTACCTTTCGAAGCTAAAAACTCCGCGTATAAGGAGGTCGTCGATTTCCTAGTTGTTAGCTTCTTTAAATAGGGCGCTGGGAGTCGTAATAACGCCGTCGTTATATAGCTTAAGGGCTAACGCGTACGCGTCTTCCTCTTTCCTAATAAGGAAGCTATACGTAGGGTTGCTTTTAAGTAAGAACCTAAGAGCCGTGTTAGCTATAATTAATTGCTTCGGCTTATTCTTAGAGCCGGGGGGGCGTCCGCGCTTTCGAGGCGCTAGAGGGCTTAGTTAAGGGGGCTTAGCCTACTAAAGCGGGGAATCTTCTTTAAGACGTAGAGTAAAAAGCTCTTCGGTCTTCTTATCGCGGTTATACGGTTGCATAAGCGTAGAACGAAAGACTTAAGGTCTATTAACTATATCGATCGTTACGTTATAGCCGTTAATTAAAGCAATCTTAAATAGTCCTTACTAGCCGGTTTTCTCTCTCTATATACGAACTTTACTTTATAAAGGACGAGAGAGAATGTCGGACGTATTCGGTCTATTTCGGGCTTATAAGGCCTCTTTAACTTACCGCTCTATAGATAGCTAGCGTAATATCTTTATCGCTTTATAAACTACGGCGGCTCTCTTAAGGGTCGTGGCTAAGGGCGGAGAGTCTAACGTTATGCGTAGATATACGCCGAATATAAGCAGCGTTAGCATAAGGCCTTAAGGTCCGGTAGTATTATTAATAGCTTTTACCGCTATCTAAAGAATTGCCTTAGTAGAGGTTACGTCGCTAAGTTCGGTATATATAATGTCGAAGGCACGGCGTAACGGAGCGTAGTATCTTTTAACCTTACCGATAGACTAATGTATTTCTACGGGAACTTGCTTATATATAATGCCTATGAATTTAGCCTTATTGCGGAATTCTACTAACGTAAAGTTCGTTCTAGCGTTATGTTTAATAGTATCCGGCGGGCTAAGATAGGTATTAATCTATAAGGTTTAAAGCGTTTCCTACGTATCCTTAGCGGACATTAAGGGCAAGAAGCGGGCTCTTTAGAATACCGTAGCCGAGTTAACTACGTAAAGGACTAGGCGGTTATATAAGTGCATTACGTCGACGATAATCTCGTAGTTAAAGTCTTAGTCGTCCTTTAACGTAAATTTAAATCGACGGGGGGCTTAAGAGTATAACTAATAGTAATAGCAATACTTAGTAATGCCTTCGAGCGTATTAACTAATACTACGTAACCTACTTATCGCAGTAAGTAGTAAAGTCTTATAACTATAAGGTGCTTAAAGCGACGATATAGTATATAGAGCTCGCTCTCTACTAAGAATAAGATAGCTTATTCCGCCTTACTTAGGAAGAACTAAAGATAGCCCTATTTACGGACTATAGGAACGGTAATGCCTTTAAGTTTGCTAATAATAACGTTCGTAGTGTTATCGAAGTATACCTTTAAACGGTCTATATTAGTAAGGGAAAATAAGAACGGAGTTAAAGACTTAAGGATATAGAAAGTAATTCTTCCGACAGGCGTATTAATAGCTATCGAGCTAAGGGAATAAATCGCGTTACCGTTGCCGAACTTAATCGATGCTTAGCTAGCTATAGAGTCGTTAAGCTTTACGTTAGGGTGCTTTCGCTAGAACGCGAGATATTGCTCCTAACTAGCTATAAAGACCTTCGCGGCACTAGTGTCGATTAGGATGCCTTAGAACTCTTTCCTCGAATACCTATCGTCGATAAGGAACTAAGAAGCCGGCATAGCTTATTTTATATTAAATATATCTTCCCCTATAAATAGATATATAAATGCTTATTAATAGAGCATTTATATCGCTTGCTACTATTCTATATTATTGTCGTTAGCACTATCATCCTAGTACTATTCTTCTTTTTAGTCGTCCGTTAGGCTGCTAATCTTATAACCTTCGTACTCTATTACGTATGTTATTAGGTTAGCGGCGGGCGTTCCCTAAAAGTAACATTAGGCTAAGTATTATTCTTTAGCCTTCTATCGCTCCTCCGGGGTATGCTTAGTTAACTAGCAACCTTTCTTATTGCATATAAAGCACTTCTTGCTTTAGGGGCGGTTGCCTGCCTAATAGCCGCCTCGCCCTCTATTGCCTAGGCTATACCCGCGGCCGGAGTTGCTATAGTAACTACCCTAATTGTGGCCTCGTCCGTAGCCTCGCGTAAAGCTACGGTATCCTCCTCTACTTCGGTTGTTAGTATACCTATAGTCTAAGTATATCGCGTTCGCGTTAAATTAGTCTATATCCTTAGTTAGAAATTAGCCTAAATTGCTAAAGGTTAGGTTCGTCTCGAGGGAGGATCGGAGCTTAGAAAATAAAGTCTCGATATTCTTAGCGGGTCGGAATAAAGCTTATATAAGCTCTAGCATATTACGGCACGCCTTAATGACTATCGCTCGCAATTAGTCTTTACCTACGAATATACCGCCGAGAGCTCGTTAGTATAGCTAAAGCTTGTCGAAGAGAAGCTTTAGGACGTTTTATAAGGGCAAGGTTAGGTTCTAGCTACGTAGCTTTATAAACGAGGTAGAGGTCTAATCTATAAAGTAATAGGCCTTATTTACTTCTATATTAAAGTGCATCTTAATGCTATCGTAGGCTGCCCTAAAGGTAGTAGTCTATATAATATGCTAAAGGTAATATGTCTAGGCGCGGCCTATAAGGATCCTAGGAAGCAGTCTATAGAATTAACTAGGTATAGCATTAATACTATAATAGATGCCTATAAACTAACGGATCTTATTATCGAATAGGTCGTAGGGCTTGCCTATATAATCCTCTATATTATTCTAAAGCTTCGCAAATTTCTATTAGAGGTCTGCGTTAATAGGTTCGTTAGGGACGTACGTAGGGGGAACCTAAGTATATGCTATAAGAGCAGGATCCGGGATCGCGGCTGCTGCCCTAGGGTTAAGAATAGCGTGATTAACGTGCTAATAGCGATAGCTCGTAGGATAGACCGTTATTTATTATTATAGCGGAAGAACGGGTATAGGGGCCGGCGGAAGAACGGGTGTAAGGGCCGGCGTAGGGGTTTATTCTGCCTTAAGCTGGGGTGGTTCTAGGGCTATGCCTAGGGTGTTTAAGGCTCTACCGGTAGGAGTTAGGGGCCTTACCGGGGTCGTTCTAGTAGGTGCCTAAGGTTAAGGTGTCGGGACGGGGGTATTATAATTAATAGCAGTAGCTTTAGGTACTACTATCCCCTTATTGAATCGAATCCTCGCTAAATCTTTATTAGGCTAAGTTAGCGGATCTTCGATCGTTTGCGTTATAATAAACTGCTTCGTAAAGGAGCTATTTATCGGTTTAGTATAGATCTTGTGTCGGAGAAGAAGGTTCCTTAATGCTCTCTTAAAGCTAGAGTCTACGTAGTTCTATATGTTTTCTACCTATCCCTTAAAGTAGTCTTAAAAGAGCCCGAGAAGGTTATATCCTTAGAGATATATATCGTATTCTACGTCTAATATAAACCTAGCAACGTACGTTATAGCTGCCTTACCGTTATCCTCGTTATATAGGACTTTGTCGTCCTAAAGGTAAACGTTAATTAATTATTTCTACGCGGTGCCCTAAATCTACACGTTCCTTATTAGGTATTCGAGCAGTTCCTCGTCTGCCGTAGTAGTAGGGTTTAAGGTAAAAGAAGTTATTATAATAGCGGGATTACGTATTATCGGGGTTTATAATATTCTTTACGAGGGTTATCGGCGTAAGGGATTTATCACGCAGTTATCGAATCGGCGTTATAGACGTACTTAAGTTAGTGTCCCTCTTTTATTCGATAGCGGAGACTATTAACGGAAGCTTAAGAGATAATTAATTAATATTACTCTTCTTTCCGAAAGCGGAGACGGGATTAATTAAGGACTCGATCTTAGCATAAGACCTTCTCTATATTAACGTAATAGGAGCGCGGGGGCTAAAGATGTATAGACGTTCAAAGGTTGTAAATCTTATGTCTTCTATCTTACTATTCTATAATTAACTAAGTTAACTACTAATTAGTGTTAGGTAGGGGTCTATTAGGGTTAACTAATAGGGTCTATATTTTATATATAATACGGCTAGCTAGAGAGGAGGCGACTGTATTATAATATAGCCTCCCTTAAGTCACGTGCGCACGTAATCGTATAGATTACGTATACGCAACTAGATCTTATAATACTACATTCCTATAGGTAAAGAAATTAAAAATATAGTAGAAGTAACTAAAGGAAATAGTTAGATAAACCCTTAACTTTCGCTATAATAATAAATAACTTAAGAGAAAAGACTAATATCTTTATATTCATAAAGACGCGCTCTATCTCCCTTACTAATTTTATTTACGTTCTAAGCCTTAGCGTATTAAAAACGAAGGATAAAGCTGCCTATATACTTCTTTTACTTTTTAAGTGATTTTTTACGTCGGTACGTACCTTAGCTAACGTCGGTACGTACCTTAGCTAACGTCGGTACGTACCTTAGCTAACGTCGGTACGTACCGGCGAGGGGCTTAGGTATATACCTTCGCGCGTCGGGCGGGGTTTTAGTTAGTAGCTAAGTCACTATATTAAGCGGTAAAACTATATTAAGCTAGTCCGTGATATTACTAACGTAATAGGTTTAACACAGTGTTCTAGTCACTATAAGAATAGCCGAAAAAATAGTTTTAGTAGAACATCGTTTTATATAGGAAAAACGGTTATAAAATAAAAATCGTTTTAGCAATAAATAAAGAGTACCTAGTGCTAGGTACTCGATACCGGCTGCGGGGCTAGGGCCGGGGCCGGGTAGGGCGCTAGGTATAAGGGGACAAAGGTTATAGGTATAAGGGGACAAGCTATAGGCTATAGGCTACGAGGGACAGGCATAGGCTACGAGGGACAAGCATAGGCTACGAGGGACAGGCATAGGCTATAAGGGATAAGCATAGGCTACGAGGGAAAAAAATTACATTAGGCGGAATCGAACATACTAGGGGGGACTAAAAATTCGTCCCTTAACCTCCTCCTTCTAAGAGGGGGGGGACAGCGACTCGTAAGAAGCCTAGCGACTTATAAGAAAAAAAAGATACCTAGAATTAGTATAAGCGACTAACGTAAATAAAAGTATCCTCCTTTAAATGCAAGTCCCGTATACTACGGCACTAAGCCCGCTTATAGTAATAGTAACAATATAATACTAACGCTAACGCCGCGCGACGATAACTTACGCGACATTGTAAAATCTAATATCTTAAGCCATACACGCTAATTTAATAAGTGTAAGTCGTGTCGCGATTATTTATTAAGGTAGCTACGAAAATGTGTATCTACCTGAAAAAATCGGGGTACTTTGCTTTACTAGTAAAATAGGTGGCGCAGCTAAGTACCTATTTTCTTATAAGTCGCTAGGCTTTTTGTTAGTCGCTGTCCCCCCCCTCCTAGAAGGAGGGGGATAAGGGACGAATTTTTAGTCCCCCCTAGTAGAGCTACGAGGTTACGAACTACGATTTACGCCGCTTAGCTAAGCGGGCTTACTAATTGTTAAAAATTTCGAACCTTTTTTTACTATATAAAGGTAATAGCGCGCCTTAGGGTGCGGGGTAATCTACGTACCCGCGTACCCTACGCAACACGGCTAACACGGCCAATAGGGCTACGAACAGCGGCCAATAGGATGTTAAGGCGACTAATAGGGCTTTAGGTAGCAAAAGGGCTAAATTCGTTAACACGGTTTTAGGCGTATTATCGCGATAAGTAGGAAATTTATATTAGAAGGATCGTGACTTCCTGCATTATTGAGATTTTGCTATAAATAAGGGTGTTTATTCTACATCACTAAATTAAACCGCTGCAATAGAGTGACGCGCCCCGCAACAGAGTGACGCGCCCTACAACATAGTCACACACGCCTAAAATAGTGACTCAGCCACTGACTAGAACCCCGCCCGGCGCGCGAAGGTACCTTCCCGACCTAATAAGATACAAATTGACCTACAATCTTTTAGGGAAAGCGCTGTACCTTCCGCGGAAAGGGGCCCTTGCGGCTGCCAAAAGGGCAACAGCTTAGATAGCCCTGACAGCTCTCAAGACTCCACAAGTCATTAACGAGCAGTCGGCTTATATGGTATATGATAAGCTGAGGGCACCTGGCAGACCTGGCCGAACAGCTCTTTCACGCCTCTTTTAGCGCGTACTATCTGTAATTTCCTTGACGTGATACTACTCTAGTACTCTTAAGGTACTTGCTCCGAGTCGTTTTTACAGGCCCTTTATGTGTACCATTTCCGTACCCGCCACCTACCCAGTTAGTCAATTTTCGAGGCGAAAAAACAACGCCGCCAAGCAGCGGCACCAACAGCAGCAACAAAACGCATCCGCTCGACAACAAAGGCGACGACATCGAATACGCCGACGCCGACGCAAACCACCGCGCGTCCCTTCCCAATATCGTCGCGCTCAACTCCCCCCCCCAATGCCCCCTCTTCCTCCATCACACGGAATGCGATGAGCTCGACGCCTCGCCTACGGTCCGGGTATCCGTCAACCCCTGCGACCGCCTCACGACGAAACCCTCCTCAAGAGACGCCCAGTGGCGCCGGCTCCGTCTCCTCCACCGCCGACTCGGCCAAGTCGCCGCCCACTCTGCCCTTGGCCCCCGAAAACGCTGCCAGCCGCGCCGGCTCCCGCCAGCCCATCATCCCCCTCGCCTTTCTCGATGCTCCGCAGCAACGTCTCTATGCCTTTGGAGTCTACGCCTTGCTCTGGGCATGGAAGCTCTACGACTGGCTTCAGGTGGTCGAGGACGGTGACTCGTCCTGGTGGCTCTTCCTTAAATGGATCTTCATCGACTTTGCCTTTCTCTTTGGCCTTCCCGAGCTCAGGATACCATGGCTCGAGCTCTCCCAGGTCGTTGTCACCACTTGCTTCGCCTCTCACCTCGTTCTCAACTACATGCTAATGTTCAACATCCCGGTGAGCTCGCCCTACTTGCACCTTTGCGCCCTGTCCGCTTCATGGCTGACTCGTCCCACCTAGCTACCCTGGCAATCATGGCTCCTCGGCCTCGTCAAGGTGCTCTACGATCGAGAACTTTCCATTTCCGAGCAAAACGTAAAGGTCTCAAACATCCTCAACAACCACTCTTTGATCATGGGCAAGCAGATCATCAACATCCTGCCCGAGGGCTCTGCCGTCCTCAACCCCGACCATGTCCCCTATTGCCTCGGCTCAAAGTCAAAGGCCAGCGTCGCGCTGCCCATCTACTTCAACGCCACCGTCCCCGCCGAGATTGAGATTGTCCGCCTCGACTTTGAAACCAACAAGGAGGAGATTATCAAGGTTTCGAGTCGCGACGTCGGCAAAGTCGCCAAGCAGATTCGCGAGCAGAGCGCCGACCCTAACACGGCTGGCTTTCATTGGCAATACCAGGTCAAGAGGCCCGGCGTCTACCGCCTCGGCAAAGTCTTGGACGAGTACAAGCTCGAGGTTCAGCGAGCCGCCAAGGACACCTATGTCGTCCCTTGCCCTCGTGCGCGCATCAGGACTGCCGAGTCGCCCCGACGGTGCATTCGCGACTTGTCCGACTTGTCCCTCGAGGTGTTCGGCACGCCACCCCTCAGGATCAAGTATCGCCGGACCATTAATGGCAAAAACGATGATTTCCACTTTCAGAGCCTCCAGCCCGATGATCTCACGTCGCCACTTCTTCAGGCCTCGTCCAACGCCGTTTCCGGCCTCGACAACGACCTCTCCTGGGTGCGGCCCTCCAAGATCGTGGTCAGCCTCAACGAGTCCATGACCACCTCGGGAGAGTGGCAGTACTCCGTCGAGGAGGTCCATGATGCGTTTGGCAATGTCGTCGAGTACGCCGAGCCGGGCAGCGAGGTCGAAGCCGCTCCTCCAAAAGGCCTGAGCCAAAAGTTCTTGGTCAAGGAACGACCCAAGGTCCGCATGCGCGGTTGCGATCTCAGGAACCCCCTCAAGGTCGCCAGGGGTCACGCTGCCAGGCTGCCGGTCAACTTTGGCTTGTCGGGCGACGTGGCCGATACGTCGCATCACCTGACCTGGCAGTTCTCGCCCATCGACAGCCTGACCAACAGCGGAGACCACGGCGACAATGTCTCAGTCGGACATCACCTAGCCAAGAACTCTCGCGACGAGCCTCGTGTCTCCGAGCCGGGCCTGTATACGCTCAAGTCGGTGTCGAGTGGCTCTTGCGACGGTCAAGTCGACGAGCCCTCTTCATGCCTGCTCTTGAACCCGCTGGAGCCACGCTTGTCCATCCGGTCCGAGGACATCCCCGACAAGTGTGCGGGCAATTCCATTGGCCTCCGCGTCGACTTGGACCTCGTGGGCACGCCCCCCTTCACTGTCAGATATCAAGTCATAACAGACGACCACGTCGAGGACCAGTCGCACCACGTTTCCGGGCTGCGGTCGCAGCTCGAGCTGATCCCCAAGACGGCAGGCCGTCATAGATACAGATATGTTTTCAAATCCATCGATGACGCAGTGTACTCCAGCCTGCCCCTCGAACCAGATCTGTTTTTGGAGCAGGTGGTCAAGCCCGCCGCCTCGGCCTCGATTGCCAATCCCGACAGGGTCATCAGCACGTGTTTGGATTCTCAGGTCGGAGTGGACGTGGTCCTCTCTGGAGACCCCCCCTTCAACCTCGAGTGGGAAACGGTCCATGACGGTAAGCGCAAGACGGAGCGGGCGGTGGGCATCCAAGACAACCGCTTCAGGATCCAGACTCCCGTTTTCATCAAGGGGGGAGAGTATATACTGGCCCTCAGCAGCGTCCAGGATAAGCGTGGCTGCCGAACCTTCCTGCAAGACCAGCTCAAGATCTCGGTGCGCAGGCAACGGCCGCGCGGCGGGTTCGGGCTAGTGGAGCAAAAGGCCAGCATCTTGGCTGTCGAGTCCGACTCGCCACTGCGCCTGCCTCTGCGCCTCCAGGGCGAGGCGCCTTGGACCGTTTCCTACCGAAACCTAAACGACAGCGGCGAGATATTGACCAAGGTGGCTACTGGCGCAAACGATTTCGTCATGGTCAGGTCGCGCGGTGTCTACGAGATTGTGGGCGTCAAGGACAGGCAATGTCCCGGCAACATCGACACGTCGTCGTCGACGTTCCGGGTCGACTGGTTCCCTCGCCCACAAATCTCCCTGGTCGAGATGAACAGCATCACGTCGGCCCCGGGCGAGTTCACCAAGAAGGAGGTGTGCGAGGGCGATATTGATGGATTTGAGGTCAAGCTTCAAGGTGAGTCTTTCCAGTCCGAGTCCGTGCCGCGCAGCGTTTGCTAACCCTTCGCAGGTTCACCTCCGTACCACGTGCAGTATGAGGTCAAGCACAAACCTCCCCAGGGATCGCACGCCAGTAGCCGGAAGAGCTTTGATGCGGCCCTCCCAAAGGCCGCCATCTCCATGGACACCTCAAGGGCGGGCGACTACAGCTACAAGTTCTTTGGTCTGGCCGATAACCTCTACGACAGCGACAAGAACTTTGATGCACTGCTTGTCCAGCAGCGTGTCCATTCTAAACCGTCGGCCGCCTTCTCCAAGCCCGGCCAGTCGTTCAAGTACTGCATGGAGGAGCAGGAGCAAGAGGACAACATCTCCCTGGTGCTCACCGGCGTTGCGCCCTTCTTCGTCGAGATCGAGATCAAGCACCAGGCGGGATCTCCGCCCGACACGTATCGCATACCCGCAATCGACTCCAACTCGTACTCAATGTCCATTCCTCGAGAGCACCTTCGCCTCGGGACGCAACAGCTGCGCATTCGGACTGTCCGGGATGCGCGAGGATGCCAGCAGAAATATGACACAAGCGGTCCCTCGATCCAGATTCAGCTGTTCGACGCTCCTTCCATCTACCCCCTGGAGTCGAGGGACGACTTTTGCGTCGGTGAGCGTATTGCGTACACCCTCTCTGGGACGCCTCCCTTCGACATCACGTACGAGTTCAACGGCCGCTGGAACGCCAAGTCGCAGACGACCAACTTCCGCCGCATTGCCGAGAAGCCCGGCGAGTTCACCATCACGAGCATCTCGGACAAGGCCAGCGAGTGCCGGGCCGCCATCAACCTGCACAAGGCCATCCACCCCCTGCCCAGCGTGCAGATCAGCCGCGGCAAGCAGTCGCGCGTCGACATTCACGAGGGCAACGAGGTGGACATTCTCTTTGAGTTCTGGGGCACCCCGCCCTTTGAGTTTACCTACACGAGGAGCAGCAATGCCAAAAGGGGCCATCGCAGCGTTGTGCTGGAGACGAGGCACGACATTTCGTTTGAGCACAGCAAGATTGTCAAGGCCAGCCAGGAGGGCACGTACGAGGTGGTGGCTATCAAAGACAAGTTTTGTTCTTTTTCGACACAGCAGGTTGAGAAGGTGGATGCGCGGTGAGGGGAGGGGGCGCTGCTACGGCTCGACGAGGACGAACATTGTGAAGAACAAGGCAGAATGTGACGGTCAAAGGATCGGGAGGAAGAAATGGCATGATGGACCGGGTCTCGTACAGTTGTTGCATCTATACCATGGCATGGCGTTTATCGTTCCTATATTTTGACCTTGAATCTCACCCATTGCCCAGGGAATCATAGCATCTGCGCCACATATCCATTCTGCGCATGGTTCCATCTTCGATGAGCCGCAACATGGTATCTACCAAGTCGAAAACAAGCACAAGGCGACACAGCGCACTCAACCACCTCCTTTATCCACCTCGTCATTCCTAAGCGTCTTCTGCTTCCTCGTCAACCACCTCGATCTTTTTAATCAAGTCCCCCCCCGCGCGCGCAATTTCCAACAGCACAGCCTCGCGGTTGAGCCCGACGAAATCGGCCTCGCCGTCTGAGCCCGCGAGCCTGCAAAAGTTGTACGGCAGGCCCGCCCTGAACTTGACGGCCCGCTGTTGCTGATTGGGGCCCCAAATGGCGGCGAGGACGGCATCGTCGGCGCTGCCGCGTAAAAAGACGAGCGTATCCTCGTAGGCGCGCTGCAGCTCGCCGGCCAGTACGTCCACGGGGTGAGCGCGTATGGGTAGGGGCGCCTTGCCCGTGCGGTCGTCGAGGTTCTTGAACCGCGCGGGCTTCCTGGCGCCGGTCTCGGTGGCGGCCTCACAAGCGGTACCCCGGACGCACTTGGTGGAGAGGTAGATGAGGACGTCGTAGTCCCGCAGGGAGGCCTGAAAGAGGGCGAATGGGTCGACGGTGCACGTTTTGTCGCGGACGAGCTTGCAGGCTGCCTTGGCGAGGCGCGTCATTCGCGACGCGATAAGCTTGGAAGGGCCGTTGCGAGTGTAGGCCATGCCCGACTGGTCGTTGCTGGTGGCGACAAACAGGGTCGACCTGTTCATCTGCGGATCCCGCTTCCTCCACGACTCGAGCTCCTTCCGGATCGAGGACCGGTCCTCGCTGGTGAGCGTCTCGGCCGAGTCGACGATTAGGGGCTCGTCTCGCCAGTCCCACCTGGAAAGGAAGAAGAGCGTGCGCAAGAAGCCCGTTGCGGGAGACGACGGCACTTTCCAGGGGTACGGCTTGAGGAAGACGTGCAGCACAAAGAGCTCAATCAGCTCGGCACTAAAGTGGCCGCTCAGCTTGTGGCAGTCGAACCAGTGCCTTACGAGCCTGAAGGTCTGTGAAAGCGGATGCAATCTTGTGCAGAATGTGGCCACCGTCTGCGTATGCAAGGGTAAGGTTGTGTATAGCCAGTGAAACCTGGCCAGGCACTCTACAGACTCGTCGCGCTCGCGGTGACCTAGTGCGCGACTGTTGGCATGTCGCTCTAAAAGAGCTTCCTCCAGGTCGCAGTGTATCCGAAGGCGAAAGGCCGCGCCAGTATCGTAGACGATGTCGAGATAGACCAGGTTCTCGATGCCCACGTCCATGTTCTCGCGACCCAGGTATGTGGTGATGTTTTCGTGAGCAACCGCCAGGCGCTTATCAATGTCGAGCAGGAACTCAATCTTGGCTTCGTGAATGGCGATCAAGTTCTCGGGCCACTTGACTGATGCCTCAAAGTAGAGGTTGACGTCCATGGGTTCGACAGAGTCTTTGTGGAAGGCTAGCGTAGGGACCTCAACAGAGGAGTACCGGAACATGGGCGAAACGGGAGACAGCTGTCGTATCTGCAGCGGCATCTCCTCCAGGTTGCGAATGTCGCGCTCAAAAGTCGTAAAAGCGCGCCTGGCAGCGTCAAAGGCTTCTTTGTCGAGATGCGACAGCTGAATGGTCGAGGAGAAGTCGCTTCCGCGGAGCATCAATTCATCCTTGATAACTTTCATGTGACGTTTGAGGGCGAAGCGAGCAATCTCCTCTGAGATTTGGCGCGGAAGTCTGCTCGACCACTCGACGCACTCAAGTATACTCCCGTCCTTGAAGCGCCGCAGCTCGGCCTTGTCGCCCCAGAACTGACGGAAGATGGCAGCCTCCTTTGGATCCTCCGCGGGAGGTCCGTACTCCATCTGGCGAGACATGTTTGCCGGGTCAAATATCACGCCGACGACGACCTTTGGGGTCTGGGCCGGGGTCTTGACATTGAGCGGCCAAGATACTCCAGGCTCCTGCGTAAAGTGAACGAGCTGAGCACGTTCGCCGTATGCCATCTTGAGTATGCGGTGGGCCTCCAAGCTGAATTTGCAAGCCGGGCTGCTCCGATCGGCAGTGCCAGAGAATCGCGACAAAACGTCAGGACTTTGAATCTCAAAGATGGCGTCAAACACCTGGGGCACCGAGTCCGCCTTTATGATGAACGTAGCGTCAAACTTGTCCGTGGACTCGTCAGCAAGTAGGTCAGCCGTCGACTTTGCGTAAAGCTGAAGCAGACCGGTAGACCATGGCGTCATCTTGAATGCGATGTTGACTTCTCGGACTGGGTCGAATAGAACAGGGCCTGGCTCCCGGAAGGTCTTGGCGTCTGCTGTGGTTACAGTCAAGGCAAACGCCTTCTTGTTGAAATCCGTTGTTGCGAGGAACTGAATGGCCGCCTTGAAGAGCTCCGTGCTGCTGAGCGATGCCGACAGGGTGGGTTGGTCGTCACTGCCGCCCGTGCCCAGCAGCAGCGCAATCATAATCGCCCACTCAAAGTGACCAAACCCGCCTTGAGAGACTGCGCCTCCGAAGCCGCGTTGCTGCAGCCATATCCTTCCGAGAATGCAGGCATCGGGAAAGGCAGGGCATTCATTACGTGCGTGGGCGAGGACGCGCAAGTATGGGATGAATGTTCTCTCCGCATTCAGGGTGGAGTTGTAGAAGGGCGTGACCAAAGACTTTTCCTTGGTTGCCTCCCCGTTTCGGTTAAACTTGGAGGCGGGAGAGAGTTTGGTCCAGGGGAAAAGCTCGTCGGGAGCGCAAGGTATCAGTCTTATGCTATGTTTGAGCTCGCGGCGGGTCTTCTTCTTGGCCTTGCCCTCTGCGTTGGGGGCGGTGGCTCGATGGTGGATGACGAGCAACGGCAACAAGGGGTTGTCGTTAAGATGGTCAAAGGCCAAGTCCACGGAGTCACCAAGCGCGGAGCGCACATGGACTGCAATGTAGGCGAGATAGTAGGCTCTTCGGTAAAAGTAGCGCATGTCCAGGTAGTCCTTTTCCTGGAAGAGCGACTTGGGCATCTGGACAACCATGTCGACGTCAAGCGCAGGCTGAGTCTTGACCATGGTCCTGGAGACGTAGCTCCCGACGACGTTGCATTGCGACGGTTTCGCGTACGAGACTTTGTATGGCGCATCTTCCGAGGGTTTTGGGTCTGGATAGGGAACGACGGCGCCGTGCGTCTTCTCCAACTTGGCGGTGGCCTCGCCGATCTATGCTGGGGTCAGCGGCCGCTCGTGGTCCTGCTGGGGCGAGACAGAACAAACGGGGACGGGCTCGTGAGGTTCAATTGCGTCGAGTATTTCCTTGAGACGAAAGAGCTGGGCATCTACGCCCTTGAGCGCCTTGTCGTAGTTGAGTTTCGCCTCGTTTAAGAGCTGGTCGGTCTGGAGGACAAAAGTGGTGGCCGTCGACACTTGGGCGGCGCTTCGAGACTCGAAGTTGATAAGGCCATGGTGCCGCAAGCCGGCGCCTGCATGGTCAATCTTGCGACGCTTTGAGCTCGAGTCCATGATGCTGGCGGGAGCGTCAGTGTGAGGTGCCTTTTGACGATGGAAGCTGTTCAGGGACTTTTTTTTGGACCTGCAGCTGCGGGGCGATAAGCCGATAAACCCGAAATGTCGCGTGCTTACCTAACCTCGCTTCACCATTGTCGCAGTGGAATCATTCCGCACATTCCGCACCGAGAAAGATGGGCATTTAATGACAACTGCCTGTCTCTACGGAAAGGCTTATATTTCTTCGGATATGGTAAACCTAGTCTATAACGATCACGTGAGGTTACGATATTCGGGTTATACCGATAAGATTGCGTGCATCGGCCTATAATTAGTAGGAAATTTCGTTATCCCCGATAATAGCGATATCGTTCTATATCTACTAATAAACCTTATTTTCCTACTAAAGTATCGGTATAAGTACGTACCGCCTCTTTTTTAATAAGCTACCCTAGGGCATATATTTATAAAATCTTTACCTTCTATTATAACTCTATAGTTAATTTAATTAAGCTCGTACGTATTAGAAAATATGCCTAATATAGGAATATAGGAATATAGAATAAATACCACAAGGAAAAGGGTTATAAGTTATAACCCCTAATAACCCTAACGGTCCCGACGGTAGCGTTATTAGCCCCGTTATAACCCCGGCAGTAGCCTTATTATAACTCGGATGACAGCGTTAGCGGCTGGGTCACGTGCTCCTAATAGGGCTCTATTAGGAGCCCGGTAGGCCCGGGTTAAGCTCTTTATAGGCTCTATAAAGGGGGCCCCTTCCCCCCCCTTCCTAGCTAGAGCAGATACTTTAAGATAACAATAACTGCCCTTTGCGATAAGATATCTTACGTATAATCCCTACTAATACTAATTAGTGATTAAATAGATTTAATTATAGAATAGTAAGGCAAAAGAGATAGATTTTAATCTTCGAAAGTATAGTAGAATCTTTATTCCTTACGGACGCTATTTCCGCGTATCTTTACCTTCGGGTTCTATTGCGTACACCTAGAGAAGTTTATCTATGCTAAGAATAAGGCATCTCGCTAGACCACCGGTTAAGATACCTTTAAGCTGATTAATTAATGCCGCTGCTTTCGTAGACTATAGTAGCCTAATCGATAGTGCGTCCCTAACGCAACGAGCCCGCTGCCCGCTCCCGGTAAGCACGAATCTATTAAAGATTGCTGCTTTCGCAGACTATAGCATATCTATAATCGACACCTATTGCCCTAAAGGGCAAATATCGGAACCCCTTTTACAACGTTATTTTCGCAGACTACAACCGACCTAAAGCGACGACCGCTATTTATCACGATAAATATCGCGAAGAGCCTCGCGACTAGTTATCTACGATAACATTAACGAGCCTAAATATTACCGCAGCCGCCGACGCGCCTACGGTAGATAATCCCGTCGCAATAAGAGCTCCTTAGCCGGAAGGGTCTACCGACTAGTTAAATAGTATCTCGATCTACGAGTCGCTATACTAATAAGTCGACTTTAATCTTCCGGATCTTAACGAAAAGGCTAATCCCGACGAATAAAGTCAATTAGCTTTATTAATATACGTCGTCCGGTTTATATTAAGTATAGATTACTATAAATATATATAAGGGTATACTCTACTTAGCTAATTCGGTTAGGGTTTCAGATCTTAGAAAGAGACCACCTAGGATAAAATCCATCGGGACATAGGAGGACCCTCCGGACTATCATTAGGAAGAATAGGGTATATATAGGACAAAGAGACGGACCGATCGTGCCGTAATTTATATTGCTATAGGCTTCCGACGACCTACTACCCTAGCCATAATAAGAATTCCTCGAGATAGACTTCGACGTTAGAATAAAAGCCTACGTAGAGAGGAATAGGATGCGAGCCTAACTCGGCTTACCGCCGTACGACTTAAAAACGTCGTCTTTAGCCTCGCCCTTACCCTCGCCCTTGATCTAGCACGACCCCGATCCCGACCCTAACTCCCGATAAAACCGCGATCCCGATCCTCCCTCCGGCTCCTATAGGCACGGCCCTAATGCCGACCCTACATTAACAGCTAACCTACTAAGCTCTCGCAGTTCTTTAGACTGCCTACTAAGCGACGAACTAATCGGCTCTACTATTAATTCTCGCAGTAGCAGCTCTTATAGCAGCTCCTAAAGCGAACCTACCATCGAGTAAAGCAGCCCTCGAAGCAGCCCTTAAGGCAGCTTTCTTAAACTAATAGCAAGCCCCTAGCAGAAAACCGTTACTGCCACTATTAAGCCCTAAAGCAGCTCTTAAAGCAGCTCTATCGAATTATCGAAGCCGCTAATATAGAAGCTTCCACTAATATTAAGCCCCTAGCAGCCCTACCGTTACTGTAAAACACTATTCGAATCTCGCAACGCACTCTTCCGCTACTTAGGCAAAGGATGCCCTAGTATAAAACACGCGTAGATTCCTACTAAGACCGTTATACCTTAAGCCCGGCATTTTAAGCAGGCTAATTGTAGGTCCTGCAATTCCTAATTTAACTCCTATAACGCGCTCTTTCGTTACCTTATTAAAGGATATTACTACTAGAAGCCTATATAAGCTTCCCCTTAGCCCGTTATACAAAAGGGCAACTAGGCATACGCTAACTAGGCATACGCTAACTAGGCATACGCCACCTAGGCATACGCCAACTAGGCATACGCTACTAAGGCATACCTTCTATCGTTACTTTAACGCAGGATGCTACTATAGAAGCCCTGTATAGGCTTCCCCTTAATTAGTCACCCGGCAAGCGCAGACGCCCCGGCTAACGACTACATTCTTTATTCTTCCGAGATTTAGCAGAGCGCTTATAGCTCCGCGTGATAACAACAGCAGCCTCGCGAGCCTAGACCTCCGCTAATCTCACTATCTCATTTATATTCATTCTTTATATTCATTAGGCCCCTTTTGGCCTAATACGCGTAATTAATTAGTTGCGGTTGTAAGCTTTAAAGAAGAAGCTTGAAAGAGAAAACTGCTAGTATAGGAATATAGGAATATAGGATAAACACCACGAGGAAAAAGGTTATAAGTCATAACCCCTAATAACCCCGACGGTCCTAACGGCAGCGTTATTAGCCCCGTTATGACCCCGGCAGCAGCCTTATTATAACTCGGATGACAGCGTTAGCGGCTAGGTCACGTGCTCCCAACAGGGCTCTGTTAGGAGCCCGGCAAGGCCCGGGTTAGGCTCTTTATAGGCTCTATAAAGGGGGCCCCTTTCCCCCCCTTCCTAGCTAGAGCAGATACTTTAAGACAATAACAACTGCCCTTTGCGATAAGATATCTTACGTGTGATCCCTACTAACACCTAAGGTATTAAATATATATCGTTAGGGAATTTCCTAAGCTATAAAAGAACGAGCTTAAGGGGGGGTATATAATTATTATTAATCCACGAAGGGACATAGCTATAGACTAGGTGTAAATATCTATATATACGATATAGAGGTTACGTAGGATAATATATAATATAACCTAATACTATAATAGTATATCCCCCTTAAATCGGCGTTCGACTTAAACGCTTAAAAGGGGCAATAGGCTAATAAAAACAAAGGAAATCTATATTAATCGATCCTAAAAGCCGCCCTAATATAGAACGAGAGAGGAATAAGGAGAAATAAAAGGTAAAATTAAAAAACCAACGCGTGCCGTTATAATGTAAATTATATTAATAAATTATATTTATTATTACTTAAGCGGAGGTAAAGACGTAAGTATAAGAGAACGAGCTTAGGGGGGGGTATATAATTGTTATTAATCCACGAAGGGACACAGCTATAGACTAGGTCTAAATGTCTATATATACGATATAAAGGTCACGTAGGATAATATATAATATAACCTAATACTATGATAGTATATCCCTTTTAAATCGGCGTTCGACTCGAACGCTTAAAAGGGGCAATAGGCTAATAAAAACGAAGGAAATCCATATTAACCGGTCCTAAAAGCGGGCCTAATATAGAACGAGAGAAGAATAAGGAGAAATAAAGGGTAAAACTAAGAATCTAACGCGTATCGTCGTAACGTAAATTATATTAATAAATTATACTTATTATCACTTAGGCGAAGGTAAAAGTATAAAGAAGGCTATATAAAAGGCCGGTTTAAGCTTAGTCGGGTTAAAGGCGTAAAAAGCCTTAAGGTCGTCCTAGCAGCCGTTAAAGCAGGAGGAGTCCTCTTATATAATAGGGCTATAATACTATTAAACGCGATACTTAATCTTCCTAAAGGCGTACTAGCGTTACGTAAGGATAGAAGAAAACTCTTACTTAAGGTACGCGTTATCGCCGTCGTCTTCGCTAAAGGAAAGGAGAACGCTATTATCGGTAGGCCGGACGTTAAGCTCCGACTAGCTAGGCAAAGGGGGCTCTTAGGTCTTAGTAAGGAGGGAGTAATAAAAAATAAGGTAAAGGCGGCTGCCTTTAGGGAGGCGAAGAAGATACGCCGTCTTATATACTTTAAGGACCTTTTATAGGCCCTCCCGCTTATAGTCGAGCTTCTTTATAAGGCGGAGGGTTTAGATCTAGCGGGTGCTAAGGAATACTATATCGCTAGGCTAGTACGCTAGGGCGGGAGTCCGCCGGGCGTTTACGTAGTAAGCTTAAGTAGCTTAAGCATCTTTAATTATATCGCAGAGGAAGTTAGAGATACGCTAAAGGCGGGAAGCGAGCGTATTACCGTAGAGGTATTCCTTCCGCTACTAAAGGGTTATACCGGGCGGGGGGGGACTAAAGGGCTTAGTGCTAAGCTTCGGGTAGAAGCTATAGTTAGCGAAGAAAGGGGAAAGGCCGGTAGATTTAAAGACCTAATTATTAATAGTAAACTTAGCGAAGGGAAGGAGGTCGACCTAATCGTCCTAAAGGTAGGTAGTATAATAACGAAGGTAAACCTCTATCTAAGCGTTCGCGATCTTAGTCTAACCGTCGGTTTAAGGGTAGTAGGCGAAGCTAAGGTAAAGGCGGTAATTAAAGCGATAATTAAGCTATTACTAAAAAGCTAAAATAAACTAAGTGCTATAGTCGCTAATAATAAAGGCCGGGGTACTATAAAAGAACTAAACGTAAGAAACGAATACGTTAATAACGTCTTTAATAGTTATCGAGGGTATTAAGATATAGTAGCGTATCTTCGTAAAGCGGTCGACGATAATAAGGATATTAAAAAACTTAACGCCGTTACGGCGGTAGATAGGGAGGTCGGTAATAAAATCGACGGATATATCGGTCTATACGGCGAAGGGAATACTTAAGGGCTAGAGTAAGCCTTAGGGGAAAGAACGAAGGGATTTAGCGCGTAGGCATATATAATAATTCTATATAAAGCTAGAAAGAGACTTATGTATATTAGGCTAGATATAAGACCGGCGGTAGAGGCTAGCTGTCTTCGTATGTCTAAGGTAGCCGGTAAAGGGGGAGGTATAAGCGCGGACGAGGATCTAAAGAATTAAGGCGTCGTTAGGGGGAATAAAGAGCCGGCCTTAGAAATAGAACCGGCCTTAGACCTTAGAGAGAGCGGTCTTAAGGATTAAGCGGAGAGGGGCTCGAAGGGGGTAAGGCTAGCAGGGCTAAGGGGACTAAAGAGCTACGCGAATAGCGGAGATAAGCGGGGAGGAGGAATAGGCCTAGTTGATAAGGTTATCGATCGGCTTAAAGTCGTCGAAGGCGTAAAGGTTAAGGTAGTCGGAATTCTATTTATAAATTCTATTTATAAACGAATTAGACTCTTTAATAGTATTAAAGGCGGTAGTAGTATTAAGATAGAGGGAGGCATTAACCTTAGACTTAAGGAGGATAACCTAATATTAGTAGTTAATCCTCTCGTCGGCTCGGTCGGTAAAGGAGAGAGGGCGGGAGCTAGGCAAGCGGCTAAAGGCGTCGGGAGAATAGCTTAAGAGCTAGGCTAAAAGATAATCTTAAAATTAAAACGACTAAGGAATTCGGCCTAGCGGGCCTATCGCTAGTTAAAGAGCTTCGTAATTATAAAATACTAAAGATTCTTATTATCTAAGGCTATCTTAAACTTAGGTAGGCCTTTAAGCTTAAGGCGCTACTCCTTAAGAGATTTTATAATCGCGAGGAGTTCCTTATTATAGATCTCGTAGTTATACTCTTAAGCGGAGTGTTTTAACGAGAAGAAAGCAACCGGATAATAACGACTATCGTCGAGGAGCTATATTAGTATACCCTTAGCGGCTTAGTTAAAAGCATCTATCTAAACTATAGTCTTACGATAGGGGTTAAAGTATATAAAGACTAAAGCGGTAGTAAAGGCGTGCTTAAAGGCTTTAAAAGCGTAGGCATAGGCGGGAGACTAAATCTAAGGGGTAGAGTTCTTAATAAGGGCGTTTAAAGGGCTTATAAGCTTAAAAAAGCCGCGAATAAAACGCCGATAAAAATTAGCGAATCTTAAGAAGCGCCGGAGGTCTTTAATAAAGGAGGGGGTAGGCTAGTCTAAGACTATATAAACCTTTTTAAGGTCTATACGAATGCCCTTATCTAAGATAATTAGGCCGAGGTACTTAGTCTTAGTAATATAGAAGTTATATTTATCTACGTTAAGCTAGAGGCCGGCGGCGTTAAGGCGCTTAAGAACCGTATTAACGTAGGCCTAGTACTCCTCCTATATCTTTAAGAAGATTAAGATATTATCTAAATAAGTAGAGTAAAACTTATTAAGGATACTATAAAAGGCTATATTAATAAAACTCTAGAAGTAAGATAGGGCGGCGGTCAGGCTAAAGGGGGTAATATAATACTCGAAAAGCCTATACTCTATAGCGAACGCGGTCTTTTACTTATATCCTTTAGAAATACGAAAGCGATTAAACGCCGCGATAACGTCGATCTTAGTAAAAAATTTCGCCTTCCGGATATAGGCGAGCCTTATTTTAGCCGTAATAGTTAACGTAAAAATAGACGCCTTTACTTAGCTTACGGGTAAGTATAATAAAGGCAATAGCGGGGGAGGTAAAGCGGTAGATAAAGCCCTTCTTAAGCTGCTCGTTAATATACGTACGGGCGATCTAGTTCTTAGCTTCGCTAAAAGGGCAAAGGCGGGTATAAGGAGGTTATATTCCTTCTTTAAGGTTAATTTTAGTATGAACGGTATAGTAAAAGGCGAGCTTATCGGCCTCGCTTTTAAGCTATATATAGATTATATAGTAAAGCTCCTTAAGGACTTTAGCCTAAAGCTCGTTAAGCGTATAAAAGACCTTTTCTTACTTCTTAAAGAACTTAGCGATATCGTTAAGGGAGATCTTATTAAAGTAGATCTTATTAAGGTAGTCGTCGACGAAGTCGTAAAAGCGGGGGTTAAGGCAGGCTTTTACGTCTTTAGCGTCTATATATCTAGTTAAAATAGCTTAGTAAAAGTCAAGCGCAATAGTATAGACGCCCCGAAAGCGAGGAAAGCAAATAGACGATATTTAGCCGATAGGCCCTATAGTTATTGCTTAAGTCCTAGAGTTATCGGCGAATAAAGTATCGATTAAGGACGCCGTAGCGATAGTATAGGAAGAGATAAAGCTAAAGAAGACGCGCGGAGAGAAAACCACCCTATTAGAACGACTCCTTACTAAAAAGAATATATAAGATGCCTTAGAGAAATCGATATCCTTATTAGAGGAAGAAACCGAAGATTAACTATATCGTTAATTATTTAAGGGACCCTTTATAAGCATAAATAAACCTATTATAGTAGAGTCTTAAGAAGATTACGCGAATATAAAGCGTATAACGCTAGCGGTTGTTAAATCCGAAACATTTTCGGCGTTTAGTAAAGAGAATAGAGACGAAGATATAAAGGCGAATACGAAAGGAGACACCGGCGATAAGAGGAATGTCTAGAAAAGGATGTCGCCTAAGAAAAAGGGCAAAAAAGCCGTGCATATAAAAAGTCGCCGGGCGAAAGGGTGCTAAGTCACCGAGCTATACTATATTAAGTGCCTTAATAGCAGTATATAAGTGTTTAGCGATAACGAGGACGATACTAGAATAGTCGAACTATATTATGTATAGGAGGATGCACGATTAAGTAGATGCATTTAATATAACTCGTGCGGTAACCTCTGCGAATCGGTAAGCTCCTCGTTCCCTATTAAGTCGGGATATAGTTGCTAATAAAATTATAGGCATTTCACTTAGTAGTAGGTAACGCCTTTCTTCTTCTTATAGTCCTTAATTTGCTAGACCGACTATTCTCCTTCCGTATCGTCGAGGTTAGGCATCGGCAGTGATTCGCTAGGGTGTTAGTTAGTAGCCCGTTCTACCTACGGCTTAAGAAGACTAATGTAAAATATATTATAAAGCCGGTCGTATTTCTCTAGTAGGGCTAGGCGGTACGCCTGCTTGCTAATAGCTTAAAGGACCCTAAAAGGTCTAATGTATTTAGGTAATAACTTCCTTCTTTAGTCCTTAAGGCGTAAGTTCTTCGTAGAGAGTCCTACTAGGTCCTTAACCTTAAGGGTAAGTAGCTTGTAATAGAGGTTATAGAATTTCTTTTGCGACTCCACAGCTTATCGCTAATAAGTCTCTAGCTTTTTCCTTAAGTCTGCTAATTTGCTAATGCGAGCTCTCGCTTCGGGTACTCCCCTACTAGTAGCATCGTTCGTAAGGTAGATATAGTAGTCTAGTTAGTATCCGAATAATGCCTTATTAGGCGAAAAGCCTATAGTTGTATTCTTCGCATTGTTGTAAGCGAACTAAGCCTCTCGTAGTAGTCTAGGCTAGTTGTTCTATTCGGCATTTATATAATACCGAAGGTAGTATTATAGTGTCTAATTCACCCGTTCGGTCTAACCGTCGGTTTATAGGTAAAAGGCTATTAATAACCTACGTTTTATCTATAATATATAATAGAGGTCTAACTAAAACTTACTAGTAAATAGAGATCCTCTATCGGAAACAATGCCTTTCGGTACTCTATAGATAAGCTTAATCTTATAATAAAAAGCCTTAGCTAACTTAAGCGCTCTTATTGTCTTAAAGACCGCGAGAAATACGCTATACTTAGTGTATCGATTAACGATTACTAGTATTACGTTAACTTCTCTACTATCGAACTATAACTCCGGAAAACCGGTAGTAAAGTCTATAGAGACCTCTTCCTAAGGTCTTATAGGAATAGGCAGCGACTTAAGGGCGCCGTATAGGCGATGCCGCTTTAGAACAGCGCCTTAATAGATATAATATAAACGCACGTAGGTATTTATATTACGAGCTATTCCTTCCTAAAAGAATTTCCGGGATAGGAGGTCTTTCGTATAGGCTATTCCGAAGTATCCTATAAGGGGATCGTCGTAGTAGAGCTAAATAAGCTCTTGCCTTAAGGCAACCTCTACGGGCATTACGATTTTTCCCGAATGTAAAATAAGTCCGTCTAGGCTTAATAACTAAGGACTTACCCCTTCTTTTAGAGTACTTTCGGCCTATACTCGCTATATAGTCTACGGATCTTCCGCTTAAGTCCTCTTAAGGAGCTTAAAAAGGGGCTCGGAGATATTACTCTTATAGACCCCTTTATAACGAGCTGCTAACCTAGCTAATTGTCTTTAACACCGTTGTTTATAACTAACGATATCTTTAACCTAGGTAGCTAACTTAGCGGGACTCGTTCCCGAATGCTAAGCGATTAAATCTTAGAGAGCTTATGCATTTTCGTTACGTAAAGACATCTCGTTAAGCTTAAAGATAGTAGAGACCTAAGAACTCGTCTTAAGGTCGCTCTTTATAGAATCTATAGCTATATACACCTACCGAATAACTACTAACTTCTATTATAGTTCTAGGAGTAGCTCTATAGACGGTAGGGCTTCGCTTATAAATTCTAGCTTCCTTAATAAAGCATCGGTAGGATTTAATTTACCGGCTTAGTATTTAATTATAAAATCGAAAGGAGCTAGGTATATACACTAACGTGCTTATCTTCTATTAAAGGACACTTGCTTTATAAAGCCTTAAAGGTTTTAGTAATCTAATAAAACTTTAACGGTATTCGCCGCCCCTTTAACGTAGTATCGCTAATGTTTAAATAACTTAACCATAGCAAATATCTCTTAATTAAGGGTGCCGTAGTTAAGCTTAAGGCTAGTAAACTTCCGTAATTAGAAAGCAATCGGATAATAGTAGCCTTCGTTATCAAGCTACGAAAGAATGCTAGCTATTGCGAAAATTAAGGCATTAGTCTTAATGCGAATCGGTCTTTAAGGGTCGAAGTATCGGAGAAGTAGGGCTATTATAAAGGCGTTCTTTACGGCGTAAAACGCTATTAATTCGCTAGTGTTTAGCTATACTCGTCCGGGCTTTCTTCCTTTAACGCTCCCCTTTAATAACGTAGTAAGAGGGGCAATAATGCTAGAGTATCCTAAAATAAATCGTCGGTAATAATTTATAAAACCGAGAAAAACTTAAATATTATAGAAAGAATAAGGTTCTTCTTAATTTATAATAGCCTTAACATAGGCTAGGTCTATTATAACTCCGTTAATAGATAGGATAAATCCTAAAAACTCTAAAGACTACTTATAGAAAGTGTACTTTAATAAATTAGCGAATAGCTCGGTATTCTTTAGTCGTTTAAGGATTTATCGTAAGTATTCTATATGCTCCTCGTAGGTCTTAGAAAAGATTCAAATATTATTAAGGTAGACGACGTAAATAGTATTTATAAGGCCTTTAAGAGCTTAGTTAATATATAACTAAAATATAGTAAAGGCGTTAGTTAATCTAAACGGTAATACTAAATACTCGTAGTAACTATAGCGAGTACGAAAGGCTATCTTCTATTTATCCCCTCCCTTAACCCGGATGCGTTAGTATGCGTTTTTTAGGTTAATCTTCGAAAAGTACTTAGCCCTTTAATAACGGTCTATAATCTCCGAAATAAAGGGGAGTAGGTAGCGATTTTTATCGGTAATGCTATTAACCCCCCGGTAGTCTATATAAAGGCGTAAAGTGCCGTCTTTCTTAGGTATAAAAAGGATAGGAGCCCCGGCCGAACTCTTAGATTTCCGAATAATGCTACGCTTAAAGGACTAATCTAACCACTCCTTTAGAACCTAAAGTTCGGATTAAGAAAAAGGGTAAATAGGTCTAAAAGGCGGCTTAGAGTCGGGCAATAGGTTAATCGCATAATCGGTGCCTTTCTTCCTTAGTAATAAATCGGCCTTATGCTTAGAAAACATATCTTAAAAGTCTAAAAGAGTCGCCGGTATTTCCTCCTTTATTCGCTCGGGGTTTGCTAAGTTATTATCTTTATCGGGAAATAGCATAAAATTTAAGTCCGGTATAACTATATAGACCTATGCCTTATTCTAATACTTATGTAAAAATTTCTACGGTTAGCGTAATAACACCTTAGAAAGTTAGTGTTTAAACTACTAAGCGCGTTTAAAAGGAACGAGATAAATATATTCCTAAGAAAGTACGGGTATACTAAGCAAAACTAGTGCATCGTCGGGTTTTAATCCGTTATCGATGCCGATATAAGGGCGAATAACTATCTTTTCCATATAGCGATTGTCTTAGAGTTAGATAGAAACTTCTTAAACTCCGTATCGTCTTATAAGCGTATTCCCGACTACCTTTAATCTAAGGGTTAATAAAGGAAGCTATCGTAGCCTTTATTTTTAAGCAAAGTTTATATCTATTAGGTCTACTTTACTACCGTAATTGAGATTAACGATAATTTCATAAGGTATTCGCCTTAGTAGCTTTCTAGTAGCACGTAGTCTCTTAACTACCTCTACCTATAGCTTAGTCGAAGGAGAGGCATTTACTTCGACTTTTAGGCGTTTCCCTCCTTCTTCGTCGTTTTTTAATCGGCTACGGCTCGGTTAGCTTTCGCTATCGCCTAGCAATCGGCTTATATATAGCCTAGTTTCTTATAATACTAATAAATAACTATGCCGGATTAGCTTTTACTATTTCTATACGAATTTCCTCCCCGGTTATTGCTACGGCTATTCCTACCGTATTTATTCCTACCGTTGCGACTATTGCGACTATTTCCTCGGCCGTTCCTACGGCCGTTGCTACGACTATTTCTACGGCTATTCGAGGTCGATCTAGCGGCGTCGGAATCTTAATAATTGTTAGTAGATCTATTTCGGCCTTTACGTCGGCGATAGCCTATCGAATAAGAGCCTCTTACCCCTTAAGTAGAGGTCGACTAATCGTTAGTTAGCTTTACGGAGCGCTTCTTATTTCTAAGAGTATCCTAGAAGCGTTAAGCGAGTTAGACTATCTCCTTATAAGTATTGTCTTAAATAGACGCTAAATAAAGGGAGATTTAGTCCTAAAGATCGGGACGTAACTTCGTAAAAAAGGAAAGTATACGAGTTTTTTCTAGCGGACGTTTTAGGTATTACTTAAGGGAATCTAAGTAAAGACTAAAATCGAGGGGGGATTAACCCTCTCGTTAGCGTGCTTCCTATAGTTATATAGCTAAGAGAGTCTCGCGATTAGTAGTATCTTTAATTAAAATTAAAGTCTAATTACGAAAATTATCTTAGTTAGTATAAAGCAATTCCCTCTCTATAAGGAGCTTTTCGTCGAGGTATTGCCTCTATCTCGCCTTATAGTCTACGTATATATAGTTAAGGGTATATAAGATTTTATTCTTATTGCGCTTAAAACGACGTAGGGCAGCGATAAAGGCATCCTTAAGATCGCTAATCTAATCGAGACGTTTTTAAGGGTTAGTCGGTTATAATAATTAAGGAATGTTTTTTATTTTAGTTTCCTTACTATAACTCTCCCTCGATTTGGTTTACTATCGGCGACGTTTATATAAGTCCTTGCTAAATAAGTTACCCTATTGCGAAAATTCCTCTTAAAGTTCCGCAATCCTATCTCTTAATCTTTTCTCCTCCTTTAGCTCTACGGCTCTTGCTTAAAGGGCTACGAGGATATCTATACGCGGAGGGGTAGGTCGTAAAGGGCCGGCTTGCGTTTAACTTCGCGAGGGGATAGATTAGGCCCCTTTAGGCAGCAAAAAAATTAGTAATAGCGTCTTAAGACGCTCGTTATAGCCCTTATATAAGTTAGTATATTCGTCTTCTAATATTAGTTCCGTTACGTAAGGTGACGGCGATAGGCTAGCGACTTAATAGCTACTACGACCTATTCGGCCTACTCGGCCTACGCGGCCTATACGTCCGGAAACGCGCCTGCCGCGCGGCGCTATCGCTCCTAGGTAACTAAAAAAAAGAAGCTTTAGAAATTATAAGAAGATAGACTAAAGGTACGTTTAGGAAGGTAGGAACGATGGTTAAAAGTACGAATAATCCTTTATTGCAATACGGTTGCCCTCTCGTAGTAAGACTAAAGCTTGCCCCTCTTCTAAGATATGTCGGGGCCTTAGGGATATACCCTTAGGCCTCGAGAGGGGTTATCGGGGACTAGTTAGCGACTAATAGCCGAATAGTCCCTAAGCTAAAATGCATTATCTATCGTGCATATATCCCTATCTCCCGGCTCTATAGTTGCGCGGGTAGCTGCGTTATAGTAAGGGAGGCTAAAAATAACCTTATAGCTAAGCTTTATAAGAAAGAAGTAGATAGACTTAGTATAGGCGTTAATCTAAGAGACCGAAAAGGCGTAATAGGTAATAGAGCTAGACTTATAGTCGCTACTATCGGCGAGAGAAAGCCGGCGTAGGAATTAAAGCTAGCGGATAGGAAGGGCAAGGCGGTGCATAGTTTAAGCGTATATAAAAGCGTATCTAAAATAGCCGGAGTCGATTAAAGCACTTATAATAATATCGGCGGATATAAGGGATAAAGGCATAAGTAAAGCACGCGGTTATATTCCTATAGGGAGGCAAATATCCTCCTTAGTATTAAACGAAGCTATAAACTTAAATACTTAGAGCTCTATCGCGTAAAAAAGCGAGGGAGCTACGTATTTCCTAAGGATAGGGAAGAGGTAAAGAGGTCGTCTACTTCGCCCTTAATAAAGCCTTACTTAATAGCGCGAACCTAATAGTAAGGGGGAAGGGGTTCGAGCAAGCGTAAGGCAAACGTACCGCTACTACGGCTACGGCCGCGGCTAAAGCCGGAACCGGCGCTAGGACTAGCGCTAGGGTTAACGCCGGGATTAGCACTAATACCTTTATTAAGGTAGGTCTAGGCGGTATAGGTACCGGTAGCCGGCTAAGCGTAATAAAGGCAAAGACGGTTCTTAAACCGCCGTTACTTCTTAGCGTTAGTAAGCCGGGCCCGGAATATATCGAGCTATATTAGGTTATTAGTAAGAGATACGGGTAAGGTAGGCGAGGTAGGGCTAATGCGAGCGGGGTTACTAAGCGGCTAAAGTTAAGAACGGGCCTTAATACGCTGCTAGTTGTCTTAAAGCGTAGAATATATCTTAGCCTAAGCCGTAAAGTCGTTATAGGCCGGGCATTTAACCTATAAAGTAGCGGCGTTAGTAAGTTCGATAAAGACCTTTAAATAAAGGTAGGCGACGTAAGTAATGCCGTTAAACGATAAGTCGGCTTAAAGCTAGGTAAACTTCGAATAGAAGTCCGGCTAAGAAATATTCTTTATCGATAGGGTATTAAAGTCGGCCTTTAACTAAGCATAGGTAAAATTAGCACTAAAGATAAGGCTAAGGTCGTCGGTAAGAGCTTTAATAGTAGTATACTATTAATTAGCGAAAGACTTATTATCGAGGACGTCTTAAAGAACGCTAGCGATAATAAAAGCGGCCCGGCCGGTAAGCCGGCTAGCCGCGTAGAGAATACGATCCTACTCTATAAGGTATAAGGCGGCGTCCTAATAGAGCTTAATAGTAAGGCCGTTGCGCTAGGTCCGGAAAGCCTCCTAACGTTGCTTTTAAGTGCAAAAGTCGCCGGCGAACCTTTTAGGGTCGGCTATACGGGAACGGGTAAAGGCAGGGGCGGGGGCAAGGGCCTAGTCTTAAGCCGCGTCGCGTTCGGTTAGGACGAGGAGAGAGGACGTAGCGCGGTTAAGCTAGCGCTAAAGATCGGCAGCGTACTCTTAAGCAATAGCTACGTGCTTTTAAGCGACGAGCACTTCTATATTTAACTTAACGTAAGCATTATAAAGGTAAGTAAAGGCCTTAATCTAAGGGGCGCGGAAGTCGTAAGTAGCGTTAGCCTAAATATAGGCGAACGTGCCGAATGTAGGCCGTTAGGCCTAAAGAAGGGCGGCGAGACGGGGGTAGTAGGAAACGTACTCGGTCTAAGGCTTTAGGTCGGTAAAAGCCGGCGGGGTAATGGCTAGGGTAGCAGACGGGGAATCGGCCTTTATATAGTCGGTTATCGTAGATTATAAGGCAATAAGATAGGGTAGGGGAAAGGTAAGGAGGGAAATCTATATAATTCGCATTAAGACGGCGTATTTATACTAAGAAAATTCTAATAATCGAGGAAAACTTAGTCGAAAGGGTCTAGCGAGGAGGCGGACTTACGTCGCGAAGAGGGGAGATTAAAAAAGAAAGGGGTAAGATAGCGAGATTATTTAATTAAGGGCAATAGGATAAAATAGTAGATTAAACTATAAGAGAATAAGCTTAAGGGGGGGTATATAATTATTATCAATCTACGAAAGGACATAGCTATAGACTAGGTCTAAATATCTATATATACGATGTAGAGGTTACGTAGGATAATATATAATATAACCTAACACCGTAACATAAGCTTAGCGGAAGTAAATCCGTTAAAAGTCGCGTAAAAACCTACTTTAGAGGCATTCCGATATTATTCGGTAGGTAGAATAATAGTACGGAAGAAAATTCTATTAATCGATAATTTCCGAGACTCTTAGCGCTAAATACGCCTACTTTAACGAGGCGAGGAGCTCCTAAATGCTTAAAGGAAAGGCTATAAAGCATCCTCTACTCGAAAATGCCCTTAACGAGGCCGTCTAGCGATTTAATAATACCGGGCACTTAGTTAACGGCGATATTATCGTCTCGCTAGCTAAAAAGCTATAGGCAATAATGCCTAACTTCTAAAGGCAGCTTAAGCTAAGCTTCTTAAAGGGCTAGCTTAACGGCTATAAGAAGAGGCATTACCTTAAGCGCTACTAATAGCACGGCGAGAGTAAGTCTACCGACTAATATAACTTTAGCGAAGGCCTCGCCGAGTCCTAAAGGATCTACGCCGAGTATAAGTCGAAAGATATCTATAACGCAGACAAGACTAGCCTTTTTTAAAAGGCCACGCCTATATATACACTTACCTTAGGACTATAAAAAGGCTTAAAAGGCAAGAAAGACCGTATTACGCTTTTGCCTTACTATAACGCTACCGGCGAACATCGGCTATAGCTTTAGGTTATTAATTAGTATAGTAGTAAACCCTTATACCTTTAGCCGCGCTAACTATAAAATCGCCGTAATGCTATTTTACTATCGCAATAATAAGATAGCTTAAATAACTATAGTTATCTTTACTGCCTAGCTAAAGTAGTTTAATGCCTAAATAGCTAGCCGTAAGGTATTACTCCTACTCGATAACTTTAGTGCCTATAAATATACCGTCCGTAATGCTAAAGCCGAAGGCTGGCTTTAAAACACGCGCTACTACTTCCTCCCGCTAAACTCGACCGCGTTATTCTAGCCGATAGATTAAGGGATTATTAATAACCTTAAGGTATACTATAAGAAGCTATAGCTCGAGTTCTTCTACTATTTTACGTTCTAAAGTCGCGACCCGATACGCGATATAATAATACTCTACGCTATAAAGTAGTCGATAGAGTTATAAAGCGCTATTAAAAATAAAACGATCGCTAACTATAATAGGCTAGGCAGAGTAATTATATAAGTGCCCTTTATATAGGTATAGAAATTATCTATAAAGAACTAAGTGTAAGCGCACCTATATATACGGATATATAGCTTTACGCACGCACCCCTTTGTCCGTATATGCCTTTTACCTTTATCTATACGAGCCCCTTACCTTTATTCGCACGAGCCCCTTTCCCTACCTATATATACCTCTTCCCCGCTCGTACATAAGAATACGGATTAAGTCGTAGACTTAATCTTACTAATAGTCGAAGACCCTTATATAAGACCTTTACCTTACCTAAGTGAAAATTAACGATATATTATATAAGGCCCGGCCGCGCTTTAGGCTATACGGCTCGCTTTAGAGAGCGTAAACCGTACCTTCTTCCGTCGTATCTATACTAGTATTATAGCGTTAAGCGGCCCGTCGTTTTCTCCGATAGCCTTAAAGCGTGCTTTAAAGCGATCGAGCGTTTCTATATCTATAAAGTCCGCTGCTAAGTGCTATATTAGGTCTTAGTACTTTTACTACCTTACGAAGACCTCGCGCTTACTACCGCGGCCGACCTTCTTCTATCGTACCGTAAGAAGTTCCTCTATTAGGAACTCTTCCTCTCCCTCTATTAGAATTATAGGAGGCTATAGGTCCGCTATTACTTAGCCGGGCATTAGATTTACTATAGCGCGTTAAAGAAGGTCTACGTTAAAATTAAGGTAAAACCTATTAGGTAATCCCTTTAGCTTAACGGCTTATAGGCTTAGTACTCTCTTAACTATAAATTTCGTATATAATTAATCGAGCTTTTTCTTTAGCCTTAAGGATACGTAATTCTATAGGTCTACCTAGACTTTATTACCTACCGTAAATTATTCTATAGGTTCCTATCGCTTATTAGTATACCGCTTTTAGTCCTACGCTATTAAGGCTATTAACGATTAATAGAAGTCTAAGACCTATTTAAGTCGTTATATAAAAAAGGCTATACGCCTTTCCGGGCTATTGCTAGACGGCTTCTCCGCTAATATATCTACGGCGATAGGAAATAGCGATATTAGCTTACACCCGTATAGTATAAAGAAAGGCAATATACTAATTAAAGAGTGATTTCTCCCGTTAAGCGCTATTTACGCTATAGGGAGTTACTTATTTTAGTCCCTTTAGTTACGGTCTATTACGCCCTAAAGGTAAGCTTAAACTTCCTAATTAAGCCGTTCTAGCCCTCCGTCGGTTTACGGATAATATACTATACTTAGCAGCTATATAATCTATAGTAGCCGATCTAAGTGCTATTAGAAACGGCTTATCTAATTTAAGCCTTTATCGCTTATAATAGACGTAAGCTATTAATAATATCGCACGTAGTATATTAAGAAGCGCTTTACGTAGATCTCTACTTCTATAAAAGGTATAGGTTCTAATATAACTTCCTTACTTAGATAGTCCTTAATTACCTAAAGATTACGGTTGCCGCTTTTTATAAGGAGGAGGTCTATAATAAAGTCTATGTTAGTTAGGCTCTACTATATAGGGTTAACTAAAGGGGTGTATGTATTCTATCTTATCATGCTAGCTAGAGAGGGGAAGGTATCGCGGAGATATAGTCTCGTTGCGTGTATATAATCACGTGGATTACGTGTCCGTAATAGCACCTTACGTATCCCTATATAGCCCTTATCCCTTATTCCCATAGTCTATCTAAATATATATATAAAACCGGTATAGTATAGGAAGTGATTTAAGCAGCCCTTTCTTAAGCGTACGCTAAATATTTTTACGCCTATAGATATTATAGTTACGGAGGAATCGTCTAACGTATAGCTAAAGGAGCGGCTAATAGAAGTCGCGGGATACGGCGGTAACTATCCCTTTACGGCTAAGGTAGCCGACGACGCTAGCGTTATATACTATTTAAATAAGCCGTCCTTAGAGCGCGTTCCCTTCTTCTAGCTTTAAGGGAGCGTCTCTTACTATAGCCTCTATAGTTATAGAGGAATTAAGAACCTAAAGCCGTCCGCGGAACCGTAGGTGCTTACGTAGGTCTATATAGCAGTCGGCTACCTATACCTTAAGGTTAAGTTTTAGGTCGAATCGTCGTGCTCTTGCCTTTACGCCGCGGCGTATACTACCGTAGGTAACGTCTTAAGCTACTAAGCGGTCTTATATACGCTAAAGCTCCTCGTCCTAAAAAGTCCGTCGGTTAAGGCCTATATTAGAGGTTAGCTTTACGTTTTAGGCGTTAAGGTTATCTTAAGTTATAGCCGTTGCGAAGTCCGCTTATAAGTATCGGGCTCTACGTCTTCGTTAATTAGCCCTTTAATTTCCGAACTAATAGACGAATTATTATTATTCTCGCTATTATTCTCGTCCTTATCGTCCTTACTATTAACTAAGACTACGCCGTCTATACCGATAAGCGTTGCTTTAAGATACGTACGTAGCGCGTCCTTAAAGAGCATTTAAAGCTCTTAGGTATTATAATCTTTATTAGAAGGTCGGTCTTAGTCTCTTTAGGATAAGGCGTCCGGCACTATAGCCTCTTTTCTAAGTCGGTACTTAATCTAGAAGCGGAAGCGCGAAAGGTATTCCGCTTAGCGGGCCTACCGCTTAGAGAGATATCGTCGAGTTATAAAATACTTAAGGTTACAATAGTCTATAAGGATCTTAAAGTACTTATAGCTATAGAGCTCTACTTACTATTGCTTTAAATAGCTAATTATAGCGAGTATTTTTTTATTATAGATAGCGTAGTTCCGCTTAGCGGAGGTAAGCGTATAGGAGTAAAAGGCTATAGGGCGGCGTTAGCCGTCTACCTTTTGCGAAAGCGTGCCTTTAAGCGCGAATCTACTATAGTCTACTTTAAGCGTTACGGGATAATTAAAATCCTACTAAAGCAGCACTAAGGCTTACGAAAATAGGTCTTTTAACGTTTAGAATACCTTTACTTATATCGCGTGTTAATATCACCGTCTTCCCCTATTGCTTTCTATTGGAAAATCCCCGGTTTATCCCTAGATTATACTATAGAGTTCTACGGGCTTCTACGGGTTATTACCTTATACTTCTACGGTCTTCTACCGTGGAATTCTAATTCCCTTCTATAGGAATCTCTTCTTACTTCTACGGTCTTCTACCGTAGAATTCTATTTCCCTTCTATAGTCTTCTACTATAGAATGCTAATTCCCTTCTACGGTCTTCTACCGTAGTCTAATTTTCTTCTACGGCTTCTACCGTAGAATTTATATGCCTACGGCTTCTACCGTAGAATTTACTAGTCCTTCTTATAGACTATCGCGTTATTGGTTTATTTATTTGCTAACTATATAACTATTTGTCGTATAGATACGATTTATTGTTTACGACCGGCGCTTCCGACCGGCGATTCCGTCCGACTTTTTCCTTTACCCCTTTTCCTTAGGTCTACGCGGCTGTTTTCGTCCGAGTGATTTCCCTATATATAGAGCCTAGTTAGCCCTCCTTATTAGAAGAGATAAAAGCTATTATTCATAGTGATTTATATTATTTATAGCTTCTAATCCTTCCTTATAGGCTGTTTTAAGCCTTAAAGCCTCTCTTCTTTTTTAATTGCTATTACCTAAATGTCGAGGACCCGACTGCCTAGCGTTCGATAGTTATAAGCCCGGACGAACTTCTCTACGCATAGAGAGTTCTAACGGCTTATATTTTTAGCCTATTAACGCTACGACTTATAGTAGTAAAGCCTTTGCCTTTACATCTAGCGAAATGACTTACGGAGGACTAGTGTAATTCTTTTAAGGAGCGTTATTAATCTAGCGAATCGACTCGCGGAGGACTAGTTAGTACGTTTACTCTATTCTATTAGTGTTTTCCTACGCTTACTATTAGTAGGTGTCTCGAATGCAAATGCAAATGTAGGTCTAGTAGTTTTATTGGAATTATTAATACCTATCTAGCTAAGGATTATACTACCTTCTTATAGATAAGACGAGAGAAGGGTTAAGGCTTCCTTCCGGGAAGCCTCGGTAGCTAAGAATAGAAAGGGATCCGTAAATAGAATGCAAAGACGGATGCGTTAGTTAGGGAAGACCTTCCGCAGACGGATGCGTCTATTAGGACGACTATAGAAGTCTATAGAAGGAAGTGGAATTCTATCTATAGAATTCACCTTAGAAGGGAAGTCCTTCTACCGTAGAATTCTATTAGAATTCTATCTATAGAATTTAC
Organism: Ophiocordyceps sinensis; assembly: GCA_012934285.1. Taxonomy (NCBI): domain Eukaryota; kingdom Fungi; phylum Ascomycota; class Sordariomycetes; order Hypocreales; family Ophiocordycipitaceae; genus Ophiocordyceps; species Ophiocordyceps sinensis. The sequence goes on along the minus strand of JAAVMX010000002.1, from coordinate 7,271,572 downwards.
CTTAGAAGGGAAGTCCTTCTACCGTAGAATTCTATCTATAATTCCTATACTAACAATTTTTTCTTTATGCCGTTTATAAGAACCTTTTCCTATTTTTCCTTAAACATTACCCTTCTTTAAAAAAGAAACAAAAATGCATAATAAAATCGACTATTCGTTATATTAGAACAGTTCGTTATAATATTATATAGTGTTATAACTATATGACTATTAAAAGAAAGAATATATTAGAAGGGCTATAGGCGAATAATAAACCCTTCTATTCTAATAGTCAATTTGTTTATATCGACGAAACGTTTAAGGGCCTAGTTTAGTAATGCTTTCGTTATTGCATTAGCTAGGTTATCGGCTCCGTTAATCTATAGGACCTCTATAATCTTACGGCGTTTATATAACTATCGTAAAGCTATAATATCGATTATTAACCTTTTCTCCTTTATAGTACTTAGTTTAATAAGGCATTTATATAAGGAGTACGAATCGGTGTAGATAATTAATAGAACTAGAGGAAGACTAAGGCGATCTATAATTATCTTAAGAGTTATAGTAAGAGATATCCTAATATCGAATCCGTTTACTATACCGTAGATTTCTAATATAAGGACGCTTTAGGTGACTCGTTTATATTTCTTAGAGTTCTAGTAGATAATATTGCCTTTAATCGAAAATTGCTTATCTATTCGGTCGGTCTCGTAAACTAAAGCAATAACGAATCTAAGTTATAAAGATAAGTCTTTATTATTTACAAACGATCTATCGGTAAAGACTAAGAGCTTAGCCGATGCGAGGTTAATTAGAATATATATTAGTCTACGTTATTAATTATCTAGTTGCTACTATAGTCTCTTATTTAGGATTATATAGTCTTTTTAATCTAGGTTCTAGACTTAAGCAGCAATAGAGATATTAAACAATGCTTCCGGTTGATAAATAGATATAACGTATGCACTACGAGCACGTTGCTTTATATACCTTTGCGCGTGGTTAATAGCCTATAGTTTTATTACTTTTATCTTAGCTGCTTAACCTTTCTATTATAGTAGCAAACTTCTATCGTATTATAGGGTTAATTTCGCGCTTTTAAAGTCTATAGATTGTCTAGCAGTTATTAGAGTTTTCGGTTTAGCTCTAAATTATGCTTTCTAAAGCTCTTTTTCTTCGTAGTCCGAAAAACTCTAAGTCCTAAGCATTAACGTATCGTCTATTTATATACCGACGATTCTAAAAGGTATAAGAGGGCTATAGGTAGAAATAGGTAAGCATACGTCGTATATTAAATAAGCTATATTAAGTTCCTTAATATAGTAACTATAGTATATATTAAACTAGTATAGTCCGGATTCCGCGATACCGTATAATGGTCTAATTATACGGATGATTATGCCTTCCGGATACTTCTTTACTAGTTTAGCGGGTAGAGCTATTAGGATTATTCGGGATAACTCTATATTAGCCTAGGGATATGCTTAGGTAATATCTCGTAGAGATAATATTATTCTATATTCTTTAAGCATTCCGGCTGTAATTGCCGTAATTAAACGTTAACTTACTCGCTAGATTATTAGCGACTATATAAGTATAGATATCTTTTTAATATTACTATATCCTTAGATCACTAGTCTCGACTTTTCGTATAGTTTTATATTACGTCCCTTAACCTCTCTAACTATCTAAGAACGGAAGATTCGCTATCCTCTATATTTTTCTTCGTTATACTATGCGAAACTAAATATACTATAAATAACTAGGTCGTTAATCTCTTTTATATTAGATTCTTCGAATAGGTTACCGGGTGTTATAATCACGCTATCGGCACGGAGTTTAAGTATAAGATCGTATGCGTTAACCTCTTTCTTAGCTAAGAACTACTAATTCTTTAGTTTATTTTTCGCACCGGGTAGGCGACTACGTTTTCGGGGCATACGAGTGTTAGATTACATAATAGAGGTCACAACGATTAGGTCAGTATGACCGCCACGTGACGTGAGGGAAATATCCCTTAAATACGGCCCCCTTATAAAAAGAAGGAAAGCACGTATAACACGCATTATTATATATTATATTAATATAACCTCTTTGCTATACAACCTATCTAGACCTATTATAACGCCTATTTAGTCTAAGCCGTAGATCTACGATCTAATAATTAAGAGTCTTAGTCTCTAATCTATCGAAAATACAATATAAAACACTAAAAATAGGCTCCCTTTAAGCAAAAACAATCACTATGTCTACTAAGAAGAACACCGAAGTCATCCTTATCGAAAATGCTAACTAGTCCGTTTAGGATAATAAGTTTAAGGCGTAGGTACTCGATAGCAACCTATAGGAATAGGTCTTCGGCACCGAAAGGCTCCTTCCTATTCCGAATATGCCTATTAAAGACGACTCTCCGAGGGGATCTCGCTCTCGTATAGCGGACGAAGAAATAGTCTAATAGGGACGCTAACCTCCTTAAGGCACCTAACAATAGTAGATCTTTCTGCATAAGGAGAAGAAATAGGAGAGTTAGAAAAAAGATATTAAAGAACTACGCACGTAGATCGCCCCGACGATCTCCGATTACCTATTTTAGACCTATTGTAAACCTAATAAAGACCTTAAGGACTAATACGCTACGCTTAAGAAAGAGGCAAAGGGCAAGCCGGAAGACATCTATCGAGCCCTTTAGGTTCGCTATAAAGCGGTGGTTAAGCCTTCCCTAAGTTAGCTAAAGAACTAGCACCTTTGGCTTAAGGGCTAGAAGAAGATTATATATAAAGGGATTTAGGAAGAACTTCCTCAAGCTATTTATAAGAGTATTTAGGTTGCTAACTTTCTCGCCTTTATCTAACCTTATTATCCTACCTAGGTCTATTCCTTCTACCTCTTATACTTAGAGAGGCAGGAGGATTTCGATATCTATACTATAACTAACGAATTCACTATGCTTATAGACTAGCTGCTTGCTTAACCATCTTAAACTAAGAAAGGCTCCTTCGGCCCTTCCTATACAGGATAAGACGAGGAGTAAAGCAGCTAGTAGAACAACTAGAAAGGCAAAAACAATAAAAAGAGGTCGCGACTTACTAACACAGATAAGAGAGGTGTCCCTTACTGCAAGCTCTATTCTATAAAAGGCTACTTAATAGAGAATTGCTAGGAGGTTAACCCTAATAAAGCGCCCGACTGATAGCCTAAAAGCAAAAAGGATATTATCTCTAAGAATATAAAGAACCCTAAGGTCGCGAAAGAAGCCTAGAGACATAGAGGCAAGAGGGGAACTAAGAATAATAATAAGACGGATTAACTCGTACGGGAGAGAGGAAGATGCCCTTCGGCTTTATTCATCGCCCTTTTAGTCGATACGTCTTTTAACGTCGATATCTACCCTCTTTATCACTCGTTAATCCTAGATTATAGCATAACCCTCTATATCTTTAACGAGATTTCCCGGTTTAAAAACTTTAGAATAGTAGATAAAGGAGATTTCCTTTAGGCAAGCGCCGAAAAAGTGCCTATCCTCGGCTACGGTAAAGTCAATATCCGCCTATAAACCCTATCGTTTAAAACGTAAGTACTACGCTTGCTTAACGTTGCGTTCTATAAGAACTTTATATATAATCTAATCTCTTATAGGCTATTAAAGCAGTAGGGACTTTAGTAGGACGAACGACCCCGTAGGCTATTAGCGCTTCGTTCGGCCGATAATGCCATCGTCGGTCTTATTAAATAGCACTACGGCTAGTTCGTTCTCGAGTATATCCCTTATTAAACAATAAGACGGGCATTTTACAACCGCCGAAATAAGTTTAATAGCTATACTAAACGGACGCCGCAAAAGGCTATTGCTAAACTCTAGCATCTCCGAATAGGGCATCCGGGACTACGAGCCTTAGAATACCTTATTAACTGCTCCGAAGGTATTAAGATTAAAGGCATCTTAACCGTATAGTGCGATAACTACGGCACTGCGAAAGCAAAACGGATAATACGACGAGCCCCTCGAGACAACGGCATTATAGGCGAGAGAATTACGATAGACTTTTATAACTTCGTGCTAGACAATAAGGGCTATAACTCGCTAATGCTTTTAACCGATAGAGCGAGCGGCTTTTATAGGATTACTACCTCTAAGACCGTCTCGTAGAAACTATTATTACGGCCCTCGAGTCCGGCCTCGACTACTTAAAGCACTAGTATTAGTTTTACACTAAGATCGTTAAGTATAATAACGAGATTACTACTTAAAAGCCGGTAGTAGAAGCATTCCTTAAGGTAAGGCTCCTTAAAATCGAGCCCTCGGCCCTATATATATAAGATTAAAATAGCGGCGCCGAGCGCTTAGGGGGTATAATTAAGGATAAGTCTAAAGCGATAAGAGGAAAGCTCTTAACCTAGCTTTAGCGAGAGATTTATAAGTCCGCTATATATCTCTATAATCGCACGCTAAAATACAGCTATAAGTAGGAATCCCCCTACGAGAAGCTAACTAAGAGAAAGCTAGCGCAATAGCATCTTTATGCCTCTAGGTGCAAAGCGTTTGCAATAACAACTACGGCCTAAGAGAAGAAATAACGCCTTAGGAAGCTCGACCTATAAGCCTAGATAGGCTTCCTAGTAGGATATACATCTTCTAATATCTACCGAGTCTAGGTTCCTATAGAAGGGAAGGTTATCACTACTCGAGATATTATTTTCGATAAGTAAAAGACTTTCGATAGAATATTCGAGAACCTTGCCGAAAACGTTAAGGAGTGCGACCTTAAGGAGCTAGCCCTAGCCCTAAGAAATATCACTCTCCCCGACAATAATTAAATTAATATACTATAAGTTCTCGATAATTAAGTATTCGACGATATCCTCGTCTACTAAGATATAAACCCCGAACTTAAGGCAAACTACGATATAGACTACGCAATAGCGCTTAAAAACGACCGGGGAAACACAAAGCAATATACTAAAGCTCGATTTAAGCCTCTCCCTACTCCTTTAAGCACTCCCCCGGCGGCCTTATTTATAGCTATAATACAATTATATCTCGCTAACTAAACTATAAAGCTATAGAGCGAGCATCTCGATCCCTCTCGAGCAGCCTTCTAGGCAAATATAAGTCTATATAAATAAGGAGTAAACCCCTCCGTAGCACTAAGTCCGCACAAATAAAAAGTAAACCCCTCCGTAGCATTAAGTCCGCATAAACAAGGAGTAAACCCCTCCGCGGTAAGTCTATATAATTAGGAGTTAACCCCTCTATAGGCAAACAAAAGTCTACTTAAATAAGGAGCAAACCCCTCCGTGGCAAAAAGTCCATATAATTAAGAGTTAACCCCTCTATAGCCTATAAATAAGGAGTTAACCCCTCCGTAGAAAGAAAAACTCGCCTATTAGCACTCTATATTTATAGTAGGCACTCGAGCCGTACCGATCTCGAAAGACACTAATATATTACGGTTTAAAGATAAAGCTTACCTCGACCGCCTAATCCTAAAAAGGCAGGTATATCGACGAGACCTTCTAGCTATCTTAACATATTATAGATAGCTTAAATAATACCTACTCGGCCCTTAATTCGAGGAGGCGGAGAGAACGCATCTTTAGAGTCATAAAGAAATAAAGTCCTAGACCGAGGTTAACTCTAAAACACTCACAAAGAAAGGCTAAGTCCTCGACTGCATATAGGTATACGTGTATAAAATAGATAAGCACGGAAGGCTCTCGAAGTGTAAGGCAAGACTAGTCGTCTAAGGGGATTAATAGCTTCGAAACGGATAAGAGACCTACGCGGCAACCCTCGTAAGACGAAGCTTTCGAACACTTATAACGATAGCTATAAGGTTCGACCTTAAACTAATATAGTACGATGCGGTTAATGCGTTCGTTAACGCAAGGCTCGACGAGATTATATACATAAAGATACCGCTAGGGTATAGAAAACACTCTATTATCCTCCGACTTAATAAAGCCCTCTACGGACTACGAAAATCCCCTCTTCTATAGCATTGCGAACTTACGTTAATACTTCGGGAGATAGGGTTTTAAATAGTGCCGCACGAACTATACTGCTTAACGTTTAACGGTATTATCGTCTTCTTCTATATAGATAATATTGTCTTTATATATTATAAGAAGGATTAAGATAGGGCTAAATCTCTCTAAAATTAACTTCGGGAAAAATATAAGCTTATAGGCGGTAATAACCTATAATAGTTCCTTGGCATTAAGATTCTACGAGACCGTAATTAACGGTACATTTGGCTATTATAAGCCGCTTACATTAATAAGATCTACCGACTTATAAAGAAACGCCGCCCCTTCGACATACTAATAGGGGTAAAAGAGCTTTAATAGGGGTAAAAGAGCTTCTCCCCTACGAAGGGATCGCTAAACACTATAAGATACGAGCCTAATAGGTAAACGTAGGTTCCGTACTATACGCGGCGGTTATCACCCGCCCTAATATCGCGTTTACTATATTAACACTATGCAAATTTAACGCTAACCCTAGACCGGACTATAAAGACGCCGTCGATCGAGTTCTCTATTATCTATACTACACCCGGGGACTTACGCTTCGTCTAGGGGGTAGGGACGACTTTAAAGTGGCAAGTAACGCCTCTTTCGCCGATAACACCGACTGGAAAAGCTCTTAGGCATTTGCTATAAAGCTATTCGGAGGCTTAATCGGCTAGAGAGCTAATAAATAAGATATAGTTATAACCTTAACAACCGAGGCTAAGCTCCTAGCGCTATTATAGGCAGTAAAGGAGTTAATCTACGTAAGCAGGCTTATTAAAGAGCTCGACGTCTCCCTCGATAACTCCCGCATTTGTATTTAATATAATAATATATAGACTATCCGACTAATTACTGCCGAAGTCGCTACTCTATAGACGAAGCTTCGCTATATAGATATTTACAACTACTAGCTTCGTTAAGAAGTCCTTAATAAGACCCTCGATGTTAAATATACACCTACCGCGAAGATAGTAGCCGACGGCCTTATTAAGGCACTTTAAAGGCCCTCCTTTAAGGCCTTTATCGAATAAATAGGCCTTTACGATATTACCTAACGCCTCGCCGATTGAGAACTCCCCGAAACGACCGACGAAACAATATAAACCGATATATATATAGTGTAAGAAGGTTAAGAGATATAAATAGGCCGATAAAGCCGCATCCTCGGGGGTAATAGTATCGATATCAGGCATAATACACACGCGTTAGAGGAAACAGTACGTATAGGCGCCGGTAATAAGAAATAACCGTAGGGAATATAGTTCCTTATACGCATTACTAGGCCCTATGTAAAAACGTTAGGGAGACGATAGATAAAGGGCCTTATTAAATATCTACGAGCATTAACTAAGCTAAAGGCGTCTAAACACTCGATTAAGTATTAAATAATAAGGAAGCTCTCCCGCAGCGAGGGCACCTACTATAGGTAGCGGCGGAAGGAAGAATATTAGCGTATCTCGCAATAGCGACTATTCCTTCGATTTCGGCACGACGCACTAGGGGAATCGAGCATAGGCTGCTAAACGACTAGCCTCGCAATATCGCTACGAGCATTAGCTGCTAAACGACTTGCAAACGACTACGAATACCCTTAACGACGGTAGACCGAAGAGGAACGATGCTTCCACGCAGTAAGGGCATCTGCAGTATATAGCGGCGGAAGTAATAGAGGAAGTATAAGAGCTTATAAAGCCGCACTCGTTAAAGCGCTTAAGCGCAGGATTAAAAGGGCAGGGATTAAAGATATCCCGCCCCGATAGCTTAACGATAGAACGAGGATTAAAAACTCATCGGATTTAAGCTATTTAGCGACCTCTTAATGCTAGCTTCCCTCCCTTAAATTCGGGATCGAAGCTAGGGGGGTGTGTTAGATTATATAATAGAGGTCACAACTATTAGGTCAGCATAACCGCTACGTAACGTAAGGGAAATATCCCTGAAATACGGCCCCCTTATAAAAAGAGGGAAAGCACGTATAACACGCATTATTATATATTACATTAATATAACCTCTTTACTATACAACCTATCTAGACCTATTATAACGCCTATTTAGTCCGAGCCGTAGATCTACGATCTAATAACGAGGAGGTTCTTATATAGTTTTATATTCTTCTATTAGTTTATTATCTTAAGAATTATATTCCGGTATATCTTAATTTTCAGCTAGGAGTTCTTCTAATAGTAGTACCGATTTTTCGTCTTAGAAGTATAGTTGTATATATATTAACCTAAATACTTATAGTCTATTAATAGTGTTAACTATTATATTATAGCCTTTAATTACTACGATTTTAAATAGACCTTACTAACCGTTCTTTTCTCTCTAGACATAGACCTTACTTTATAGTAGAAGATTAAGAATCTCCTTTATTAATAGTCTATTTCGGCTGTAAATAGCATCCTTAATTCGTCGTTTAGTAGAGATCTAGCGAAGCAATTTTATAGCCTTTTGCATAGCTATAGCTCTCTATATCGTTATTATAGAAGGGGGTAATTCCTATATAATCCGGGGGTAAGCACTAAAAACTAACAATATAAGAACTAAACTATTAGGACTAGCTATATTATTAATTGCCTTAACTACTATTTAAAGGATAGCTTTAGCTAATATAACGTTCTTAATTTCCTCCTAAAGAATACTATATATTCGTTTAAGAAGCCTATAATATCTCTTAATCTTTCCGATAGACTAATAGGCTTTAACTAGAACTTACTTACACGTAATTCCTATAACTTTAGCTTCGTCTCGAAATTTAGTAAAAGCAAAATTCGTTCTTACGTCGTATTTAATAACATCTAGCTAACTAAGATATATATTAATCTATAACGCACGTAGCGTTTCCTACGCATCTTTAGCAGACATTAATAGAAGGAATCTTACTCCTTAGAATAAAGTTGCTAAATCCACTACGTATAGTACTAATCGTTATAGGTTTCTAAGGTATATAACGTTAATAATAATCTTATAGTTGAATTCTCGATTATCTTATAGTATGAATTTAAATCGTCTTAGAGCCTAGGAGTATATCTAGCATTAGTAATTAAATTTAGAAATAGTTTCGAGTCTGCCGATTAATATATTATTATATCTTGCTTAACGTAGTAGATAATATAGTTTTATAACTATAGGATGTCTAAACCGATGATAGAGCGTTCGGATCTTAACTTCTATAAGGAAGTTAATTAATTCCTTATCTTTAGGAAGAAAGAACTATAGATATCCCTATTTTCGTATTATAGGAACTACGCCTCGAATCATAATTATGTCTATTGTATTATTAAAGTATATACCTAATCGGTCTATATCGGCTAAAGAGAGTAAGAAAGGTATAGGTGTCTATAGAACGTAAAAAGTTATCCTTCTAATTAGTGTTTTAAAGGCAATAGAACTAAGTAAGTTAATAGTATCTCTACTACTAAACTTAATAGAAGCTTATCCTACCGTTGACTTATCGATAGTAATAGAAGGGTCTTCTTTCTATAGGACAATATACTAGTTAAATCCGGCTATTAATACTTTTGCTACACCTATATTAACTATAATGCCTTAGAAGCGTGTCTTAGAGTATCTTTTATTAATAATAAGTTGGTTAGATATAGTAATAGCTTCTTATTTACTATATAGGTCTTCTCTAGCAGATGTATAAAAGCTTATTAGCAAATTATCTAACTAGCTTACTATTATCCTATAAAATTATCGTCGTCTCCTAAGCAAGATTTATTATTAAAGTCTTCTACTATATCGTCTATCTCGTAACCTTTATATTATGTTACGTAGGCTATAAAACCTATTGTTAGGATATTCGTAAAGTGGCATTATGCGATATACTAGTCCTTCGATTTCTATCGTTCCTTAGGTATATATTTAGTTAACTAGCATCCTTATTTTCTATATATAAAACACTTCTTAGTCTATAGACGATTGCCGTAGTTACCTCTATAGCTACTTCGGGCTTAAGACCCTGCTTATAATCTAGCAGCTAATAGGGAGTATCCGCTACGGAATCCTCCGCGGAATCCTCTACGATTAAATAATCGGCTATAGTTTCGTTATCCTCGTCCTTAGTATCTATATCTTCTGCGGTTATTATTATTATATCTCCGATCCGTATAGAATATCTAGTTATATAGGTCGTAGTTATCCTCTTTAGTGTCTTAGTTATTAGACTAATATTCCTAGATAAATTAGTTAGATAAACCGCGAGATAGGTGTATTTACAACGAGGATCTTAGGTCGGCAAAAAGTGCTTCGGCATTAGTTAAAGGTTTAAATAAAGCGTACTCTAGTTTAAGAACTCCTCTATATATATTAATAAGTATAGTTCGTAAGGGAAGATCGCTTATAAAGTCTTTGCTAAATGCCTATTAGTAAAGTTGTAATTTATTGAATAAAGCTAAAAGGATTTTATATAATAGTTTAGCCGGGTGTTCTCCTCGTAACTTATAGAAGGTCGTTATTATCTAGTCTATATAATAATATACGTAATTAACTTCTATATTAAAATGTCTTTTAATTATATCGTATGCCTTTCGGAATATCGCTATCTAATTAATATATTAAATATAATAAGTTTACGCACGTCCTACGAGGATCTTAGGGAATAAAGTATAGAACTAACTTAGTTTAATTTATAGGTTATAGCATAAGTTTATAAAAACCTAAAGTTTATCGTTAAGTAAGTTATATAGTTCTCCGGTATAGTTCTTATCTTTTATCTAAAGCTTAATAAAGCGTTATTAGATATCTATATTAGCGATAGCATTCGGAATATTATCTAAAAGAAGTCTTATATATGCCTCTAATAGAATAGGGTTAGAATTGCTTAGCTATTTAGTTATCGCCGTAGAACCTTAGTCCGTAGGATTTATAAAGAGATCTAGACTATTAAATCGGTGTAATATTAAGTAAATAGTTATACCTAGAACATTAGTGTTAAATAGCTATTATTTATATAGAACTATCGGTTATTGCTTAGATAGAATAGTCCCTCCTAAATCGAACTACGGAACCGTTAAAGGTATATTAGACGTCTATAGTATCTCTAGAACGTTTGTTATAGATACTGCTTTTTCTATTAAAACTGCTTCTAATAGTTAGAAGGGGGCTATTCTAGCGGTAATAGGCGTAGAAGGATATATCGTATTTTTTATCTCTATTTTCTTAGTATATTCCTCTATGCTATCGTTAAATTTCTATGCTATTATATCTTCTATAGGCTATTCTAATAGTTTCTCGAGTGCTTATAACATTAGGAAGATCGTTATATAAGATATATTACTACGACCGGTATATATTCCTCTTTTCCTTATTAGAACTTTTACCGCTCGTTTATCGTCTACGTATATTAGACCCTATATATTCGCTATCTATCTTTAGAAGTAGTCTTAGAAGTATAATAGGATTTCGGTTCCTTAAAAATCGATCGACGCTTTGTAAAGGGCAATAAACTTAGCGACTAATGTTATAATAGCGATGCCGTTATTCTCGTCGGGTTTAATATTACTATCCTAATGTTTTACGTTAATATATAGAAAAAGGTATCGGTAGATAGTTATACCTTTTATCTATTCCCTAAGAGTCTCCTCTATTATATCGGATAAAGGACTAGTAGGTTAGTATATCGAAGTTATAATACGTGCTTATTTTTCACGCGGTTTATCGGTATGTTTATAAGGTCCTCTACGAAAAGTTTATCGTTCGGCGTTATTAACGCACTTTCTGCTAGTGCTACTCTTCTTCTTCTTAAGCGGTAATCGGTTAGCAAAAAGTTTCAAGAAGAGCTATACGCAACCCTTAAGGGCGAGCTAGACTTAGAAGGTAAAGTCTTCTTATTCTTAGCATAGTTATCCTTCTCTAAGTATATAGAATAGGATCGTCGGGCGGGAGCCGTTCGATAAAGATGTATAATACGTTCGAAGGATATAGAACTATCTTATCTACCTTACTGTCTATAATTAAGCCTTACAATTAATAATGAATATTAGTAGGTAACTCGAATATAAATGCAAATATAGGTCTAATAGTCTTATTAGAATTATTAATACCTATCTAGCTAGAATTATACTACCTTCTTATAGATAAGACGAGAGAAGGGTCGGGGCTTCCTTCCGGGAAGCCTCGGTAGCTAAGAATAGAAAGGGATCTGTAAACAGAATATAAAGACGGATACGTTAGTCGGGGAAGACCTTCCGCGGACGGATGCGTCTATCGGGACGACCGTAGAAGTCTATAGAAGGAAGTGGAATTCCATCTATAGAATTTACCTTAGAAATGAAGTCCTTCTACCGTAGAATTCTATTGGAATTCTATCTATAGAATTCACCTTAGAAGGGAAGTCCTTCTACCGTAGAATTCCATTAGAATTCCATCTATGGAATTCACCTTAGAAGGGAAGTCCTTCTACCGTAGAATTCCATCTATAATTCCTACACTTACTTTAGTTTTTACGGTTTAGTTATATACTTTTCCTGCTTTTAACCACCCTTTTTCTAGTGATTTTACTATACTTTCACCTATATTACCGTATCTATTATAGCCGATATTACTTCGAAGACTATCTTAAATAGACTAGCGGACTAAGATCGATAGATCTTAACGATTTAGAAATACGCACTTGCTAAAGGGATTTAGAAGAAAATCGACCCTTCTATTACGCTTAAACTTTAGAAACCCTTATTGCCTCTTCCTATAGAACTAATAGCTAGAATAGTTAACGCGGCCGTTAATAATATTGCTGGCTTATCTATAGAAGAACTTAAGAGATTTAAGTTTATTTTTTCCTAGTATCGTATATTGCTTTAAGCCTATAAGGACTAATAGAAATGTCTTACGTTAATCTAGTAGTTTATCGTTTAAAATATCGGGAACTACTACTTAACGATTGCCGACGAATATAAGGTTTCTAAGGAATTAGCTTTACTAAAGCGATATATAAAGCCGACTTTATAAACGCAATAGAAGACTATTCTTACGTAGTTCTATACTATTTTAAAGGCACTAGACCGGACGGATATTACGATATAGATTTCTAATTAGTAGAAGGTCCTTACCGACGCCCGGCGAATTAAGTTGCCGGAATCGGAAGGTCTTTAGGCTATATAGCTGTTTCTTAAGGCTATTTAGCCACTGTCTAGTCCCTTCGCAAAATACTAGATAAATAAGATAGAGGATAACGCTAGACTAGATAAGCTAGGATAGAGAGAGTTATTCCCCGACGGATTTAAGATATCCGAACTTTTCGAGCGCTCGTAGGCCTTAAAGGCTATAACTAAAGCGCTAAAAACCAACGCTTTTATAAAGTTCTAAGGCTAGGGAACATAGTCCCTAGCCGCGGAATCTACTAATAAATCGGCAATAACTTTAGTAGCTACGTCCTTAGATAAGGATAAAGGTAAGAAAAAGGATAGTCCGTCGTATATTTACGGAGAACGATACTACTTCCGATAGTGTTATTACTTTAACCCTTCCGTTCGACTTCTATCTTAGAAACCTAATAAGGATATCTAAAAGACTATAGATAATTTCCTTAAGATTCTAGCTAATAAGGCTAAAGTTAACGTAGTACTTCTTCGTGACGAAGAATAGCGAAAAAACAATAAGGCTAAGACGAAGACGGTATAAGCTACGGCTACCGCTAACGTTCTTACGACCTTTTTACCACTAATTGCTTTATAGACTACTATAGAATACCCTTTAAGGGATTCTTTTATTATAGATTTAGGGTCTAATAGATATATTTACAATAATAAGGAGCGTTTCTATAACTTCTAGCCTTCTTCTGAGTATATACTCGTAGGTAGTAGAAGCACTCTAATTCTTAGGATAGGCACGGTGTTTATACGTATTTTAATAGGCACTCTTTAGCTTAGTTAAGTAGTATATATCCCGCCCTTTTATACGTCCCTTTATTTACTTTGTCTTTTTTATAAGGCGAATCTTTCGTAGAACCCATAGATTAGATAGATCTCTTCTTTAACCCGTACTATTTAGATAACGGAGCTAATTTACAACTAGTATATTATCGAATATAACCCGTTAATACCTTCTACTACGCTTCTAACTATTCTAACTATTGCTTCCGTTCCTTCTATAGATTCTACTGTAAAAGCCCCGGTTATAGTACCTTTTCGGCTAATATACTAGACTCTATACTAATAAGTATAGAGGAACTTTCTCTTTAGCACTAACGACTTAGACATCCGAATAATAAAGCGCTTTCGAAAGCACTCGGAATACTATAGTCGGTAACCTTCGATAAGATAATCTCCTATAAGCCCTATAAGCTTACGTAGGCTAAAAAAATTATTAACCGCGAACCGCCGCTTTCTAAGGCGACGTTCCCTTTTTCTAAGGTGTTTTACGATATCCTTTCTATATATAAGAGTTATAATAATAAGAACGTTATATTTCTTATTAAAGATAATTATATAAAGCTTACTTTTCTATATACGCTTCTAAACGCCTCTATAGACGAGCTGATTTCTTGCTTTAAGAGCTTAGGTCGGTATATTACCTAATAGTTCTTACTTTCTATCGGTACGATTTATTAGAATAACGACCGAGCCCTTTAACGGGATTTTTAAGACTTTATTAATTAGTAAGGCATTTATAATAAGCCTACTATACCTTATACACCCGCTTAAAATAGCGCTGCCGAACGAGCTAAGGGGGTAGTATCTATAAAAGCTCGATCTATAAGGATTAAAGCAAATTTGCCTAAGCATTTATAGATAGAAACGTAGGAAACTATAGTATATTTACACAATCGGATTCTAGCCCGATAGGCAGCTTCCTTTACGTCTTTCCTATTAAAGTAGATTTCCCTAATAGAAGTTCTTTACGACTAGTTAAAGGATTACGACCGGAATATACTAGCTTTTCTCATTCCTTAACTATTACGATTCGGTTATCTCCGAGCTTTTAGCTATAAAGCCTACCTACTAACTACTAAGGCCTTTATTAGCATATAGAAACGTAATCTTATATAAGAACCTTATATAGAGGTTAGTTACTTAGTTAGGTATAATTCTACTAATATTCTTTTTATATAGATTATATAGCGACGGGAGGTTCGTTAAGTTCGTAATATAACGTTTAATAAGACTTAGTTTTTTACCGCGTCTAGGATATCCGAACCGCTAATATAGGTGTTATTACCGGTATTTCTACTAGACATTATATAAGAAGAAGGGCAGGATAAAGCAGAATTTTAGTTAATACTAATATTGCTTTTAGATAAGTATATTAGTCTAGAAGACGTTTTAGCCGATAGTAATCCTTAGCTCCTAACTCCTAACTAAACCCTAGAAATACCGGAGGACGTTTTTAAGAATATATAGGATTTTTAACCCGATATCTCTACCCTTTCCCTAACTATAACTATAGAACCTATAGACTGTCTTAAGGTATAGTTGCCTTAAGCTACTTCTCGATCTATAGATTACGATAATACTATTCCTATAAATAGTCTATAGACGATAAGGTTTATAAGGGATTTACGTCTTGCTTATTTAAACCGTTTTTCGGGTCGATATCCCGCATTCGCCTACGTTAGGCATTTACCGGCTAATAGCACCGCCTTTATAGCTATATTTGCTACTTCTCTTAAACTTAGGAAGATATATAAACGGGATTTACCCGCGCTTCTAAGGTTTTAGTCTAATCTCGAGACGCATTCGTATAGACCTAAGTTTAAAGCCGCTAGAAAGGTAGAATAAGACTCCCTTCGCTAGCGGAAGACCTTCTTTCTTTCGCCTACCTTAAGAGCGAACGCGCTTATACGTCCTCTTCTATTAACTTAGGCATTTAATTATAAGTTTAATAAACACAGCTACCTTAGGAAGTTTAAGTCTCGCCTTTATATACGAGGAGACCTTTAGCCGTTTAGCGGAAAGGAAACCTATACCGTTACGCTTACTACGCAAAATTTTCGTATTATAATTGCTATTACCGCTAAGTTTAGTACTAAAACCCGCTTACTTAACGCGGTTAACGCCTTTACGAACGCCGATCTAGATAAAGAAGTATATATCTACTTCCTAGACGGGTTTAAGGTATTGAGTTTTATAATTCGGTTAATAAAGGCTTTATATAGGCTTCGCCGTTCGCTACTTCTTTAGCAACGGGGATTATCTAGGTCTCTTACTAAACTAGGCCTTTAGTAGAGTGCGGAGGACCCTTATATTTTTATATCTACTATAAGTAGTATTATTACCTTCTTTTTTATAAATAATATTATTATCCTTTTCCGTAGGGAGTACTATTAGGCTACTAACAATTTTATCTATCGCTTTAGATAGAAGTATATAGTTACCGACCGTAGAGAGCTAACCTATTTTCTTAAGATAAGAATTATTTAGGACCGTAAGTAGCGAAAGCTATAGTTATGCTAAGACGTTTACTTAGATAAGATTGCTTTTAAGTTTAGTTTAATCCTTACTTCTACGGTTCTACGGCCTCGTTTAACCCTTTGCCTATTTATACTTTTAGAAAACCTAGAGAAACATTAGGGTTAGGCTATAGATAACTAAATCTATTACTTTTAGTCTTAAGTCGGTTTTTATAATTACGCGACTATTCCTACCCGTCTTAACGCCGTAAAATCGTCGAATTCTTTAGCGGACTATATATAGAACCCGTCTACGCTCTATATTAAGCTCGCTAAAAACTTAGTGACTTACTTATATAAATAGCGTTTTCTTATAATTAAGTTTTCGGATATAGATAAGTAAGAACTCGTTATAGCTTCCGATGCCGCTTACGCTAAGGACCCGGATACTCGTTATTGTTCTAAGGGCTATTTTATTAGCCTATTTAACAGTCTAATTCCGTAGAGTATTAAGAAATAATCTACGGTTACTACTTCCTCTACCGAAGCCGAACTTTTTATAGTCTCTTATACCGCGAAAGAGCTAATTTCTATTCTTCGTTAATTCACGATATTTCTCGATAATTAGATATTCTTATTCCTACTATTTAGTATAATAACACCTAGACAATTCGCCTAGTTTCTCCCGAGATTCCGAAGATTTAGACCGCCTTAAAGCACGTTAAAATTCACAACTGCTAGGCCCGATAGAAATTCTTACGTAATACCTTTAACATAAAGTATATCCCTTCTAATTAGATAGTTACGGATAGATTAATTAAGTTACTTTTACGATAACGTTTCTAGACGTTTCTTTACTAGCTTCGACTTATAGATATTTTATCTAAGATCTATAAGGAAGTCGAGGATAATTCTAACTAGCCGGAAGGTGTTTTCCTTCTAGCTAGGGGGGTATATTAACATTACCGTCTTCCCCTATTGCTTTCCATCGGTAAATCCCCGGTTTATCCTTAGATTCTACTAAAGAATTCTATAGGCTTCTACGGGTTATTACCTTATACTTTTACGGTCTTCTACCGTAGAATTCTAATTTACTTTAATAGGAATCTCTTCTTGCTTCTACGGTCTTCTACCGTAGAATTCTATTTCTCTTCTATAGTCTTCTACTATAGAATTCTAATTCCCTTCTACGGTCTTCTACCGTAGAATTCTAATTTTCTTCTACGGCTTCTACTATAGAATTTATATGCCTACGGCTTCTACCGTGGAATTTACTAGTCCTTCTAATAGACTATTGCGTTATTAGTTTATTTATTTGCTAACTATATAACTATTTATCGTACGGATACGATTTATTGTTTAGGACCAGCGCTTCCGACCGGCGATTCCGTCTAACTCTTTGCTTTACCTCTTTTCCTTAGGTCTACGCGGCTGTTTTCGTCCGAGGGATTTCCCTATATATAGAGCCTAGTTAGCCCTCCTTATTAGAAGAGACAAGAGCTATTATTCTTAGTGATTTGCATTATTTACAGCTTTTAATCCTTCCTTACAGGCTGTTTTAAGCCTTAAAGCCTCTCTTCTTTTTTAATTGCTATTACCTAAATGTTAAGGACCCGACTGCCTAGCGTTCGATAAAGCGCCTTAATAGAAGGCTACCCTTTTGCCGGTAAGGGCTAGAAGCGGACCGACGATATAAGAAAATAAATGAATAAAGATCCGGTAGTAATTCGCAAACTAATACGCAAAGGCAGGGCACCTACTAAGTGCCTATAGATTAGTAGATAGTCCGGGCTCTAGCAGCCCTATAGCTCGTAGGGCATGCCGGGCTACCTATAATTATTATCCTTCTTCTTATATACGCACCCTTTGCCTTATGCCTATCTTTCCCTATACTATATAGTAGTAATACCTTGCCCTCTTTCCGGTAAGACTAAAGACCGTAAGGTTCTTATTAGCATCGCCTTTAGAGCGTTATATAAGGACGTTACGTAAGCCTAAACTTATAGTATACGCCTGTCTTACTTAGGACGAACCCCCCGTAATTTTCTATACGTTCTACGTCCGATCTTCGATAGTAAAGCCTACCGTTAGCTAATCGCCGTCGCCTTTAGTCTTAGCGCTTTAACGGCTTTACGATAGCCTTATACTATTACGGTGTTAGGTTATATTATATATTATCCCACGTGACCTCTATATCGTATATATAGATATTTAGACTTAGTCTATAGCTATACCCCTTCGTGGATTAATAATAATTATATACCCCCCTTAAGCTTATTCTCTTATAGTTTAATCTACTATTTTATCCTATTGCCTTTAATTAATAATCTCGCTATCTTCCCTTTTTCTTTTCTAATCTCCCTTCTTCGCGACGCGAGTCCGCCTCCTCGCCGGACCCCTTCGACTAAGTTTTCCTCGATTATTAGAATTTTCCTAGTGTAAATACGCTATCTCGACGCGGATTGCATAGACTTCCCTCCTTACCTTCCCCTTACCCTTACTATATTATATTGCCCTATAATCTATAATAACCGACTATATAAAGGCCGATCCTTTATCTACTACCCCGGCCGTTACCCCGCCGGCTCTTACTAACCTAGAGCCTTAGACTAAGTATATTTCCTACTACCCCTATCTCGCCGCCTTTCTTTAGGCCTAACGGCCTATATTCGGTATATTCGCCTCTATTTAGGCTAACGCTACTTACGACTTCCGCGCCTTTTAGATTAAGGCCTTTATTTACCTTAATAATGCTTACGTTAAGTTAGATATAGGAGTGCTCGTCGCTTAAAAGCACGCAGCTATTGCCTAAAAGCATACTACCGATTTTTAGCGCTAGCTTAACCGCGCTACGTCCTCTCTCCTCGTCTTAGCCAAACGCGACGCGGCTTAGGACTAGGCCCTTGCCCCTGCCCCCGCCTTTGCCTTTACCTATTCCTATATAGCCGACCTTAAGAGGTTCGCCGGCGACTCCGGCACTTAGAAGCAACGTTAGGAGGCTTTCTAGACCTAGCGTAATAGCCTTATTATTAAGCTTTACTAAGACGCTGCCTTATACCCTATAGAGTAAGATCGTATTCTCTATACGGTTAGCCGGCTTACCGGCCGGGCCGCCTCTATTATCGCTAGCGTTCCTTAAGACGTCCTCAATAATAAGTCTTTCGCCGATTAATAGTATACTACTATTAAAGCTCTTACCGACGACCTTAGCTTAGTCTTTAGTGCTAATTTTACCTACGCTTAGTTAAAGGCCGACTTTAACGCCTTATTAATAAAGAATATCTCTTAGCTAGACTTCTATTCGAAGTTTACCTAGCTTTAAGCCGACTTATTGTTTAATAGCACCGCTTAAAGGTTATCTACGATTTAAGGGCGAGTGTATATATATTTAATAACATTAGGTGGTTTAATAAGAAGACGTTTACCTAAGGGTCGTAAGAAGAGGTCCGCGCTAGTAAAACCGCGCTTATAGTCTAGGGGATAGGATCCGTAGTTATCCTACTCTTAGGGGGCAAGAAGCTCTTACTCGAAAATAGCTACTATATCCCTAAGATGCCGATAAGCGTTTTTTCCGTTTAATAAGGGATTAAGGCTTAGGTTTATTAGAACTAGCACGATAATACGCTATTCTATAAGCCGAGGGGCGAGCAGCTTACTTAGCTTAAGGAATTCGAGGACTAATACGTTATTGCGAGCTTGCCGGATACCCTAGGAACTATTTTTGCGACGAGTCGACGACCTAAGCCACCTTCGAATAAGGATCTCGCGGACCTTTAGCATAGGCGCTTAAGGCACCTAAGGCCGGAGGCCATAGGGCTACTAGTTAATAAGTCCGTAGGCACGAAGCTTTATAGACCGGCAACCTAAAAATGCGAGGTATATGCTATAGGAAAAGCGAAACGATAAGTCTCCCGGGACCTACTAACGTTAAGGCCGTAAGGGGCAGGGGTTTAATTTAGCTTTAACCTCTATACGGGCCCGGAAGTAAGTGCCGCGGGATTTAAATACTACGCCTTGTTTACCTATATAACAACTAGCATAAGGTTCTTCTATGCCATTAAGCAGAAGACCGAGGTCCGGGACGTCTTTAAGAAGCTAATTGCGAAGCTCTCTACGCGCTACGGGATTTAAATAATTATCTTAGTCACTAACGGAGAGAAGGCCCTAATCACGAAGGAGATTAAGCAGTATACGGATAGACTTAGCCTATAGCTCTTTGTGTTAGCCCCTTTAACGCCGACTTAGAATAGTTATACGGAGCGATTAAGGGCTATTGTTAAGGAAAGGGCTAGACTAATAAGTCTTAACTCGCAGCTCCCTAACACCCTCTAGACCGAGACCTACCGAACGGCCGTCTACCTGCTAAACTTAACGCCCTTTATAGGCATCGATAAAACAGGAAGGAGTCCCTATAAGCGATAGTAGTAGTATATAAGGGACTATAACCCCTTATACAGCTATATTAAGGAGATCCGACCGACAATCACGCATTTACGCGTATATAGATGTATAGCATACCTAATAACAACGGATGCCCTTAAACACATTAAATCTTATAAGTCCCTCTCGTAGACTGCATAGAGGGCATATATTAGATATCTAGTTAGGTATAAGTCTACTAACTAGTTCGTTATTTAGGTCCCTTCCCTAGGATAGACGAAGCTTTTAACCTCTTCGAATGTTTAATTTAATAAGGATGTTATATACGATCTAAGGAGAGAAGAAGGTACGTAGGCTCTACACACCTACACCTATAATGTCCTCCGATAGATAAACGCAATTAATATACCCGAAGATAATAAAGGCGATAAAGAGGGGGCCTACGAGTACCCTCGGACCGATAAGACTATTAGACTGCGATATACGGCGGCTGAATTTATGCTAGCATTTAATTAAGGGAGGTAGAATAAGGGGGTAATACCCCCGACGATAGAGGATCTATACGTCTCGCCTCCTCCGACCGGTAAAGTAGTCTCCTTCGATGCCGCGATACTACCTAATCTTAGGGGTAGGAATCCCGCGACACCGGAACTAGTAACACTAGTGCCTATAGGGGGGGCAATTGGCCTTAGGACGCCTCTTTTAGAGGTCTTAGGGGTGCCTCCTCCTCTAGGGGGTGAATTAATAGCCGAAACGGCTAATAGACCCGACCTTAATGGCCGACCTCGTATAGAGGAGCTTTTAAACATAGAGGAAGACGTGCCGGCTTCGTTAAAGCCGTTACGTAAGGAGCGGGACACGTCTTAGGGTATAAACCCTAGCAATATCGTTAATAAGAAGAGAAAGAGAACTTAAAGGACCCTATTTATCAACAATATTATTGCGAAGGCTTTAACCTATAGACTATACATCGAGGATATGCCTCCTATGCCTACCTCCTATAAGATAGCGATAGCCTCCCCCTATAAGACACAGTGGCTTAGAGGGATAACCTACGAGATTAAGGATTAGGAGAAACTTCTAACCTAGGTTAAGACCCTAAAATCTAAGGCTGCGAAGAAGGGAGAACCCTTAATTCCGATAAGATAGGTCTACGCCTATAAGTGCGATCTATAGAGATATATAGTTCGGTTTAAAGCCCGTCTAGTTGTTCGAGGAGATCGCTAACCGGAAGATAACGAGGATATATATACGGCGACCCTTCGAGCGAGGACCTTTAGGCTCCTAATAGCCCTACTATGTCTCGAGGATATAGATTCCGCGTAGTACGACGTTAAAACGGCTTTTCTAAATACGATACTGCGATTTATAGTCTACTATTAGCTTCCACCCGGATACGCAGCACTAGGCTTATGCATACGGCTTCTACGAGGGCTATACGGCCTAAGAATCGCCCCGAAACTCTAGTATAAGGACCTTACCGGCTTCTTTAAGTCTTTAAGCGTAGAGACCCTAATTAAAGACGCTTATATAATAGTCTATAAGGGAGTAATTATCTTCTTCTTCGTAGACAATATCGCGATAATATATCCGAAGGATCGGAAGGATAACTAGCTAGAACTCTATAAGGCCCTTATAGCGAAATACACCGTTAACTTTATAGGGGAACTACGTTAGTTCTTAAGGATTAAGATAATCCGGGATAGACCTAATAGGAAGTTATAGCTTTCTTAGGCATCTTATATCTCTAAGATAGCAAAGAAGTTTTATATAGACAACGATTCGGGCTTTAGCGCGCTTAAGATCCCCCTAACGACGGATAAGCTAATTCCCTATGAGGAAAAGGCGAGCAACGACGAGGTCTATTACTTTCTTTCTTTAGTAGGCACGATCCTACATCCGGCGATTTACATAAGGGCGGACGCGGCGTTTCCGGCGGCACGGCTGGCCTAGTTTAGCTATAACCCGGGTCTACGACACCTTCGAGAGGCGAAGAGGTGCCTAGCGTACTTATACACTACGCGGGACCGTTGCATCTATTTTAAAGCGACTAACGAGATAAGGAGGTTTCTCTATGCGTTAGACTCCTCGTTCGCGGACGACCCTACGTCGAGGAAGTTATTATAGGGGTATATATTCTTATTTCTCAGCGGACCCGTGGATTAGAAAGCCACTAAGCAGGCCACGGTCACGACCTCGTCTACTAAAGCGGAGCTCCTAGCTTTATTAAGGACCGCGAAAGAGTAGATGCAATTTGCTCGACTTATTAAGGAGCTTAGGATCTAAGTGGAGGGCACTACGGAGCTATAGTGTAATAACCTCTAGACGATTAGGCTATTAACCGAGCTAAGTGCTCGACTTAAAACGAATTTAAAGTATATCGACATCTATCGACATTGGCTTCGTTAGGAGGTGTAGGAGGAACGGCTTTAGGTCAAATAGATTAAGTCTACCGAGAACCCGGCGGACGGCATAACTAAGGCCCTCCCTTTGCAAAAGCACGAAGACTTCGTAAGGCAGCTCGGTATAAGGGACCGCCCCGAGGACTTAGATAGGATAGACTAGGACGGCGCGGATAGGACCTTCTAGGGTATATTTTCATAGTTTATGCAAATTCAGCCCCCTATCTAACATTAGGGGTAGTATAATAGATAAAGGCCGTTCCGACTAATTCGAACGAGCTATTTTATTTAATCATTATATTGTTTTTGCGTTGCTATAGTCTCTATAAGGACTATAGCAAGGGGGTATATTAACGTTATACGACGTTAGGGGCCACACGGGGCATTAACCCGGGCCTAGACTATAGGGATGTAATAGGCTATTACGTCCCTAACGAGCCTGTTATATAACCCCCTTAGCTAAGGACGGTAGGTAGGTATTCCGTTGTATTATAACTACGGTTAGTGCGGGCGCTAGGGGCCCTGTTTAAGAGGCTCCGGTACCTATATATACCTCCGTTAGTCCTATAGTTAGGTAGCTGCATGCATCTTTATGTCTACGAGTTTAGACCTCCTTTCTTTACTCTTCTGCTATGATATTTATGCAGCTGATTTCCTGCATTTAAGAGAGACGTTACTACCTCGAATAATATTATTAAGATTAAAGCAGGCATTAAATATAATGCTATATAGCGTCTTAGCCCGTAAGATAGCTACGTAAGTAAGGCTAGACTAGAAATCGCGATAGGATATATCCGCTATAACCTACTTAAGCGTAGCACCTTATGCCTTATAAATAGTAATAGTATACGCAATCGTTAGGGGGAACTAAGTGCGATAGTAAGAGGCGCCGCCCTTAAAGAAGTCTCGCGTTATCCGAAAGATAGGTATAATAGTCGCTAGCTTTAAGTCGTCGAAGTAAGGCGGACCTATATAGCGATTAAAGCGGACTAAAATAATAAAGGGTAGGTGCGCTCGGAGGTCGTCGGTATTAGCATTTTAGGCGAAGTCGTAGATAGTCCCTAAGGCACTATTAACGAGGCTAAGAGGGGTCTAGATATTCGCTAATAATATTACCCTAGCACTAATATAGATAGGCAGATAGTTATATAGGTTGCTAGCAGTAATAGAGTCGGCTTATAACGCGTTAGGTCCGACATTAGTCGTTTAAACCTAGATATATAGCGAGCTAAGGCGTTCTATATAGTCTATATTAAAGTCGCGGACCTATGCATTAGTAGAGTAGATATAGACCGCCCTATCGAAGCAAGCTACCTCCTTAAGTAGTAGGTTTGCCTATACGCGGGTATAAAGTAGCTTTTAGTCGTTAATAAAGGGGGCATTAATATATAGGGCCTAAAGAGCTATCCGGAAAGGAGCCTAGTCGTTACCTTACTGCCGTAAGACCTACTATAATATAATAGTCTTATTAAAAGCGTAGTAGGCGTTGCGTCTATAAATCTTAGGTAGCGCTATAAGAGCCGCTATAGTAAAGAGCGGCTTTTCTATTACGGGCGGGAGCTAATAAAAGTCACTAAGTATAAGAACGCTACGGCTACCGAAGAACTCGTCTTAATACTCTAGGAAGATCTATCGGAGGCGGGAATCGATATAAGAAAAGGTTCGTAGGCTAATTATTAACTTCTCGTCGATAATAAGGTAACGTAGGAGGCATAGCTAGGACTAGAGGTTACTAAGCTCTATAGTGCGTAATAGAGACACCTCTTCGAGAGTCTTAGAGATAGGCAGGTATAGTAAGGAGTATAGAGTCACGCCGTTAATTACGTTAGTAGTAACACCCGTAGGCGCCGCTCGTGCGAAGCAGCCCGGGGAGAGCTGCTTTAACTAGGCATAGAGGGCGTAAATTATAAAGGACTTGCCTATACCGCCTTGCCTATCTACTTATATAAGAAAGGGCGCTAGGTCTTGCTCGTTAGGGTCGAGGGCTTATTCTAGGTGCTAAGTAAAGAGGTCGAAAACTATACGTTGCTTAACGTTAAGACGAGCAAAGATATTGTTAGATATATTATTATCTTGCTTATTAGTAAAGGTATACTATAATTTAACTAGCTTTTAGTAGTCGTTCCCTTTTGCCTCTAAGTCGGGATATTTGCTAACATAAGGCTGCTAATCGTACTAAAGATCGAGGTCGCGATTTCTAAGTAACTTAATGTCTTCCGTATTAAGGCTATAATATAGCAGTAGAGCAGTAAGTTCCTCCTACTCCCCGGCCGTAATATCTTTATCGTTCTAAAGGTTATCCTTAAATTCGTCTTAAATAAAGGAGGGAAGGTTACCGTAGTAATCGTCGGGATAAGCGTTGCTATAGATAGAGAGGCAATAGTTATATACCTTAGAGAATATCTTAAACGTAATGCCCTTAACCTCCTTAACCTCTTAGGCATATCGATAAGGATAGTAAAGAGTTAACTTAACCCGGCAAAAGTCCTAGTATTAATCGTGCCCCCGTTAAGGCTTATAGCGAGGAAAGTAGTTTAAGATACAATCGGCCGCCTAAGGAAAGGGTCGCTAGGGAGTATGCGTAAAGTCAAACTTAGCCAATAGTTCGAAGAAGGTTAAATTAGCCTATTCGTCGTCCTATATAAGGTATTTCTAATAGACGTTACGAGATATACGAACCCCGTCTATACCCTCTATCGCATTAATAGTATCCGCCTACTACTAAAGCTCGGGGGGGCGGTAATTAATAGACTAAAAAGCTCTTATACCTTTTTAAAGCGGTAAGTTTAGCAATAGGTAACTAACTTCTATTATAGACTAGTCACGCTCTATAGTAAGCTTATTTATAAACTTAGCAATAAAGCTTATAAAGCCCTATTATATATTAGTCTTAGGCAGGATAGCCTAGGTAATATTACGGTAGCTTTCTAACTACGTCTCTCCCTTCGAGCAGTACTTCCTAATATAGTTAATAACGGCATATATAGAGGTATAAGGGGATATATCGTGATTCGCTAGCTAGCTAATAGCTAAGGCGGGATTATAGTTATTAAGAAAAGGATCGTTCCGGACGCTATCGAATATAAAGTATTATAGATTAAGATCTTTAGCGACGTAGGCGTCTGCGTAGCACGCACGTAGGAAATAGAAACGGTAGCTCTTTAAATTAGATTAAGATCTATCTAAGAGACGGCGAAAGCGTAGGCAATACGCCTCGTTGCAGCGGTAACGTTATACTTAGTTAATAACCTTAGAAAGGAATTAGAAGTTAAACCTAAGGCGAACTACTACTAGCGGGTTCGCCTCCCCTTACTATATTACTTATTATAGCTTTAGGTTAAAGGCAGAGACGTGTTTGCCCTAAAAGTAGGCAAAATCCTCTTAAGTAGAATCGGTAGATATATTAGGAGGCGGGCTTCCGTTAACCTAATAGAGACTATACATATAGGTGCTCTTATAGGCTTACTACTTATACCGAAACTAGTAGTCTATAATATTAAATTTCGGCGTTAAGACGAGCTTAAGGAAGGAGGTAAATCGGCTATAGAAGTAGTAGGCGGCAATATATAGATTCTCTTATAAGTTCTTAAACGCGATTATAGCCTTGCCTTAAGCGTCGGAGTTATACCACTCGTGATATAACGGCATATGCCTTTATAGGCTATCCTAATATAAATCGGCGGCCGAGAACGTTAGGAACACTCCTAGGCAGCCTAGGCTATAAACTATAGCCTCGAGTTAATGTCTTTAGCTACTTTAGTAAGCCCGCGTGCCTCTTAAGCTACTAGAGAAGCGAATAATAGAATTAAGTAGAGCTCGAGAATTAGGGGTATCCTCGCTAAAAGCGACGCGTAGCTCCTTAATTTCCACTAAGCGATAGGACCGTAACCTCTTAATATAAAAGGAGCTTTGAGAATTAACTTACTAACGTATAGGCGTATTAAAGCTAATATAACGAAAGCGTAGGTGCTTAGTAAAACGGCCGTCGTAGTACTTTAAGGCGTATTTAATATACTCGCTATACCGAATTATTCTTTAACGAAGGGCTATATAGTCTCCCTGCCCGGTAGGGTAGAGTATTAGAAAGGCGAGAGATAGGAGAGGCTATAAGCGATTAAACTCGTTAAGAGGAGTAGATCGCATATCTAGCATCTAGATATACGGCTATTGCTCGCGTAAAGGGACCTATTCGGGTATAACCTAACCCTTAAGCTAAGCCCGTAAACGCTTAAGGTCCGGCTAGGCTGCGATAAAGTTTAGGACAGCCGCGGCATCGTAATTATTAATGTCGGCAGCCTCGGCGATTTAAGCAGGATTAGGGTTAGGATACGCGGCGTTATACGTAGCGTCGCTAAAGTCGCCTGCCTCGCTAAGTAGCTAGTTACTAACGTTACCGTCAATAGGTAGTTAGCTAATGCGGTCCTTATCGATAATAATATTACTATAGCTAGGGTAATTAAGCTAAAGATATATAAGCTAGGCACGGATGTTAGCTTATCGAACCCGGAATTAACGTCTAAACTATCGAATAAGATAGGGCTAGTCTATTAATTCCTATAGTCGAAGGACAATAATATCTAAGTCGCGCGGTAGAAGCGGAAGCTATATATATATAGCTAATATCTCGTAGGAAGTTAATAATATAGCCGCGATATTTATATTACTAACTACGATACTAAAAGACCTAGATATATATATAGACCCGGGCAACGAGCATCTCTTTAACTTATAAGAGCTCTAGAAGATGCTTTAGGACGCTGCTAAAGTCGAGGTTATTCTCTTCTAAGAAGAAGTAAGGCTAACTATCCCGTATCTTACTATCTAAACGACGATAGTATTAGCAGATAGAAGCTATAAGCTATATACTAAACTGAGATTCCTTATAGCGGTTATAGTATTTAAGGATATCGGCATCGAGATAGTTATTCTACTAGCCTATAAGGTCTTAGTTAGAAGGAGATATAGCAGGTATATTAAGATCACCTATAAAGTCTAGCTAGTAAAGAGGCGATAGGGGAGGTTATTATATCGAGGCCGGAGGCGAGGACGGGGGAGGTTGTTATAACGAGGGCGCTAGCGAGGTTAGCGGAGCTAGTGGCTAAGAGGAAGGCTTAGCTAAAGAGAGCAGCTGCGATATGCTTAGTGTTAGTAAAGGCTCTTTACCTACGCGTCGCTAGACCCTATAATAACGGCTAATATTAGCCTAGCGGGCGTGTGCTTAAGCGCGGCCCGGGCTATCCTACGAGCGAATACTACGTCGAAAGAGACTGCGAATCGCTATGCCGAAGCGTTAAGCCTATATTATATAATTAGTAGGGATAGGAAGAGAGAAGTTAGGGAGTATGTAGAAGTGGATTGTCCCTAGCGATATATAAGGCACTTCGTGGTCCGCTTTATTAGGTCTTTAATATAGATAAATTAATTATCAGGCTTTATTATATTATAGGTATTGCAATAGCGCGGGCTCTGTATTTCGCAACTTTATCCTATTAGGACAACGGGTGACTTAGTGCGAGGGTAAAGGGAAGGCAGGCGAGGCAAGCTAAGAGAGCGTAGGCTCTGCGTCTCGAGCGACTATACGTTGCTAGACGTTCGCTGATAGGAAGCCGGGATGCTGCGAGTCGCTATGCCGAGCCGTTAAGCCTATTTTACAATTAGTAGGTAGAAAAGGAGGAAAGGAGGAAAGGGAAAGGAGTATATAGAAATGGATTATGCCTAGCGATATAGAAGGCACTTTATTGTCTATTTTGTCGGGTCTTTAAGGTTGATAAATTGATTAGAAGGCTTCGATAAGTTATAACGGTTGTAACGACGATTAGGTAAAGCATATAGGTCGTTATCGCGGCTAGCACCTAGTTGTAGAGGCGAAGGCGAAGGCGGGGGAGTAGCTGCTATAGAAGCTATTAGCAAGTAGCGATATTAGGAGGCGACGATATAAGCCGTGATAAGGGATAAGGAGGCGAGCGAGCCGTAATAAAGGCGCGAATTCTTTTGTTATAATGCGCGCTGCTTGTTGTAATGCGCGTTGTATATTAGGAAATACGGTCGAACCCCGGGAGGAGACCTAACTAATAGCCGTATAGGATTTTATTAGTCAATACTGCCGTTTAGACTCTACTAGACAGATAGCCAATAGCCGCATAGGATTTTTTAGCCGGTTTAACCCCGGCCCCTAATATAGCTAATTAGCGCACTGAATTTTTAGACTTTAGCTAATAAGAGCGTGTTATTTAAGGCTAGCTAGTCGCCGCACTTCGTTTTAGCAGGGGACCCTTGCAATAAAAAAGGTTACTATATATATTAAGTAAGCAAAGCGGCTTGCCGCAACTTACACACATTCTGTGTTCTTCGTAGCGTAAAGCAAGCTTTGCTTAATAAGGGTACTATCCTAAGCTAATGCTTTTCCCCTTTAGTCGTTACGTATAATAGGGTAGGCAGAGTAATTATATAGGTGCCCTTTATATAGGTGTGGAAATCATCTATAAAGAACTAAGTGTAAGCGCATATATGCATGCGGATATATAGCTCTACGCACGTACCCCTTTGTCCGCACGTGCCCCTTACCCCTATCCGCACGAGCCCCTTACCCCTATTCGCTCGAGCCCCTTTCCCCGCCCGTACGTGCCTCTTCCCCGCTCGCATATAAGAATGCGGATTAGGTCGTAGACCTAATCTCACTAACAGTCGAAGACCCTTACATTACGCCTCCTATAGCCTCCTATAAGGTAACTACTCTTCCTAGCCCTACGCCTCTAGCAGCCGAGCTAGTTTATCTAGCCGAGCCCGTAGCCCTTACGTCTCTTCTCGACTCCCTTTCTATTCTTAAGCCTATGCCCCGACCCTTATATCGAGATAATAAAGGTATGCCCGTTCCCTTTTCCTATATAAGGATTAAAACTATAGGCAAGCTATTTAAGAGGGTATTTAAGATCTATCCGGATATTAGATATAGAAAGCCTATAATAGATTAAGACTTATTATAGTATTTACCGTATACTATTAAAAAGCTACCTCTTATAGCCGTTAAAGGTATTACCGGTCACGCTTATATTAAAGATTAAGCTACTTTCTCCTTTTTAGTCTAAGGCCGTTACGCTAACGGTTCTAACGTAAGGCTCGCGGAGTTTTCTTACTCCGCCTAAGTCACTAAGGTCGCTATAAGCGCCTTACTTAAGAATACTTTCCTTTAACCGTACTTTAGTAACGTCGACTATAAATCGGATATAATCCGTATTAGCATTTTCTAAGTCTTTAAGATCCTTTTTAATATCTATCGCCTTAGCCGGGATATAGTGTATTACGTTTAAGCCGTCCGAAAGACCTAAATTCCTACCGGTTAAACTATTATTATACCTATCTTTTAGAAAGAAATCCCTAAAGGCCGACCGTACGCTTTTTATTCCTTTGACGACCTAGCCGCGTACGCTATCGTAGATAATTCCTCTTTCCTTAGCGTCGCTATAATTAATAACTCCGCTAAAGACATAGTTATCTTACGTAAGTAGCGATTTAGCTAAATCCTAGAGTATTATAATTTGGGATTCCTTATAGTCCTATTATAGACTTTAGCCCTCTAGGTCTTAACTACTGCCTTTATAGCTATAGTAGCCTTTAACCCTTCTATAGCCTCTCCTTCGGCTGCCGACCTTTAGTAAGTCCTTATAGTCGGTAGTAGCTTTAATATCTTAGCATCCGTTATATTTTCCTTTAACGTTATTTTAGCCGCTTCGCAGCCGCTAGCTCTTACGCCTCCCCTCGTTAATTAAGTCGACTTCCCTTCTATAGCGCCTTTTCTAAAGCTTAAAGTAGTCCTTTTTTAGCGTTAAGCCTAAAAGCTAAGCTCCCTCCCGGAATATATTATAGAGGAGGGCATTTATATCTACGCTAAAGACCCTCGCTTTATCGATAAAGTTATAAAGCTCCTTTAGCGTTTCCCCTCTCTTAAGAAAGATATAGGTATAGCCGTTATCTAACTTAGTAAAAAGCTTACCGTACCTCTCGTCGACGGATAGTAGTATTAGAAGATTGTCTAGCGTCTTTACCTAAAGGACTCCGCGACCGTACGATTATTAATAAAACCTTTAATAAACTATACTAATAGAATCGTATAGAATAGACTACGTAACTAACGCCTTTCGCGGCGCCTATCTTTATTATTTAGCGTACCTCTTAAGGTATTACGAAAGGCCGCGCTATTATAAATATACGTAGAATAAACGGCGTTATAGTCCCCAACGCCTATCTACTTGCTCTTTAAGAGAGTATTATCGCTAAGCTATTAAAAGCCGAGTATATTACTATTATCGATATAGCCTTATTCTTCTACTAATTTAGCGTATAGCGTAATTATCGCAACCGGTTTACCGTTATAAGCTATCGTAGGCTTAAGAACCTTACTATCGCGCCGATTAGGTTTTAAAATAGCCTTACTTACGCCTAGCGATATATAGACCGCGTTTTCTAACTATATTAAGCTTTTGCCTATGCTTTTATCGACGATATCGTAATCTACTCTTAGACTTAGATTACCTTTATTACCTATAGGCTATTATAGCCCTCTTTAATAAGCTTAATCTTACGATATCTCCGACGAAAGGTTAGATCGGCTACTCGTCTATATATCTTCTTAGCTATTGCGTTAACGCATTTAGTATAAGTACTTTAAAGGATCGTATAGCCGCCTTCGCTAAGCTTAAGTTCTTAAATATACTATAAAAGCTCGAATACTATATTAGCGCCGCCGGCTTTATTTAATCTAAGATCCCTTACTTTAGCTCCTTTGTTAAACCTCTTTAAGCCCGGAAGACGGCTTTCCTTACGTTAGGCCGCGTAATTAGAAAGGTAACCGATAGGAATCCGAATCGCCGTAAAGCCTTCGCGTAGAATACGGCCTTCTCCCTTACTATTATAGAGAAGCTCTCTTTCTAAGCCCTTTAAGACGAAATCGCGTTAAGAAGAATCCTTTATTATCTTAATCCCGCTAAGAAGCTTTTTGCCTAAATTAACGCCTTTATTTAGCGTAGCTTCAGCGTAGTGTTTTATTACCTCCTTAACGGCTTTATTTAGGTTTTAGGCTAGCCGATCTTAGTAAAATAAATAATGCCTATATACTTCCTCTCTTAGGTACTTACCCCCGTCGAATAGAACTATAGTCTATTTAAGCTAAAAGTTGCTTATCTCGTTTAAGCAATTAAGAAAATATAAACTATAATTTAATCGTTAACTCTACCGATTATAGTCTTTATAGATTACTCTACTATAAAGCAAATTTATAAAAGCATATACTTAATACGTCTAGCGCCGACCGTAGCAACCGCCGACTTATAGTTACTTTTATCTACCTTTCGTAATTTAATCTTAAGATTTATTATATACCCGGTAAGGATAACCTTATCTTTAACGCCTTTAGTAGATTCGCCGCCTTAAAAACGGATCTTATTCCCGACCGTTATCGCCTTAACTATATAGCGCTTAACGACGTACTGCTTATATCTAAAGCTATTATAGATCTTAGGATAAAGATTTAATTTATTACTAGTTATGCTTTTAACCCGTACTTCTTTAAGATTAGTAATATGCTTTCCGATAACCCGCTTACGCTAGCTACTATAGCTTTTACTCCCGACCCTAACGGCACTCCTCTTCCTCCTATACCTATTCTAAGTGCCGCCTTTAGCTAAGAAGAGCGTAAGGCCGCCCTTCTACGCCTTAAAAGACGTAGTATTCCTTTCCTTCTTTAGGACTAGCTGCTTTATTACGAGGGTCGTAATAGCTACCTCCGCCTCTATATCCCCGCCTCTATAGTATCGCTTATACTAGCGGCCGGTTATAATATAAAAAATCACTTTAGGACTATTCGTATATTATAGGACCTTAAGCGCTACTCTATCCGGAACCTAACTTCTAAAGTTAAGAAATATATTACGGCCTATAAGGCTTACTATCTAAGATAGATAGACCGCTAGCTACTTATAGGCTTTTATAAGACTATTTAAGCCCCGGTTTAACCTATACGTTTAATTAGAATAGACTTTATTACGGATATACCTATTATATCCTCCGCCTCTTCGCTTTAAGCTGTCTCTAGCTTCGATACTTTTAACTAGCTGCTTATAGTAACCTACCTAGCTAGCAAACGTTATCTTTTAATCCCTAGAAACACTAAGTACTCTACGACGAACTAAGGCGTATCCTTCTCTTAGCTTCTTCTACTTACGGATTAAGGAATACCGTCTACTATTATTAATAACCGCGATAAGCGCTTTAATGCTAAGGTTTAGCGTTTACTATAGAAGTCATTTAGGACTAAAATCGCTATAACTATAGTATACTACCCTTAGGCCGATAGCTTAATAGAACGTCGGAATTAGATAGTCTAAACCGCATTGAGGATAGCCTATATTAAGGACCTAGACCTTAATTAGAAATTGCTTTTACCTACCTTATTATATAACCTAAATTCGGCTTTTAACGCTAGCACTTATATATCCGCGTATAACTATATCTTCGGTTACGATCTCCGCTCCCCTCTTAAGGCCGACGATATTTTAATCGCGGATAATCTCCCTTATTTACGAAAAGCTATAAGACGATAGGCCGGCCTTATAATAGACCTAGCGGCTATAAGAGCTAAACGCCGTTACGATAGCAAGCACTATTAGATCCTCCTTTAGGTAGGCAATAAGGTCTACTTTAAACTATACCGAGGTTATTATAAACCTACTCGATCTATAAATAAAATAGTCTTAATAAAGGGAAGGGCTTTTGCTTATTAAACGTATAGTTAATAACCTCGCCGCCGAACTAGAGTTGCCTCTTAATATCCGAATCTATCCCGTTATCTTAGTAAAATACTTAAAGCCTATGCACGAGGGCTATTTCGAAGAAGATAAGCCCGGCGCGGTTAAAGTAGCGTAAGATCTCGATAATGCCTTAAGCGAAAGCGACGAGCACTATAAGCTCGAGCGTATACTTAAATCTTATAAGCCCTATATTAGCCGATTAAAGACTCTTATTACTAAATATTAAGTCCGCTAAAAGGGCTAAAGGGCCGCCTACGACTAGTAGGTCCCCGCTAGCGCTATTTCCCGGGAAGCAATCGTAGAATTCGCCTTAAAGCGTATTATACGTTCTGCTAGCGTTGCCTAGCTACGATTAATTAAGGGATATCAATCTAATTGTTTAGTTAGGAAAAGATCCTATAGTAACGCATAGAGTAAAAGAGTATTAATTAAAAGGATTGCGTTACGTTATTCTAAAAAGGGTTTCCTTTTTAATTAGTTTATTGTTTTATTCTACTAAGGATAGTAAGGGCTTGTTTTTCGGGCCGGCATTATAATACGCAAAGGCAGGGCACCTGCTAAGTTCCTACGGATTAGTAGATAGTCCGGGCTCCGGCAGCCCTATAGCTTATAAGGCATGCCGGTATAATAAGGTAGGCAGAGTAATTATATAAGTGCCCTTTATATAGGTATAGAAATCATCTATAAAGAACTAAGTGTAAGCGCACCTATATATACGGATATATAGCTCTACGTATATACCCCTTTATCTATACGTGCCCCTTACCCTTATCCGTATAAGCCCCTTACCCTTATTCGCATAAGCCCCTTTCCCCGCCCCTATATGCCTCTTCCCCGCTCGTATATAAGAATACGGATTAAGTCGTAGACTTAATCTTATTAATAGTCGAAGACCCTTATATAAGACCTTTACCCTACCCGAGTGAAATTTAACGATATATTACATAAGGCCCGGCCGCGCTTTAGGCTACGCGTTTATATCTTTGCCGGCAATATAGCGTCGGGCGGCTCGTCGTTTTCTGCGATAGCCCTAAAGCGCTCTTCGAAGCGATCGAGCGCTTCTATATCTGCGAAGTCCGCTGCTAAATACTACGTCGGGTCTTAGTACCTTTACTACCTTACGAAGACCTTACGCTTACTACCGCGGCCGACCTTCTTCTATTATACGGTAAGAATTTCCTTTACTAAGAACTCTTCTTCTCCTTCTATTAGGATTACGGGAGGCTATAGGTCTATTATTACTTAGCCGGGCATTAGATCTACTACTACGTAGCGAAGAAGGTCTATATTAAAATTAGGGTAAATCCTATTAGGCAATCCCTTAAGCTTAACGGCTTATAGGCTTAGTACTCTTTTAACCGTAAATTTTGCGTATAATTAATCGAGCTTTTTCTTCGGCCTTAAGGATGCGTAGTTCCGTAGGTCTACCTAGACTTTATTACCTACTAAAATCGCTCTATAAGTTCCTATCGTTTATTAGTATACCGCTCTTAGTCTTACGCTACTAAAGCTATTAACGACTAATAGAAGTCCGAGACCTATTTAAGTCGGTATTTAAAGGAGGCTATACGCCCCTCCGGGCTATTACTAAACGGCTTTTCCGCTACTATATCTATAGCGATAGGAAATAGTAATATTAGTTCGTACCTATATAGTATAAAGAAAGGGGATATACTAATCGAAGAGTGATTTCTCCTATTAAGCGTTATTTACGCTGTAGGGAGCTATTTATCCTAGTCCCTTTAGTTACGGTCGATAACGCCCTAAAGATAAGCTTAAACTTCCTAGTTAAGCCGTTCTAGCCCTGTATCGGTTTACGGATAATATGCTATACTTAGTAGCTGTTTAATCTATAGCAGCCGATATAGGTGCTATTAGAAGCGGCTTATCTACTTTAAGCCTTTATCGCTTATAATTAACGTTAGATACTAATAGTATCGTACGTAGTATATAAGAAAGCGCTTTACGTAAATCTCCGCTTCTATAAAAGGCATAGGTTTTAATATAACTTCCTTACTTTAACGGTCCTTAATTACCTAAAGATTGCGGTTACCGCTCTCTTCAAAAGGGAGGTCTAAAATAAAGTCTATCTAAATATACGTATAGAACCGGTCCGGTATAGGAAGCGATTTAAGCAGCCCTTTCTTAAGCATACGCTAAATCTTTATACGCCCGTAGATATTATAGTTGCGGAAGAATCGTCGAACGTATAGCTAGAGGAGCGGCTAATAGAAGTCGCGGGATATAGCGGCAACTATTCCTTCGCGGCTAAGGTAGCCGACGACGCTCGCGTCGTATACTATTTAAATAAGCCGTCCTTAGAGCGCGTTCCTTTCTTCTAGCTTTACGGGAGCGTCTTTTACTACGGCCTTCATAGTTATAGAGGAACTAAGAACCTAAAGCCGTCTATAGAACCGTAGGTGCCTATATAGGTCTACGTAGTAGTCGGCCACCTATGCCTTAAGGTTAAGCTTAAGGTCGAGTCGTCGTGCTCTTACCTTTATAGCGCGGCGTACGCTACCGTAGGTAACGTCCTAAGCTGCTAAGCGGTCTTATATATGCTAAAGCTCCTCGTCCTAAAAACTCCGTCGGTTAAGGCTTATACTAGCAGTTAGCTCCGCGTCTTACGCATTAAGGTCGTCCTAAGTCGTAGCCGCTACGAAGTCCGCTTCCTAAGTATTAAGCTCCGCGTCCTTTTTAATTACCCCCTTACTTTCCGAACTATTATACTCCTCGCTATCGTCCTCGTCCTTATCGCCCTTACTATTAACTAAGACTACGCCGTTTATACCGATAAGCGTTACTCTTAGATACGTACGTAGCGCGTCCTCCGGGAGTATTTAAAGCTCTTAGGCATCGTAATCTTTATGTAAGGTGCGACACGGGTGCGGCTCGTGGTCGGCTTTATAAGGTGTACGTAAGGGGCAGTAATACAATTAATATCACTAGTGGCTTTTAGCTATTAGCGCGACGGCACCCCTCGTCGGTCGCGTTACAATTATAACATTAATTAATAGCCTTCCTATTCGAGACCCCTTAAAGAAAGGGGCTAGGCAGCGGCTGTAAGGCAGGTGTGTCGGCGTAGGCGTAGCTTACGTACCGTAGAGGCGGCGCACGTAGTGCGACGATAGCATCTACGCCTTAGGTTAACGTACATTAGGTTATCCCTGCCTGCGGTTGCCGAGGCCTATAGCGCGTTAGGTCACGTGGTCGAGGTCGGCGACACGTGTAGCCTAGGACATACTGCTATTAAAGAGGGGATAAGTGTAAGGTGCGATATAGGTGCGGCTCGTGGTCGGCTTTATAAGGTGTACGTAAGTGGCAGTAACATAATTAATGCCACTAGTGGCTTTTAGCCATTAGCGCGACGGCACCCCTCGTCGGTCGCGTTACAATTCGTTAGAAGGTCGGTCTTAATCTCTTTTAGATAAAGCGTCTAGCACCGTAGCCTCTTTTCTAGGTCGGTACTTAATCCGGAAACGGAACCGCGAAAGGTATTCTGCCTAACGGGCCTATCGCTTAGAGAGATAACGTCGAGTTATAAAATACTTAAGGTTACGATAGTCTATAAGGATCTTAAAGTTCTTATAGCTATAGAGCTCCGCTTACTATTGCTTTAAATAGCTAATTATAGCGTGTATTTCTTTATCGTAGATAGCGTAGTTCCGTTCGGCGGAGGTAAGCTTATAGGAGTAAAAAGCTATAGGGCGGTATTAGCCGTCTACCTTTTACGAAAGCGTGCCTTTAAGCACTTTCTAAGGATTAGGTTAAATTCTAGCTAAAGAATAACGTACGCTATGAGTAATTACTTATGCCCGTTAATTTCCGCAGCTATCTATACGATACCTTTAATCTTCGCTTCTTCTATTACGCTTAAGGCTCCTTATACATACTAAGGTCTTATATCTTTAACTAGCAAACGCAGTTCTTATATAAATGCCTTATCGATAGCGGCGTAGCATTAGCAACCCTCGTCTATAAGAGTAAAGACGAGGTTTATATAGTTAATAACAATAGGTATTAAGGTAGGAGAAGTCTTAATACGGTTAGTTAACTCTTTTTTCTCTAGTGCTAGCGAATTAGGCTTTAGGGCCCGTCTATACTCTAGAGCTATGCGTTTCCCTCCGCACTAATAGCGGCGGGGACTATATTATCCTGCTTAATTATTAATATTACTATCTTCCCTATTTGCTTTCCACCGGGAAATCCCCGGTTCTTCCCTAGATTCTACTATGGAATTTCACGGGCTTCTACGGGCATTTACCCCGCACTTCTACGGGCGTATTTACCTACTTTTCTTCGGTTATATTTTACCGTGATTTTACAGTGATTTCACGGTTATTTATACAGTCTTTACCCGTGAAATCTCTTCCCTTCTACGGTCTTCTACCGTGGAATTCTAATTCCCTTCTACGGTCTTCTACAATAGAATTCTAATTCCCTTCTACGGTCTTCTACCGTAGAATTCTAATTGTCTTCTACGGCTTCTACCGTAGAATTCCTTTATATAGTTACGGCTTTTACCGTAGAATTTACTAGTCTTCTACTAGACTGCTTATTTATTTGCTAACTGCATAGCTTATTTATCGTACGGTACGATCTATTGCTTTTCCTACCGATCCTTCCGTCTAATTATTTACGTTACCTATTTTTCCTTAGGTCTACGCGGCTGATTTCGTCCGAGAACTTTTTCTATATATAGAGACTAGTTAGCCTCCCTAGTAGATAAGACAAAAGCTATTATTCTTAGTGATTTACACCTTATAGCTTCTAATCCTTCTTTATAGGCTGTTTTAGCCTTAGAGCCTCTCTTTTACTTAATTGCTATTATACTAATGTCGAGGACCCGACTACCTAGCGTTCGATAGTTATAAGCCCGGACGAACTTCTCTACGCATAGAGAGTTCTAACGGCTTGTATTTTTCAGCCTGCTAACGCTACGACTTACGGTAGTAAAGCCTTTGCCTTTATATCTAGCGAATCGACTCGCGGAGGACTAGTATATCTTTTAAGGAGCGTTATTAATCTAGCGAATTAACTTACGGAGGACTAGTTAGTACGTTTACCTTATTTTATTAGTGTTTTCCCGCACTTAGTTTACTTTTTACGGTTTATTTATATATATTATATATCTAACTACCCCTTTCCGGTGATTTTACTATACTTTTACCTACGTTACCGTATCTATTATAGCTAATATTACTTCGAAGACCGTCTTAAATAGACTAATAGACTAAGACCGATAGATCTTAACGATTTAGAAATACGCACTCGCTTAAGGGATTAAAGAGAAAATCGATCCTTCTATTACGGCTAAACTTTAGAAACCTTTATTGCCTCTTCCTATAGAACTAATAGCTAGAATAATTAACGCGACCGTTACTAATATTGCTAGTTTATCTATAGAAGAACTTAAGAGGTTTAAGTTTCTCTTTTCCCGGTATCGTATATTGCTTTAAGCCTATAAGGACTAATAGAAATCTCTTACGTTAATCTAGTAGTTTATCGTTTAGAGTATCGGGAACTACTACTTAATAGTTGCCGACGAATATAAGGCTTCTAAGGAATTGGCTTTACTATAGCGGCGTATAAAGCCGACTTCGTAAACGTAATAGAAGACTATTCTTACGTAGTTTTATACTATTTTAAAGGCACTAGACCGGACGGATATTACGATATAGATTTCCAACTAGCAGAAGGTCCTTACCGATGCCCGGCGAATTAAGTTGCCGGAATCGGAAGGTCTTTAGGCTATATAGCTTTTTCTTAAGGCTATTTAGCTAATTTCTAGCCCTTTTGCGGAATACTAGATAAATAAGATAGAGGACGATGCCCGTATAAATAAGCTAGGCTAAGAGTAGTCTTTCCCCGACGGATTTAAGATATCCGAACTTTTCGAGCGTTTATAGGCCTTAAAGGCTACGACTAAAACGCTAAAGACTAACGCTTTTGCAAAGTTCTAAGGCTAGGGAATAAAATCCCTAGCCGCGGAATCTACTAGAAAACCTACGAAAACACCGGCTATAACGTCCTTAGAAAAGGATAAGACTAAGCTTAAACCTAAACCGTAGTATGCTTATAGAGAACGTTACTTCTTCTCTAAATACAACTATATTAACCCTTCTATTCGACTTCTATTATAGAAACCCGATAAAGACGTCTAAAAGACTATAGACGATTATCTTAAGGTTCCGGCTAATAAGGCTAAAGTTAACGCGGCACTTCTTCGCGACGAGGAGTAGCGGAAGAATAATAAGACTAAGATAAAGACGGTGTAAGCTACGGCTGCCGCTAATATTCTTACGACCTTTTTACTACTAGTTGTTCTATAGACTACTATAGAATACCCGTTAAGGGATTCTTTTATTATAGATTTAGGGTATAATAGACATATTTGCAATAATAGGAAGCGTTTCTATAACTTCTAGCCTTTTTTTAAGTACGCACTTATAGGTAGTAAAAGCACTCTTATTCTCGGGATAAGCACGGTGTTTATACGCATTTCGACGGGTACTTTTTAGATTAGTTAAGTAGTATATATCCCGTCCTTTTATACGTCCCTTTATTTACTTTATCTTCTTTATAAGGCGAATCTTTCGTAGAACCTATAGACTAGATAGATCTCTTCTTTAACTCGTACTATTTGCATAACGGAGCTAATTTACAATTAGTATATTATCGAATATAACCCGTTAATACCTTCTACTATGCTTTAAATAATTCTAACTATTGCTTCCGTTCTTTCTATAGATTCTACCGTAGAAACCCCGGTTATAGCACCTTTTTCGGCTACTATACTAGAGTTTATACTAATAAGTATAGAGGAACTTTCTCTTTAGCACTAACGACTTAAACATCCGAATAATAAGGCGCTTTTAAAAGCACTCGGAATGCTATAGTTAGTGACCTTCGATAAGATAATCTCCTATAAGTCCTACAAACTTACGTAGGCTAAACGAATTATTAACCGCGAGCCGCCGCTTTCTAAGGCGGACTTTTCCCTTTTCTAAGGTGTTTTGCGATGTCTTTTCTATACATAAGAGTTATAATAATAAGAACGTTGTATTTCTTATTAAGGATAACTATACGAAGCTTATTTTCCTATATGCGCTTCTAGACGCCTTTATAGACGAGCTGATTTTATGCTTTAAGAGCCTAGGTCGGTATATTTCCTAATAGTTCTTACTTTCTATCGGTATTATCTATCGAGATAACGACCGAGCCCTTCGATAGGATTTTTAGGACTTTATTAACTAGTAGGGCATTTATAATAAGCCTATTGCTCCTTATACACCGGCTTAAAACGGCGCTGCCGAACGAGCTAAGGGGGTAGTATCTACGAAAGCTCGATCTATAAGGATTAAAGCAAATTTGCCTAAGCATTTATAGATAGAAACGTAGAAACCTATAGTATATTTATACAATCGGATTCTGGCCCGATAGGCAGCTTCCTTTACGTTATTTCTATTAAAGTAGATTTCCCTAATAGAGATCCTTTACGATTAGTTAAGGGATTACGACCGGAAAATACTAGTATTTCTCCTTCCTTAACCGTTACGATTCGATTATCTTCGAGCTTTTAGCTATAAAGCCTACCTATTAACTACTAAGGCTTTAACTAACACGTAGAAACGTAATCTTAAGCAAGAACCTTATATAGAGGTTAGTTATTTAGTCGGGTATAATTCTACTAATATTTTATATATATAGATCCTATAGAGACGGGAGGTTCGTTAAGTTTATAATATAACGTTTAATAAGACTTAGTTTTTTACTATATCTAAGGCAACCGAACTATTAGTATAAATGTTATTACCGGCATTTCTACTATATATTATAGAGAAAGAAGAGTAAGATAAGGCAGAATTCTAGTTAACCCTAATATTACTCCTTAATAAGAGTGTAGCAGACGTTTTAGCCGATGGCAATCCTTAGCTCCCGACTCCTAACTAAACCGCCGGAGGACGTTTTTAAGAATATATAGGATTTCTAACCCGATATTTCTACTTTTTCACTAACTATAACCGTAGAACTAATAGACCGACTTAAGGTATAGTTGCCTTAAGCTACTTCTCGGTCTATAGATTACGATAATACTATTCCTATAGATAGTCTATAGACAACGAGGTTTATAAGGGATTTACGCCTTACTTATTTAAACCGTTTTTCGGGTCGATATCCCGCTTTCGCCTACGTTAGGCATCTACCGGCTAATAGCACCGCTTT
Source organism: Ophiocordyceps sinensis (assembly GCA_012934285.1). Taxonomy (NCBI): domain Eukaryota; kingdom Fungi; phylum Ascomycota; class Sordariomycetes; order Hypocreales; family Ophiocordycipitaceae; genus Ophiocordyceps; species Ophiocordyceps sinensis. The sequence goes on along the minus strand of JAAVMX010000002.1, from coordinate 7,229,434 downwards.
TACGGCGATATTTACTACTTCTCTTAAACCTAGGAAGATATATAAACGGGATTTACCCGCGCTTCTAAGGTTTTAGTCTAATCTCGAGACGCATCCGTATAGACCTAAGTTTAAAGCCGCTAGAAAGGTTAAATAGGACTCCTTAAAATAGCGGAAGACCTTCTTTTCTTCGCCTACCTTAAGAGCGAACGCCCTTATATATCCTCTTGTATTAATATAGGCATTCGATTATAAGTTTAATAAGCACGGCTACCTTAGGAAGTTTGAGTCTCGCCTTTATATACGAGGAGATCTTTAGCCGTTTAGCGGAAAAGAAATATACGCCGCGACGCTTATAGCGCGAAATTTTCGCATTATAATTACTATTACCGCTAAGTTTAGCACTAAAACCCGCTTACTTAACGTAGTTAACGCCTTTACGAATGCCGATTTAGATAAAGAAGTATATATCTACTTCCTAGACGGATTTAAGGTATTTAGTTTTATAATTCGGTTAATAAAGGCTTTATATAGACTTCGCCGTTCGCCGCTTCTTTAGTAATAGGAATTATACGGGTCTCTTACTAAACTAGGCCTTTAGCAAAGTGCGGAGGATCCTTATATTTTATATCTACTATAAGTAGTATTATTACTTTCTTCTTTATAGATAATATTATTATCCTTTTCCGTAAAAAGCATCGTAGGGCTACTAACGATTTTATCTATCGCTTTAAGAAGAAGTATATAGTTACCGACCGTAGAGAGCTTACCTATTTCCTTAGGATAAGAATTATTTAGGACTATAAGTAGCGAAAGCTATAGTTATGCTAAGACGTTTACTTAGATAAGATTGCTTTTAAGTTTAGTTTAATCCCTACTTCTATAGTTCTACGGCCTATTTCGACCCTTTGCCTATTCCTACTTCCTAAGAAGCTAGAGAAACATTAGGGATAGGCTATCGATAATTAAATCTACTACTTTTAGTCTTTAGTCGGTTCTTATAATTACGCGACTATTTCTACCCGGCTTAACGCTATAAAATCATCGAATTCTTTAGCGGAGTATATATAGAACCCGTCTACGCTCTATATTAAGCTCGTAGAAAGCTTAGTGACTTACTTATATAAATCGCGTTTCCTTACGATTAAGTTTTCGGATACGAATAAGTAAGAACTCGTTATAGCTTCCGATGCCGCTTACGCCGACGACCCGGATACTCGTTATTCTTCTAAAGGCTATTTTATTAGCCTATTTAACGGTCTAATCGCGTAGAGTGCCCGGAAACAATCTATAATTACTACTTTTTCTACCGAAGCCGAACTTCTTATAGTCTCTTCTACCGTAAAAGAGCTAATTTCTATTCTTCGTTTATTTAACGATATTTCCCTATAGCTAGATATTCCTATTCCTACTATTTAGTATAATAACACTTAGACAATCCGCTTAGTTTCCGCCGAGATTCTAAAGATTTAGACCGCTTTAAAGCACGTTAAAATTTATAACTACTAGGCCTAATAGGAATTCTTACGCAATACTTTTAATATTAAATATATTCTTTTTAACTAGATAATTACGGATAGATTAACTAAATTGCTTCTACGATAATGTTTCTAAACGTTCCTTCGCTAGCTTCGACTTACGGATATTTCTTCTAGGATTTAAGAAGAAGTCGATAATAATTCTAACTACCCGGAAGTTATTCCGTTCTAGCTAAGGGGGTATATTAATATCACTATCTTCCCTATTTGCTTTCTACTAGGAAATCCTTAGTTCTTCCCTAGATTCTACTATAGAATTCTACGGGCTTCTATAGGCATTTACCCCGCACTTTTATAGGCGCATTTACCTACCTTTCTTCGGTTATATTTTACTGTGATTTTACGGTAATTTTACGGTTATTTACATAATCCTTACCCGTAAAATCTCTTCCCTTCTATAGTCTTCTACCGTAGAATTCTAATTCCCTTCTACGGTCTTCTACCGTAGAATTCTAATTCTCTTCTACGGCTTCTATCGTAGAATTCCTTTATATAGTTACGGCTTCTACTATAGAATTTACTAGTCTTCTACTAGACTGCTTATTTATTTACTAACTATATAGCTTATTTATCGTACGGCGCGATCTATTGCTTTTCCTACCGATCCTTCCGTCCGATCATTTACGTTACCTATTTTCCCTTAGGTCTACGCGGCTGATTTCGTCTAAGGATTTTTCCTATATATAGAGACTAGTTAGCCTCCCTACTAGATAAGACAAAAGCTATTATTCTTAGTGATTTACACCTTATAGCTTCTAATCCTTCTTTATAGGCTGTTTTAGCCTTAAAGCCTCTCTTCTACTTAATTACTATCACACTAATATCGAGGACCCGACTACCTAGCGTTCGATATTAATATTAGACTTAAGAGAAGGTCGGGTAGCGCGAATCGCGATAGGCCGTTTAGCTCGCTTTGCTATAGGGCGAGCGGGACGATATAAGCAGTCTATAGCGAAATGCCTATCCGCGCTATAGCGTACGTAAAGCCCTTCCTCTCTCTGCTTCTAAAGCTCCGCCTTCGACACTTACTTAGCTCGCTATAGAAAAGAGGAGGGCGTGCTACCTAAGGCGGCGGATAGTGTCCTCGCTTTTCTATAAGCGGGCCGCGTAATAGATATTATAACGTCGCCCTTATAGTCTACTATTATAAGAAAACGAGCTTAGGTAGGGTATATAATTATTATTAATCTACGAAGGGATATAGCTCTAGACTAGGTCTAAATGTCTATATATACGATATAGAGGTTACGTAGGATAATATATAATATAACCTAATACTATAATAGTAGATCCCCTTTAAATCGGCGTTTAACTTAAACGCCTAAAAGGGGCAATAGGCTAATAAAAATAAAGGAAATCCGTATTAATCGGTCCTAAAAGCGGGCCTAATATAGAACGAGAGAGAAATAAGGAGATATAAAAGATAAGGCTAAGAAACTAACGTATACCGTTGTAACGTAAATTATATTAATAAATTATATTTATTATTACTTAAGCAAAGGTAAAGACGTAAGGAAGGCTATATAAAAGGCCGGCTTAAGTTTAGTTAGGCTAAGGGCGTAAAAGGCCTTAAGGTCGTCTTAGCAGCCGTTAAGGTAAGAGGAGTCCTCTTACGTAAGGGGGCTATAACGCTATTAAACGCGATACTTAATCTTCCCGGAGGCGTATTAGCGTTACGTAAGGATAGAAGAAAACTCTTACTTAAGTTATATATTATTATCGTCGTCGTCGCTAAAGGAAAGGAGAACGCCGTTATTAGCGGGCCGGACGTTAAGCTCCGATTAGCTAAGTAAAGGAGGCTCTTAAGTCTTAGTAAAGAGGGAGGAATAGAAAATAAAGTAAAGGCGGCTGCCTTTAAGGAGGCAAAGAAAATACGCTATCTTATATACCTTAAGGACCTTATATAGGCCTTTCTATTTATAGTCGAGCTTCTTTATAAAGCAGAGAGTCTAAATCTAGCGAGTGCTAAAGAATACTATATCGCCGGGCTAATACGCTAAGGCGGGAGTCCGCCGGGCGTTTGCGTAGCGAGCTTAAGTAGCTTAAGCATCCTCGATCGTATCGCGGAGGAAGTTAAAGATACGCTAAAGGCAGGAAGCAAACGCGTCGCTATAGAGGTATTCCTTCCGCTACTAGGGGGTTATACTAGGCGGGGGGGGGACTAAAGGCCCTAATGCTAAGCTTTAGGTAAAAGCTATAGTTAGCGAAGAAAGGAGAAATACCGGTAGATTTAAAGACTTAATTATTAGTAATAAACTTAGCGAAGGGAAGGAGGTCGACCTAATCGTCCTAAAGGTAGGTAATAGAATAACGAAGGTAAACCTCTATCTAAGCGTTCGCGATCTTAGTCTAACCGTCGGTCTAAAGGTAGTAGGTAGAGCTAAGGTAAAGGCGGTAATTAAAGCGATAATTAAGCTACTATTAGAAAGCCGAGATAAACTAAATGTTATAGTCGCTAATAATAGAGGCTAAGGTATTATAAAGGGACTAAACGTAGTAAATAAATACGTTAATAACGTCTTCGACGGTTATTAAGGATATTAAAACGTACGTAGTAGCGTATTTTCGTAAAGCGGTCGACGATAATAAGGATATTAGAAAACTTAACGCTATTATAGCGGTAGATAGGGAGGTCGGTAATAAAGTCGACGGATATATTAGTCTATAAGGCGAAGGGAATACTTAAGGGCTAAAGCAGGCCTTAAGGGGAGGAACGAGGGGATTTAACGCATAAGTACGTATAATAATTCCGCACGAAGCTAGAAATAGACTTATATATGCTAGGCTAAATATAGGACCGGCGGTAGAGGCTAGCGGTCTTCGTATATCTAAGGTAGTCGGCAAAGGGGGAGGTATAAGTGCGGACGAGGATCTAAAGAATTAAGGCGTCGTTAAAAGGAACGAAGAGCCGGCCTTAGAAATAGAACCGGCCCCGGACCTTAGAGAGAGCGGTCTTAAGGATCGAGCGGAGGGGGGCTCGGAAAGGGTAAAGCTAGTAGGGCTAAGGGGACTAAAGAGCTACGCGAATAACGGAGATAAGCGGGGATAAGGAATAGGCCCGGTCGATAAAGTCATCGATCGGCTTAAAGTCATCGAGGGCGTAGAGGTCGAGACAGTCGGAATTATATTTATAAATTATATTTATAAACGAATCGGACTCTTTAACGGTATTAAGGGCGGTAGCGGTATTAGGGTAGAGGGAGGTATCGGGGGCGGTAGTAGTATTAGGGTAGAAGGAGGCATTAACCTTAGACTTAGGGAGGATAACCTAATATCGGTAGTTAATCCTCTCGTCGGCTCGGTCGGTAAAGGAGAGTAAGCGGGAGCCGGGCAAGCGGCTAAGGGCGTTAGGGAGAATAGCTTAAGAGCCGGGCTAGAAGATAATCTTAAAATTAAAACGACTAAGGAATTCGGCCTAGCGGGCCTATCGCTAGTTAAGGAGCTTCGTAGTTATAAAATACTAAAGATTCTTATAGTCTAAGGCTATCTTAAACTTAAGTAGGCCCTTAAGCTTAGGGCGCTATTCCTTAAGAGATTTTATAATCGCGAGGAGTTCTTTATCGTAGATCTTATAATTATACTCTTAAGCGGAGTATTTTAACGAGAAGAAGACAACCGGATAGTAACGACTATCGTCGAGGAGCTATATTAGCATACCCTAATAAGAGCCTAAAGGGAAGCCTAGAGGCAGAGGATTACAGCAGTGCAAAGAGTATTAAGATTAATATAGAAATAAGAGAGAAAAGTGTTATTAAATTGCTTAGTAAAGGTCTGTCTAAGAGCGGACTAAGGTCCCTTTATATAGCTAATTCCATACGAGCAAAGGTATATATAACTTAACTAATTATAGTTATAGAAAGCGCTAATACTTATCTATATAATGCGAGTAGTCTAATCCTATTTAGTAGCTTAGTTATTGCATAATTAAATGCGGGAGTAATACGAGGTGATATAAATAACGCCGGTTGACTAAGTTATAAGTTATAACTTATAGGCCTTTATCTCTACTTATACTACATACTTCGGGCCTCGGTATCTTAGCTATCCTAGGAGCTAATGCAACCGGGTGACTTACGTTATATACAATAGTATAAGGCGGTTCTAATGCATATCTTTATGCATTAGTGAGATAAACCAATTAAAAGATATCTGCTCCCTTATAGCCTCTCTTAAAGGGTACTTATTTTATAAAGAAGTGCGCTTTATATATATCCGTTTATAACTAACTAGGATTTGTAAAAACTCTCTAAAACCCTATTTCTAGGAAAAACTTTTATATAGAGAAAAATAACTCTACTATTCTTATAGAAAGAAATTAAAAAAACTGCACTATATTTTATTAGTCCGTTTAGTAAACCTATATATAGGGAAAAAACTAAAGGGTATATAGAGGAAAGCTAGAAGAAAGCATAAGAAAGAGCAGCTAAAAACCTCTATCTATCTTTCTATATAAGATCCTTTTTAAGACCTAAGAGGTCTTAAAATTCATTAAATAGTATACGCCTTAATTCCTTTGTAAATATATTAGCGATATTATCAGTAGATTTTATATAGAATTCTTCTATTTCGCCTAGTAAAACACTATTACGGGTGAAATTATAGGCAGGGCCGATGTATTTCCGGAATTTATATGCTTCTAGGTTATTTGCTATTTCTAGCGCTAATTAACTATCGGAAAATATTAGAGGGACTTTATTAGATATAGGTATAGATAACTCTTTTGCGATGCTATTTAGATAGCTATATAGATATAAGGCCTCCTTATTAGCCTCTCTAAGGCCTATAAACTCTGCTTTGTAAGTAGATAGTAATATCAATTTTTGCTTTTAAGATAACCAGCTTATTAAATTATTACGTATAAAGAAACAATATCTAGAGACCGATCGTCGGTCTATAAGGTCACTAGCCTAGTTAGAGTCTATATAAGCTGTAAAACAGAAGTCTAGTATAGGTATATTGTAGTTATAATATAAGCATAGGTCGGGGAATTTATTTAAGTATTTCTATATAACGTTAAGGGCTTTAAAGTGCGAGGAGTTAGGTTAAGAAGAGAATCTTACGCAGGATATTACTGCGAAAAGGATATCGGGCCTGATAAATAGGGCTAAGAATAGTAGGGAGCCTATTTGCATTTAGTATAAGAGTATATCCTTTTTAAAGGCTTTTTTTATTCCTAACTTATTTAATTCAACGCCTTTAGTAGTAGGTGTATTAGAGGTTCCTATATTTTGTTTATTAAATTCCTTTATTTAGTTTTTTATATAGTTTGCTTACGATATATATAGTTCCTTTATTTCTCTATGTATCTATATAGATAATCCTAAGAAGTCTTTTACTTCCCCTAGAGATTTAATCGGTAGGGTTTTATTTATTAAGTCTATAACTTCGGTTATTACACGGATAATAGGTCTAAAGAATAAGAGATCGTCTATATAGACGGCTATAGCTATTCTAAGTATGCTGTTTATAAACACCCCTTCGTCTATTAGAAGGCAGTAAAAACCAAGCTTGTTAAGGACGCTTTTTAATAGGTTATACTAGAGTAAAGGACCTTATTTTAAACCGTATAGTGCTTTTCTTAGTTTTACTATAAGCTTCTTCGTCTTGTTTTCTTTAAGTAATTAAAGTAAGTTATGCCTTTATATTTTGTATTTTTATGCTAGGAAAACCATACGTGTAGTATTGTATCTAGAAAAGCTTCGGGTATTTATATATACGTTTCTATGTCTATATCCGCATATAGAAAGGCATTTTTTATATTAAACTATAGTACTTTTTAGTTATTAGCGATAGCCTATAGTAGTAGGAGCCTTATAGACTTAGGTCTTACTATAGTAGAGAAGGTTTTAATATAGTCTAGGCCGTATATTTGCTTATAGCCTAAAGCTATAAGTCGAGCCTTGAATTTCTTTATCTAGTTTCTATTATCCTTTTTAACTCTATAGACCTATCGGCTTCCGAGGGATTCCCGGTCTTCGGGTAGCTCGGTTATTTCCTAAGTATTGTTATCTATAAGCTACTTTATTTCTGCTACTATGCCTTTATCCTAGTATAGAGCTTCGGCGCTTTTTATAGCTTGCTTATAGGTTTTTAGTTCTATAGGATTACAACCTTCTAAAGCAGATAGAAGGGTTATATTATCGTTATTTATTAGTAGATGTATAAGGTATTCTTAGTAGTCGTTATAGAATTTGGCCGGCTTCTTAGGTATTTTAACCTAAATTCTTTAATCCTTATTATTATTGTCCTATATTATATAGTTAGGATTATTATCCTGGGATATATTATCTAGTATTTCATTCGGAGTATTCTAGGATTTATTATATAGGGTATTATTAGGTTTTATATCTAGCATAGAGGATCTCGTACGTAGATAATCCTCCGGAATTTTATTTAGAGTATTGCTATTAGCACGACACTAAATGTCTAATCGCACGACATCCCTATTTTTTCGTAGCCTAAACCTATTAGATTATATAATAGAGGCTACTACATTAGGTTAGCATAACCGTCACGTGGCTTTAGGGAAAATTTCCTATAAAATAAGCCCCTTAAGAAAATAAAGGCTAAACATATATCTTTATTCTTATATTAATATAACCTCTTTTGCTATACAACCTACTAGACCTATTAAGACCTATAATCGTGCCTATTGAGTCCGAGCAGTAGATTAAAGATCTAATAATTAAGAGTCTTATACTTTAATCCACCGGAACCGTAAACTAGAAACCGAAAAAGGCTTACTTTAGGCCGACAATCACTATGTCTACCCTTACTAAGAAAAACGAGGTTATTCTTAACAATAATGCTAACTAGTCCCTTTAGGATAATAAGTTTAAAGCGTAGGCCCTCGATAGCAACCTCTAGGACTAGGTCTTTAAGACCGAAAAACTCCTTCCTACTCTAACGATGCCTATCGAGGATAACGCTATAAAGGGATCTTGCGTTCGCACCGCAGACGAAGAAATAATCTAATAAGTCTAACCGCTTAAAGGATCCTAAAAATAGTAGGTATTCCTCTATAAGGAGAAGAAATAGGAGAGCTAAAGAAAGGATATTAAAGAGCTACGCACTTAGATAGCTATAACAATTTCCGACTACCTTTTCTAGACCTATTGCAAGCCCGATAAAGACCTTAAGGAGTAGTACGCTACGCTTAAGAAGCAGGCAAAAGGCAAGCCGGAAGACATCCTCCGTGCTATTTAGGTTCGCTATAAAGCAGTAGTTAACCCTTCCACGAGTCAACCGAAGAACTAGCACCGTTAGCTCGAGAGCTAGAAGAAGGTTATATATAAAGGGATTTAAGAAAAACTCCCTAAAGCTACCTATAAGAGTATTTAAGTATCTGACTTCCTATTCTTTATTAATCCCTACTATTATCACTAGGTTAATTCCTTTAACCTTTCGCACCTTAAGAATAACGTAGATTTTAACATCTATATAATGACTAACGAGTTTACCGTCTTCATCGATAAACTACCTACTTAACCGTCCTATACGAAGAGAGGCGCCTCTAGCCCTTCTTTCGCCGGATAGGACGATTAAAAGGACGATAAATAAGACGGCTAGTTAGAAATTAAAAACACTAAAAACAATAAAAATAATAAAAACAATAAAAAGAGATCACGGGCTACTACTTCGGATAAGCGAGGTATTCCTAAGTGTAGGCTATACACGCTTAAGGGCTATACTCTCGAGAACTATTAGGAGATTAAGTCCGATAAGGCCCCCGACTAGTAGCCCGGGAATAGATAGGAAGCTATCGCGAAGAGCATAAAAGACCCTAAGATCGCGAAAGAAGTCTAACGACTAAAAGGGAAGAAGGTAACGTTTAAAGACGATAAGGATTAACTAGTACGGGAAAAGGGAAGATGCCCTTCGGCTTCTTTCCTTATCTCCCTCGTTAAGGCCTCCTTTAGCATTAACGTTTATCCCTTCTACTACTTAGCAATTCTAGACTATAGAACGATACTCTATATCTTTAACGAGATCTCACGATTTAAGAACTTTAGGATAGCTAAAGAGAGAGACTTCCTTTAGGTAGGCGTAGAAAAAGTGCCTATCCTTAGATATAGCGACGTTAACGTCCGCCTCTAAACCCCTTCCTTTAAGCCTTAAGTACTACGGCTGCTTAATATCGCATTCTATAAGAACTTTACGTATAACCTAATCTCTTATAGGTTATTAAAACAATAGGGCATATAGTAGGACAAACGACCCTATAGACCGTCGACGCTTTAAGCAGCTAATAACACTATTATCGGACTCGTCGAATAATACTACGGATAGTTCGTCCTAGAATATATCCCCTACGATATAATAAGGCGGGCCTTCTATACCCGCCGAAATAAATTCGATAGCTATACTAAGAGGAAGCTATAAAAGGCAACGGTAGAACTTTAGTATCTCCGGATAGGATATCCGGGACTATAAGCGCTCGAACACCTTATTAACTACTCCGAAGGTGTTAAGATTAAGGGCATTATAACGACTTAGTGCGATAACTATAGCACCGCTAAAGTAAAGCGGATAATACGACGAGCTCCTTAAGATAAAAGCGTCGTAGGCGAGAGAATTGCAATTAACTTCTATAACTTCGTGGCTAATAATAAAGGTTATAATTTACTAATGCTCTTAATAGATAGGGCGAGCGGCTTCGTATAGGATTTCTACCTATAGGACCGCCTCGCAGAAACTATTATCGCGGCCCTTAGGTCCGGCCTTAACTACCTCACGCATTAATACTAGTTCTATACTAAGACTATCGAATATAATAACGAGATTATTAGTTAGAAGCTAGTAGTAGAAGCTTTCCTTAAGGCGAGACTCCTTAAAATCGAGCCCTCGGCCCTATACACATAGGACTAAAATAGTAGCGCCGAGCGCTTAGGGGGTATAATTAAGGACAAATCGCAGGCAATACGAGGCAAACTTCTAACGCAACTTTAGCGAGAGATATATAAGTTAGTAGTATATCTCTACAACCGTATACTAAAGTACAGTTATAAGTAGGAAAGCCCCTACGAAAGACTAACCGGCAGGAAGCCTACGCAATAACATCTTCGTGCCTACGGGTGTAAAGTGTTTGCGATAATTACTATAGCTTAGGAAAAGAGACAACGCCTTAAGAAGCTCAACCTACGAGCTTAGGTAGGCTTTCTAATAGGATATATATTATCTAATATCTACCGCGTGTAGGTGCTTACTAAAGGAAAAGTTATTACTATACGAGACGTTGCGTTTAACGAGCGGGAGATCTTCGATAGAACCTTCGAGAGTCTTGCCGATAGCGTTAAGGAGAGCAACCTTAAAGAGCTAGCCCTAGCCCTAAGGAACATTAGCCTTCCCGACAATAACCGAATCAACGCGCTATAGGTACTTAATAATTAAGTCTTTAACAACATTCTCGTTTACGAAGATATAAGCCTAGCATACGCGGCGAGCTAAGAAGATAATATAGACTACGCAATAGCGCTTAAGAACGACTAAGAGAGCACGAAGCAGTATACGGAAGCTAGATTTAAGCCTCTACCTACTCCTTCGAACACTCCCCCGGCGGCCCTATTTACAGCTGCAATCTAATTATATCTCGCTAACTAGTTGATAAAACTATAGAGCGAAAATCACAAACCCTCGCGAGCAGCCTTCTAGGGGGGAATACTTCCTTTACCGCATATAAATATAAGTCTATACATACAAAGAGTAAACCCCTCCGTAGTATCTTTATTAAGTCTATATACATAAGGAGTAAACCCCTCCGTAGCATTATTATTAAGTCTATATAAATAAGGAGCAAACCTCTCCGTAGCACTAAAAATAAGCCTATACGAGCTAAAAGCTTAGGAACAATCCTCTCCGTAGAATGATTAAAAACACGCCTACTAGCACTTAGCATTTATAGTAGGCATTCGAGCCGCACCGACCTCGAGAGATACTAATACACTACGATTTAAGGATAAGGCTTACCTTAACCGCCTAATCCTAAAAAGGCAGGTGCATCGGCGAGACCTTCCCGCTATGCTAATATATTATAGATAGCTTAAATACTATCTACTCGGCCCTTACTTTAAGGAGGCGGAGCGATTATATCTTTAGAGCTATAAGGAAATAAGGTCGTAGACTAAAGTCGACTATAAAACACTCACGAAGAGAGGCTAAGTGCTTAACTATATATAGGTATACGTATATAAGATAGACAAATATAGGAGACTCTCTAAATATAAGGCGAGATTAGTTATACGAGGAGATTAATAGCTTAGAAACGGGTAAAAGACTTACGCAGCTACTCTCGCGGGACGGAGTTTTTAAACACTTATAACGATCGCGGTAAGGTTCGATCTCGAGCTAATATAGTATAAAGCTATTAACGCCTTTATTAACGCTACCCTCGACGAGATTATCTATATAAAGATGCCTCTAAGATATAGGAAACACTCGATCGTACTTAGGCTCGATAAGGCACTCTACGGACTGCGGAAATCCCCTCTTCTATAGCATCGCGAACTTACGTTAACGCTCCGGGAGATAGTATTCTAGACAATACCGCACGAACCTTACTACTTTATGTTTAACGGCATTATCGTCTTCTTCTATATAGATAATATCGTTTTTGCATATTATAAGAAGGATTAAGAGAGGGCTAAATCGCTATAGAATTAGCTCTAGGGAAAGTATAAGCTTATAGGCGGTAATAGCCTATAGTAGTTCCTCGGTATCGAGATTCTACGTAATCGCAAATAGGGCTATATTTAGCTATTATAAGCCGCCTATATTAATAAGATCTACCGACTGGCGAAGAAACGTAGGTTATTTAACACACCGATAGGAGTAAACGACTTTTTTCCTTATAAAGGGATCGCTAAACACTACGAAATACGGTCCTACTAAGTAAACGTAGGCTCTATACTATACGCGGCGGTTATCACCCGACCCGATATCGCGTTAACTATATTAAAACTCTATAAATATAATACTAACCCTAGACCGGACTATAAAAAAGCTATCGATTGAGTTATCTACTACTTATACCGCACTTATAGACTTACGCTTCGTCTAGGGGGTAGCGACGACTTTAAGGTAGTAAGTAACGCCTCTTTCGCTAATAACACTAATTATAAGAGCTTTTAGGCATTTGCTATAAAGCTATTTAAAGGTCTAATCGGCTAAAGAGCTAATAAATAGGATACTACTATAACTTTAACGATAGAGGCGGAGCTTTTAGCTCTATTATAGGCAGTAAAAGAGTCGATCTACGTAAGCAGGCTTATTAAAGAGCTCGACGTCTCCCTCGATAACTCCCGAATTCGCATTTAATATAATAACACTTAGACTATCCGACTAATCACGGCCGAAGTCGCGACTCTATAGACGAAGCTTCGCTATATAGACATTTATAACTACTAGCTTCGTTAGGAGGTCCTTAACGAGACTATCGAAGTTAAGTATACTCCTACCGCGAAGATAATAGTAGACGGCCTTATAAAAGCGCTTTAAGGGCCCTCCTTTAAGGCCTTTATCGAATAAATCGGCCTCTACGATATCTTATAACGCCTCGCCGATCGAGAGCTCCCTAAATCGACCGACGAAGCTATATAAACCGACAATTATATAGTGTAGGAAGATTAAGAGGTGTAAGAGCTATTAAAGCCGTACTCTCGATGTGTGTTTTTGCGCCCTACGACGACGTTAGGGAGACGACGGACCTAGGGCTTAAAGAGGCTGCGCGTCCGAGCTATAGCTGCGCTTAAAGGCTCTGCAGCTCGATTAGGCGTGGAGAGCTAAGAAGGAAGATGGTTAGGACGAGGGGTCTATCGAAGGATTGAGAAGAGGTGTAAGAGCTTAAGAAGCCGCACTCTCTAAGGCGCTTAGGCGCAGGAATAAACGGGCAGGGATTAATAATATCCCGACCCGATAGCTTAACGATAGAACGAGGATTAAAAACTCATCGGATTTAAGCTATTTAACGACCTCTTTACGCTAGCTTCCCTCCCGTAGATATAGGTTCGAAGCTAGGGGGGGGTGTTAGATCACATAATAGAGGCTACTACATTAGGTCAGCATAACCGTTACGTAGCTTAGGGGAAAATCTCCTATAAAACAAGCCCCTTAAGAAAATAAGGGCTATACATACATCTTTATTATTATATTAATACAACCTCTTTTGCTATACAACCTATTAGACCTATTAAGACCTATAATCGTCCTTATTTAGTCCGAGCCGTAGATTAAAGATCTAATAAAACCCCGCTATAGCCCGCTATACAATTTAGCCTATATAGCCTAGCGCCGCCGGGAGTTACTCGAAGTTACTAATGTTTTTTTTATCGGCATCGCATACGTACGCACATATAATATAACAGTCAATCTGTTAGATAGGGGTCTATTAGGGTTAACTAATAGGGTCTGTATTCTATATAATACGGCTAGCTAAATAGGAGGCGACCGTATTATAATATAGCCTCCCTTAAGTTATATACGCACGTAATTATATAGATTACGTATACGCGACTATATCTTATAATACTGCATTCCTATACTAGTAGTCTTTCTTTATAACCTTAAACTACGTGCTTATAAACGCGTAAAACAACCTAATGTCCGTATAAATGAAATAGTACGCGGCCTTATTAAATACGCCGGTATAAAACAACTAGTAATATTAAATTAGGCCCGGGTTAAAACGTAGCCGGAGCGTAGTAGGGCCGCATTAAGGTCGGCATAAAATAGTGCCGGTATAACGTAGGTAATAGCTAGAGCGCATCGATTATAGCCTTATAATAAAGGCATCTATTCTAATCGTTAATCGGTTCGAATTAATAAAGCGCTATAGAGATCGGTTAAGAAAGTCCTTTATTATCGCGTTAGCTAGGTTATTATTACTATTAATCTACCTAATCTCTAAGATCTCGCGCCTCTCGTATAACTATCGAAGGGCTATAATGTTAATTATAAGCCTCTTCTCCTTAGTTATCCCTAGCTTAACGAGGTTCTCGTAAAGCGAGTATAAGTCTATATAAATCACTAGAGGAAGAGTCGGAATTTACAAGTGTTTAGTAATCATTTCTATAGTTATTGCTAAGATAATGCCGAGGTCGATACTATTTACTATCCCGTAGATCTCTAATATAAGCACGCTTTATATTACGCGCTTATACTTAGTCGAACTCTAATAAATAATATTGCCGGTAACGTCGAATTTAGTATTAGTCTTTTCCTTATTAATAATTGTAATAATAAAACCTAGTTGCGATAAGAGGTCTCTATTATTTATAAAGGAGCCGTCGGTAAAGACTTTTAGCTTTACTACTGCTAGGTCTATCGGGACGTATTTTAGGCCTTAATCTTAGTTATACTTTTGCTACTAGAGACGCTTATTTAGCCTCTTATAGTCTTTCTTTTTAGGTTTATAAACTTAGGCTATAATAGAGATATTAAAGGAAGCTTCTAGCTAATAGACATACGCAACGTAGCTTCCTTAGGCCCGTTGTTTTAGGTAGCGCTAAGGGCTATTAAGTGCTATCGTATTAATTATGTTAATGCATATAGCCTGCCCTTTTTGCTATAATAGTATATTACCGCTTTATTATAGTATTACCTTCGCGCTGTTAAAGTCTGTAATAGAACTAGCTGTTATTAAGGTCTTTAGCTTAGCCCGGAACTTGGCTTCCTGCAATTTATTCTCTTCGGCGGCCGAGAAAGCGGGGGTGCCGAGGATAAAGGTATCGTCGGTCTAGATACCTACTATGCCTAAATTCTCTATGCCCTTATTCGTGATTAAAAGGCATAAGTTATAGGTTAAGGTAGATATATTAAGCTATTTAATATAGTGACTTTAGTAGGTGTAGAACTAATATATACTAGACTCCGCGATGCCGTAGAGTAGTCGAATAATGCGAATAATAGTCCCTTTCGGGTATTTACCTTCTAACTCCTTTAGAAGGTACGTTAGAATAGTCTTTAATAGCTTCGTTTAAGCCTATAAGTAGGCCTACGTTATATTACGAAGGGATAACGTTATTCTATAGTCCCGTATTATCGCGGGCGCGATCGTAAGTATTAGCCGTTAGCTAACGCGTTAGATCGTTAGCGATACGGTTAATAAATACTGCTTCTCTCGATCGTTATAACCTTAAACAACGAGCTTCGATTTCTTATATAGCTTTATCTCTCGTCCCTTTACTTCGCGAACTATACGTAATCGAAAGATATAGTATACTCTATATATTGCCTTATTATACCTTTCGAAGCTAAAAACTCCGCGTATAAGGAGGTCGTCGATTTCCTAGTTATTAGCTTCCTTAAATAGGGCGCCGGGAGTCGTAATAACGCCGTCGTTATATAGCTTAAGGGCTAACGCGTACGCGTCTTCCTCTTTCCTAATAAGAAAGCTATGCGTAGGGTTGCTTTTAAGCAAGAACCTAGGAGCTATATTAGCTATAATTAATTGCTTCGGCTTATTCTTAGAGCCGGGGGGGCGTCCGTGCTTTCGAGGCGCTAGAGGGCTTAGTCGAGGGGGCTTAGCCTACTAAAGCGGGGAATCTTCTTCGAGACGTAGAGCAGGAAGCTCTTCGGTCTTCTCATCGCGGTTATACGGTTATATAAGCGTAGAACGAAAGACTTAAGGTCTATTAACCGTATCGATCGTTACGTTATAGCCGTTAATTAAAGCAATCTTAAATAGCCTTTGCTAGCCGGTTTTCTCTCTCTATATATAAACTTTACTTTATAAGGGAAGAGAGAGAATGTTAGACGTATTTAGTCTATTTCGGGCTTATAAGGCCTCCTTAACTTACCGCTTTATAGATAGCTAGCGTAATATCTTTATCGTTTTATAAACTACGGCGGCTCTCTTAAAGGTCGTAGCCGAGGGCGGAGAGTCTAACGTTATACGTAGATATACGCCGAATATAAGGAGCGTGTAACGCAGCTACCCGCGTAACTATAGAGCCGGGAGATAGGGATATATGCACGATAGATAATGCATTTTAGCTCGGGGACCATTTGGCCATTAGTCGCCAACTAGTCCCCGACAACCCCTCTCGAGGCCTAAGGGTATATCTCTAAGGCCCCGACACATCTTAGAAGAGGGGCAAGCTTTAGTCTTACTACGAGAGGGCAACCGCACTGCAATAAAGGATTATTCGTACTTTTGACTATCGTTCCTACCTTCCTAAACGTACCTCTAGTCTGTCTTCTCACATAGCGTTAGCATAAGGCTTTAAGGTCCGGCAGTATTATTAATAGCTTTTACCGCTATCGAAAGAATTACCTCGGTAGAGGTTACGTCGCTAAGTTCGGCATATATAATATCGAAGGCATAGCGTAACGGAGCGTAGTATCTTTTAACCTTGCCGATAGACTAATATAGTTCTATAGGAACTTACTTATATATAATGCCTATAAACTTAGCCTTATTGCGGAATTCTACTAACGTAAAGTTCGTTCTAGCGTTATATTTAATAGTATCCGGCGGGCTAAGATAGGTATTAATCTATAAGGTTCGAAGCGTTTCCTACGTATCCTTAGCGGATATTAAGGGCAAAAAGCAGGCTCTTTAGAATACCGTAGCCGAGTTAACTACGTAGAGGACTAGGCGGTTATATAAGTGTATTACGTCGACGATAATCCTATAGTTAAAGTCTTAGTCGTCCTTTAATATAAATTTAAATCGACGGAGGGCCTAAGAGTATAACTAATAGTAATAGCAATACTTAGCAATTTCTTTAAGCGTATTAACTAATACTACGTATACTACTTATCGCAGTAAGTAGTAAAGTCTTATAACTATAGGGTGCCTAAAGCGACGATATAGTATATAGAACTCGCTCTTTACTAAGAATAAGATAGCTTATTCCGCCTTCCTTAGAAAGAACTAAGGATAGCCCTATTTACGGACTATAGGAACGATAATATCCTTAAGTTTGCTAATAATAACGTTCGTAGTATTATTAAAGTATACCTTTAAACGGTCTATATTAGTAAGGGAAAATAGGAATAGAGTTAGAGACTTAAGGATATAGAAAGTAATTCTTCCGACGGGCGTATTAACGGCTATCGAGCTAAAGGAATAAATCGCGTTACCGTTGCCGAACTTAATTAATGCCTAGCTAGCTATAGAGTCGTTAAGCTTTACGTTAGGGTGCTCTCGCTAAAACGCGAGATATTGCTCCTAACTAGCTATAGAGACCTTTACGGCACCGGTATTAATTAGGATGCCTTAGAATTCTTTCCTTAAATACCTATCGTCGATAAGGAACTAAGAAGCCGGGATAGCTTATTCTATATTAAATACATCTTCACCTATAAATAGATATATAAATGCTTATTAGTATAGCATTTATATCGCCTACTACTATTCTATATTAGCGTCGTTAGTACTATTATCCTAATACTATTCTTCTTCTTAGTCGTCTATTAGGCTGCTAATCTCGTAACCTTCGTACCCTATTATATATGTTATTAGGTTAGCGGCGGGCGTTCCCTAGAAGTAATATTAGGCTAAGTATTGTTCTTTAGCCTTCTATCGTTCCTCTAGGGTATGCTTAGTTAACTAGCAACCTTCCTTATTGTATATAAAGCACTTCTTGCTCTAGGGGCGGTTGCCTGTCTATTAGCCGCCTCGCCCTCTATTGCCTAGGCTATACCCGCGGCCGGAGTTACTACGGTAACTGCGCCGATCGTAGCCTCGTCCGTAGCCTCGCGTAAAGCCACGGTATCCTCCTCTACTTCTATTAATATTACCGTCTTCCCTATTTGCTTTCCACCGGGAAATCCCTAGTTCTTCCTTAGATTCTACTATAGAATTCTACGGGCTTCTACGGTTATTTACCCCGCACTTCTAAGGGCGTATTTACTTACTTTTCTACGGTTACGTTTTACCGTGATTTTATAGTGATTTTACGGTTATTTATACGGTCTTTACCTATAAAATCTCTTCCCTTCTACGGTCTTCTACCGTAGAATTCTAATTCCCTTCTACGGCTTCTACGGTAGAATCCCTTTATATAGTTACGGCTTCTACCGTAGAATTTACTAGTCTTTTACTAAACTTCGTTTTATTTACTAACTATATAACTTATTTATCGCACGGTACGATCTATTGCTTTTCCTACCGATCCTTCCGTCCGATTATTTACGTTACTTATTTTTCCTTAGGTCTACGTAGCTGAATTTATCTAAGGATTTTTCCTATATATAAAGACTAATCAGCCTCTATACTAGATAAGGATAAAAGCTATTATTCTTAGTAATTTATATTATTTTATAGCTTTTAATCCCTTTATATAGGCTATTTTAGCCTTAGAGCCTCTCTTCCCCTTTTAATTGCTATTACCTAAATGTCGAGGACCTAACTAATTAGCATTCGATAGTTATAAGCCCGGACGAACTTCTCTACGTATAGAGAGTTCTAACGGCTTATATTTTCAGCCTACTAACGCTACGACGTACGGTAGTTGTAGGAATATAGTTATATAACTAAGGGATAGAGTCGCAACTATATTGCCGACCATGCATAGGAAAGGGGCAATAGGTGTTATAACCACGCGGCGTATAACGCCACGTGACCTACATAGTTAATAACCTCGTTATTAACTAAAGGCATCGTTATAACTAGAGCAGTAAGCCCTAGCGTAGGCCTTAACAATGTATTATTAAGGTATAGCAGGCTCTATAGAGGGACCCCGGCAGACGATAAAAGGGCCCCCTTATTCCCCCTTCTCTAGCTAGATTAGATACAACTATAACTAATGCAACCCTATTTGTTTAGATTAATCTAAGTGAATCACCTACTAACACTAATTAGTGATTAAACAGATTTAATCATAGAACAGTAAGGCAGAAGAGATAGATCTTAATCTTCGAAAGTATAGTAGAATCTTTATTCCTTACGGACGCTATTTCTACGCATTTTTACCCTCGAGGTTCTATTGCGCATACCTAAGAGAAGTTCATCTATGCTAAGAATAAGGATTGTTTATATTAGCTCTACGGTAAATAAGACCTTCTAAGCTCTGTATTAATCCCGTTCTCGCCTATTATAGGAAGAGTAAATGTTAATAGGCAGTGCGTCTATAACGTAGAATAACATCGCGAACCCCTATAACTATTTAATCCCGTGCTTGCTTCCCTTAAGGAGGAAGAGTTACGTCCTTTAGAATAGAGACTAATCGCTTCGATATTTCTCGTAAAGACCCTTACGATACTAACTAACCCTTAAACGAACCCGAAAAATAAAAATAATAATAGTAGGATTACTATTAAATATAAATGCACTAGCTCCCTTTAATAGCCTAGAACTAATTATATAATAGATAAAGGAGATCGGCATCCCTCTTACCGCTTATATAAAGGTAGATATACGATACTAAGATATAGAAGAGATAACGATAGAAGATCTTAGCAAAGCGGAAGTTATAATATTCGTAGCCTAGTTTATTATAATAGGCGAAGTATCTATCTACTACTAAGGTTAACGGCTCTTTAACCTATTCTAGGAATATTTCTAAGGATAGAATAAATCTATATAGAATACGGTTGATTAGAACTATAAGAAGGTCCTTAAGATGCTATTGCGAAGACGCGGCGTTTCGATAGGACTAAAGAACGCGCCGTTTATTAGATTATATATAATAATGCTTCGATCTAATAATCTACTCCCCTAAAACGAGAAGGAGTTTATAACGGAGGAATTCGACGTAGGCATAAGGGCTTTCCGTAAATAAGAAAAGATAAGAAATATATAAAACTAAGCAGCCTAAGAATAAATAAATCTAGATCCCTTCTCGGCTATAACGAACTAGTTAACGGTTTTTCCGACTTCGCACCGATTCTAATATAGCGGCCCGGCCTAAGCGGCGACTATAGATCCGACCCCGGAACTAGACTAAGACCTAAACACAGCTACGACGGATGCACCGGCATTCCTACTATTTAATCGTATTAATCGGATTTATACGCTACGACTACTATTTCTCCCGGAACTAATATTATATATCCTAAGAGCGAAATTAGGGCTTAATCTATCTGCTTTAACAATCGCCCCGAAGGCTATAGTTAAAGTATTTAATTATAATATTAAGGAGCATATAGCACTCCTATTAGCCGATATTCTAAACCTTTCGTCCGATCCCGACGTTTAGACTAAGTTTATTAAGATATAGGATAAAGAGAAGAGCTATACCGGCGAACTATATACCCTATTTAACGAGACTATCCGTAAGTTTATAAAAGTATATTATAACCTTAAGATTAAGCTAGGGCTCTTTTATACCTTTCTCCCTTAGATCTTAAAGGGACGAGCCGATCGCTTCTATACGGAGAATATTACCTAGACGACTACCTTTAGAGGCGTATACGATAAGATTAAACGATATTTCGACACTAAGGCGACTTAGGCTTAGTACTATACCGATTAGACTAATACGACGTTTAACTAAGTTTAGGCTAGTAACCTTAAGAAAGGCCTACCGGAAGTGCTTTAGTTGCTAATCGATAAGCTATTGCTTTATTAATAGGCTTTAGGACCTAAGTTTATAAGCGAAACCCCGCTTATAGTAAATCTTACTAAAGCGTGCTAAGGTATCTTAGAACTTAAAGGTGCCTTCTTTAAATAGGTTAAGGAGGCTAAGGAGCTCTATGCCGACCTCCGAGCTTCCCTTACGACGTACCTTATACGATAAGCGAGAAATGCCTCGCGCTAATTTATCTAAGACCGATATCGTAATAACGATAGGATAGATATAAATTATAAATATAATTCGAAGAACCCTAATAGTTAGTTTTATATAGACTATAGGTATACTAATAATCGTAGTAAAGGTAATAAAGGATTTCGCCTATAAGGCTCTAGATAAAGCTACCGGCCCCGCGGTAGAGGAGGCTACGGCTAAAGATACGGCAATAAGACCTAGACTAAGAAGTGCTTCGTATATAGAAAGGAGGGATATTAGTCTACGAAACATTCTATAGAGGAACGGCGGAAAGCTAAGGACTAATATCTCTCGCATTGTCTTTATATAAGCGTCTCCCCGGATATTATAGCCTATTTAGCAGGCTATAAAGGCTATAAGGACGATAAGGAGGAAGAATATAGCGAGGATAACGAGCCGGAGCAGTAGTAAGCTAGTTAAATACTTTGCTAAATAGCCTTTAACTACCTTATTATAGGAGATAACGTCTACGGTATAAAACCGATAGTTTCGGCCGACTAATTCCTTATCGATAACCGCTATTCAAAGCTCTATTTCTAAGGCATCTTAATCGATATAAAAGCGGCGAAGGTTTTAACGGCTAGACGAGAATAGTATATAGCCCTTTAATAAGAAGACCCCTCCGTCGATTTAGATATATCGACCGTAGGATAGGAAGCAATTAGATTTAGCGCCGGCAACGTAATAAGGTTACTAAGATTAATTAATCTTATTACTCCGATTAAAAGGATTATATTCTATATGCTAGAAACTCTAACCCCTTTTTTACTATATCTCGCGGATATAGATAGGCTAAGCGTATTCTTTAATAATACGACGAATACCCTTACCGGCCTTAAGGCAAACATCCCGGTAGTTAGGAAATAAGGATACCTTTAGTTCTTCCTCGGGAAGAGTAAACAATCGACCGTATTCCTTATAGAAACGGAAATTAAGACCTTATACCGTCGATTCGGATATCCTACTATAGCTAGGCTATATAACCTATTAAAGCAAGTAGGCTATAGCGATATATCTCTTAGCACTCTAAAGAATATCTCGGAACTATATTACTATTGCTATATACATTCGCCTGCCCTAAAACGGTTTAAGTTTAACCTTAAAGATAACTAAGACTTTAATTATAAGGTTATCGTTAATGTAATATACTTAGACGTCTTAAATTTAGTATAACGACCGGTATTATATATTATTAACGCATCGACGGCCTTCTAAAGCGCTCGATTCCTTCCTTCTATATTAGCTAAGGATATATAGGAGACTCTTTAAGCCATTTAGATTAATATATACCTTAGTCCCCCTAATATTATTAAATATAATGCCGGCACGAACTTCGCGGCGGTAGAATTCCGAAACGAAGCCTATATTGTAGGGATTATATATATATAAGTTCCTATTAAAGCATATTAGTCTATCGGTAAGGTTAAGAGGTATTATGCCCTATTGCGTCGAGCTTTTAATATCCTTTTTATAGAGATAGGCAGCGTAACCTCCCTTAAGGCAGTTCTTTAGATAGCTATTAAAGCTATTAAAGATACTACTAGGCCAAACGGACTAATACCTATGTTGCTTATGTTCGGAGTATATCCTAGGATAACTCTTAATTCGCCGCTATCGCTAACGACCTTTAAACGAGCCGCTATAGTATAGAAAGCGATAAAGGCACTTAGGTAGCTTACGGCTAAACGGTAGGTCTAAGCAGCGTTAAATAGCCGCAACGGTCTAGATACGGCAAATATACTTGCCCTTCCTCTCTAAAGCGAAGTCCGCGTGTAGAGGGAAAAGTTAGGATAGTAAAGACCGTTTAAAATTATAGCTATTAACAGGTACGATATTACGATCAATACGGTGAATAGACCTTAGGTCTTTAGATCTACGCTAGTATAACCGTATTATCGTAATTAAATGCTTAACGACCTTCCGGCATTAGAATCCGAGAAGCCGGATAAACCCGCCCGACCGGACCCTCCGGCACCCCGTAAGCGAGGACGCCCGCCTAAATCGAAGAATAAGGCTACGCATTTGATTATAGAAGGACTAGACGTAGAGGATAACCTAGAAGATAACGAGGACGATATAGATCTCGACGATTTAAGCGACGAAGAAGCGGATAAGGCCTTTACGATAAAAAAGGAGGAAGAAGCCTATAAGCTAACCGTTAAGCTCCGATCTAAAGGCGCTATTACGACCCTAAGAGCACTATTCGAAGCGTTAGATAGTACGGAGATCGACGATGTTATAGCATAAGGAGTATTTAGTTTCGAGCGTTATAACGAAGCTATTTATAGCGGCTACTGTATCTTTAGTTCCCGTATAGTTCTAGAGGTTAAAGGCAGAGACACTAAGCTATATAAGAAGTTAAGGCTTATAGTCTAAGGTTATAATAATAAGGAGAAGGCTTCCCTACTAACGTAGTCCCCGATAATCTAACGCGTTAGCTAACGATTAATCTTAGCCCTTACTCTTAGCCTTATGCGTTATAGGATAACGTTATCCCTTCGAGATATTACTTAGGCGTATCCTTAGGCGACTATAGAGCTCTTTCGAACGGTCTTAATACGTCTCCCCGTTGAATTATAAAGGAAGTATCCGCCCGATACGATTATCTAAGTTATTAGGCCCTTATATAGCATTATAGAATCTAAAGTCTATTAGTTTAATACGTATTAGAAGCACTATATCGAGGGCCTCGATATAGCGATATCGACCTTCGACTCTTGCCTTCTAATATCTAATATAGGACTAGAATACTTTAGCGTTATTAGGATATAAACGGACGATACCCTTATGCTTAGAACGACGAGTTTTTCGGCCGCTAAAGAAGAAAAGCTCTAAGAGGCATAATTTAGGGCGAAGCCGAAAACCACGATGACTTAAGGCTCCGTCACGGATTTTAACGGCGCAAAGGTAAGCTTACAATAGGATAAAATACTCCTACTTTAATAAAAGGGATAAGCCGCCCGGATCGACTAAATCGATGTTAAGGCTCCGGACTACGTATAATAGTACTTAGAATAACGTGCTCGTAGAGCCTATATAGCCTTAGTGTACTAACCGGAAGCTATATTCGATATCTCG
This sequence comes from Ophiocordyceps sinensis, assembly GCA_012934285.1. NCBI lineage: Eukaryota > Fungi > Ascomycota > Sordariomycetes > Hypocreales > Ophiocordycipitaceae > Ophiocordyceps > Ophiocordyceps sinensis. Next base: position 7,205,130 of record JAAVMX010000002.1, on the reverse strand, counting down.
GTTACGGCATAAGTATAGAACCCGGATGATAAGGATTGTATAATCTTAAATAAGCGACTTAAGTAGCAAAAGGACTACTAGAGTAAAGGTTTAATATATAAACTAATTAATCTTATAAAGGCGAAGCTAATAGTATTTACGGATAGGTCGTTTGCTAATAATAAAGACCTATTATTGCAATTAGGCTTTATTATTGCATTAGTTAATAAGACCGAAAGGTCTAATAACTAGTTTAATATTATTAGGAATATTATCTATTAACGTTCGACGAAGTATAAGAGAATTACCTAAAGCGTGCTAGCTTCTAAGATATACCGTATAGTTAACGGCGTTAACCTTAGGATCGCCCTAGCAACTACGTTAAAGATTATCACCGACCGGCTTAAGCTACCGAATATCTAATTAATTATCTATATAGATTCGTATTCGCTCTACGAATGCCTCGTAAAGCTTAGGACAACTAAGGAGAAGAGATTAATAATTAATATTATATCTCTTCGATAGTTATATAAGCAACGAGAGATTATAGAGATCCGTTAGATTAACGGCGATAATAACCCGCCCGATGCTATAACGAAGGCATTACCGAACCGAGCCCTTAAACGCTTCGTAGATAACAATAGCTTAACTATTCAGATAGAGGCATACGTTTTACGCCCTTAAGTTCCCCTTTAGAACTCTCTTTTATTTATACTTATATATTGTATTTATTAGACCCCTTTAGTCTAATACGCGTTATCCTTACGATTGGGAAGGTTGCTTAGCAGTAAGAAAGAAAGACTATTAGTATAGGAATATAGTTATATAACTAAGGGATAGAGTCGTAACTACATTGCCGACTATATATTAGCGGCTTTAAACTTAGGTCTATACGGATGCGTCTCGAGATTAGACTAAAACCTTAGAAGCGTAGGTAAATCCCGTTTGTATATCTTCTTAGGTTTAAGAGAAGTAGCGAATGCAGCCGTAAAAGCGCTACTATTAGCCGGTAAATGCCTAACGTAGGCGAAAGCGGGATATCGACCCGAAAAACGGTTCGAACGAGTAAGGCGTAAATCTCCTATAAATCTCGTCGTCTATAGACTATCTATAGCAATAGTATTATCGTAATCTATAGACCGAGAAGTAGCTTAAGGCAACTGCACCTTAAGACGGTCTACTAGTTCTATAGTTACAGTAGGTAAAAGAGTAGAAATATCGGGTTAGAAATCCCGTGCATTCTTAAAAATATCCTCCGGCGGTTCTAGGGTTTAGTTAGAAGTCGGGAGCTAAGGATTGCTATCCGCTAGAAGGTCTACTAGATTAGAATGCTTATTAGGAAGCATTATTAGCGTTAATTAGAATTCTGCCTTATCTTACTCTTCTTCCTATGCAATATGTAGTGGAAATGCCGGTAATAATACCTATATTAGCGGTTCGGATGCCTTAGACGCGGTGAAAAACTAGGTCTTATTAAACGTTATATCACGAACTTAGCGAACCTCCCGTCTCTATAGGATCTATACACAAAAGATATTAGTAGAATTATACCCGACTAAGTAACTGACCTTTATATAAGGTTCTTGCTTAAGATTACGTTTCTATGTGTTAGTTAAGGCCTTAGTGGTTAGTAGGTAGGCTTTATAGCTAAAAGCTCGAAGATAATCGAATCGTAATAGTTAGGGAAAGAGAAATACCGGTATATTCCGGTCGTAATCCCTTAACTAATCGTAAAGGATCTCTATTAGGGAAATCTACTTCGATAGAAATAACGTAGAGGAAGCTGCCTATCGGGCTAAAATCCGATTGTGTAAATATACTATAGTTTTCTACGTTTCTATTTATAAATGCTTAGGCAAATTTGCTTTAATCTTTATAGATCGAGCTTTCGTAGATACTACCCCCCTAGCTCGTTTAGCAGCGTCGTTTTAAACGGGTGTATAAGGTATAGTAGGCTTATTATAAATGCCCTATTAGTTAATAAAGTTCTAAAAATCGTATTAAAGGGCTTAGTCGTTATCTCGATAGATTATACCGATAGAAAGTAAGAACTATCGGGAAATATACCGACCTAGGCTCTTAAAGCATAAAATTAGCTCGTCTATAGAGGCGTCTAGAAGAGCATATAGAAAAACAAGCTTCGTATAGTTATCCTTAATAAGAAATACAACGTTCTTATTGTTATAACTCTTATGCATAGAAAAGATATCGCAAAACACCTTAGAAAAAGGAAAAGTCGCTTTAGAAAGCGGCGGTTCGCGGTTAATAATTCGTTTAGCCTACGTAAGTTTATAGGACTTATAGGAGATTATCTTATTAAAGGTCACCGACTATAGTATTCCGAGGGCTTTCGAAAGCGCCTTATTATTCGGATATCTAAGCCGTTAGTGCTAAAGAGAAAGTTCCTCTATACTAATTAGTATAGACTCCGGTATAGTAATAGAAAAAGGTACTATAACCGGGGTTTCTACGGTAGAATCTATAGAAGGAACGGAAGCAATAGTTAGAATTATTAGAAGCGTAGTAGAAGGCGTTAACGGGTTATACTCGATAATATACTAGTTATAAATTAGCTCCGTTATATAAATAGTGCGTGTTAAAGAAGAGATCTCTCTAGTCTACGGGTTCTACGAAAGATTCGCTTTATAAAGAAGACAAAGTAAATAAAGGGACGTATAAAAGGACGGGATATATGCTATTTAACTAAGCTAAAAAGTGCCCGTCGAAATGCGTATAAACACCGTGCTTATCCCGAGAATAAAGGTACTTCTACTGCCTGTAAGTGCGTACTTAGAAGAAGGCTAGAAGTTATAGAAACGCTCCCTATTATTGTAAATATATCTATTAGACCCTAAATCTATAATAAAAGAATCCCTTAATAGGTATTCTATAGTAGTCTATAGAATAACTAATAGTAAAAAGGTTATAAGAATATTAGCGGTAGCCGTAGCTTATACTGTCTTTATCTCGGTTAGATTATTCTTCTATTACTCCTCGTCGCGAAGAAGTGCCGCGTTAACTTTAGCCTTATTAGCCGGAACCTTAAGGTAGTCGTCTATAGTCTTTTAGACGTCCTTATCGGGTTTCTATAATAGAAGTCAAACGGAAGGGTTATAGTAATAACACTATCGGAAATAGTATTATTCTCCGCAAATACACAGCGGACTATCCTTTTTCTTGCCTTTATCCTTATCCTTATCTAAGGACGTAGCTGCTAAAGTAGTTGCCGATTTATTAATAGATTCCGCGGCTAGGGACTTTATTCCCTAGCCTTAGAACTTCGCAAAAGCGTTAGTCTTTAGCGCTTTAGTCGTAGCCTTTAAGGCCTACGAGCGCTCGAAAAGTTCGGATATCTTAAATCCGTCGGGGAAAGACTGCTCTTAACCTAGCTTATTTAGGCGGGCATTATCCTCTATCTTATTTATCTAGTATTCCGCAAAAGGGCTAAAAGGAGGCCAAATAGCCTTAAGAAAAAGCTATATAGCCTAAAGACCTTCCGATTCCGGCAACTTAATTCGCCGGGCGTCGGTAAGGACCTTCTATTAGTTAGAAATCTATATTGTAATATCCGTCCGGTCTAGTGCCTTTAAAATAGTATAGAACTACGTAAGAATTATCTTCTATTGCGTCTATAAAGTCGGCTTTATACGCCGCTATAGTAAAGCTAATTCCTTAGAAACCTTATATTCGTCGGCAATAGTTAAGTAGTAGTTCCCGATATTTTAAACGATAAACTACTAGATTAACGTAAGAGATTTCTATTAGTCGTTATAGGCTTAAAGCAACGTGCGATACTAAGAAAAGACAAACTTAAACCTCTTAAGTTCTTCTATAGATAAACTAGCAATATTAGTAACCGTCGCATTAACTATTCTAGCTATTAGTTCTATAAGAAGAGGCAATAAAGGTTTCTAAAGTTTAGGCGTAATAGAAGGGTCGAATTTCTCCTAAATCCCTTAGGCGAGTGCGTATTTCTAGATCGTTAAGATCTATTAGTCCTAGTCCGCTAGTCTATTTAAAATAGTCTTCGAAGTGATATCGGCTATAATAGATACGGTAACGTAGGTAAAAGTATGGTAAAATCACCGGAAAACGTGGTTAAATGCATAATATATATAAATAAACCGCAAAAACTAAACTAAGTGCGGGAAAACACTAATAGAATAGGGTAAACGTACTAACTAGTCCTCCGTAAGTCGATTCGCTAGATTAAATAACGCTCCTTAAAAAATCACACTAGTCCTCTAGGAGTCGATTCGCTAGATATAAAGCCAAAGGCTTTACTACCGTAAGTCGTAGCGTTAGCAGGCTAAAAATATAAGCCGTTAGAATTCTCTATACGTAGAGAAGTTCGTCCGGGCTTATAACTATCGAACGCTAGGCAGTCGGGTTCTCGACATTTAGGTAATAGCAATCAAAAAGGGAAGAGAGGCTCTAAGGCTAAAACAGCTTACACAGAAGGATTAAAGGGTGCAAAAGGATATAAAAACACTAAAAATAATAGCTCTTCTCTTATCTAGTAGGGAGGCTAACTAGTCTCTATATATAGGAAAATTCCTCGGACGAAATCAGCCGTATAGACCTAAGGAAAAACAGGTGACGTAAATAATCGGACGGAAGGATCGGTAGGAAAAGCAATAGATTATACCGTACGATAAATAAGTCATATAGTTAGTAAATAAATAAGCAGCCTAGTAGAAGACTAGTAAATTCTACGGTGAATTCCACGGTAGAAGCTATAAAAGAGAATTAGAATTCTACGGTAGAAGACCGTAGAAGGGAAGAGATTTCATAGGTAAAGACCGTGTAAATAACCGTAAAATCACTGTAAAATCACGGTAAAATATAACCGAAGAAAAGTAGGTAAATACGCCCGTGGAAGTACGGGGTAATGCCCGTAGAAGCCCGTGGAATTCTATAGTAGAATCTAGGGAAGAACCGGGGATTTCCTAGGGAAAAGCAAATAGGGAAGACGGTAATATCAACAGTCCGGCTGCTCGGATTCTAATGCCGGCAGATCGTTAAGCATTTAATCACAATAATACGGTTATACTAGCGTAGATCTAAAGACCTAAGGTCTATTAACTATACCGATCGTAATATTATGCCCGTTAATAGCTATAATCTTAAACGGTCCTTACTATCCTAACTTTTCCCTCTATACGCGGACTTCGCTTTAGAGAGGAAGGGCAAGTATATTCGCCGTATCTAAACCGTTGCGGCTATATAACGCTGCTTAGACCTACCGTTTAGCTATAAGCTGCCTAAATGCCTTTATCGCTTTCTATACTATAGCGGCTTATTTAAAGGTCGTTAGCGATAGCGGCGAATTAAGAGTTATCCTAGGATATACTCCGAATATAAGTAACGTAGGTATTAGTCCGTTTAGTCTAGCAGTATCGTTAATAGCTTTAATAGCTATCTAAAGAACTGCCTTAAGGGAGGTTACGCTGCCTATCTCTATAAAAAGAATATTAAAAGCTCGGCGCAATAGGGTATAATACCTCTTAACCTTACCGATAGACTAATATGCTTTAATAAGAACTTATATATATATAATCCCTATAATACAGGCTTTATTTCGGAATTCTACCGCCGTAAAGTTCGTACCGGCATTATATTTAATAATGTTAGGGGGACTAAGGTATATATTAATCTAAAGGGCTTAAATAGTCTCCTATATATCCTTAGCTAATATAGAAGGAAGGAATTAAACGCTTTAGAAGGCCGTCGATGCATTAATAATATATAATACCGGGCGTTATACTAAATTCGGGACGTCTAAGTTTATTACATTAACGATAACCTTATAATTAAAGTCTTAGTTATCTTTAAGGTTAAACTTAAACCGTTTTAGGGTAGGCGAATACATCTAGCAATAATAATATAGTTCCGAAATATTCTTTAGAGTGCTAAGAGATATATCGCCGTAGCCTACTTGCTTTAATAGGTTATATAGCCTAGCTATAGTAGGATATCCGAATCGACGGTATAAGGTCTTAATTTCCGTTTCTATAAGGAATACGGTCGATTGTCTACTCTTCCTAAGGAAGACCTAAAGGTATCCTTATTTCCTAACTACCGGGATGTTTGCCTTAAGGCCGGTAAGGGTATTCGTCGTATTATTAAAGAATACGCTTAGCCTATCTATATCCGCGAGATATAGTTAGAAAAGGGTTAGAGTTTCTAGTATATAGAATATAATCCTTCTAATTAGAGTAATAAGATTAATTAATCTTAGTAATCTAATTACGTTACTAGCGCTAAATCTAATTGCTTCCTATCCTACGGTCGATATATCTAAATCGACGGAAGGGTTTTTATTACGGTATTAGGTTATATTATATATTATCCTACGTGACCTCTATATCGTATATATAGACATTTAGATCTAGTCTATACCTATATCCCTTCGTAGATTAATAATAATTATATACCCCCCTTAAGCTTGTTCTCTTATAGTTTAATCTACTATTTTATCCTATTGCCCTTAATTAATAATCTCGCTATCTTACCCCTTTCTTTTCTAATCTCCTCTCTTCGCGACGTAAGTCCGCCTCCTCGCCGGACCCCTTCGACTAAGTTTTCCCTCGATTATTAGAATTTTCCCGGTGTAGATACGCCGTCTCGACGCGAATTGCATAGATTTCCCTCCTTACCCCTTGCCCTATAATCTACGATAACCGACTAAATAGAGGCCGATCCTCCGTCCGCTACCCCGGCCGTTACCCCGCCGGCTCCTACCGACCTAAAGCCTTAGACCGAGTACGTTTCTTATTACCCCCGCCTTACCGCCCTTCTTCGAGCCTAACGGCCTATATTCGGCATATTTACTTATATTTAGGCTAACGCTACTCCCGACTTCCGCGCCCCTTAGATCGAGGCCCTTACTTACCTTAATAATGCTTACGTCGAGTTAGATATAGGAGTGCTTATCGCTTAAGAGCACGTAGCCGTTGCCTAAGATTACGCTGCTAATCTTTAGCGTTAGCTTAACCGCGCTACGTCCTTTCTCCTCGTCTTAACCGAACGCGACTCTGCTTAAGACTAGGCCCGTTCCTATATCGCCGACCCCAAGAGGTTCGCCGGCGACTCTAGCACTTAGAAGCAACGTTAGGAGGCTTTCCGGACCTAGCGCAATAGCCTTACTATTAAGCTCCGTTAGGACGCCGCCTTATACCCTACGGAGTAGGACCGTATTCTCTACGCGGCTAGCCGGCTTATTAGCTAGGCCGCTTTTATTATCGCTAGCGTTCCTTAGGACGTCCTCGATAATAAGTCCTTTGCTAATTAGCAGTATACTATTATTAAAGCCCTTACCGACGACCTTAGCCTAGTCTTTAGTGCTAATTTTACCTACGCTTAGTCGGAGGCCGACTTTAACGCCTTATCGATAAAGAATATCTCTTAGCCGGACTTCTATTCGAAGTTTACCTAGCTTTAAGCCTACCTATCGTTCGACGGCACCGCTTACGTCGCCTACCTTTATTTAAAGGTCTCTATCGAACTTACTAACGCCGCCGCTCTATAGGTCGAATGCCCGGCCTATAATAACTTTACGGCCTAGGCTAAGATGTATTCTACGCTTTAGGACAACTAGCAGCGTATTAAGGCCCGTTCTTAGCTCTAGCCGCCTCGTAACCCCGCTCGCACCGGCCCTACCTCGCCCGCCCCGCCCGCGCCTCCTGCCGGTAACCCGATATAGCTCGATGCATTCCGGGCCCGGCTTACTAACGCTAAGAAGCAACGGCGGTTTAAGAACCGTCTTTGCCTCTACTACGCTTAGCCGGCTACCGCTACCTATACCGCCTAGACCTACCCTAATAAGGGTATCGGTGCTAATCCCGGCGCTAACCCTAGCGCTAGTCCTAGCGCTAGTTCCGGCTCTAGCCGCGGCCGTAGCCGTAGTAGCGGTACGTCTGCCCCGCGCCTGCTTAAACCCCCTCCCCCCCGCTATTAGGTTCGCGCTATTAAGCAGGGCTTTATCGAGGGTGAGGTAGATAACCTCCCCGCCTCTTCGTCCTCGGGAAATACGTAGCTCCCTCGCCCTATCGCGCGATAGAGCTCTTAGTGTCCGAGTTTATAGCTTCTTTCGACACCGGGGGGGATCTTTGCCTCCCTACGGGAATATAACCGCGTGCTTTACTTATGCCTTTATCCCTTATGTCCGCTAATGTCGTTATAAGTGCTTTAGTCGACTCCGGCTGCTTTAGATACGCCTTTATACACGCTTAGACCGCGCACCGCCTTACCCTTCCTATCCGCTAGCTCTAGTTCCTACGCCGGCTTTCTCTCGCCGATAGTAGCGACTATAAGTCCGGCTTTATTACTTATTACGCCTTTTCGGTCTCCCGGATTAGCGCTTATACTAAGTCTATCTACTTCTTTCTTATAAAGCTTAGCTATAAGGTTATTCTTAGCCTCCCTTAGCTACGCCGGCACGACCTTATTATTAGCTAGTACGGTAACTCCCTTTCCTTTTAGTCCCTTTTTTATCTAGCCTCCTGCTTCTTAAACTACTAGCCTTATCTTATCCCGGGCCTTTCGGCTACCCCTACCCGCCCTACCCGCCCTATCTCGGCTCCCCTTGCCCCTATCTCTAAGGGAATATAATTAATAAATATAATTCGTTTTCCCCCCGCCCCCTCCGTCGAAGACTTTAACGACGAGGGCGAACCTCCTACTACCCCTTCCGTCGAAGACTCTAACGACGGGGGCGAACCCCCCGCTACTACGATCCTTATTCCCGCCCGCCCTCTAGCCCCTATCCGTTCCGTCCGCTTTAGCGACGTTCTTAAGTTTATTTCCCCGTCCTTTAGCCTATCCCTCTCTATGTTTTTCGAGGATGCTCCCGACGCGGGTAAACCCGCCTATCTAGACTCCTCCCGCTAGGTTAACGACGTCGACTCCGACTCCGGCTATAACTCCGACTCCCTAGCTACCCTCTACCCTCGCCGCTACGTTCGACCTCCTTACCCCTATCCCGTCTATAAGACCGCTAGCCACCGCCGCCCTATATTACGGCTAAGTCGTAAGACTATTAGACCCTAGCCCCTCCGCTTTTTATCCCCCGACGACTCGGCGTTTAACGTCCGGATGCTTAACGTCGACGCGATAGTAATATTCTGCCGGTAGCTTAGAGTTTAGACCTCTTAGACCTCGATTAAGGCCCTTACCGCTAAGCCTTTGCCTACCGAGCCCCTACTACCTATCGACTAAGACATCCCCGAGGACCTTTATTAGGCCGTTCTAACTAAGTATATAAATGCTAAAGACGCGAAAGCCTGCTTTAACCCCCGCCTTTACGACTTTATCGACGACTACCGTAATAAGATCTGCCTTAATAAGATCTCCCTTAACGATATCGCTAAGTTCTTTCAGAAGTAGGAGAAGGTCCCCTATACACTCGACGAGCTTTAGGCTAAGGTCCCTAAGGAGCTCTACTATATAATCTATATATAGCTTAAGAGCGAGGCCGATAAGCTCGCCCTTTACCATGCCGTTAATACTTAAATTAACCTTAAAGAGGGGATATAACCTTGTTATACCCGCCCTCGCCCCTTTAGCAAAGCCGAGAACCGGATCGTCTACGCGTATATTAACGAGCAGCTTAGGAAAGGCTTTATCCGCCGCTCTACCTCCCCCGCTACTACCCCTATTATACTCGCCCGTAAGCTAGGCAGGGGCGTCCGTTTTTGCGTTAACTATCGCGGCCTAAATAAGGCTATAATTAAGAACCGTTTCCCCTTGCCCTTTATCTACGATACTCTCGCCTATATCCGGAAGGCGAAGTTCTTTACTAAAATCGACGTTATCGCGGCGTTTAATCGCCTTCGCATTGCCGAAGGATATAAGTAAAAGACTACGTTCGCTATACGGTATAGGCTTTTCGAGTATTATATTACCCCCTTTAGCCTTACCGCCGCCCCGTCCTACTTCTAGAGTTTTATTAATACGGCCCTTTACGGCATCCTTAATAAGTTCTACTCCGCCTATCTAAACGACGTCTTAATCTTCTTAAAGACGCGGGAAAAGCACTAGGCCTACGTTAACGCGGTTTTTAAGCGCCTTAATGCCGCCGGCCTTTAGCTTAACGTAGATAAGTATAACTTCTGCGTTACTAAGACTAAGTACCTCGGCCTAATTATCTCGGATAAAGGCATTCGCATAGACCTTAATAAGGTTCGTGCGGTCTTAGACTAGCCTACCCCCTCCTTTATTAAAGACCTCCGGCGCTTCTTAGGATTCGCTAATTTTTACCGGCGTTTTATTCGCGGCTTTTTTAAGTTTACGAACCCTCTAAACGCCCTTATTAAGAACTCTGCCCCCTAGATCTAGTCTCCCGCCTGCGCTTACGCCTTCGAAGCCCTTAAGCACGCTTTTACTACCGCCCTAGTCCTCGTATACTTCGACCCCTATCGTAAGACCGTAGTTTAGATAGATGCTTTTAACTAAGCCGCTAGGGGTATACTAATATAGCTCCTCGACGATAGTCGTTACTATCTAGTTGCTTTCTTCTCGTTAAAGCACTCCGCTTAAGAGTATAATTACGAGATCTACGATAAAGAACTCCTCGCGATTATAAAATCTCTTAAGGAGTAGCGCCCTAAGCTTAAGGGCCTGCCTAAGTTTAAGATAGCTTTAGACTATAAGAATATTTAGTATTTTATAACTATAAAGCTTATTAACTAGCGATAGGCCCGCTAGGCCGAATTCCTTAGTCGTTTTAATTTTAAGATCGTCTTTTAGCCCGGCTCTTAAGCTATTCTCCCCGACGCCTTTAGCTACCTGCCTAGCTCCTGCCCTCTCTCCCTTACCGACTAAGCCGACGAGAGGATTAACCACCGATATTAGGTTATCCTCCCTAAGTCTAAGGTTAATGCCTCCCTCTACCCTAATACTACTACCGCCCTTAATACCGTTAAGGAGTCCGATTCGTTTATAAATACAATTTATAAATATAATTCCGACTGCCTTAACCTTTACGCCCTCGACGACTTTAAGCCGATCGATAACCTTATCGACCGGGCTTATTCCTCCTCCCCGCTTATCTCCGCTATTCGCGTAGCTCTCTAGTCCCCTTAGCCCCGCTAGCCTTGCCCTTTTCGCGCCCCCCTCCGCTCGATCCCTAAGACCGCTCTCTCTAAAGTCCGGGGCCGGTTTTATTTCTAAGGCCGGCTCTTCGTTCCCCCTAACAACGCCTTAATTCTTTAGATCCTCGTCCGCGTTTATACCTCCCCCTTTACCGGCTACCCTAGACGTACGAAGACCGCTAGCCTCTACCGCCGGTCCTATATCTAGCCCGGTATACATAAGTCTATTTCTAGTTTCGTATAAAACTATTATACGTGCCTACGCGCTAAATCCCCTCGTTCCTCCCCTTAAGGCCTGCTCTAGCCCTTAAGTATTCCCTTCGCCCTATAGACTAATATATCCGTCGATTTTATTACCGACCTCCCTATCTACCGTCGTAATAGCGTTAAGTTTTCTAATATCCTCGTTATCGTCGACCGCCTTACGAAGATACGCTATTATATCCTAATACCCTCGATAACTATTAAAGACGTTATTAACGCGTTCGTTTCCCGCGTTTAGTCCCTTTATAGCACCCCGGCCTTTATTATTAGCGACTATAGCACTTAGTTTATTTCGGCTTTCTAGTAGTAGCTTAGTCGTCGCCTTAGTTACCGTCTCTACCCTAGCTCCGCCTACTACCCTTAGACCGACGGTTAGACTGAGATCGCAAACGCTTAGATAAAGGTTTACCTCCGTTATTATACTACCTACCTTTAGGACGATTAGGTCGACCTCCCCCCCCTCCCCGAGTTTATTGCTAATAATTAGGTCTTTAAATCTACCGGCCTCTCCCCTTTCTTCGCTAACTATAGTTTCTACCCGAAGCTTAGCACTAAGCCCTTTAGTCCCCCCCGCCCGGTATAACCCCTTAGCAGCGGAAGGAATACCTCCGCGGTAACGCGCTCGCTTCCCGCCTTTAGCGTGTCTTTAACTTCCTCTACGATGCGATCGAGGATGCTTAGGCTACTTAGGCTCGCTACGCGGACGCCCGGCGGACTCCCGCCCTAGCGTACTAGCCCGGCGATATAGTATTCCTTAGCACCCGCTAGATCTAGACCCTCCGCCCTATAAAGAAGCTCGACTATAAGCGGGAGGGCCTATATAAGGTCCTTAAGGTATATAAAACGGCGTATCTTCTTCGCCTCCCTAAGGGCAGCCGCCTCTACCCTATCTTTTATTACTCCCTCCTTACTAAGACCTAAGAGCCCCCTTTGCCTAGCTAGTCGGAGCTTAACGTCCGGCCCGCCGATAACGGCGTTCTCCTTTCCCCTAGCGACGACGACGGCGATAACGCGCACCTTAAGTAGGAGTTTTCTTCTATCCTTACGTAACGCTAATACGCCTCCGGGAAGATTAAGTATCGCGTTTAATAGCGTTATAGCCCCCTTATATAAAGGACTCCTCCTGCTTTAACGGCTGCTAGGACGACCTTAAGGCTTTTTACGCCTTTAACCCGACTAAGCTTAAACCGGCCTTTTATACGGCCTTCCTTATATCTTCCCCTTCGCTTAAGTAATAATAAGTATAATTTATTAATATAATTTACGTTATAACGGCACGCATTAGTTTCTTAGTTTTGCCTTTTATTTCTTTTTATTTCTCTCCCGTTCTATATTAGGCCTACTTTTAGGGCCGATTAATATAGATTTCCTTCGTTTTTATTAGCCTATTAACCCTTTTAGGCGTTTAAGTCGAACGCCGATTTAAGGGGGATATACTATTACGGTATTAGGTTATATTATATGTTATCCTATATAACCTCTACATCGTATATATAGACATTTAGATCTAGTCTATAGCTGTGTCCCTTCGTAGATTAACAATAATTATATACCCCCCCTAAGCTCGTTCTCTTATAGTTTTCTTATTAAAGGGCTATATACTATTCTCGTCCGGCCGTTAAGACTTTTGCCGCTTTTATATCGATTAAGATGCCTTAGAAATAGAGCTTCGAATAGCGGTTATCGATAAGGAACTAGTCGGCTAAAACTATCGGTTCTATACCGTAGACGTCGTCTCTTATAATAAGGTAGTTAAAGGCTATTTAGCAAAGCATTTAACTAGCTTACTATTACTCCGGCTTATTATCCTCGCTATACTCTTCCTCCTTATCGTCCTTATAGCCTTTATAGCCTACTAAATAGGCTATAATATCCGGGGAGACGCCTATATAAAGAAAATGCGAGAGATATTAGTCTTTAGCTTTCCGCCGTTACTCTATAGAATATTTCATAGACTAATATCCCTCCTTTCTATATACGAAACACTTCTTAGTCTAGGTCTTATTACTGTATTATTAGCCGTAGCTTCCTCTACCGTAGGGTCGGTAGCCTTATCCGGAGCCTTATAGGCGAAATCCTCTATTGCCTCTATTACGATTATTAGTATACCTACGGTCTATATAAAACTAACTATTAGGGTTCTTCGAATTATATTTATAATTTATATCTATCCTATCGTTATTATAATATCGGTCTTAGATAAATTAGCGCGAGGTATTTCTCGCTTATTATACGAGGTATATCGTAAGGGAAGCTCGGAGGTCGGTATAAAGCTCCTTAGCCTCTTTAGCCTATTTAAAAAAGGCACCTTTAAGTTCCGGGATACCTTAGCACGCTTTAGTAAGATTTACTATAAGTAGGGTTTCGCCTATAAACTTAGGTCTTAGAGCCCGTTAATAAAGCAATAGCTTATCGATTAGCAACTAAAGCACTTCCGGTAGGCCCTTTTTAAGGTTACTAGCCCGAACTTAGTTAAACGTCGTATTAGTCTAATCGGTATAGTATTAAGCCTAAGTCGCTTTAGTATCGAAATATCGTTTAATCTTATCGTATACGCCTCGGAAGGTAGTCGTCTAGGTAATATTCTCCGTATAGAAGCGATCGGCTCGTCCCTTTAAAATCTAAGGGAGAAGGGTATAAAAGAGCCTTAGCTTAATCTTAAGGTTGTAATATACTTTTATAAACTTACGGATAGTCTCGTTAAATAGGGCATATAGCTCGCCGGTATAGCTCTTCTCTTTATCCTATATCTTACTAAACTTAGTCTAAACGTCGGGATCGGACGAGAGGTTTAGAATATCGGCTAGTAGGAGTGCTATATACTCCTTAATGTTATAATTCAATACTTCGACTATAGCCTTTAGGTCGATTATTAAAGTAGATAGATCGAGCCTTAGTTTCGCTCTTAGGATATATAACGTTAGTTCTAAGAGAAATAGTAATCGTAGCGTATAAATCCGATTTATACGATTAAATAGTAGAAATACCGGTGCATCCGTCGTAACTATATTTAGGTCTTAGTCTAGTTCTAGGGTCGGATCTATAGTCGCTACTCGGGCTAGGCCGCTAAGCTAGAATCGGTATAAGGTCGGGGAGACCGTTAACTAATTCGTTATAGTCGAGAAGGGATCTTTATCTACCTAGTCTTAGGCTATTCGTTCTTTTTCGTTTTTCTTCTTTTCTTGCTTACTAAGGGCCCTTATGCCTATATCGAATACCTCCGTTATAAACTCCTTCTCGTTCTAAGGGAGTAGATTATTAGATTAAAGCATTATTATATATAATCTAATAAACGGCGCGTTCTTTAGTCCTATCGAAACGCCGCGTCTTCGCAATAGTATCTTAAGGACCTTCTTATAGTTCTAATCTGCCGTATTCTATATAGATTTATTCTATCCTTAGAAATATTCCTAGAATTATTACGAAGCTAGGCTGGGATTTGTAAGACTTAGGTAGCCTAGGCGGGCTCTCGACCTAAAGGACTACCTAGGGGACTACTAGCGGCCCGTGCATCGCTATGCGGCCTATAGGGCACCCGAAGCTAGTTGGAAAAGGGGCTTGGAAAAGGGGCTTGGAAAAGGGGCTTAGAAAAGGGGCTTAGAAAAGAGGCTTGGAAAAAGGGGCTTGGAAAAAGGGTTTGGAAAAAGGGTTTGGAAAAAGAGGCTTGGAAAAGGGGCGTGGAAAAGAGGCTTAAGAAAACAGGGCTTTGGAAAAAGGCGTGGGAAAAAGGCTAGGAAAAAGGCTGGGCAGGAAAAAGGAAACAGGGGGCTGTGTCTTAAACTCAGACACTCAGGTAGAACGCTAAAGGGGACTACTAATTTAGGAGGGATAGGACTGCCTATAAAAGGGGGCAGTCCCCCCTAGTAAGGAAGGGAGAAGTCAGAGATCAATCAACCACTTCTACACTACATTTCCTGCCTACACAAGATTCAAACAGCTCCACACAGACTGTCTAAGTCTTCGACCCCCTTTTTAGTCATTTGACTTCTATATACATAGCATATATCTCTCTTCTCGAGAGTTATAAGCCCGGGAGGAACAGAGTTCCTATAACTTCCGGATCTTACGCAATACTACAACGCGTACTAGTTAACGCTACGGTTGTATAGCACCCTGCAAATTGCTATAAGACGAAAGACCGATAACCCCTCCTACTTATTTTACTAATACAGCCTCCGACGTAGTTTCTAGGCAGTCTTTAATACGGCCCTTACTCCTCTATGCTAGAAAGGACTAAAGAAAGCTACGATCTTTACCTAGCTAACTGCCTAGATAACGATTTAAAAAAAGCGTCGATCTTAGCTATAAAAGCTATTAGCTTTACAAGACAATAACACTCTTTAAAGGGCAGCTAAAAGGTAAAGGAAAATTGCTAATAGACCTTTCGTTCCTAGCCCTAGGAAAACAACCCTAGGAAGACAGCCGGAAGACAGCACTAGGAATATAACCCTAGGAAGATAGCCCTAGGGAGAAGCCCTAAAAAAAAAACCCTAGGAACGTTCTTAAGAGAAAGGTCTAAGGATAAAGAAAAGAAATATAGGCCTTTTAGCCTCTACCCCTAAGGGGGTAGGTGGAAAAGCAGTCTAAAAACCCTTATAACTTTCTAGCAGCTTTTCTATCTCGGCAAGAAATAGCGAGATCTTTAGGGGAAGAACTAAAAGGCCTAAACTCGATATAGAGTTCTTGTTAGAAAGGTATTTAGTCGGCTACCGGTCTACTAATACCTTCTAGTTCTAGGACGAAGAGAAAAGGCGATAAAGCTTAAGAAAGTCTACTCTCTCTCCTCGCCCTACGAATTAAAGGACTTAAAAGAAGCTTTTTAGATATATCTTCTAGCTTCTACCCCTAAGGGGGTGGGTAGAAGAAACAACCTTACAGTCTTTTCTAGCGTCTACCCCTAAGGGGGTAGATAGCATCCGAATTCTAAGACCTCTATAAAACGATAAATGCTACCGGGAAGAAGCTAGCAGACAACCTAGCTAACCTAGGACGCCTATAAACAACAAAGTAGCCTATAAGCTTTTACTAAGACTAACTCAAACAGAGAACCTCAGCTATTTCTATATTAGAAGAAGAGCTTCTACCGTCTTTATTAACCTTCTATAGAATAGAATAAGAAAAGCTGGCCTAGCTTTAGAGAATTAATAGCTTTATAGCCTCGGAGGCTTCGGAAAGCAGCTTTAGAGCCTCGAAGGCTTCGGAAAGCAGCTTTATAGCCTAGAGGGCTTCGAAAGCAGCTTTATAGCCTAGAGGGCTTCGAAAGCAGCTTTATAACCTCGAAGGCTTCGAAAGTAGCTTTATAGCCTCGAAGGCTTCGAAAGCAGCTTTATAGCCTAAAGGGCTTCGAAAACAGCTTTATAGCCTCGAAGGCTTCGAAAAGCAGCTTTATAGCCTAGAGGGTTTCGAAAGCAGCTTTTTAGCCTAGAGGGCTTCGAAAGCAGCTTTATAACCTCGAAGGCTTCGAAAGCAGCTTTATAGCCTCGAAGGCTTCGAAAGTAGCTTTATAGCCTAGAGGGCTTCGAAAGCAGCTTTATAGCCTTAAAGGCTTCGAAAGCAGCTTTATAGCTTTACAACCCCGAAGGCTTCGAAAGCAGCTTTATAGCCCTAAAGGCTTCGAAATCGAATTTTCAGTCTAAAGAAAGATTTAAAGCAAAAAGCTTAGAAGGCTTCGAAGCAGATCGCTATGTTTTATAGTAGGAGATGCGATACTAGCTTTTTAGGCTAGCTAGGTGCGAGAGCTTAAGGAGTAGAGAAACTCCCTCTCTCTTAGAGTTAGTCTGTTTTTACAGAGCTCTATCTTTAAGAAGGAATCCGACTAGAGGCCCGCTAAGAGGACCTTCGAGAAGTAATACTAGCCAGTAGGCTAGCTAGGTGCGAGGCAGCCGAACAGCAGTAGGGCGACTCTCCCTCTATCTAGTAGGTCCTAAAAACCGCCTAGGAGAATAACCTTAGGACAGGACCCCTAACTTAGCGGGCAAGGAGTTTAATCTGGTTTCTAGAACTTAAGGAGTTAGTCTGTTATCTACAGAGCTCTTAGGGGGTAACTACCTATTCTACGGTCCTAGGCGGTAAGTAGGGCTATAAGTGTCCTCCCTAGCTAACTATACAACTAAAGTCCTAGTCCTATAGATATCTATACCCCTTTTAAAGGGGGCAGGCTATAGCTAAGGGGGTGTGTTGCGAAGCTAGGCTAGGATTTATAAGACTTAGGTAGCCTAGGCGGGCTCTCGACCTAAAGGACTACCCGGGGGACTACTAGCGGCCCGTGCATCGCTGTGCGGCCTATAGGGCACCCGAAGCTAGTTGGAAAAGGGGCTTGGAAAAGGGGCTTGGAAAAGGGGCTTAGAAAAGGGGCTTGGAAAAGAGGCTTGGAAAAAGGGGCTTGGAAAAGGGTTTGGAAAAAGGGTTTAGAAAAAGAGGCTTGGGAAAGGGGCGTGGAAAAGAGGCTTGAGAAAACAGGGCTTTAGAAAAAGGCGTGGGAAAAAGGCTAGGAAAAAGGCTGGGCAGGAAAAAGGAAACAGGGGGCTGTGTCTTAAACTCAGACACTCAGGTGGAACGCCAAAGGGGACTACTAATTTGGGAGGGATAGGACTGCCTATAAAAGGGGGCAGTCCCCCCTAGTAAGGAAGGGAGAAGTCAGAGATCAATCAATCACTTCTACACTACATTTCCTGCTTACACAAGATTCAAATAGCTCTATATAGACTGTCTAAGTCTTCGACCCCCTTTTTAGTCATTTGACTTCTATATGCATAGTATATATCTCTCTTCTCGAGAAGAATAGGTTAAAGAGCCGTTGACCTTAGTAGTAGATAGATGCTTCGCCTATTATAATAAACCGGGCTATAAATATTATAACCTCCGCTTTGCTAGGATCTTCTATCGTAATCTCTTCTATATCCTAATATCGTATATCTACCTCTATGCGAGCGGTAAAAGGGATGCCGATCTCCTTTATCTATTGTATAATTAGTTCCGGGCTATTAAGGGGAGCCGGTGCGTTTATATTCGATAGTAATCTTACTATTATTATTTATTTTTCGAGGTCGTTTAAGGGTTAGTTAGTATCGTAAGGGTCTTTACGAGAAATATCGAAGCGATTAGTCTCTATTCTAAAGGACGTAACTCTTCCTCCTTAAGGGAAGCAAGCACGGGATTAAATAGTTATAAGGGTTCGCGATATTATTCTACGTTATAGACGCATTGCCTATTAACGTTTACTCTTCCTATAATAGGCGAGAACGGGATTAATAGAGAGCTTAAAAGGTCTTATTTACCGTAGAGCTAATATAAATAATCCTTATTCTTAGCATAGATAAAATTCTCTTAGGTATGCGTAATAGAACCTTAAGGGTAAAGATACGCGGAAATAGCGTCCGTAAGGAATAAAGATTCTACTATACTTTCGAAGATTAAGATCTATTTCTTCTGCCTTACTATTCTATAATTAAATCTATTTAATCACTAATTAGTGTTAGTAGGTGATTCACTTAGATTAATCTAAATAAGGGGGGTTATATTCGTTATAGTTCTATCTAATCTAGCTAAAGAAAGGGGAATAAGGGGGCCCTTTTATCGTCTGCCGGGGTCCCTCTATAGAGCCTGCTATACCTTAATAATATATTATTAAGGCCTATGCTAGGGCTTACTGCTCTAGTTATAACAATGCCCTTAGTCAATAACGAGGTTATTAACTATATAGGTTACGTAGCGTTATACGCCGCGTAGTTATAACCCCTATTGCCCCTTTCCTATGTATAGTCGGCAATATAGTTGCGACTCTATCCCTTAGTTATATAACTATATTCCTATAATAATCACATTATATATATTTTTAATTTTTAGCATTATTTTATTATATTGAATTTTTTTGTATTTAAGCTATAAACTACTTATGCTGTATTATAAAAGCGTATGTAAAAAGATTTATTTCTTATCACAATATGCCTAGGTATTATATATTCGCAGCCCTATAAAAGTATAGAGTACCTATTAAAGACTTAACGTAGAGGGTCTTAAATAAGATTTTTTAAGATTAAGGCATAGTCCGAATAATAAAGTGATTTATTGCATGTTACTCTAGTTTTAAATTAATCATTTAGTAGCTGTTTCTACGAAGTGTTTTTTTTTGCTATTTTATAGAAGCAGTTTCTCTACGAAGTACGTGTAGAGCGTATAAACAGCCAGAAAAAAAAAAGGCGAAGCTACGCCTTATAAGAATAAAAATAAAGTATGAATATACCTATTTCTTATTATTTAAAATAACTGCGATTATTTTAGCACTTCGCACTTCGTACTTTATACTTCGTACTTCGTAGCGCACGATTAATTTAAAATAAGCTAACTAACAAACAAAATAACCTCATATTTTTTTTTTAGAATACTATCGAGAACTCTTAGTACTTTTATTAGTAGAGTTATATACTACTCGTTATTATTTAATTTAGCAGTTATAATGTATAGAATTTACCTATTATTATTTATTATATTAGGATTAAGATAATATAGCTAAGTAATAATGTTTACTTATTAGAGACTAAACGTAGAGCATCCTAATAATTATGACTATTTAAGAAAGACAAATCAATCTAAATATTATAAAAATAAAGATAATTTTCATTAATAATTAGTTAGTTTTATAAATAGTAATAGAAGTTTTACTATCTATAGATTAAAAGATAGGAAATAAACTCTTTTAAACTTAAAGTACTTATAATTTAAGATTATTATACTATATTAAAACTCAATTAGGTATTAGTTTAGTTAACGTTAGCTCTATAATAGCAGATTTTAGAATTAGAGATAGAAAAACTATCGGGTCTTATAGGAATAAGGGATATCCGCATTGTTAAGGTAGTTGCGCACACGTGATCCGTAGGATCACGTGCACGCAATAAGGCTATATCTCTACGAGGCCTTCCCCTCTTCCTTAGCTAGATTATAGATTTAATAAAAACAATAACTTTATAGATCTATCCGGCTAGTCACCGTTATTAGAGCCTTACTAATAGATCTGTTATTTTACCTATTTTTAATAAATACCCGCTATTAACAAGTAAATATCACTCTTATTCTAAATTTAAAGAAGCTTATAATATCTTAGAAGATAGTAGTTTAACTACTTAAGAAAAGGATACATTGTTATTAGAATTAAAGAATAAACAAAAGGCTAATAATATATTTCACCTTAAAAATAGATAATTATAAAATAATTAATACTAATAAAGCTAAATTAATAAGAGTATTACTATTTGCCTAAGTACAAATCTCTATTTGCCTAAGTGACACTTCGGGTACCCCCCTAAAATGCCTAACCCCCCCCCGCCTAGCCGCGCCTACTTAATTACAGTGCGTATGCCTGGCAGGCTGCAGGCCAATTCTTCGCATCGCATCGTTACTTCGCATCGCATCGTTAATTCGCATCGTCAATTCGCATCGTTAATTCGCATCGTCAATTCGCATCGTCAAATCGCATCGTCACGCATCTCGCTACATCGCATCGCTCTAGCCAACGAGGCTCTAAGGCACGCAGCAGGGCACGCAGTAGGGCACGCAGCAGGGCACGCAGCCGGGAGCCGGGCACGAAGCATACATCAAGGAGCCGCACGCAGCAGAAGGCACGCAGCCGCACACACAGCAGAGGGCACGCAGCAGGGCACGCAGCAGGGCACGCAGCAGAGCACGCAGCAGAGCACGCAGCAGAGCCCGCAGCAGAGGGCACGCAGCAAGGCACGCAGCAAGGCACGCAGCATACATCAAGGAGCCGCACACACAGCAGAGGGCACGCAGCAGAGGGCACGCAGCAGGGCACGCAGTAGGGCACGCAGCAGGGCACGCAGCAGGGCACGCAGCCGGGAGCCGGGCACGAAGCATATATCAACAAGGAGCCGCGCACGCAGCAGAGGGCACGCAGCAGAGCACGCAGCAGAGGGCACGCGGCAGGGCACGCTGCAGGGCACGAAGCATACATCAAGGAGCCGCACATAGAGCAGAGGGCACGCAGTAGAGGGCACGCAGCTGGGCACGAAGCATACATCAAGGAGCCGCACATAGAGCAGAGGGCACGCAGTAGAGGGCACGCAGCTGGGAGCCGGGCACGAAGCATACATCAAGAAGCCGCACACACAGCAGAGGGCACGCAGTAGGGCACGCAGCAGGGCATGCAGCCGGGAGCGAGCCGTAGACGGATATTTCGTACGAAGTACGTGAAGAATTAAAATAGCTTGGTGCCGCGGGCACAACTATAAGCAAAGCTTTGCTGTGCCCGCGGCACCAAGCTATTTTTTTCCTGTAGCCAGGGCACCTATGGCAGCCAATAGCCGTGAAGGATTTCGGGATGAGCCCCACGGGACGCACTACCAATAGGAACCGTGGGATTTTTGGCCGGTTAAACCCCGGGGGAAATGTAGCCAATTAGCGCACAGAATTTTTAGACTCTGGCCAATCATAGCGTGTTATTTGGGGCCAGCCAGTAGCCGTACTTCGTTGATATAGGGGACCCCTGCAATAAAAAAGCTCACTACATATATTAAGTAAGCAAAGCGGCTTGCCGCAACTTGCACACATTCTGTGTTCTTCGTAGCGCAAAGCAAGCTTTGCTTAATTAGTCTACGGCCTGCCATAAATACGCACTGTATTTGTATGGGCGCGGCTGGGCGCGGGGGGTTGGGCGTTTTCCGGGGTGTACGTAGGCTACAAAAAAAATATCACTTAGGCAAATAGAGATTTATACTTAGGCAAATAGTAATACTCATTAATAATAAGTAAATATTAACTAGTAGGTTTTACAAAAGCTAAAGGTAGTTTTTATTTAGTAAGAAAATCGCCTACTCGTATAGCTTATGCTTTTAAGATAACTTAAATATTAGACGTTATGGGAATTATAGATAGAATTCCACGTTAGAAGGACTTCCCTTCTAAGGTAAATTCTATAGATGGAATTCTAATGGAATTCTACGGTAGAAGGACTTCCCTTTTAAGGTGAATTCTATAGATAGAATTCTACGGTAGAAGGACTTTCCTTCTAAGGTGAATTCTATAGATAGAATTCTACTTCCTTCTATAGACTTCTACGGTCGTCCTAATAGACGCATCCGTCCGCGGAAGGTCTTCCCCGACTAATGCATCTATCTTTACATTTTATTTACGGATCCCTTTCTATTCTTAGCTACCGAAGGTTCTTAAAGGGTAGCTCCGACCTTTCTCTCGTCTTATCTATAAAGAAGGTAGTATAGTATAAAGGAGTAGATATCTCCCGATTGGTTTATCCTACCGGCATATAAAGATATGCATTAGAACCGCTATGCATTATTATATATAACATAAGTCACCTAGCTGCATTAGCTGCCCGGATGCTCGAGATACCGAATGCCGAAGTATGTGGTGTGTGTAGGGACTAATGTGCGTATAGTCTATAGTCGGGCCCCGGTCAACTAGGGTTACTTACACCACCTCCTATTACTCGCGCATTTAATCACGCAACAACCAGGATACTATACGAGGTCAGACCACATACACCTAGCTTAGAATTAATAGCGCTTTCCATCCCGACAATTAGTTAAGTTACATATACCTTTATTCCTATGCAATTGGCTATATAAAGGGATCTTAGTCCGCACCTAGACAGACTATCACTAAGCAATTCTACATCCTCTTCTCTCTCTTATCTTTGCATCTTCCTCGACACTTTCTGCATTTGCCGTAATCCTCTGCCTCTAAGCTTCCCTTTAGGCTCTTACTTATAGCCCTTAGCTAGATAGGTATTAAAAATTCTAATAAGACTATTAGACCTATATTTGCATTTATATTTAAGACACCTACTAATACTAATTAGTAATTGTAAGGCTTAATTATAGATAGTAAGGTAGACGAGATAGTTCTATATCCTTCGAACGTATTATAGATCTTTATTAAACGGCTTCCGCCCGACGATCCTATTCTATACACTTAGAGAAGGATAACTATGCTAAGGATAAGAAGACTTTACCTTCCGAGTCTAGCTCGCCCTTAGGGGTTGCGTATAGCTCTTCTTTAAACTTTTTGCTAACCGATTACCGCTTTAGAAGAAGAAGAGTAGCACTAGCAGAAAGTGCGTTAATAACGCCGAACGATAAATTTTTAGTAGAGAACCCTACGAATATAACGATAAACCGCGTAAAAAACAAATACGTAATATAACTTCGATATACCTACCTACTAGTCCTTTATCCGACACTATAGAGGAGACTCTTAGGGAATAGATAGAAGGCATAACTATCTACTAATCCCTTTTTCTATATATTAACGTAAAACATTAGGATAGCAATATTAAACCCGATAAGAATAACGGCATCGCGATTATAATATCCGTCGCTAAGTTTATTACACTCTATAAAGCATCGATCGATTTTTAAGAAAACGAGATCCTATTATACTTCTAAGACTACTTCTAAGGATAGATAGCGAATATATAGGGTCTAATATACGTAGACTATAAACGAGCGCTAAAAGTGCTAATAAGGAAAAGAGGAATATACACCGGTCGTAGTAATGCATCTTATACAACGATCTTTCTAATATTATAAGCACTTAAGAAACTATTAGAATAGCCTATAAAAGATATAATAATATAGAAATTTAACGATAGCACGGAGGAATACACTAAGAAAATAGAGATAAAAAATACGATATATTCTTCTACGCCTATTACCGCTAGAATAGCCCCTTTCTAACTATTAGAAGCAGTTCTAATAGAAAAAGCAGCATCTATAGCAAACGTTCCGGAGATACTATAAACTATAATAAACGTTCTAGAGATGCTATAGACGTCTAACATACTTTTAACGGTTCTATAGTTCGATTTAGGAGGGACTATTCTATATAGGCAATAGCCGATAGTTCTATATAAACAATAGCTATTTAACACTAATGTTCCGGGTATAACTATTTACCTAATATTATACCGACTTAATCGTCTAGATCTCTTTATAAATCCTACGGACTAAGGTTCTACGGCGATAACTAAATAGCTAAGCAATTCTAACCCTATTCTATTAGAGGCATATATAAGACTTCCTCTAGATAATGTTCTAAATGCCATCGCTAATATAGATGTCTAATAACGCTTTGTTAAGCTTTAGACAAAAGATAAGAACTATACCGGAGAACTATATAACTTACTTAACGATAAACTTTAGGTTTTTATAAACTTATACTATAACCTGCAAATTAAACTAAGTTAATTCTATCCCTTATTCCCTAAGATCCTCGTAGGACGTGCGTAAACCTATTATATTTAAGAGTATTGCTATTTGCATAGCACGATATTGCTATTTGCATAGTAAGATACCTAAATCCCTACTCTTTCTACACATACCCCGCGCGCCTATATCCCGCCACTAAAATTAGGTAGAGGTATATAGCAATTAAGAGGGCCGCGTAAATCGTCCTTAGCCTTAATTTAATTCAATAGTTATAGCAGCGCGCAATTTAGCAGCGCTCGCGTAAGAAGCTTAAATAACGTAAATAACGTATATTTAAAGGGATCGCGAGATGTTCGCACAATCGGCCCGTTTATTAGTCCGGCCCGGACTGCGTGGCTTGCGTAGCTAGAATAACCTCTTTAATAGACGGCGACGGCGACGGCGACGGCGATAGCGACGGCGACGGCGATAGCGCAGCTCTTATAGCTCTTCCGCCCTTAGCCCGTCTCCCTCGAGATCCCTTTGCCTATATATTTACGCGTACACGCGATCTTCCTTATAACGCTTATTGTAATACGTCTACCTTATTCTATATGCGTATACGCCGTACGCTTGCGTTAAGTCGGCGGGGACTAGCCTAACTTAATCGCGGCAGCTGCCTCTATATCCCTTGTCCTCGTGGCTATAAGGCTGCTTGTAAAGCTACTAACGCTTATTAATCGTCGTCTTCCTCTTAGTGTTATAAGGTTAAAGGCATAGTTAGACTAGTATTTTTCGTAGCGTAAGGCCGGCCCTTAAGCGTTTGCACTACGTTAGGGTCTTAGATACGGAGGAGTAGCTCCTCGAGGTCCTAAAGGTCGTTATTAGCATCGTTTATAGTAATAAAGGGGGGGGGGGGGTCGAACTAAAGGCTTCTTAAGCCACTACCGGGGAAGAATGTTAAGTCTAACAAGCGGAAGCGGAGGGTTCGCTTTAAGGCGTTAGAGAATAACGTAGGCATAAGGAAGCCCTTATTGTTAAGTAAATCGGCCGGTATAACGCAGTAGCGGTATTAGCTCCCGTAGTTCTATCCCTACCTCTATAAGCATCGCGGCTAAGGCAAGCCGGTGCTATATAGTAAGTATGTTAATAGCCTAGTATATAATTTAGAAAGTTAGCTTGCTAAGCTATTTCTAACCGATATAAACTAGCCGCTGCCGTCCTTACTATCGGGCGGCCTCCTACTAGTAGTAGCGCTCTTTATTCTTAATTATCTAGAGTAAGGCGGTATAAAGGTAAAAGAGGTCTCCTATACCTATAAGAAGGTACGATTTAACGTCTTTATAGGCGGTCTCTACGGGGCTATTAACCCTTTAGCCGAAGTTGCGATACCTGCTAAGAAAGTAGGTAGCCTATTGCTCCCGCTAAGGCATATATTCCTTCGAAATATACCTAATAATACGGGCCTAGAGCTCTCCGTAGGTTTTATCGAAAGTCTTCTAATTAGCCTTAAATTCTTCTTCCGTAGAAGCGTAGATCACGAGTTTCTAAGCTATAAATATACTCTTATAGGTGTATTTATCGGCCGGAGGGGGGGGTGCGTTCCTTACCGCTTCTACCTCTTCTGCCTCTTATTATATACGAGCTCGTCCGTTAGGATCGCGTTCGTTAGCCTCGTTAGCCTTATTAGCCTCGTTATCGTCGTCGTCGTCGTCGTTATCGTCGTCGTCGTCGTTGTCGTCGTTATCGCAGCTAGGCTCCTTCTACCGCGTCTTTATTCTCGCGTAGATCTTAGCGTTAATATGCTATACGTAAAGCTATTGCTACGAGGAGGGGAAAACGTTCGAGAGGGCGTTTTTAAGGGCCTTTTTCTTATCTATAATAATAATAGTCGGCTCTATAGCCTCGACCTCTAGTCGTAGCTCGTTAAGCCGCTCTACTAGCTACTAAAAGCCCTCCTCCTTTTCCGTATTAATAAAGCTAAAGGCGAAGTTAGCAATAGAATTCTAATCGGTGATTTTAGTAGCCTAAAAGAGAAATATCTTAAAGCGGTTAGTGTTATATATATTATTAAGGCCGAGAACCTTAGGGAACCGCTTCTATATCTTCTCGCACTAAGGGTAGGTTTAGAAGATAGCCTTAACCTTCCGACCGTTATTGCCGTCGCCGTCGTCGCCGTTACTATTGTCGCTATCGCTATCGGCGTCGGCGTCGGCGTCGGCTAGCTTAACGATATATTTAAGGCTAGCGTCTCGGAGGTAGGCGATAAAGGCTTAGGTAGTAGTCTTCCTACTAAGGGCTACGGCGCGGATCTTCTAACGATCGTTATAGATATCCTTTTGCCGAAAGAAGGATTCTTCGGCAGTTAACGACTCCCTAAGGATCGATGCGATCTCGTGAGTAAAAACGGCTTAAAGCTTAGAAAGCCGGCTCTTAAGCTCTTACTAAACAACGGTTCGTCGGCGATATATATTATACGCCGAGGGATTAATTAACTGCCTATAGTTATACTAATTATTATTAACACGGAAGGTCTACTTCTAGTTTAAACTTTAGGTTGCTAAGGCTATAATCGTAATAGGGCAGTTAATCTTTATAGAGGAGGCTTTACGGAGCCTAGCGCTTTTCGAGGCTCGTCGAGGCCTACGATTATATATAAAGATAACGTAGGTTAGAACTAGCTAGCCGTTGATCTTACGCTTATAGGCGCTATTCTTCTTTACGATAGCGGCGCTATTCTCGCAGTAGAAAGGTTATAGGAAGTCGTATAGCTTATCGTACGTATTAAAGGTCGGCGAGGGCGGTAAGGGTCGAATTAGTAAGCTATCGTAGTCGTCGGGTTCGTAAAGAGGCCTCCTCTCCTCGTCTTAAGAGGGCTTATTAACGCGTAGCTGCTTATATATCGGCTCTTAGGGAGGGCGTTGCGAATCTATCGCGAATAGCTTTACGTCGCTATTATAGGAAAAATCGATAGGCATAATTTACGCGGCCCTCTTAATTACTATATACCTCTACTAAAATTTAGTAGCGGGATATAGGCGCGCGGGGTACGTATAGAAATAGTAGGGGTGTATATGTCTTACTATGCAAATAGCAATATCGTGCTATATAAATAGCAATACTCTACTTTATTATTTAATTACGCGCTTATTCGCGCACTTATTCCTTTACCTATTCTATTGCTTAATTAACTATAATAAAAGAATTCGTCGGCACTCGCGTACTTATTCCTTTACCTATTCTATTGCTTAATTAACTGTAATAAAAGAATTCGTCGGCACGGTTCGAACCCTAGACCTCTAGCTTTCTTATATTTAAACTAATCGGGAAGGTTATCTTATCGTTTGCTATTATTCGGTTAAACACATTCTAGCAATTCGCTATAAACACTATAACAAACACTATAGCGAAATTAACAAAAAGAATAATCTTTTAGTAGAGTGATATTATTAATATGCTTAACTAGGAATCGTCCCCTAAGGGGTTCCTAGACATTAAGTCTAATAAGTCTAATCCTTACAACCGCCCCCGTCGAATAACCCTAGTACGAATAGCCCCGACGAATATTTTATTATTTTTTCCTTAGTTACTTTCCTTCCTACTATAACGTTCGGCAAGATAGTTAGTAAGGCTACCCTAAAGCACGGTTACTAGCACGAAGCGGTGGTCTAAACCGCCTAATTATTAATAGAGGTTACTAGCCTAACCACTACGTTAAAGAGGTGTTTTCTCGCGTTGCATTATCACGTTGTAAACCGGCTGCGCATTTAATAGTTATATAGCTATTACAATATAGCTTTAACCTTATTAATTTAATATTGCGCAATAACTACACCTACGCCCGCGCAGCTGCAATAGCCTGCTTAACTAGGCTCTTTTATTTGTTTGCTTCTTCTATAGGGTAAAGGGTATAGTTTGTTTCTATAAAGGAAAAACTACGAGTGTAGGAATAGCTAGCTACGTACGACTACGTAGTTACACACACGTAATGCACGTGATCTAGGGAGCTACGTCACCGCGATAGCTTCCCCTCACTTAGCTAGCAACACAACCTAATACAACCACACTGTTTACCCTATAAGGTCGACCTAGAGACCTACTAACACTAATTAGTGTTAGTTAGGCTCTACTATATAGGGTTAACTAAAAGGGGTGTATGTGTTGTGTCTGTCTTACTAGCTAGAAGAGGGGAAGGCATCGCGGAGATATAGTCTCGTTGCGTGCACTTAATCACGTGGATTACGTATCCGCAATAGCACCTTACGTATCCCTTAGTGTGTAATGCACGTAATTTAGGGAGCTACGTTACCGCGATGGCTTCCCCTTACTAAGCTAGCAATACAACCTAATACAACCACACTATTTACCCTATAAGGTCGACCTAGAGACCTACTAACACTAATTAGTGTTAGTTAGGCTCTACTATATAGGGTTAATTAAAAGGGGTGTATATATTGTGTCTGTCTTACTAGCTAGAAGAGGGGAAGGCATCGCGGAGATATAGTCTCGTTGCGTGTACGTAATCACGTGGATTACGTGTCCGCAATAGCACCTTACGTATCCCTTATCCCTTGTTCCTATAATAAACAATATATAAAAATGTTTTAAGTAGGGCTAATAGACGGAGACGGTAGTATTTAAGTAAACTATTAACGCAAACAGTCCTTATAATATAGACTAGTTATTAAATTATCTAACCTTAAATCTAATTATAATATGCTGGTTTTATAGAAGCGGAGGGTTGTTTTTCTATTCGTAGATCGGAAGCACATTCTTTCTTAATAGGATAAAATAACGACGTTTATTTAATAGATTCTATAAAACAGTATTTTAAAGTATTAAATAAAGTTCGTAACCCTTATAATAACTTCTATTTTATAGAAGTATATAAGAAAGAGGCATTAGCGAAAATAGTGGCATATTGTACTAACTATCCTTTGTTAGGAGAAAAGTTAGAGTCTTTAGAAAAATTCAAAAGAATTCTTTAGTAAGTGTTATATCGTTATATCACTACGAAAAATTCCGTACGTTTTTCGGTAAAATTCTAATATTAATTTTGCTAACGGTAAAGCCTTATATGTTTTCTTAATGCGGAAAAGATAAGGGTAGCGATAAAATGTACCCTACAATATTGAAGGTAATACCGTAGAAACTAAAGTAACTAAATTTCACAATTTATTATCGAGTAGGATCCGTAGAGACTAAACGTAACAATCGAAAGTTTATTAAGTTAAATCATTAGATAAGTTATAGTCCGATCTATTACGTAAGCAGTGTTGTATATAAATATTTAAGCAACTTAACTAACTTACTATATAGTTGCTTAAATAGGCCTAAATAATTTTCATTATTCTGCAATTAACTATATACTAGGAACTATATTATTAGTTAATTATTTACTACTTATACATAATTATCTACGTATTTTACTAGATCTAAGTAGAAGCTTTAATCTTCTATTAAATAGTGAAAATAATAATTATACTATATCTAATACTAAAAACTTAGATATTAATATATAATGAGCAGAAAACTATAAAGGATTCTTAGAGACTATACGTTAATTATTTAATTCGCCCTTTCTTGCATATTTTCCTTGCATTTTATTATTATATAATAATAAAAAGATTACTTACTAGACCTACGAAGCCGGCCGCACACAAAGAAAAATAAAGCTCGCACACAAAAGGTATTTTAATACTAATAATAAGGATAACAACTCTACTAATTTCTATTCCTAATTAGCGGGAATAATAGATGGAAAAGAAAATTTTAATTTAAGGAAATCTTATTCTTAAAAATTAGTATTAAAAGCTATTTAAATAAGATTGCATAATAGAGATATAAGAATTTTAACTCGTATTTAAAACACTTTACATATAGGTAGAATAATCAATCATAAGAATAAAATTTATTCTATATATATAGTATCTAATGAAAAAAATATGAGTTATTTTATAGGAATAAGGGATATCCGTTCTTTAGGCACGGTTGTAATCTACGTAATTAAATAGATCACGTGTAGGCAACGCTTAAACGGATGCGCTATTAACCATACGATATATCGTATGCATCGGGGACCCCGGTGATAGCGTTACTAACTCGGCCGCCCTTGCGATAATTAAGTCATTGACTTAATCGCCCTTATAGGCATAGCCCCGACGTCGTAAGTAAGGGCTCGCAAAGGTCCGGCTTCGGGCCTTATTAACGTACGCGTTTATAGCCTATATAAAGGGGCTATTCGTCGCCCCTTAGTTAATAGACATTATAGACTAGAATCCAACTAGTTTATAACCCCTTTGTTTATTTAACTAACTAATACTAATTAGTAATTAAACGATTAATTATAGATTAATAAGGTAGAAAAGGTAGAGCCTAATTATCGAAAAGTGCACGGATCTTTATCCCCCGCGGATTCTATTGCCTACACCTAGAGACGATCCTTTATGCTAAGAATAAGGAACCTACGCGAGTTAGAGCCGACGAAGCTATTATAATACAGCTAGCTCTTAATAACCGCCGATAAGTTCTTTCCTAGCTTTTGTTAATCCCGTCTCGCTTCGATAAGAAGAAGAGTTACGTTAAACAATAGTACGTCCGTAACGTAAGATAACCTTCGTAATAACCTTTACGATCCCTTTTAATAACAACGGTGTGCTTTATTTAATTATACTATATCGGACCCTACCGATAACCCTAACGCTTCCGGTCCTACACCGGAAGCAACTAGGCCTAATAATAACCCCCTTCCCGGTTGGCTAGCAGGCATTAATATCCTCGGTTTAAACTAAAATAAGACTAATATCGCATACTAAGAGATAGACGTTACTTATAACAATATAAACGAGAAAGCAGTAATAACTTACATAGCCCGGTTTATTATTACTAATATCGGCTCGACTATTTATAGATATAAGCTATTCTTAGACTTTTAAAAACACTTTAACGGATAGATAGAGGCTATATAAAATCGGGTAGATAAACAATTTAGAAAGACCTTTAAATCCTTCTTACGAGCCCGTAGGATCTAGACCGGCGCTAAAAACCTAAGTCACTTAGCATTGTTTTTATGCTTTAGCGCCTAGAGATTCTACTAATTTAGCCTAAGGACGAACTACCCTTAGAATAGTTAAAGTTCTACGATGAGCGAACCTAAGAGTTCGTAAGAAATACATCCGTTATAGCCCCGGCTGCCGTAATAACCCCTCTTTCTCTAGTCGCCCTAGGCACGGCCCTAACGGCGCCTCTTACTGCCCTAACCCCGGCTCCTATAGTAA
This sequence comes from Ophiocordyceps sinensis, assembly GCA_012934285.1. NCBI lineage: Eukaryota > Fungi > Ascomycota > Sordariomycetes > Hypocreales > Ophiocordycipitaceae > Ophiocordyceps > Ophiocordyceps sinensis. The sequence continues at coordinate 7,173,357 of JAAVMX010000002.1, read as the reverse complement.
CCTTTGCGACGGCGCTATCTACGCCCGCGGCCGTCCTACCTACGCCTTTAACCGCCCCGGCAGTTATATTCGCGCTAGAACCCTCTTTTGCTTTAACTACCTTAATATATACTACCTCCGTCGATCCCGGCTCGTACCCGCGAGATTAAATGCCCGGCATATTCCCGAACCCTTAGGCCCTTCCGTTCCGAGATATATTAGAGACGCTAATAACACTTTACCTAACCTCGTACTAGTTCTCTAAGACCCCTCCGATTAATATAACGGCAAAAGCGGCCTATACGATAGTTCCCCCTTACGACGTTTTAAATAAGGAGATAGACGTAGACCTTCTATAAAAGTTTATTAAGTTATAGGATAAAAGCAAGAATTATATAAGGGAGCCCTATAATATTCTTAATAATAAAGTCCGTATCTTTACGGACGTTTATTATATAGTTAAGGCCTAGCCCGGCTATTTCTACGCCCTCTTTCCTTAGATCCTTACCGGCCGAGCCTAAGACTACTATATCTAGCATATAGAGTAAGATAGCATATTTAGGCAAGCCTACGACTTACTAAAGGCTTACTTTAATACCGAAGTAAACTATTAGCACTATTAGGTAGATTAAAGCACTATAACTTTTAAAAAGCTACGAGTTAAGCATCTAAATAAAACCTAATAGGAAGTCCTATAGACCTTTTTTAATAAGCTATAACGATGTTAACGCACCCTAGGATTTAAGTTCGCTAGAGACCTCCCCCTTCGCACTATATTGCTTAACGCGTGCCGAAACGTCCCGGAATTTAGCTATACGCTATACAACCCCCCTAAGACTACGGAAAAGCTATTCTCCGCGTTGCGTTCCTCCCTAAAGACCTATCTATCGATGTAGGCCGAGAACGGCACGTCCGGCACGTTCGTATAACATCGTAACGAGGTAATAAATACAAATAATAAATATAATTCATTAGGCGTGTTCTATACCGACCGAAGATATACTAACAACCGCGGCAACGGCCGTAGGTTTAGCGGGAGTAGCGGACAAAGCTACCGCAGCCCTCGTAGTAGCGGCAGTAGCTTTAGCAACCGCTAATAGTCGAAGAAGTGCTTCGTTTATTAGAAGGAAGGATACTAGTCGAAAAAGCATACCCTATAGGAACGAGCTAGGTCTAAGGCTTAATACTACGCTTAATGCCTGCTAACCGGCAACCCTAGCATAGGATTCGAGGCCTATCTTACCGAATATAAAGGTAACGAGACTTTATAGGCCGCTATTAAGTAACGTAACGATAAGGCTAATAACGACGAAGAACTAACTAAGTAGTAAGCCTCGTAAATCCTCTATTAGTAGTCCTTTAACTATTTAATTACGGGCGAAGACGCATAAGGGATAGACTAATTAAGCGTTCCGGCTACTTAATTCGTCTTCGACCGTTACTTAAAGGACCGCTTTTACGCTATCCTCGTAGACACCGGAGCAGCTATAGTCTCTACGGCAGGTTAAGACTAATATCTCGCCCTATAACGAGAAGACCTATCTATCGTGCTCGACGAGTCTACCGCCGGCTAGGCCTATATTAAATTCGGCAGCAGCGAGGACGTACGTTCCCTCGGCTCTATTGCCCTTAAGACCCCTATTAGCCGCATTACGTTCTATATGCTAGGAATAACGACCCCCTTCCTCCTCTGCCTAGCTAATATAGATCGCTTAAGCGTATACTTTAATAATACTACCGATACGATTATCGGTCCCGGTGTTAGCGTCTCCGTTATTCGCAAATAGGGATATCTATAGTTCTTCTTTAGTAAGGAAGAAAGCGTAATCGCCTTCTTAACTAAAGCCGAGATGCAAACGCTCTACCGCTAATTTAGCCACCCGGCCGTTAATAGACTTTACTACCTATTAAAATAAGTAAGGCATAACGATATCCTAGTGGAAATACTTAAGGATATCTTAAAATTCTGCTATTACTGCTAGCTCTATGCACCGGCCCCCTAGAGGTTTAGGTTTATATTAAAGGATAACTAAGAATTTAATTTCGAGGTCGTCGTCGATATAATATACCTAAAGGTCGGTAGTAGCACCCGCCCGGTGCTATACGCGGTCGATATAGCGACCTCTTTCTAAGAAGCGCGATTCCGCCCGTCTATATCGGCTAAGGATATATAGGAGACACTTAGGGCGCTATAGATCGATATATACCTTAGCCCCCCTAACTTCATCCGGCATAACGCGGGCACTAACTTCGCCTTAACCGAGTTTCGCAACGAGGCTCGCATTATAGGTATTATATATACCTAAATCCCTGTTAATGTATATTAGTCTATAGGTAAGGTTAAAAGGTACTATAGCCCGCTCCGTCGTGCGTTTAAAATAATATACGCTAAGATCGGTAGGATAACGGCCCCTAAATCCGTCCTATAAATAGCTGTTAAGGCTATAAATAACATAGCAGGACCTAACGGCCTCGTCCCTACGCTCCTCGTCTTTAGAGCATACCTATAGATAACTTAAGACTCCCCTCCTTCGGCAACTACGGTATAAAGAGCCGCGACTATCTAAAAGGCTATAAAAGCCTTACGGCAGCTCGCCGCCGTACGATAAGTTAGGGATAGCCTATAAGCTCGAAATAGCCCCTTAACCCTTAATACTTTATTACTGCCGCTATAGAGTAAAGTCCGCGTCTAGAGAGAGAAGCGAGGATAGTAAGGTCTATATAAGATTGCCTTTATTAACGGCTACGACGTTACTATCGAGACCGTTAACGGCCCTATAGTCTTCCGCTCTACCTTTATACAGCCGTACTACTATAGTAAGGACGATACCCCGGATCCCTTTGCCCTCGATAATATAGATACCCTCTCTAAGGTCGATTCCTCTGCTCCGGACGAAATTCCCGAGCTAGATCCTTCCCCCTCTCCGGCACGGGCACTGCCGGCTCCGCCGTAGCCCCGCAAACGCGGACGTCCCCCGGGCTTAAGGAATAAGCTAAAGACCGTAACCTTCTATAATTAATTCCTAGTTAAGAAGGAAGAAGATATACTACGGCTTTCGACTAAGCTACGCAATAACGGCGTTATTACTTTACCTAGCGCCCTTTTTAAAGAATCCGACTAATGGGAAATTAACGATCTTATAGCCCGCGGAGTGTTTAGCTCTAAATAATACGACGAGTTAATTTATAGGTCTTACCGCTTATTTTAGTCCCGAATAGTCCGGGAAGTAAAGGGCCGTAACGTTAAACTATATAAGAAGTCCCGACTAGTAATCTTAGGCTATAGCGATATAGAGAAAAGCTCGCTCCTAACCTATTCCCCTACTATTCAACGTATTAGCTAGCGCTTAATCCTAGCCCTTGCCCCCGCCTTACTTCGCCGAGGCATAAGCTTATCTCTCCGCGATATCACATAGGCTTATCCCTAAGCTTAAATAGAGCTTAATCGTATAGTATTAGCGGCTCTTCCGATAGAACTCTAAGGCAAGTACCTAAAGGGCACTATTATAAGAGTTATTAGACCGTTATACAGGCTTATAAAAGCCGGTGTATATTAGTAGAAAACCTACTATAAGCACTACGTTAAGAGCCTTAACATAGCCCCCTCTACCTATAACTTATGCCTTCTAATTACGAATTAGGGACCCGACGACTTTAGCCTTATCGGAATATAAACCGATAATACCTTAATGCTCGGTTTAGACACCTTTTCGGCCTACGAAGAAAAAGAGCTTAAGATAGCTTAATTTCGCGCTAAGCCGAAGGCTTAGATAATCCTAGGGAATGCTATAGACTTTAATAGAGCAAAACTAACGCTTTAAGACGACGTTCTACTCCTATAGTAGAAGGGATAGGCCTTAAGGATCGATGTAGTTAACTTACGGGCTCGTAATAAAGCCTAGCAGTACCTTAAGCAACGCGCTCGTGCTGCGTACGTCGCCTCTATCTATTAGCCCGAGGCCTTATTCGATATCTCCGTAGTAGCCTAAGTCTAAGCCCCCGAAGAGAAGGATTATAATATCCTTAATAAGCGCTTCTAGTAGTAGATCGACTATTAACAACGTAGACTTACGTACCGACTAATTGATCTCGAGACCGCTAAGCTCGTAGTGTTTATAGATAGCTTATTCGCAAACAACCGAGACCTTTCGTCTTAGTTAGGCTTTATTATTACGCTCGTTAATAAGACCGAGCGTACGGATACGCACTTTTGGGTTAATAGCAATATTATCTATTAAAGCTCGACGAAGTATAAGCGAGTAACCTATAGCGTTCTTACGAGCGAGATCTACGGCATAGTTAATAGCGTAGACCTTAGCATCTCCTTTATTACGACCCTCCGTATAGTTACGGAACGGCTTTAGCTCCTACCGATCCCTCTTATTATATATACTAACTTATACTCCCTCTACGAATGCCTTATTAAGCTCGGTACTACGAAGGAGAAACGCCTAATAATCGATATTATAGCGTTACGTTAATCGTATAAGCGACGGGAGATTAAGGAGATTAGGTAGATCTACGGGGAAGACAATCCCGCCGACGCTATAACGAAGGCATCGCTAAATAAGGCCCTTAAACGCCTTATTGATATAAACAGCCTCTCGATTAGGATAAAAGCCTTCGTCCTTCGCCTATAGCGACTAACGGTATTCCCTTTATTCTACCCCCTTTTCATTTATATTTATTAAATATATTTATTAGGTCTTCTACCTAATATATCGTTCTTTCTATCTCCCTTTATTTAGATTATAGGCTTACTATTTAGCAACTATAAAGAAAAGTTGCTAGTATAGGAATAAGGGATATCCGTTCTTTAGGCACGGTTGCAATCTACGTAATTAAATAGATTACGTATAGGTAACGCCTAAAGAGATGCGCTATAAACCACACGATACATCGTATATATCGGGGACCCCGGTGATAGCGTTACTAACTCGGCCGCCCTTACGATAATTAAGTTATTGACTTAATCGCCCTTATAGGCATAGCCCCGACGTCGTAAGCAAGGGCTCGCAAAGGTCCGGCTTTAGGCCCTATCAACGTACGCGTTTATAGCCTATATAAAAGGGCTATTCGTCGCCCCTTAGTTAATAGACATTATAGACTAGAATCCAACCAGTTTACAACCCCTTTGTTTGTTTAACCAACCAATATATTTAGTTAATAAATTAAATAGTATAATTAGAATTAAGTATAATAGTTTAGAAAAAGCTTGTGTATTATATAACATAGATTTCATTAAAGCTAATTATAATATTAAAGCGTAAAGACATCTCGTTAAGCTTAGAGATAGTAGAGACCTAAGAACTCGTCTTAAAGTCGCTCTATAAAGAATCTATAGCTATATATACCTACCGAATAACTACTAACTTTTATTATAGTTCTAAGAGTAGCTTTATAGACGGTAGGGCTTTGCTTATAAATTCTAGCTTCCTTAATAAAGCACCGGTAGGATTTAATTTACTAGCTCGGTATTTAATTATAAAATCGAAAAGAGCTAGGTATATATACTAATATACTTATCTTTTATTAAGGGATACTTATTTTATAAAGCCTTAAAGGTTTTAGTAATCTAATAAAACTTTAACGGTATTCGCCGCCCTTTCGACGTAGTATCGCTAGTGTTTAAATAACTTAACGATAGTAAATATCTCCTAATTAAGGGTGCTATAGTTAAGCTTAAGGCTAGTAAACTTCCGTAACTAAAAAGCAATCGGATAATAGTAGTCTTCGTTATCGGGCTACGAAAGAATGCTAGCTATTACGAAAATTAAGGCATTAGTCTTAATATAAATTAGTCTTTAAGGGTCGAAGTATTAGAGAAGTAAGGCTATTATAAAGGCGTTCTTTACGGCGTAAAACGCTATTAATTCGCTAATATTTAGCTATACTCGTCTAGGCTTTCTTTTCTTAACGCTCCCCTTTAATAACGCAATAAGAAAGGCAATAATGCTAAAGTATCGTAAAATAAATCGTCGGTAATAATTTATAAAACCGAGAAAAACTTAAACATTATAGAAAGAATAAGGTTCTTCTTAATTTATAATAGCCTTAATGCGGGCTAAGTCTATTACGACTCCGTTAATAGAGAAGATAAAACCTAAAAACTCTAAAGACTATTTATAAAAAGTGCACTTCGATAAATTAGCAAATAGCTTAGTATTCTTTAATCGTTTAAGGACTTATCGCAAGTATTCTATATGCTCCTTATAGGTTTTAGAAAAGATTAAAATATTATCTAAGTAAACGACGTAAATAGTGTCTATAAGGCCTTTAAGAGCTTAGTTAATATATAACTAAAATATAGTAAGGGCGTTAGTTAATCTAAACGGCAATATTAAATACTCGTTATAACCGTAGCGAGTACGAAAGGCTATCTTCTATTTATCCCTTCCCTTAATCCGGATGCGTTAGTATACGTTTTTTAGGTTAATCTTCGAAAAGTACTTAGCCCTTTAATAACGGTCTATAATCTCTAAAATAAAGGGGAGTAGGTAGCGATTCTTATCGGTAATACTATTAACCCCCCGGTAGTCTATATAAAGGCGTAAAGTGCCGTCCTTCTTAGGCATAAAAAGGATAAGAGCCTTAGCCGAACTCTTAGATTTCCGAATAATGCTATGCTTAAGGGACTAATCTAACCACTCCTTTAGAACCTAAAGTTTAGATTAAGAAAGAGGGTAGATAGGTCTAAAAAGCGGCTTAAAGTCGGGCAATAGGTTAATTATATAATCGGTGCCTTTCTTCTTTAGCAATAAATCGGCCTTATGCTTAGAAAACACGTCTTTAAAGTCTAAAAGAGTCGCCGGTATTTCTTCCCCCGTTCGCTTAGGGTTCGCTAAGTTATTATCTTTATCGGGAAATAGTATAAAATTTAGGTCCGGTATAACTATATAGACCTATGCCTTATTCCGGCACTTATGCAAAAACTTCTACGGCTAGCGTAATAACACCTTAGAAAGTTAGTGTTTAAACTACTAAGCGTGTTTAAAAGGAACGAGATAAATATATTCCTAAGAAAGTACAAATATACTAAGCAAAACTAATACGTCGTCGGGTTTTAATCCGTTATCGACGCCGATATAAAGGCGAATAATTATCTTTTCCTTATAGCGATTGTCTTAAAGTTAGATATAAACTTCCTAGACTCTATATCGTCTTATAAGCGTATTCCTAATTACCTTTAATCTAAGGGTTAATAAAGGAACCTATCGTAGCCTTTATTTTTAAGTAAAATTTATATCTATTAGGTCTACTTTACTACCGTAATCGAGATTAACGATAATTTTATAAGGTATTCGCCCTAATAGCTTTCTAATAGTATATAGTCTTTTAACTACCTCTACCTATAGCTTAGTTAAAGGAGAGGCATTTACTTTAACTTTTAGGCGTTTCCCTCCTTCGTTATTAAATCCGAATCGGCTATAGTTCGGTTAGCTTTCGCTAGCGCTTATTAATCGGCTTATATATAGCCTAGTTTCTTATAATATTAATAAATAACTATATTAGATTAGCTTTCGCCGTTTCTATAAGAATTTCCTCCCCGGTTATTACTACGGCTATTTCTACTATATCTATTCCTACCGTTACGACTATTGCGACTATTTCCTTAGCCGTTGCTACGGCCGTTGCTACGACCGTTTCTACGGCTATTTAAGGTCGATTTAACGGCGTCGGAATCTTAATAGATATTAATAGATCTATTTCGGCCTTTACGTCGGCGATAGCCTATCGAACGGGAGCCTCTTGCCCCTTAAGTTAAGGTCGACTAATCGTTAGTTAGCTTTATAAAGCGCTTTTTATTTCCTAAAGCATCTTAAAAGCGTTAAGCGAGTTAGACTATCTCCTTATAAGTATTATCCTAAATAAACGCTAACTAAAAGGAGATTTAGTCTTAAAGATCGGGACGTAACTTCGTAAAAAAGGAAAGTATATAAGTTTTTTCTAGCGGACGCTCTAGGTATTGCTTAAGGAAATCTAAGTAAAGACTAAAATCGAGGGGGGATTAACCCTTTCGTTAGCGTGCTTCCTATAGTTATATAGCTAAGAGAGTCTTACGATTAGTAGTATCTTTAATTAAAATTAAGGTTTAATTACGAAAATTATCTTAGTTAGTGCGAAGTAATTCCTTCTCTATAGGGAGCTTTTCGTTAAAGTATCGCCTCTATCTCGCCTTATAGTCTACGTATATATAGTTAAAGGTATATAAGATTTTATTCTTATTGCGCTTAAAACGACGTAAGGCAGCGATAAAGGCATCTTTAAGATCGCTAATCTAATCGAGACGTTTTTAAGGGTTAGTCGGTTATAATAATTAAGGAATGTTTTTTATTTTAATTTCCTTACTACGACTCTCCCTCGATTTAGTTAACTATCGGCGATATTTATATAAATCCCTACCGAATAAGTTACTCTATTGCGAAAATTCTTCTCGAAGTTCCGTAATCCTATCTCCTAATCTTTTCTCCTCCTTAAGCTCTATAGCTCTTACTTAAAGAGCTACGAGGATATCTATACGCGGAGGGGTAGGTCGTAAAAGACCGGCTTACGTTTAACTTTACGAGGAGATAGATCGGGCCCCTTTAGGCAGCGAAAAAATTAGTAATAGCGTCTTAAAACGCTCGTTATAGCCCTTATATAAGTTAGTGTATTTATCTTCTAATATTAGTTCTATTACACGAGGTAACGGCAATAGGCTAGCGACTCGATAGCTCCTATAACCTATTCGGCCTACGCGGCCTATACGTCTGGAAACGCGCTTACCGCGCGGCGCTATCGCTCTTAGGTAACTAAAAAAGAGAAGCTTTAGAAATTATAAGAAGATAGACTAAAGGTACGTTTAGGAAGGTAGGAACAATAGTTAAAAGTATAAATAATCCTTTATTGCAATACGGTTGCCCTCTTATAGTAAGACTAAAGCTTGCCCCTCTCCTAAGATATATTAGGGCCTTAGGGATATACCCTTAGGCCTCGAGAGGGGTTATCGGGGACTAGTTAGCGACTAATAGCCGAATAGTCCCCGAGCTAAAATGCATTATCTATCGTATATATATCCCTATCTCCCGACTCTATAGTTGCGCGGGTAGCTGCGTTATAAAGGCACTCTATAGACTACGGAAATCCCCTCTTCCATAGCATCGCGAACTTACGTTAACGCTCTAGGAGATAGGTTTCTAAGTAGTACCGTACGAACCTTACTGCTTAACGTTTAACGGTATTATCGTCTTCTTCTATATAGATAACATTGTGTTTATATAGTATAAGAAGGATTAAGAGAGGGCTAAATCGCTTTAGAATTAGCTCTAAGGAAAGTATAAGCTTATAGGCGGTAATAGCCTATAATAGTTCCTTAGTATTAAGATTCTACGTAATTGTAAATAGGGCTATATTTAGCTATTATAAGCCGCCTATATTAATAAGATCTACCGACTAGCGAAGAAACATAGGTTATTTAATACACCGATAGGAGTAAACGACCTCTTTCCCTATAAAAGGATCGCTAAACACTACGAGATATAGTCCTACTAAGTAAACGTAGGCTTTATACTATACGCGGCGGTTATCACCCGACCCGATATTGCGTTTACTATATTAAAACTCTATAAATACAATACTAACCTTAGACCGAACTATAAAGAAGCTATCGATCGAGTTATCTACTATTTGCACCGCACTTATAGGCTTACGCTTTATCTAAGGGGTAGCGACGACTTTAAGGTAGTAAGTAACGCCTCTTTCCCTAATAATACTAATCGCAAGAGCTCTTAGGCATTTACTATAAAGCTATTTAGAGGCTTAATCGGCTAAAGAGCTAATAAATAGGATACTATTATAACTTTAACGATAGAGGCGGAGCTTCTAGCTCTATTATAGGCAGTAAAGGAGTCGATCTACGTAAGTAGGCTTATTAAAGAGCTTAACGTCTCCCTCGATAACTCCCGAATTCGTATTTAATATAATAACACTTAGACTATCCGACTAGTTACGGCTAAAGTCGCGACTTTATAGACGAAGCTTCGCTATATAGATATTTATAACCACTAGCTTCGTTAAGAGGTCTTTAACGAGACTATCGAAGTTAAGTATACTCCTACCGCGTAGATAATAGCAGACGGCCTTATAAAGGCGCTTTAAGGGCCCTCCTTTAAGGCCTTTATTAAATAAATCGGCTTTTACGATATCTTATAACGCCTCGCCGATCGAGAGCTCCCTAAATCGACCGACGAACCGATATAAACCGATAATTATATAGTGTAGGAAGATTAAGAGGTATAAGGCTATAGATAGCCTTAAAGTGTGCTTTACGCCCCGCGACGACGTTAGGGAGACGACGGACCTAGGGCTTAAAGAGGCTGCGTATAGCTGCGCTTAAAGGCTCTACAGCTCGATTAGGCGTAGAGAGCTAAGAAGGAAAATAATAAGGATAAAGGGTCCTCGAAGGATTAAGAAAAGGTATAAGAGCTTAAGAAGCCGCACTCTCTAAGGCGCTTAGGCGTAGGAATAAAAGGGCAGGGATTAATAATGTCCCGACCCGATGGCTTAACGATAGAACGAGGATTAAAAACTTATCGGATTTAAGCTATTTAGCGACCTTTTTACGCTAGCTTCCCTCCCGCGGATATAGGTTAAAAGCTAGGGGGGTATGTTAGATTATATAATAGAGGCTACTACATTAGGTTAGTATAACCGTCACGTGGCTTCGTAGAAAATTTCCTATAAAACAAGCCCCTTAAGAAAATAAGGGCTATATATATATCTTTATTATTATATTAATATAACCTCTTTTGCTATACAACCTATTAGACCTATTAAGACCTATAATCGTGCCTATTTAGTCCGAGCCGTAGATTAAAGATCTAGTACTAATGCTTTACGGCCGGATATATAGTATTCTTTAAAGATAGACCTATCTTTTAGAAGTTAAAGCGTTAAACTATAGTAGCTATATCGTTAATAAAGGCGGAGTTTATAAACCTTATATTAGCTAAGATAGCTTCGATAGAGATCTATTAACTTCTCGATAAAATAGACTATTTATAGCCGACCCCGTCCGTAATATTTACAGATAGCTAAAATACGAGGGTTATAGTCCTTAATAAGAATAACCCGGCACGAACGCGCTATATTAATATACGATATAAGTAGATTGTTTACCGCACTAACGATAGCTTCTTCTAGCTTATATAGCATCGGACCGACGAGATAACGGCCGACGGGATAATGAAGAGGCTCTTAAAGGATAAACACACGTAGTTTATACGCTAGTTAGGAATGCGAAAGTCCCTCTAAAAGAGGGCACTATAACTTATAGGCAAGTGAGCCTTATCAAGCGAGGAAAAGGGCAGAATTCGACGAATTAGGACAATTAGATAGCGAAAAGGGGTTATATTAAGGGCTCGGGAGCTCGGCTAAGGGGAGGTGTCGCAATTCTAGGCACAGACCACCCTTGCGTTTAGTCAGCAGCCTCGCGCAGAGATTTAGCCCCCTCGCGCACAGCACAGCTTTTTAGCTCTTCTTAATTAGAGCTTTTTCCACACACGCCGCGGAGCGGGGTCACTCTCTAAGGCAGTCACGTGCAAACCCCTGGCTACCAACTAGGGAGTGCACCCCGCGAAGCGGGGTCACTCCCTAGGATCACCCGTATCACCCCGAGCCCTCCTTTGGCCTTTACCCCCTTGGACTCCCATACCGATCCCATTTGGACGTGAGGACTGGCTGTCTGCCGCGGCAACCACTCGTCTTTGCCGGTATTTTCTTGGTTACTCCTCCGCACGCCTTTTTGCACAATCCTGACGGCCCAACATGGCTGGTGGCACTGGCGCTGCAAATGCTCGGCGTGCTGGCAAGTACAACAAGCCGACGAGAGGAGGTGAGCGACGCCGCATTCTATGCTGCCCTGTCGAACCTCTGATGGTTTCTGTTGATTGATCCCATGACTCCCATTGTCAGGTGCCAAGCAGTTTTCACGCAGCCTCCAGCCGGTGGACAAGGACGGCAATCTCGTCAGCATATGGAGCGAGAAATCCCAGGCACAATCGGACGAGGACGAGGAAAACTCGTCCGAGGAAGAGGAGGAGAATGGCGAGGCCAATGGTGCTGCCGCCTCCACCATGACTGCTGCCAGCAACGACCGGGAAGCACGCAAGGCTCAGAAAAAGGCCCGCCAGCAGGCCGCTCTTGCAAAGCAAAACGATCACATTGTCGAGCCTGGCGACTTGCCTTCGAGCGACGAAAGCGATGATACAGAGATGCCTGCCAACCCCAATCATTCCAGGGCGGCACATAGCATGACCGAGAAACCGGCCGACGCTTCGGATGAAGGCGAGAAGACGAATGACCCCCCCAACCGGCGCGAGAGGGAGGCGATGGAGGCGGTCGCAGCCAAGGAAAGGTACCTGAAGCTGCAGGCGCAGGGCAAGACGGATGATGCCAAGGCCGACATGGCGAGACTCAAGCTCATTCGGGAGCAGCGAGAGGCCGAAGCTGCGCGAAGACAGGTAAGAACATGGCACCCAGAGTGGATTTTGTCTGTTGTAGCCGACGTGCATGTCTCGATACTAACCCGATATGCGCAGGCCGAAAAGGAAGAAAAGGAAGAGCAGGATAAAGCACGTCGGGCCGAGATTGAGGCGCGGGATGCAAAGAGGCGCGAGGCAGCGGCCGGTCCCAAGAAAGGAAGCAAGAAGAAGTAAGAGACGGTGTGCTGTATTGCCGCGTAGCCGGCTCTCGTCTATGGAGAACTGCTGGTGCGGTAGCTGTCGCGATGGCTTCACGAGTACTTCGTACTCATGTCACGATCCATCTCACGCTCCCATTGAAATATTTTATGCATTGGTATCCGTACTCATTTTCGGCATTGTGTTTGGGTAGGTAGTAATGCCAGCATATTCGTCAGCGCGATGATAATGAATGGTGAAATAGGTATGTACTTAACCGAGAAGTTGTCAGATCGTAGATCTGCGGCTCGGACTAAATAGGCACGACTATAGGTCTATTTTTAAGCAAAGCTTGCTTTGCGCTACGAAGAACACAGAATGTGTGCAAGTTGCGGCAAGCCGCTTTGCTTACTTAATTAAGCAAAGCTTGCTTTGCGCTACGAAGAACACAGAATGTGTGCAAGTTGCGGCAAGCCGCTTTACCTACTTAATATATGTAGTGAGCTTTTTTGTTGTAAGGGTCCCCTCTTATAAAAACGAAGTACGGCTATTAGCTAACGCGAAATAATACGCTATAATTAGATAGAGTCTCTAAATCTAGTGCGCTAATTGGCTATAGTAGGGCAATGTTTAAACCGTGCTTAGCGCCTATTAGCTATCTATCTAACGGGGCTTAAATAGAAAGGTTAACTAATAAAATCCTATACTACTATTAGATAGGTCTCCTCTAGGTATTAACCGTATTTCCTAATACGTAGCTCGTATTATAATAATAAAAACGCGCCTTTGCTATAGCTCGCTTCCTTATCCCTTATTACGGCTTATATCGTCGCCTCCTTATATCGTTACCTACTAATAGCTTTTATAGCAGCTGCTCCTCCGCCTCCGCCTTTATCTCCGCCTCCGCCTCCGCCTCTATAACTAGATGCTTTACCTAATCGTCGTTATAACCGTTATAACGCATTAAAGCCTTTTAATCAATTTATTAACCTTTAATACCTAATGAGATAGACTATAAAGTGCCTTATATATCGCTAGGGATAATCTACTTCTATATACTCTTTAACTTCCCTTTTCTACTCCTCCTTTTCTATTCCTACTAATTGTAAATAGGCTTAAATCTCGGCTTTCTATAAGCGAACGTTAAGCAAAGTATAGTCCTATAAGACGTAGAGCCCGCGCTCTCCTAGCTTGCCTCGCTTTTCGCCCTTGCCTTCCCTATATCTTCGCCCTATATAAGGCCTGCGCTATTATAAGAAGTATAATATAATAAAGCCTAATAATCAATTTATTAACTTTAAAGACTAAACGAAGCGGACTATAAAGTGCCTTATATATCGCTAGGGTTAATCTACTTCTATATATGCTTTTACTTCCCTTTTCTATCTATTCCTGCTAATTATAAATAGGCTTAACGCTTCGGCATTCGCAGCCTCTTCTAACGTAGTGTTCGCTCGTAGGATAGCCCGGGCTAGGCTTAAGCATACGCCCGTTAGGCTAATATCAGCCGTTAATATAGAGTCCTACGACGCGTAGGTAAAGAGCCTTCTCTAACACCGAGTATATCGCAGCTACTCTCTTTAGCTAAGCCTTCCTCTTAGCTATAAGTTCCGCCTTCCTCGCCTACGTCCTTAATATAATAACCTCCCCCGTCCTCGCCTCCGGCCTCGATATAACAACCTCCCCCGTCGCCTCTTTACTAGCTAGACTTTATAAGCGATCTCGATATACCTACTATATCTCCTTCTAACTAAGATCTTATAGGTTAGTAGAATAACTATCTTAAAGCTAATGTCCTAAAGTACTATAACCGCTATAAGGAATTATAGTTTAGTATATAGCTTATAGCTTCTATCTGCTAATACTATCGTCGTTAAGATAGTAAGATATAGGATAGCTAGCCTTACTTTTTCTTAGAAGAAAACAACCTCGATTTTAGCAGCGTTTTAAAGCATCTTCTAAAGCTCTTATAAGTCGAAGAAATGCTCGTTGCCTAGGTCTATATATATATCTAGGTCTTTTAGTATTATAGTTAGTAATATAAATATTAGGGCTATATTATTAACTTCCTACGAGATATTAGCTATATATATATATAGCTTCCGCTTCTACCGCACGACTTAGATATTATTATCCTACGACTATAGGAATTAATAGACTAGCCCTATCTTATTTAATAGTTCCGACGTTAATTCTAGGTTCGATAAGCTAATATCCGTGCCTAGCTTATGCATCTTTAGCTTAATCACCTTAGCTATCGTAATATTATTATCGATAAAGACCGCATTAGCTAACTACCTATTAACGGTAACGTTAGTAACTAGCTACTTAGCGAGGTAGGCGACGCTAGTTTAGACGCTAGCTTCGACGCTACGTATCTTAACCCTAATACTGCTTAAATCGCCGAGGCTGCCGACATTAATAATTACGATGCTACGGCTATCCTAAACTTTATCGCAGCCTAGCCGGACCTTAAGCGTTTACGGGCTTAGCTTAAGGGTTAGGTTATACCCGAATAGGTCCTTTTATGTAAGCAATAGCCGTATATCTAGATGCTAGATATACGATCTACTCCTCTTAACGAGTTTAATCGCTTATAGCCTCTCCTATCTCTTGCCTTTTTAACCCTCTACCCTACCGGGCAGGGAGACTATATAGCCCCTTATTAAAGAATAATTCGGTATAGCGAGTATATCGAATACGTCTTAAAGTACTACGACGGCCGTTTTACTAAGCACCTACGCTTTCGTTATATTAGCTTTAATACGCTTATGCGTTAGTAAGTTAATTCTTAAAGCTCCTTTTATATTAAGAGGTTATAGTCCTATCGCTTAGTAGAAATTAAGGAGCTACGCGCCGCTTTTAGCGAGGATACCCCCGATTCTTAAGCTCTACTTAATTCTATTATTCGCTTCTCTAGTAGCTTAAGAGGCACGCGGGCTTACTAAGGTAGCTAAAGATATTAACTTAAGGCTATAGTTTATAGCCTAGGCTGCCTAAGAGTATTCCTAACGTTCTCGGCCGCCGATTTATATTAGGATAGCTTATAAAGGCATATACCGTTATATTATAAGTAGTATAAGGCCGACGCCTAAGGCAAGGCTATAATCGCCTTTAAGAACTTACGAGAGAATTTATATATTACCGCTTACTACTTTTATAGCCGATTTACCTCCTTCCTTAAGCTCGTCTTAACGCCTAAATTTAATATTATAGACTATTAGTTTCGGTATAAGTGGTAGGCCTATAGGAGCACCTATATATATAGTCTCTATTAGGTTAACGGAAGCCCGCCTCCTAATATATCTACCGATTCTACTTAAGAGGATTTTGCCTACTTTTAGGGCAAACACGTCTCTGCCTTTAACCTAAAGCTATAATAAGTAATATAGTAAGGGGAGGCGAACCCGCTAGTAGTAGTTCGCCTTAGGTTTAACTTCTAATTCCTTTCTAAGGTTATTAACTAAGTATAACGTTACCGCTATAACGAGGCGTATTGCTTACGCTTTCGCCATCTCTTAAATAGATCTTAATCTAATTTAAAGAGCTACCGTTTCTATTTCCTACGTGCGTGCTACGCAAACGCCTACGTCGCTAAAGATCTTAATCTATAATACTTTATATTCGATAGCGTCCGGAATAATCCTCTTCTTAATAACTATAATCCCGCCTTAGCTATTAGCTAGCTAGCGAATTACGATATATCCCCTTATACCTCTATATATGCCGTTATTAACTATATTAGGAAGTACTACTCGAAGGGAGAGACGTAGTTAGAAAGCTACCGTAATATTGCCTAGGCTATCCTACCTAAGACTAATATATAATAGGGCCTTATAAGCTTTATTGCTAAGTTTATAAATAAGCTTACTATAGAGCGTGACTAGTCTATAATAGAAGTTAGTTACCTATTGCTAAACTTACCGCTTTAAAAAGGCATAAGAGCTTTTTAGTCTATTAATTACCGCCCCCTTAAGCTTTAGTAGTAGGCGGATATTATTAATACGATAGAAGGTATAGACGGGGTTCGTATATCTCGCAACGTCTATTAGAAATACTTTATATAAGACGACGAATAGGCTAATTTAACCTTCTTCGAACTATTAGCTAAGTTCGACTTTACGTATACTCCTTAGCGACCTTTTCCTTAGGCGGCCGATTGTATCTTAAACTACTTTCCTTACTATAAGCCTTAATAAGGGCACGACTAATACTAAGACTTTTGCTAGGTTAAGTTAACTCTTTACTATCTTTATCGATATGCCTAAGAGGTTAAGGAGGTTAAAGGCATTACGTTTAAGATATTCTCTAAGGCATATAACTATTGCCTCTCTATCTATAGGAACGCTTATCCCGACGATTACTATAGTAACCTTCCCTCCCCTATTTAAGACGAATTTAAGGACGACCTTTAGAACGATAAAGATATTACGGCCGGGGAGTAAGAGGAACTTACTGCTCTACTACTATATCGTAGCCTTAATACGGAAGATATTAAGTTACTTAGAAATCGCGACCTCGATCTTTAGCACGATTAGCAGCCTTATATTAGCAAATATCCCGACTTAAAGGCATAAGGGAACGACTACTAAAAGCTAGTTAAATTATAGTATGCCTTTACTAATAAGCAAGATAATAATATATCTAATAATATCTTTGCTCGTCTTAACGTTAAGTAACGCATAGTTTTCGACCTCTTTACTTAGTACCTAGAATAAGCCCTCGACCCTAACGAGCAAGACCTAGCGCCCCTTCTTATATAAGTAGATAGGCAAGGCGGTATAGGCAAGTCCTTTATAATTTACGCCCTTTATGCCCGGTTAAAGTAGCTCTCTTTAGGCTGCTTCGCACGAGCGGCGCCTACGGGTATTACTACTAACGCAATTAACGGCGTGACTTTATACTCTTTACTATACCTGCCTATCTCTAAGACTCTCGAAGAGGTGCCTCTATTACGTACTATAGAGCTTAGTAACCTTTAGTCCTAGCTACGCCTCTTACGTTACCTTATTATCGACGAGAAGTTAATAATTAGCCTATAAACCTTTTCTTATATCGATTCCCGCCTCCGATAGATCTTCCCGGAGCATTAAGACGAGTTCTTCGGTAGCCGTAGCGTTTTTATACTTAGTGACTTCTATTAGCTCCCGCCCGTAATAGAAAAGCCGCTCTTTACTACGGCGGCTCTTATAGCGCTACCTAAGATTCGTAGACGCAACGCCTACTACGCCTTTAATAAGACTATTGTATTATAGTAGGTCTTACGGTAGTAAGGTAACGACTAGGCTCCTTTCCGGATAGCTCTTTAGGCCCTACGTGTTAATGCCCCCTTTATTAACGATTAGAAGCAGCTCTATACCCGCGTATAGGCAAACCTACTACTTATAGAGGTGGCTTGCTTCGACGGGGCGGTCTATATCTACTCTACTAATGCATAGGTCCGCGACTTTAATATAGACTATATAAAACGCCTTAGCTCGCTATATATTTAGGTTTAAGCGACTAATATCGGACCTAACGCGTTATAAGCCGACTCTATTACTACCGGCAACCTATATAACTATCTGCCTATCTATATTAGTGCTAGGGTAATATTAATAGCGAATATCTAGACCCCTCCTAGCCTCGTTAATAGTGCCCTAAGGACTGTCTACGACTTCGCTTAGAATGCTAATACCGACGACCCTTAAGCGCACCTACCCTTTGTTATTCTAGTCCGCTTTAATCGCTATATAGGTCCGCCTTACTTCGACGACCTAAAGCTAGCGACTATTGTACCTATCTTTCGGATAACGCGAGACTTCTTTAAGGGCGGCGCCTCTTGCTTTCGCACTTAGTTCCCCCTAACGATTGCGTATGCTATTACTATTTATAAGCCATAAGGTGCTACGCTTAAGTAGGTTATAGCGGATATATCCTATCGCGATTTTTAGTCTAGCCTTACTTACGTAGCTATCTTACGGGCTAAGACGCTATATAGCATTATATTTAATGCCTGCTTTAATCTTAATAATATTATTTAAGGTAGTAACGTCTTTATACTAGCGCGGGAGGCTAACGCTATTCGCCGTGCTAGTTAGGTTATTAGGTAATAAGGAAGAAGGGTTATTAAAGAATAGCTATAGTAAGTGAATTAACTACACGCACTATATCTATTATTAGTTATATTGCTTTATTACGCGCCTGCTGCTCTATGCCTACTATTGCGTTCGTTGCTACGTTCGTTGCTTTATTGCGCGCCTGCTATTATACTGCTTTATTACGCCGCTGTTGTGGTTGTGCTGCTTTGTTACGCCGCTGTTGTAGTTGTGCTGCTTCGTTACGCCGCTATTATACTGCTTCGTTGCTTTATTGCGTGCCTACTGCTCTATGCCTACTATTGCGTTTATTGCTACGTTCGTTGCTTCGTTGCGCGCCTGCTGTTATACTGCTTCGTTACGCCGCTATTATAGTTATACTACTTCGTTATACTACTTCGTTGCTTCGTTACGCGCTTACTATTATACTGCTTCGTTGCGCGCCGCGACTGCCTGCCTATAATAGGGTTATAAGGGGGTATTATAATTGCAATTGCAATAACCCGAGAATATAAGATCGTACTAATAGTATATCGGTAAGGCGTTAACCCTCTAAGAACCGGAAGTAGATAGGTTAGAGCCTCTGCCTTAAGGTCCTATATTTCGAAAGGTTAGAGCATAGTGCTTGCCACCTATTCGGTCTTTAGTCTAAGTCTGCATTCGTATAGCTAGCTAGAGAGAAAAAACTTAAGGGTTTCTTTCGCTTAAGCGTCTACTATAATAGTAAGCCGGGTGTTTAAGTTAATTAATCTAGCCCGTAGAAATTAGTATCTGTTTAAGCTTAAGTTTTTGCTTATTTACCTTTTTAGTATTATTCCTTCCTTCGTTACGGCGTTAAATAACTTTCCGTTTCGGTGGCCGAAAATGCGTAGAGTGTGCAACTTATAATAATAACGCGTGGCCTCGTCTTAGCCTTATATTTAATCATGCGTAGGGGCCTGCGCGTAGGGTAAAAAAACCGTATAATATGCCCTGCTTTTGTTAAGGCTTAGGGTTCGAATCCCGCTTATAGCTAAAAAAAAGGTGCCCTAGCTATAGCAAAAAATTAAAGGTCCCCCGGCTATAGCAAAGCTTTGCTTATAGTTATGCCCTATAGCATACTCGTATTTTAGCAACTATGCCTTTGTCCTAGTATATAGCTTCGTTGCTGTTTATAGCTTGCTTAAAGGTTTTTAGTTCTATAGGATTACTACCTTCTAAAGCATATAGAAGGGTTATTATAGGAATAAGGGATTTAGGCACGATTGCAATCCACGTGATTAAATAGATTACGTGCGGGCAACGCCTATACGGATGCGTTGTTAACTATACGATGTATCGTATGCATCGGGGACCCCGGTACCGTAGTAATTTAACAAATTAAGCCGGAATTTTCGTCTAGGGAAGTAGGGGCCCTACGGGTTCTTTTATCACCTAATTTATATACGAGAAGTACCGGGCCACACCCGGCCCAGCTAAATCTCGCTTATTGCCTACTTTTTAAGCCTATTTTACATTTTAAAGCCGTTACCTTAGTACTTCTCGTATATAAATTAGGTGACGAAAGAACCCGTAGGGCCCTTACTTCCCTAGACGAAAATTCCGGCTTAATTTATTAAATTACTACGGTAATAGCGTTACTAACTCGGCCGCCCTTACGATAATTAAGTCATTAACTTTATTGCTATTATAGGCAAAGCCCCGACGTCGCAGTAAGGGCTTATAAAGGGCCGGCTTTAGGCCCTATTAATATACGCGTTTATAGCCTATATAAAGGGGCTATTTATCGCCCCTTAGTTAATAGAATTATATAGACTAATCTAGCTAGTTTATAACCCCCTTTGTTTATTTAACTAACTAACACTAATTAGTAATTAAACGATTAATTATAGATTAGTAAGGTAGTAGAGATAGAGCTTAATCGTCGAAAGTGCACTAGATCTTTATCCCTTAAGATTCTATTCTCTACACCTAGAGACGATCCTTTGTGCTAAGAATAAGGAACCTACGTAAGTTAGAGCCGATAAAGCTATTACGATATAGCTAGCTCTCGATAGCCGCCGATAAGTTGTTTCCTAGCTTTTGCTTAATCCCGTCTCGCTTCGAGAAGAAGAAGAGTTACGTTAAGCAATAGTATAGAGTATTGCTATTTGTATAGTAACAAATTGCTATTTGTATAGTAAACCCAATTTTTCGGCACGCACCCCGCGCGCCTATATCCCGCCACTAAATTTCCGTAGAGGTATATGGCAATTAAGAGGGCCGCGCAAATCGTGCCTAGCCTCAATTCAATTTAATTCAATCCGGCTGTATGCCCTACTGCGTGCCTTCTGCTGCGTGCCCTCTGCTGCGTGCCTTCTGCTGCGTGCGCGGCTCCTTGATGTATGCTTCGTGCCCTGCTGCGTGCCCTGCTGCGTGCCCTCTGCTGTGTGTGCGGCTCCTTGATGTATGCTTCGTGCCTAGTTCTTCTGCGTGCCCTTTGCTGCGTGCCCTCTGCTGCGTGCCCTTTGCTGCGTGCCCTCTGCTGTGTGTGCGGCTCCTTGATGTATGCTTCGTGCCCTGCTGCGTGCCCTGCTGCGTTCTCTGCTGCGTGCCCTGCTGCGTTCTCTGCTGCGTGCCCTGCTGCGTGCCCTTTGCTGCGTGCCCTCTACTGCGTGCCCTTTGCTGCGTGCCCTCTGCTGTGTGTGCGGCTCCTTGATGTATGCTTCGTGCCCGGCTCCCGGCTGCGCGCCCTCTGCTGCGTGCTCTGCTGCGTGCCCGGCTGCGTGCCCTCTGCTGCGTGCCCTCTGCTGTGTGTGCGGCTCCTTGATGTATGCTTTATGCCCGGCTGCGTGCCCTCTACTGCGTGCCCTTTGCTGCGTGCCCTCTGCTGTGTGTGCGGCTCCTTGATGTATGCTTCGTGTCCTCTGCTGCGTGCCCTCTGCTGCGTGCTCTACTGCGTGCCCTGCTGCGTGCCCTCTACTGCGTGCCCTCTGCTGCGTGTTGTTGTTCTTCGCACGATTTGCGCGGCTCTCTTAGTTGCCATATACCTACACTAGATTTTAGTAGCGGGACATAGGCGCGCGGGGTGCGCGCCGAAATTATAAAGACAATCCTAATTTACTATACAAATAGCAATTCTCTACTATACAAATAGCAATACTTATAGTATATTAGCAACGTAAGATAACCTTTATAATAACCCTCGCGATCCCCTCTAATAACTCCGTGTGTTTTTATTTAATTATACTATATCGAACCCTATCGATAACCCCGACGCTCTTAGTCCCGCACTAGAGTTAACTAAGCCTAACGATAACCCCCTCCCCGGTTAGCTAAAGGGCATTAATATCTTTAGTTCGTACTATAAGAAAGCGAATATTACATTCTAAGAGATAGACGTTACTTACGATAATATAAATAAGAAAGCAGTTATAACCTACGTAGCTTAGTTTATTATTACTAATGCCAGCTTATCTATTTACGGATACAAGCTATTTACGGACTTTTAGGAATACTTTAACGGGTGGATAGAAGCTATATAGAACCGGGCAGACAGGGCTTTTAAGAAGGCTCTTAAATCCTTCTTAAGGACCTATAGAATCTAGACTAGCGTTAAAAACAGCAGCTATACGGCATTATTTCTACTATACTTATCGTTAGAAGCTCGAGAAAAAGGCCGCCCCCTATTTATAGTTCCCGCCGACGCTTATACCTACCCTTACCCTAACCGCCCCGGCCTAACTCCTATATAGTAACCTTATAGACTTCGACCGACTTTCCGATACTAAACGGTAATTTAGGATCGATAATAAACTCTATATAGCTTACGGAGAGCTTAGATACTAGAAGGAGGCTTACGACCTAGCTAAGACGGCTAATCCGCTTTTAATACCCCCCCGTTAGGATAGTCCCTAGTTTTAGGGCTAGGGCGCCCCCTCCCCCGGCTTCGGCCGAGGATCTTAAAGCGCTTATAGCGGCGGGTATAGCCGGGGCTACCTCGTTTGTATAGCCGACTACGAATAAGGCCGTATCCTTAGGGAAGAGGATACGGATTTATAAGGCGAGCACCTAGCGCTAAGGCTACTACTAAAAGATATACCCTTAGATTAAGTCGCTCCTAAGGGTTATATATAGGGGAGGATAAAAGGATTAAGTTATTGCTCTTAGATAGAATAGATCTTCGGATTAGTTTATCGAATAGTAATAAAACGTTAATCCTTCTCTATACTCGTCTCTCCTTTACGTATAACCTTTAGTCCCTTTACTACGTTAATACGTTATCCCTTATAGATTTTAGCTATACTACCGCGGCGTTCGCCGACCTTTACGCTATCGTATAGAAATATAACGTTACTATAAAAAAGCTTCTTAAACCTCGACCGCTTTAATTAGCCGACGGCGTGCTTTTAATATAGATAACGGACTATTTTATAGCCTAAATAACTATTAGTAAATATATATAACTTATGCTTTTCTTCGTTATAAACCTATTAACTTTTACCCCGATTATCTTAAGCAACCCCTAGCTTTAGGAATATAAACTAACTATACTTTAGAAATCTCTTTAAGTCCGCTTTAACTCCTATTACTATATAAGATACTACCTACCTTTAAGCATAATAGCCGAGGATAGGATAGCTCTTAAGACTCCTATTACTCTTATGCCTAAAGGGTATTAGTTACGTCGAAAGGTGTATTTTTCTAACGTCGTAGAGATTTTAACTACCTTAACGTTTACCCTAAAATAAAGGGTCTTTATAATAGTAGAAGATATACCGGAAACCCTTTTTCGGTAGGAAGTAATCGATATCTTAAAAGACTAGACTATCCTACTAAGAAGTTATATACCTATAGACTTATCTACTAAGGAATATTTACCTAAGTAGGTATCGCACTTTTTAAACCTTAGCTAACCGATTTAATATCCTTTATATAGAATCTAGCTATTCGCTTAAGAAACCGCCCGCTTAATATCCTTAATTAGCTTTTTAAACTCCCTTAAGACTTAATCCTTTAAGACTACTCTACTATAGACTACTTTAATAGCTCGCTTACTCTTTATTTATCTTACCGCCGGCCGTCGCTACGTCCCCGCCCGATAGGGCTAGACGAAACGCCCCCGCCGGCGTATACGATAGGAAGATTAAATACCTTTAGATATAAACGATATCCGCTATATACGTATAGTTAACTTTATTTAATTCTATAAATAAGATAGTATTTAAGTAATACGAATTAGTATATCTAAATTAGCTAAGTTAGTTAAGGAGGGAGAAAATCTATAACTCTTTAATAAACTCTTAGTAGGCTTAGTTAAGGTCTTAAAACTATCTAAAACTTCTTTCTAACGCGTTATTGCCGGGGATTATATAATAGAGGTAGCTTAAGCCGCTTTCCTTAAATATCTTTATAACTTCCTTTAGGCAAACCTCCGGGATATAGCTCATTCCGAATCTTTATTCCGGAGGGTCGATAAGGCCGATATAGAAAAATTCCTTTAAGTAAAGCCGGAAGTTATAAAGGTAGATATTATAACGCAGCTACCCGCGCAACTATAGAGCCGGGAGATAGGGATATATGCACGATAGATAATGCATTTTAGCTTAGGGACTATTCGGCTATTAGTCGCTAACTAGTCCTAGACAACCCCTCTCGAGGCCTAAGGGTATATCCCTAAGGCCCCGACATATCTTAGAAGAGGGGCAAG
This sequence comes from Ophiocordyceps sinensis, assembly GCA_012934285.1. Taxonomy (NCBI): domain Eukaryota; kingdom Fungi; phylum Ascomycota; class Sordariomycetes; order Hypocreales; family Ophiocordycipitaceae; genus Ophiocordyceps; species Ophiocordyceps sinensis. The sequence goes on along the minus strand of JAAVMX010000002.1, from coordinate 7,148,974 downwards.
CTTTAGTCTTACTATAAGAGGGCAACCGTATTATAATAAAGGATTATTCGTACTTTTAACTATTATTCCTACCTTCCTAAACGTACCTTTAGTCTATCTTCTTATAATTTCTAAAGCTTCTCTTTTTTAGTTACTTAGGAGCGATAGCGCCGCGCGGCAAGCGCGTTTCCGGACGTATAGGCCGCGAAGGCCGAATAAGTCGTAGTAGCTATCGAGTCGCTAGCCTATCGCCGTTACCTCGCGTAACGGAACTAATATTAGAAGACGAATATACTAACTTATATAAGGGCTATAACAAGCGTCTTAAGACGCTATTACTAAATTTTTCGCTACCTAAAAGGGCCTAATCTATCCCTTCGCGAAGTTAAACGTAAGCTAGGCCTTTACGACCTACCCCTCTGCGTATAGATATCCTTATAGCCCTTTAAGCAAGAGCCGTAGAGCTAAAGGAGGAAAAGAGATTAAAAGATAGGATTGCGGAACTTTAAGAGGAATTTTCGCAATAGGGTAACTTATTTAGCAAGGACTTATATAAACGTCGCCGATAGTTAACTAAATCAAGAGAGAGTCGTAAAAGGGAAATTAAAATAAAAAAAATTCCTTAGTTATTATAACCGACTAACCCTTAGAAACGTCTCGATTAGATTAGCGATCTTAAGGATGCCTTTATCGCTACTTTACGTCGTTTTAAGCGTAATAAGAATAAAATCTTATAAATCCTTAACTATATATATATAGACTATAAGGCGAGATAGAGGCAATACCTCGACGAAAAGCTCCCTATAGAGAGGGAATTGCTTTATATTAACTAAGACAATTTTTATAACTAGACCTTAATTTTAATTAAAGATACTATTAATCGCGAGACTCTTTTAGCTATATAACTATAAGAAGCACGCTAACGAGAGGGTTAATCCCTCCTCGATTTTAGTCTTTACTTAGATTCCCTCGAGTAATACTTAAAACGTCCGCTAGAAAAAACTTATATACTTTCCTTTTTTACGAAGTTATATCCCGATCTTTAGGACTAAATCTCCCTTTATTTAGCGTCTATTTAGGATAATACTCGTAAAGAGATAGTCTAACTCGCTTAATGCTTCTAAGATACTTTAGGAAATAAAAAGCGCCTTGTAAAGCTAACTAACGATTAGTCGACCTTAACTTAAGGGGTAAGAGGCTCCCGTTCGATAGGCTATCGCTAACGTAAAGGCCGAAATAGATCTATTAATAACTATTAAGATTCCGACGCTATTAAATCGACCTTAAATAGCCGTAGAAACGGTCGTAGCAACGGCTATAGGAACGGCCGAGGAAATAGTCGTAATAGTCGTAACGGTAGGAATAGATATAGTAGGAATAGCCGTAGCAATAACTAAAGAGGGAATTCGTATAGAAACGGCGAAAGCTAATCCGGCATAGTTATTTATTAGTATTATAAGAAACTAAGCTATATATAAGCCGATTGCTAAGCGATAGCGAAAGCTAACCGAGCCGTGGCCGATTTAGAGACGACGAAGAAAAAGAGAAACGCCTAAAAGTCGAAGTAAATGCCTCTCCTTCGACTAAGCTATAGGTAGAGGTAGTTAAGAGACTACGTGCTATTAGAAAGCTACTAGGGCGAATACCTTATAAAATTATCGTTAATCTCGATTATAGTAGTAAAGTAGACCTAATAGATATAAATTTTACTCGAAAATAAAGGCTACGATAGCTTCCTTTATTAACCCTTAGATTAAAAGTGGTTAGGAATACGCTTATAAGACGATACGGAGTTTAGGAAGTTTCTATCTAACTCTAAGATAGTCGCTATAGGAAAAATATAGTTATTCGCCCTTATATCAGCATTAACAACGGATTAAAACCCGACGACGCATTAGTTTTGCTTAGCATACCCGTACTTTCTTAGGAATATATTTATCTTATTCCTTTTAAGTATGCTTAGTAGTTTAAACACTAACTTTCTAAGGTGTTATTACGCTAACCGTAGAAACTTTTGCATAAGTGTCGAAATAAGGCATAGGTCTATATAGTTAGACTAGACCTAAATTTTATGCTATTTCCCGATAAAGATAATAACTTAGCAAACCCCGCGCGAATAAGAAAAGAAATACCGGAGACTCTTTTAGACTTTTAAGACGTGTTTTCTAAGCACGAGGCCGATTTATTACTAAGGAAGAAAGGCACCGATTATACGATTAACCTATTGCCCGACTTTAAGCCGCCTTTTATACCTATTTACCTTCTTTCTTAATCCGAACTTTAGGTTCTAAAGGAGTAGTTAGATTAGTCCCTTAAGCGTAGCATTATTCGGAAATCTAAGAGTTCGGCTAGGGCTTTTATCCTTTTTATGCCTAAGAAAGACGGCACTTTACGCCTTTATATAGACTACCGGGGGGTTAATAGCATTACCGATAAGAATCGCTACCTACTCCCCTTTATTTCGGAGATTATAGACCGTTATTAAAAGGCTAAGTACTTTTTAAAGATTAACCTAAAAAACGCATACTAACGCATCCGGATTAAGGGAGGGGATAAATAGAAGATAGCCTTTCGTACTCGCTATAGTTACTATAAGTATTTAATATTGCCGTTTAGATTAACTAACGCCCTTACTATATTTTAGTTATATATTAACTAAGCTCTTAAAGGCCTTATAGATACTATTTACGTCGTTACCTTAATGATATTTAAATCTTTTCTAAGACTTACAAAGAGTATATAGAACACTTACGATAAATCCTTAAACGACTAAAGAATACCGAGCTATTCGCTAATTTATCGAAGTGCACTTTCTATAAGCAGTCTTTAGAGTTTTTAGGATTTATCTTATTTATTAACGGAGTTATAATAGACCTAGCCTACGTTAAGGCTATTATAAATTAAGAAGAACCTCTTTTTTCTATAATATTTAAGTTTTTCTCGGTTTTATAAATTATTACCGACGATTTATTTTAGGATACTCTAGCATTATTGCCCCTTTTACTACGGTATTAAAAGGGAGCGTTAAGGGAAGAAAGCCCGGACGAGTATAGCTAAACACTAGCGAATTAATAGCGTTTTACGCTATAAAGAACGCCTTTATAATAGCCTTACTTCTCTAATACTTCGACCCTTAAAGACCGATTCGCATTAAGACTAATGCCTTAACTTTCGCAATAGCTAGCATTCTTTCGTAGCCTAATAACGAAGGCTACTATTATCCGATTGCTTTCTAATTACGGAAGTTTATTAGCCTTAAGCTTAACTACGGCACCCTTAATTAAGAGATATTTACTATCGTTAAGTTATTTAAATACTAGCGATACTACGTCGAAAGGGCGGCGAATACCGTTAAAGTTTTATTAGATTACTAAAACCTTAAGGCTTTATAAAGTAAGTATCCCTTAATAAAAGATAAGCACGTTAGTATATATACCTAGCTCCTTTCGATTTTACGATTAAACACTAAGCCGGTAAATTAAATCCTACTAATGCTTGATTAAGGAAGCTAAAGTTTATAAGCGAAGCCCTACCGTCTATAAAGCTACTCTTAGAACTATAATAGAAGTTAGTAGTTATTCGGTAGGTATATATAGCTATAGATTCTTTATAGAGCGACCTAAAGACGAGTTCTTAGGTCTCTACTATCTTTAAGCTTAACGAGATATCTTTACGTAACGAAAATACATAAGCTCTCTAAGATTCGATCGCTTAGCATTCGGGAATAAGTCCCGCTAAGTAAGCCACTTAGGTTAAAGATATCGTTAGTTGCAAACAACGGTGTTAAAGATAATTAGCTAGGTTAGCAGCTCGTTGTAAAAGGGTCTATAAGAGTAATATCTCCGAGCCCCTTTTTAAGCTCCTTAAGAGGACTTAAGCAAAAGATCCGTAGACTATATAGCGAGTATAGGCCGAAAGTACCCTAAAAGAAGGGGTAAGTCTTTAGTTATTAAGCCTAGACGGACTTATTTTATATTCGGGAAAGATCGTAGTGCCTATAGAGGTTGCCTTAAGGTAAGGGCTTATTTAGCTCTACTATAACGATCCCCTTATAGGATACTTCGGAATAGCCCGTACGAAAGACCTCCTATCCCGGAAATTCTTTTAGGAAGGAATAGCTCGTAATATAAATAGCTACGTGCGTTTATATTATATCTATTAAAGCGCCGTTCTAAAGCGGCATCGCCTATATAGCGCCCTTAAGTCCCTGCCTATTCCTATAAGACCTTAGGAAGAAGTCTCTATAGATTTTACTACCGGTTTTCCGGAGTTATAGTTCGATAGTAGAGAAGTTAACGTAATACTAGTAATCGTTAACTAATACATTGAGTATAGCGTATTTCTTACGGTCTTTAAGACAATAATAGCGCCTAAGTTAGCTAAGGCTTCTTATTATAAGATTAAGCTTATCTATAGAGTACTAAAAGGCATTATTTCCGATAGAGGATCTCTATTTACTAGTAAGTTTTAGTTAAACCTCTATTATATATTACGGATAAAACGTAGGTTATCGATAGCCTTTTACCTATAAACCGACGGTTAGACCGAACGGGTGAATTAGACACTATAATACTACCTTCGGTATTATACGAATGCCGAATAGAATAACTAGCCTAGACTACTACGAGAGGCTTAGTTTGCTTATAATAATGCGAAGAATATAACTATAGGCTTTTCGCCTAATAAGGCATTATTTAGATACTAACTAGACTACTATATCTACCTTACGGACAATGCTACTAGTAGGGGAGTGCCTAAAGCGAGAGCTTATATAAGTAAATTAGTAGACTTAAGGAAAAGGCTAGAGACCTATTAGCGATAAGCTATTAAGTCGTAAAAGAAATTCTATAACCTTTATTATAAGCCACTTACCCTTAAGGTTAAGGACTTAGTAGAACTCTCTATAAAGAACTTACGCCTTAAGGACTAAAGAAAGAAGCTATTACCTAAATACATTAGACCTTTTAAGGTCCTTTAAGCTATTAGCAAGCAGGCGTACCGCCTAGCCCTACTAGAGAAATACGACCGGCTTTATAATATGTTTTATATTAGTCTTCTTAAGCCGTAGGCAGAACGGGCTACTAACTAATACCCTAGCGAATTACTACCGATGCCTAACCTTAACGATACCGAAGGAGAATAGTCGGTTTAGTAAATTAAGGACTATAAGAAGAAGAAAGGCGATACCTACTACTTAATAAAATAAGAAGGTTAGCTAGCCGAATATAACGAGTAGGTTGCTTAGGACGATATAGCGAATGCCTAAGAACTTATTAACGAATACCTAAAGATATAACTAAAGAAACGGCGGAAATTACGTATTACGAAATAACTTCTTTTTAGCTTACCTTAACTTTTCTACTTTTACTCCGCCGCTACTTTATCGTTATTCCTTAATATCTATACGGCAGAAGTCTCTTACTTCTATTTCGCTAATAAACTCGATAATAATAGGGAGACGTTTTAACTACTCCCCCTTTCCTTAGTAACCGCTCTCCTTAATTATTTCGTATAAATCATTATATATATATTCTCGTCCTACCCGCTATAGGGTAAAACCTACGTCCTTAATTACTAAACGAAGCTTTTAGTCCTTATTCTCGCGTATAGCTTTTCGTCGCTCTATCGATGCCTACCGGTATTCGAGACGACGTTTCGTATATAAACGTTTAGCACTTAATACCTACTTATTCCTCTCGGTAGGCCGTTATTACGGCTATAAACGACGTATAAACTTAGTAGAAGATTAACTTTATCTTCTTCTTCTCCGTCTTATCCCGAGTAGTCTATAACTTAGCTATCTTCGTCTAAATAGCGCATAGATCTACTATATCCCCGGATATTATTGCCGGCACCTATAATTTTATTAGCAACTATATCCCGACTTAATAAGGAACGAGGAGCTTACCGATTCGTAAAGGTTACCGCGCGAGTTATATTAAATATATCTGCTTAATCGTATATCCTCCTATATATAATATAGTTCGACTATTCTAATATCGTCCTTATTATCGCTAAACCTTTATATACTGCTATTAAGGCACTTAATATAGTATAGCTCGGTGATTTAGCACCCTTTCGCCCGGCGACTTTTTATATATATAGCTTTCTAGCCCTTTTTCTTAGGCGATATCCCTTTCTAGGCATTCCTCTTATCGCCGGTGTCTCCTTTAGTATACGCCTCTATATCCTCTTCTCTATCGTCTTTACTAAACGACGAAAATATTTCGGATTTAATAACCGCTAGCGTTATACGCTTTACATTCGCGTAATCTTCTTAGAACTCTGCTATAATAGGGTTTTTTATGCTTATAAAGGGTCCCTTAAATAATTAACGAAAGGGTTAATCTTTAGTTTCTTCCTTTAATAAGGATATCGATTTCTCTAAGGCATTTCGTATATTCTTCTCGGCAAAGAGTCGTTTTAATAGGGTTATTTTCTCTCCGCGTGTCTTCTCTCGCTCTATCTCTTCCCATGCTATCGCTACGGCGTCCTTAATTAATACTCTATTCGCCGATAACTCTAGGACTTAAGCAATAACTAAAGGGCCTATCGGCTAAATATCGTCTATCTATTTTCCTCGCTTTCGGGGCGTCTATACTATTGCGCTTGCCGTTTGCTTAAGACCTATAGCGTTAAACTAATTCGGAATATACTCGTCTAATTCGGAATATACTCGTTAGATTTAGAATATACTCGTCTAATTCCGAATGTGCTTCTCTATAAGATCTTAATATAGTTATATAGTAAAAGAAAAGAAGAAAAAAACCTTTATATATAAAGAGCAGCACTCTATTATAGTTCGCTAACTATACGTAGGCGACTAGCCCCCTATTATATAGCAACTATTATAACGCGCAACTAATACGATAATTATTATAATATATATAATAATAACTATCGTCGTTTATTTTTATACTACGTTTAATCCTATTTTAGTCCTATTTACTATTACGACTTTATTCGTACCTAAAGCTATCCTAGCGTCTAAGGCGTCCGCCTTAGAAGGGGGGGATAATTATAACGCAGCTACCCGCGCAACTATAGAGCCGGGAGATAGGGATATATACACGATAGATAATGCATTTTAGCTTAAGGACTATTCGGCTATTAGTCGCTAACTAGTCCTAGATAACCCCTCTTAAGGCCTAAGGGTATATCCCTAAGGCCCTGATATATCTTAGAAGAGGGGCAAGCTTTAGTCTTACTATAAGAGGGCAACCGTATTGCAATAAAGGATTATTCGTACTTTTAACCATCGTTCCTACCTTCCTAAACGTACCTCTAGTCTATCTTCTTATAGATGTCCTAAAGAAACTCCTAAAAGAGTTCTAAAATAAGCTTCCTTATTTCCTTCTAAAGAATACGAACGAGCTTCCCTTATACCGCCCTTAAGATTATAAGATCGAACTTATACTTAGTAAATAAGCTCCGTTCTATAGAAATCGGCCTCTATTACCTATAGAACTCCGCTATATTAAGAAGTAGATGAACGATATACTTAATAAAGGCTTTATTTAGGAGTCTTTTTCTCTAGCCGCGATACTATTAATCCTCGCTTATAAGCCGGGCGGTAGTATCTATATCTATTTTAACTATTAAGGTTTAAATTAGGTTATAGTTAAGAATCGATATCCTTTGCCTTTAATCTGCGAAACGCTAGATTCTCTCTACGACGCTAAGTTTTTCATAAAGCTAAACGTAATTACTACGTTTAACTATATTCGAATCGCTAAGGGTTATAAATAGCTTATAATGTTTATTATACGCTTTAGACTATTTAAGATGCTAGTTACCCCTTTCGGCCTTTATAACGTACCGTCGACCTTTTAGAACTATATTAATTACGTGCTTTATTATACCTTTAATAACTTTTATGTAGTATATCTCGATAACGTAATAGTCTTTTTAAAGACTAAGGCAGAATATAAGAACTAGATATAAATAGTTATCTAACGCTTAGGCAACGTAAGGCTTTAAATCGATATTAAGAAGTTAGAGTTTTATACGATAAAGACTAAGTACCTTAGACTAATTATTTCGATATTTAGCATAAGCATAGACCTTAAGAAGGTATATATAATTACGGCTTAGAATACCTTAACTTTAGTAAAAGAACTCTAGTAGTTTCTTAGGTTTATAAACTTCTACCGCTATTTTATTAAGGGATACTTTAGTATTATCTCCCTAATAACTACGCTACTTTAAAAAGATTCCCGTTAGTCTTAAAGGCCTAAATAAGCTGCCGCGTTTAAGGCGCTTAAACTTACTTTTACTATTACCCCGGTCTTAGCCTATTTTAACTACTCGAAGAAAATAGTTATTAAAACTAACGCCTTAAATTAAGCCTTAGGAGGAGTCCTTTTATAGACTAAAGACGACGGATATCTTTACCCTATTGCGTTTTTTTCGTCTAAGCATACTGCTCTTAAGTATAACTACGAGATCTATAATAAAGAGTTATTAGCAATTATTAAGGCGTTTAAGGAATAGCGCTTAGAACTCTAAGGAACTACCGAGGCATTTAACGTTATTATAGACTATAAGAATCTTTAGACGTTTATATCTATAAAGTAACTTAACTAACGATAAATACGCTAGGCCGAGTTCTTTTCTTAGTTTAACTTTATAATTATATACTGCTTAAGCAATAAGGCAATCCTCCTTAACGCTTTTATTAAGCTCTTTAGCGATAGACTAGCTACCGTAGACGACGACCGACTCTTTTATTAAAATTAGGTTATTATCCTTAAAGAGAAAGTCGACCTATCCTAAAGGAACTCTTAGCCGATTCCTATGCCTTAAAGGAAGACCTTAACGTAGTCGCCGCTCTTAGACTAAACGTAGCTAGTAAATCACTCGATAAGCTTATCTATAAGGTATACTAATAAGATAATCTTACTTAGGATATAGTAGCGATACTCTAAGACCTATACGCTCGACGCTAGCTAAAGTATATCCGGAAGCTTTTATATTACGATATATCCGAATGTTAGTTAATTAATAAACGTATTTTTTGCCGCGACCGGCTCTTCGTCCCTAATACCTTAGATCTCCGCCTTAAAGTCGTTTATCGATCCTACGGCAATAGCCTAATAGGATACCTAAGGAAGGTAAAAGCCCTTAATTTATTAAACCGAATATATTAATAGCTAAGAATTTCTTATTTCGCCGCTACGTTTATTAAAGATTATACTCTCTATCTTTAGACTAAGACCCCCCGCTTATCTCCCCCCGGATTCCTAAAACCCCTCGCTCTACCGGTCCGGCTATAAGCCGATATATTAATTAATTATATTATAATACTCCCTAAGTATACCTAAAACGGGAAGACTTACGAGAATATACTTACGATAGTTAATAGGCTTACGAAGATAAGCTATTTTATCCTTATTACCGGCCTTTCTATAGAAGAACTAATTAACTCCTTTATTTACGTAGTCTATCATTTATATAAAGCACTTAATACTCTTCTCTCCGACCGAGGCATTTAGTTTATCTTTAATTTTTAGCGATAGCTTAGCACTTAGTTATAAATAATATTAAAACTAAGCTTAATATAGCACCTAAAGACTAACGGTTAAACCGAAATCGTTAACGCTATAATAAATAAATACCTTTAAGCCTTTATTAGCTTTACCTAAGATAACTAAGTCGACTAGCTCCTGCTCGCGAAATTTATAATAAATAATTAAGTAAATACAATAACCGGTATTTCTCTATTCTTCGCTAACTATAGCTTTAATTCTCGTCTTAGGATTAAACCTATAGGTCCCCGACCTTTAACTCTCTCGTTATAGGTAAAGAAGGAATTCCTTCGTATAGACGCAATAGCTAGTCGTTTCGACTATATCCTCGTTTAGCTTTAAGCTCTCGCATAAGCCTTATAATAGAAATATAAGGATAATGCTAATATAAAGCGGGACGAAGGCTTCCTCTTCCGACTTAGTAATATAGTTATAGTTTTTTTTAGAGAATATAACTATTAGTCGCTTAAAGAAGAAATAGGACGATAAATAAGACGGTCTTTATCCTCTTCTTAAGGTCTACCGTAGCGCTATAGTTATCGACCTCCTTAAGTATATCCGGGTTAATAATTCTTTCTATACGTCTAAAGTACGGCTTTAGATAACGGAAATAATACCGGGCTAAGCATAGATTAACCGAGAGGAACGACGTAATATCGTAGGCTATATCGCGGAACGCGATAACGACGGTAATATCGAAGAAATATAGGAATTTAAAAAGATCCTTAATATATATAATAACGAAGCCCTAACTCTAGCTTATCTAATTAAATAGAAATATTACTAAGAACTAACCTAGTAGCCCGAAGATAACCTAAGAGGTTGCCTTAAAGCTATCTAACGCTTCTATTATAGGAATAAGGGATAAGGGATACGCAAGGTGCAGTTGCGGACACGTGACCCTACGTAATCACGTGCACGCAACGAGGCTATATCTCCGCGATGCCTCCCTTCCTAGCTAGCAGAAGATTAGATATAATACATACACACCGGGTAACCCTAATAGAGCCTATCTAACACTAATCAGTTGTTGATAAGGTTAATTATAGATAGTAAGGTAGAAGAGACAGATTTAATCCTCGAACGTGCTTTGCATTAGAGAGGATTATCCGTGCTAAGAATAAGGATCGTTGCCGTGCTTCGATTTCTTTAACTTGCGATTAAACCCGTTGCGGCTATCCTCGATAGAAGCGATTATTGCAAGTGCGTTATTAACGCATTCCCTAGACAATAACATCGCGAAAATCATCGCGATCCCTAAATCCTAGTTATTAAAGCCCGAATCCTAATCGCTACGATGACTTCTTAAAGCCCGAATCCCGCCGCTACCCGCACTATACGATACGTCCCTACCCTCGAATAAACCTTAGGGAGGACCCTTATTGTAAGGGCAGCGTAGAAATATGCCGACCTAAGCCTTTAGTCCGACGAGGCTCTAAATAAGCAGAATCCGGTCGCTATGACTATATACATCGCGGCGTTTATTGCAAGCTGCGAAGGCTTAAGAGACGAATAGGACTTTGCCCTCCTTGCCTATTTTTAGGTGAATTTTAAAGGTTAGTCGGAAGAGACGTAGTAAATAGTCTATAAAGACTATAGGAAGGCATTACGGAACCTCCTTCGGCGCTAAGGCATTTACCTAAAGAAAGAAGACTCGGCCGTACGATAATTCCTTACGATATAGCCGATATACGAGGAGCTGCTAGTCTAGCCTTAAAAAGAATTCCTTAAGATAGATTTCGATAGTATAGCGTTATACTACTACGAGCGGAACTAGATGCGAGCCGAACTCGGCTTACCGCCCTTCCCGGAAACTTTGCTAAAGAGCTTTATCCTAACGCCGGTTCCGCCGCTCAAGCCGTTGCTAAAGCCGCTAATACTAACGCCACCGGCTCTATCGCTAAAGCCGGCCTATGTTCCTTAGTTCGTCCCGGCAGCCTTACCTAAGTCTTCGTTAGTCCCGGCAGCCTCGCTAACATCGCCTTCCTCGCCCCCTTCCTCGTCGCCTCCTTCCTCGTTAGTAGCAGCAATAGCGGCCCCGACCTCGCCGTCGTTAACATAAGCCACCGCCGTTGCTCCTACCGTCGCTCCTATTATCGCTCCTACCGGCACGAACCCGGCTTTATAGCTAGCTTCCACCGGCATAACTAAGGTTCCCTTAGGAATAACCCTAGTATCGCCCTAAGCTCTAGCAGGCGTGACCCTTACGCCGGTCCTAACTTCGTTGCCCTTAATAGCAATAACGCCTCCGCCGCCGACTAGTAAAAGTCCGCTAGTTGCTTTAAGTCCGCAGCTATAGCCGCACGCTTCGCTAAACCGGCTAAGCCGACTCCCTATTCTAAGCCGGCGCTCTAATTCACCCGCTCCCTATAGTAGTAGCTCTTCGGACTGCTCCTACGACTTACCTAACGAGTCCCCTATTAGCTCTCGAAGCAGCTCTCTAAGCTACTCTAAACCTACGAAGAAGCCGCACACACACGCATAGAAGCTTCCTTCGACCTCTTAGCAGCGCGCTCCTAAGCTAAGCAAATACCGCCGCTGCTAATCCCCTTTTTTGTCTCGAAGCGTACTCTTTCGCTACCTCGGCGAAGGATATCACTACGCATAGCGCATATAGACTTTCTCCTAGACCGTTATGCCCTAAGCCCGGCAAACGACCGTTATGCCCTAAGCCCGGCATACCCTTAAGTAGGCCAATTGCTAGCACTATAATACCTACTTCGACTCCTAAGGCGCACTCTTTCGTTACCTCGCTAAAGGATGTCGCTACTAGAAGCGTACGTAAGCTTCCCCTTAGCCCGTTACTTAAAAGGACAAATAGCAAAGCAACCGACAGTCTCCCCGGCACTAGCTTGCCGCCTAGCCCCTCTCTCGCTACCGTAGAGTAGGAGACTACTACTAGAAGCCTATGCAGGCTTCCTCCCTACTAATCACCCGGCAGTCGCCTTCGCCCCGGCAGACGCCTTTACGTTTACTCTTTATTTTTTCGAGTATTAGCAACGCACCCTTCCTTCCGCGTGGCTAATTCGCAACGTTATAGCAGGCAGCCTCGCGAGCTCCCGTATCCCTAGCCTCGCGAGCCCTTAAGAAGAAAGACTCTCGAGGGAGAGCCTTATAAGCTGCTTCCTTATCGCGAGCTTCTTTACCTACTTCCTTCGGCTCTATTGCTCCGCTCGACCGTTCCTTTGTATATTCTCGTTGTTCGTTGCTTTACGTAACTCCCTAACGCTCGTTGCTTCGTTGCTTATTATTCGTTCCCTCTTTTCGTAGTTATAATACTATAACTTCGCAAGGCTATTTAGCCTAATTCTCGATAGCATCGCGCCGCCCGTTTAACCGGGCTAGGATCCCTCTATCCCTCTTTTCGTTCGATTCGTTCGTTGCGTTCGATAGATCTTATCTTTTTAGGTTAACGTAACTAGGTTGTATTATTCTTATTCTTATTATCTTATAAAGACTGCTAGTATAGGAATAAGGGATAAGGGATACGTAAGGTGCAGTTGCGGACACGTGACCCTACGTAATCACGTGCACGCAACGAGGCTATATCTCCGCGATGCCTCCCTTCCTAGCTAGCAGAAGATTAGACATAATACACACACACCGGGTAACCCTAATAGAGCCTATCTAACATCTATAGATATAACCTAGATAAGCCGGGCCCTTTAGATTAAGCCCGCCTATTAGAGAATCCTTTACCGTATACTAATTTCTAGCAAAAACTAAGAGATTAAGATAAAGACTAATAGTAGAGGACTATAGACATATAAGAAGTATAAAGATTAGAGCAGAATTAAGAGAGAAAGCGGTTGTTGAATTATTAGTCATAGTCTATCTAGCTAAGGACATTGGCGCCTTCTTATAGCTAAATATCTTAGGAACTAAGGTATATATCAATTGGCTTATTGTGCCGTCTAATAGCGCTATTTCCGGAGAAAAGAACGCGTATAAGACATCGCCGATATATTACACCGTTATCGCGGAGTTATTATTACGGAATAGAGGGTAGTTATAAGCGAGATATATAAGTACCGACGTATCTGTCTTAGCACCTACACCTCATGCTATAACTCCTATATCTTATCACCCCGACTAGTTAATACATCCGGAACATAAGTAAGTTATATAATATAAAACGGTGGATTCTATGCGTATTACTATATACCTATACGATATTTGCTCCCTTATAAAAAGTAATATTTCTAGCGAACGATTTTAATAATTTTAGCGATTTCTTAGCGATTTAAGGACTAAATTATTACTAGAGGGGGAGTACTATTATAGTACTATATTATATAATATAGTATATAGTAATATACTACGTAATATATAGTCCTATATATAAACGAGCCTTTAACCTCTATAGTTCTTCTCCTTATTAAACGCTAATTAGTCGGGTCCTCGATATTTAGGTAATAGCAATTTAGAAGGAAGAGAGGCTCTAAGGCTAAAACAGCCTATATAGAAGGATTAGAAGCTGCAAAATAATGCAAATCACGAAGAATAATAGCTCTTATCTTATCTAGTAGGGAGGCTAACTAGTCTCTATATATAGGAAGAATCCTCGGACGAAATCAGCCGCGTAGACCTAAGGAAAAACAGGTGACGTAGATAATCGGACGGAAGGATCGGTAGGAAAAACAATAGATCGTGCCGTACGATAAATAAGTCATATAGTTAGCAAATAAAACGCAGTCTAGTAGAAGACTAATAAATTCTACGGTAGAAGCCGTAACGGTAGAAGCCGTAAAAGAGAATTAGAATTCTATAGTAGAAGACCGTAGAAGGGAGGAGATCTTATAGGTAAAGACTATATAAATAACCGTAAAATTACTATAAATTACGGTAAAATATAACCGTAGAAAAGTAGGTAAATACGCCTATAGAAGTACGGGGTAAATAACCGTATAAGCCTATAGAATTCTATAGTAGAATCTAAGGAAGAACCGGGGATTTCCTAGTAGAAAGCAAATAGGGAAGATAGTAATAATAATATACCCCCCTAGCTAAAAGGGAATAACTTCCGGCTAGTTAGAATTATTATCGACTTCTTCTTAGATTCTAAAAGAGATATCCTTTAGTCGAAGCTAGCGAAGGTACGTTTAGAAACGTTATCGTAGAAGTAACTTAGTTAATTTATTTATAACTATCTAGTTAAAAGGGATATATTTAATATTAAAGGTGTTACGTAAGAATTCCTATCGGGCCTAGTAGTTGTAAATCTTAATATACTTTAAGGTAGTCTAAATCTTTAGAATCTCGGCGGAAACTAAGCGGATTATCTAAGTGTTATTATACTAAATAGTAGGAATAGGAATATCTAGCTATAAAGAAATATTATTAAATAAATAAAGAATAGAAATTAGTTCTTTTATAGTAGAAGAGACTATAAGAAGTTCGGCTTTAGTAGAAGAAGTAGTAACTATAGATTGTTGCCGGGTACTCTACGCGATTAGACCGTTAAATAGGCTAATAAAATAGCCTTTAGAAGAATAACGAGTGTCTAAGTCGTCGGCGTAGGCGGTATCGGAAGCTATAACGAGTTTTTACTTATTTGTATTTAAAAACTTAATTATAAGGAAACGCGATTCGTATAAGTAGGTTATTAAGCTTTTAGTAAGCTTAATATAGAGCGTAGATAGGTTTTATATATGCTTAGCTAATAAATTCGACGTTTTTACGGCGTTAAGACGGGTGGAAATAGTCGCGTAATTATAGGAACCGACTAAAGACTAAAAGTAGTAGATTAAGTTATCTATAGCTTAACCTTAGTGTTTCTCTAGCTTTTCGGGAAGTAGGAACGGATAAAGGGTCGAAATAGGCCGTAGAACCGTAGAAGTAAGGATTAAACTAAACTTAAAAGCAATCTTATCTAAGTAAACGTCTTAGTATAACTATAGCTTTCGCTACTTACGGTCTTAGATAATCCTTATCCTAAGGAAATAGGTAAGCTCTACGCGGTTAGTAACTATATACTTTTGCCTAAAGCAATAGATAAAATCGTTAGTAGCCCTATAGTAGTCCCTACGGAAAAGGATAATAATATTATCTATAAAGAAGAAAGTAATAATACTACTTATAGTAAATATATATCACGGTGTTAGGTTATATCACATGTTATCCCACGTGACCTCTACATCGTATATATAGACATTTAGATCTAGTCTATAGCTATATCCCTTCGTGGATTAATAATAATTATATACCCCCCCTTAAGCTCGTTCCCTTATAGTTAGAACGAGAGAGAAATAGAAAGAAATAAGGGGTAAAACTAAGAAACCAACGCGTGCCGTTGTAATATAAATTATATTAATAAATTATACTTATTATCACTTAGGCGAAGGGGAAGATATAAGGAAGGCCGTATAAAAGGCCGGTTTAGGCTTAGTCGGGTTAAGGGCGAAAAAAGCCTTAAGGTCGTCCTAGCAGCCGTTAAGGTAGGAGGAGTCCTCCTACGTAAGGGGGCTATAACGCTATTAAACGCGATACTTAATCTTCCCGGAGGCGTACTAGCGTTACGCGAGGATAAAAGAAAACTCCTACTTAAAGTACGCGTTATCGCCGTCGTTATCGCCGGGGGAAAGGAGAACGCCGTTATCGGCGGGCCGGACATTAAGCTCCGACTAGCCGGGCAAAAGGGGCTCTTAGGTCTTAGTAAAGAAGGAGTAATAAAAAACGGGGTAAAGGCGGCTGCCTTTAAGGAGGCGAAGAAGGCACGCCGTCTTATATACCTTAAGGACCTTATATAGGCCCTCCCGCTTATAGTCGAGCTTCTTTATAAGGCGGAGGGTCTAGATCTAGCGGGTGCTAAGGAATACTATATCGCCGGGCTAATACGCTAGGGCGGGAGTCCGCTAGGCGTTTGCGTAGCGAGCCCTAATAGCCTAGGTATCCTCGATCGTATCGCGGAGGAAGTTAGAGATACGCTAAAGACGGGAAGCGAGCGCGTTGCCGCGGAGGTATTCCTTCCGCTGCTAAGGGGTTATACCGGGCGGGGGGGGACTAAAGGGCTTAGTGCTAAGCTTCGGGTAGAAACTATAGTTAGCGAAGAAAGGGGAGAGGCCGGTAGATTTAAAGACCTAATTATTAGCAATAAACTCAGGGAGGGGGGGGAGGTCGACCTAATCGTCCTAAAGGTAGGTAGTATAATAACGGAGGTAAACCTTTATCTAAGCGTTTGCGATCTCGGTCTAACCGTCGGTCTAAGGGTAGTAGGCGGAGCTAGGGTAGAGACGGTAACTAAGGCGACGACTAAGCTACTACTAGAAAGCCGAAATAAACTAAGTGCTATAGTCGCTAATAAAAAAGGCCGGGGTACTATAAAGGGACTAAACGTAGGAAACGAACGCGTTAATAACGTCTTTAATAATTATCGAGGGTGTTAGGATATAGTAGCGTATCTTTATAAGGTAGTTAACGATAACAAGGATATTAGAAAACTTAACGCTATTGCGACGGCAGATAGGGAGGTCGGTAATAAAATCGACGGATATATCGGTCTATAAGGCGAAGGGAATACTTAAGGGCTAGAGTAGGCCTTAAAGGGAGGAACGAGGGGATTTAACGCGTAGGCACGTATAATAGTTCCGCATAAAGCTAGAAATAGACTCGTATATACCGGGCTAGATATAAGACCGGCGGTAGAGGCTAGCGGTCTTTATACGTCTAAGGTAGCCGGCAAAGGGGGAGGTATAAGCGTAGACGAGGATCTAAAGAATTAGGGCGTCGTTAAGGGGAACGAAGAGCCGGCTTTAGAAATAGAACCGGCCTTAGACCTTAGAGAGAGCGGTCTTAAGGATCGAGCGGAGGGGGGCGCGAAGGGGGTAAGGCTAGCGGGGCTAAGGGGACTAAAGAGCTACGCGAATAGCGGAGATAAGCGGGGAGGAAGAATAAGCCCGGTCGATAAGGTTATCGATCGGCTTAGAGTCATCGAGGGCGTAGAGGTCGAGGTAGTCGGAATTATATTTATAAATTATATTTATAAACGAATCGGACTCCTTAACGGTATTAAGGGCAGTAATAATATCGGGGTAGAGGGAGGTATTAACCTTAGACTTAAGGAGGATAACCTAATATCGGTGGTTAATCCTCTCGTCGGCTCGGTCGGTAAAGGAGAGAGGGCGGGAGCTAGGCAGGCGGCTAAGGGCGTCGGGGAGAATAGCTTAAGAGCCGGGCTAAAAGACGATTTTAAAATTAAAACGACTAAGGAATTCGGCCTAGCGGGCCTATCGCTAGTTAAAGAGCTTTATAGTTATAAAATACTAAAGATTCTTATAGTCTAAGGCTATCTTAAACTTAGGCAGGCCCTCGAGCTTAAGGCGCTACTCTTTAAGATATTTTATAATCGCGAGGAGCTCTTTATCGTAGATCTCGTAATTATACTCTTAAGCGGAGTATTTCGACGAGAAGAAGGCAACCGGATAATAACGACTATCGTCGGAGAGCTATATTAGCATACCCCTAGCGGTCTAGTCGGAAGCATCTATCTAAACTATAGTCTTACGATAAGGGTCGAAGTATGCGAGGACTAAGGCGGTAGTAAAGGCGTGCTTAAGGGCTTCGAAGGCGTAAGCGTAAGCGGGAGACTAAATCTAAAGGGCAGAGTTCTTAGTAAGGGCGTTTAAAGGGTTCGTAAGCCTCGAAAAGCCGCGAATAAAACGCCGATAAAAATTAGCGAATCCTAAGAAGCGCCGGAAGTCTTTAATAAAGGAGGGGGCAGGCTAGTCTAAGACCGTACGAACCTTATTAAGGTCTATGCGAATGCCTTTATCTAAGATAATTAGGCCGAGGTACTTAGTCTCGGTAACGCAGAAGTTATACTTATCTACGTTAAGCTAAAGGCCGGCGGCATTAAGGCGCTTAAAAACCGTATTAACGTAGGCCTAGTGCTCCTCCTACGTCTCCGAGAAGATTAAGACGTCGTTTAGATAGGTAAAGCAAAACTTATTAAGGATACTATAAAAGGCCGTATTAATAAAACTCTAGAAGTAAGATAAGGCGGCGGTAAGGCTAAAGGGAGTAATATAATACTCGAAAAGCCTATACTATATAGCGAACGCGGTCTTTTACTTATATCCTTCGGTAATATTAAGGCGATTAAACGCCGTAATAACGTTAATCTTAGTAAAAAACTTCGCCTTCCGGATATAGGCGAGAGTATCGTAGATAAAGGGTAAGGGAAAATAGTTCTTAATTATAGCCTTATTTAAGCCGCGATAGTTAACGTAAAAACGGACGCCCCCGCCCGGCTTATAGGTAAGTATAATAGGGGCAGTAGTAAGGGAGGTAAAGCGGCGGATAAAGCCTTTCTTAAGCTACTTATTAACGTACGCGCGGACGATCTAGTTCTCGGCTTCGCTAAAGGGGCGGGGGCGGGTATAAGGAGGTTATATTCCCTCTTTAAGGTTAATTTAAGTATTAACGGTATAGTAAAGGGCGAGCTTATCGGCCTCGCCTTTAAGCTATATATAGATTATATAGTAAAGCTCTTTAAGAACTTTAGCCTAAAGCTCGTCGAGCGTATAAAAGACCTTTTCTTACTTCTTAAAGAACTTAGCGATATCGTCGGGGGAGATCTTATTAAGGTAGATCTTATCGAGGTAGTCGTCGATAAAGTTATAAAGGCGGGGGTTAAGGCAGGCTTTCGTATCCTTAGCGTCTATATATTTAGTTAAGACGGCCTAGTAGAGGTCCTTAGGGATATCTTAGTCGATAGGTAGCGGGGGCTTAGTAGGTAAAGGCTCGGCGGTTAAGGCCTTAATTAAGGTCTAAGAGGTCTAGACTTTAGGCTACCGGTAGAATATTACTATCGCGTCGACGTTAAGCATTTAGATATTAAACGTCGAATCGTTAAAGGACGAGAAGTAGAAAGGCCGCGGTTTAATAACCTTACGACTCGGCCGTAATATAGGATAGCGGTAGCCGGCGGTCTTATAGACGGGACGGGGGCGGGGAGGTCGAATATATTAGCGAAGGTAAAAGGTAGCCGGGGAGTTAGAGTCGTAGCCGGAGTTAGAATCGGCGTCGTTAACCTAGCGGGAGGAGTCCGGATAGGCGGGCTTACCTATGTTAAGGGTATCCTTAAAAAACGCTGAGAGAGAGGGGCTAAGAGATAAGGGAATAAACTTAAGAACGTTACTAAAGCGGACGGACTAGACAAAGGCCGGAGGACGGGCTAAGGCCGTACGGGCGGGAATAAGGATCGTAGCGGTAGGAATAAGGATTATAGCGGTAGGGGGTTCGCCCTCGTCGTCTAAGTCTTTAATAGAGGGAGCGGTAGGGGGTTCGCCCTCGTTGTTAAAGTCTTCGATAGAGGGAGCGGAGGGAAAACGAATTATATTTATTAATTATATTCCCTCCGAAATAGAGGCGGGGGGGGCTAGGATAAGGTAGGCAAGGCGGGTAAAGGTAGCCGAAAGGCCTAGGATAAGATAAGGCTAATAGTCCGAGAGGCAGGAGGCTAGATAAAAAGGGGACTAAAAGGAAAGGGAATTACCGCGTTAGCTAATAATAGGGTCGTGCCGGCGTAGCTAAAGGAGGCTAAGAATAACCTTATAGCTAAGCTTCGTAAGAAAGAAGTAGATAGACTTAGTATAAGCGCTAATCTAAAAGACCGAAAAGGCGTAATAAGTAATAGAGCTAGACTCGCAGTCGCTATTATCGGCGAGAGAAAGCTAGCGTAAGAACTAAAGCTAGCGGATATAGGAAGGGCAAAGCGGTACGCGGTCTAAGCGTATATAAAGGCGTATCTAAAGCAGCCGGAGTCGACTAAAGCACTTATAACGATATCGGCGGATATAAGGGATAAAGGCATAAGTAAAGCACGCGGTTATATTCCCGCGGGGAGGCAAAGATCCTCCCCGGTATCGAACAAAGCTATAAACTTAGACACTAAGAGCTCTATCGCGTGAGGTAGGAGCCGGCGGGGTAACGGCCGGGGTAGCGGACGGAGGATCGGCCTCTATATAGTCGGTTATCGTAGATTATAGGGCAAAGGGTAAGGAGGGAAATCTATGCAATTCGCGTCGAGACGGCGGATCTACACCGGGAAAATTCTAACAATCGAGGAAAACTTAGTCGAAGGGGTCCGGCGAGGAGGCGGACTCACGTCGCGAAGAGGGGAGATTAGAAAAGAAAGGGGTAAGATAGCGAGATTATTAACTAAAGGCAATAGGATAAAAATAGTAGATTAAACTATAAGGGAACGAGCTTAAGGGGGGGTATATAATTATTATTAATCCACGAAGGGATATAGCTATAGACTAGATCTAAATGTCTATATATACGATATAGAGGTTACGTAGGATAATATATAACATAACCTAATACCGTGATAATATAAAAATGTAAGGATCTTCTGCAATTTGCTAAAGGCCTAATTTGGTAAGAGATCCGGATAATTCCTATTGCTAAAGAAGAGGCGAATAGCGAAGCCTATATAAAGCCTTTATTAACCGAATTATAAAACTAAATACCTTAAATCCGTCTAAGAAATAGATATATACTTCTCTATTTAGATTAGCATTCGTAAAGGCGTTAACCACGTTAAGTAAGCGGGTTTTTATACTAAATATAGCGGTAATAGCAATTATAATGCGAAGATTTCACGCTATAAGCGTTATAGCGTATATTTCTTTTCCGCTAAACGGCTAAAGGTCTCCTCGTATATAAAGGCAAGACTTAAACTTCTTAAGGTAGCCGTGCTTATTAAACTTATAATTAAATACCTATATTAATAAAAGAGGACGTATAAAAGCGTTCGCTCTTAGGGTAGGCGAAGGAAAGAAGGTCTTCCGCTACTAAAGAGAATCCTATTTAACTTTTCTAGCAGCTTTAAACTTAGGTCTATACGGATGCGTCTTTAGATTAGACTAAAACCTTAGAAGCGCGGGTAAGTTCCGTTTATATATCTTCCTAGGTTTAAGAGAAGTAGCGAATATAGCCGTAAACGTAGTGCCGTTAGCCGGTAAATGCCTAACGTAGGCGAAAGCGGGATATCGACCTAAAAAAACGGTTTAAATAAGTAAGGCGTAAATCCCTTATAAACCTCGTCGTCCGTATACTATCTATAGGAATAGTATTATCGTAATCTATAGACCGAGAAGTAGCTTAAGGCAACTATACCTTAAGATAGTCTATAGGTTCTACGGTTATAGTTAGGGAAAGAGTAGAGATATCGGGTTAAAAATCTCGTATATTTTTAAAAACGTCCTCTAGTAGTTCTAAGGTTTAGTTAAGAGTCGGGAGCTAAGGATTATTATCGGCTAAAACGTCTTTTAGACTAATATGCTTATCCGGAAATAATATTAGTATTAACTAGAATTCTGCCTTATCTTACTCTTCTTCCTATGCAATATATAGTAGAAATGCTAGTAATAATACCTACCTTAGCGGTTCGGATGCCTTAAACGCGGTAAAAAACTAAGTCTTATTAAACGTTATATTACGAACTTAACGAACCTCCCGTCTTTATAAGATCTATACACGAAAAATATTAGTAGAATTATACCCGACTAAGTAACTAACCTCTATATAAGGTTCTTACTTAAGATTACGTTTCTACGTGCTAGTTAAGGCCTTAGTAGTTAGTAGGTAGGCTTTATAGCTAAAAGCTTAAAGATAATCGAATCGTAATAGTTAGGGAAGGAGAAAAGCCGGTATATTCCGGTCGTAATCCCTTAACTAGTCGTAAAGGATCTCTATTAGGGAAATCTACTTCGATTAAAATAACGTAGAGGAAGCTGCCTAATAGACTAGAATCCGATTGTATAAATATACTATAGTCTTCTATATTTCTATCTTTAAATGCTTAGGCAAATTTGCTTTAATCCTTATAGATCGAGCTTTCGTAGATACTTACCCTTTAGCTCGTTCGGCAGCGCCGTTTTAAGCGGGTGTATAAGGAGCAGTAGGCTTATTATAAATGCCCTATTAGTTAATAAAATCTTAAAAATCCCGTCGAAAGGCTCGGTCGTTATCTTAATAAATCGTACCGATAGAAAGTAAGAACTATCGGGAAATATACCGACCTAAGCTCTTAAAGCATAAAATCAGCTCGTCTATAGAGGCGTCTACAAGCGCATATAGAAAAATAAGCCTCGTATAGTTATCCTTAAGGAGAAATATAACGTTATTATTATTATAACTCTTAAATATAGAAAATATATCGTAAAACACCTTAAAGAAGGGAAAAGTCGCTTTAGAAAGCGGCGGTTCGCGGTTAATAATTCGTTTAGCCTACGTAAGTTTATAAGGCTTATAGGAGATTATCTTATCGAAGGTCACTAACTATAGTATTCCGAGAGCTTTTAAAAGCGCTTTATTATTCGGATATCTAAGTCTTTAGTGCTAAAGAGAAAGTTCCTCTATACCTATTAGTATAGAATCCGGTATATTAGCCGAAAAAGGTGCTATAACCGGGGTTTCTATGGTAGAATTTATAGAAGGAACGGAAGCAATAGTTAGAAGCGTAGTAGAAAGGGTTTACGGGTTATACTCGATAATATACTAGTTATAGATTAGCTCCGTTATATAATAGGGTAGGTAGAGTAATCTTATAAGTGCCCTCTATATAGGTATAGAAATCATCTAAAAAGAACTAAGTGTAAGCGCACCTATACATACGGATATATAGCTCTACGCACGTACCCCTTTATCCGCACGTGCCCTTTACCCCTATCCGCACGAGCCCTTTACCCTTATCTACATAAGCCCCTTTCCCCACACGTATATACCTCTTCCCCGCTCGTATATAAGAATGCGGATTAGGTCGTAGACCTAATCTTACTAATAGTTAAAGACCCTTATATAAGACCCCTACCTTACCTAAGCGAAAATTAACGACGTATTACGTAAGGCCCGGCCGCGCTTTAGGCTACGCGGCTCGCTTTAAGGAGCGTAAAACGCACCTTCTTCCGTTGTGTTTTTGCCGGGAACGTAGCGTCGGGTAGTCCATCGTTTTCTCTAATAGCCCTAAAGCGCTTTTTAAAGCGATCGAGCGCATCCGTATCTACGAAGTCCGCTGCTAAGTGCTACGTCGGGTCTTAGTACCTTTGCTACCTTATAAGGACCTCGCGCTTACTACCGCGGCTAACCTTTTTCTATCGTACGATAAGAGTTTCCTTTATTAAGAACTCTTCTTCTCCCTCTACTAAGATTACGGGAGGCTATAGGTCCGCTATTACTTTACCGGGCATCGGATCTACTACTACGCGATAAAGAAGGTCTACGTTAAAATTAAGGTAAATCCCGTTAAGCAGTCCTTCTAGCTTAACGGCTTACGGGCTTAGCACTTTCTTAACCGTAAATTTTACGTATAATTAGTCGAGCTTCTTCTTTAGCCTTAAGGATACGTAGTTTCGTAGATCTACTTAGACTTTATTACCTACTATAAATCGCTCTACGGGTTCCCCCCGTTTATTAGTATACCGCTCTTAGTCCTACGCTGCTAAGGCTATTAACGACTAATAGAAGTCCGAGACCTACTTAAGTCGCTATATAAAGGAGGCTGCGCGCCCCTCCGGGCTATTGCTAGACGGCTTTTCCGCTGCTATATCTACGGCGATAGGAAATAGGGATACCGGTTTATACCTATATAATGCGAAGAAAGGTAATATACTAATTTAAGAGTGATTTCTTCCGTTAAGCGCTATTTGCGCTATAGGGAGCTACTTATCCTAATACCTTTCGTTACGGTCGATAACGCCCTAAAGGTAAGCCTAAACTTCCTAATTAAGCCGTTCCGGCCCTTTATCGGTTTACGGATAATATACTATGCTTAGCAGCTATATAATCTATAGCAGCCGATATAAGTGCTATTAGAAGCGGCTTATCTAATTTAAGCCTTTATCGCTTATAATTAACGTTAGCTACTAATAGTATTATATATAATATATAAGAAAGCGCTCCGCGTAGATCTCTGCTTCTATAAAGGGCATAGGTTTTAATATAACTTCCTTACTTAGACGGTCCTTAATTACCTAAAGATTACGGTTGCCGCTCTCTATAATAGAGAGGTCTATAATAAAGTCTATCTAAGTATACGTATAGAACCGGTCTAATATAGGAAGCGATTAAAGTAGCCCTTTCTTAAGCGTACGCTAAATCTTTATACAGCTATAGATATTATAGTTACGGAGGAATTGTCTAACGTATAGCTAGAGGAGCGGCTAATAGAAGTCGCGGGATATAGCGGTAACTATTCCTTCGCGGATAAGGTAGCCGACGACGCTAGCGTCGTATACTATTTAAATAAGCCGTCTTTAAAGCGCGTTCCCTTCTTCTAGCTCTAGGGGAGCGTCTCTTACTACGGCCTTTATAGTTATAGAGGAACTAAGAACCTAAATAATATACATGTCCCTATACAATAGAAATAGGATCTCTACGGGGGTAGACACGGACTAGATACCGGTCGTTTATAGGAACAAGCATAAGGTAAAACTAAATGATATAGGTAAATACCTAATTATAAAAAAGCTTGTCCCCCTTTCTTAGTCCGGGGAACCTATCGTCTAAATACTATAGTCCTTCTACGGTAGAATTCTAATGTCTTCTACGGCGGAATTCTAATGTCTTCTACGGCGGAATTCCAATGTCTTCTACGGTGGAATTCCAATGTCTTCCACGGTGGAATTCCAATGTCTTCTACAGTGGAATACCAAACATCTTCTAGGGTAGAATTCTAAATGTCTTCTAAGGTAGAATTCCAAATGTCTTCTATAGTAGAATTCCAAATGTCTTCTACGGTAGGATTCTAAATGTCTTCTACGGTGGAATAAATAAGTGGTATCGCTAGTTGTATATAGCGTGCTTATAGAGGTGTTCTGCCTAGAATAGATGTCTAGGCAGATCCCGTAATACTAAAGCCGTCCGCGGAACCGTAGGTGCTTACGTAGGTCTATATAGCAGTCGGCTACCTATACCTTAAGGTTAAGCTTAAGGTCGAATCGTCGTGCTCTTGCCTCTACGGCATAGCGCACGCTCCTATAGGTAACGTCTTAAGCTGCTAAGCGGTCTTATACGCGCTAAAGCTCCTCGTCTTAAAAAATCCGTTAGTTAAGGCCTATATTAGTAGTTAGCTTTAGGTCTTACGCGTCGAGGTCGTCTTAAGTCGTAGCCGCTATAAAGTCCGCTTCCTAAGTATCGGGCTTTACGTCTTCTTCGATTATCCCCTTACTTTCCGAACTAAAGCACGAATTATTATCCTCCTCGCTATTATCTTTATTCTTATCGCCCTTACTATTAACTAAGACTATACTATCCGCACCGATAAGCATTACTCTAAGATATATACGTAGCGCCTCCTCCGGGAGTATTTAAAGCTCTTAGGCATTATAATCTTCGTTAAAAGGCCGATCTTAATCTCTCCGGGATAGAGCGTTTAGTACTATAGCCTTTTTTTCGGGTCGGTATTTAATCCGGAAAGAAAACCGCGAAAGGTATTCCGCCTAATAGGCCTATCGCTTAAAGAGATAACGTTAAGTTATAAAATACTTAAGGTTGCGATAGTCTATAAGGATCTTAAAGTTCTTATAGCTACGGAGCTCCGCTTGCTATTGCTTTAAATAGCTAATTATAGCGAGCATTTTCTTATCGTAGATAGCGTAGTTCCGTTCGGCGGGGGTAAGCTTACGGGAGTAAAAAGCCATAGGGCGGCGTTAGCCGTCTACCTTTTACGAAAGCGTGCCTTTAAGCGTAAATCTACTATAGTCTGCCTTAAGTATTACGGGATAATTAAAGTCTTACTATAGTAGCACTAGGGCTTATAAAAATAGGTCCTTTAACGTCTAGAACGCCTTTGCCTATATAGCGCTTTAATAGAAGGCTACCCTTTTGCCGGTAAGGGCTACGAGCGGACCGACAATATAAGAAAATTAACGTATAAAAATCTAACAGTAGTTTATAAATCCTAAGAAACTCCGTATACCCTTTTACGAAGTTAAGGCTATTTAGTCTTAAATAGTCTAAATTTTTATAGGGTCCGCTTATATACTAACGCCTGCGATAATAATAAATCCGAGGTATTTAACCTAGCGGACGCCGAATTCGTGTTTATTAAGGTCGAGGTATAGCCTATGCTTAGAGAGCCGGTCTAGCACCTTCCGCACTTTATACTTTATCTATATAATCTTCTAGGCTACCGCTTATATAGATAAGAATATTATTAATATAAGCGGAAGCGAACTCGTTTAGAAATTTGCGAAGAATACTATTAATATACCGTTAGAAGGTGCTAGGAGCCTTTATAAGCTTAAACGGTATTACTATCTATTCGAAAAGCCTATAGCGAGTACGGAACGCGGTCTTTTACTTATTACCTTCCGAAATTCGCACCTTATAGAACGCCTAATAGATATCTAACTTAGTAAACTACTTTACTTTAGCGAAATTACGGAGTATCTCCTTAATAAGCGGAAGCGGGTAGCGGTTAAGTTATATTATTGCGTTAAGTGCTCGGTAGTCTACGTAGAAACGTAGTCCTCCTCCGGGTTTCCGCGTAAATAGCACTAAAGCGGCGGCTTTAGAAGAGCTAGCCTAAATAAACCCTTTATCTAAAAGGCCGCGTAGTATTTTCTTTAATATAAGCAACTCGTCTTAAGATATCGCGTATAGTAGCCTAAAGGGCGGAACTATATCTTATCCGCGGGAATCTTTACAAAGTAGTATCGCATAGTTAATGCCGGGCTTATATAGGTTTAATTTCTTAGCCTCGCTTTTCTAAAAGAGCGGTAGTAGGTTATAGAACTACGTAAGGAATATTTAACATACTTCGGCTTCTATCTTCGGCTTTTTTAATCGTAAGGCTTTTTTAATATCCGCGAGGCTAACTATATAAATAGTAGCTATAGCGGCTTCCGAGCTATATCGTCTACGGATTCGGTTAATTATACCGATAAATACTAAAGCTATAACCTCTTTAGCCTCTCGAAGCTCTATAGTATACTTAGTGTCCTTAGGCTCGTTCTTATTAATAGACTATAGCTAACGCTACGAATTCCTATACTTAAGCCTTCCTTAGTGCGGTATAGAGCAAGACTCTATATAAAGAAGCTAAAGCTTTCTAAAGATTAGGTTAAATTCTAGCTAAAGGATAACGTATACTACGAGCAATTGCTTATGCCTATTAATCTCCGTAGCTATCTATGCGATACCTTTAATCTTCGCCTCTTTTATTACGTTTAAGGCTTTTCGTACGTACTAAAGTCCTATATCTTTAACTAGCAAACGTAGTTCTCGTGCAAATGCCTTATCGATAGTAGCGTAGTATTAGTAACCTTTGTCTATAAGAGTAAAGATAAGGTTTATACGGTTAATAACAATAGATATTAAGGTAGGAAAAGTCTTAATACGGTTAGTTAATTCTTTTTTCTCTAGTACTAGCGAATTAAGCTCTAGGGCCTATCTATACTTTAGAGCTATACGTTTTATTCCGTATTAGTAGCGGCGGGGATATTATTATCCTCCTTAATATTAGACTTAAGAGAAAGTCGGGTAGTGCGAATCGCTATAGGCCGTTTAGCTCGCTTCGCCGTAAGGCGAGCGGGACGATATAGGCAGTCTATAGTAAAATATCTATCCGCGCTATAGCGTACGTAAAGCCCCTCCTCTCTCCGCTTCTAAAGCTCCGCCTTCGATACTTACTTAGCTCGCTATATAAAAGAGGAGGGCGCGCTGCCTAAGGCGGCGGATAGTATCCTCGCTTTTCTACGAGCGGGCCGCGTAGTAGATATTATAACGTCGCCCTTATAGTCTACTATAGTATCGGGCGTAGATCTAGGCGGCGGGAGCGTTATAGCGTTTTTAGTAACTCCTCCGTTCCTATTGCTAACGCCGTTTGTGCTAGCGCGCTTTCGCAACTACTAGAAGCTAGGGCTTTGCTTATAGTTCTAGGCTACCTTCGTAAAGCGACCTATATACTCCTAGAAGTTAGTAGGTAGCTCGATTAGGATAAGCATCTCCTATAGTTACGGAGTAATCGAATTTCGCAGCTATATAAGCTTAGCGCTATCTCCTTAAACGCTATTTCCGGCGGTATAAGTAATAGTCTCCTTAAAGTCGGGAAGGAAGTCCTTAAACGTTTAGCCGTCTTTCTAAAAGAGGATCCGCAACCTATCTTACGCTTTCTCCTACTCGTATACGTTGCCGAACGCGTAGATAAGGTAGTTAAAGAAGGCATAGGGGTCGTAAGGGCTACTAAGCCCGCTACTCTCCTAAAACCTAGAAATCCGCTATATCTAAGGCTTAGGCAGCGTATAAAGTAGCGAATACTAAGCGGTATCGCGGCAACCGTTAAGGCCTTACTTCTCGTTAACGGTGAACTTACTATAGAGGCGATATAGGAAGAAGTAAAAAGACTCTAGCTTAACGTCTTATATAGGCTACGGTAGAGGCTTCTTTTTACCGAAGGCGGCTTTAAGGGCCGTCCTTAGGTTAGCTAGGCTAGCGTCCCTAGCCGCGGGAGAGTTCGTCGACGTAGCTATAGGCGCGAGTAGCGTATCCGTAGAGGTAGGCGCCGTAGATTCTATTTTAACTCTAAAGACTTCTAGCAACCCCCTTTATTTAACCGGATTAACGGCTATTTTCTATAGCAGCACTAAAAGGCGCCTTTCTTCCGCTATAGAAAGTACGGCATCCGCCGTCGCTTTGCCTAAACGGCCTTCTATTATTTCCTATCGAAGGCGGGCTTTTGCGAAGGCCCGCTTATTTAGCGACTCTTATCGCAGCTATAGCTGCTAGGACCCTTCGGCCTATTGCTCGAAGACGTCCTCTATATCGTTGTATAGTAAGTCTATAATAATAGCTAATATTACTACGTATGCCGCTTTTATCGTAGCGGCCTATCGTTCTAGTCGATATATACCGCTATTATAAAAGCAAGACGTTATCGTATTAATAAGTCCGTGAAAAAGAGAGATAGATAATACTATAATAGGTTAGGCAGCGTAATCGCATAGGTGCCCTCTATATAGGTATAGAAATTATCTATAAAGAACTAAGTATAGGCGCACCTATGTATACGGATATATAGCTCTACGCACGTACCCTTTTATCCGCACGTGCCCTTTACCCTTATCCGCACGAGCCCCTTACCCTTATTCGCATAAGCCCCTTTCCCCGCCCGCACGTGCCTCTTCCCCGCTCGTATATAAGAATGCGGATTAGGTCGTAGACCTAATCTCACTAATAGTCGAAGACCCTTACACGTTATGCAAATAGTGCGTATTAAAGAAGAGATTACGCTAGTCTACGGGTTCTATAAAAGATTCGCCTTATGTAAAAGACGAAGGGAATAGAGAGATATATAAAAAGACGGGATATATGCTACCTAACTAAGCTAAAAAACCCTTATCGAAATACGTATAAACACCGTGCCTATCCTAAGAATTAGAGTGCTTCTATTGCCTACGAATATATACTCGGAAGAAGGCTAGAAGTTATAGAAACGCTCCCTATTATTGTAAATATGTCTATTAGACCCTAAATCTATAATAAAAGAATCCCTTAACGGGTATTCTATAGTAGTCTATAGAATAACTAATAGTAAAAAGGTAGTAAGAATATTAGCGGCAGCTATAGCTTATACCGTCTTTATCTCGGTCTTATTATTCTTCCGCTACTCCTTATCGCGAAGAAGTGCCGCGTTAACTTTAGCTTTATTAGCCGGAACCTTAAGGTAATCGTCTATAGCCTTTTAGACGTCCTTATCGCGGGTTTCTATAATAGAAGTCGAACGGAAGGGTTAAAGTAGTTATACTTAGAGAAGAAGTAACGTTCTCTATAAGCATACTACGGTTTAAATTTTAGCTTAGTCTTATCCTTTTCTAAGGACGTCGTAGCCGGTGTTTTCGTAGGTTTTTTAATAGATTCCGCGGCTAGGGATTGTGTTCCTTAGCCTTAGAACTTTGTAAATGCATTTATCTTTAGCGCTTTAGTCGTAGTCTTTAAGGCCTACGAGCGCTCGAAAAGTTCGGATATCTTAAATCCGTCGGGGAAAGACTACTCTTAACCTAGCTTATTTAGGCGGGTATCGTCCTCTATCTTATTTATCTAGTATTCCGCAAAAGGGCTAGAAATTAGCTAAATAGCCTTAAGAAAAAGCTATATAGCCTAAAGACCTTCCGATTCCGGCAACTTAATTCGCTAGGCATCGGTAAGGACCTTCTGCTAGTTAGAAATCTATATCATAATATCCGTCCGGTCTAGTGCCTTTAAAATAGTATAGAACTACGTAAGAATAGTCTTCTATTACGTTTACGAAGTCGGCTTTATACGCCTCTATAGTAAAGCTAATTCCTTAGAAACCTTATATTCGTCGGTAATCGTTAAATAGTAGTTCCCGATATTTTAAACGATAAACTACTAGATTAACGTAAGAGATTTCTATTAGTCCTTATAGGCTTAAAGCAACGTACGATACTAAGAAAAGAGAAACTTAAACCTCTTAAGTTCTTCTATAGATAAACTAGTAATATTAGCAAGGGTCGCGTTAACTATTCTAGCTATTAGTTCTACGGGAAAAGGCAATAAGGGTTTCTAAAGTTTAAGCGTAATAGAAGGATCGATTTTCTCCTAAATCCCTTAGAGTGCGTATTTCTAGATCGTTAAGATCTATCGGTCTAAGTCCGCTAGTCTATTTAATACGGTTTTCGAAGTAATATCGGCTATAATAGATATAGTAACGTAGGTAAAAGTATAGTAAAATCACCGGAAAAGGGTGGTTAGATATATAATATATATAAATAAACCGTAAAAACTAAACTAAGTACGGGAAAACACTAATAGAATAGGGTAAACGTATAACTAGTCCTCCGCGAGTCGATTCGCTAGATTAATAACGCTCTTTAAAAGATATACTAGTCCTCTATAAGTTAATTCGCTAGATATAAAGGCAAAGGCTTTACTACCGTAAGTCGTAGCGTTATTAGGCTGATAATATAAGCCGTTAGAACTCGGTATAGGTAGAGAAGTTCGTCCGGGCTTATAACTATCGAACGCTAATTAGTCGGGATCTCGATATTTAGGTAATAGCAATTTAAAAGGAAGAGAGGCTCTAAGGCTAAAATAGCCTATTTAAAAGGATTAAAAGCTGTAAAATAGCATAAATCACTAAGAATAATAGCTCTTATCTTATCTAGTAAGGATGCTAACTAGTCTCTATATATAGGAAAAATCCTCGGACGAAATCAGCCGCGTAGACCTAAGGAAAAATAGGTAACGTAAATAATCGGACGGAAGGATCGGTAGGAAAAACAATAGATCGTGCCGTACGATAAATAAGTTATGCAGTTAGTAAATAAAACGCAGTCTAATAGAAGACTAGTAAATTCCACGGTAGAAGCCGTAACGGTAGAAGCCGTTAAAAAGAATTAGAATTCTATAGTAAAAGACCGTAGAAGGGAAGAGATTTTATAGGTAAAGACTATATAAATAATCGTAAAATCACCGTAAAATCACGGTGAAATATAACCGTAGAAAAGTAGGTAAATACGCCTGTAGAAGTGCGGGGTAAATAACCGTAGAAGCCTATAGAATTCTATAGTAGAATCTAAGGAAGAACTAGGGATTTCCTAGTAGAAAGCAAATAGGGAAGATAGTAATGTTAATACTCCTCTTTATAGAATAATAAGGTTATCTAGCTATCACCTAGTGCTATAACACGCGCTTAATACTACGGTAGACTATAAAGGCGACGTCGTAATATCTACTACGCGGCCCGCTCGTAGAAAAGCGAGGATACTATCTACCGCCTTAAGCAGCGTGCCTTCCTTTTTATATAGCGAGCTAAGTAGGTATCGAAGGCGGAGCTTTAGAAGCGGAGAGAGGAGGGCCTTTACGTACGCTATAGCGCGGATAGGCATTTCGCTATAGACTGCCTATATCGTCCCGCTCGTCTTATAGCGAAGCGAGCCGAACGGCTTATAGCGATTCGCGCTATCCGACCTTCTCTTAAGTCTAATATTAAGGAGGATAATATAGTCTCCGCCGCTACTAATGCGGAGGAAACGTATAGCTCTAGAGTATAGATAGGCCCTAGAGCTTAATTCGCTAGCACTAGAGAAAAAAGAGTTAATTAACTATATTAAGACTTCTCCTACCTTAATCCCTATTATTATTAATAGTATAAACCTCGTCTTTGCTCTTATAGACGAGGGTTGCTAATACTACGCCGCTATCGATTAAGCATTCGCATAAGAACTACGTTTGCTAGTTAAAGATATAAGACCTCGGTATATACGAAGAGCCTTAAGCGTAATAGAAGAAGCGAAGATTAAAGGTATCGTATAGATAGCTACGGAAATCGACGGATATAAGCAATTGCTTATAGCGTCTATTATCCTTTAGCTAGAATTTAACCTAATCCTTAGAAAGCCTTAGCTTCTTTATATAGAGTCTTACTCTATACCGTACTAAGGAAGGCTTTAGTATAGGAATTCGCACCGTTAGCTACGTTACGTTAATAAGAACGAGCCGGAAGACATTAAGTATACTACCGAGCTTTAGGAAGCTAAGGAGGTTATAGCTTTAGTATTTATCGGGACTATTTACTAAATCCGTAGATAGCACGGCTTTAAAGCCGCGACGGCTGCTATTTGCATAGTTAGCCTCGCGGATATCGAAAAGACCTTACGACTAAAGAAGCTAAAGACGGAAGCCGAATTACGTTTAATAATCCTTACGTAGTTCTTTAACCTACTACCGCTCTTTCGGAAGAGCGAGGCCGATAAATTAAACCTATATAAGCCCGGCATTAACTACGCGATACCGCTTCGTAAGGATTCCCGCGGATAAGACATAGTTCCGCCTTTTAGGCTACTATACGCGATATCTTAAGACGAATTGCTTATATTAAAGAAAACACTACGCAGCCTTTTAGATAAAGGGTTTATTTAACCTAGCTCTTTTAAAGCCGCCGCTTTAGTGCTATTCGCGCGGAAACCCGGAGGTAGACTACGATTTTACGTAGACTACCGAGCACTTAACGCAATAATACGACTAAACCGCTACTTACTTCCGCTTATTAGGAAGACACTCTATAATATCGCTAAAGCGAAGTAGTTTACTAAGTTAGATATTATTATAGCACTAGGTAATAGCTAGATAACCTTATTATTTTAATAAGAGGAGAAGAACTATAGAGGCTAAGGGCTTATTTATATATAGGACTATATATTACGTATTATAATACTATATAGTATGTTATATAATATAGTACTATAATAGTATTCCCTTTTTAAGACGATTTAGTCCTTAAATTGCTAAGAAATCCTCGATATCGCTTGCTAGAAATATCTTTAGGGACGGGCCTAATCTAAAGAGCCGGGCTTATTTAGATTGCATCTATAAAAGCGTTAAATAGCTTTAGGATAACCTCTTAGGTTATCTTTAGGCTATTAGGTCGGTTTTTAGTAATATTTCTATTTAATAAGATAAGTTAAAGTTAAGTCTTCGTGATCGTATATATTAAGGAATTTTTTTAAATTCCTATATTTCTATTATATTACCGTCGTCGTCGCGTTTTGCGATACGGCCTACGACGTTACATCGTTCCTCTTAATTAATCTATGCCTAGCTTAGTATTATTTCCGGTATCTAAAGCCGTACCTTTAACGTATAGAAAGACTTATTAACCCGGATATACTTAAGGAGGTTAATAACTATAGCGCCTTAGTAGACTTTAAGAATAAGATAAAGACCGTCTTATTTCTTCTTTAGGCGATTAATAGCTATATTCTTTAATAAAACTATTGTTAGTAGGTCTCTAGGTCGACCTTATAGGGTAAACAGTGTGGTTATATTAGGTTATATTGCTAGCTAAGTAAGGGGAAGCTATCGCGGTAACGTAGCTCCCTCGTACGTATAAGTAATCCTAGGGATTACGTGCATTACGTATGTGCGACTATATAATCGCACGTAGCTAGCTATTCCTACACTCGCAGTTTTTCCTTTATAGAAATAAACCGTACCTTATAGAATAAAATAAAGAAAGAGCCTATTTAAGCAGGCTATTGCAGTTGCGCGGGCGCGATCGCGTAGGCGTAGGCGTAGTTACGCAATGTTAAATTAATAAGGTTAAAGCTATATTATAATAGCTATATAACCGTTAAATACGCAGCTAGTTTGCAATATAATAACGCAACGCGAGAAAACACCTCTTTAACGTAGTAGTTAGGCTAGTAACCTCTATTAATAATTAGGCGGTCTAGACCACCGCTTCGTGCTAGTAACCGTGCTTTAGGGTAGCCTTACTAACTATCTTACCGAACGTTATAGTAGCAAATCGGGGAACTATAGGCAACTAAGGAAAAATTAAACTATAGGCTTATAGGCAACTAAGGCAAAATAAGGTAAGAAGTAATATAGACTATAATAGATAGTAAAGGAATGTAAATATATGCGTGACTATATTAAACAAATTGTTCGTCGAGGGCTATTCGTCTAGGGCTATTTATCTAGGGCTTTTTTATCGGGGGCGGTTGTAAGGATTAGACTCGTTAGACCTAATGTCTAGGGACCCCTTTTAGGACGATTCCTAGTTAGGCATATTAATAAGAGTATTACTATTTGCCTAGGGACAAATCTCTATTTGCCTAAGTGACACTTCGGGTACCCCCCTAAAATGCCTAACCCCCCCCCGCCTAGCCGCGCCCACTCAATTACAGTGCGTATGCCTAGCAGGCTGCAGGCCAATTCTTCGCATCGCATCGTCAAATCGCATCGTCAAATCGCATCGTCAAATCACATCGTCAAATCGCATCGTCAAATCGCATCGTCAAATCGCATCGTCAAATCGCATCGTCAAATCGCATCGTCAAATCCATCGTCAAATCGCATCGTCAAATCCATCGTCACGCATCTCGCCGCCTCGCATCGCTCTAGCCAACGAGGCTCTAAGGCGCGCAGCAGGGCACGCAGCAGGGCACGCAGCAGAGGGCACGCAGTAGGGCACGACGCATACATTAAGGAGCCGCGCACACAGCAGAGAGCACGCAGCACACGCAGCAGAGGGCACGCAGCAAGGCACGCAGCAAGGCACGCAGCAAGGCACGCAGCCGGGCACGAAGCATACATTAAGGAGCCGCACACACAGCAGAGGGCACGCAGCAAAGGTCACGCAGCAAGGCACGCAGCCGGGCACGAAGCATACATCAAAGAGCCGCACACACAGCAGAGGGCACGCAGCAAAGGGCACGCAGCAAGGCACGCAGCCGGGCACGAAGCATACATCAAGGAGCCGCACACACAGCAGAGGGCACGCAGCCGGGAGCGAGCCGTAGATAGATATTCGTATTCGTACTTCGTACATCCGTGAAGAATTATTAATCTGCGGCCTGCTATAAATGCGCACTGTATTTATATAGGCGCGGCTAGGCGCGGGGGGGTTGGGCGTTTTCCGGGGTATACGTAGGCTATAAAAAAAATATCACTTAGGCAAATAGAGATTTATACTTAGGCAAATAGTAATACTCATTAATAATATTATTCTACCGAAAGATTATTCTTTTTGTTAAACTTACTGTTAGTGTTTAATGTTTATAGCGAATTATTAGAATATGTTTAACCGAATAATAGCATATAATAAGATAACCTTCCCGATTGGTTTAAATATAGGCAGCCGGAGGTTTAGGGTTCGAACCGCGCCGACGAATTCTTTTTATTATAGTTAATAAATAGGTAAAGGAATAAGTACGCGAATAAGCGCGTAATTAAATAATAAAGTAAGCGTGTAATTAAATAAGGAAAAGAGCGCGCAATTAAATAAGGAAATAGCGCGCGTTTGCTAGGTAACGAAAAACAGTCTATACATATTACAGTTAGTCTTATGTGTGTGTTAAAGTAAGGAAGTTAAAGATTACGGCCGTACGACGAAAGCTTCTATCCCAACGGTTAGCGCGTTAGTCTTAACGAAGCGTTTAAGAGACTTATTCGGGAAGGACTTCGTTAATATATTAGCTAGGTTATTATTCCTATTGATCTATCGAACTTCTGTAATCTCCTTTCGCTCGTATAACTAACGAAGCGATATAACATCGATTATTAGTCGCTTTTCTTTCGTTATAGTAAGTTTTATAAGATATTTATAAAGCGAATACGAGTCTATATAAAGGATTAAAGGCACCGGAGGCAGCTTTAGGCGTTCTATAATCATCTTAATCGTTATAGCGAGGCAAATGCCGATATTAACGCCTCTAACTATGCCGTAGACCTCTAAGGCTAGAACGCTACGTGTGACTCTTTTACACTTAGTAGAGCTTTAGTGCACGATGTTGCCTTTAATCTCGAAGTAACTATTAGACCGGGTCTCTATAATAAGTGCAATAATAAAGCCTAGCTGTAAAGATAGGTCTAAGTTATTTGCAAAAGAGCTATTTGTAAATACTAGCAGCTTAGTATTCGTAAGATTAATTAGTTCGTACGTTAGGCCGCGTTTCTTATTATCTATTTGCTATTACAGGCGTTTATTAATCGTCACGTAGTCTTTCTCGTTAGGGTTTTAAACTTATGCTGCTATAGAAAGGTTAAAAGAAGCTTCCGGTTGGCAGATTAACGCAACGTATGCTCCTCGGGCTCGCTGTTCTATATACCTCTGCGTATAGTTATAATCCCGAGCGATAATAGTCTTAAGTTTTTCCGATTAACCCTTTTGCTAAAGAAGAAGATCCTAATCTTAGAGTGTTAGCCTAGCCCTATTGAAATTAAGCACCGAGTCGGGAGATATCTTAGTCTTCGGCTTCGCTCTAAACTTAGCCTTTTAAAGCTGCTCTTCTTTAGCATTTAAGAAGGTGCGTGTGCCTAACATTAACGTATCATCCGTCTATAGGCTAACTATCCTAAATCTATTAAAGGTCCTATTCGCGATTAATAGGCATAAGTTATACGTCGATGTTAATATATTAAGTCGGATAACGTAATACTTATAATACGTTCTAAACTAATGCAGTCCTAACTCCGCGATCCCGTAAAGGGGTCGAATTATATAGATAATAGTCCCTTCCGGGTATCGTCCTTATATCTCGGCGGGCAGCCTAGTTATAATAGTCTTAAATAGCTTAGTTTCGGCTTATAGGTAGGCCTAAGTAATGTCTCGCAACGAAAGAGTTATACTATAATAACGAAGGAGTCCTAGAGTAAGGGCTAGGATTAGCCGCTAGCTAACGCATTAAATCGTCGGTAATTACGTTAATAGGGTCGTCTTTTCTTCGTTATTATATCCTTAAACAACGAGTCGGGACTTCTTATAGGGTTTCTTATCCTTCCCTTTTACTTTACGTACTATCCTCGACTTAAAGATACGGTGACCTCCGTAGATAGCTTTATCGTAGCGTTCGAAGCTGCTAAAAACACCGCGGGCAACGAGGTTATCGATCTCTTGCCTATCCGATTCTTTAAACGGGGCTCCTAGGGTTATAATAACTCCCTTTTCCCGTAAATTAAGTGCTAATTCGTAGGCATCTTCTTCCTTCTTAATAATAAAGGCTTAAGGAGGGGGAAGGGGAATAGGGAGCTTTAGCTTATTCTTTGCACCGGGGGGACGGCTACGTCTACGTAGCACTAGGGGCGTAGGAGTCGGAGCGGGAAGTATAGTCGTCGGGTTAAAAGGAGTCTCTTTATTTAGAGTAAGAGGAGCCGGTTTAATCGCGTAAAGTAGGGGCTCTTAGGGGGACGAGTCATCTTAAAGGTAGGGCTATACGACTATAGACCGAAAGACTTAAGGTCCGTTAACGGTATTAATAGTGATATTATAACCGTTAATTATAGCAATTTTAAATAGTCCCTACTATCCTCCCCTTTCCCGCTAGACTCGGACTTTACTCTGCAATAAGAGAGTGATAGTTTTAACTATTAACGGACCGTTCTTTACCTAAAGAGCATCTTACACCTATCGTTCTATAGAGAGTTATCGAAGCAATTTTATCGCCTTTTGTATAGCTATAGACCTTTTTAGGGTTATAGCTAACGGGGGCGAGTTAATAGTTATGCACGGGTACGTACTAAAGACGAGAAGTATAGGGATAAGGCCGTAGGGTCCGGCTATGTCGTTAACGGCTTTTACGGCTATTTAAAGGACTGCCTTAGGAGACGTAATAATCCCGATCTCTACGTAAAGGATCTTAAACGTATAGCGTAAAGGAGCGTAATACCTCTCGACCTTCTTAATCGACGTATATAATTCTATAGGGACCTGCTTATAGGGTATTCCTATAATCTTTGCCTCGTTACGGAACTCTATTAAGGCGAAATTTATCCCTACGTCGTATTTAATCGTATTAGGAGGTCTAAGGTAGCTATCGATCTAAAGGGCTCGAAGGACTTCCTAGGTATCCTTAGCTAATATAGAAGGAAGGAACCTAGCCCCTTAGAACGCTATTGCGGAGTTAACGACGTGTAGAATAGGTCGTTAAGGGCTCCTAAGGTATATTACGTCTACTATAATCTCGTAATTAAATTCCTAGTTATCTTTTAGCGTGAATTTAAAGCGCTTAGGTGCCTATAAGTGTATTTAGCAGTAATAATATAATTTAGAGATTAATTTAAGCTATATAGTCGTTATATTATAGCCCGCCTGCTTAAGTAGGTGATAGAGTCTCGAGATAGCTAGGTGCTTAAAGCGGCGATATAGAGTTCGTATCTTACTCTCTATTAGAAAGGAGATCGTTTCTTCTGCTTTTAACAAGAAGAACTGTAGGTAACCCTATTTGCGGATTACTAAGATCCAGTTGCTTAGATCGTTAGTCCCTAGTGTGTTCGTTGTATTGTCGAAGTAGATCTTAAGTCGGTCTATATTAGTAAAAGAGAGCAGAAAAGGGGTATAGGTCTTAAGAATGTGAAACGTTACTCGACTAATAGGGGTTTTAAGGGCGATTAAACTAAGGGAATAAATAGGAGTGCTAGTTCTAAATCGGATGCTAGCTTGCCCGGCTATAGAGCTATTAAGTATAATAGAAGGTTCCGTTCGCTATAAAGCGAAGTACTGCTCCTATCCTACTGTTAATACTCTAGCCGTATTAGTGTCGATTATAATCCCTTAGAACTATTAACGGGAGTAGCGATCCTCGATTAGGAATTAGTCGGTAGGGGTTAATTAATCTATGCTATAGACGTCTTCGCCGGTCTAAAGGTATATAAAGGCGGCCTCGTAGAGCATTTAAGTTGCTGCTTAGTCCGGCTCGGCAGCGTTATCGGCGTCTTCTTTGTCCTAGTACTTATTAGCGTCGCCTTTAGCATCGGGTTTATAACCTTTAAATTCGGTTACGTATGCTATAAAGTTAGTGGTAGAGATACCGTCGTTAAAACATTGCGTAAGGTATTAGTCCTTAGACCGTTAACGTTCCTTAGGCGTATGTTTAGTTAACTAATAGCCTTCCCTATAATAGACGAAATACTTTTCAGTCTAGGTTAAGCGGTTGTTAGAGCTATTCCCGTAGCTACTACCGCGTCCTTATAGAGGGAAGGGTATGCTACGGTTGTATCTAAAGCCTTATAGATAGCCTCTACGTCTACTACCTCGTCTATAGCTTTATCTACGGAATCTACCTCGTCTACGATTGCTTAAGTATCTTCGGTTTAGGTACTATTAATCGTTATAATTAAATGCTTTATCCTATAGGAACTAGCTAGACGGGTTGCGTGCTAGGTATATCTCGATGGATGCACGTAGGTCTATAAATACGGTTTCGACCTTTTAGGCAGGCTTAAAGAGAGCGTATTCTAGCTCCGGAACACTACGGCACGCGTTAATAAACGACGTACGAAGTGGTATATTACCTTCGTAGTCTTTTCCTAGGGCTCTTTAATATAGCTAAAGCTTATTAAAAAGAGTCTATAGTACCTTATAAAGCGGCATTATAGGATTCTCTACGCGGACCTTATTAAATATAGTTATTATCTAGTCTATGAATTAATGACTATAGTTCACATCTATGTTAAAATATTGCTTAATAGCATTATAAGTTACGCCGAACGATATAGTTAATTTAACGTAGTAGATATAGAAGGTCTCGGCTCTATCCGTTAGGATCTATAAGAATAGGTTATAGAATTAACCTAGTTAGACCTTAAGCTTATAGCAGGTCCTTATGAATATATAGACCTTATCGTCGAAGGGTTATAAGGCTATCCCGTATAATACTTATCCTTCCTCTATAGCTTCGCGAACTTCTGCTAGAGGTCTATATCTATATCGACGTTCGGAATATCGATTAGAGGGATCGTAGTATAAGCATTAAGGGACGGCAAAGGGGCAATAGTCATAATAGCATTAGTAGGGGGAATAAGAGCTTAAGAAATAAGGGCATTAGTGGTAATAGGCACATCGGGGATAGGGGTAGGCATAGGGATAGTCGGCTAGTTAAACTAGTATATTGTTAGGTGTATAGTCTATTGTTGTTCCGTTGCACTAGGGATAGTTGTCTAATCGGGGGCTAGAGCTATATTAGGGGCCGGGCTTAGGGCTATAGTCGGTAGTGTAAATCCAACGATCGTGCCCTAATTAAATATCTAATTTATATACTGTTTTGCAGGCTATTGTAGTGGTTCTAAGATAGTCTATAGTTTAAGGAACTATATGTTAAAGCCTTAATTGTCTAGGCCGGTGTAGATCCTACGTTTCTTTAGGAGCTTGCGTAAGGAACGTTTATAGCTCTAGTGTACCTTATTCTATGTTTATAGAAGCTATCCTTAAAAGTGTTTTTAGAAGAAGGCAATGGCTTCGTAGCCTTAGTTGTATTTATCGTATGCATACTTATAGAGGAACCTTACAACGTATATAGTGGCCTTTGCTTTACTTAGGTTTTCGAGATTAGGTTATTATTGTATATCCTAGATACCTATATAGGTATACTAATAGTCGTTTTCTAGGATAGGGGTAATATTTAATAGCTTCTCGCGCCTTGTGTTGTCTACGCGGGTAGGGCTAGATAAAGTTATAATATTATACGTAATAGTCTTTACGTGTTTTATCGGCGTAAGGGATTTTCTCACGAAGTTATCTTCTGCGTTAGGGACGTACTATAGGTTAACGTTACTCTTCTTCCTTTAGGAAGCGAGACGGGATTAATAGATAGCTTAGGAGATCTCGAAATAGCGTTAACGCGGTAACGTTATAGATAAAAGAGCTCGTTTAAAGCATAAAGATAACTACCTCTAGGTGTTCCCTCGTAGGGTGTTTTATACTATCGATAGTTGCGGATCTTGTCTCTTCTACCTAGCTATCTGTAATTGACTAAGTCAACCACTAATTAGTATTAGTAGGTCTCTAGGTCGACCTTATAGGGTAAATAGTATA
The DNA here is from genome assembly GCA_012934285.1 of Ophiocordyceps sinensis. NCBI lineage: Eukaryota > Fungi > Ascomycota > Sordariomycetes > Hypocreales > Ophiocordycipitaceae > Ophiocordyceps > Ophiocordyceps sinensis. The sequence goes on along the minus strand of JAAVMX010000002.1, from coordinate 7,107,187 downwards.
GTTGTATTAGGTTGTATTGCTAGCTAAGTAAGGGGAAGCTATCGCGGTAACGTAGCTCCCTCGTACGTGCACGTAATTTTAGGGATCACGTGCATTACGCATGTGCGACTATATCGTCGCACGTAGCTAGCTATTCCTACAACTATAACTATATTACCGGGCTAAAAGAAGGATCCTTTATCCCGCTTTATATTAGCGGTATCCTTTTATCCTTATTATAAGGCTTATGCGAGAGCTTAAAGCTAGGCGAGGATACGATTCAAGCGGCTAGCTATTACGTCTACGTAAAGAAATTCCCTTTTCGCCTATAAGGGGAGAGTTAAAGGTTTAAGACGTATAGGTTCGATGCCGAGATAAAGGTTAAAGCCGTAGTTAGTAAAAAACGGAGAAATACCGGTTATTTTGTTTACTTAATTATTTATTGCGAATTCCGCGAGCGGGAGCTAATCGACTTAATTATTATAAGTTAAATTAATAAAGGCTAAAAGATATTTATTTATCGTAGTATTAACGATTTCGGTCTAACCGTCGGTCTTTAAGTACTATACTAAGCTTAGTTTTAACGTTATTTATAACCGAGTACTAAATTAGAGTCTTGCTATTTACATAGCATTAAATCTCTATTTGCATAGTAAGATAGGTATACCCTTACTCTTTCTATACGTACCCCGCGCGTCTATATCCCGCTACTAAACTTTCCGTATAGGTATATAGTAATAAAAAGGGCCGCGTAAATCGTATATAGCCTTAATTTAGTTAATTTAATAGCTATAGCAGCGCGCGCGCCCTACTACGTGCCCTTAACTACGTGCCCTACTGCGTGCCCTACTGCGTGCCCTACTGCGTGCCCTACTGCGTGCCCTCTGCTATATGTGCGGCTGCGTGCCTTCTGCTGTGTGCGGCTCCTTTATATATGCTTCGTGCCTTACTGCGTGCCCTACTGCGTGCGGCTCCTTAATGTATGCTTCGTGCCCTACTGCGTGCCCTACTGCATGCCCTACTGCGTGCCCTCTACTATATATACGGCTACGTGCCTTCTGCTGCGTGCGGCTCCTTAATGTATGCTTCGTGCCCGGCTGCGTGCCCTACTGTGTGCCCTGCCTACTGCGTGCCCTACTGCGTGCCCTCTACTGCGTGCGCGGCTCCTAAATGTATGCTTTATGCCCGGCTGCGTGCTTTACTACGTGCCCTACTGCGTGTTAGGGTAGCGGTATAGTGTTTTTCGCACGATTTGCGCGGCTCTCTTAATTGCTATATACCGGCATTAGATTTTAGTAGCGGGACATAGGCGCGTGGGGTAGGCGTAGAAAAAGTAGAGATTTAGATATATTACTATACAAATAGAGATTTCGTACTATATAAATAGTAAGACTCCTAAATTATCGCTAAAAATCGGAGATAAACTAAATGCCTTAGTTAGAGATAATAGTATTAGGTGCTTTATATTTACGATAGACTATATAGATAAAGGAATTAACTAATTCCTTTATAGAGAGGCTAAAGATAAGAATAAAACATCTTATTTTAGTAAGCCTATCGACTATTATAGACACGTTCTCGTAAGTCTTTTTATTCTAGGTATACTTAGGAAATATCGTAATATAATTAATTAATATATCGGCCTATAAACGGACCGGTAGAGCGAAGGGTTTTAGGAATCTAAAAGGAGATAAATAAAGGGTTTTAGTCCGAAGATAAAGAGTATAGTATTAATAAACATAGCGGCGAAGTACGAAATTCTTAGCTATTAATAATCCGGTTTAATAGATTAAGCGTTTTTACCCTCCTTAAGTATCCTATTAAGCTATTACCGTAGGATCGATAAACGACTTTAAGGCAGCGATTTAAGGTATTAAGGATAAAAAGCCGGTCGTGGAAAAAGATACGTCCGTTAATTAACTAATATTTAGATATATCGTAATATAGAAGCTTTTAAATATACTTTAGCTAGCGTTAAGCGTATAAATCCTAGAGTATCGCTACTATATCTTAGGCGAGATTATCTTATTAATATGCCTTACGGATAAGCTTATTAAGTGATTTATTAGCTATATTTAATCCGAGGGCGGCGATTATATTAAGGTCTTGCTTTAAGGTATAGGAATCGGCTAATAGTTCTTTTAAGATAGTCGGGTCGACTTTCTCTTTAGGAATAATTACTTAATTACGATAGAAGAGTCAGTCGTTATTTATAGTAGGTAATATATCGCTAAAAAGGTTACTAAAAGCGTTAAGGAGGATTGCCTTATTGCCTAAGCGGTATATAATTATAAAGTTAAACTAAGAAAAGAACTTAGCCTAGCGTACTTATCGTTAATTAAGTTGCTTTATAGATATAAACGTCTTAAGATTCTTATAGTCTATAATAACGTCGAACGCTTTAATAGTTCCTTAGAGTTCTAAGCGCTATTACTTAAGCGCTTTAATAATCGTTAATAACTCTTTATTATAAATCTTATAGTTATACTTAAGGGCAGTATACTTTAACGAGAAAAACGCAATAGGGTAAAGATATCCGTCGTCTCCGATCTATAAAAGGACCCCTCTTAAGGCCTAATTTAAAGCGTTAGTTCTAATAATGATTTTCTTTAAGTAGTTAAAATAGGCTAAGATAGGGGAAATAGTAAAAGTAAGCTTAAGGGTTTTAAACGCGGCAGCTTATTTAAGTCCTTAAGACTAACGAGAATATTTTTTAAGTAGCGTAGTTATTAAAGAGATAATACTAAAGTATACCTTAATAAAACGGCGGTAGAAGTTTATAAACCTAAGAAACTATTAAAGTTCTTTTACTAAAGTTAAGGCATTTTAAGCCGTAATTATATATACCTTCTTAAGGTCTATACTTCTTAAGCAAAGCTTGCTTTACGCTACGAAGAACATAGAATGTGTGTAAGTTGCGGCAAGCCGCTTTGCTTACTTAATATATGTAGTAAGCTTTTTTATTGCAAAGGTCCCCTACTAAAACGAAGTGCGGCGACTGGCTAGCCCTAAATGACACGCTCTTATTAGCTAGAGTCTAAAAATTCGGTGCGCTTATTAGCTATATTTCCCCCGGGGTTAAACCGGCTTAAAAATCCTATACGGCTATTAGCTATCTGTCTAGTAGAGTCTAAACGGCAGTGTTAACTAATAAAATCCTATACGGCTATTAAGTAGGTCTCCTCCCGGGGTTCGACCGTATTTCCTAATATATAACGCGCATTACAATAAGCAGCGCGCATTATAATAAAAAATTCGCGCCCTCGTCACGGCTCGCTCGCCTCCTTATCCCTTATTACGGCTTATATCGTCGCCTCCTACTATCGCTAACTGCTAATAGCTTCTATAGTAGCTACTCCCCCGCCTCCGCCTTCGCCTCTATAACTAGGTGCTAGCCGCGATAACGACCTATATGCTTTACTTAATCGTTATTACAACCGTTGTAACTTATCGAAGCCTTCTAATTAATTTATTAACCTTAAAGACCCGATAAAATAGATAATAAAGTGCCTTCTATATCGCTAGGCATAATCTATTTCTATATACTCTTTTCCCAAACTTCCCTTTCCTCTTTTCCTCCTTTTCTACCTACTAATTGTAAAATAGGCTTAACGGCTCGGCATAGCGACTCGTAGTATACCGGCTTACTATAAGCGAACGTCTAGCAACGTATAGTCGCTTAAGACGTAAAGCCTACGCTCTCCTAGCTTGCCTCGCCTGCCTTCCCTTTACCCTCGCACTAAGTCACCTATTATCCTAATAGGCGGAACATAAAGTTGCGAAATATAAAGCCCGCGCTATTATAATAAGTATAATATAATAAAGCCTAATAATTAATTTATCTATATTAAAGACCTAATAAAGCGGACTACAAAGTGCCTTATATATCGCTAGGGATAATCCACTTCTATATACTCCCTAACCTTTCTATTTCTATCCTTACTAATTATATAATATAGGCTTAACGCTTCGGCATAGCGATTCGCAGTCTCTTTCGACGTAGTATTCGCTCGTAGGATAGCCCGGGCCGCGCTTAAGCACACGCCCGCTAGGCTAATAATAGCCGTTATTATAGGGTCTAGCGACGCGTAGGTAAAGAGCCTTTACTAACACTAAGCATAACGCAGCTGCTCTCTTTAGCTAAGCCTTCCTCTTAGCTACTAGCTCCGCTAACCTCGCTAGCGCCCTCGTTATAATAACCTCCCCCGTCCTCGCCTCCGGCCTTAATATAACAACCTCCCCCGTCGCCTCTTTACTAGCTAGACTTTATAGGTAATCTCGATATACCTGCTATATCTCCTTCTAACTAAGACCTTATAGGTTAGTAGAATAACTATCTTAATGCCGATATCCTTAAATACTACAACCGCTATAAGGAATCCTAGTTTAGTATATAGCTTATAGCTTCTATCTGCTAATACTATCGTCGTTTAGATAGTAAGATATAGGATAGTTAGCCTTACTATAAGGGTCTAGACCCTAGTGTTGTTATCTAGTGCACGTGACTAGATTGCGTGTATTTAGGTAGTCTACGCCGGCGAGGGCTACGCCCGTACTCTCTTTCCTTTCCCCCTCTATAGTATTATTCTACCTCTTTCTAGGACCTCCTTTATGCCTACTCGGACTAACCCCGTTATATAATAATACTATTACTTTATTAATCCGTAGCTACGCCTACTATACGCCGCCTCCGTACCGTCGGAACGCGCCGCCTAGAGTCTTCTCTTCGATGCTTAATATAAGGATGAATTAAGCTGCCCTTTAGCTATTGCCTTAATCGCTAGTGCGATTTTTCGACCCCGCACTAATAAGAACGCGCTAACGCGCTAATGTCAGCTTATGCGAATTTTTCGACCCTGTACCTACGAATGCGCCTTTAATCGGCTTTTCCTACCCTACTCGCAGCCGTTAATTACCTGCCTATAGCGAGACCTTTTTGCCTTTCTTTTCCTTTATTAACTTCCCCTTCGGGAGGGAGGACTTTGCCGTCTCCGCTTTAAGGGCTACGGGAAGAGCCTATATATAGGAGCCTTAGGTGCGTCGAGCTAACGATATACGTTATTAACGCTAAAAGCTCCCCCTTCTTCGGCTTTAGTACGAGCAATACCGAAAGGCACGACTTTCGAGACGGTAGTAAGGCGCAGTTATAACTACGGAACACATAGATCACGCACGAAGAAGCACGTATACGAACGAGCTCCGGATTAACCGAAGGAATAGTAGCACGTCTACGAGCGGGATACGACCGGACGATTTAAGTAATAAATATTAGGAATGCTTCCGCCGGCAGCCGGCGGCGACATCGGGAGGCTATATAAGGGAAGCCATGCCCGTGCCCTAAGGGCCGTAGAGAACGGACGGAGCCCGTATAGCCTCGTGCGGGAAGAACAACGGGTGATAGCGGCTATAGTAGCGCCTAAAGACGAAGTCGTCGCTATAGGGCGAGTCTCTAAGAGCACCTAGGCGTACGAAGCGCACAAGCCGGAAAGGAAAAACCGGCCCTACTTAAAGTAGTCCTTAAGTTATTTATAGCAAGCAGCTTACCCTCGTTCTTATAAGCTAATAACGGCCTAGCTAATGTTTATTATAATAAAGGAGTCGGGAAGGTTATATCCGCGTTTATAGGAGCTGCGTGCCGCTCTAGAGGGGATTTTCGGTGCAATTCGTATATGTGTTTTCGGCTATACGTTTCGGTATAGGTTTCGCCTTAACTACGTGGTCCGTACGTAACGTCCGTCGCGCGTTAGGGTACGGCTTTAGGTGTCTCGGAAGGTAGCTCTAAAAGAGCCGGGCGGGGCGGGGGGCTAATATAAGGGTCTAGACCCTAGTGTTGTTATCTAGTACACGTGACTAGATTGCGTGTATTTAGGTAGTCCGCGCCGGCGAGGGCTACGCCCGTACTCTCTTCCCTTTCCCCCTCTATAGTATTATTCTACCTCTTTCTAAGACCTCCTCTATGCCTACTCGGACTAACCCTATTACACTTACTTCTTTTTAGAAGAGAAAAACCTTAACTTTAGCAGCGTCCTAAAGCATCTTCTAGAGCTCTTATAAGTCGAAGAGATACTTATTGCCCGGGTCTATATATATATCTAGGTCTTTTAGTATCGTAGTCAGCAATATAAATATAGCGGCTATATTATTAACTTCCTACGAGATATTAGCTATATATATATATAGCTTCCGCTTCTACCGCGTGACTTAGATATTATTATCCTACGACTACGGAAATTAATAGACTAGCCCTATCTTATTCGATAGTTTAGACGTTAATTCCGGGTTTAATAAGCTAATATCCGTGCCTAGCTTATATATCTTTAGCTTAATTATCCTAGCTACCGTAATATTATCATCGACGAGGACTATATTAGCTAACTACCTATTAACGGTAACGTTAGTGACTAGCTACTTAGCGAGGCAGGCGACTTTAGCGACGCTACGTATAACGCCGCGTATCTTAACCTTAATGCTGCTTAAATCGCTAAGGCTGCCGATATTAATAATTACGATACCGCGGCTGTCTTAAACTTTATTATAGCCTAGCCGGACCTTAAGCGTTTACGGGCTTAGCTTAAGGGTTAGGTTATACCCGAATAGGTCCCTTTACGCGAGCAATAGCCGTACATCTAGATGCTAGATATACGATCTACTCCTCTTAACGAGTTTAATCGCTTATAGCCTCTCCTATCTCTCGCCTTTCTAACCCTTTACCCTACCGGGCAGGGAGACTATATAGCCCCTCGTTAAAGAATAATTCGGTATAGCGAGTATATCGAATACGCCTTAAAGTGCTACGACAGCCGTTTTACTAGGCACCTACGCTTTCGTTATATTAGCTTTAATACGCTTATGCGTTAGTAAGTTAATTCTCGAAGCTCTTTTTACATTAAGAGGTTACGGTCCTATCGCTTAGTGGAAATTAAGGAGCTACGCGCCGCTTTTAGCGAGGATACCCCCGATTCTTAAGCTCTACTTAATTCTATTATTCGCTTCTCTAGCAGCGTAAGAGGCACGCGGGCTTACTAAGGTAGCTAGAGACATTACCTTAAGGCTATAGTTTATAGCCTAAGCTGCCTAAGAGTATTCCTAACGTTCTCGGCCGCCGATTTATATTAGGATAGCCTATAAAGGCATATGCCGTTATATTACGAATAGTATAAGGCCGACGCTTAAGGTAAGGCTATAATCGCGTTTAGGAACTTACGAGAGAATCTATATATTACCGCCTACTATTTCTATAGCCGATTTACCTCCTTCCTTAAGCTCGTCTTAACGCCTAAATTTAATATTATAGACTATTAGTTTCGGTATAAGTAGTAGGCTTATAGGAGCACCTATATACATAGTCTCTACTAGGTTAATAAAAGCCCGCCGCTTAATATATCTACCGATTCTACTTAAGAGGATTTTGCTTACTTTTAAGGCAAATATATCTCTGCCTTTAACCTAAAGCTATAACGAGTAATATAGTAAGGGGAGGCGAACCCTCTAGTAGTAGTTCGCCTTAGGTTTAACTTCTAATTCCTCTCCGAGGTTATTAACCGAGTGTAACGTTACCGCTATAACGAGGCGTATTGCCTACGCTTTCGCCGTCTCTTAGATAGATCTCGATCTAATTCGAAGAGTTGCCGTTTCTATTTCCTACGTGCGTGCTACGCAGACGCCTATATCGCTAAAGATCTCAATCTATAATACTTTATATTCGATAGCGTCCGGAACGACCCTCTTCTTAACAACTATAATCCTACCTTAGCTATTAGCTAGCTAGCGAATTACGATATATCCCTTTATACCTCTATATATACCGTTATTAATTATGTTAGGAAGTACTGCTTAAAGGGTAAGACGCAGTTAGAAAGCTACCGTAATATTGCCTAGGCTATCCTGCCTAAGACTAATATACAATAGGGCCTTATAAGCTTTATTAATAAGTTTATAAATAAGCTTACTATAGAGCGTAATTAGTCTATAATAGAAGTTAGTCACCTATTGCTAAACGTACCGCTTTAAAAAGGCATAAGGGCTTTTTAGTCTATTAATTACCGCCCCCCTAAGCTTTAGTAGTAGGCGGATATTATTAATGCGATAGAGGGTATAGACAAGGTTCGCATATCTCGCAACGTCTATTAGAAATACCTTATATAGGACGACGAATAGGCTAATTTAACCTTCTTCGAACTATTAGCTAAGTTCGACTTTACGCGTACTCTTTAGCGACCCTTTCTTTAGGCGGCCGATCGTATCTTAAACTACTTTCCTCGCTATAAGCCTTAATAAGGGCACGACTAATACTAGGACTTTTGCCGGGTTAAGTTAACTCTTTACTATCTTTATCGATATGCCTAAGAGGTTAAGGAGGTTAAGGGCATTATGTTTAAGATATTCTCTAAGGCATATAAATATTGCCTCTCTATCTATAGCAACGCTTATCCCGATAATTACTATAGTAACCTTCCCTCCCTTATTTAAGACGAATTTAAGGATAACCCTTAGAATAATAAAGACATTACGGCCGGGGAGTAAGAGGAACTTACTGCTTTACTAGTATATCGTAGCCTTAATATAGAAGACATTAAGTTACTTAGAAATCGCGACCTTAATCTTTAGCACGATTAGCAGCCTTATGTTAGCAAATATCCCGACTTAAAGGCATAGGGGAAGGACTACTAGAAGCTAATTAAATCATAGTATGCCTTTACTAATAAGCAAGATAATAATATATCTAATAATATCTTTGCTCGTCTTAACGTTAAGCAACGCATAGTTTTCGACCTCTTTACTTAACACCTAAAATAAGCCCTCGACCCTAACGAGTAAGACCTAGCGCCCCTTCTTATATAAGTAGATAGGCAAGGCGGTATAGGCAAGTCCTTTATAATTTACGCCCTCTATGCACGGTTAAAGCAGCTCTCCCTAGGCTGCTTCGCACGAGCGGCGCCTACGGGTATTACTACTAACGTAATTAACGGCGTAACTTTATACTCCCTACTACACCTACCTATCTTTAAGACTCTTAAAGAAGTGCCTCTATTACGCACTATAGAGCTTAGTAACCTTTAGTCCTAGCTACGCCTTATACGTTACCTTATTATCGACGAGAAGTTAATAATTAGCCTACGAACCTTTTCTTATATCGATTCCCGCCTCCGATAGATCTTCCCGGAGCATTAAGACGAGTTCTTCGGTAGCCGTAGCGTTCTTATGCTTAGTAACTTCTATTAGCTCCCGCCCGTAATAGAAAAGCCGCTCTTTACTACGGCGGCTTTTATAGCGCTACCTAAGATTTATAGACGCAACGCCTACTACGCCTTTAATAAGACTATTATATTATAGTAGGTCTTACGGCAGTAAGGTAATAACTAAGCTCCTTTCCGGATAGCTCTTTAGGCCCTACGTATTAATGCCCTTTCTATTAACGACTAAAAGCTGCTCTATACCCGCGTGTAGGAAAACCTACTACTTAAGGAGGTAGCTTACTTTAATAGGGCGGTCTATATCTACTCTACTAATACATAGGTCTGCGACTTTAATATAGACTATATAAAACGCCTTAGCTCGCTATATATCTAGGTTTAAGCGACTAATATCGGACCTAACGTATTATAAGCCGACTCTATTACTGCCGGCAACCTTTATAACTATCTGCCTATCTATATTAATACTAGGGTAATATTAATAGCGAATATCTAAACCCCTCCTAGCCTTATTAATAGTGCCTTAAGGACTGTCTACGACTTCGCTTAGAATGCTAATATAGACGACCCTTAAGCGCACCTACCCTTTATTATTTAAGTCCGCTTTAATCGCTATATAAGTCCGCCTTACTTCGACGACTTAGAGCTAGCGACTATTATACCTATCTTTCGGATAACGCGAGACTTCTTTAAGGGCGGCGCCTCTTGCTATCGCACTTAGTTCCCCCTAACGATTACGTATACTATTACTATTTATAAGGCATAAGGTGCTACGCTTAAGTAGGTTATAGCGGATATATCCTATCGCGATTTTTAGTCTAGCCTTACTTACGTAGCTATCTTACGGGCTAAAACGCTACGTAGCATTATATTTAATACTTACTTTAACCTTAATGATATTATTCGAGGTAGTAACGTCTCTATGCTAGTATAGGAGGCTAATGCTATTCGCTATGCTAGTTAGGTTATAAGGTAATAAGGAAGAAGGGTTATTAAAGAATAGCTATAGTAAGTAAATAAACTACACGCACTATATCTATTATTGGTTGTATTGCTTCGTTGCGCGCTTGCTAATGCGTGGCTTCGTTCCGTGCCTGCCGTACCGTGCCGTGCCTGCTGCTCCGTGCCGTGCCTACTGCTCTATGCCGTGCCTGCTGCTTTGTGCCCTGCCTACTGCTCCGTGCCGTGCCTGCTGCTCCGTGCCTGCTATTGCGTTCGTTGCTTCGTTACGCGCCTACTATTATACTGCTTCGTTGCTTTATTACGCGCCTGCTATTATACTGCTTCGTTGCTTCGTTACGCGGCTACTATTATACTGCTTCGTTGCTTTATTACACGCCTGCTATTATACTGCTTCGTTGCTTTATTACGCGCCTACTATTATTATCCTATATTGCTTCGTTACGCGCCGCGACTGCCTATAATAGGGTTATAAAGGGGTATTATAATTGCAATTGCAATAACCCGAGAATATAGGATCGTACTTATTATAGTATTAGGTTATATTATATATTATCCTACGTGACCTCTATATCGTATATATAGATATTTAGATCTAGTCTATAGCTATATCCCTTTATAGATTAATAATAATTATATACCTACCTTAAGCTCGTTCTCTTATAGTTTAATCTACTATTTTATCCTATTGCCTTTAATTAATAATCTCGCTATCTTACCCCTTTCTTTTCTAATCTCCCCTCTTCGCGACGTAAGTCCGCCTTCTCGCCGGACCCCTTCGACTAAGTTTTCCTCGATTATTAGAATTTTCCTAGTGTAAATACGCCGTCTCGACGCGAATTATATAGATTTCCCTCCTTACCCTTCCTATACCTTTACCCTATCCTATTGCCCTATAATCTACGATAACCGACTATATAAAGGCCGATCCTCCGTCCGCTACCCCGGCCGTTACCCCGCCGGCTCCTACCGACCTAGAGCCTTAGACCGAGTACGTTTCCTACTACCCTCGCCTCGCCGCCCTTCTTTAAGCCTAACGGCCTATATTCAGCACGTTCGCCTATATTTAGGCTAACGCTACTTACGACTTCCGCGCCCTTTAGATTAATGCCTTTGCTTACCTTAATAATGCTTACGTTAAGTTAGATATAAGAGTACTCGTCGCTTAAGAGCACGCAGCCGTTGCCTAAAAGCACGCTACCGATCTCTAGCGTTAGCTTAACCGCGCTACGTCCTCTCTCCTCGTCTTAACCGAACGCAATACGGCTCGGGACTAGGCCCTTGCCCCCGCCCCCGCCCTTACCCCTACCCGTTCCTATATAGCCGACCTTAAGAGGTTCGCCGGCGACTCTAGCACCTAGAAGCAACGTTAGGAGGCTTTCCGGACCTAGCGCAACGGCCTTACTATTAAGCTCCGTTAGGACGCCGCCTTATACCCTATAGAGTAGGATCGTATTCTCTACGCGGCTAGCCGACTTACCGGCCGGGCCGCCTCTATTATCGCTAGCGTTCCTTAGGACGTCCTCGATAATAAGTCTTTCGCTAATTAGTAGTATACTACTATTAAAGCCTTTACCGACGACCTTAGCCTAGTTTTTAGTGCTAATTTTACCTACGCTTAGTCGGAGGCCGACTTTAACGCCTTATTAATAAAGAATATCTTTTAGCCGGACTTCTATTCGAAGTTTACCTAGCTTTAAGCCGACTTATCGTTCGACGGCACTGCTTACGTCGCCTACCTTTATTTAAAGGTCTTTATCGAACTTACTAACGCCGCCGCTTTATAAGTCGAGTGCCCGGCCTATAACGACTTTACGGCTTAGGCTAAGATATATCCTACGCTTTAGGATAACTAGCAGTATATTAAGGCCCGTTCTTAACTCTAGCCGCTTTATAACCCCGCTCGCATTAGCCCTACCTCGCCCGCCTTACCCGCGTCCCTTACCGGTAACCTAATATAGCTCGACGTATTCCGGGCCCGGATTACTAACGCTAAGAAGCAATAGCGGTTTAAGAACCGTCTTTGCCTCTACTACGCTTAGCCGGCTACCGCTACTTATACCGCCCGGACCTACCTTAATAAGGGTATTAGTGCTAATTCCGGCGCTAACCCTAGCGCTAGTCCCGGCGCTAGTTCCGGCTCTAGCCGCGGCTATAGCTATAGTAGCGGTACGTCTACCCCGCGCCTGCTTAAACCCCCTCCCCCCCGCTATTAGGTTCGCGCTATTAAGTAAGGCTTTATCGAAGGCGAAGTAAACGACCTCCCCGCCTCTTCCCCGTTATTAGGAAATACGTAGCTCCCTCGCCTTATCGCGCGATAAAGCTCTTAGTGTCTAAGTTAATAGCTTCGTTCGACACTAAGGAGGATCTTTACCTCCCTACGGGAATATAACCGCGTGCTTTACTTATGCCTTTATCCCTTATGTCCGCCGATGTTATTATAAGTGCTTTAATCGACTCCGGCTATTCTAGATACGCCTTTATATACGCTTAAACCGCGTACTACCTTACCCTTCCTATCCGCTAGCTCTAATTCCTACGCCGGCTTTCTCTCGCCGATAGTAGCGACTATAAGTCTAGCTCTATTACTTATTACGCTTTTTCGGTCTCCCGGATTAGCGCCTATACTAAGTCTATCTGCTTCTTTCTTACGAAGCTTAGCTATAAGGTTATTCTTAGCCTCCCTTAGCTACGCCGGTATAACCGTATTATTAGCTAGCGTAGTAACTCCCTCTCCTTTTAGTCCCCCTTTTATCTAGCCTCTTGCCTCTCGGACTATTAGCCTTATCTTATCCCGGGCCTCTCGGCTACCTTTGCCCGCTTTACCCGCCTTATTTTAGCTCCCCCCGCCTTTATTTTAGAGGGAATATAATTAATAAATATAATTCGTTTCCCCCCGCTCCCTCCGTCGAAGACTTTAACGACGAGGGCGAACCCTTTACCGCCCCTTCCGTCGAAGACTCTAACGACGAAGGCGAACCCGCCGCCGCTATGATTTTTATTCCTACCGCTGCGATCCTTATTCCCGCCCGTCTAGCCTTAGCCTATTATCTAGACTTTATCCGTTCCGTCCGCTTTAGCGACGTTCTTAAGTTTATTCCTTTATCCTTTAGCCTATCCTTCTCTACGTTTTTTAAGGATACTCTCGACGTAGGTAAACCCGCTTATTTAGACTCCTCCCGCTAGGTTAACGACGCCGACTCTAACTCCGGCTACGACTCCGACTCCCTAGCTACCTTCTACCCTCGCCGCTACGTTCGACCTCCTTACCCCTATCCCGTCTATAAGACCGCTAGCTACCGCCGCCTTATATTACGGCCGAGTCGTAAGACTATTAGACCCCGGCTTTTCCGCTTCTCGTCCCTTAACGACTTAGCGTTTAACGTCCGGATGCTTAACGTCGACGCGATAGTAATATTCTACTAGTAGCCTAAAGTCTAGACTTCTTAGACCTTAATTAAGGCCTTTACCGCCGAGCCTTTACCTACTAAGCCCCTGCTACCTATCGACTAGGATATCCCTAAGGACCTCTATTAGGCCGTTTTAATTAGATATATAGATACCGAGGACGCGAAAGCCTGCCTTAACCCCCGTCTTTATAACTTTATCGACGATTCCCTCGATAAGATCTATCTTAATAAGATTTCCCCTAACGATATCGCTAAGTTCTTTAAGAAGTAAGAGAAGGTCCTTTATACGCTTAACGAGCTTTAGGCTAAGGTCCTTAAGGAGCTCTACTATATAATTTATTTATAGCTTAAGAGCGAGGCCGATAAGCTCGCCTTTTACCGTACTATTAATACTTAAATTAACCTTAAAGAGGAAATATAACCTCCTTATACCCGCCCTCGCCCCTTTAGCGAAGCCGAGAACTAGATCGTCCGCGCGTACGTTAACGAGCAGCTTAGGAAAGGCATTATCCGCCGCTCTACCTCCCTTACTACTGCTTTTATTATGCTCGCCTATAAGCCGGGCGGGGGCGTCCGTTTTTATATTAACTATCGCGGCTTAAATAAGGCTACGATTAAAAACCGTTTCCCTTTACCCTTTATCTACGATACTCTCGCCTATATCCGAAAGGCAAAACTTTTTACTAAGATCGACGTTATCGCGGTATTTAATCGCCTTCGCATTGCCGAAGGATATACATAAAAGACTACGTTCGTTATATAGTACGGGCTTTTTAAGTATTATATTACCCCCTTTAGCCTTACCGCCGCTTTATCCTACTTCTAGAGTTTTATTAATATAGCCTTTTACGGCATCTTTAATAAGTTTTGCTTTACCTATCTAAACGACGTCTTAATCTTCTTTAAGACGCGGGAGGAGCACTAGGCCTACGTTAACGCGGTTCTTAAGCGCCTTAATGCCGCCGGCCTTTAGCTTAACGTAGATAAGTATAACTTCTACGTTACTAAAACTAAGTACCTTAGCCTAATTATCTTAGATAAAGGCATTCGCATAAATCTTAATAAGGTTCGTATAGTCTTAGACTAGCTTGCCCCCTCTTTTATTAAAGACCTCTAGCGCTTCTTAAGATTCGCTAATTTTTATCGGCGTTTTATTCGCGGCTTTTCTAAGCTCGCGAACCTTCTAAACGCCCTTACTAAGAACTCTACCCCTTAGATCTAGTCTCCCGCCTACGCCTACGCCTTTAAAGCCTTTAAGCACGCCTTTACTACCGCCTTAGTCCTTATATACTTTAACCCCTATCGTAAGACTATAGTTTAAATAGATACTTCCGACTAAGCCGCTAAGGGTATGCTAATATAGCTCCTCGACGATAGTCGTTACTATCTAGTTGCCTTCTTTTCGTTAAAGCACTCCGCTTAAGAGTGTAATTACGAGATCTACGATAAAGAACTCCTCGCGATTATAAAATCTCTCGAAGAGTAGCGCCTTAAGCTCGAGGGCCTATATAAGTTTAAGATAGCCTTAGACTATAAGAATCTTTAGTATTTTATAACCACGAAGCTCCTTAACTAGCGATAGGCCCGCTAAGCCGAATTCTTTAGTCGTTTTAATTTTAAGATCGTCTTTTAGCCCGGCTCTTAAGCTATTCTCCCCGACGCCTTTAGCCGCTTGCCTAGCTCCCGCCCTCTCTCCCTTACCGACCGAGCCGACGAGAGGATTAACTACCGATATTAGGTTATCCTCCTTAAGTCTAAGGTTAATGCCTCCCTTTATCCTAATACTACTACCGCCCTTAATACCGTTAGGGATTCTAATTCGTTTATAAATATAATTTATAAATATAATTCCGACTGCCTTAACCTCTACGCCTTTAACGACTTTAAGCTAATCGATAATCTTATCGACCGGGCTTATTCCTCCTCCCCGCTTATCTCCGCTATCCGCGTAGCTCTTTAGTCCTTTTAGCCCCGCTAGCCTTACCCCCTTTAAGCCCCCCTCCGCTCGATCCCTAAGACCGCTCTCTCCGAGGTCTAAGGCCGGTTCTATTTCTAAGACCGGCTCTTTATTCCCCTTAACGACGCCTTAATTCTTTAGATCCTCGTCCGCGCTTATACCTCCCCCTTTGCCGGCTACCTTAGACGTATAAAGACCGCTAGCCTCTACCGCCGGTCCTATATCTAGCCCGGTATATATAAGTTTATTTCTAGCTTTATATAGAACTATTATACGTGCCTACGCGCTAAATCCCCTCGTTCCTCCCCTTAAGGCCTACTCTAGCCCTTAAGTATTCCCTTCGCCCTATAGACCGATATATCCGTCGATTTTATTACCGACCTCCCTATCTACCGCCGTAACGGCGTTAAGTTTTCTAATATCCTCGTTATCGTCGACTACCTTACGAAGATACGCTACTACGTCCTAATACCTTTAATAACTATTAAAGATATTATTAACGCGTTCGTTTCCTATGTTTAGTCCCTCTATAATACCCTAGCCTTTATTATTAGCGACTATAGCACTTAGTTTATTTCGGCTTTCTAGTAGTAGCTTAATCGTCGCTTTAGTTACCGCCTTTACCTTAGCTCCGCCTACTACCCTTAGACTAACGGTTAGATTAAGATCGCGAACGCTTAGATAGAGGTTTACCTTCGTTATTTTACTACCTTCCTTTAGGACGATTAAGTCGACCTCTTCCCCTTCGCTAAGTTTACTATTAATAATTAGGTCTTTAAATCTACCGGCCTCTCCCCTTTCTTCGCTAACTATAGCTTGTACCTAAAGCTTAGCACTAAGCCCTTTAGTCCCCCTTTACCCGGTATAACCCCCTAGCAGCGGAAGGAATACCTCCGCGGTAACGCGCTTGCTTCCTATCTTTAGCGTATCTTTAACTTCCTCCGCGATATAATCGAGGATGCCTAGGCTATTTAGGCTCGCTACGCAAACGCCCGGCGGACTCCCGCCCTAGCGTACTAGCCCGGCGATATAGTATTCCTTAGCACCCGCTAGATCTAGACCCTCCGCCCTATAAAGAAGCTCGACTATAAGCGGGAGGGCCTATATAAAGTCCTTAAGGTATATAAGACAGCGTGCCTTCTTCGCCTCCCTAAGAGCAGCCGCCTTTACCCTATTTTTTATTACTCCCTCTTTACTAAGACCTAAAAGCCCCTTTTGCCTAGCTAGTCGGAGCTTAACGTCCGGCCCGCCGATAACGGCGTTCTCCTTTCCCTCAGCGATAACGACGGCGATAACGCGTACCTTAAGTAGGAGTTTTCTTCTATCCTTACGTAACGCTAGTACGCCTCCGGGAAGATTAAGTATCGCGTTTAATAGCGTTATAGCCCCCCTACGTAAGAGGACTCCTCCTACCTTAACGGCTGCTAGAACGACCTTAAGGCTTTTTACGCCCTTAACCCGACTAAGCCTAAACCGGCCTTTTACATAGCCTTCCTTATATCTTCCCCTTTGCCTAAGTGATAATAAGTATAATTTATTAATATAATTTAAGTTATAACGGCACGCGTTAGTTTCTTAGTTTTACCCTTTATTTCTTTCTATTCCTCTCTCGTTCTATATTAGGCCCGCTTTTAGGACTAATTAACATAGATTTCCTTCGTTTTTATTAGCCTATTAACCCTTTTAGGCGTTTAAGTCGAACGCCGATTTAAGGGGGATATACTATTATAGTGTTAGGTTATATCACATATTATCCTACGTGACCTCTATATCGTATATATAGACATTTAGATCTAGTCTATAGCTATGTCCCTTCGTCGATTAACAATAATTATATACCCCCCCTAAGCTCGTTCTCTTATAGTACTAATAGCATATCGGTAGGGCGTTAACCCTTTAAAAACCGGAAGTAGATAGGTAATAGCCTCTGCCTTAAGGTCCTATATTTCGAAAGGTTAAAGCATAGTGCTTACTACCTATTCGGTCTTTAGTCTAAGTCTGTATTCGTATAGCTAGCTAAAGAGAAAAAACTCGAGGGTTTCTTTCGCTTAGGCGTCTACTATAATAGTAAGCCGGGCGTCTAGGTTAATTAATCTAGCCCGTAGAAATTAGTATCCGTTTAAGCTTAAGTTTTTGCTTATTTACCTTTTTAGTATTATTCCTTCCTTCGTTACGGCGTTAAATAACTTTCTGTTTCGGTAGCCGAAAATGCGTAGAGTGTGCAACTCGTAATAATAACGCGTGGCCTTGTCTTAGCCTTGTATTTAATCACGCGTAGGGGCCCGCGCGCGGGGTAAATAAATACGTATAACAAGCCCCGCTTTTGTTAAGGCTTAGGGTTCGAATCCCGCTTGTAGCTAAAAAAAAGGTGCCCTAGCTATAGCAAAAAATTAAAGGTCCCCCAGCTATAGCAAAGCTTTGCTTATAGATGTGCCTTACGGCATACTCGTATTTTACTAAATATCGAAATAATTAGTCTAAGGTACTTAATTTTTATTATATAAAATACTAACTTCCTAATATCAATCTAAAGCCCTATATTGTCTAAGCGTTAGATAACTATTCGCATATAGTTCTTATAATCTGCCTTAGTCTTTAAAAAGACTAAGACGTCGTTAAGAGATATTATATTGAAATTATCGAAGGTATTATAAAGCATGTAATTAATATAGTTTTAAAAAGTCGACGGTACGTTATAAAGGCCGAAAGGGGTAACTAATATCTCGAAAAGTCCGAAACGTATAATAAACGCCGTAAGCTACTTATAACCCTTAGCGATTTAGATATAATTAAACGCAGTAATTATATCTAGCTTTATATAAAATATAGCGTCGTAGAGAGAATCTAGCGTTTCGCGGATTAAAGGTAAGGGATATAGATTTTAAACTATAACCTAATTTAAACCTTAATAGTTATAATAGATATAGATACTACCGCCCGGCTTATAGGCGAGGATTAGCGGTGCTATAACTAGAAAAAAAAAGCTCTTAAATAAACCCTTTATTAAGTATATTATAAATCTACTTCTTAATATAGCGGAGTTCTTTAAGTAATATAGGCAGATTCCTATAGAATAGAGCTTATTTATTAAGTATAAGTTCGATCTTATAATCCTAAGGGCGGTATAAGGGGAGCTCGTTCGTATTCTTCGGAAGGAAATAAGGAAGCTTATCCTAAAACTCTTTCGGGAGTTTCTTTAGGATATCTACCTATATAACTTTAGGCTTTACTTAAAAGAACTTTTCTATATCGTCTTTATTAACCCTCCGGAATAAAGGTTTAGAATTAGCTATACCCTAAAGGTTAGCTTAAAGGAAGTTATAAAAGCGTTTTAAAAAGGCGGTCTAAGCTACCTCTATTATATAGTCCCCGGTAATAATATATTAAAAAGAGGTTTTAGATAGTTCTAAGACTTTAACTAAGCCTACTAAGAGTTTGTTAAAGAGTCGTAGATTTTCGCCCTCCTCGACTAGCTTAGCTAGTTTAGACATACTAATTCGCATCGCTTAAATACTATCTTATTTCTAGAATTAAATAAAGTTAACTACGCTTATATAGCGGATATCGTTTATATCTAAGGGTATTTAATCTTCCTATCGTATACGCTTACGGGGGCGTCTCGTCCGGCCCTATCGGGCGGGAATATAGCGGCGGCCGGCGGTAAGACGAATAAAGAGTAGGCGGGTTACTAAAATAGACTATAGCGGAGTAGTCTTAAAGGCTTAGGTCTTAAGGGAGTTTAAGGAGCTAATTAGGGATATTAAGCAAGCGGTATCCTAAGCGAATAGCTATATCCTATATAAAGGGTGCCGAATCGGTTAGCTAGGGTTTAAATAGTATAGTACCGGCTTAGGTAGGCATTCCTCGGTAGACGAGTCTATAGGTTTTAAGTAAGGTATATAATATCCGGGTAGGATAGTCTACTCCTTTAGAATATCGATCTCTTCCTATAGAAAGAGAGGTTCTAGCACGTCCTTTACTATTATAAGCACCTTTAATTTTAAGGTAATCGTCGGAGTAGTCTAAATCTCTATAACGTTAGAAAAATACACCTTTCGGCGTAATTAGTGCCCTTTAGACGCGGAAGTAATAAGAGTCTTAGGGTCTCCCCTATCCTCGACTATAACGCTTAGAGGCAGGCAGTATCTTATATAGTAGGGGGAATTAAAGCGGACTTAAAGAGATTTCTAAAGCATAGTTAGTTCGTATTCCTAAAGCTAAGGGATGCCTAGGATAACCGGGGTAAAAGGGGATAGGTTCGTAATGAAGAAGAGTATTATAGAACTACTAATCTAGGTTCCTAGTTTACTTTCTTCTTTCTATATCGAACGCTGATTAGTCGGGTCCTCGACATTTAGGTAATAGCAATTAGTAGAAGAGAGGTTCTAAGGCTAAAACAGCCTATAAGAAAGGATTAGAAGCTCTAAAATAATGTAAATCACTAAGAATAATAGCTCTTGTCTTTTCTAATAAGGAGGGCTAACTAGTCTCTATATATAGGGAAATCCCTCGGACGAAAATAGCCGCGTAGACCTAAGGAAAAGAGGTAAAAGAAAGAGTCGGACGGAGTCGCCGGTCGGAAGCGCGGGTCGTAAACAATAAATCGTATCCGTACGATAAATAGTTATATAGTTAGCAAATAACTAAACCAATAACGCAATAGTCTATTAGAAGGACTAGTGAATTCTACGGTAGAAGCTAAAGAAGAGAATTAGAATTCTACGGTAGAAGACCGTAGAAGGGAAGAGATTTTATAGGTAAAGACTATATAAATAACCGTAAAATCACTATAAAATCACGGTGAAATATAACCGTAGAAAGGTAGGTAAATGCGCTTATAGAAGTATAGGGTAAATAACCGTAGAAGTCTATAGAATTCTATAGTAGAATCTAAGGAAGAACCGGGGATTTCCCGATGGAAACTAATAAAGGAAGACGGTAATGTTAATATACCCCCCTAGCTGGAAGGAAAACACCTTCCGGCTAATTAAAATTATTATCGACTTCTTCTTAGATCCTAGAAGAAATATCCGTAAGTCGAAGTTAGCAAAAGAACGTTTAGAAACGTTATTATAAAAGCAATTTAGTTAATATATCCGTAACTATCTAATTAGAAGGGATATACTTAATGTTAAAAGTATTACGTAAGAATTCCTATTAGGCCTAGCAGTTGTAAATTTTAACGTGCTTTAAGGCGGTCTAAATCTTTAGAATCTCAGTAGAAACTAAGCGGATTATCTAAGTGTTATTATACTAAATAGTAGGAATAGGAAGATCTAGCTATAAAGAAATATCGTTAAACAAACGAAGAATAGAAATTTGTTCTTTCGCGGTAGAAGAGACTATAAGAAGTTCGGCTTTAGTAAAAGAAATAGTAACCGTAGATTGTTTCTAAGCATTCTACGCGATTAGACCGTTAAATAGGCTAATAAAATAGCCTTTAGAAGAATAATAAGTGTTTAGGTCGTCGGCATAAGCGGTATTAAAAGCTATAACGAGTTCTTACT
Organism: Ophiocordyceps sinensis; assembly: GCA_012934285.1. Classification (NCBI taxonomy): domain Eukaryota; kingdom Fungi; phylum Ascomycota; class Sordariomycetes; order Hypocreales; family Ophiocordycipitaceae; genus Ophiocordyceps; species Ophiocordyceps sinensis. Next base: position 7,086,180 of record JAAVMX010000002.1, on the reverse strand, counting down.
CGTCTATATCCGAAAACTTAATCGTAAGGAAACGCGATTCGTATAAGTAAGTTACTAAGCTCTTTACGAGCTTAATATAGAGCGTAGACGGGTTCTATATATGCTTTACTATAGAATTTAACGATTTTACGGCGTTAAGACGGGTAGAAATAGTCGCGTAATTATAAGAACCGACTAATGACTAAAAGTAGTAGATTTCGTTATCTATAGCCTAACCTTAGTGTTTCTTTAGTCTTTCTAAAAGTAGGAATAGATAAAGGGTCGAAATAGGCCGTAGAACTATAAAAGTAGGGATTAAACTAAACTTAGAAGCAATATTATTTAAGTAAACGTCTTAGTATAACTATAGCTTTTGCTACTTACGGTCCCGGATAATCCTTATCCTAAGGAAATAGGTAAGCTCTCCGCGGTCTATAACTATATACTTTTGCCTAAAGCGATAGATAAAATCGTAAGTAGCCTTATAGTGCTCTCTACGGGAAAGGATAATAATATTATCTATAATGTAGGAATAAGGGATATCCGTTCTTTAGGCACGGTTGCAATCCACGTGATTAAATGGATTACGTGTGGGCAACGCCTAAACGGATGCGCTATTAACTATACGATGCATCGTATGCATCGGGGACCCTAGTGATAGCGTTACTAACTCGGCCGCCCTTGCGATGATTAAGTTATTAACTTAATCGCCCTTATAGGCACAGCCCCGACGTCGTAAGCAAGGGCTCGCAAAGGTCCGGCTTCAGGCCTTATTAACGTACGCGTTTATAGCCTATATAAAGGGGCTATTCGTCGCCCCTTAGTTAATAGATATTATAGACTAGAATCCAACCAGTTTGTAACCCCTTTGTTTATTTAACTAACTAATACTAATTAGTAATTAAACGATTAATTATAGATTAGTAAGGTAGAAGAGGTAGAGCCTAATTATCGAAAAGTGCATAGATCTTTATCCCCTACGGATTCTATTGCCTATACCTAAAGACGATCCTTTATGCTAAGAATAAGGAACCTACGCGAGTTAGAGCCGACGAAGCTATTACGATATAGCTAGCTCTTAGTAACCGCCGATAAGTTCTTTCCTAGCTTTTGTTTAATCCCGTCTCGCTTCGATAAGAAGAAGAGTTACGTCGAATAATAGTGCGTCCGTAACGTAAGATAACCTTCGTGATAACCCTTACGATCCCTTTTAATAATAACGGTATGCTTTATTTAATCATACTATATCGGACCCTACCGATAACCCTAACGCTCCCGGTCCCGCACCGGAAGCAACTAGGCCTAATAATAACCCCTTTCCCGGTTGGCTAGTAGGCATTAATATCCTCGGTTTAAACTAAAATAAGACTAACATCGTATATTAAGAGACAGACGTTACCTATAATAATACGAATAAGAAAGCAGTAATAACTTATATAGCCCGGTTTATTATTACTAATATCGGCTCGACTATTTATAGATATAAGCTATTCTTAGACTTCTAAGAATACTTTAACGGATAGATAGAGGCTATATAGAATCGGGTAGATAAAGAATTTAGAAAGACCTTTAAATCCTTCTTACGAGCCCGTAGGATCTAGACCGGCGCTAAAAACCTTAGTTACTTAGCATCGTTTTTAATGCTTTAGCGCCTAGAGATTCTACTAATTTAGCCTAAGGACGAACTACCCTTAGAATAGTTAAAGTTCTACGACGAGCGAACCTAAGAGTTCGTAAGAAATACATCCGTTATAGCCCCGGCTGCCGTAATAACCCCTCCTTCTCTAGTCGCCCTAGGCACGGCCCTAACGGCGCCTCTTACTGCCCTAACCCCGGCTCTTATAGTAACCTTTACGACGGCGCTATCTACGCCCGCGGCCGTCCTACCTACGCCTCTAACCGCCCCGGCAGTTATATTCGCGCTAGAACCCTCTTTTGCTTTAACTACCTTGACACGTACTACCTCCGTCGATCCCGGCTTATACCCGCGAGATTAAATGCCCGGTATGTTCCCGAACCCTTAGGCCCTTCCGTTCCGAGATATATTAGAGACGCTAATAATACTTTACCTAACCTTGTATTAGTTCTCTAAGACCCCTCCGATTAATATAACGGCAAAAGCGGCCTATATAATAGTTCCCCCCTACGACGTTCTAAATAAGGAGATAGACGTAGACCTTTTACAAAAGTTTATTAAGTTATAGGATAAAAGCAAGAATTATATAGGGGAGCCCTATAATATTCTCGATGATAAAGTCCGTATCTTTACGGACGTTTATTATATAGTTAAGGCCCGGCCCGGCTATTTCTACGCCCTCTTTTCCCGGATCCTCACCGGCCGAGCCTAGGACTACTATATCTAGCATATAGAGTAGGATAGCACATTTAGGTAAGCCTACGACCTGCTTAAGGCTTACTTTAATACCGAAGTAAACTATTAGCACTATTAGGTAGATTAAAGCACTATAACTTTTAAAAAGCTATAAGTTAAGCATTTAAATAAGACCTAATAGGAAGTCCTATAGACCCTTTTTAATAAGCTATAACGATGTTAACGCGCCTTAGGATTTAAGTTCGCTAAAGACCTCCCCCTTTGCACTATATTGCTTAACGCATGCCGAAACGTCCCGGAATTTAGCTATACGCTATATAACCCCCCTAAGACTACGGAAAAGCTATTCTCCGCGTTACGTTCCTCCCTAGAGACCTATCTATCGATATAGGCCGAGAACGGCACGTCTAGCATATTCGTATAATATCGTAACGAGGTAATAAATATAAATAATAAATATAATTTATTAGGCGTGTTCTATACCGACCGAAGATATACTAACAACCGCGGCAACGGCCGTAGGTTTAGCGGGAGCAGCGGATAAAGCTACCGTAGCCCTTATAGTAGCGGTAGTAGCTTTAGCAACCGCTAATAGTCGAAGAAGTACTTCGTTTATTAGAAGGAAGGATGCTAGTCGATAAAGCATACCCTATAGGAACGAGCTAGGTCTAAGGCTTAATACTACGCTTAATGCCTACTTACCGGCAACCCTAGCATAGGATTTAAGGCCTATCTTACCGAATATAAAGGTAACGAGACTCTATAGGCCGCTATCGAGTAGCGTAACGATAAGGCTAGTAACGACGAAGAACTAACTAAGTGGCAAGCCTTGTAAATCCTCTATTAGCAGTCCTTTAACTATTTAATTACGGGCGAAGACGCATAAGGGATAGACTAGTTAGGCGTTCCGGCTACCTAATTCGTCTTCGACCGTTACTTAAAGGACCGCTTTTATAGCATCCTCGTAGACACTAGAGTAGCTATAGTCTCTACGGTAGGTTAAGACTAGTATCTCGCCCTACAACGAGAAGACCTATCTATCGTGCTCGACGAGTCTACCGCCGGCTAGGCCTATATTAAATTCGGCAGCGGCGAGGACGTGCGTTCCCTCGGCTCCGTTGCCCTTAAGACCTTTATTAGCCGTATTACGTTCTACGTGCTAGGAACAACGACCCCCTTCCTCCTCTACCTAGCTAATATAGATCGCTTAAGCGTATAATTTAATAATACTACCGATACGATTATCGGTCCCGGTGTTAGCGTCCCCGTTGTTCGCAAATAGGGATATCTATAGTTCTTCTTTAGTAAGGAAGAAAGCGTAGTCGCTTTCTTAACTAAAGCCGAGATGCGAACGCTCTACCGCCGATTTAGCCACCCGGCCGTTAATAGACTTTACTACCTATTAATTAAAATAAGCAGGGTATAACGATATTTTAGTAGAAATACTCGAGGATATCTTAAACTTCTGCTATTACTACTAGCTTTACGCACCGGCCCCCCGGAGGTTTAGGCTTATATTAAAGGATGACTAAGAATTTAATTTCGAGGTCGTCGTCGATATAATATACCTAAAGGTCGGTAGTAGCACCCGCCCGGTGCTATACGCGGTCGATATAGCGACCTCTTTCTAAGGAGCGCGATTCCTCCCGTCTATATCGGCTAAGGATACGTAGGAGACACTTAAGGCGCTATAGATCGATATATACCTTAGCCCCCTTAAATTCATCCGGCATAACGCGGGCACTAACTTCGCTTTAACCGAGTTTCGCAATAAGGCTTATATTATAGGTATTACATACACCTAGATCCTTATTAAGGCATATTAGTCTATAGGTAAGGTTAAAAGGTACTATAGCCCGCTCCGTCGTACGTTTAAAATAATATACGCTAAGATCGGTAGGATAACGGCCCTTAAATCCGTCTTGCAAATAGCTATTAAGGCCGTAAATAATACAGTAGGACCTAACGGCCTTGTCCCTACGCTCCTCGTCTTTAGAGTATACCTACGGATAACTTAGGACTCCCCTCCTTCGGCAACTACGGTATAGAGAGCCGCGACTATCTAAAAGGCTATAAAAGCCTTACGGCAGCTCGCCGCCGCACAATAAGTTAGGGATAGCCTATAAGCTCGAAACGGCCCCTTAACCCTTAATACTCTATTACTACCGCTATAGAGTAAAGTCCGCGTCTAGAGAGAGAAGCGAGGATAGTAGGGTCTATATAAGATTGCCTCTATTAACGGCTACGACGTTACTATCGAGACCGTTAACGGCCCTATAGTCTTCCGCTTTACCCTTATGCAGCCGTATTACTATAGTAAGGACGATACCCCGGATCCCCCTACCCTCGATGATATAGATACCCTCTTTAAGGTCGATTCCTCTGCTCCGGACGAAATTCCCGAGCTAGATCCTTCCCCCTCTCCGGCACAAGCACTGCCGGCTCCGCTATAGCCCCGCAAACGCGGACGTCCCCCGGGCTCGAGGAATAAGCTAAAGACCGTAACCTTCTATAATTAATTCCTCGTTAAAAAGGAAAAAGATACACTACGGCTATCGACTAAGCTACGCAATAACGGCGTTATTACTACACCTAGCGCCCTTTTTAAAGAATTAGACTAACGGGGGATTAACGATCTTATAGCCCGCGGGGTGTTTAGCTTCGAATAATACGACGAGTTAATTTATAGGTCTTATCGCTTATTTCGATCCCGAATAGTCCGGGAAGTAAAGGGCCGTAACGTTAAACTATACGAGAAGTCCCGACTAGTGATCTAAGGCTATAGCGATTTAGAGAAAAGCTCGCTCCTAACCTATTCCCCTACTATTCAACGTATTAACCAGCGTTTAATCCTAGCCCTTGCCCCCGCCTTGCTTCGCCGAGGCATAAGCTTATCTCTCCGCGATATTATATAGGCCTATCCCTAAGCTTAAATAGAGCTTAATCGTATAGTGTTAGCGGCTCTTCCGATAGAGCTCTAGGGCAAGTACCTAGAGGGCACTATTATAAGAGTTATTAGACCGTTATATAGGCTTATAGAAGCCGGTGTATATTAGTAGAAAACCTACTATAAGCACTATATTAAGAGCCTTAACATAGCTCCCTCTACCTATAACTCGTGCCTTTTAATTACGAACTAAGGCCCCGACGACTTTAGCCTTATTGGAATATAGACCGATAACACCCTAATGCTCGGTTTAGACACCTTTTCGGCATAAGAAGAAAAAGAGCTCGAGATAGCTTAATTTCGCGCTAAGCCGAAGGCTTAGATAACCCTAAGGAATGCTATAGACTTTAATAAAGCAAAGCTAACGCTTTAAGACGACGTTCTACTCCTATAGCAAAAGGGATAGGCCTTAAGGATCGAGGTAGTCGACTTACGGGCTTATAATAGAGCCTAATAGTACCTCGAGCAACGCGCTCGTACTACGTACGTCGCCTCTATCTATTAGCCCGAGGCCTTATTCGATATCTCCGTAGCAGCCTAGGTCTAAGCCCCCGAAGAGAAGGATTATAATATCCTTAACAAGCGCCTCTAGTGGTAGATCGACTATTAATAACGTAGACTTACGTACCGACTAATTAATCTCGAGACCGCTAAGCTCGTAGTATTTACGGATAGCTTATTCGTAAACAACCGAGACCTTTCTTCTTAGTTAGGCTTCGTTATTACGCTCGTTAATAAGACCGAGCGTACGGATACGCACTTTTGGGTTAATAGTAATATTATCTATTAGAGCTCGACGAAGTATAAGCGAGTAACCTATAGCGTTCTTACGAGCGAGATCTACGGTATAGTTAACGACGTAGACCTTAGCATCTCCCTTATTACGACCCTCCGTATAGTTATAGAACGGCTTTAGCTCCTACCGATCCCTCTTATTATATACACTAACTTATACTCCCTCTACGAATGCCTTATTAAGCTCGGTACTACGAAGGAGAAACGCTTAATAATTAATATTATAGCGTTGCGTTAGTCGTATAAGCGACGAGAGATTAAGGAGATTAGGTAGATCTATAGGGAAGACAATCCCGCTAACGCTATAACGAAGGCATCGCTAAATAAGGCCCTTAAACGCCTTATTAATACAAATAGCCTCTCGATTAGGATAAAAGCCTTCGTCCTTCGCCTATAGCGACTAACGGTATTCCCTTTATTCTACCCCCTTTTTATTTATATTTATTAAATATATTTATTAGGTCTTCTACCTAATATATCGTTCTTTCTATCTCCCCTTATTTAGATTATAGGCTTACTATTTAACAACTATAAAGAAAAGTTGCTAGTATAAGAATAAGGGATATCCGTTCTTTAGGCACGGTTGTAATCTACGTAATTAAATAGATTACGTATAGGCAACGCCTAAACGGATGCGCTATTAACTATACGATGCATCGTATGCATTAGGGACCCCGGTAATAGCGTTACTAACTCGGCCGCCCTTACGATAATTAAGTCATTGACTTAATCGCCCTTATAGGCATAGCCCCGACGTCGTAAGCAAGGGCTCGCAAAGGTCCGGCTTTAGGCCCTATTAACGTACGCGTTTATAGCCTATATAAAGGGGCTGTTCGTCGCCCCTTAGTTAATAGACATTATAGACTAGAATCCAACTAGTTTGCAACCCCTTTGTTTGTTTAACTAACCAATATATAAAGAAGAAAGTAATAATACTACTCGTAGTAGATATAAAAATATAAGGATCTTCCGCACTTTGCTAAAGGCCTAGTTTAGTAAGAGACCTAGATAATTCCTATTGCTAAAGAAGAAGCGAACGGCGAAGCTTATATAAAGCCTTTATTAACCGAATTATAAAACTAAATACCTTAAATCCGTCTAGGAAGTAGATATATACTTCTTTATCTAAATCGGCATTTATAAAGGCGTTAACCGCGTTAAGTAAGCGGGTTTCTATGCTAAATTTAGCCGTAATAGCAATTATAATACGAAAGTTTCGCGCTATAAGCGTTACGGCGTATATTTCTTTTCCGCTAAACGGCTAAAGGTCCCCTCGTATATAAAGGCGAGACTTAAACTTTCTAAGGTAGCTATGCTTATTAAACTTATAATTAAAGAGTATTGCTATTTGCATAGTAACAAATTGCTATTTAGATAGTAAACCACGATTATCTCTACTTTTTCGGCGCGCACCCCGCGCGCCTATATCCCGCCACTAAAATTAAGTGTAGGTATATGGCAATTGAGAGAGCCGCGCAAATCGTGCGAAGAACGCCCCGACACGCAGCAGGGCACGCAGCAGAAGGCACGCAGCAGGGCACGCAGCAAGGCACGCAGCAAGGCACGCAGCAAGGCACGCAGCCGGGAGCCGGGCACGAATCATACATTGAGGAGCCGCGCACGCAGCAGAGGGCACGCAGCAGAGGGCACGCAGCAAAGGGCACGCAGCAGGGCACGCAGCAGAGGGCACGCAGTAGAGGGCACGCAGCAAAGGGCACGCAGCAGAGGGCACGCAGCAGGGCACGCAGCCGGGCACGCAGCAGAGCACGCAGTAGAGGGCACGCAGCAAAGGGCACGCAGTAGAGCACGCAGCCGGGAGCCGGGCACGAAGCATACATCAACAAGGAGCCGCGCACGCAATAGAGGGCACGCAGTAGGGCACGCAGCCGGGCACGCAGCAGAGCACGCAGCAGAGGGCGCGCAGCCGGGAGCCGGGCATAAAGCATACATTAAGGAGCCGCACACATAGCAGAGGGCACGCAGCAAAGGGCACGCAGTAAGGCACGCAGCCGGGCACGAAGCATACATCAAAGAGCCGCACACACAGCAGAGGGCACGCAGCAGGGCACGCAGCAGGGCACGCAGTAGAGCACGCAGCAGGGCATGCAGCAGAGGGCACGTAGCAGGGCGCGCGCGCTGCTATGGCTATTGAATTAACTACCTAGGTAACTAAATTAAGGCTATACACGATTTGCGCGGCCCTCTCAATTGCTATATACCTATACGGAAAATTTAGTGGCGGGACATAGGCGCGCGGGGTGCGCGCCGAAAAAGTAGGTTTACTATCTAAATAGCAATTTGTTATTATGCAAATAGCAATACTCTAATTAAATACCTAAGTTAATAAAAGAGGACGTATAAGGGCGTTTACTCTTAGGGTAGGTAAAGGAAAGAAGGTCTTACGCTAAGAGTCCTATTCTATCTTTCTAGCGGCTTTAAACTTAGGTCTATACGGATACGTCTTAAGATTAGACTAAAACCTTAAAAGCGCGGGTAAATCCCGTTTATATATCTTCCTAGGTTTAAGAGAAGTAGTAAATACAGCCGTAAAAGCGGTGCTATTAGCCGGTAAAAGCCTAACGTAGGCGAAAGGGGGATATCGACCCGAAAAACGGTTTAAACGAGTAGGGCGTAAATCCTTTATAAATCTCGTCGTCCGTATACTATCTATAGGAATAGTATCATCGTAATCCATAGACCGAGAAGTAGCTTAAGGCAACTTCCGGTGGTTCTAGGGTTTAGTTAGGAGTCGGGAGCTAAGGATTGCCATCGGCTAGAACGTCTGCTAGAGTAAAATGCTTATTAGAAAGCACTATTAGCGTTAACTAGAATTCTGCCTTATCCTGCTCTTCTTCCTGTGTAATATATAGTGGAAATGCCGGTGATAATACCTATATTAGCGGTTCGGACGTCTTAGACGCGGTGAAAAACTAAGTCTTATTAAACGTTATATTATAAACTTAACGAACCTCCTGTCTCTATAAGATCTATACACGAGAAATATTAGTAGAATTATACCCGACTAAGTAATTAACCTCTATATAAGGTTCCTACTTAAGATTACGTTTCTACGTGCTAGTTAAGGCCTTAGTGGTTTATAGGTAGGCTTTATAGCTAAAAGCTCGAAGATAATTAAATCGTAATAGTTAGGGAAAGAGAAAAGCCGGTATATTCCGGTCGTAATCCCTTAACTAGTCGTAAAGAATCTCTATCGGGGAAATCCACTTTAATAGAAATAACGTAGAGGAAGCTGCCTAACGAGCTAAAATCCGATTGTGTAAATATACTATAGTTTTCTACGTTTCTATCTATAAATGCTTAGGTAAATTTGCTTTAATCCTTATAGATCGAGCTTTCGTAGATACTACCCCCTTAGCTTATTCGGTAGCGCCGTTTTAAGCAGGTGTATAGGGAGTAGTAGGCTTATTATAAATGCCTTACTAGTTAATAAAGTCTTAAAAATCCCGTCGAAGGGCTCGGTCGTTATCCTAATAGATCGTACCGATAGAAAGTAAGAACTATCGGGAAATATACCGACCTAGGCTTTTAAAGCATAAAATCAGCTCGTCTATAGAGGCGTTTAAAAGCGCATATAGAAAGATAAGCTTTATATAGTTATCCTTAATAAGAAATACAACGTTTGTTAGTAGGTCTCTAGGTCGCCCTTATAGGGTAAACAGTGTGGTTGTATTAGGTTATATATAGCTAGCTAAGTAAGGGGAAGCTATCGCAGTAACGTAGCTCCCTAGATCACGTGCATCACGTGTGTGTGACTACGTAGTCGTACGTAGCTAGCTATTCCCACACTCGCAGTTTTTCCTTTATAGAAACAAACCGTATACCTTATAGAACAAAACAAAGAAAGAGCCTGGTTAAGCAGGCTATTGCAGCTGCGCGGGCGCTATCGCGCGGGTGGCGCAGGTGTGGTTATTGCGCAATGTCGAATTAATAAGGTTAAAGCCATATTATAATAGCTATATAACTATTAAATGCGCAGCCGGTTTATAACGTAATAACGCAACGCGAGAAAACACCTCTTTAACGTAGTGGTTAGGCTAGTAACCTCTATTAATAATTAGGCGGTCTAGACCACCGCTTCGTGCTAGTAACCGTGCTTTAGGGTAGCCTTACTAACTATCTTACTAAACGTTATAGTAGGAAATTTTAGGAAAGAAACTAGGGAATTAAATAACAAAATGTTCGTCGGGGCTATTCGTTCGGGGCTATTTGTACTAAGGCTTATTCGACGGGGGCGGTTGTAAGGATTAGACTTATTAGACTTAATGTCTAGGAACCCCTTCGGGGACGATTCCTAGTCAAGCATATTAATAATATTACTCTACCGAAAGATTATTCTTTTTGTTAATTTCGCTATAGTGTTTATTATAGTGTTTGCAGCGAATTGCCAGAATATATTTAACCGAACAATAGCACACAATAAGATAACCTTCCCGATTAGTTTAGACATTACATCCGGAGGTTTAAGGTTCGAACCGTGCTAAAGATAACGAATTGTTTTATTACAGTTAATTAAACAACAGAACATATAAAGCAATAAGTGCACGAATAAACGTGTAATTAAACAAGGAAAAGAGAGTGCGCAATTAAATAAGGAAAGAGAGTGTGTAATTAAATAAGGAAAAATAGTGCGCGCTTACGCTCGCGAGCCGTAGTAAAGGAAAACGGTCTATACACATTACATTCAGTCTTATATATGTTAAATCGAGGAAGAAGAAGGTCATAGTCGCACGACGAAAGCTTCTATCTTAACGGTTAGTGCGTTATTCTCAATACAGCGTTTAAGAGACTTATTCGGGGAGGACTTCGTTAATGCATTAGCTAGGTTGTCATTCCTATTAATCCATCGTACTTCTATAATCTCCCTTCGCTCGTATAACTAACGAAGCGATATAACATCGATTATTAATCGCTTTTCTTTCGTTATAGTAAGCTTTATAAGACATTCGTAGAGTAAATACGAGTCTATACAAAGGATTAGAGGCACTAGAGGCAGCTATAGGCGTTCTATAATTATCTTAATTGTTATAGCGAGGCAAATGCCGATATTAACGCCTCTAACTATACCGTAGACCTCTAAGGCTAGAACGCTGCGTGTGACCCTTTTACACTTAGTAGAGCTCTAGTGCACGATGTTGCCTTTAATCTCGAAGTGGTTATTAGACCGGGTCTCTGTAATAAGTGCAATAATAAAGCCTAGTTATAACGAGAGGTCTAAGTTATTTGCAAAAGAGCTATCCGTAAACACTAGCAGCTTCGCATTCGCAAGATCAACTGGTTTATACGTAAGGCCGCGTTTCTTATAGTCTATCTACTATTGCAGGCGTTTATTAATTATCACGCAGTCTTTTTCGTTAGGGTTTTAAACTTATACTGCTATAGAAAGGTTAAAAGAAGCTTCCGGTTAGCAGATTAACGCGACGTATGCTCCTCGGGCTCGCTGTTCTATATACCTCCACGCATAGTTATAATCCTATGCGATAATAGTCTTAATCTTCTTTAATTGGCCTTTTTGTTAAAGAAGAAGATCCTAATCTTAGAGTATTAGCCTAGCCCTATTAAAATCAAGCACCGAGCCGGCAGATATCTTAGTCTTCGGCTTCGCTCTAAATTTAGCCTTTTAAAGCTGCTCTTCTTTAGCATTTAAGAAGGTGCATATGCCTAACATTAACGTATTATCTATCTATAGGCCAACTATCCTAAATCTATTAGGGGTCCTATTCGCGATTAATAGGCACGAGTCGTACGTCGAGGTTAATATATTAAGTCGAATAACGTAATACTTATAATACGTTCGGAACTAATATAGTCCTAACTCCGCGATCCCGTATAAGGGTCGAATTACATAGATAATAGTCCCTTCCGGGTATCGTCCTTGCATTTCGGCGGGCAGTCTAGTTAAGATCGTCCTAAATAGCTTAGTTTCGGCTTATAGGTAGGCCTACGTAATGTCTCGCAACGAAAGGGTTATGCCGTAATAGCGAAGGAGTCCCGGAGCGAGGGCTAGGATTAGCCGCTAGCTAACGCGTTAAATCGTCGGTAATTGCGTTAATAAGGTCGTTTTCTCTTCGTTATTGTGTCCCTAAACAACGAGTCGTGACTTCTCGTAGGGTTTCTTATCCTTCCCTTTTACTTTACGCACTATCCTTAACTTAAAGATATAGTAACCTCCGTAGATAGCTTTATTATAGCGTTTAAAGCTAAAAACACTACGGGCAACGAGGTTATCGATCTCTTATTAATCTAACTGCTTAAACAGGGCTCTTAGGGTTATAATAACCCCCTTTTCCCGTAGATTAAGTGCTAATTCGTAGGCATCTTCCTCTTTCTTAATAATAAAGGCCTAGGGAGGTAGAAGTGGAATTAGAAGCCGAAGTAGTAGCTTTAGCTTATTCTTTGCACCGGGAGGACGGCCACGCCTGCGTGGCATAGGGGGTTTAGGGATTAGGGCGGGGAGTGTAGACCTTAGTGTCTAGTTAAGGGTTAGTTCGGCATTTAGGGGCGCTTTAATCGCGGGCAGTAAGGGTAGAGGAGACGAATCGTCTCGAAGGTAAGGTTGCACTAGTGTAGACCGAAAGGATTAAGGTCCGTTAACGGTATTAATAGTAATATCGTGACCGTTAATTGCAGTAATCCTAAATAGTCCTTGCTATCCCCCTTTTTCTCTCTAGACGCGAACCTCGCTTTATAGCGGTAGAGCAAGTGTTTCGGCTATAGAAGGGCCGTTGCGAGCGCGAAGAGCATCCTAAACTTATCGTTCTATAGAAAGTTATCGTAGCATCTTTATCGCCTTTTGTATAGCTATAGACCTTTTTAGGGTTATAGCTAACGGAGGCGAGTTAATATTTATACGCGGGTACGCACTAAAGACGAGAAGTATAGGGATAAGGCCGTAAGGTCCGGCTATATCGTTAACGGCTTTTACGGCTATCTAAAGGACTGCCTTAGGAGATATTAGAGTCCTAATCTCTACGTAAAGGATTTTAAACGCACGGCGTAAAGGAGCGTAATACCTCTCGACCTTCCCAATCGACGCATATAACTCTATAGGGACCTGCTTACAGGTTATCCCTATAATCTTCGCCTCGTTGCGGAACTCTATTAAGGCAAAATTAGTCCCCGCGTCGTATTTAATCGTATTAGGAGGTCTAAGGTAACTATCGATCTAAAGGGCTCGAAGGACTTCCTAAGTATCCTCAGCTAACATAGAAGGAAGGAACCTAGCCCCTTAGAACGCTATTACGGAGTCGACGACGTATAAAACAGGTCGTTAAGGGCTCCTAAGGTATATTACGTCTACTACAATCTCGTAATTAAATTCCTAGTTATCTTTTAGCGTAAACTTAAAACGTCTAGGTGCCTGTAAGTGCATTTAGCAGTAATAATAGAATTTAGAGATTGATTTAGGGGTCTACTAACCAGTACACCCACCTGCCTAACGGGTATACTTCTAAGTAGGGTAGTATGGCTGGTTAAGGCGGAGGGCCGATACCGCACATTTGTGTGCGTATATCCCCCGCGCCTATACTAGAGACTTATTGCAAGAGCTATAAGAGCCGCCTACGCCTATAGTAATAAGGCTATCACGAATTAATAGAAATCGTGTATTCGGCGCCCGCTAGTCTACCTAAGGTCCTTATACAATTCCTCCTCTACCCTTGCTTCCTCTGCGTTATCTGCCTCTATCTTATCCTAGTCCACGACGATAACCTCCGCCTTTTTCCATTATGCCTCTAAGACCTCCCACTCGGCCTAGGGAATCGACTTATGCTCTACATCTTGCGAGAGCTCTTGCGATAGTAGGAGCGGCGGCGGGAGCTGCTGTAGGAGCCGTTGTGGGAGCCGCTGTGAGGGTATTCCTAGGACGAATTCGTCGTCGAATTCGTCGTTAAATTCGTCAGCGTTGAAGTTAAAGTCGTCGTCGTCGCCTTATATAAGGTCGACCGGCTGGTGTTGTGACGAGCCGGCTTAAGGCTCGGCAGTAGCCCCGGCAGCAGCAGCAGCCCCGGCAGCAGCAGCAGCCTCGGCAGTAGCCCCAGCAGCAGCGTCATCGTTATCGTTAGAGACAGGCGTGTCCCGAATGGCTTATTGATACGCCCGAGGCATATAGGTGCCCGGCTCGTACGCGTCGCCGTGCTATTAAAGGTATCGCAACCCTTGTTTAGTGACTGTAGCGGCCGACTCTCTAGTGGATGTTAGCGCCGCCGGTGCTATGGACGGCGGCGCCGGCGCTGTGGACGGCGGCGCCGGCGCTGCTGCTGCTGCTGCCGCTCTTATGGCCTCGGCACGTTCGACGCTTTCCACGATCTCGTATGACGACGGGTCTCGCCTTATGCCGCGTTAGGCTTTCTCGAGGTTTAAGGCGCCCTTTAGCCTGCCTTTGCCACGCACTACTTACGGCTCTAATAGCGCATTAATCCTATTTAGGATAGGTTAAACGTGCTAAAAGACATTAAAGTCCTCGAGCCGTAAGGTTGCCCGGTCTTTAATAGGCTCTTTAAGGCGCTTAAAGACTATATGCCGGCACGGCAAACCTATGCTTATATTAAAGCCATAGGGGGTATAGGGGCAGTGGCCCGGCGGCTGTATTAGCTTCTTCGTCCGCTTTTTCGTCCGAATTATAGCGTGTTCTTTAGTTAGTAACGAGGGCAAGGGCCCGAGACGACACTCTCTCGCGAATAGGGAGATATAGGTCCTTAAGGGTAAAGGAGCTAATCCTATGTACACCGTAACGTTAGATAGATACGATCTCGGAGGCTTAATGTGCCTAAAAGGCACTAAACTTATTGAAGATAGTCGTTAGATCCCTTATTAAAGACTAAAGGAACCGCTTTATCGAGGTATATAGTCCCTCTACTATAGAGGTTATAGTATGCCTAAAGTGACGATGCCGATCGATAAAGCAGGTAACGAGCTTTTCCTTCTACGGGTCGAGCTACGTTTGCAGCGTATAACTCACGGCTGCAGCCGGATGCGCGGACTTAAAGGCTTAGAGGCGTTCTTCGAAGCTGCTTATAGTCTCTGAGGTAATAAGCTCCCCTTAGTCTTTAAGGAATATAGTAAAGGCTAGCGCACGTACGATACGCCCTGCTACCCGGCTAGCCTTAGGGAAGTAAGTCTTACACTTTGCAAGCACGTTCTTATTAACGTGCTAGCGGTAGATTAGCTAGGGTGTGTTCTTAAGCTCCTTAAACGATATAAGGGCGTTTATAAGAGCTAATTCGCGGTTAGTCACGATGACCTAAGTAAGGAGGCGGAATTCCTTCCTTTGCGAGGAACGTAAGTAAGGCTAAAATAACCTAACGGTATTAAGGTTTAGCCTCGCCGGGCAGGAAGACTAAGGCGATCGAGAAGGTCTTCTTAGTATGCGTTACACTATATATATTAAGAAGAGGCATGTTAAATCGGTTAGTCTTATAGGTGCAGTCTAGTTGCCAGACATTAGGAAACTAACGGAGCAGCTTAATGCCGCTTCTTAGGGCTAAAAAGAAGGCAGACAGTCGGCCTTATAGATCGCGGGTGTTACGGACGAAGAAGTCGGATTTATTAAGCTTATCGTAGAGGAATTAAAGCGGTGTGCGCTTAGCAAGCTCTTCCTAACGATAGCGAGTAAGGGCATTGTGTATCTGCTTAGCTATAATGCCTGCTAGGTCGGGGTCTTCGTTAGAGCGGAATCGAAGCTATTGTATAATAAAAACTAGTCTTAAGCCGTTGTTGTATAGCCGAACGATCTCCGAGGCGTGCTTCGAAATAACCTCCCCTTTATACTTAGCATAAGCCATTAGCTCGATAAAGGGGTGGTCATAGCCTATATTAAGGCCTGCATCGTTACCTACATTATTAAGCTATCCCTTAGGGTCTAAGGCCTGCCCCTTAGGGAAGGAGGCTAACTATAGACCCGTTACCTAGTCGAGCTTTAAGACTAGGCGATAGGGGTATTGCGTTATCTAGGTGCTTGTTTTCCGGCCTTTAGCGATAGCCTTATTGCCGTAGTCGACGTATTTACGCCCTTTAGAGTAGCGTAGGTAGACGTATAAAGGCGTGGCTGCATTAGGCTTCTTCCCGGCAATGGCAAGGGCAAAGCCTTCTTTACGCGCAACTACGTTATAGGCGGCTTATGCCTTTTAGAAGGTCTTAAAGGTTTAGTTAAGTAGAGACTCTATTGTAGTAGCTGCTTAAGGCGGAAGTTGCGATATAGATAGCTTTAATTTTAACGAAGTTAACGAAGTTTACGATAGAAAATTCAACTACTATACATTAGTACGGGAAGTCTCTAGTGTAGGCGCGGGGGATATGCGCACACAAATGTGCGGTATCGGCCCTCCGCCTTAACTAGCTATACTACCCTACTTAGAAGTGTACCCGTTAGGCAGGTGGGTGTACTAGTTAGTAGACCCCTTAATTTAAGCTATATAGTCGTTATATTATAGCCGGCCTACTTAAGCAGGTGATAGAGTCTCGAAATAGCTAGGTGCCTAAAACGGCGATATAGAGTTCGTATCTCACTCTTTATTAGAAAGGAGATCGTTTCTTCTGCTTTTTACAAGAAGAACTATAGGTAACCCTATTTGCGAATTACTAGGATCCGGTTGCCTAGATCGCTAGTCCCTAGCGTGTTCGTTATATTGTCGAAGTAGATCCTAAGTCGGTCTATATCAGCAAGAGAGAGCAGAAAAGGGGTATAGGTCTTAAGAATGTGAAAAGTCACTCGACTAACGGGGGTTTCGAGGGCGATTAAACCAAGGGATTAAATAAGAGTGCTAGTTCTAAATCGGATGCTAGCTTGCCCGGCTATAGAGCTATTAAGCATAATAGAAAGTTCCGTTCGCTATAAAGCGAAGTACTGCTCCTATCCTACTATTAATACTTTAGCCGCACTAATGTCGATTATAATCCCCTAGAACTATTAACGGGAATAACGATCTTCGATTAGAAATTAGTCGGCAGGGATTAATTAATCTATGCCGTAGACGTCTTCGCCGCTCTAAAGGTGTGTAAATGCGGCCTTATAGAGCATTTAAGGTGCTGCTTACTCTAGATCGGCATTATTAGTATCTTCTACGTCCTAGTACTCGTTAGCTTTTATTTCGTCGGTCTCGTAACTTTTAAATTCGGTCACGTATGCCGTAAAGTTAGTCATTAGGTAGCTATCGTTAAAACACTACGTAAGGTATTAGTCCTTAGACCGTTAGCGTTCCTTAGGCGTGTGTTTAGTAGACTAACAACCTTCCTTATGACAGACGAAACACTTCTTAGTCTAGGTCAAGCGGTTAGGGCTATTGCTATAGGCGCCGCGTCCTCGTAGGCGAAAGGGGGTCCTACGGTTGTAGCTAAATCCTCGTGAATAGCCTCTACGGCTACTACGTTCGTATCCTCGTCCGTAGCCTCGTCCGAGACCACGGAATCCGCCTCGTCTACGGTTATTCGAGTATCTTCGGTCTAGGTACTATTAATCATTATAATCAAATGCTTTATCCTATAAAAACTAGGCCGAAGGGTTGCGTGCGAGATATATCTTAATAAACGCACGCAAGTCTGCAAAAACAGTCTAGACTTTCTAAGCGGGCTTAAAGAGAGCGTATTCTAGCTTAGGAACACCACGGCAAGCGTTAATAAGAGATATACGAAAGGGAATATCACTATCGTAATCTTTGCTAAAGGCTCTCTAATATAGTTAAAGTTTATTAAGAGAGTCTAAAGAACCTTATAAAGCGGCATAGATGGATTTTCCGTACGGACCTTATTAAATATCGTTATTGTCTAGTCAGTAAAATAATAACTATAGTTAAAGTCTGTGTTAAAATGTTGCTTAATAGTATTATAGGTTGTACGGAACGATATAGTTAACTTAATATATTGGATATAGAAGGTCTCGGCTCTATCCGTTAGAATCTAAGAGAATAGGTTATAAAATTAACTAGGTTAGACTTTAAGCTTATAGCACGTTCTTATAAACAAGTAGACCTTATCGTCGAAGAGGTTATAGGGCTTTCCCGTATAGCACTTATCCTTCCTCTAGAGCTTATCCTTCCTCTAGAGCTTGGCGAATTTCTGCTAGAGGTCGGCGTCTACATCGACGTTTAGAACTTCGATTGGTGGGATCGTGGTGTAAGCGTTAATAGATGGCAAAGGGGCAATAGTCATAGCAGCAGGAGGGATAATAGGGGCAGGGACAATAGGGGCACCGGGGGCAATAGGGGCACTAGGGGCAATAGGGGCACTAAGGACAATAAGGGCTATTAGCTAGTTAAATTAATAAGTCGTTAGGTATACGGTCTATTATTGCTATATAGCACTAGGAACCTATTGTTAATGTGTGTTGCTAGGCACTTACGTGCCGGGGACAATAGGGGTTATTGTCTAGGTCGGCAACGGGTGCATTAAGAGTTTCCTTACATATGCCGTTGTTCCTATATTAAAATTTATGTTAATCCAGTCGTCTTCGGGCCAATTAGGGAGTCTTTCTATATCTTATAAGGCAAGGAGTTGCTTAGCGAATAATCTATTATTCGGTCTTAGATAGATGCCTCGGCGCTTTAATAGGGTTCTAATTTGCCTCCTTACTTTATATCTTATAGCCTTCTATATTTCTTCTTCCTATCCTTAAAAGTGCTATTAGAAGTGGCTAAGAAGCTCGTATCCCTATTAGTATATATTATATTCGCAATAGGATAGGAAGCGGGCACCGTATATTATTGTTGGGATTTCGCCACGTTCCTCCGGGTTTATATCGTCATCCTAGAGGTTAATATCAATTTTCTTCTAAATGCTCTTTAGCAAAGGCATATATAGCATATAGTCGTTAAGTGGATTACCTAATAGAACGGTCGGGGCTAGTGTTAATAAAGAAGAAGTCATTTTATTAGTTATACGTAATGTTCTTTACGTATTAGATCGGGGTATCGTAAGGGATTTCACGATGGTTGTCTTAAGCGTTATTAAGGCATTTGCAATTAATGTTAGCTTGCCTATTAGATAGAAGTGACCGGATTAATTAAAGCTAGGAAAGATATCTCGACCGTCTAATTAGGCCGGAGATATCCTTATTCTTAGCACGAAGACGACCTTCTTAGAGTGTTCCCGAATTAACAGGTGTTTTACACAATAGAAGGTAACGAATCTTGTCTCTTCTACCTAGCTGTCTATAATTGACTAAGTCAACCACTGATTAGTGTTAGTAGGTCTCTAGGTCGACCTTATAGGGTAAACAGTATGGTTGTATTAGGTTGTATATAGCTAGCTAAGTAAGGGGAAGCCATCGCAGTAACGTAGCTCCCTAAATCACGTGCATTACGTGTGTGTAACTACGTAGTCGTACGTAGCTAGCTATTCCCACAACGTTCTTATTATTATAACTCTTATATATAGAAAAGATATCGCAAAATACCTTAGAAAAAGGAAAAGTCGCCTTAGAAAGCGGCGGCTCGCGGTTGATAATTCGTTTAGCCTACGTAAGTTTATAAGGCTTATAGGAGATTATCTTATCGAAGGTCACCGACTATAGTATTCTAAGAGCTTTCGAAAGCGCCTTATTGTTTAGATATCTAAGTCGTTAGTGCTAAAGAGAGAGTTCCTCTATACTTATTAATATAAAGTCCGGTATAGTAGCCGAAAAAGGTGCTATAACTAAAGCTTCTACGGTAGAATCTATAGAAGGAACGGAAGCAATAGTTAGAAGCGTAGTAGAAGGTATTAACGGGTTATATTCGATAATATACTAAATGTAAATTAGCTCCGTTATGCAAATAGTGCGGGTAGAAGAAGAGATCTATCTAGTTTACGGGTTCTACGAAAGATTCGCCTTATAAAGAAGATAAAGTAAATAAAGGGATATATAAAAGGACGGGATATATGCTACTTAACTAAGCTAAAAAGTGCCCGTCGAAATGCGTATAAATACCGTGCCTATCCTAAGAATTAGAGTGCTTCTACTGCCTACGAGTATATACTTAGGAGAAGGCTAGAAGTTATAGAAACGCTTATTATTATTGCAAATATATCTATTAGACCCTAAATCTATAATAAAAGAATACCTTAACGGGTATTCTATAGTAGTCTATAGAATAACTAGTAGTAAAAAGGTCGTAAGAATATTAGCGGTAGCTATAGCTTATACCGTCTTTATCTTAGTCTTATTGTTCTTCCGCTACTCCTCGTTGCGAAGAAGTGCCGCGTCGACTTTAGCTTTATTAGCTAGAACCTTAAGGTAATCGTCTATAGTCTTTTAGACGTCTTTATCGGGTTTCTATAATAGAAGTCGAACGGAAGGGTTAAAGTAATAACACTATTAGAAATAGTATCGTTCTCCGTAAATGCACGGTAGACTATCCTTTTTCTTGCCTTTAACCTTATCTAAAGACGTAGCTGCTAAAGTAGTTGCCGATTTATTAGTGGATTCCGCGGCTAGGGACTATATTCCCTAGCCTTAGAACTTTAGAAAAGCGTTGGTTTTTAGCGCTTTAGTCGTAGCCTTTAAGGCCTACGAGCGCTCGAAAAGTTCGGATATCTTAAATCCGTCGGGGAATAACTCTCTCTATCCTAGCCTATCTAGTCTAGCGTTATCCTCTATCTTATTTATCTAGTATTCTGCGAAAGGACCGGAAAGTGGCTAAATAGCCTTAAGAAAAAGCTATATAGCCTAGAGACCTTCCGATTCTAGCAACTTAATTCGCCGGGCGTCGGTAAAGACTTTCTGCTAGTTAGAAATCTATATCGTAATATCTATCCGGTCCGGTGCCTTTAAAATAGGATAGAACTACGCGAGAATAGTCTTCTATTGCGTTTATAAAGTCGGCTTTATACGCCGCTATAGTAAAGCTAATTCCTTAGAAACCTTATATTCGTCGGCAATCGTTAAATAGTAGTTCTTAGTATTCTAAACGATAAACTGCTAGATTAACGTAAGAGACTTCTATTAGTCCTTATAGGCTTAAAGCAACGTACGATATAGGGAAAAGAGAAACTTAAACCTCTTAAGTTCTTCTATAGATAAACTAGCAATATTAGTAACGGTCGCGTTAACTATTCTAGCTATTAGTTCTACGGGAAGAGGCAATAAGGGTTTCTAAAGTTTAAGCGTAATAGAACGATTAATTCTCTCCTAAATCCCTTAGGCGAGTGCGTATTTCTAGATTATTAAGATCTATCGGTCTTAGTCCGTTAGTCTATTTAAGATAGTCTTCGAAGTAATATCGGCTATAATAGATATAGTAACGTAGGTAAAAGTATAGTAAAATCACCGGAAAAGGGTAGTTAGATATACAATATATATAAATAAACCGTAAAAACTAAACTAAGTGTAGGAAAAACACTAATAGAATAGGGTAAACGTATTAACTAGTCCTCTATAAGTCGATTCGCTAGATTAATAACGCTCCTTAAAAGAATTATATTAGTCCTCTTTAAGTCGATTCGGTAGATATAAAGGCAAAGGCTTTACTACCGTAAGTCGTAGCGTTAGCAGGCTGGAAATATAAGCCGTTAGAACTCTCTATACGTAGAGAAGTTCGTCCGGGCTTATAACTATCGAACGCTAATTAGTTAGGTCTACGACATTTAGGTAATAGCAATTAAGTAGAAGAGAGGTCCTAAGGCTAAAACAGCCTATAAGGAAGGATTAAAAGCTATAAAATAATGTAAATCACTAAGAATAATAGCTCTTGTCTTTTCTAATAAGGAGGGCTAACTAGTCTCTATATATAGGGAAATCCCTCGGACGAAAATAGCCGCGTAGACCTAAGGAAAAGAGGTAAAAGAAAGAGTCGGACGGAGTCGCCGGTCGGAAGCGCGGGTCGCAAACAATAAATCGTATCCGTACGATGAATAGTTATATAGTTAGCAAATAACTAAACCAATAACGCAATAGTCTATTAGAAGGACTAGTAAATTCTACGGTAGGAGCCGTAGAAGAGAATTAGAATTCTACGGTAGAAGACTATAGAAGGTGTAATAGAACGGTTAGAAGACAGAAGACAGTCTAACCGGACTAAGTCTCTAATAGTCAAAGACTAATAGAGGGCGTTATTTATCCTTAAAAGCTATAGGGGCGGAATAGTAAGTAGAGGAGCACTTAGGGTTACTTATACTAGACCGGCTGGCTAAGTCTAAGCAAGCAGGGGTAGTCGAGGCTAGAGCACTAAGGGCACTACTAGCAGAGGTATAGGTTACTTAGTAGGCAGTTAAACTAAAACTATAATAAAAGCTAAAGAAGAAAGGAAGGAAGGAGAGCCCGAGGAAGGGCGGACTAAAGTTCCTTTATATAGCTCTTCCCGTCCGTCTAGACGGTCCTAGTACGTCCCTTTCCTTCTAGCACCTTCTGCCACGTATTCCTTACACTGCCCTAAACTAATGCGGGTCCCTAGGGCTGCGTAGGGGCTGTGTAGGTCGGCTAACCTCGAAAAGGCTGCCTCCCGCGTCGTTCTAAAGCCCTTATAGACTAAACTAGGTTATATAGGTCCATTTATGCACCACGTGCATAACGTCATGTGGGTAGGTCACACGACACAAGTCGTATGACCTCCTTATGCGGAGGGTCGGACGAATAATTAGTCCTAAAAGCCGAGAGGGCTATATTAGGCCTATAGCTCCCGGTAGTCTAAGTGTCGGTCCTTTATACGGGGCATTAAGCCAATCATTAGGTCTTATTAGGCAAAGGTGCCTAATAAGATCGTCGGCGTGACCGTAGCTGCGTGGTACGTCCCGTACCTAAGGAAGCTAAGTCCCGAAGGACTTAGGTTCGAAAAAGGGGTGTGTCCTAGGCTAAAAAGGGGTGTGACCGGATAATAGGTAAGTCCGGGGCGAACATCTTTATGCTAAGTCATAAAGTACTAAGTACCCCGGTACCCTCGTACCAAGTATTTCCGTACTTAAGTCCCTTAGTACTTAAGTCGTCCCGTACTTTAAGTCCTTTAATTCGTTATAGAGTGGAATATCTAAGGTATCGTCTTTAAACCTTAGAAGGCCTTTATTCTAGTCGATAGAAGGGTTATATTATTATAAGAAGGGTAGTCTTAGTATAATATCGTATCGTATAGATAGGTGTTAACGTTATGCGACGTTAGGGGCTATACGGGGCATTGACCCGGGCCTAGACTATAGGGATGCAATAGGCTATTACGTCCCTAACGAGCCTATTACATAAACCCCTTAGCTAAGGACGGTAGGTGGGTATTCCGTTGTATTATAACTGCGGTTAGTGCGGGCTAAGGGCCTTATTTAAGAGGCTCCGGTACCTATATATACCTCCGTTAGTCCTATAGTCAGGTAGCTGCATGCATCTTTATGTCTACGAGTTTAGACCTCCTTTCTTTACTCTTCTGCTATGATATTTATACAGCTGATTTCCTGCATTTAAGAGTTATAAGCCCGGCCGTATAAGCTAGGTCTCTTTTGCTTAAACAACGCTAAATTAAAGCTATCGACATCGCATTTTTTTACAACCGCATTAGGCTCTAACCTTAGTGTTGTTACGAAGAGCTAGCTTTAAAGAAGAAATAAAACAACACACAGTCATCCCTCGTAACGACGAGGTAAAAAGAACGATTATAGCGATATCTACATCCGGAGAGGTAAGTATCGTAACGCTTAAGGAAAGCCTTAATTAGACCCCTTAGATTCGGGCTATTAAGGGCTAGGCGAAAATCCACTATATTTAGGAATATATCGACCTAGTAGGATCCGAATTGCTTAAAGAGCCTATTAAGATTAGCTAAGAAGAATTTAAAGCTAACCTTAGGGAACGACCTTAGAGAGGGGCCTTTACGGACATTAAGTTTAACAATAGGACCGCTAACTATAATAATCGGCTTAATAATACGACGATAGAGTTTCGTTTTAAGCAGGATAGCTATAAATTAGCCGTTAGCCTATTTAAGACCCGGGAAAAGGCTATAATTCGCATCGAAGAGCTTATTAGTAAGTTAATTAGTAAGGCTCTTAAGAGAGAGACCTTCGTATAGACCTTACCTTAAAGTAGGATCTAGGAACTTAAACAGAAGGTCCTGCCTTTAGAGGAGGAGGAAAAGACCCTTATAGATAACCGGTATTATTAGATTATCGGCAAAAAGGGGAATCGAGACTAAAAGGCGTAGGCCGATTAACTTAATTAAGTAATTATCGACTCTAGGGACCTAAAAGTCACGACTTTAAATAACATTAAGATCCGATAGGATTTTCTTCGGGCTATAGAGGAATTCAACCTTAGTTAGGCCTCGAACGAGAGATTAAATAATGCCTTCTATAAACGACTTAAGGGCGTCGTTAGGTTAACTCCGAACCCCCTAAGGAACCTTATCGCGGAATTTAAACGTAAGGTATCTCTTCGGAAGAAATCTAAACCTTAGGTTAATTAGACCGCTCCGGCGTCGAAGGGGCGAACGAGGTGCTTATACGATACTTACCGGAATACGAGGGCTAATTAGTAGGAAAGCTGCTTCTCGGTCCGAGCAATGTTTAAGAAGGATGCCCCTAAAGGATAGGATATTCAAGACATAATAAGGACTAACATCAATAAGTGGCTTTAGGATAACCCGGAAGGTAAAAAGAAGGCCATAGCATAGAAACCCTCGGGAGTAGGTAAGGCAGACAATACGATTACGGTCCTAAATAGCGGCAACGGCAATAAGTAGGCGAATATAGTTTCTCGTATTAACATAATATTATAAGTTAACCTTACTTATATTAAGGATAAACCTCTTAGAGATAAGGTTATCTACGATTTAAGGGCGAGTGTATATATGTTTAATAACATTAGGTAGTTTAATAAGAAGACGTTTACCTAAGGGTCGTAAGAAGAGGTCCGCGCTAGAAAAACCGCGCTTATAGTCTAGGGGGTAGGATCCGTAGTTATCCTACTCTTAGGGGGCAAGAAGCTCCTACTCGAAAACAGCTACTATATCCTTAAGATGCCGATAAGCGTCTTTTCCGTTCGATAAAGGATTAAGGCTTAGGTTTATTAGAACTAGCACGATAATACGCTATTCTATAAGCCGACGGGCGAGTAGCTTACTTAGCTTAAGGAATTCGAGGACTAATACGTTATTGCAAGCTTGCCGGATGCCCTAGGAACTATTTTTGCGACGAGTCGACGACCTAAGCCACCTTCGAATAAGGATCTCGCGGACCTTTAGCATAGGCGCCTAGGGCACCTAGGGCCGGAGGCTATAGGGCTGCTAGTTAATAAATCCGTAGGCATAAAGCTTTATAGACCGGCAACCTGCAAATGCGAGGTATATGCAATAGGTAAAGCGAAGCGATAAGTCTCCCGGGACCTACTAACGTTAAGGCCGTAAGGAGCCGGGGTTTAATTTAGCTTTAACCTCTATGCTAGCCCGGAAGTAAGTGCCGCGGGATTTAAATACTACGCCTTATTCACCTGCATAACAACTAGCATAAGGTTCTTCTACGCTATTAAGTAAAAAACCGAGGTCTGGGACGTCTTTAAGAAGCTAATTGCGAAGCTCGCCACGCGCTACGGGATTTAAATAATTATCTTAGTTACTAACGGAGAGAAGGCCTTAATCACTAAGGAGATTAAGTAGTATACGGATAGACTTAGCCTATAGCTCTTTGTGTTAGCCCCTTTAACGCCGACTTAGAATAGACATACGGAGCGATTAGGGGCTATTGTTAAGGAAAGGGCTAGACTAATAAGTCTCGACTCGCAGATTCCTAACACGCTTTAGACCGAGACCTATCGAACGGCTGTCTACTTGCTAAACCTAACGCCCTTTATAAGGGTCGATAAGACGGGAAGGAGTCCCTATAAGCGATAGTAGTAGTATATAAGGGACTATAACCCCTTATATAGCTATATTAAGGAGATCCGACCGATAATTACGCATTTACGCGTATATAGATATATAGTATACCTAATAACAACGGATGCCCTTAAATACATTAAATCTTATAAGTCCCTCTCGTAGACCGTATAGAGGGCATATATTAGATATCTAGTTAGGTATAAGTCTACTAACTAGTTCGTTATTTAGGTCCCTTCCTTAGGATAGACGAAGCTTTTAACCTCTTCGAATGTTTAACTTAATAAGGATATTATATACGATCTAAGGAGGGAAGAAGGTGCGTAGGCTCTATACACCTACACCTATAATGTCCTCCGATAGATAAACGCAATTGATATGCCCGAAGATAATAAGGGCGATAAAGAGGGGGCCTACGAGTACCCTTAGACCGATAAGACTACCCGGCTGCGATTTACGGCGGCTGAATTTATGCTAGCATTTAATTATAGGAGGCGGAATAAAGGGGTAATACCCCCGACAATAGAGGGTCTATACGTCTCGCCTCTATAGACTAGTAAGGTAGCCTCCTTTAATACCGCGATACTACCCGATCTTAAGGGTAGGGATCCTGCGATACTAAGAACCGTAATACTAAGACCTACGGAGGAGCTAATTGGCCTTAGGACGCCTTTATCGGAAGTCTTAGGGATGCCTCCTCCTCTAGGGGGTAAAACGACCGATTCGATAGCCGGGATAACGGCTAGACTAAATAGACCCGACCTTAATGGCCGACCTCGCATAGAGGAGCTTTTAAACACAGAGGAAGACGTGCCGGCTTCGTCGAAGCCGTTAAGCAAAAAGCGGGACACGTCTTAGGGTGTAAACCCTAGCAATATCGTTAAAGGGAAGAGAAAGAGAACTTAAAGGACCTTATTTATTAATAATGTTATTGCGAAGGCTTTAACCTATAGACTATATATCGAGGATATGCCTCCTATGCCTACCTCCTATAAGATAGCGATAGCCTTCCCCTATAAGACCTAATAGCTTAGAGGAATAACCTACGAAATTAAGGATTAAGAGAAACTTCTAACCTAGGTTAAGGCCTTAAAATCTAAGGCTAAGAAGAAGGGAGAACCCTTAATTCCGATAAGATAGGTCTACGCCTATAAATGCGATCTATAGGGATATATAGTTCGATTTAAGGCCCGTCTAGTTATTCGAGGAGATCGCCAACCGGAAGATAACGAGGATACGTATACGGCGACCCTTCGAGCGAGGACCTTTAGGCTGCTAATAGCCCTACTATGTCTTAAGGACATAGAGTCCGCGTAGTATAACGTTAAGACGGCCTTTCTAAATACGATACTGCGATTCGCAGTCTACTTTTAGCTTCTAGCCGGATACGTAGAATCAGGCTTATGCATACGGCTTCTACGAGGGCTATACGGCCTAAGGATCGCCCTAAAGCTTTAGTATAAGGACCTTACCGGCTTCTTTAAGTCTTTAGGCGCGGAGACCCTAATTAAGGACGCCTATATAATAGTCTATAAGGGAGTAGTTATCTTCTTCTTTATAGACGATATCGCGATAATATATCCGAAGGAGCGGAAGGATAACTAGCTAGATCTCTATAAGGCCTTTATAGCGAAATACACCGTTAACTTTATAAGGGAACTACGTTAGTTCTTAGGGATTAAGATAATCCGGGATAGACCTAATAGGAAGTTGTGGCTTTCTTAGGCATCTTACATCTCTAAGATAGCGAAGAAGTTTTATATAGACGACGATTCGGGCTTTAGCGCGCTTAAAATCCCCCTAACGACGGATAAGCTAATTCCCTACGAGGAAAAGGCGAGCAACGAAGAGGTCTATTACTTTCTTTCTTTAGTAGGCACGATCCTATATCCGGCGATTTACACTAAGCCGGACGCGGCGTTCCCGGCGGCACGGCTAGCCTAGTTTAGCTATAACCCGGGTCTACGACACCTTCGAGAGGCAAAGAGGTGCCTAGCGTACTTATATACTACGCGGGACCGTTATATCTATTTTAAAGCGACTAACGAGATAAGGAGGTTTCTCTATACATTAGACTCCTCGTTCGTAGACGACCTTACGTCGAGGAAGTTATTATAGGGGTATATATTCTTGTTTCTCGGCGGGCCTATGGATTAGAAACCTATTAAGCAGGCTACTATTATAAGCTCGTCTACCGAAGCGGAGCTCCTAGCTTTATTAAGGACCGCGAAAGAGTAAATGCAATTTGCTCGACTTATTAAGGAGCTTAGGATCTAGGTTAAAGGCACCGCGGAGCTATAGTATAATAACCTCTAAACGATTAGGCTATTAACCGAGATAAGTGCCCGGCTTTAGACGAATTTAAAGCATGTCGATATCTATCGACATTAGCTTCGTTAGGAGGTATAAGAGGAACGGCATTAGGTTAAATAGATTAAGTCCACTAAGAACCCGGCGGACGGCATAACTAAGGCCCTCCCTTTATAGAAGCACGAAGACTTCGTAAGGCAGCTCGGCATAAGGAACCGCCCCGAGGACCTAGATAGGAAGGACTAGGACGGCGCGAATAAGGCCCTCTAGGGTATGTTTTTATAGTTTATGCGAATTTAGGCCCCTATCTAATATTAGGGGTGGTATAACAGATATAGGCCGTTCCGACTAATTCGAACGAGCTATTTTATTTAATTAGTATATTGTCTTTACGTTGCTATAGTCTCTATAAGGACTATAGCAAGGGGGTGTATTAACGTTATACGACGTTAAGGGCCAAACAGGGCATTAACCCGGGCCTAGACTATAGGGATGCAATATGCTATTACGTCCCTAACGAGCCTATTATATAACCCCCTTAGCTAAGGACGGCAGGTGGGTATTCCGTTGTATTATAACTACGGTTAGTGCGGGCTAGGGGCCCTGTTTAAGAGGCTCTAGTACCTATATATACCTCCGTTAGTCCTATAGTTAGGTAGCTGCATACATCTTTGTGTCTACGAGTTTAGACCTCCTTTCTTTACTCTTCTGCTGTGATATTTATACAGCTGATTTCCTGCATTTAAGAATAGGATATCGAAAGGGTCTTTAAACGATAAGTTTCCGATAGAATATTCGAAAGGATTAGTTTCGTAGATAATATTCCCGTTGTGATATATAAAGGGTTTCCCTTCGGCTATAAATAGCGTATAAGGCGTGGTTTTCTGCCGGTAACGAAGGTATAGACGATTTATCGTTTCTAAGGCAATATAGTTGCTTATAGATCCGCTATCTACTAAAGCGGAAAGTCTATACCTTTAGTAGTTAATCGTAAAGGTTATCTTCTTACTAATAGTTTTATTAGTAATAAGAAGATCTTAATTACTAATAAATAGCCCTTTTACTTTTAGTAATAGAGGTTTTTTATATCCTCTGTAGTAAGGGTGCTATTACCTATATCCCCTCCCCTAAAATAGTCTTAAGGGGATTAGGTTCTCTCTTAAACCTAGTAGACTCTCTTTCGAGCCTACTAGACTATCTTTTAAGTCTATATAGATTAAGCTTTCTTTTAAGCTCCGGGGGTTATCTTTTAAACCTAAAGGGTTCTTTTTTAAACCTAGTAGAACCCGGCTCTTCTCTAATAGACTTACTATTAGGTCTATTAGTAGTTTCCCGGTTTTAGGTTATATTATAACCCTATAATTAGTAGTCTCGAAAGGGAGACCTTATAGTTGCCGGACCCGTTTAAGTAGGTCTCGGTTAACTTAAGAAGCGAGTCTAAGGGTCCGGGAGGCGAGGCAGTAGACGCCTTCTAGCCTCCGGAGGGCCTCCTAGAGAGTCCGGACCTCGAAAGAGGGTTCCGGGTGTAGCTCTGGCATATAACCTCCTAGACGGTCTAGTCTAATAAGGAGGTTAAGCTTCTCGCGTTCTTTCTCTTCCACGAGGTCTACTAAGGATATAATTTCCTTACTAAATTCCTCGTAGGTTTCGTGCTCGTTATCTAAAAGCATTGCCTTTAGCCGATTTGCTTTACGCTTATAGCTTCGAAGTAAAGCTAAAGTCTCTTCGGCTATATCGGTAAGGCACTCCGGGGGCCTTTCTTCGGCGCTAGGGTAACCCTAGGCTTCTCGTTCGATAACTCCTTCTAAATAGTTCGTAAAAGCTAGGTATTCCCTATAGCTGCTATATTCCGGGTTAAGGCATCGAGAAGGTCCTTAACGTCTTTAAGTTTACGGTAGGCCGGAGGGGACTCTAAGCTATCGTACGGGGCAGCCGTAGCTACGCTACCCTCTAAGAAATCTTCGGTATTAGCAGGGCTATAAGCATCGGGTATATAGCCTCCGGTGAGATCTTCTAACTCCGGGGCCTAGCTATAGTTATGCTAGTACTAGGCTTCTCGAGGGAATTCCTCGGAGTCGTATTAGGTTGTTAAGGGTATATCGTCGTTATCCGGCTCTAGCCCGGGCTCCGGCCCGGGCTTTAGACCCTCTAAGTCCGGAGCGGACTCTATAGAGGAATCCGGGGAGTCCGGGAAGTCCGGGGGTGCTAGACCGACCCCCGCGTTATCTATAGTGTTATCTATAATCTCTCCGTCCTTTAAGTCGATTACTAAATCCTCTATTACGCTATCTAGAGCGTCCGGACTATCCGGGCCGGCCGGGTCCTCCGGTCCGGCCGGATCCTCGTCCGGGTCCGACTATCTAAATAAGTCCTCCTCTTCTTTAATAAAAGGCCTAACTAAGCTATCTAGAATAAGTGCTATTTTGTCCTTAGGATCCCTAATAGTCGTAAAACGGTTTTCGTAGTAGGGATAGGCGGAAAAGCCTATAGGATCGCTATTAAAAAGCGTAGGATCGAGAGCTTCTCTTAAAGGCGGTAGAGAGAGCCTAAGAGGTCTCTGCTCTAAGGTATTAAGGCTTCTAAAAGCCGCCGGCTTTCCTTTAGCTAGATTTTTCTTCCGGTAGCAATCTTTAGCAATATGCCTTACCTTCTTATAAAAGAAGTAGGTAAGGCTCTTATAAATGCTATTATTTTTCGAGCTTCTAGCCGATGCCGAATAGCTAGTTGTTCC
The DNA here is from genome assembly GCA_012934285.1 of Ophiocordyceps sinensis. NCBI lineage: Eukaryota > Fungi > Ascomycota > Sordariomycetes > Hypocreales > Ophiocordycipitaceae > Ophiocordyceps > Ophiocordyceps sinensis. The sequence goes on along the minus strand of JAAVMX010000002.1, from coordinate 7,055,311 downwards.
TGTGTTTAGAATAGCATCTAGGTCTATAGGGTCGCTGTAATTCGTCTATTTCCCCTTTTTCTTCGAAAAACCCTTATACCCCCCTCGGGGGTCCTTCTTCTATTGCCGGCGTTTAAAAAGCCGGTCGTCGATTCTAACGGCTTAGGCTATAAACTCGACGAAGGTATTAGGACAGTCTTATTTTAAAATCTCGTCTTTTATATCGTTCTTTAGCCCTTCGTAAAAAACCGCTATTATAGCGTCGTCGTCCTATTCTAATTTCGATATTATCTACCTAAATAAGGCAGTATAATTAAAAGTAGAGGTTTTTTATCGTAAATACCGTAGCTTATATTCTACGGCTCTCTTCTCGTTACCTACGCCGAAGGTCTACTAGAGGTTAGTTTTAAAGGCTTTATAACTATTAAAGATATCGTCCGTAAGTTTATCCCGGCCCCCCTCTGCCTTAGTAACCCTATCCCTAAGGATAGGTTTAAACTCGGTTAAAGCTAATCCCCCTAAGCAGCTAGCTGTAAAGAAGACCTTTATAAGAGAACGAGCTTAAGGGGGGGTATATAATTATTATTAATCCACGAAGGGATATAGCTATAGACTAGGTCTAAATGTCTATATATACGATATAGAGGTTACGTAAGATAATATATAATATTACCTAACACCGTAATAGTATATCCCCCTTAAATCGGCGTTCGGCTCGAACGCCTAAAAGGGGCAATAAGCTAAGAAAAACAAAGGGAATCTATATAAACCGGTCTTAAAAGCGGGCCTAATACGGAATAAGAGAAGAATAAGGAGAAATAAGAGGTAAAATAAGAATCTAACGCGTGCCGTCGTAACGTAAATTATATTAATAAATTATACTTATTATTACTTAAGCGAAGGTAAAGACGTAAGGAAAGCCGTATAAAAGGCCGGTTTAAGCTTAGTCGGGTTAAGGGCGTAAAAAGCCTTAAGGTCGTCCTAGCAGCCGTTAAGGCAAGAGTAGTCCTCCTACGTAAGGGGGCTATAACGCTATTAAACGCTATACTTAATCTTCCCGGAGGCGTATTAGCGTTACATAAGGATAGAAGAAAACTCATACTTAAGGTATACGTTATCGCCGTCGTCGTCGCTAAAGGAAAGGAGAACGCCGTTATCGGCGGGCCGGACGTTAAGCTCCGACTAGCTAGGCAAAGGGGGCTTTTAGGTCTTAGTAAAAAAGGAGTAATAAAAAACGGGGTAAAGGCGGCTGCCCTTAGGGAGGCGAAGAAGATACGCCGTCTTATATACCTTAAGGACCTTATATAGGCCCTCCCGCTTATAGTCGAGCTTCTTTATAGGGCGGAGGGTCTAGATCTAACGGGTGCTAAGGAATACTATATCGCTAGGCTAATACGCTAAGGCGGGAGTCCGCCGGGCGTCTACGTAGCGAGCCTAAGCGGCTTAAGCATCCTCGATCGTATCGCGGAGGAAGTTAGAGATACGCTAGAGACGGGAGGCGAGCGTATTACCGCGGAGGTATTCTTTCCGCTACTAGGGGGTTATACTAGGCGGGGGGGGACTAAAGGGCTTAGTGCTAAGCTTTAAGTAGAAGCTAGAGTTAGCGAAGAAAGGAGAGAGGCCGGTAGATTTAAAGACCTAATTATTAGTAGTAAACTTAGCGAAGGGAAGGAGGTCGACCTAATCGTCTTAAAGGTAGGTAGTATAATAACGAAGGTAAACCTATATCTAAGCGTTTACGATCTCGGCTAACCGTCGGTCTAAGGGTAGTAAGCGGAGCTAAGGTAAAGGCGGTAACTAAGGCGATAATTAAGCTACTATTAGAAAGCCGAAATAAACTAAGTGCTATAGTCGTTAATAATAAAGGCTAAAGTGCCGTAGAGGGACTAAACGCGGGAAATAAACGCGTTAATAACGTTTTTAACGGTTATTAAGGGTATCGGGACGTAGTAGCGTATCTTCGTAAGGCGGTCGATAATAACGAGGATATTAGAAAACTTAACGCTAATACGGCGGTAGATAAGGAGGTCGGTAATAAAATCGACGGATATATTAGTCTATAAGGCGAAGGGAATACTTAAGGGCTAGAGTAGGCCTTAGGGGGAAGAACGAAGGGATTTAATACGTAAGCACGTATAATAGTTCCGCACGAAGCTAGAAATAGACTTATATATACCGGGCTAGATATAGTACCGGCGGTAGAGGCTAGCGGTCTTCGTACGTCTAAGGTAGCCGGTAAGGGGGGAGGTATAAGCGCGGACGAGGATCTAAAGAATTAAGGCGTCGTTAAGGGGAACGAAAAGCCGGCCTTAGAAATAGAACCGGCCTTAGACCTCGGAGAGAGCGGTCTTAGGGATCGAGCAGAAGGGGGCTCGAAGGGGGTAAGGCTAGCGGGGCTAAGGGGACTAGAGAGCTACGCAAATAGCGGAGATAAGCGGGGAGGAGGAATAAGCCCGGTCGATAAGGTCATCGATCGGCTTAAAGTCGTTAAGGGCGTAAAGGTCGAGGCAGTCGGAATTATATTTATAAATTGTATTTATAAACGAATCGGACTCCTCGACGGTATTAGGGTAGAGGGAGGCATTAACCTTAGACCTAGGGAGGATAACCTAATATCGGTGGTTAATCCTCTCGTCGGCTCGGTTAGTAAGGGAGAGAGGGCGGGAGCTAGGCAGGCGGCTAAGGGCGTCCGGGAGAATAGCTTAAGAGCCGGGCTAGAAGATAATCTTAAAATTAAAACGACTAAGGAATTCGGCCTAGCGGGCCTATCGCTAGTTAAGGAGCTTTGTGGTTATAAAATACTAAAGATTCTTATAATCCGAGGCTATCTTAAACTTAGGCAGGCCCTTAAGCTTAAGGCGCTACTCCTCGAGAGATTTTATAATCGCGAGGAGTTCTTTATCGTAGATCTTATAATTATACTCTTAAGCGGAGTATTTTAACGAGAAGAAGGCAACCGGATAATAACGACTATCGTTGAGGAGCTATATTAGTATACCTTTAGCGGCTTAGTCGGAAGTATCTATCTAAACTATAGTCTTACGATAAGGGTTAAAGTATACGAAGACTAAGGCGGTAGTAAAGGCGTGCTTAAAGGCTTCGAAGGCGTAGGTATAGGCGGAAGACTAGATCTAAAGGGTAGAGTTCTTAGTAAGGGCGTTTAGAGGGTTCGTAAGCTTAGAAAAGCCGCGAATAAAACGCCGATAAAAATTAGCGAATGCTAAGAAGCGCCGGAGGTCCTTAATAAAGGAGGGGGCAGGCTAGTCTAAGACCACACGAACCTTTTTAGGATCTATGCGAATGCCCTTATCTAAGATAATTAGGCTAAGGTACTTAGTCTTAGTGACGTAGAAGTTATACTTATCTACGTTAAGCTAAAGGCCGGCGACGTTAAGGCGCTTAAGAAGCGTATTAACGTAGGCCTAGTGCTCCTCCCGCGTCTTTAAGAAGATTAAGACGTTATTTAGATAGGTAGAGTAGAACTTATTAAGGATACCGTAAATGGCCGTATTAATAAAACTCTAGAAGTAAGATAAGGTAGCGGTAAGGCTAAAGGGGGTAATATAATACTTAAAGAGCCTATACTATATAGCGAATGCGGTCTTCTACTTATATCCTTCGGCAATACGAAGGCGATTTAACGCCGCGATAACGTCGATCTTAGTAAAAAACTTCGCCTTCCGGATATAGGCGAGGGTATTATAGATAAAGGGTAAGGGGAAACGGTTCTTAATTATAGCCTTATTTAAGCCGCGATAGTTTACGTAAAAATAGACGCCCCCGCCTAGCTTATAGGTAAGCATAACGGGGGTAGTAGCGGGGGAGGTAGAGCGGCGGATAAAACCCTTCCTAAGCTGCTTATTAACGTACGCGTGGACGATCTAGTTCTCGGCTTCGCTAAAAGGGCGGGGGCGGGTATAAGGAGCTTATATTCCCTCCTTAAGGTTAATTTAAGTATTAACGGTATAGTAAAGGGCGAGCTTATCGGCCTCGCTCTTAAGCTATATATAGATTATATAGTAGAGCTCCTTAAGGACCTTAGCCTAAAGCTCGTCGAGCGTATAAAAGACCTTCTCTTACTTCTTAAAGAATTTAGCGATATCGTTAAGGGGGATCTTATTAAGGTAGATCTTATTAAGGTAGTCGTCGACGAAGTCGTAAAGGCGAGGGTTAAGGCAGGCTTTCGCGTCCTTAGCGTCTATATATCTAATTAAAACGGCCTAGTAGAAGTCCTTAGGGATGTTTTAGTCGATAGGTAATAAAGGCTCGGTAGGTAAAGGCTCGGCGGTAAAGGCCTTAATTAAGGTTTAAGAGGTCTAGACTTTAAGCTACCGGTAGAATATTACTATCGCATCGACGTCGAGCATTTAGATATTAAACGCTAAGCCGTTAGGGGATTAAAAGCGGAGGGGCTAAGGCTTAATAATCTTACGATTCGGCCGTAATATAGGGCGGCGGTAGCCGGCGGTCTTATAGACGGGATAGGGGTAGGGAGGTCGAACGTAGCGGCGAGGGTAGAAGGTAGCTAGGGAGTTAGAGTCGTAGCCGGAGTTAGAGTCGGCGTCGTTAACCTAGCGGGAGGAGTCCGGATAGGCGGGTTTACCTACGTTAAGGGCATCCTTAAAAAACGCTAAGAGAGAGGGGCTAAAGGATAGGGGAATAAACTTAAGAACGTCGCTAAAGCGGATAGAACGGATAAAGGCCGGAGGATAGGCTAAGGCTATACAGGCGGGAATAAGGATCGTAGCGGTAGGAATAGGGATTATAGCGGTAAGGGGTTCGCCCTCGTCGTTAGAGTCTTCGACGGAGGGGGCGGTAGGGGGTTCGCCCTCGTCGTTAAAGTCTTCGACGGAGGGAGTAAGGGGAAAACGAATTATATTTATTAATTATATTCCTTCTAAAATAAGGGCAAAGGGAGCCGGGACGAGGCGGGTAAAGTAGGCAAAGGTAGTAGAGAGGCCCGGGATAAGATAAGGCTAGTAGTCTAAGAGGCAGGAGGCTAGATAAAAAGGGGACTAAAAGGAAAAGGAGTTACCGCGCTAGCTAATAATAAGGTTATGCCGGCGTAGCTAAAGGAGGCTAAGAATAACCTTATAGCTAAGCTTCGTAAGAAAGAAGTAGATAGACTTAGTATAGGCGCTAATCCGGGAGACTGAAAAAGCGCAATAAGTAATAGAGCCGGACTTATAGTCGCTACTATCGGCGAGAGAAAGCCGACGTAGGAATTAAAGCTAGCGGATAGGAAGGGCAAGGCGGTACGCGGTCTAAGCGTGCATAAAGGCGTATCCGGAATAGCCGGAGTTAACTAAAGCACTTATAATAATATCGGCGGATGTAAGGGATAAAGGCATAAGTAAAGCACGCGGTTATATTCCCGCGGGGAGGCAAAGATCCTCCTTAGTGTTAAACGAAGCTATAAACTTAGACACTAAGAGCTCTATCGCGCGATAAGGCGAGGGAGCTACGTATTTCCTAATAATAGGGAAGAGGCGGGGAGGTCGTCTACTTTGCCTTCGATAAAGCCTTACTTAATAGCGCGAACCTAATAGCGGGGGGGAGGGGGTTTAAGCAAGCGTAGGATAGACGTACCGCTACTATAGCTATAGCCGCGGCTAGAGCCGGAACTAGCGCCGGGACTAGCGCTAGGGTTAGCGCCGGGATTAGCACCGATACCCTTATTATAGTAGGTCCGGGCGGTATAGGTAGCGGTAGCTAGCTAAGCGTAGTAGAGGCAAAGACGGTTCTTAAACCGCTATTGCTTCTTAGCGTTAGTAAGCCGGGCCCGGAATGCGTCGAGCTATATTAGGTTACCGGTAAGGGACGCGGGTAAGGCGGGCGAGGTAGGGCTAGTGCGAGCGGGGTTATAAAGCGGCTAGAGTTAAGAACGGGCCTTAACACGCTACTAGTTATCCTAAAGCGTAGAATATATCTTAGCCTAAGCCGTAAAGTCGTTATAGGCCGGGCACTCGACCTATAAAGCGGCGGCGTTAGTAAGTTTAATAAAGACCTTTAAATAAAGGTAGGCGACGTAAGCGGTGCCGTCGAATGATAAGTCGGCTTAAAGCTAGGTAAACTTCGAATAGAAGTCCGGCTAAAAGATATTCTTTATTAATAAGGCGTTAAAGTCGGCCTCCGACTAAGCGTAGGTAAAATTAACACTAAAAACTAGGCTAAGGTCGTCGGTAAAGGCTTTAATAGTAGTATACTGCTAATTAGCGAAAGACTTATTATCGAGGACGTCCTAAGGAACGCTAGCGATAATAAAGGCGGCCCGGCTAGTAAGCCGGCTAGCCGCGTAAAAAATACGGTCTTATTCTATAAGGTATAAAGCGGCGTCCTAATAGAGCTCGATAGTAAGGCCGTTGCGTTAGGTCTAGAAAGCCTCCTAACGTTGCTTTTAGGTGCTAGAGTCGCCGGCGAACCTTTTAGGGTCGGCGATATAGGAACGGGTAAGGGTAAGGGCAGTAGCTAAGGCCTAGTCTTAGGCCACGTTACGCTCGGTAAGAACGAGGAGAGAGGACGTAGCACGGTTAAGCTACCGCTAAAGGTCGGCGGCGTGCTCTTAAGAGATAAGCACTCCTATATCTAACTTAGCGTAAGCTTTATTAAGGTAAGCAAAGGACTTAGCCTATAGGGCGCGGAAATTAAGGGTAACGTAAGCCTAGATATAGGCGAATAAGTCGAATATAGGCCGTTAGGCCTAAAGTAACGCGGTAAGATAGGGATAGCGGGAAAGGTAGTCGTTTTAAGGCTTTAGGTCGGCGGGAGCCGGCGGAGTAACGGCCGGGGTAGCGGCGGACGAGGGATCGGTCTCTATAACGAGGTTAGATATCGTAGATTAGATAAGGCAAGGAAGAAGACAATAGGGAAGGGGTAAGGGGGGGAGGAGGGGATCTTATATAATTCGCGTCGAGACGGCGTATTTACACTAGGAAAATTCTAATAATCGAGGAAAACTCGGTCGAAAGGGCCCGGCGAGGAGACAGACTCGCGTCGTAAAGAGGGGAGATTAGAAACAAAAGGGGTAAGATAGCGAGATTATTTATTAAAGGCAATAGGATAAAATAGTAGATTAAACTATAAGAGAACGAGCTTAAAAGGGGTATATAATTATTATTAATCTACGAAGGGATATAGCTATAGACCTAGGTCTAAATGTCTATATATACGATGTAGAGGTCACGTAGGATAATATATAATATAACCTAATACTATAATAGTAGCTCTTTAAGCAAGAGCCGTAGAGTTTAAGGAGGAGAAAAGATTAAGAGATAGGATTACGGAACTTCGAGAAGAATTTTCGCAGTAGGGTGACTTATTCGGCAAGGACTTACACAAACGTCGCCGATAGTCAACCGAATTAAGGGAGAGTTATAATAAGGAAATTAAAATAAAAAACATTCCTTAGTTATTATAACCGACTAACCCTCGAAAACGTCTCGATTAGATTAGCGATCTTAAGGATACCTTTATCGCTACCTTATATCGTTTTAAGCGCAATAAGAATAAAATCTTATATACTCTTAACTATATATACGTAGACTATAAGGCGAGATAGAGGCGATACCTTAACGAAAAGCTTCTTATAGAGAGGGAATTGCTTCGCACTAACTAAGATAATTTTCGTAATTAAACCCTAATTTTAATTAAAGATACTACTAATCGCGAGACTCTTTTAGCTACGCAACTATAGGAAGCACGCTAACGAAAGGGTTAGTCCCCCCTCGATTTTAGTCTTTACCTAGATTCCCTCGAGCAATACCTAGAACGTCCGTTAGAAAAAACTCGTATACTTTCCTTTTTTACGAAGTTATATCCCGATCTTTAGGACTAAATCTCCCTTTATTTAGCGTCTATTTAAGACAATACTCGTAAGGAGATAGTCTAACTCGCTTAACGCTTCTAAGATGCTTTAGGAAATAAGAAGCGCTTTATAAAGCTAACTAACGACTAGTCGACCCTAACTTAAGGGGCAAAAGGCTCTTATTCGATAGGCTATCGCCGACGTAAAGGCCGAAATATATCTACTAACAACTATTAAGATTCCGACGCCGCTAGATCGACCTCGAATAGCCGTAGAAACGGTCGTAGCAACGGCCGTAGCAACGGCCGAGGAAATAGTCGTAATAGTCGTAACGGTAGGAATAGATATAGTAGGAATAGCCGTAGCAATAACCGGGGAGGAAATTCGTATAGAAACGGCGAAAGCTAATCCGGCATAGTTATTTATTAGTATTGTAAAAGACTAGGCTATATATAAGCCGATTGCTAGACGATAGCGAAAGCTAACCGAGCCGTAGCCGATTTAGAGACGATAAAGAAGGAAAGAAACGCCTAAAAGTTAAAGTAAATGCCTCTCCTTCGACTAAGCTATAGGTAGAGGTAGTTAAGAGACTACGTGCTATTAGAAAGCTACTAAGGCGAATACCTTATAAAATCATCGTTAATCTCGATTACGGTAGTAAAGTAGACTTAATAGATATAAACTTTGCTCGAAAATAAAGGCTACGATAGCTTCCTTTATTAACCCTTAGATTAAAGGTAGTCGGGAATACGCTTATAAAACGATATAGAGTCTACGAAGTTTCTATCTAACTCTAAGATAATCGCTATATGGAAAAGATAGTTATTCGCCCTTATATCGGCATTAATAACGGATTAAAACCCGACGACGCATTAGTTTTACTTAGTATACCCGCACTTTCTTAGGAATATATTTATCTCGTTCCTTTTAAGCGCGCTTAGTAGTTTAAACACTAACTTTCTAAGGTATTATTACGCTAACCGCAGAAATTTTTGCATAAGTATCGGAATAAGGCATAGGTCTATATAGTTATACCGGAGTTAAATTTTATGCTATTTCCTAATAAAGATAATAACTCGGCGAACCTTAAGCGAACGGGGGAGGAAATACTAGCGACTCTTTTAGACTTTAAAGACGTGTTTTCTAAGCATAAGGCCGATTTACTACTAAAGAAGAAAGGCACCGATTATACGATTAACCTATTGCCCGACTTTCTATTTATCCCTTCCTTTAATCCGGATACGTTAGTATGCGTTTTTTAGGTTAATCTTCGAAAAGTACTTAGCCCTTTAATAACGGTCTATAATCTCCGAAATAAGGGGGAGTAGGTAGCGATTTTTGTCGGTAATGCTATTAACCCCCCGGTAGTCTATATAACGGCGTAAAGTGCCGTCTTTCTTAGGCATTAAAAGAATAAGAGCTCCGGCCGAACTCTTAGATTTCCAAATAATACTACGCTTAAGGGACTAATCTAACTACTCCTTAAGAACCTAAAGTTCGGATTAAGAAAGAGGGTAGATAGGTCTAAAAGGTGGCTTAAGATAGCCTTTTATACTTACTATAGTTACTACGAGTAATTAGTATTACCGTTTAGATTAACTAACGCCTTTACTATATTTTAGTTCTATATTAACTAAGCTCTTAAAGGCCTTATAGATACTATTTGCGTCGTCTACCTTAAAATAATATTTTAATCTTTTCTAAGACCTACGAAGAGTATATAGAACACTTGCAATAAGTCCTCGAACGATGAAAGAACACCGAGCTATTCGCTAATTTATCGAAGTGCACTTTCTATAAGCAGTCTTTAGAGTTTTTAAGATTTATCTTATCTATTAACGGAGTTGCAATAGACCTAGCCCGCGTTAAGGCTATTATAAATTAGGAAGAACCTCGTTCTTTCTATAATGTTTATGTTTTTCTCGGTTTTATAAATTATTACCGACGATTTATTTTAAAATACTCTAGCATTATTGCCCCTCTTACTGCGTTATTAAAGGGGAGCGTTAAGGGAAGAAAGCCTAGACGAGTATAGCTAAATATTAGCGAATTAATAGCGTTTTACGCCGTAAAGAACGCCTTTACAATAGCCTTACTTCTCTAATACTTTAACCTTTAAAGACCGATTCGCATTAAGACTAATGCCTTAACTTTCGCAATAGCTAGCATTCTTTCGTAGCCTAATAACGAAGGCTACTATTATCCGATTGCTTTCTAATTACGGAAGTTTATTAGCCTTAAGCTTAACTACGGCACCCTTAATTAGGAGATATTTGCTATCGTTAAGTTATTTAAATACTAGCGATACTACGTCGAAAGGGCGGCGAATACCGTTAAAGTTTTATTAGATTACTAAAACTTTAAGGCTTTATAAAGTAAGTATCCCTTAATAAAAGATAAGCACGTTAGTGTATATACCTAGCTCCTTTCGATTTTACGATTAAACACTAAGCCGGTAAATTAAATCCTACTAATCCTTTATTAAGGAAGCTAAAGTTTATAAGCGAAGCCCTACCGTCTATAAAGCTACTCTTAGAAATATAATAGAAGTTAGTAGTTATTTAGTAGGTATATATAGCTATAGATTCTTTATAGAGCGACCTAAAGACGAGTTCTTAAGTCTCTACTATCTCTAAGCTTAACGAGATATCTTTACGTAACGAAAATACATAAGCTCTTTAAGATTCGATCGCTTAGCATTCGGGAACGAGTCCCGCTAAGTTAGCCACTTAGGTTAAAGATATCGTTAGTTATAAACAACGGTTTTAAAGATAATTAGCTAGGTTAGCAGCTTATTATAAAGGGGTCTATAAGAGCAATATCTCTAAGCCCTTTTTTAAGCTCCTTAAGAGGACTTAAGCGGAAGATCCGTAGACTATGTAGTAAGTATAGGCCGAAAGTACCCTAAAAGAAAGGGTAAGTCCTTAGTTATTAAGCCTAGACGGACTTATTTTACATTCGGGAAGAATCGTAGTGCCCGTAGAGGTTGCCTTAATGCAAGAGCTTATTTAGCTTTACTACGACGATCCCTTTATAGGATACTTCGGAATAGCCCGTCCGAAAGACCTCCTATCCCGGAAATTCTTTTAGGAAGGAATAGCTCGTAATATAAATAGCTACGTACGTTTATATTATATCTATTAAAGCGCCGTTCTAAAGCGGTATCGCCTATATAGCGCCCTTAAGTCGCTGCCTATTCCTATACGACCTTAGGAAGAAGTCTTTATATACTTTACTACCGGTTTTCTAGAGTTATAGTTCGATAGTAGAGAAGTTAACGCAATACTAGTAATTATTAACTAATACACTAAGTATAGCCTATTTCTCGTAGTCTCTAAGACAATAATAGCGCCTAAGTTAGCTAAGGCTTTTTATTATAAGATTAAGCTTATCTATAAAGTACCGAAAGGCATTATTTCCGATAGAGGATCTCTATTTATTAGTAAGGTTTAGTTAGACCTCTATTATATATTACGGATAAAACGTAGGTTATCGATAGCCTTTTACTTATAAACCGACGGTTAAACCGAACGGGTGAATTAGATACTATAATACTACCTTCGGTATTATACGAATGCCGAATAGAATAACTAGCCTAGACTACTATAAAAGGCTTAATTCGCTTACAATAATGCGAAGAATATAACTATAGGCTTTTCGCTTAATAAGGCATTATTCGGATACTAACTAGACTACTATATCTACCTTACGGACGATGCTACTAATAGGGGAGTGCTTAAAGCGAGAGCTCGTATTAGTAAATTAGCAGACTTAAGGAAAAAGCTAGAAACTTATTAGCGATAAGCTATCGAGTCGTAAAAGAAATTCTATAACCTCTATAATAAGCCACTTACCCTTAAGGTTAAGGACCTAGTAGAACTCTCTACGAAGAACGTACGCCTTAAGGACTAAAGAAGGAAGTTATTAACTAAATACATTAGACCTTTTAAGGTCCTTTAAGCTATTAGCACGTAAGCGTACCGCCTAGCCCTACTAGAGAAATACGACCGGCTTTATAATATATTTTATATATTAGTCTTCTTAAGCCGTAGGTATAACGGGCTATTAACTAATACCTTAGCGAATTACTGCCGATGCTTAACCTTAATAATGCCGAAGGAGAATAGTCGGTTTAGTAAATTAAGGACTATATAAAGAAGAAAGGCGTTACCTATTACTTAGTAAAATAGGAAGGTTAGCTAGCCGAATACAACGAGTAGGTTGCTTAAGACGATATAGCGAATGCCTAAGAACTTATTAACGAATACCTAAAGATACGGCTAAAGAAACGGCGGAAATTACATATTACGAAATAACTTCTTTTTAGCTTACCTTAACTTTTCTATTGCTACTCTACCGCTACTTCGCCTTTATTCCTTAATATCTATACGGTAGAAGTCTTTTACTTCTATCTCGCTTATAAACTCTATAATAACTAAAAGACGCTTTACCTACTCGCCTTTTCCTTAGCGATTACTCTCTTTAATTATTTTATATAAATTATCGTATATATATTCTCGTCCTACCTACTATAAGGTAAAACCTACGTCCTTAATTACTAGACGAAGCTTTTAGTCCTTATTCTCGCGTATAGCTTTCCGTCGCTTTATTAAGGCCTACCGGTATTTAAGACGACGTTTTGTATATAAACGTTTAGCACTTAATACCCCCTCTTCCTTTCGGTAGGCCGTTATTATAGCTATAAACGATGTATAAACTTAGTAGAAGATTAACTTTATCTTCTTCTTCTCCGTTTCGTCTTAAGTAATTTATAGCTCGGCTATCTTTATCTAAATGCCGTATAGATCCGCTATATCCCCGGATATTATTATAGGCATTTATAATTTTATTAGCGATTATATCTCGACTTAAGGGGGAACGAAGAGCTTATAGATTCGTAGAGGTTATTACGCGAGTTATATTAAATATATTTGCTTAATCGCGTATCCTCCTATATATAATATAGTTCGACTATTTTAGTATCGTCCTCGTTATCGCTAAACCCTTATATACTGCTATTAAGGCACTTAATATAGTATAGCTCGGTGACTTAGCACCCTTTCGTCCGGCGACTTTTTATATTTACGGCCTTCTTGCCCTATTTCTTAGGCGATAACTCTTTCTAGATATTCCTCTTATCGACGGTGTCTCCTTTAGTATTCTCTTCTATATCCTCGTCTCTATCGTCTTTACTAAACGACGAAAATATTTCGGATTTAATAACCGCTAGCGTTATACGCTTTATATTCGCGTGATCTTCTTAAGACTCTACTATAATAGGTTTCTTTATGCTTATAAATAGTCCTTTAAATAACTAACGAAATAGTTAATCTTCGGTTTCTTCCTTTAATAAGGATATCGATTTCTCTAAGCTATCTCGTATGTTTTTCTCTATAAAGAGTCGTTCTAATAGGGTTATTTTCTCTCCGTGCGTCTTCTTTAGCTTTATCTCTTCCTATGCTATCGCTACGGCGTCTTTAATCGATACTCTATTCGCCGATAACTCTAGGACTTAAGCTATAACTAAGGGACCTATCGGCTAAATATCGTCTATCTATTTTCCTCGCTTTTAGGGCGTCTCTACCGTTGCGCTTACCGTTCGCTTAAGACCTATAGCGTAAATAATTCGGGATATACTTACCTAATTCGGAATATACTCGTTAGATTTAGAATATACTTGTCTAATTCCGAATATACTTCTCTATAAGATCTCGATATAGTTATATAATAAGAGAAGAGAAGAAAAAAATCTTTATATATAAAGAGCAGCACTTTATTATAGTTCGCTAACTATACGTAGGCGACTAGCCCCCTATTATATAGCAACTATTATAACGCGTAACTAATATAATAATTATTATAATATATATAATAATAACTATCGTCGTTAATTTTTATACTACGTTTAATCCTATTTTAGTCCTATTTGCTATTACGACTTTATTTATACCTAAAGCTATCCTAGCGTCTAAGGCGTCCGCCTTAAAAGGGGGGGATAATTATAACGTAGCTACCCGCGTAACTATAAATATTACGGTATTAGGTTATATTATATATTATCCCACGTGACCTCTACATCGTATATATAGACCCTTAGACTTAGTCTATAGCTGCGCTCCTTTATAGATTAATAACAGTTATATACCCCCCTTAAGCTCGTTCTATAATAGTTTAATCTACTATTCTTCTGCCCTTCCGCCGAGCCTTTACGATTCCTTAGTCCCCTCGGCTTCGCCTATACGCCTGCCTTCGTTCTTTGTCTTATTAAGCCCCTTTCCGCCTCTTTTCTACTCTCCTATAGAATTTTCTAGCCCTTTTTCCCGCCGCTACCCCTTTTTTTTCCCGCCGCTACGATAGCTACTCCCGTTTCTACCCCCTCCCTCTCCCCTTCGCCCGGCCCTCTTATAGGCGTTCCCCTCTAGGACGTCCCTTAGCCTAACGCCCTCTCCGCCTTCCCTTACTTAGCCTCTATTCTCCGGGGTTCCTCTATCGCCTCGTCTATCTTCGCTAACCTTTAGACGAATTTCCTCCGGCATACCGATTAGACTTAGTCTCTCGTCCTTCTTAAGTCTAGTTTCCTTAAGGCCGCTACCTCCGCTACTACCGCCCGTAAGGAGGCCCTTAGCCACCGGCAGTACGCGGAGGGGCTTTAGGACTAGCTTAATTAGTCTAACGCCGCCCTCGCCTACTTTACCGCCCTTTAGGCTGCCTTTACCCCTCCTACCGTAAGTCCTTATGCCCGCTTCGCCGACCTTAAACGCTTTTCCGGCGATATCGGCACTTAAAAGCAGCGCTAGGACGCCTTCTACGTCTAGCGCGACGGTATATCCCTTAAGATCGCCTCCGACCCTTATATATTCCCTACCGATAGGGACTAAGTCGTCTACGCGACCGGCCGACTTTCCGGCCGGGCTACTTCTATTGCCGCTAGCGTCCCCCGCTATATCCGCGACGATACCCCCTTCGAGTAGTAGCGCTTTTAGTCCCTCGACTCCCTTACCTATAAGCTCGCCTCCGTCTTTAGTGCCGCGAACTACCGCGCTTAGTCTAAGGCGGAATTTAATACCCTAGCTATAAAGGGCACCTTTTAGCCGGATTTCTTCTCGCGGTTTACCTAGCTATAGGCCGACCTTAATTATAACGAGAGCGCTTGCGTCGGATACCTTTATTAAAAGGTTATTAATAAGCTCGCCGACACCGATACCGCCGCTCTCTAAGTCCCCGGCCCTAATACCGACGACTTCTACGGCTAGGCTAAGCTTTACGCCGCTCTCTAAGAGAACTACGAGCGTATTTAAGCTTATAAGAGGCTTATTTAGCCCTAGACTACCCCCCCCCCGCCTTTATCGGGTCCGCTAGCCCTACTGCCTCTACGCCCGTCGGTAACCCGATAGACCTTAACGCGTTCCGGGCTAGTCTTACGGACGCTAAAAAGCAGCGACGGTATAAGAACCGTCTCTATCTCTACTACGCCGCCTTAGTAACCCCGACCTATACGGCCCGGACCTATCCTAAGAAGGGTACTAGCCGGGGTCGCGGCTAAGGCGGCGGTACTCCCGCCCCGCGCCTCCTCGCGCCCCCTTCCTAGCTTAACGTCCGGGCGATTAAGTAAGGCTTCGTCGAGGGCGAGGTTACTAACTCTCTTACCCTTACCTCCGGCGCTTCCCCCCCCCTAGGAAACGCCTAGCTCCCTCGCCTTATCGCGCGACGGAGCTTTCGGTTTTTGCTTTTATAGCTTCGTTTAATACGAGGGAGGACCTTTATCTCCCGGCGGGAATATAGCCTCGCGCTTTACTACTACCCCTCTCCCTTATGCCTGCTAACGTCGCCGTAAGTCCTTTAGTCGACTTTAGTTATTCCGGATTCGCTTTTATATATACTTAGACTATATACCGCCTTGCCCTCCCCGTCCGCTAGCTTTAGTTCCCTCGCCGGCTCTCTCTCGCCGATAGCGGCGACTATAAGTCCGGCGCCGTTACCTATTGCGCTTATTTAATCGCTTAAGTTAGCGCTTATGCCGAGTCTATCTACTTCTTCCTTACGAAGCTTAGCTATAAGGTTATTCTCGGCCTCCTTTAGCTCCGCCGCTACGACCTTATTATTAGCTAGCGCGATAACTCCCTCTCCTTTTAGTCCTTATTTTACCTCGCCTCTTGCCTCTTAGACCCTTAGCCTTATCTTATCCCTAGCCTCCCGGCCGCTCCCGCTATTCCCGTTCCCGCCCTTAAGGGAATATAATTTATAAATATAATTCGTTCCCCCCCCGCCCCTTCTATCGCTAACTCTAACGACGAGGGCGAGCCCTTTGCCTTATCCTCGCCTCTTACCCCCCGGGTTCCCGCCTATACCGTCCGCTTTTCTAATACCCTTAAGTTTATTCCCCTATCGCCTCGTTTTCCCCCCGGCCTCCCGACGTCCTTTAAAGATACTCCTAACGTAGGTAAACCTACTTACCTAGACTCCTCCCGTTAGACTAACTTCGACTTAAGCTACGACTCCGACCCCTTAGATACCTTTTACCCCCGCTATTACGTCCGCCCCCCCCGCCCTTAGCCTATACGCTAGGCTACCGGCTCCTACCACCTAGCTCCTTAACCTAAGCATCGAGCGTTAGGACCCCGCCCCTTTATAATCCCTCCGGGCGACCCTACGTTCTCTATCCGGATGCTTAACGTAGCCGCTATAGCGGTATTCTACCGCTAGCCCTCCGTTACGACTTCCTAGACTATAATTAAAGCCTTAGCCGCTAAACCCCTAACTATTAAGCCTCTGCCTCCTATCGACTAAGAGATCCTTAAGGAACTCTATTAGGCCGTTCTATCTAAGTCTATTACTCTTAATGCTACTAAAGCCCGACTTAACCCCCGCCTTTACGACTTCGTCGATAATTACCTTAATAAAATCTTCCTTAATAAGGTTTCGCTTAATAATATCGCTAAGTTTTTTTTAAAATACGATAAGGTCCTTTATACTCTCGATAAACTCCGGGCTAAGGTCCTAAAGGAGCTCTACTATATAATCTATATATAGCTCTAGAGTAAGGCCGATAAGCTCGCCTCCTACCGCGCCGTCGACACTTAGATTAACCTTAAGGAGGGAATATAACCCCCTTACACCCGCCCCTATCCCTTTAGTAAAGCTAAGAACCGTATTATCCGCGCCTACGTTAATAAGCAGCTTAGGAAAGGCTTTATTCGCTATTTAACCTCCGCTACCGCCGCCTTTATTATGCTCGCTTATAAACCCGGCGGCGGCGTCTGTTTCTACGTCGATTACCGTAGCCTAAATAAGGCTATGATTAAGAACCGCTTCCCTTTGCCTTTAGTCTATAATACCCTCGCCTAAATTAAAAAGGCGAAGTTCTTTACTAAGATTAACGTTATTATAGCGTTTAATCGCCTTCGTATCGCCGAGGGCTATAAGTAGAAGACGGCTTTCACTACGCGGTATAGGCTTTTCGAATATTATATTATACCCTTTAGTCTCTCTAACGCGCCGTCCTACTTCTAGAGCTTTATTAACACGGCTTTATATAATATCCTTAATGATTTTTATTCCGCTTACTTAGACGATATTTTAATCTTCTCTACTATATAGGAGGAGCATTAAGCCTACGTCCGGGAGGTTCTTAAGCGCCTTAACGCCGCTAGCCTCTAGCTCGACGTCGATAAGTGCGATTTCTATATTACTAAGACTAAGTACCTTAGCCTAATTATCTTAGATAAGGGCATACGCATAGATCCTAAAAAGGTCCGCGCCGTCCTCGACTAGCTAGCCCCCTCCTTTATAAAAGACCTCCGGCGTTTCTTAAGGTTCGCTAATTTTTATCGGCGTTTTATCCGCGGCTTCTCTAAGCTTATAAACTCTTTAAACGCCTTTACTAAGAACTCTACCCCCTAGATCTAGTCCCCCGCCTACACCTACGCCTTTAGAGCCCTTAAGCACGCCTTTACCGCCGCCCTAGTCCTCGCATACTTTAACCCCTTTTAAAAGACTATAGTTTAGACCGATGCTTCTAACTAAGCCGCTAGGGGCGTGCTAATATAGCTCTCTAACGACGGCTGCTACTACCCTATCGCGTTCTTCTCGTCGAAACACTCCGCCTAAGAATATAACTCTAAGATCTACGATAAGGAACTCCTCGCGATCGTAAAGTCCTTTAAGGAATAGCGCCTTAAGCTCGAAGGCCTACCTAAGTTTAAGATCGCTTCGGATTATAAGAACCTTTAGTATTTTATAACTACGAAGCTCCTTAACTAACGGTAGGCCCGCTAGGCCGAGTTCCTAAGTCGCTTTAACTTTAAGATCGTCTTTTAGCCTAGCTCTTAAGCCACCCTCCTTAACGCCTTTAGCCGACTCCCCGGTTCCCGCCTTACCTCCTTAACCGACCGCGCTAACGAAAAGATCGACTATCGTTACTAGGTTATCCTCCTACGGTCTAAGGTCGACGCCTCCCTACTCCCTAACGGGTTTAAGGAGTCTAACTCGTCTATAAATATAATTAATAAATATAATTCTAACGATTCCGACTGCCTTACCCTCTATGCCCTTAACGACTTTAAGCCGATCGACGACTTTATCGACCGAGCTTATTTCTCCTCTCTACTTATCGCCGATATTCACGCGGCTCTCCGGTCTCCTTAACTCCGTTAGCCTAATTCTCTTCGCGTACCTCTCCGCTTAATCCTAAAGTCCGCCCTCTTAGAGGCCTAAGGCCGGTTCTACTTTTAAGGCCGGTTATTTATTCCCCCTAACGACGCCTTTATCCTCTAGATCTTAATCTATACCTATACTTCCCCGCTAGCTAGCTACCTTAGGCGCACTAAGACCGTAAGCCTCTACCGCCGAATATACGTTTAGCCCGGCATATATAAGTCTATTTCTAGCTTTATTCGCAACTACTACGTCTACCTCCGCGCTAAGTCCCCCCGTTCCGCCCCTTAGGGCCTTCTTTAACCCTTAAGCATCCCTTTCGCCCTTTAGACCGATATCTCTATTAATTTCGTTACGGACCTTCCCGTCTGCCGCTATTATAGCGTTGAGTTCTTAAGCATCTTAGTTATCGTTAACCGCTTTACGAAGATACGCTACTACGTCCTAACGCCCTCGATAACGGTCGAGGACGTCGTTAACGCGTTTATTTCTCGTGTTTAGTCTCTCTACGGCACCTTTGCCTCGATCGTTAGTAATAAGGGCATTTAGTTCGTCTCCGCCTTCTAGCAGTAGCTTAGCCGCCGGCTCGGCTACCGCCTATACCTTAGTTCCGCTTACTACCTTTAGACTAATAGCTAGACTAAGATCGCAAACGCTTAAATAGAGGTCTACCTCCGCTACTATACTACCTTCCTTTAGAACGATTAAGTAGATCTCCTTCCCTTCGCTAAGTTTACCGCTAATAATTAAGTTTCTAAGTCTACCGGCCTCTCCCCTTTCTTCGCTAACTACGGCTTCGACCTAAAGCTTAGCACCGAGCCCTTAAGGCTACCCCCCCCTAGTATAATACCCTAGCAGCGTAAAGAGTACCTCCGTGGCGACGCATTCGCCTTACGCCTCTAACGCGTATCCGACTTCCTTCGTAACGCGATCGAGGACGCTTAAGCCACTTAGGCCCGGCACGCCGATGCCCGCCGGGCGCCCGCCCTAACGTATTAGCCTAGCGATATAGTCTTTCTTAGCACCCGTTAGATCTATACCCTCCGCCCGATAAAAAAGCTTAACTATAAGCGGGAGGGCCTATATAAGGTCCTTAAGGCGTATAAGACGGCTTGCCTCCTCCGCCTCCTTAAGGGTAGCCGTCTTTACCCTATTTTCTACCACTCGCTCCTTACCCGGACCTAAGGCCCCCCCTTACCTAGCTAGGCCGACCTAAATATCCGGCTTACTAACGGGGGCATCCTATTTTCCCCGGACGGCGATAACGATAACAACGCGCACCTCGAGTAGGAATTCTTATCTATCCTTACGCAACGTTAGTACGCGTCTAAGAAGATTAAATATCGCATTTAGTAGCGTTATAGCCCCCCTACGTAGGAGGATTCCTTAAGCCTCGACGGATGTTAAGACGACCTCGAGTCCTTCTACGCCGTAAACCCGGCTAAGCCTTACCCTGCGTTCTATACTACCTTCCTCGCCTCGTCCCCTCTGCCTAAATAATAATAGATATAATTAATAAATATAATTTATCTTAACGCGCATAGGCTTTCTAACCTCGAGCTTTGTTTTCTTTCCTTCCTTTATGTTATAAGGGCCTACCTTTAGGTCGATTGACACGGGATTCCCTTAGCTCTCGCTCTTCTGCTATTGCCCCTTTTTAGGCGTTTAAGTCGAACGCCGATTTAAGGGGGATATACTATTACGGTGTTAGGTTATATCATATATTATCCCACGTGACCTCCACATCGTATATATAGACCCTTAGACTTAGTCTATAGCTGCGCTCCTTCGTAGATTAACAATAGTTATATACCCCCCCTAAGCTCGTTCTATAATAATAAAGCCGGGAGATAGGGATATATACACGATAGATAATGCATTTTAGCTCGGGGACTATTCGGCTATTAGTCGCTAACTAGTCCCCGATAACCCCTCTCGAAGCCTAAGGGTATATCCCTAAGGCCCCGATATATCTTAGAAGAGGGGCAAGCTTTAGTCTTACTACGAGAGGGCAACCGCATTATAATAAAGGATTATTCGTCCTTTTAACTATCGTTCCTACCTTCCTAAACGTACGTCTAAGACCGTACGAACCTTTTTAAGGTCTATGCAAATGCCCTTATCTAAGATAATTAGGCTAAGGTACTTAATCTTAGTAACGTAGAAGTTATACTTATCTACGTTAAGCTAGAGGCCGGCGGCATTAAGGCGCTTAAGAACTACGTTAATATAGGCCTAGTGCTCCTCCCGCGTCTCCGAGAAGATTAAGACGTCGTTTAGATAGGTAAAGCAAAACTCATTAAGGATGCCGTAAAGGGCTATATTAATAAAACTCTAGAAGTAGGATAAAGCGGCGGTAAGGCTAAAGGGGGTAATATAATACTCGAAAAGCCTATACTGTATAGCGAACGCGGTCTTCTACTCGTATCCTTCGGCAATGCGAAGGCGATTAAACGCCGCGATAACGTCGATCTTAGTAAAAAACTTCGCCTTCCGGATATAGGCGAGGGTATTATAGATAAAGGGTAAATAGAAACGGTTCTTAATTATAGCCTTATTTAAGCCGCGATAGTTAACGTAAAAACAGACGCCTTTACCTAGCTTACGGGCGAGTATAATAGGGGTAATAGCGGGGGAGGTAGAGCGGCGGATAAAGCCCTTCCCGAGCTACTTATTAACGTACGTACGGACGATCTAGTTCTCGGCTTTACTAAAAGGGCGGGGGTAGGTATAAGGAGGTTATATCCCTTCTTTAAGGTTAATTTAAGTATTAACGGTATAGTAAAGGGCGAGCTTATCGGCCTCGCTCTTAAGCTATATATAAATTATATAGTAGAGCTCCTTAAGGACCTTAGCCTAAAGCTTATTAAGTGTATAAAGGACCTTCTCTTACTTCTTAAAGAACTTAGCGATATCGTTAAAGGAGATCTTATTAAAGTAGATCTTATTAAGGTAGTCGTCGATAAGTCGTAAAGGCGGGGGTTAATATAGGCTTTCGTATCTTTAGTATCTATATATTTAGTTAAAACGGCCTAATAGAAGTCCTTAGGGATATCCTAATCGATAGGTAGCGGGGTCTCGGTAGGCAAAGGCTTAGCGGTAAGGGCCTTAATTAAGGTCTAAGAGGTCTAGACTTTAGGCTACTAGTAGAATATTACTATCGCGTCGACGTTAAGTATCCGGATATTAAACGCTAAGTCGTTAAGGGATAAGAAGCGGAAGGGCTAAGGTCTAATAGTCTTACGACTTAACCGTAATATAGGGCGGCGGTAGCTAGCGGTCTTATAGATAGGACGGGGGTAAAGAGGTCGAACGTAGCGGTAAGGGTAGAGGGTAGCCGGGGAGTCGGAGTTATAGCTAGAGTTAGAGTCGGCGTCGTTAACCTAGCGGGAGGAGTTTAGATAGGCGGGTTTACCTACGTTAAGAGCATCCTCGAAAAACGTAGAGAGGGAGGGGCTAAGGGATAGGGGAATAAACTTAAGAACGTTACTAAAGCGGACGGAACGGATAAGGGCTAGAGGACGGGCTAAGGCCGGACGGGCGGGAATAAGGATCGCAGCGGCGGGGGGTTCGCCCTCGTCGTTAGAGTCTTCGACAGAGGGGGCGGGGGGAAAACGAATTATATTTATTAATTATATTCCTTCGAAAATAAGGGCGGGGGGAGCCGGGATAAGGCGGGCAAGGCGGGCAAAGGTAGCCGAGAGGCCTAGGATAAGATAAGGCTAGTAGTCCGAGAGGCAAGAGGCTAGATAAAAGAGGGACTAAAAGGCAAGGGAGTTATTACGCTAGCTAATAATAGGGTCGTGCTAGCGTAAGTAAAGGAGGCTAAGAATAACCTTATAGCTAAGCTTCGTAAGAAAAAAGTAGATAGACTTAGTATAGGCGTTAATCCGGGAGACCGAAAAGGCGCAATAAGTAACGGAGCCGGACTTATAGTCGCTACTATCGGCGAGAGAAAGCCGGCGTAGGAATTAGAGCTAGCGGATAGGAAGGGTAAGGCGGTGCACGGTCTAAGCGTATATAAAGGCGTATCCGGAATAGCCGGAGTCGACTAAAGCACTTATAATAACATCGGCGGATATAAGGGATAAAGGCATAAGCAAAGCACGCGGTTATATTCCTATAAGGAGGCAAAGATCTTCCTTAGTATTAAACGAAGCTATAAACTTAGACACTAAGAGCTTTATCGCGCGATAAAGCGAGGGAGCTTTATATTTCCTAAAGACGGGGAAGAGGTAGGGAGGTCGTCTACTTCGCCCTCGATAAAGCCTTGCTTAATAGCGCGAACCTAGTAGCGGGGGGGAGGGGGTTTAAGCAAGCGTAGGGCAGACGTACCGCTACTACGGCTACGGCCGCGGCTAAAGCCGGAACCGGCGCTAGGACTAGCGCTAGGGTTAGCGCTAGGATTAGCACCGATACTTTTATTAAGGTAGGTCCGGGCGGTATAAGTAGCGGTAGCCGGCTAAGCGTAGTAAAGGCAAAGACGGTTCTCGAACCGCCGTTGCTTCTTAGCGTTAGTAAGCCGGGCCCGGAATGTATCGAGCTATATCGGGTTACCGGCAGGAGGCGCGGGTAGGGTAGGCGAGGTAGGGCTAGTACGAGCGGGGTTATAAGGCGGCTAGAGCTAAAAACGGGCCTTAATACGCTGCTAGTTGTCCTAAAGCGTCGAATATATCTTAGCCTAAGCCGTAAACTCGTTATAGGCCGGGCATTCAACCTATAGAGCGGCGGCGTTAGTAAGTTTAATAAAGACCTTCGAATAAAGGTAGGCGACGTAAGCGGTGCTATTAAACGATAAGTCGGCTTAAAGCTAGGTAAACTTCGAATAGAAGTCCGGCTAAGAGATATTCTTTATCGATAAGGCGTTAAAGTCGGCCTCCGACTAAGCACGGGTAAAATTAGCACTAAAGACTAAGCTAAGGTCGTCGGTAAAGGCTTTAATAGTAGTATACTACTAATTAGCGAAAGACTTATTATCGAGCACGTCTTAAGGAACGCTAGCGATAATAGAGGCGGCCCGGCTAGTAAGCCGGCTAGCCGCGTAAAGAATACGGTCTTATTCCGTAGGGTATAAGGCGGCGTCCTAACGGAGCTTAATAGTAAGGCCGTTGCGCTAGGTCCGGAAAGCCTCCTAACGTTGCTTTTAAGTGCCGGAGTCGCTAGCGAACCTCTTAGGGTCGGCGATATAGGAACGGGTAAGGGTAGGGGTAAGGGCTAGGGCTTAGTCCCGGGCTACGTTACGCTCGGTAAGAACGAGGAGAGAGCACGTAGTACGGTTAAGCTACTGCTAGAGGTCGGCGGCGTGCTTTTAGGAGATAAGCACTCCTATATCTAACTTAGCGTAAGCATTATTAAGGTATGTAAAGGACTCGGCCTATAAGGCGCGGAAATTAAAGGTAGCGTAAGCTTAGATATAGGCGAACGAGTCGAATATAGGCCGTTAGGCCTTAAGTAGAGCGGCGAGATAGGAATAGCGGGAAAGGTAGTCGTTCTAAGGCTTTAGGTCGGCGGGAGCCGGCGGAGTAACGGCTAAGGTAGCGGCGGACGAAGGATCGGTCTCTATAATAAGGTCGGATATCGTAGATTAGATAAGGCAACGGAGAAGACAATAGGGAAGGGGTAAGGGGGGGAGAAGGGAATCTTATATAATTCGCGTCGAGACGGCGTATCTATACTAGGAAAATTCTAACAATCGAGGAAAGCTTAGTCGAAAGGGTCCGGCGAGGAGGCGGACTTACGTCGCGAAGAAGGGAGATTAAAAAAGAAAGGGGTAAGATAGCGAGATTATTAATTAAAGGCAATAGGATAAAATAGTAGATTAAACTATAAGAGAACGAGCTTAAGGGGGGGTATATAATTATTATTAATCTACGAAGGGATATAGCTATAGACTAGGTCTAAATGTCTATATATACGATATAAAGGTTACGTAGGATGATATATAATATAACCTAACACTGTGATAACCTTCGCTTTATTAATAGAGAAGGAATCCGGAAAGGAAAAAAAGAAGGCCTTTAGCTAGGTAAGAAATTCCTATAGCTTGCCGGCTTCTCTAGTATAAACAGCCGGCTTTAAGGTTTTAACAATTTCCCTAAACTACCGGGGGTAGCGGAAATCTAAAACTAGGGCCGGGACCGGGGCGTACCCGGCCGGGCCTAGAGGCGGCGGCGGTCCCTAGGCGGCGGTGTAAGCCGGAGCCGGGCCCGTAGGCGTAGTAGTAGAAGCAGCAACCGTAGCTATAGCCGGACGAGCCGCCGGGCGAGCTACCGGGCGAGAGGTTAAAGAAGTAGAAGAAGATATTCTTAAAGAGGTAGTTATTTTTAGTATTTTTTTCTAAAAAGGTTTCTTTAAATCTATAAATATTAAAATAAGATCTAAGATCTAATAGATCCGAAAGATTAGAAAAAGATTAAAGGGTAAAATAAAAACTAAGCAAAGATTAAATAAAGATTAAGCAACGGTCTTTAAAATACACTCCGCGGCTAAGCAAAAGGTAAGAGCTTTTATCGTATAATAAAACGGTTAAAAGATAGAAGATAGTCTAACCGGACTAAGTCTCTAATAGTTAAAGACTAATAGAGGGCGTTATTTATCCTTAAAAGCTATAAAGGCGGAATAGTAAGTAGAGGAGCACTCGGGGTCACTTATACTAGACCGGCTGGCTAAGTCTAAGCAAGTAGGGGTAGTCGAGGCTGGAGCACTAAGGGCACTACTAGAAGAGGTGTAGGTCACTTAGTAGGCAGTTAAACTAAAACTATGATAAAAGCTAAAGAAGAAAGGAAGGAAGGAGAGCCCGAGGAAGGGCGGACTAAAGTTCCTTTATATAGCTCTTCCCGTCCGTCCAGACGATCCCGGTACGTCCCTTTCCTTCTAGCACCTTCTGCCACGTATCCCTTACACTGCCCCGAGCTAATGCGGGTCCCCGGGGCTGCGCAGGGGCTGTGTAGGTCGGCTGACCTCGAAAAGGCTGCCTCCCGCGTCGTTCTAAAGCCCTTATAGACTAATCTAGGTCATGTGGGTCCATTTATGCAGCACGTGCATAATGTTATGTAGGTGGGTCATACGATATAAGTCGTGTGACCTCCTTATGCGGAGGATCGGACGAATGATCGGTCCCGAAAGCCGGGAGGGCTATATTAGGCCTATAGCTCCCGGTGGTCTAGGTGTCGGTCCATTATACGGGGCATCGAGCCAATCATCGGGTCTTATTAGGCAGGGGTGCCTAATAAGATCGTCGGCGTGACCGTAGCTGCGTAGTACGTCCCGTACCTAAGGAAGCTAAGTCCCGAGGGACTTAGGTTTAAAAAAGGGGTGTGTCCTAGGCCGAAAAGGGGTGTGACCGGATAATAGGTAAGTCCGGGGCGAACATCTTTATGCTAAGTCATAAAGTACCAAGTACCAAAGTACCAAGTACCTCGGTACCCTCGTACTAAGTATTTCCGTACTTAAGTCCCTTAGTACTTAAGTCGTCCCGTACTTTAGAAAAAAGAAAGTAAACTAGGAACCTAGATTAGTAGTTCTATAACATCGAGGGTAAGAAACGCGCTCTTTAAAAGGCCGTTACTAAGTTAACTACGTAGAGGACGGGGCGTTTATATAAGTGTATTACATCGACGATAATCTTATAGTTAAAGTCCTAATTGTTCTTTAATATAAATTTAAATCGTCGTAAGGCTTAAGAGTATAGTTAATAATAATAATAATACTTCGCAATACTCTTTAGTCTATTAACTAATACCTTATAGCCTACTTGCCTTAGTAAGTAATATAGTCTTATAACTGCTAGGTGGCCGAAACGACGATAAAGGGTATAGAGTTCGGTTTTTGCTAGGAACGATATCGCTTATTCTTATCTGCTAAAAAAGAACTAAGGGTAGCCCTATTTACGGACTATTAGGAGCTAGATCCCTTTATTCTTGCTAATAATTACGTCCGTTGTATTATCGTAATATATATTTAAACGATCTATATCCGCGAGATAAAAGAGGAAAGGGGTTAGAGACGTAAGTACGTAGAAGGTAATCCTTCCTAACGGTGTTTTTATTGCTAATAAGCCGAGAGATTTAATAGCATCGCTATTTCCGAATTCAATCGAGGCTTAGCTAGCTATAGAGTCGTTAAGCTTTATATTACGATTCTCTCGCTAAAAGGCGAGATACTATTCCTAACTAGCTATTAATACCTTAGCAGCGCCGGTGTTAATTAGGATACCTTAGAATTGCTTCCTAGAGTACCTATCGTTAATAAGAAACTAAAAAGCCGGCGTTGCTTATTCTATGCTAAATACATCTTCGCTTATAAAGAGATAAGTAAACGTTTATTAATAGAGCATCTAGGTTGCCTACTACTATTCGGTATTAGCGGCGTTATCCTAGTACTCTTTAACCTCCTAGTCATTAGTCGAATCGTTAATCTCGTAACCTTTATATTCTATTACGTATGCTATTAGGTTAGTAGAAGGCGTTCCTTAGAAGTAATATTAGGTTAGATACTAGTCTTTCGCCTTTTACCTCTCTTCGGCGCTATGCTTAGTCGACTAGCAACCTTGCTTATTGCAGACGAAGCACTTCTTGCTCTAAGGGCGATTGTTAGTCTAATAGCCTCCTCGTCCTCTACAACCTCGGTTAGAATAACTACGGTAGCCGCTACTATTAATTCCTCGTCCGGAGCCTCTTATATAGCTACGGTATCCTCCTCTACCTTAGTGATTAGTATACCTACGGTCTAGGTATATCGCTTCCGAATTAGAATAATTTATATCCTTAGTTAGGAATTAACTAAGATTAGTAAGTGTTAGGCTTATTTTAAGGGATAAACAGAGCTCTAATAATAAGGTTTTAATGTGCTTAGATAGTCAAAATAGGGCTTATGTAAGCTTAGGAATATTACGGCATGCCTTAATGACCGTAGCTCGCAGCTAGTCTTTACCGACGAAGGTGCCGCCGAGAGCTCGTTAATATAACTAAAGCTTATTAAAGAGTAGCTCTAGGATATCTTATATAGATAGGGTAGGATTCTAAGTGCGCAGCTTATTAAACGAGATAGAGGTCTAGTCGGTGAAATACTAGGCCTTATTTACCTCTATGTTAAAATGCTTCTTAATGCTATCGTATACGGCCTTAAACGTAGTAGTCTATATAATATATTAAAGGTAATACGCCTAAGCGCGACCTATAAGAATTCGTAAAAGCAGCCTATAGAACTAACCGGGTATAGCATTAATGCTATAATAGATGCCTATAAACTAGCGGATCTTATTATCGAATAGGTTATAAGGCTTACCGGTATAATTCTCTATGCTATCCTAAAGCTTCGCAAATTTCTATTAAAGATCTATATTAACTAGCTCGTTTAAGACGTATGCTAGAAGAATCTAAAGGTATGCCTTAAGGTCGGGGTTAAGGATTACAGCAGCTATACGTAGGTTAACTAAACTACTATAGTTATCGCGAAACTAATAACTCGTAGGGTGTAACGCAGCTACCCGCGCAACCATAGAGCCGGGAGATAGGGATACATGCACGATAGATAATGCATTTTTAGCTCGGGGACTATTCGGCCATTAGTCGCTAACTAGTCCCTAATAACCCCTCTCGAGGCCTAAGGGTATATCCCTAAGGCCCCGACATATCTTAGAAGAGGGGCAAGCTTTAGTCTTACTATAAGAGGGCAACCGCACTGCAATAAAGGATCACTCGTACTTTTAACCATCGTTCCTACCTTCCTAAACGTACCTCTAGTCTGTCTTCTTACAAGTTCTAAAGCTTCTAGTCCTTATTCTCGCGCATAGCTTTCCGTCGCTCTATCGATGCTTGCCGGTATTCGAGACGACGTTTCGTGCACAAACGTTTAGCACCTAGTACCCCCTATTCCTCTCGGTAGGCCGTTATTGCGGCTACGAACGACGCATAGACTTAGTAAAAGATTGACTTTATCTTCTTCTTCTCCGTCTTATCCCAAGTGGTCTATAACTTAGATATCTTCGTCTAAATAGCGCATAGATCAGCTATATCTCCGGACATTATTGCCGGCACTTATAATTTTATTAGCAACCGCATCCCGACTTAATAGGGAACGAGGAGCTTACCGATTCGCAGAGGTTACCGCGCGAGTTATATTAAATATATCTGCTTAATCGTACATCCTCCTATATATAATATAGTTCGACTACTTTAGTATCGTCCTCGTTGTTACTAAACCCTTATATACTGCTATTAAGGCACTTAATATAGTATAGCTCGGTAATACGGCATCCTTTCGCCCTACGACTTTTTATATTCGCGGCCTTCTTGCCCTTTTTCTTAGGCGACGTCCCTTTTTAGACATTCCTCTTGTCGATAGTATCTCCTCTAGTATTTGCCTCTATGTCTTCGTCTCCGTCGTCTTTACTAGATAACGAAAATGTTTCGGATTTAACAACCGCTAGCGTTATACGCTTTACATTCACGTAATCTTCTTAGGACTCTACTACTATAGGGTTTTTTATACTTATAAAGGGTCCCTTAAATAATTAACAAAAGGGTTAATCGTCGGTTTTTTCCTTTAATAAGGATGTCGATTTCTCCGAGGCATCTCGTATATTCTTCTCGGTAAGGAGTCGTTCTAATAGAGTGGTTTTCTCTCCGCGCGTCTTCTTTAGCTTTATCTCTTCCTATGCTATCGCGACGGTATCCTTAATCGATACTCTATTTGCGGATAGCTCTAGGACTCGAGCAATAACTAAAGGGCCTATTAGCTAAATATTGTCCGTCTACTTTCCTCTCTTTCGAGGTATCTACACCGTTTTACTTGCCGTTCGCTTAGGAGGCATGCCGTTAAACTAATTCGGAATATGCTCGTCTAATTTAAAATATACTCGTCTAATTCCGAATATGCTTCTCTATAAGATCTCGATAGAGTTATAAAATAAGAGAAGTAAAGAAAAAAATCTTTATATATAAAGAGCAGCACTCTATTATAGTTCGCTAACTACACGTAGGCGACTAGCCCCCTATCGCGTAGTAACTATTACAACGCGTAACTAATACGATAATTATTATAATATATATAATAATAACTATCGTCGTTGATTTTTATACTACGTTTAATCTTGTTTTAATTCTGTTTGCTATTACGACTTTATTCGTACCTAAAGCTATCCTAGCGTCCGAGGCGTCCGCCTTAGAAGGGGGGGATAATTATAACGCAGCTACCCGCGCAACTATAGAGCTAGGAGATAGGGATATATGCACGATAGATAATGCATTTTAGCTCGGGGACTATTCGGCCATTAGTCGCCAACTAGTCCCCGACAACCCCTCTCGAGGCCTAAGGGTATATCCCTTAGGCCCCGATATATCTTAGAAGAGGGGCAAGCTTTAGTCTTGCTACGAGAGGGCAACCGTACTATAATAAAGGATTACTCGTACTTTTGACTATCGTTCCTACCTTCCTAAACGTACCTCTAGTCTGTCTTCTTACATAGAGTTAATAGTTATTTGCCTCTATAACGTTAGAAAGAGTAGGGGAGCCGGCCTTAGGACGACTCCTGCCGGTCGTAAGGGTCGATTAAAGGTAATTCCGGCGATACTTAGTGCCTTATTAAGCGGAGTTAGGGGCTATATCGGCGTGTTTCCGGTATATATTTAACTATACGGGGGTAGTAAGTTAGCTCTAGAGTTATTAGCTTCTATAGCCTTAAGGACCGCGGTATATCTATTAAATTAGATTCTCCCTAATTCTCCTTCGGGCTATATTAAGGGATCCGTAATAGATTGCGTAGTAATAAGTTATCGGTTAAAGCCACCTTTAAGGGGTTATATATAGATACTACGTCGGCGAAGAAGATTACGTACCGATCTCTTATAGGCTAGATTAACCGCTTGCTATATTACTTCTTTCTATCCGTAAAAGTATTCTTAAAAGTAGCTAAGGATATTATATCCTTATATATTTAAACTAGGTTTATAGTCTAATAAGAACCTAGCGACGTATATTATCGCTGCTTCTTCGCTTAGGTCTTTATTACGATCGATGTTATTATTCTAAAGTTCGATATTAACGGCGTTAAGAATGTGTTTTAGGACTTATGAATTTCTTATTAACCTCCTTAATAGTCTTTTGTCTACGTAGTTTAAAGTAGGTAATATAATATCGTAATTACGGGATGTATTGTCTATTGTTTTTGTCTGTTTTTGTCTATATACGCGTCTACGTTCGTAGTTTATTTAATATAGCTCCGTCGTCTCTTTCCCTAGTTCTTAAGCCGAGACTAATAAGGGAGCTAGAGTTTACGATGTTACGTTCTCCTATTTAGGGCGGTGACTTTAGTAAACCGACTTAGCATAAGATCCTCGTAGAGGTCGTAGAACGGGTTCTCTATGCGAGCTATCTCGAGGATAATATATCTTATCTCTTCTATCCTTGCTATTCTATAATTAACTATAAGTTAACTACTAATTAGTATTAGATAGGGTCTACTAGAGTTAACTAAAGTGTGTATATTCTATATGTCTGTCCCTAGCTAGGAAGGAGGTGTTCGTGTGTTATATAGCCTCCTATAAGTCACGTGCGCACGTGATCTTATAGATTACGTATATATAATACCTCTACTCCTATAGTTACCCTTATATTTACCTTAGCGGTATTCCGATCGTCGGTTGTCTCCTCGGTTATCCTAGCGAGGGTAACGCTTATTATAGCGTAGCGGGTGTAAGCTTAACTAATTATAGTGATTGCCGAAGCTTCGATCTTTAAGGCTACGATTGCAATTATAGCCTTAGTCTTAATCCTAGCGGTTAGTCTAACGGTAGTTATTGCTTAAGTTACTTTAATAATAGTTATCGTAACGATCGTCGTACTAATTGCGATTATAGTTACCTTAACGGTAATTATTATTATAGCGACGATTATCCTAGCGATAGTTATTATCCTAATAAGAAAAGCTACCGCGGCGATAATAGTCTCGGTCTCCGGAGATATATAGCTTAAGTAAGGCTATAATAAAAGGCTTCCGTTCCTTAATAATGCGAATCTATTTATCGATCGGAGTCTTCTTCGTTAGAATAGGAAGGAGCGAGGAGATCTAAACGGCAATAAGAGGATAGATAGCCTTAATAATCTAACTATCTTTACCTATCTTAAGCTAGCGGGCGAGCGAAACCTTTCTCTAGATCTACTATATAAGAGTAATAGAGCTAGAGGACTATATATATATCGTATACCTTTCTCTATAAAGTTCCTTCGGGATATCGGCGTTAGGACGCTTAAAACGCTAAGTTAGGAACTTATAGAAGGTTCTAAGAGGGGAGGAACTAAGGATATCGCGTTATTCCGCTATAAGCTTACTTATATACTATATAAAAGCTCCTTTTACTAAAAAGAAGAGATAATATAGGCAAAAGGTAAACGGATCCTCGCCTTATATAACGCGACCGACGAGGGGTGCTATCGCGCTAATAGCAAAAGCCACTAGTGATATTAATTGTGTCACTGCCCCTTACGTATACCTTATAAAGCCGACTACGAGCCGTACCCGTATCGCACCTTACACTTATCCCCTCTTTAATAGCAGTATGTCCTAGGCTGCACGTGTGCCCCGCACGTGACCTAGCGCAAACTATAGGCCTCGGCAACCGTAGGCAGGAATAACCTAGTGGACGTTGACCTAAGACGTAGATATGTCGTCGCATTGCCACCCGATGCGCCGCCTCTACGGTACGTATGCGCCACGCGCCCCACGCCGACACACCTGCCTTACAGCCGCTGCCCAGCCCCTTTCTTTAAGGGGTCTCGAACAGAGAGGCTATTAATTAATGTTATAATTGTAACGCGACCGATAAGGGGTGCCGTCGCGCTAATAGCAAAAGCCACTAGTGACATTAATTGTGTTACTGCCCCTTACGTACACCTTATAAAGCCGACCACGAGCCGCACCCGTATCGCACCTTATACCTTAATAGATCTTTAGACGCTCCGCGAAGAGGTAGACGTCTATATAGATATTCTTTCTATTGCTAAGAGCGATAATACCTAGGTTCTTCGGATTATGCTTATCTAGGTTAAAAGTACTAATAGTATCCCGTTTAAGGCGTTTAATAACGGCCTCGTTATTATAAGCTAAAGAGGAGGTATAAGACGCCTCGCGGTACCTATACGGATTAAGATAGTTAGACTTTAGTAGACGATAGATAAAACTATTATTAGATCTAGAAGAATTATTATTATTATCGTCTAAATCCTTCTATTAACGAGTGTAGAATACATACGAATGCTTAAATAACTTAATCTAAAGAGAATAATATATAAACTAAGGCTACTCCTTAAGGCGATATTACTGCCTAATAGAGTATTGCTTAGATAAGCGAAGGATTCCCTACGGTTAAGGATAAGGTTGCTCCTCCGATTAATAACCGTTACCGTTAGAAGGGTCTCTATCGATTATTTGCGGGTTTTAAGGCACGGCGCGAACTAGCCGATATACTAGAGTTATCGTAGCGTAAAGGTA
The DNA here is from genome assembly GCA_012934285.1 of Ophiocordyceps sinensis. Lineage (NCBI taxonomy): Eukaryota > Fungi > Ascomycota > Sordariomycetes > Hypocreales > Ophiocordycipitaceae > Ophiocordyceps > Ophiocordyceps sinensis. The sequence goes on along the minus strand of JAAVMX010000002.1, from coordinate 7,022,387 downwards.
AGTCTTTTTATCTAAAAGTATACCCGTAAAACGAAGATAGGAGCGAATTCCCTTTCGCTAAATTTCGGCGTACTATAGATACTTCTCCTTTATAAGCGGGAGCTCGATGATTTTAAGGATAGTCTCCGACTTAAAGGCTAAAGAGCCTAAGAGAATACGGGCTTCCTTTATATATATTAGGTCCCCTTCCGTAAGTAGTGTCTTAATTAACCTAAAGTAGCGAACGGCCTATTTTAATAGATTATTATAATCCTTATCCTCTAAGGCTAGTAGAGCGGACTGCTTACGTAATACCTCGGTTTCTATAGATAAGCGAGGGCGACGACGGATAGGAGGAGGATCTTTATAATTACTCTTAGATTCCCTAAAGGGAGCGGCGCTATAAATACTTTCCGGCTAAGCATACGTCGGCAAGCGAGGATAGAGGTCGTCGTCTAAACGAGATATAGACGCCGTAGCTTAATAGGTTTCTTCGTCCTTAGCTAGAGTAATAATAGCTTATATAAAACGAGGGAAGAAGGCAAAGAGGTCGATAGATAGAGAAGAGAAGGAATTACGAAAGAAGAGTTATAGGAGAAGGAAAAGGTCTATAGTAGGGAGGTATAGGGTGTTTTGATTTTAGCGTAGGAACGGGTACGCGTAGGAAATCAAAAATATAGAGCAAATGTTTCCTTACGGCTAAATTGCGTAAGACTCGAAATAAGAGAATTAGGTCGTAGACCCTTATTCTAATAATGCCTAGAAAGGCGAGCCTCGTCGGATTATAAGGCTTAGGTTAGTGGTTATACAAGCGTGCTAGCTAGGGTTATATAAGCTAGTTATACTATAGGTGTCGGGAGCCTTTAGGCGGCTTCTAACGAATAGTAAGAGCTTTAAGAAGCTCTTAGCGAACGTATCGTAGTAAATCGAAGCTTTAGTAATAGGAAGGGAGTTCCTAATAGGAGCTTAAAAGCAGAAGGTGCGAATTACTACTAATTTTAATACACTAAGTAAGGTAAATGTATATGTAAAGGAGGATGCTTCTATTAGGTAGGCGTAAGCCCCGGGAGCTAGGAATACCTCCCTACTATCTTATCTATAGCTAATTATATTAGCCCCGGCATATAGCATAGAGGATGCTTTATATATATCACCTGCTTTAATAATTTAAAGTGGTTTACGATATTTACTCTAGCCCCGGCTTATCGCCTTATATAGGCTTTTAATAATAGCAGTCTTAGAGTCTTAGGAATAGGCATTATCCGTATAACGATTAAAGACTTAACTTTTAACCTAACTAACGTTCGCTATTGCCCGGATGCACCTACAAATTTAATTAGTTCGAAAGTCCTTTAAGATAAAGGAGTCGCAATAGACGGATTTAACAACCGATTGGCTTTTTAAGCTATAGGGGAGGCGATTTATAATATCACCTAGGAACTTAGAGTTAGCACTATTCGTAATGCTTAAGTTGCTAAAGACCCTACGATTCGAGAAAAGTATCCCGACCTTACCTTCGTAGCCCTGCCGAAGACTTTAATAAAGCCTACTAATAAGAAGGTCGACTTTAGTTTAATACACCGTAGACTTAGGCACGTAGGTAAAGCTAGAGTGCTTAATGCTTATCGTAAGTCCGGCATTAATATAGACACTAATAGTCTCGATAACCTCTTTGCGAGGCCTATGACTTTACGAAGGCGGACCTAATAGTTAGCCGCACTTATTGAATTAAGTCCTAATAGTTCCTTACGTACGTATTTTAGGACTTTATCTAACACTCGCCTACCGGCTTTAGAGGGAAGCGTTACTTACTGCACGGAATCGATTACTATACGAGGTTCTATTAGGTTCTATTCGCTATAGACCGAGGGAAGGCCTAGGACCTGCTTTACGCTTAGAAGATATAGGTATAAATGTTAGTAGGTGATTCACTTGGATTAATCTAAACAAAGGGGGTTGCATTAGTTATAGTTGTATTTAATCTAGCTAGAGAAGGGGGAATAAGGGGGCCCCTTTATACCCGTCTGCCGTGGTCCCTATATAAAGCCTGCTGTGCCTTAACAATGCATTATTAAGGCCTACGCTAGGGCTTATTGCTTTAGTCATAACGATGCCCTTAGTTAATAACGAGGTTATTAACTATATAGGTTATATAGCGTTATACGCCGCGTGGTTATAACCCCTATTGCCCCTTTCCTATATATAGTCGGCAATATCGTTACGACTTAACCCCTATTCCCCCTTTCCTATGTATAGTCGGCAATATAGTTACGACTCTATCCCTTAGTTATATAACTATATTCCTATACTAGCAGTCTTTCTTTCTAACTGCTAAGCAACCTTCCTAATCGCAAGGATAACGCGTATTAAGCTAAAGGGGTCTAATAAATACAATATATAAGTATAAATAAAAGAGAGTCCTAAAGGGGGAACTTAGGGGCGTAGAACGTATGCCTCTATCCGAATAGTTAAGCTATTATTATCTACGAAGCGTTTAAGGGCTCGGTTAGGTAATGCCTTCGTTATAGCATCGGCCGGGTTATTATCGCCGTTAATCTAACGGATCTCTACGATCTTACGCTGCTCGTATAACTATCGAAGAGATATAATATTAATTATTAATCTCTTCTTCTTAGTTATCCTAAGCTTTACAAGACATTCGTAGAGCGAGTACGAATCTATATAGATAATTAATTAGATATTTAGTAGCTTAAGCCGGTCGGTGATAATCTTTAACGTAGTTGCTAAGGCGATCCTAAGGTTAACGCCGTTAACTATACCGTATATTATAGAAGCTAGCACGCTTTAGGTAACTCTCTTACACTTCGTCGAACTCTAATAGATAATATTCCTAGTAACCTTAAACTAGTTATTAGACCTTTCGGTCTTATTAACTAATATAATAATAAAGCCTAGTTGCGATAATAGGTCTTTATTATTAGCAAACGACCCATCCGTAAATACTATTAGCTTCGCTTTTATAAGATTAATTAGTTTATTTATTAAACCTCTACTCTAGTAGTCTATTTACTACTTAAGTCGCTTATTTAATATTATACAATCTTTATTATCTAGGTTCTATACTTATACTATAATAAAGATATTAAATGCAGCTTCCGGTTAGCACACTGAGGCTATATAGGCTCTACGAGCACGTTATTTTAGGTACTATTATATATAATCTAAAGCCTTAACATCGATTCGGTCGATCCGGGTAGCTTATCCTTTCTATTAGAGTAGGAGTATCTTATCCTATTATAAGCTTACCTTCGCGTCGTTAAAATCCGTGACGGAGCCCTAAGTTATTATGGTTTTCGGCTTCGCCCTAAATTATGCCTCTTAGAGCTTTTCTTCTTTAGCGGCCGAAAAACTCGTCGTTCTAAGCATAAGGGTATTATCCGTTTATATCTTAACGATGCTAAAGTATTCTAGTCCTATGTTAGATATTAGAAGGCAAGAGTCGAATATCGATATCGCTATATCGAGGCCTTCGATATAGTGCTTCTAATACGTATTAAGCTAATAGACTCCCGATTCTATAATACTATATAAGGGCCTAATAACTTAGATAATCGTATCGGGCGGGTACTTCCCTTATAATTCGGCGGGAAGCCGTGTTAAGACCGTTCGGAAGAGCTCTATAGTCGCTTAAGGATAAGCCTAGGTAATATCTCGAAGGGATAACGTCATCCTATAATGCATAAGGCTAGGAGTAAGGGCTAAGATTAGTTATTAGCTAACGCGTTAAATTATCGGGGACTACGTTAGTAAGGAAGCCTTCTCCCTATCGTTATAACCTTAGACTATAAGCCTTAATTTCTTATAGGGCTTAGTGTCTTTGCCTTTAACCTCTCGAACTATACGGGAGCTAAAGATACGGTAGCCGCTATAAATAGCTTTATTATAACGTTCGAAACTAAATACTCTTTATGCTACGAGATCTTCGATCTCTATACTATCTAACGCTTCGAATAGTGCTCCCGGGGTCGTAATAGCGCCTTTAGATCGGAGCTTAACGGCTAGCTTATAGGCCTCTTCCTCCTTTTTTATCGTAAAGGCCTCGTCCGCTTCTTCGTCGCTTAAATCGTTAAGATCTATATCGTCCTCGTTATTGTCTAGGTTATCCTCTTTAGCTAGTCCTTCTATAATTAAATGCCTAGCCTTATTCTTCGATCCGGGCGGGCGTCCTCGCTTACGGGGTGCCGGAGGGTTTAGTCGGGCGGGTTTATCCGGCTGCTCGGATTCTAGTGCCGGAAGGTCGTTAAGTATTTAATCACAATAATACGGTTATACTAACGTAGATCTAAAGACCTAAGGTCTATTGACTATATCGATCGTAATATTATGCCCGTTAATAGCTATAATCTTAAATAGTCTTTACTATCCTAACTTTTCCCTCTATACATAGACTTCGCTTTAGAGAGGAAGGGCAAGTATATTCGCCGTATTTAGACCGTTACGGCTATATAATATAGCCTAGACCTATCTTTTAGCTATAAGCTGCCTAAGTGCCTTTATTGCTTTTTATACTATAGCTGCTTGTTTAAAGGTCGTTAGTAATAGCGGCGAATAAAGAGTTATCCTAAGATATGCTTTAAACATAAGCAACGTAGGTATTAGTCCGTTCGGTTTAGTAGTATCGTTAATAGCTTTAATAGCCGTCTAAAGAACTGCCTTAAGGGAGGTAAAGCTGCCTATTTCTATAAAGAGGATATTAAAAGCTCGGCGCAAAGGGGTATAATACCTCTTAACCTTACCGATAGACTAATATACTTTAATAAGAACTTATATATATATAATCCCTATAATACGGGCTTTATTTCGGAATTCTACCGCCGCGAAGTTCGCGCTAGTATTAAATTTAATAATGTTAGGGGGACTAAGGTATATATTAATCTAAAGGGCTTAAAGAGTCTCCTATACATCCTTAGCTAATATAGAAGGAAGTAATTAAGCGCTTTAGAAGGCCGTTAATATATTAACAATATATAATACCGGGCGTTATGCTAAATTAAGGACGTTTAAGTATATTATATTAACGATAACCTTATAATTAAAGTCTTAGTTATCTTTAAGGTTAGACTTAAACCGTTTTAGGGCAGGCGAATGCATCTAGCAATAGTAATATAGTTCCGAGATATTCTCTAGAGTGCTAAGAGACATATCGCTATAGCTTGCTTGCTTTAATAGGTTATATAGCCTAGCTATAGCCGGATGTCCGAATCGACGATATAGGGTCTTAATTTCTATTTCTATAAGGAATACGGTCGATTGTTTACTCTTCCCGATGAAGAACTAAGGGTGTCCCTATTTCCTAACCACCGGGATATTTGCCTTAGGGCCGGTAAGGGTATTCGTCGTGTTATTAAAGAATACGCTTAGCCTATCTATATCCGCGAGATATAGTAGGAAAGGGGTCGGAGTTTCTAGCATATAGAATATAATCCTTCTAATTAGAGTAATAAGATTAATTAATCCTAGTGACCTTATTACGTTGCCGGCGCTAAATCTAATTGCTTCCTATCCTACGGTCGATGTATCTAAATCGACGGAAGGGTCTTCTTATTAGAGGGCTATATATTGTTCTCGTCCGGCCGTTAAGACCTTCGCCGCTCCTATATCGATTAAGATGCCTTAGAAATAGAGCTTTAAGTAACGATTATCGATAAGGAACTAGTCGGCCGAGACTATCGGTTCTATACCGTAGACGTTATCTCCTATAATAAGGTGGTTAAAGGCTATTTAGTAAAGCATTTAACTCGCTTGCTACTGCTCCGGCTCGTTATCCTCGCTATACTCTTCCTCCTTATCGTCCTTATAGCCTTTATAGCCTGCTAAATAGGCTGTAATATCCGGGGAAACGCCGGTGTAGAGACAATGCGAGAGATATTAGTCCTTAGCTTTCCGCCGTTCCTCTATAGAATGATTTATAGACTAACATCCTTCCTTTCTATCGAACACTAGGCAGTCGGGTTCTCGACATTTAGGTAATAGCAATTAAAAAGGGAAGAGAGGCTCTAAGGCTAAAACAGCCTGCAAAGAAGGATTAGAAGCTGCAAAAGGATATAAATCACTAAGAATAATAGCTCTTATCTTATATAGTAGTGAGGCTAACTAGTCTCTTTATATAGGAAAAGTCCTCGGACGAAATTAGCCGCGTGGACCTAAGGAAAAACAGGTGACGTAAATAATCGGACGGAAGGATCGGTAAGAAAAGCAATAGATCGTGCCGTACGATAAATAAGTTATGCAGTTAGTAAATAAATAAGCAATAACGCAATAGTCTATTAGAAGGACTAGTGAATTCCACGGTGGAAGCCGTGACTATATAAAGGAATTCTACGGTAGAAGCCGTAGAAGAGAATTGGAATTCTATAGTAGAAGACCGTGGAAGGGAAGAGATTTCACGGGTAAAGTCCGTGTAAATAACCGTAAAATCACCGTGAAATCACGGTGAAATATAACCGAAGAAAAGTAGGTAAATGCGCCCGTGGAAGTGCGGGGTAATGCCCGTAGAAGCCCGTGGAATTCTATAGCGGAATCTAGGGAAGAACCGGGGATTTCCCGGTAGAAAGCAAATAGGGAAGACGGTAATATTAACAGGTAGGCTATATAACCTATTAAAGTAAGCCGGCTACGGCGATATATCTCTTAGCACTCTAAAGAATATCTCGGAACTATATTACTATTGCTAAATGCATTCGCCTGCCCTAAAACGGTTTAAGTTTAACCTTAAAGATAACTAAGACTTTAATTATAAGGTTATCGTTAATATAATATACTTAGACGTCTTAAATTTAGCATAACGCCTAGTATTATATATTATTAACGCATCGACGGCCTTTTAAGGCGCTTGATTCCTTCCTTCTATATTAGCTAAGGATATATAGGAGACTCTTCGAGCCCTTTAGATTAATATATACCTTAGTCCCCCTAATATTAATAAATATAATGCCGGCACGAACTTTACGGCGGTAGAATTGCGAAGCGAAGCCCGTATTATAGGGATTATATATATATAAGTTCCTATTAAAGCATATAAGTCTATTAGCAAGGATAAAAGGTATTATGCCCCTTTGCGCCGAGCTTTTAATATACTCTTCGTAGAAATAGGCGGCTTTACCTCCCTTAAGGCAGTTCTTTAGACGGCTGTTAAAGCTATTAACGATACTGCTAGACCGAACGGACTAATACCTACGTTGCTTATATTCGGGGCATATCCTAAGATAACTCTTAATTCGCCGCTATCGCTAATAACCTTTAAACGAACTACTATAGTATAAAAAGCGATAAAGGCACTTAGGCAGCTTACGGCTAAATAATAAGTCTAAGCAGCGCTATATAACCGTAATAGTCTAAATATAGCGAATATACTTGCCTTTTCTCTCTAAAGCGAAGTCCGCGTATAAAGGGAGAAGTTAGGATAGTAAGGACTATTTAAAATTATAGCTATTAACGGGCACGATATTACGATCGATACGGTTAATAGACTTTAGGTTTTTAGATCTACGCTAGTATAACCGTATTATCGTAATTAAATACTTAACGACCTTCCGGGATTAGAATCCGAGCAGCCGGACGAACCCGCCCGACTAGACCCTCTAGCACCCCGTAAGCGAGGACGCCCGCCCGGATCGAAGAATAAGGCTAGGCATTTAATTATAGAAGGACTAAACGTAGAGGATAACCTAAAAGATAACGAGAACGATATAAATCTCGACGATTTAAGCGATAAAGAAGCAGACGAGGCTTTTACGATAAAAAAGGAGGAAGAGGCCTACGAGCTAGCCGTTAAGCTCTAATCTAAAGGCGCTATTACGACCTTAGGAGCACTATTCGAAGCGTTAGATAGCACGGAGATCGATAACCTTATAGCACGAGGAGTATTTAGTTTTAAATAGTATAACGAAGCTATTTACGGCGGCTACCGTATCTTTAGCTCCCGTATAGTTCGAGAGGTTAAAGGCAAAGACACTAAGCTATATAAGAAATTACGGCTTATAGTCTTAGGTTATAATAATAAGGAGAAGGCTTCCTTACTAACGTAGTCCCTAATAATCTAACGCGTTAGCTAACGACTAATCTTAGCCTTTGCTTTTAGCCTTATGCGCTATAGGATAACTTTGCTTTTAGCCTTATGCGCTATGGGATAACGTTATCCCTTTAAGACATTACCTAGGCATATCCTTAGGCGACTATAGAGCTCTTTCGAACGGTCTTAATACGTCTCCCCGCCGAATTATAAAGGAAGTATCCGCCCGATACAATTATCCGAGTCTTAGGCCCTTATATAGTATTATAGAATCGGGAGTCTACTAATTTAATATATATTAGCAGTACTATATCGAGGGCCTTAATATAGTAATATCGACCTTCGACTCTTGCCTTTTAATATCTAACATAGGACTAGAATACTTTAGCATTATTAGGATGCAAACGGACGATACCCTTATGCTTAAAACGACGAGTTTTTCGGCCGCTAAAGAAGAAAAGCTCCGAAAGGCATAATTTAGGGCGAAGCCGAAAACTATAATGACTTAAGGCTCCGTTACGGATTTCAACGGCGCGAAGGTAAGCTTATAATAGGATAAGATACTCCTACTCTAATAGAAAGGATAAGCCGCCCGGATCGACCGAATCGATGTTAAGGCTCTAGACTATATACAATAGTACTTAAAACAACGTGCTCGTAAAGCCTATATAGCCTTAGTATGCTAACCGGAAGCAGCATTCGATATCTCGGTTACGGCATAAGTATAGAACCTAGATAATAAATATTGCATAATCTTAAATAAGCGACTTAAGTAGTAAATAGACTACTAGAGCAAAGGTTTAATATATAAACTAATTAATCTTATAAAGGCGAAGCTAATAGTATTTACGGATAGGTCGTTTGCTAATAATAAAGACCTATTATCGCAACTAGGCTTTATTATTACACTAGTTAATAAGACCGAAAGGTCTAACAACTAGTTTAAGGTTATTAGAAATACTATCTACTAGAGTTCGACGAAGTATAAGAGAGTTACCTAAAGCGTGCTAGCTTCCGAGATATACGGTATAGTTAACGGCGTTAACCTCGGGATCGCCTTAGCAACTACGTTAAAAATTATTACCGACCGGCTTAAGCTACCGAATATCTAATTAATTATCTATATAGATTCGTATTCGCTCTATAAATGTCTCGTAAAGCTCGGGATAACTTAGGAGAAGAGATTAATAATTAATATTATATCTCTTTAATAGTTATATAAGCAACGAGAGATTATAGAGATCCGTTAGATTAACGGCGATAATAACCCGGCCGATGCTATAACGAAGGCATTACCGAACTAAGCCCTCGAACGCTTTATAGACAATAATAGCTTAACTATTCGGATAGAGGCATACGTTTTACGCCCTTAAGTTCCCCTTTTAGGACTCTCTTTCATTTATACTTATGTATTGTATTTATTAGACCCCTTTAGTCTAATACGCGTTATCCTTGCGATTAGGAAGGTTGCTTAGCAGTTAGAAAGAAAGACTGCTAGTATAGGAATATAGTTATATAACTTAGGGATAGAGTCGCAACCACATTGCCGACTATACATAGGAAAGAGGCAATAGGGGTTATAACCACGCGGCGTATAACGCTACGTAACCTACACAGTTAATAACCTCGTTATTAACTAAGGGCATCGTTATAACTAGAGCAGTGAGCCCTAGCGTAGGCCTTAACAATGTATTATTAAGGCACAGCAGGCTCTATAGAGGGACCCCGGCAGACGGGTATAAAGGGGCCCCTTTATTCCCCCTTCTCTAGCTAGATTAGATACAACTACAACTAATGCAACCCCCTTTGTTTGGATTAATCCAAGTGAATCACCTACTAACACCTATATAGCTTACTATAGTAAAGCGTTTTTAATAGTCTTTATAAATAAGGAATTAGTAAAAGAAGTTCCTTATATCGACCGTAGAGATATACTTTTTCTTAGCGAGCTTATAGATTATATCGGACTAAATAGATATAGGGTATATATCGGGAACTATAACGCTATTAAGCGCGCGTAAGTCTACTACTATATATAGTTTCTTAATCCTATAAACTATTCGCTAAGCGACGAAGATAAGATAAGTAAAGGGGGAGGCTTTAAATACTTGCTAAAGACGTCCTTATTTATAAAGGAGATTATACTTCTCGTTTAAGTAGGCTTTATCTCGCTAAAAAGCTAGGTATACTTTAAAGCCTAGCTTCTTCTAATGCTAGTACTTAATTCAAGGGAGTTTTATATAGTTAGCTAGATCTATATAGACGGTGCTCTAATCCTCCTATAGCGTAAGGAGGCCGTTAGAGATATAACGGACGTATAGCGTAAGGTTTAGTTTAAGATTATAGATTTTTATATTATACTTAGTCTCGATTTCGGGAATATCCTTAATTCGGCCGATGCCGAGCCGAAAGGCTTAACTTAGATTTAGTAAAAACTTAAGCGGTATATCGTCCTCCTAAGGAGTAAAGGGTAGAGAGTTCTTAGAGGCTTTTAATATTAGAATATTATAGCCGTAGGAAATAGAAAATAGGCTACCGTTTATAGCGATATTAGAAACTAAAGTTAATGCTTTAGCGGTAGAGTTAATAATCCTTACTACCGTTTAGATTATATTATTATCTCCCGTTATATAAAGGGGGATAAAGCCTATTAGTCGGTATCCGTCGGCTAATATAAAGTAAATATCGTCGTTAATGTCGACGAGTATACCTAAGGAATAGTATTTTAAGAAAATAAAGGTATACGAACTTAAATTAAATATTATAATTAAAGAAAGATCCTATAATAATAAGCTACTAAGGTTTACGTTATCTAGGAAAAACACTAAGTCTCGATCCTATAGAGGACTTTTAATTACCGTTTTAATTATAATTATAGTTAATAGTAGGATCTTAGTAAGACTAGCGGTATAAACGCGTCGTCGGATAGCGGGTCTATAGCTAATAGTTCGGTATTTAACTATAAGGCCGCTATAGGCTTTAATCGTAATAGACAATTTAATATTTAGGACGTCTACTTTATAGGGAACCGCCTATACTTAACCTAGTAGGAGGCCGGCTAAGAGATCTTCTACTATTTAAGCGTTTACGTATACCTTTACTATCGCGAACTTTCTATCTCGTTTTCTAAGGATAAAAATAGTAAATATAGCCTACCTAAGGGTCTTTGCCTAGCCGATGCTAAAGAGATCTACCTTTTAGGATATATCGTAGGAGACCTAAAGGAATCTATTTAATAGATCCTTATAGATAATATATCGTCTAGCGCTATAGTTAACGCAAATTTCGACTATATCCGTAGGTTTAAGTTATCTATACGCTATAATTCTAACGTAAGTATATTAAGACGGTTAAGTTAAAGGATTATCCTCTATCTATAGAGCGGCGTTAATAATAGGAATACTATTAGCGAGCTCGTCTACGTTTATATCGATCGGTAATTCGTCTTCTTCGGTAGCTATAGTATCGGGGACGAAGAAGGCTTTTAATACTATATAAAAGTAGTCTTTATTATTTAATGAAAAAGAGGAGGAATCGTCTAAATAATCGACGTTTAGTATTTCTACGGCTAGTAAAATTTAATCTTATAAAGAGGACGAAATCGTTATACTCTTATATTTATCTAGCGGGGTGTTGGCGAGTTAATAAGCTAAGTTAACTATAATAGGGTTTAACTTATAGCCTTTAGGTGGTAGAGACCTAGAGGATTTATTCTACGGCCGGGTAGAAGAGGTAGAAGTAGGTATAGAAGGTATTTAAAAGGCTCCCTTTTTACCTTTATCTACTAAGGAAGGAATAGTATTAGTAGGTCTAGGTTTATTCTATAGGTTAGAACGGCCGAAAAAGCGTAATATAAAAGGACCGCTAAAGGTTTATTTACGTAGTTCCCGTAAGTCTAGACGGTCGGTCTATATACGGCCTTAGACCGTATTTCAGAGACGTCCTTAAGTGCCGATAGTTAGTTTCGTATTAAGCTAGGGAATAATTCGCTCGCACTCTATAATCTATTCGTTAATTATATCGTCTTTAATAGGGCGACGGAAAGATTCCTAAAGCAGCGTGTTTAATCGTTAGTATATAATTAGGGTTAGATTATTCTCTAAGTAGCCCGCTGCCTTAGCTTTTCGCTTTATTTTTGATATCTATATACTAAAGTCTATTCTATCGATAATATCTTACGCCGTAAACCTCTTATATTATAGCAAACGAGAGGCGATCTTTAAACGTTTAAAGACACGCCTAAAGAGTTTATCGCACTAAATGCGAAAGCCTAGGCTTAGCTAGTAAAGAAAGACTCGTTCTTCGTCTAAAAGATCGCCTAAGTACTATTTAATACCGGTTCCTCGAAGGAGTAATAGGATTAAAATAGCTTAGTACCGCGGGCATAACTATAAGTAAAGGTTTACTATGCCCGCGGCACTAAGCTATTTTTTTTCCTATAGCTAGGGCACTTATAGCAGCTAATAGCCATAAAGGATTTTATTAGTTAATACTACCGTTTAGACTCTACTAGACAGATAGCTAATAGCTATATAGGATTTTTAAGCCGGTTTAACCCTAGGGAAAATATAGCTAATTAGCGTACTAGACTTTTAGACTCTAGCTAATTATAGCGTATTATTTAAGGCCAGCCAATAGCCGCACTTCGTTAATATAAGGGACCCCTATAATAAAAAGCTTACTATATATATTAAGTAAGCAATTAGCGGCTTACCGTAACTTATATATATCCTATATTCTTCGTAGCGTAAAGCAAGCTTTACTTAATTAAAGCGAAGGCGTTAGCGTATTCTATACTCTATATAGCTATTCGTTTTAAAGCATTTATAAAGCGATCTATGCTTCTATAAATTATAGTTTTCTCTATCTCTTTTAGGATATAAAATAAGATATCTTATAGAGATGCTAGGTTAAAGCGGCCGATATCCTCGGCCCGAAGTCTTACGTAAGAACGTAAGGAAGATCCGCAATGCTCGTCTTTAGATTAAGAAGGATTAAAAAAGTAAACGTAAAGAGATCCTTTTAATAAAGCGTATTAATACCTCTTTAGATATTACTATTTATATAACTGCCGGAGCTAGTTAAAAAGTAAAGGAAATTTACATAATAGTAGGATAGAATATAGCCGAAGGAGGAGGTAATATAATAGCCTACTTAAGGAGGGCGCTCGTCGACGTAGGTTAGAAGATCGGTAATTAGCCGGCTATAGGGTCGTCTTAAAATAAGGGATTAAGAAGGGGATTATTCTCGGATAATAGGCCGGGAAAGGGTTTATCCTCGATATCTATTTCGAAACTAAGAGCCGGACGTTTTCCTTCCGCTACATTAAATCGTAATTAATATTAAATTAAGTCTAGTTATCGGTTAAAGTCGATATTTAGTCGGTATAGCTAATAGTATTCTATATACTAAAGAGCGTTAATTCTTAAAAAGAGTTAATTACGCTTATATTAAAAAGCAAAAGAAGAAAATATTTAGAATACGGCTTAAAGGTCGGTTAGATAATTAATCTAATAGGCCGGGAATTTCATAGGTCTAGCGTATTTCCTATATATAGCGGGTTTAAAGGATCCGTCGAAAGGGTAAGGCTTGCCTTAAGACGTATAGAAGTTATAAGCAATAGCTTTTTAAAATTAGGCGTGCGATTTATCCTTAAGCTTTTTAAAGATAGCTATAAGGAAAAGGTCGCGTATAGTCGGTTATTCTATATAAGCTTATAAGAGCTTTCTTCTTAAGAAGGTATCTAAGGATATTCGCGGAAGAAATCGATCGTGCTACCGTAGCGACCCGCTTAGCAACGGACGGGAAGCTAAGGTAAAGACTTACTACGATTAATTGTAGGCAACTATAGAAGCGAGGTTGCCGACGATAGATCGCTAGGAAGACCTTTTACTTATCGTAGTTTAATACGACTTTAGAAAAGGTCTATTAAGCGTAGCCTTTAATAATATAGTTAAAGGTAAAGATAAAAAGAGTCTAGCTATACTAGAATTACTACTATTTAATATATATATCCCTATATAATAGAAATAGGATCTCTATAAGGGCAGATATAGACTAAATACCGGTTGTTTTAAGGAATAAGCATAAGGTAAAACTAAATAATATAGGTAAATACCTAATTATAAGAAGCTTATCCCCCTTTTCTAGTCTAGGGGAATCTATCGTCGAAATACTATAGTCTTTCCTAATGTCTTTTATAGTAGAGTTCTAATATCTTCTACGGTAGAATTCTAATATCTTTTATAGTAGAATTCTAACATCTTCTATAGTAGAATTCTAATATCTTCTATAGTAGAATTCTAATATCTTCTACGGTGGAATTCTAATATCTTCTACGGTAGAATTCTAATATCTTCTACGGTAGAATTCTACTATCTTCTATAGTTGAGTTCTAATATCTTCTACAGTGGAATTCTAATATCTTCCGTAGAGGTAGGGAATAAATAAGTAGTATCGCTAGTAATATATAGGGTGCTTATAAAGGTATTCTGCCTAGAATAGATGTCTAGGTAGATCCCGTAATAGTAGCCGCCTCGTCCTCTACTATTAGAGCTATAACTACGGCCGGAGTTGCTATAGTAACTACCGCGATTATAGCCTCGCCTATAGCCTCGTAAGAAGCTATAGTATCCTCTTCTACCGTAGTTATTAGTATACCTACGGTTTAGGTATATCGCTTCTAGGTTAAGGTAGTCTATATCTTTAGTTAGAAACTAACCGGGAGTGCTAAGGTTTAGGCTCGTCTTAAGAGATAACCGGCGCTCCTAAAATAAGGTCTTAATATACTTAAAGGGTCGGAATAAAGCCTATATAAGTTCGGGGATATTACGGCACGCTTTAATAATAGTAGCTCGCAGCTAGTCCTTACCGACGAATATACCGCCGAAAGCTCGTTAATATAATTAGAGCTTATTAAAGAGTAGATCTAAGATATCTTATAGAGGCAGCGTAGGATTCTAAGTGCGTAGCTTATTAACTAAGATAGAAGTCTAGTCCGTAAAGTAATATACTTTATTTACTTTAGTATTGAAATGCCTTTTAATGCTATTATAGGCTGCCTTAAATATAATAGTCTACGTAATATATTAAAGGCAATACGCTTAAGCGCGACCCGTAAGAATCCTTAAAAGTAGCCTATAGAACTAGCCGGGCGTAGCATTAATGCTATAATAGACGCTTAGAAATTAGCGGATTTTATTATCGAATAGGTTATAAGGCTTGCCGGTATAATTCTCTATGCTATCCTAAAGTTTCGCAAATTTCTATTAAAGGTCTACTTTAATAGGCTTATTTAAAACGTACGCTAGGGGAATCTAAAGATAAGCCTTAAGCTTAGGGTTAAGGATTATAGCCGCTTTAATAGCGTAATCGATTTGCTAATCACAATAGCTTATAGGGTGGATTATTACTTATTAATACGGTAGAAGAAACAGTAGAAGGACCTGCCTAGGTATTACTCCTATAAGAGGCACGGGTCTTTTAAGGGGTATGCCGGCGATACTTAGTGCTTTATTAGACGGGGTTAAGGGCTAAGCCGGCGTATTTCTACTATATATTTAACTATAAAGGGAAGGCTCCTTAGCGAGTATATAGTTAGCATCTATAGCCTTAGGCATAGTAGTGCCTTTATCGAATTAGATTTTCGCTGGTTCTCCCTTAAGCTATATCGGCGGGTCTTATATAGATTATATAGCAATAAGGTAACGATTAAAGCTACCTTTAAGGGGTCCGGTATATATACCTCGTCGGCGGAGAAGATTACGCACTACTTATTTAAAGGTCGGATTAACGGCCTACTATATAGCCTCCTTCTATTTATAGAAATATTCTTAATAATATCTAAGCATATAATATACTTATATACTAAGATTAATATTATAGTCTACGATAAATCTAATAGCGTAGGTTATTAACTCTTTCTCGTCCGGTTGCTTATTTAGGTCGATATTATTATTCTAGCGGTCGACGTTAATAGCGTAGTAAGCGGGCTATAGAACCGGTATACTTCCTAATAGTCTTTTAAATAGAGTATTGCTATTTACACGGATATAAATCTCTATTTACATAGAAGTTCGCTAAAATCTCTACTTTTTCTACACGACCCCGCGCGCCTATGTCCCGCCACTAAATTTTCCGTATAGGTATATAGCAATTTAGAGGGCCGCGTAAATCGTATATAGCCTTAATTTAGCTAATTCACTACGTGCCCTACTACGTGCCCTCTACTGCGTGCCCTATACTACGTGCCCTACTACGTGCCCTCTACTATATATACGGCTCCTTAATGTATATATCGAACGCTGATTAGTCGGGTCCTCGACATTTAGGTAATAGCAATTAAAAAGGGAAGAGAGGCTCTAAGGCTAAAACAGCCTATATAGAAGGATTAAAAGCTGTAAAATAATGCAAATCACTAAGAATAATAGCTCTTATCTTATCTAGTAGGGAGGCTAACTAGTCTCTATATATAGGATAAATCCTTAGACGAAATCAGCCGTATAGACCTAAGGAAAAACAGGTGACGTAAATAATAGGACGGAAGGATCGGTAGGAAAACAATAGATTATACCTTACGATAAATAAGTCATATAGTTAGTAAATAAAACGCAGTCTAGTAGAAGACAAGTGAATTCTACGGTAGAAGCCGTAACTATATAAAGGAATTCTACGGTAAAAGCCGTAGAAGGGAATTAGAATTCTACGGTAGAAGACCGTAGAAGGGAAGAGATTTTATAGGTAAAGACCGTATAAATAACCGTAATATTACCGTAAAATCACGGTAAAATATAACCGAAGAAAAGTAGGTAATACGCCTATAGAAGTATAGGGTAAATGACTATAGAAGCCTATAGAATTCTATAGTAGAATCTAAGGAAGAACTAGGGATTTCCCGGTAGAAAGCAAATAGGCAAGACGGTAATATTAATATACCCCCCTAGCTAGAAAGGAATAACTTCCGGCTAGTTATAATTATTATCGACTTCTTCTTAGATCCTAGAAGAAATATCCGTAAGTCGAAGCTAGCGAAAGAACGTTTAAAAACGTTATCGTAGAAGCAATTTAGTTAATCTATCCGCAACTATCTCGTTAGAAGGGATATATTTAATACTAAAAGTATTACGTAAGAATTCCTATCGGGCCTAGCAGTTGTAAGTTTCAACGTGCTTTAAGGCGGTTTAAATCTTTAGAATCTTAACGGAAACTAGGCGGATTATCTAAGTGTTATTATACTAAATAGTAGGAATAGGAATATCTAGCTATAGGGAAATATCGTTAAATAAACGAAGAATAGAAATAAGCTCTTTCGCGGTAGAAGAAACTATAAGAAGTTCGGCTTTAGTAGAAGAAGTAGTAACTATAGATTATTTCTAAGCACTCTACGCGATTACACCGTTAAATAGGCTAATAAAATAGCTCTTAGAAGAATAACGAGTATCTAAGTCGTCGGCGTAAGCGGCATCGGAAGCTATAACGAGTTTTTACTTATCTATATCTAAAAACTTAATCGTAAGGAAACGCGATTTGTATAAGTAAGTTACTAAGCTTTCTGCGAGCTTAATATAGAGCGTAGACGGGTTCTATATATACTCCGCTAAGGAATTCGACGATTTTATAGCGTTAAGATAGGTAGAAATAGTCGCGTAATTATAAGAACTAACTAAAGACTAAAAGTAGTAGATTTAGTTATCCGTAGCCTAACCCTAATGTTTCTTTAGCTTTTCGGGAAGTAGGAATAGATAAAGGGTCGAAATAGGCTATAGAACTATAGAAGTAGAAATTAAACTAAACTTAAAAGCAATCTTATCTAGGTAAACGTCCTAGTATAACTATAGCTTTCGCTACTTATAGTCCTAAATAATTCTTATCCTAAGGAAATAGGTAAGCTTACTACGGTTAGTAATTATATACTTTTGGTTAAAGCGACGGATAAAATCGTTAGTAGCCTTATAGTGCTCCTTATAGAAAAGGATAATAATATTATCTATAAAGAAGAAAGTAATAATACTACTTATAGTAGATATAAAAATATAAGGATCCTCCGCACTTTGCTAAAGACCTAGTTCGGTAAGAGGCCTAGATAATTCCCGTTGCTAAAGAAGAGGCGAACGGCGAAGCCTATATAAAGCCTCTATTAACCGAATTATAAAACTAAACACCTTAAATCCGTCTAGGAAGTAAATATATACTTCTTTATCTAGATCGGCATTCGTAAAGGCGTTAACCGCGTTAAGTAAGCGGGGTTTAGTGCTAAATTTAGCGGCAATAGCAATTATAATACGAGAATTTCGCGTTATAAGCGTCGCGGCGTAAGTTTCCTTTCCGCTAAACGGCTAAAGGTCTCCTCGCATATAAAGGCGAGACTTTAACTTCCTAAGGTAGCCGTGCTTATTAAACTTATAATCGAATGCCTATATTAATAGAAGAGGACGCACTAAGTCGTTCGCTCTTAGGGTAGGCGAAGAAAAGAAGGTCTTCCACTAGTTTAGGGAGTCCTATTTAACCTTTCTAGCGGCTTTAAACTTAGGTCTATACGGATACGTCTCGAGATTAGACTAAAATCTTAAAAGCGCGGGCAAATCCCGTTTGTATATCTTCCTAGGTTTAAGAGAGGTAGCAAATGCAGCCGTAAAAGCGGTGCTATTAGCCGGTAAATGCCTAACGTAGGCGAAAGCAGGATATCGACCTAAAAAACGGTTTAAATAAGCAAGGCGTAATTCCCCTATAAACCTTATCGTCCGTATACTATCTATAGGAATAGTATTATCGTAATCTATAGACCGAGAAGTAGCTTAAGGCAACTATACCTTAACGGTCGTAGTTAGTGAAAAAGTAGAAATATCGGGTTAGAAATCCCGTGTATTCTTAAAAATGTCCTTTAGTAGTTCCGGGGTTTAGTTAAAAGTCGGGAGCTAAGGATTATCATCGGCTAGAACGTTTGCTAGACTCTTATTAAGGAGTAATATTAGCGTTAACTAGAATTATGCCTTATCCTACTCTTCTTCCTATGCAATATATAGTGGAAATGCCGGTAATAACACTTATATTAGCGGTTCGGATGCCTTAGACGTAGTAAAAAACTAAGTCTTATTAAACGTTATATTACGAACTTAATAAACCTCCTATCGCTATAGGATCTATACACGAAAAATATTAGTAGAATTATACCCGACTAAGTAACTAACCTCTATATAAGGTTCTTAGTTAAGATTACGTTTCTATATGTTAGTTAAGGCCTTAGTATTTAGTAGGTAGGCTTTATAGCTAAAAGCTCGAAGATAATCGAATTATAATAGTTAGGAAAGGAGAAAAGCCGGTATATTCCGGTCGTAATCCTTTAACTAATCGTAAAGGATCTCTATCGGGGAAATCTACTTTAATAGAAATAACGTAGAGGAAGCTACCTAACGGGCTAGAATCCGATTGTGTAAATATACTATAGTTTTCTACGTTTCTATCTATAAATGCTCGGGCAAATTTGCTTTAATCCTTATAGATCGAGCTTTCGTAGATACTACCCCCCTAGCTCGTTCGGTAGCGCCGTTCTAAGCAGGTGTATAGGGAGCAATAGGCTTATTATAAATGCCCTATTAGTTAATAAAGTCTTAAAAATCCCGTCGAAGGGCTCGGTCGTTATCTCGATAGATTATACCGATAGAAAGTAAGAACTATCGGGAAATATACCGACCTAGGCTCTTAAAGTATAGAATCAGCTCGTCTATAGAGGCGTTTATAAGAGCATATAGAAAAATAAGGTTCGTATAGTTATCCTTAATAAGAAATATAACGTTCTTATTGTTATAACTCTTATATATAGAAAAGATATCGTAAAACACCGTAGAAAAGGGAAAAGTCGCTTTAGAAAATAGCGG
Source organism: Ophiocordyceps sinensis (assembly GCA_012934285.1). Taxonomy (NCBI): domain Eukaryota; kingdom Fungi; phylum Ascomycota; class Sordariomycetes; order Hypocreales; family Ophiocordycipitaceae; genus Ophiocordyceps; species Ophiocordyceps sinensis. Next base: position 7,002,503 of record JAAVMX010000002.1, on the reverse strand, counting down.
TTCGCGATTAATAATTCGTTTAGCCTACGTAAGTTTATAGGGCTTATAGGAGATTATCTTACCGAAGGTCACCGACTATAGTATTCCGAGAGCTTTTAAAAGCGCTTTATTATTCGGATGTCTAAGTCGTTAGTGCTAAAGAGAAAGTTCCTCTATACTTATTAGTATAGAATTCGGTGTAATAGCCGAAAAAGGTGCTATAACCGGGGTTTCTACGGTAGAATCTATAGAAGGAACGGAAGCAATAGTTAGAAGCGTAGTAGAAGGTATTAACGGGTTATATTCGATAATATACTAGTTGTAAATTAGCTCCGTTATGCAAATAGTGCGGGTAGAAGAAGAGATCTATCTAGTTTACGGGTTCTACGAAAGATTCGCCTTATAAAGAAGACGAAGTAAATAAAGGGATATATAAAAGGACGGGATATATACTACTTAACTAAGCTAAAAAGTGCCCGTCGAAATGCGTATAAACACCGTGCCTATCCTAAGAATTAGAGTGCTTCTACTGCCTACGAGTGCGTATTTAAAAGAAGGCTAGAAGTTATAGAAACGCTCCCTATTGTTATAAATATATCTATTAGACCCTAAATCTATAGGAAAAGAATCCCTTAACGGGTATTCTATAGTAGTCTATAGAATAACTAGTAGTAAAAAGGTCGTAAGAATATTAGCGGCAGCCGTATCTTATACTATCTTAGTCTTAGTCTTATTATTCTTCCGCTATTCCTTATCGCAAAGAAGTGCCGAGTTAACTTTAGCCTTATTAGCCGGAACCTTAAGGTAATCGTCTATAGTCTTTTAAACGTCTTTATCGGGTTTTTATAATAAAAGTCGAACGGAAGGGTTAAAGTAATAATACTATCGGAAATAGTATCGTTCTCCGTAAATGCACAGCGGACCTTCCTTTTTCTTGCTTTTATCCTTATCTAAGGACGTAGCTGCTAAAGTAGTTGCCGATTTATTAGTAGATTCCGCGGCTAGAGACTATATTCCCTAGCCTTAGAACTTTCTAAAAGCGTTTGTTTTTAGCGCTTTAGTCGTAGCCTTTAAGGCCTACGAGCGCTCGAAAAGTTCGGATATCTTAAATCCGTCGGGGAAAGACTGCTCTTAACCTAGCTTATTTAGGCGGGCATCGTCCTCTATCTTGTTTATCTAGTATTCTACGAAGGGACCGGAAAGTAGCTAAATAGCCTTAAGAAAAAGCTATATAGCCCGGAGACCTTCCGATTCCGGCAACTTTATTCGCTAAGCGTCGGTAAGGACCTTCTGCTAGTTAGAAATCTATATCGTAATATCCGTCCGGTCTAGTGCCTTTAAAATAGTGTAGAATTACGTAAGAATAGTCTTCTATTGCGTCTACGAAATCGGCTTTATATATCGCTATAGTAAAGCTAATTCCTTAGAAACCTTATGTTCGTCGGCAATCGTTAAGTAGTAGTTCCCGATGTTTTAAATAATAAACTACTAGATTAACGTAAGAGACTTCTATTAGTCTTTATAGGCTTAAAGCAACGTGCGATACCGGGAAAAGAGAAACTTAAACCTCTTAAGTTCTTTTATAGATAAACTAGCAATATTAGCAATAGTCGCGTTAACTATTCCAGCTATTAGTTCTACGGGAAGAGGCAATAAGGGTTTTTAAAGTTTAGGCGTAATAGAAGGATCGATTTTCTCCTAAATCCCCTAGGCGAGTGCGTATTTCTAGATGATTAAGATCTATCGGTTCTAGTCCGCTAGTCTATTTAAAACGGTCTTTAAAGTAATATCGACTATAATAGATGCGGTAACGTAGGTGAAAGTATAGTAAAATCACCGGAAAAGGGTAGTTAGATATACTATACAAACAAACCGTAGAAACTAAACTTCGTGCGGGAAAACACTAATAGAATAGGGTAAACGTACTAACTAGTCCTCCGCGAGTCGATTCGCTAGATTAAATAGCGATCCTTAAAAACATATTAATCCTCTATAAGTTAATTCGCTAGATGTAAAGGCAAAGGCTTTACTACCGTAAGTCGTAGCGTTAGTAGGCTAAAAATATAAGCCGTTAGAACTCTCTATACGTAGAGAAGTTCGTCCGGGCTTATAACTATCGAACGCTAATTAGTCGGGTGCTCGACATTTAGGTAATAGCAATCAAAAAGGGAAGAGAGGCTCTAAGGCTAAAATAGCCTATATAGAAGGATTAAAAGCTGTTAAATAATATAAATCACTAAGAATAATAAATAATAGCTTTTGTCTTATCTAGTAGGGAGGCTAATTAGTCTCTATATATAGGAAAAATCCTCGGACGAAATCAGCCGCATAGACCTAAGGAAAAACAGGTAACGTAAATAATCAGACGGAAGGATCGATAGGAAAACAATAGATCGTGCCGTACGATAAATAAATTATATAGTTAGCAAATAAAACGCAGTCTAGTAGAAGACTAGTGAATTCTACGGTAGAAGCCGTAACTATATAAAGGGATTCTATAGTAGAAGCCGTAGAAGGGAATTAGGATTCTATAGTAGAAGACCGTAGAAGGGAAGAGATTTTATAGGTTAAGACCGTATAAATAACCGTAATATTACCGTAAAATTATAGTGAAATATAACCGAAGAAAAGTAGGTAATACGCTTATAGAAGTGCGGGGTAAATAACTATAGAAGCCCGTGGAATTCTATAGTAGAATCTAGGGAAGAACCGGGGATTTCCCGGTAGAAAGCAAATAGGGAAGACGGTAATGTCAATAGTATGCTTCGTGCCCGGCTACGTAGCCTGCTGCGTGCCCTACTACGTGCCCTACTACGTGCCTTACTTCGTGCCCGGCTCCCTACTGCGTGCCCTCTACTACGTGCCCTACTGCGTGCCCTCTACTATATATACGGCTCCTTAATGTTTGCTTCGTGCTCTACTACGTGCCTTACTACGTGCCCTACTGCGTGCCCTCTACTGCGTGCCCTCTACTACGTGCCCTACTACGTGCCTTACTTCGTGCCCGGCTCCCTACTGCGTGCCCTCTACTACGTGCCCTACTGCGTGCCCTCTACTATATATACGGCTCCTTAATGTTTGCTTCGTGCTCTACTACGTGCCTTACTACGTGCCCTACTGCGTGCCCTCTACTGCGTGCCCTCTACTACGTGCCCTACTGCGTGCCTTACTACGTGCCCTCTGCTATATATACGGCTCCTTAATGTATGCTTCGTGCTCTACTACGTAGCTTGCTTCGTGCCCGGCTCCCTACTGCGTGCCCTCTACTACGTGCCCTACTACGTGCCCTACTGCGTGCCTCTACTACGTGCGCGGCTCCTTAATGTATGCTTCGTGCCCGGCTCCCTACTGCGTGCCCTACTACGTGCCTGCTACTGCGTGCGCGGCTTCTTAATGTATGCTTTATGCCCGGCTCCCTACTACGTGCCCTACTGCGTGCCTCTACTACGTGCGCGGCTCCTTAATGTATGCTTCGTGCCAGGCTCCCTACTGCGTGCCCTACTACGTGCCTCTACTGCGTGCGCGGCTCCTTAATATATGCTTTATGCCCGGCTCTCTACTGCGTGCTCGGCTATAAAGTCCGGGTTATCGTGGCCTTTACAGACTAGTGTTTTTCGCACGATTTGCGCGGCTCTCTTAATTGCTATATACCTACACTAGATTTTAGTGGCGGGACATAGGCGCGCGGGGTTCGCGTAGAAAGAGTAGGGATTTCCTAGACTTCTATATAAATAGAGATTTATATCCGTGTAAATAGCAATACTCTTTAAATAGGCCTCCGTCTAGCTATATAGGATTAAGGTTTAAAGAAGTTATCGTACTATTAGGTGTTATAGGGTATTATTATTAATATACGTGTCTACGTACGTAGTTTATTTAATATAGCTTTATCGTCTCTTTCTCTATATTATAGGCTGAGTGTAGGAATGTAGGAATATAGGATAAACACTACGAGGAAAAGGGTTATAAGTTATAACCCTTAATAACCCTAACGGTCCCGACGGCAGCGTTATTAGCCCCGTTATAACCCCGGCAGCAGCCTTATTATAACCCGGATGATAGCGTTAGCGGCTAGGTCACGTGCTCCTAATAGGGCTCTATTAGGAGCCCTATAGGCCCGGGTTAGGTTCTTTATAAGACCTATAAAAGGGGCCCCTCCCCCCCCCCCCCTTTCTAGCTAAGCAGACAACACACTTAAATACTAACTAAAAGACCTCTTTATAAGATATCTTACGTATAATCCTTACTAACACTTATTAGTGATTAAATAGATTTAATTATAGAATAGTAAGGTAAAAGAGGTAGATCTCGACCTTCGAAAGTATAGTAGAATCTTTATCCTTACGGACGCTATTTTTACGCATCTTTACCCTTAAGGTTCTATTGCGTATACCGAAGAGAAGGTTATCTATGCTAAGAATAAGACTATTTAAACCGAGCTCGACTAGCAAATAGACCTTTTAAGCTTCCTATTAATCCTATTCTCGCTTAGTGTAGGAAGAGTAAACGTCGATAGGAAGCGCGTTAGTAACGCATTAACGTAAGAAGAAGAAGAATACCGCTAGTTTTACCTATAGGAGTTCTCTTCGGACCGTAAGGACGAGAAGAAAAAGAAATACCGCTAGTTTTACCTACTAAGAGATTCTTTTTAGACCGTCACGACAATCATCGCGAAGACCCTCGCGATAAAACCAGTTATCTACGATAACTACTAACGAACCCGACGATCGCCGCAGCCGCCGACGCGGCAGATAACCCCGTCGCACTACTTAATCAACGACTCGAGGCCCTAATGCCGACCTCTTTGCGACTCCCTATTCGGCTCCCCTATTAGTTCTCGCAGCAGTAGCTCTTCTAGCAGCCTCTAATGCGAACCTACGAAGCCGCCGCCCCAACAGACGCTTTAAAACCACGAAGCCGCCGACCACACAGACGCTTCCCCTAGCAAGCCCTTAGCAGACAGCCGTCACTGTAAATCCCGTCGAGCAAAGCAGGCCTCGAAGCAGCTCTTAACGCAGCTCTCGAAGCAGCTCCCTCGACACTAACTAACGAAGCCGCCGAATACACCGAAGCTTCCCCCAGCAAGCCCTTAGCAGAAAGCAGTCACTGTAAACCCACACCATCGAGCGAAGCAGCTCTCGAAGCAAGCCTCGAAGCAGCTCTTAACGCAGCTCTCGAAGAAGCTCCCTCGACACCCACGAAGCCGCCCTTATAGACGCTTCCCTCCACGAAGCCGCCCACACAGACGCTTCCCTTAAGCCCTTAGCAGAAAGCCGTTACTGCAAAATCTAAGAAGTCTCGCAGCGCACTCGTCCGATACCTTAACGAAGGATATTACTTACTACACGAAGCGCATATAGACTTCCTTTTTATCAGTTATTCGGCAGACGCCCCGGCTGACGACTACACTCATTTTGTTCCGAGATTTAGCAGAGCGCCCATAGCTCTACGCAATAACAACAGCACGGCAATAACAGCAGCCTCGCCAGCCTAGACCCCCGCCAATCTCACATTATCTTATTTATATTTATCTTTTATATTTATTAGGGAATTCGGCCTAATGCGCGTTCTTTTAATCAATTAGTTATTAGCTACGGTTGCAAGCTTTAAAAGAAGAAGCTTTGAAGAGAAAACTGCCTTAGTCTATCTATAAAAGTCTTTTAGAAAATAGTAAAAGAGCGCTATCGTCGCTATATTCGTAATTCGATAGCATTTTATTAATAATATGCATGTCCCTATGCAATAAAAATAGGATCTCTACGGGGGCAGACACAGACTAGATACCGGTCGTTTATAGGAATAAACATAATGTAAAACTAAATAATATAGGTAAATACCTAATTATAAGAAGCTTATCCCCCTTTCCTAGTCTAAGGGAACCTATCATCTAAATACTATAGTCTTTCTACGGTGGAATTCTAATGTCTTTTACGGTGGAATTCTAATGTCTTCTACGGTAGAATTCTAATGTCTTCTACGGTGGAATTCTAATGTCTTCTATAGTGGAATTCTAATGTCTTTTACGGTGAAATTCTAAATGTCTTCTATAGTAGAATTCTAAATCTCTTTTACGGTAGAATTCTAATATCTTCTACAGTAGAATAAATAAGTAGTATCGCTAGTTATATCTAGCGTGCTTATAGAGGTATCCTGCCTAGAATAGATATCTAGGCAGATCCTATAATAATTGCCTTAACTTAAAGATTCGTAATGCCCTTATTGCATTAGTTTAAAGGACTTTAAAAATATAATATAGTATAACGCGTAGGTAAGGATATAGCATATAGTCGTGTTTAGGCAATAGATTAAATTAATTTTGCTAACTGCATTTGCCTAATTATAGTAGGCAATAAAGAAAATAAAAAACCAACGAAAACTTTTAGGTTAGTTATTAAGACTTATTATAGGAACAAGGGATAAGGGATACGTATAAGGTGTAGTTGCGGGCACGCGATACACGTGACCCTACGTAATTACGTGCACGCAACGAGGCTATATCTCCGCGATGCCTCCCTCCTAGCTAGCATATATTATCATTAAGATAATATACACCCCTTTAGTTAACCCTAATAGAGCTTATCTAACACTAATTAGTGGTTGATAAGGTTAATTATAGATAGTAAGGTAGAAGAGATAGATTTAATCCTCGAACGTGCTTCGCATTAGAGAGGATTATCCGTGCTAAGAATAAGGATCTTTATTACTATACTACGAATCCTTTAACTTGCGATTAAACCCGTCGCGGCTATCCTCAATAGAAGCGATTATTGCAAGCGCGTTATTAACGCACTAGACAACATCGCGAAGACTATCGCGACCCTAAACCCTAGTTATCACGATGACTTCCTAAAGCCCGAACCCTAAGGCACGATACGTCCCTAACGTCGAACAATTGCTAGGAAGAACCTCTATCGCGAGGGCAGCGTGGAAACACGCCGACATAAGCCTTTAGTTCGACGAGGCCCTAGACAAGCAAAACCCGGTCGCTACGACTACCTACGTCGCGGCCTTTATTGCAAGCTGCAAATGCTCGAGGGACGAGCAAGAATACGCCTTACTTGGCTATTTCTAGTTGAATTTTCGAAGGCTAGTCGGAGGAGACGTAGCAAACCGTTTATAAAAATTCTAGGAAGGTGTTAACGTTGTGCGACGTTAGGGGCCATACGGGGCATTGACCCGAGCCTAGACTATAGGGATGCAATAGGCTATTACGTCCCTAACGAGCCTGTTATATAACCCCCTTAGCTAAAGACGGTAGGTAGGTATTCCGTTGTATTATAACTGCGGTTAGTGCGGGCTAGGGACCCTATTTAAGAGGCTCCGGTACCTATATATACCTCCGTTAGTCCTATAGTTAGGTAGCTATATGCATCCTTATGTTTACGAGTCTACCCCTTTCTTTACTCTTCTGCTTCGATATTTATGCAGCTGATTTCCTGCATTTAAGAGTTATAAGCCCGGTTGTATAAGCTAGGTCTCTTTCGCTTAAATAAAGCTAAATCGAAGCTATCGATATCGCATTCTTTTAATAACGGCATTAGGCTTTAACCTTAGTATTGTTACGAAGAGCTAGCTTTAAAGAAGGATTAAGACGATAAAACAATACACAGTTATCCCTCGTAACGACGAGGTAAAAAGAACAATTATAGCGATATCTACATCCGGAGAGGTAATTTAGCGGGGCATTTCTCACCCCCCCCCTATTCAACAAGGGGGAAAAAGAGGGTTATATAACGTACTAGGATAACCTAGGCGTATAAAAGGGAAGGGAAAGGAGGAAGCATTTGATTTCACACATAAGATTGATATAACACAACTGAATTGACTTGATTTGCCCTCTTAAAGATTTGACGATTTCTCCTTAAGGACTTCTACCTATAAATTATTAAAGAAAGACGATTATTGCCGTATGACTTCTGCGACACTCGCTCGCGTCTAGTCGGTATTAGCATAATTAAATAATCCTAAAAATACGAAGAGACTAATCGAAATAGCCGAGGCTATAATACAACTACCCTACGAATTTCTGCTATTCTTCCTAACCCTTAGTATAGCGACTGCTGCGCTTGCTTTAGGGTGTGTGCCCTTTCCTCCGTTAAAACTTAGAGCCTAATGCGGGGGACTCTATCTGTTTTCCGCGAGAAATCGTAGAAGGAGTCCCCGAATAGCACGGCTTAGTGACGGCACCTTATAAAAGCAGCAGTAAATGATCTAAATAAAAAGACTAAAGCAATAGGAAGAAGAACGACGAGAATACACCCGATAAAGCTTCCGGAAGCAGCTAAGGGAGCATCCCTTACATTAGAAAAAGAGGGAGATAGCTATAATAAACGGTAACGGTAGGGGAGCCTAGACTACCTATTCCTAGGAGCGCATTCCTGCTAAAGGTCGTCGACTTAGAGCCCGTTAGGTCCGACCTAGAAAGCGAAGCAGGATAACTCCTTCGATAAATCCGGACTACGACTATCGGGAAATATACCGACCTAGGCTCTTAAAGCATATAATTAGCTCGTCTATAGAGGCGTCTAAAAGAGCATATAGAAAAATAAGCTTTATATAGTTATCCTTAATAAGAAATGCAATATTCTTATTATTATAACTCTTCTATATAGAAAGAATATTGTAAAACACCTTAGAAAAGGAAAAAGTCGCCTTAGAAAGCGGCGGTTCGCGGGTGATAATTCGTTTAGTCTACGTAAGTTTGTAGGACTTATAGGAGATTATCTTATCGAAGGTCACCGATTATAGTATTCCGAGAGCTTTCGAAAGCGCCTTACTGTTCGGATGTCTAAGTCGTTAGTGCTAAAAGGAAAGTTCCTCTATACTTATTAGTATAGACTCCGGTATAATAGCCGAAGAAGGTGCTATAACTAAGGTTTCTACGGTAGAATCTATAGAAAGAACGGAAGCAATAGTTAGAATTATTAAAAGCGTAGTAGAAGGCGTTAACGGGTTATACTCGATAATATACTAGTTATTAATTAGCTCCGTTATATAAATAGTACGTATTAAAGAAGAGATCTATCTAGTCTACGGGTTCTACGAAAGATTCGCCTTATAAAAAAGACGAAGTAAATAAAAGGACGTATAAAAAGACGGGATATATACTACCCAACTAAGCTAAAAAGTGCCCGTCGAAATGCGTATAAATACTATGCCTATCCTAAGAATAGGAGTGCTTCTACTGCCTACGAGTACGTACTCGGAAGAAGGCTAGAAGTTATAGAAACGCTCCTTATTATTATAAATATATCTATTAGACCCTAAATCTATAATAAAAGAATCCTTTAACGGGTATTCTACGGTAGTCTATAGAATAACTAATAGTAAAAAGGTCGTAAGAACGTTAGCGGTAGCCGTAGCTTATACCGTCTTTATCTTAGTCTAATTGTTCTTCCGCTACTCCTCGTCGCGAAAAAGTGCCGCGTTAACTTTAGCCTTATTAGCCGGAACCTTAAGGTAGTCGTTTATAGTCTTTTAAACGTCTTTATCGGGTTTCTATAATAGAAGTCGAACGGAAGGGTTAAAGTAATAATACTATTGGAAATAGTATCGTTCTCCTTAAATGCACGGCGGACTATCCTTTTTCTTGCCTTTATCCTTATCTAAAGACGTAGCTACTAAAGTAGTTGCCGATTTATTAATAGATTCCGCGGCTAGGGACTTAGTTCCTTAGCCTTAGAATTTCGCAAAAGCGTTAGTCTTTAGCGCTTTAGTTATAGCCTTTAAGGCCTATAAGCGCTCGAAAAGTTCGGATATCTTAAATCTATTAGGGAAAGACTATTCTTAGCTTAGCTTATTTAGGCAGGCATTATCCTCTATCTTATTTATCTAGTATTCCGCAAAAGGGCTAGAAATAGGCTAAATAGCCTTAAGAAAAAGCTATATAGCCTAAAGACCTTCTAATTCTAGCAACTTAATTCGCCGGGCGTCGGTAAGGACCTTCTATTAGTTAGAAATCTATATCGTAATATCCGTCCGGTCTAATGCCTTTAAAATAGTATAGAACTACGTAAGAATAGTCTTTTATTACGTCTACGAAGTCGGCTTTATACGCCGCTATAGTAAAGCTAATTCCTTAAAAACCTTATATTCGTCGGCAATTATTAAATAGTAGTTCCCGATATTCTAAACGATAAACTATTAGATTAACGTAAGAGATTTCTATTAGTCTTTATAGGCTTAAAGCAACGTGCGATACTAGGAAAAGAGAAATTCAAACCTCTTAAGTTCTTCTATAGATAAACTAGCAATATTAGCAATAGTCGCGTTAACTATTCTAGCTATTAGTTCTACGGGAAGAGGTAATAAGTGTTTCTAAAGTTTAAGCGTAATAGAAGGATCGATTTTCTCCTAAATCCCTTAGGCGAGTGTGTATTTCTAAATCGTTAAGATCTATCGGTCCTAGTCCGCTAGTCTATTTAAGACGGTCTTCGAAGTAATATCGGCTATAATAGATATAGTAACGTAGGTAAAAATATAGTAAAGTCACTAGAAAAGGGTAGTTAGATACACAATATATATAAACAAACCGTAAAAACTAAACTAAGTGTAGGAAAACACTAATAGAATAGGGTAAACGTACTAATTAGTCCTCCGTAAGTCGATTCGCTAGATTAAGTAACGCTCCTTAAAAAAATCATATTAGTCCTCCGCGAGTCGATTCGCTAGATATAAAAGCAAAGGCTTTACCACCGTAAGTCGTAGCGTTAGTACGCTAAAAATACAAGCCGTTAGAACTCTCTATACGTAGAGAAGTTCGTCCGGGCTTATAACTATCGAACGCTAGGCAGTCGGGTCCTCGATATTAGTATAATAGCAATTAAGTAGAAGAGAGGTTCTAAGGCTAAAAACAGCCTATAAGGAAGGATTAGAAGCTATAAGGTGTAAATCACTAAGAATAATAGCTCTTATCTTATCTAGTAGGGAGGCTAACTAGTCTCTATATATAGGAAAAGTCCTCGGACGAAATCAGCCGCATAGACCTAAGGAAAAATAGGTAACGTAAATAATCGGACGGAAGGATCGGTAAGAAAAGCAATAGATCGTGCCGAACGATAAATAAGTTATATAGTTAGCAAATAAATAAGCAGCTTAGTAGAAGATTAGTAAATTCTACGGTGAATTCTACGGTAGAAGCCGTAGAAGAGAATTAGAATTCTACGGTAGAAGACCGTAGAAGGGAATTAGAATTCCACGGTAGAAGACCGTAGAGGGGAAGAGATTTCATGGGTAAAGACCGTATAAATAACCGTAAAATCACCGTAAAATCACGGTAAAATATAACCGAAGAAAAGTAGGTAAATGCGCCTGTAGAAGTGCGGGGTAATGCCCGTAGAAGCCAGTGGAATTCTATAGTAGAATCTAGGGAAGAACCGGGGATTTCTTAGTGGAAAGCAAATAGGGAAGAAGGTAATGTTAACAAATACCCTTAGATATAAACGATTTCCGCTATATACGCGAAGATAACTTCGTTTAATTCTATAAATAGGATAGTATCTAAGCGATGCGAATTAGGATATTTATATTAGCTAAGCTAGTCGAAGAGGAAGAAAATCTACGACTTATTAACAAACTCTTAGTAGGTTTAATTAAGGTCCTAAAACTATCTAAAACCTCTTTCTAACGTATTATTGCTAAGGACTATATAATAGAGGTAGCCCGGGCCGCTTTCCCTAAACGTTTTTATAACTTCCTTTTAGCGAACCTTTAGAATATAGCTAATTCCGAATCCTTATTCTAAAGGGTTAATAAGGCCGATATAGAAAAGTTCCTTTAAGTAAAGTATAAGGGCGCAGATATCTCCCGATTGGTTTATCCTACCGGTATATAAAGATATATATTAGAACCGCCGTGTATTATTGCATATAACATAAGTCACCCGGCTGTATTAGCTGCCCGGATGCTTAAGATACCGAATGCCGAAGTATATAGTATGTGTAAGGACTAATGTGCGTATAGTCTATAGTCGGGCCCCGGTTAACTAAGGTTACCTATACTACCTCCTATTACTCGCGTAATTAATCACGCAATAACTAGGATACTATACGAGGTTAGACTATATCTACCTAGCATAGAATTAATAGCGCTTTCTATCCCGACAATTAGTTAAGTTATATAAACCTTTATTCCTATGAAATTAGCTATATAAAGGGATCTTAGTCCGCACTTAGACAGACTACTACTAAGCAATTCTATATCTTCTTCTCTCTCTTATCTTTATATCTTCCTCGATACTTTCTGCATTTGCCGTAATCCTCTGCCTTTAAGCTTCCCTTTAGGCTCTTATTAATTATAATCCCTATCTCTACTTAAGCTTTAAGTTGCTTTTTACCTAAAGCCTCCCTTAGATCCCTTAGATCACTCGCTATTATACTAAAAACGACCGTCTCTCCGCTATAACCTCCTCTTTGCATTTTTAGGCCACTTGCCTTTTTAGGCTACCTTTAGTTTATATATATTACTACTTTCCTAGTGTTTTGCCCCCCTTATTTCTTATTAGCCTCGTTCTCGCTCCTACGATATACCCTTTCTTAGCTACTATTCTATACTTAAAAAACCATCGAAAGAATTAGAAAATATTCCTTGATTACCCCTACCTTAGCCTATAGACGCCGAGCTTCTTCCGAGTTTCCTCCGGTACCTTCCGATCTAATATACGGCAAAAATAAGTTCTTTTAAGGACTACTTATTTATAAAGCTTAAAGGGAGCACTAACTTTTCGGCTTAGTCTTTACGTATAGAATCTATCTTTATACGTTAAAAGCTCGGTCTAGCTATACTTAATGCTACTTATGCGAAGTCTTAGGACTATTTAGCCTTAATAAGGCTTATAGTTAATAATAGCCCTTTATCTTAGATAAAGCACTATACGTCTATAAAGGCGGTATAAGAGGTACTTAAAACCTTATATAACCTTATTAACTTTACCTCTAACTTCCTCCTTATAACGGAACTCTTTAATACGAAGATTAAAGGAGAGATATCTATCGAGACTTACCTAAAAATAAGGTAAAAGAGCTCTTCGACGAGCTAAACACTAGAGAGATCTATATCCCGGAGATCGTAGTAATAACCTAGATCTTAGAGAGCCTTAATAGCTCTTTCTCGAGTTATATAACGAATATTATCTAGACCCTTCGTACTAATGCTATAGTATATACCCTTAAATTACTCTCTTCGTCTCTTATAGATACGTTTAAGAAAATAAAAGCTCTCGAGAATAATAAGCAGCTATTTATAGCCGGCGGGAGTAAAGTCCTTATTTGCTTTTACTATAAAAAGCGAGGGTATATCGAGAGGAATTATTTTTAGAAACCTAAGAATAAAGATAAGGCTTAGGCTACGGGATTTACCCGAAAAACGGTCTTTACCTCCTCCTCTTCTCGCCGGGACCTTGAGGAGAATACTAACCGTAACTACCGGAGGCCGACCTTAGTCCTCTACTCTCGGGAGAGCTCTCTGTCTCCGGCCCTACGTCCGGCCGGCCGTCCTTAGACCTCCCGCCTCCGGAAGCGCAAAGCTACTCCGGAATTCTCTAAGACCTTTAATAAAGTCCTCGTCGTCTTAGACTCTACTTTTAGTATCGTAAATACCCTCCTATCCTTTATAATACTCTATATATCCTTTATATCCTCTATACTATATATAATACCCTAAGTAGTACCCTATTTCTATACCCTATTTCCCTTAAATAACATCCTTCTATATACCCTTATGAAAATAAAGTCCTCCTCTAATAGAAAATAAATAATAGGACCTTTAAAGCCTTTTCTTTTAGCAATTTCGAGGGTAGTATTAAAAGTAGATAGGACTATAATACGGATTAGGAATTTCTATAACTTTATCTTTAATACTAAAGCTATTAGGCATATAGTTTCGAATAAATCTCTCTTCTCGAACTATAAAGAAATATATACTACTATAACCTAGGGAAAAGCTTCCACTATTATCGTACGAGGGGCTAGGGATCTTATCTTTAAGGTCCTAAATAGCAAATAATAGTATACCTTAAAAAACTGCCTTTATATACCTAAAATTAGCATTAATATAATTAGCCAATTAGCTATAATAAACACATACGCTCTTATAGGCCTAGACTCTATATCCCTCTATAATAGAAGTCTTAATGAACTAATAACCGGTTTTATTAAAAGCGGACTTTACTATATCCCGTTAGATATAAAGAAAACACGTTTTCTAATTAAAAATAAAATATATAATATATAACATAGCCTAAAAGAAACAATAGATAACGCTATACTTTAAGATACTATACTAACTAATACAATAAAAACCCCTAAGATAAAAAAGAAAATAGACCTCGTTCTTTAGTATAAACGGCTAGGCTATCTTAGCTATAAATCCCTATACCGATATCTTCGTAGACTATACCTAGATATATCCGTAGAATAAACAGATATTATAGCTATAAAGCAATGCGAAGCTTATAAATAAGCTAAATATATAGATAAAAAGAAGAAAACCTCTTTAAAACAACGATATCTCTTTCTAGATAAAATAAACGTTAATATCTAGGGTCCTATAAACGTCCTTATATACGATAAATTTAAATACTTTATGTTAGTAGGTGATTTACTTAGATTAATCTAAACAAAGGGGGTTGCATTAGTTATAGTTATATCCAATCTAGCTAAGAAGGGGGAATAAGGGAGCCCTTTTATACCCGTCTGTCGGGGTCCCTCTATAGAGCCTGCTATGCCTTAATAATGCATTATTAAGGCCTACGCTAGGGCTTACTGCTCTAGTTATAACGATGCCCTTAGTTAATAACGAGGTCATTAACTATATAGGGCACGTGGCGTTATGCGCCGCGTAGTTATAACCCCTATTGCCCCTTTCTTATGCATAGTCGGCAATATAGTTGCGACTCTATCCCTTAGTTATATAACTATATTCCTATACTAGCAGTCTTTCTTTCTAACTGCTAAGCAACCTTCCTAATCACAAGGATAATACGTATTAGACGAAAGGGGTCTAATAAATACAATACATAAGTACAAATGAAAGAGAGTTCTAAAAGGGAACTTAGGGACGCAAAATATATGCCTCCATCCGAATAGTTAAGATATTATTGTCTACGAAGCGTTCGAGGGCTCGGTTAAGTAATGCCTTCGTTATAGCATCGGCCGGGTTATTATCGCCGTTAATCTAACGGATCTCTACGATCTTACGCTGCTTGTATAACTATCGAAGAGATATAATATTAATTATTAATCTCTTCTCCTTAGTTATCCTTAGCTTTACGAGACATTCGTAGAGCGAGTATAAATCTATATAGATAATTAATTAGATATTCGGTAGCTTAAGCCGGTCGGTAATAATTTTTAGCGTAGTTGCTAAAGCGATCTCGAGGTTAACGCCGTTAACTATACCGTATATCTTAGAGGCTAGCACGCTTCGGGTGACTCTCTTATACTCCGTCGAACTCTAATAGATAATGTTCCTAGTAACCTTAAACTAGTTATTAGACCTTTCGGTCTTATTAACTAGTGTAATAATAAAGCCTAGTTGCGATAATAGGTCTTTATTATTAGCAAACGACCTATCCGTAAATACTATTAGCTTCGCCTTTATAAGATTAATTAGTTTATATATTAAACCTCTGCTTTAATAGTCTATTTATTACTTAAGTCGCTTATTTAAGATTATGCAATCCTTATTATTCGGGTTCTATACTTATGCCGTAACTAAGATATCGAATGCTGCTTCCGGTTAGCATACTAAGGCTATATAGGCTCTATAAGCACGTTGTTTTAGGTACTATTATACATAATCTAAAGCCTTAATATCGATTCGGTCGATCCGGGCGGCTTATCCCTTCTATTAAAGCAGGAGTATTTTATCCTATTGTAAGCTTACCTTTACTGCGTTGAAATCCGTAATAGAGCCTTAAGTCATAGTGGTTTTCGGCTTCGCCTTAAATTATGCCTCTCGGAGCTTTTCCTTCTTTAGCGGCCGAAAAACTCGTTGTTCTAAGTAAAAGGGTATTATCCGTTTGCATCCTAACGATACTAAAATATTCTAGTCCTATATTAGATATTAGGAGGCAAGAATCGAAGGTCGATATCGCTATATCGAGGCCCTCGATATAGTGCTTTTAATACGTATTAAACTAGTAGACTTTAGATTCTATAATACTATATAAGGGCCTAATGACTCGGATAATCGTATCGGGCGGATACTTCCTTTATAATTCGGCGGGGAGACGTATTAAGACCGTTCGAAAGAGCTCTATAGTCGCCTAGGGATACGCCTAGGTAATGTCTTAAAGGGATAACGTTATCCTATAGCGCATAAGGCTAAGAGCAAGGGCTAAGATTAGTTATTAGCTAACGCGTTAGATTATCTAGGACTGCGTTAGTAGGGAAGCCTTCTCCCTATTATTATAACCTTAGACTATAAGCCTTAATTTCTTATATAGCTTAGTGTCTCTGCCCTTAACCTCTTAAACTATATATGAATTAAAGATATAATAGCCGCTGTAAATAGCTTCGTTATAACGTTCGAAACTAAATACTCCTTATGCTATAAGGTCGTCGATCTCCGTGCTATCTAACGCTTCGAGTAGTGCTCTTAGGGTCGTAATAGCGCCTTTAGATCGGAGCTTAACGGCTAGTTTATATGTCTTTTCTTCCTTTTTTATCGTAAAGGCCTCGTCCGCTTCTTCGTTACTTAAATCGTCGAGGTCTATATCGTCCTCGTTATTGTCTAGGTTATCCTCTACGTCTATTTCTTCTATAATTAAATGTCTAGCCTTATTCTTCGATCTAGGCGGACGTCCTCGCTTATAGGGTGCCGGAGGGTCCGGTCGGGCGGGCTCGTCCGGCTGCTTAGACTCTAGGGCCGGGATACTATTAAGCATTTAATTACGATAATATAGTTATACTAATATAGATCTAAAAACCTAAGGTCTATTAACCGTATCGATCGTAATATTATGCCTGTTAATAGCTGTAATTTTAAACGGTCTTTACTATCCTAACTTCTCCCTCTATATATAGACTTCGCTTTAGAGAGGGAGGGCAAGTGTGTTCGCTATATCTAGGCCATTCCGGCTATATAATGCAGCCTAGACCTATCTTTTAGCTATAAGCTGCCTAAGTGCTTTTATTGCTTTCTATACTACGGCTGCTCGTTTAAAGGTCGTTAGTAATAGCGGCGAATTAAGAGTTATCTTAGGATATACTCCGAATATAAGTAACGTAGGTATTAGTCCGTTCGGTCTAGTAGTATCGTTAATAGCTTTAATAGCCGTCTAAAGAACTGCCTTAGGGGAGGTAAAGCTGCCTATTTCTACGAAAAGGATATTAAAAGCTCGGCGCAAAGGGGTATAATACCTCTTAACCTTGCCGATAGACTAATATACTTTAATAGGAACTTATATATATATAATCCCTATAATGCAGGCTTCGTTTTAGAATTCTATAGCCGCGAAGTTATTAGGGGGACTAAGGTATATATTAATCTAAAGGGCTCGAAGAGTCTCTTATATATCCTTTGCTAATATAGAAAGGAGGAATTAAGCGCTTTAAAAGGCCGTCGATACGTTAATAATATATAATACCAGGCGTTATACCGAATTCGGAACGTCTATATCGACATTTCATTTATAAGCCATTGTATCACGTCCACGGTCGGGATGCATCTTACTTTTGTCTGGCCTAGTTTGTATAATAGTAATGTCAATAGTTATAAGCCCGGACGAACTTCTCTACGCATAGAGAGTTCTAACGGCTTGTATTTTCAGCCTGCTAACGCCACGACTTACGGTGGTAAAGCCTTTGCCTTTACATTTAGTAAATCGACTTATAAAGGACTAATATAACTTTTTTAAAAAGCGTTATTTAATCTAGCGAATCGACTTACGGAGGACTAGTTAGTACGTTTACCCTATTCTATTAGTGTTTTCCTATACTTAGTTTAGTTTTTACGGTTTATTTATATATATTATATATCTAACTACCCTTTTTCCGGTGATTTTACTACACTTTTACCTACGTTAATATATCTATTATAGCCGATATTACTTTAAAGACTATTTTAAATTGACTAGCGGACTAAGACCGATAGATCTTAATAATCTAGAAACATATACTCGCTTAGGGGATTTAGGAGAAAATCGATCCTAAACTTTAGAAACCCTTATTGCCTCTTCCCGTAGAACTAATAGCTAGAATAGTTAACGCGACTATTGCTAATATCGCTAATTTATCTATAGAAGAACTTAAGAGGTTTAAGTTTCTCTTTTCCTAGTATCGCACGTTGCTTTAAGCCTATAAGGACTAATAGAAATCTCTTACGTTAATCTAGCAGTTTATCGTTTAGAATATCGGGAACTACTACTTAATAATTGCCGACGAATATAAGGTTTCTAAGGAATTAGCTTTACTATAGCGGCGTATAAAGCCGACTTTATAAACGTAATAGAAGACTATTCTTACGTAGTTCTATACTATTTTAAAGGCACTAGACCGGACGGATATTACGATATAGATTTCTAACTAGTAGAAGGTCCTTATAGATGCCCGGCGAATTAAGGTGCCGGAATCGGAAGGTCTCTAAGCTATATAGCTTTTTCTTAAGGCTATTTAGCTAATTCCTAGCCCTTTTGCGGAATACTAGATAAATAAGATAGAAGACGATGCCCGCCTAAATAAGCTAGGTTGAGAGCAGTCTTTCCCCGACGGATTTAAGATATCCGAACTTTTCGAGCGCTCGTAGGCCTTAAAGGCTGCGACTAAAGCGCTAAAGACTAACGCTTTTGCGAAGTTCTAAGGCTAGGGAATAAAGTCCCTAGCTGCGGAATCTACTAATAAATCGGCAACTACTTTAGCAGCTGCGTCCTTAGATAAGGATAAAGGTAAGAAAAAGGATAGTCTACCGTGTATTTACGGAGAACGATACTATTTCCGATAGTGTTATTACTTTAACCCTTCCGTTCGACTTCTATTATAGAAACCCGATAAAGACGTCTAAAAGACTATAGACGACTACCTTAAGGTTCCGGCTAATAAGGCTAAAGTCGACGTAGCACTTCTTCGTAACGAGGAGTAGCGGAAGAATAATTAGACCGAGATAAAGACAGTCTAAGCTACGGCTACCGCTAACGTTCTTACGACCTTTTTACTATTAGTTATTCTATAGACTACCGTAGAATACCCGTTAAGGGATTCTTTTATTATAGATTTAGGGTCTAATAGACATATTTATAATAATAGGGAGCGTTTCTATAACTTCTAGCCTTCTTCTAAGTACGCACTCGTAGGTAGTAGAAGCACTCCTATTCTCGGGATAGGCATAGTGTTTATACGTATTTCGACGGGCACTTTTTAGCTTAGTTAAGTAGTATATATCCCGTCCTTTTATACGTCCCTTTATTTACTTCGTCTTCTTTATAAGGCGAATCTTTCGTAGAACCTATAGACTAGATAGATCTCTTCTTTAATACGTACTATTTATATAATAGAGCTAATTTACAACTAGTATATTATCGAATATAACCCGTTAACGCCTTCTACTACGCTTCTAACTATTCTAACTATTGCTTCCGTTCCTTCTATAGATTCTACCGTAGAAACCCCGGTTATAGCACCTTTTTCGGCTACTATACCAGAGTCTACATTAATAAGTATAGAAGAACTTTCTTTTTAGCACTAACGATTTAGACATCTAAATAATAAGGCGCTTTCGAAAGCACTTAGAATACTATAGTCGGTAACCTTCGATAAGATAATCTCCTATAAGTCCTATAAACTTACGTAGGCTAACCGAATTATTAACCGCGAGCCGCCGCTCTCTAAGGCGACTTTTCCCTTTTCTAAAGTGTTTTACGATATCTTTTCTATATATAAGAGTTATAATAATAAGAACGTTATATTTCTTATTAAGGATAACTATATAAAGCTTTTTTTCCTATATATGCTTCTAGACGCTTTTATAGACGAGCTAATTTTATGCTTTAAGAGCCTAGGTCGGTATATTTCCGGATAGTTCTTACTTTCTATTTGTATAATCTATCGAGATAACGACCGAGCCCTTCGACGGGATTTTTAGGACTTTATTAACTAGTAGGGCATTTATAATAAGCCTACTGCTCCCTACACACCCGCTTAGAACGGCGCTGCCGAACGAGCTAGGGGGGTAGTATCTACGAAAGCTCGATCTATAAGGATTAAAGTAAATTTGCCCGAGCATTTATAGATAGAAACGTAGAAAACTATAGTATATTTATATAATCGGATTCTAGCCCGATAGGCAGCTTCCTCTACGTTATTTCTATCGAAGTAGATTTCCCTAATAGAGATCCTTTACGATTAGTTTAAGGATTACAACCGGAATATACCGGCATTTCTCTTTCCCTAACTATTACTATTCGATTATCTTCGAGCTTTTAGCTATAAAGCCTACCTACTAACCACTAAGGCCTTAACTAATATATAGAAACGTAATCTTAAGCAAGAACCTTATGCAAAGGTTAGTTACTTAGTTAGGTATAATTCTACTAATATTTTTCGTATATAAATCCTATAGAAATAGGAGGTTCGTCGAGTTCGTAATATAACGTTTAATAAGACTTAGTTTTTTTACCGCGTCTAAGGTATCCGAACCACTAATATAGGTATTATTACCGGCATTTCTACTATATATTATATAAAAAGAAAAGTAGGATAAGGCAGAATTCTAGTTGACGCTAATAGTGCTTCTTAATAAGCATTTTACTTTAGTAAATATTCTAGCTAAAGGCAATCCTTAGCTGCCTACTCCTAACTAAACCCTAAAACCGCTAAAGGACGTTTTTAAGAATATATAGGATTTCTAACCCGATATTTCTACTCTTTTACTAATTGCAACCGTAAAACTAATAGACCGACTTAAGGTATAGTTGCCTTAAGCTACTTCTTAGTCTATAGATTACGAGAATACTATTCCTATAGATAGTCTACGGATAACGAGGTTTATAAGGGATTTACGCCCTACTTATTCGAACCGTTTTTTAGGTCGATATCCCGCTTTCGCCTATATTAGGCATCCACCGGCTAATAGCACCGCTTTTACGGCTATATTTGCTACTTCTCTTAAACCTAAGAAGATATATAAACGAGATTTACCCGCGCTTCTAAGGTTTTAGTCTAATCTCGAGATAAATCCGTATAGACCTAAGTTTAAAGCCGCTAGAAAGCTTAAATAAGACTCCTTAAAACAGCGGAAGACCTTCTTTTCTTCGCCTACCCTAAGAGCGAACGCCCTTATATATCCTCTTTTATAAATATAGGCATCCGATTATAAGTTTAATAAGCACGGCTACCTTAGGAAGTTTAAGTCTCGCCTTTATATACGAGGAGATCTTTAGCCGTTTAGCGGAAAGGAAACTTACGCCGTAACGCTTCTAGCGCGAAATTTTCGCATTATAATTACTATTACCGCTAAATTCGGCACTAAAACCCGCTTACTTAACGCGGTTAACGCCTTTACGAATGCCGATTTAGATAAAGAAGTATATATCTACTTCCTAGACGGATTTAAGGTATTTAGTTTTATAATTCGGTTAATAAAGGCTTTATATAGACTTCGCTATTCGCCGCTTTTTTAGCAATAGGAATTATCTAGGTCTTTTACCGAACTAAGCCTTTAGCAAAGTGCGGAGGATCTTTGCATTTTAATATCTAATTTAAGTAGTATTATTACTTTCTTCTTTATAGATAATATTATTATTCTTTTTCGCAAGGAGTACTATAGGGCTACTAACGATTTTATCTATCGCTTTAAGAAGAAGTGTATAGTTAATGACTATAGAGAGCTTACCTATTTTCTTAAGATAAGAATTATTCGGGACCGTAAGTAGCGAAAGCTATAGTTATGCTAGGACGTTTACTTAGATAAGATTGCTTTTAAGTTTAGTTTAATCCCTACTTCTACGGTTCTACGGCCTATTTAGACCCTTTGCCTATTCCTACTTCCCGAGAAGCTAGAGAAACACTAGGGATAGGCTATAGATAACTAAATCTACTACTTTTAGTCTTTAGTCGGTTTCTACAATTACGCGACTATTTCTGCCTAGCTTAACGCCGTAAAATCGTCGAATTCTTTAGTAAAGCATATATAGAACCCGTCTACGCTCTATATTAAGCTTATAGAAAGCTTAGTGACTTACTTATACAAATCGCGTTTCCTTACGATTAAGTCTTCGGATATAGATAAGTAAGAACTTATTATAGCTTCTAATGCCGCTTACGCTAACGACCTAGACACTCGTTATTCTTCTTAGGGCTATTTTATAAGCCTATTTAACGGTCTAATTGCGTAGAGTGCTTAGAAACAATCTACGGTTACTACTTCTTCTACTAAAGCCGAACTTCTTATAGTCTCTTCTACCGTAAAAGAGCTGATTTCTATTCTTCGTTTGTTTAACGATATTTCTCTATAGCTAGATATTCCTATTCCTACCATTTAGTATAATAATACCTAGACAATCCGCCTAGTTTCTACTAAGATTCTAAAGATTTAGACCGCTTTAAAGCACGTTAAAATTCATAACTACTAAGCCCGTTAGGAATTCTTACGCAATACTTTTAACATTAAATACATCCCTTCTAACTAGATAGTTACGGATAGATTAACTAAGTTACTTCCACGATAACGTTTCTAAACGTTCCTTCGCTAGCTTCGACTTACGGATATTTCTATCGATATTTTATAAGCTATTGTATTACGTCTACGGTCGGGATGTATCTTACTTTTGCCTAGTTAGTATAATAGTTAATGTTAATAGTTATAAGCCCGGGAGCGAAGTCTATTTTTGCTAGGACCTAGCTATAACTTCTACTGCTATTAATATTCTTTCCTTAAACCCTACGTTAATTCGGATTTTTCCGCTACTTTCGCTATAAGACGCTATATTTGCTACTTTAGGCCCGGTCGCACTTTTAGCGGCTGCGCGCTACCTACGCCTTCGATCCGAGATATTATACTTAATAATCATATATTATAACTTCGGCGGCGCACTTACGCTAAGGCACCTTACGGCATTCGGCACGGCACATTCGGCGGCGATTAATACTACGGCTTATTTAGCACGGTCGGGCAGGCTACTATATACGTAGGGGGGTATATCGACATTTTATAAGCTATTGTATTACGTCTACGGTCGGGATATATCTTACTTTTGCCTAGTTAGTATAATAGTTAATATTAATAGTTATAAGCCCGGGAGCGAAGTCTATTTTTGCTAAGACCTAGCTATAACTTTTACTACTATTAATATTCTTTCTTTAAACCCTACGTTAATTCGGATTTTTCCGCTACTTTCGCTATAAGACGCTATATTCGCTACTTTAGGCCCGGTCGCACTTTTAGCGGCTGCGCGCTACCTACGCCTTCGATCCGAGATGTTATACTTAACAGTTATATATTATAACTTCAGCGGCGCACTTACGCTAAGGCACCTTACGGCATTCGGCATGGCATATTCGGCGGCGATTAATACTACGGCTTATTTAGCACGGTCGGGCAGGCCATCGTATACGTAGGGGGGTATATCGACATTTTATTTATAAGCCATTATATTACGTCTACGGTCGGGATATATCTCACTTTTGTTTAGCCTAGTTAGTATAATAGTAATGTTAATAGTCTAAGTATATTATATTAACGATCACCTTATAATTAAAGTCTTAGTTATCTTTAAGGTTAAACTTAAACCGTTTTAAGGCAGGCGAATATATCTAGCAATAGTAATATAGTTCCGAGATATTCTCTAAAGTGCTAAGAGATATATCGCCGTAGCCTATTTGCTTTAATAGGTTATATAGCCTAGCTATAGCAGGATGTCTAAATCGACGGTATAGGGTCTTAATTTCTATTTCTATAAGGAATACGGTCGATTGTTTACTCTTCCCGAGGAAGAACTAAGGGTATCCCTATTTTTTAACCACCGGGATGTTTGCCTAAGGGCCGGTGAGGGTATTCGTCGTATTATTAAAGAATACGCCTAGCCTATCTATATCCGCGAGATATAGTAGGAAAGGGGTCGAAGTTTCTAGCATATAGAATATAATCTATCTAATCGGACTAATAAGATTAATTAATCCTAAAGACCTTATAATAGTGCCGGCGCTAAATCTAATTGCTTCTTAGCCTACGGTTAATATATCTAAGTGGACGGAAGGGTCTTTTTATTAAAGGGCTATATACTGTTCTTATCCGGCCGTTAGGACCTTTGCCGCTCCCGTATCGATTAGGATGCCTTAAAAATAAAGCTTTAAGTAACGGTTATCGATAAGAAACTAGTCGGCCGAGACTATCGGTTCTATGCCGTAGACGTTATCTCCTATAATAAGGTGGTTAAAAGCTATTTAATAAAGCATTTAACTAGCTTACTACTATTCCGGCTCTTTATCCTCGCTATACTCTTCCTCCTTATTATCCTTATAGCCTTTATAGCCTGCTAAATAGGCCGTAATATCCGGGGAGACGCTTATATAAAGACAATGCGAGAGATATTAGTCCTTAGCTTTCCGCCGTTCTTTTATAGAATGTTTTGTAGACTAATATCCCTCCTTTCTATATATAAAGCACTTCTTAGTCTAGGTCTTATTGCCGTATCCTTAGCCGTAGCCTCCTCTACCGCAAGGTCGATAGCCTTATCTTAAGCCTCGTAAGCGGAATCCTCCGTTGCCTTTACTACGATTATTAGTATACCTACGGTCTATATAAAACTAACTATTAGGGTTCCTCGAATTATATTTATAATTTATATCTATCCTATCGTTATTACGAATCCGGTCTTAGATAAACTAGCGCGAGGTATTCCTCGCCTATCGTATAAGGTACGTCGTTAGGGAAGCTCGGAGGTCGGCATAGAGTTCCTCGGCCAGGTCGGCTTATTTAAAGAAGGCTCCTTCGAGTTCCGGGACTCCTTAGCACGCCTTAGTAAGGGTTACTAGAAGCGGGGTTTCGCCTATAAACTTAGGTCTTAGAGCTCGTTACTAAAGCAATAGCTTATTGATTAACAACTAGAGCACTTCCGGTAGGCCTTTCTTAGGGTTGCTAGCCTAAACTTAGTTAAACGTCGTATTAGTCTAATATAGTACTAAGTCTAAGTTGCTTTAGTATCGAAATATCGTTTAATCTTATCGTATACGCCTTAGAAGGTAGTCGTCTAGGTAATATTCTTCGTGTAGAAGCGATCGGCTCGTCCCTTTAAGATCTAAGGGAGAAGGGTATAAAAGAGCCCTAGCTTTATCTTAAGGTTATAACACACGCCTATAAACTTACGGATAGTCTCGTTAAATAGGGCATATAGCTCGCTAGTAAAGCTCTTCTCCTTATCCTATATTTTAATAAACTTAGTCTAAACGTCGGGATTAGACGAGAGGTTCGGTACATCGGCGGGTAGGTGTGCTATATATTCCTTAATGTTATAATTAAATGCTTCGACCGTAGCCTTTAGGGCGATAATTAAAGCAGATTGATCGAGCCTCGGTTTCGCTCTTAGGATATATAACGTTAGTTCTAGGACAAATAGTAGTCGTAGCGCATAAATCCGATTCGCACGATTAAATAGTAGAAATATCGGTGCATCCGTCGTAGCTATATTCGGGTCTCGGTCAAGTTCTAGGGTCGGATCTATAGTCGCCGCTTAGGCCGGGTCGTTATATTAGAATCGATGCGAAGTCGGGTAGACCGTTAACTAACTTATTATAGTAGAGAAGGGGTCTCGGGCTGCT
Source organism: Ophiocordyceps sinensis (assembly GCA_012934285.1). Lineage (NCBI taxonomy): Eukaryota > Fungi > Ascomycota > Sordariomycetes > Hypocreales > Ophiocordycipitaceae > Ophiocordyceps > Ophiocordyceps sinensis. The sequence continues at coordinate 6,976,776 of JAAVMX010000002.1, read as the reverse complement.
TATTCCTTATCGTTTTTCTTCTTTTCTTATTTACGGAAGGCCTTTATGCCTATATTAAATTCTTCTATTACAAACTCCTTTTCGTTCTAAGGGAGTAGATCCTTAGATCGAAGCATCGCTATATAGGATCTAGTAAACGACATATTCTTTATCCTTATAAAAAGACCACGCCTACGCAAGAGAGCCTTAAGGGCTTTCTTATATTCTTAGCTAACTATATTCTATATAGGTTTATTCTATCCGTAGAAACGCTCTTAAAACCAGTTAAAGAGTTATTAACCTTAGCAATAGATAGATGCTTCGTAGGTTATAATAAATCGGGCTATAAACGTCGTGACTTTAGCCGGGCTAAGGTCTTCTAATATAATCTCTTCCGTATCCTAGTATCGTATATCTACCTCTTTATAAGACGAGGTAAGGATGCCGATTTCTTTTATCTATCGTTCGATTAGTTTAACTAGTTTATCGGTAGGGTTAAGGGGAGCCGGCGTATTCGTAGCTAATAACGGTCCTACTATTATGCTTATTTCGAATTCGTTAATAAGGTTATCGTAGGGGTCTCGTAAGGATCTTTACGAGGGATGTCGAAGCGATTAGTCTCTATTCTAAATAACGTTACTCTTCCTCCTTAATAGAAGCGAGACGGGATTAAATAGTTGTAGGGATTCGCGTTGTTGTTCTGCGTTATAGACGCACTGCCTATTAACGTTACTCTTCCTCCTTAAGGGAAGCGAGACGGGATTAAAAGGAAGCTTAGAAGGGTTTATTTACTAGTCGAGCTCGCTTTAAATAGTCTTATTCTTAGCATAGATAATCCTCTCTAGGTGTACGCAATAGAACCCTAAGGGTAAAGATGCGTAAGAGCCGCGTTCTTATAACTACTGCTCCTTTTATACTTTCGAAGATTAAGATCTATCTCTTCTGCCTTACTATTCTATAATTGAATCTATTTAATCACTAATAAGTATTAGTAGGTGATTTACTTAGATTAATCTAAACAAAGGGGGTTGCATTAGTTATAGTTGTATCTAATCTAGCTAAGAAGGGGGAATAAGGGGGCCCCTTTATACCCGACTGCCGGGGTCCCTCTATAAAGCCTGCTGTGCCTTAGTAATGCATTATTAAGGCCCACGCTAGGGCTTACTGCTCTAGTTATAACGATGCCCTTAGTTAATAACGAGGTTATTAACTATATAGGGCACGTGGCGTTATGCGCCGCGTGGTTATAACCCCTATTGCCCCTTTCCTATGCATAGTCGGCAATATGGTTGCGACTCTATCCCTTAGTCATATAACCACATTCCCACAATAAATATATTAAACTTATTTTCCTATATACGCTTCTAGACGCCTTTATAGACGAGCTAACTTCTTACTTTAAGAGCCTAGGTCGGTATATTACCTAATAGTTCTTACTTTCGATCGGTACGATCTATCGGGATAACGACCGAGCCCTTCGACGGGATTTCTAAGACTTTATTAACTAGTAGGGCATTTATAATAAGCCTACTGCTCCCTATACACCCGCTTAAAACGGCGCTGCCGAATAAGCTAAGGGGGTAGTATATACGAAAGCTCGGTCTAAAAGAATTAAGGCAAATTTGCCTAAGCATTTATGGCTAGAAACGTAGAAAACTATTATATTTATATAATCGGATTCTAGCCTATTACGCAGCTTCCTCTACGTCTTTCGTAGATTTCCCCGATAGAGATTCTTTACGATTAGTTAAGGGATTATAACCGGAATATACCGGCTTTTCTCCTTCCTTAACTATTATAATTCGGTTTTATCTCTAAGCGTTTAGCTATAAAGCCTACCTATTAACTACTAAGGCCTTAACTAGCATATAGAAACGTAATCTTAAGCAAGAACCTTATATAAAGGTTAGTTACTTAGTTAAGTATAATTCTACTAATATCTTTCGTATATAGATCCTATAGAGACGGGAGGTTCGTTGAGTTTATAATATAACGTTTAATAAGACTTAGTTTTTTACCGCGTCTAAGGCATTCGAATAGCTAATATAGGTATTATCACCGGCATTTCTACTATATATTATATAGAAAGAAGAGTAGGATAAGGCCGAATTCTAGTCGACGTTAATAATACTTTTTAATAAGTATATTAGTCTAGCAGACGTTCTAACCGACTAAAACCCTTAGCTCCCTACTCCTAACTAAACCCTAGAACTACTAAAGGACGTTTTTAAGAATATATAGGATTTCTAACCCGATATCTTTACCCTTTCCCTAACTATAACCGTGGAAACTATAGACTATCTTAAGGTATAGTTGCCTTAAACTACTTCTTAATCTATAGATTACGATAATACTATTCCTATAGATAGTCTATAGACGACGAGATTTATAGTAGACTTACGTCTTGCTTATTTAAACCGGTTTTTAGGTCGATATCCCGTATTTGCCTACGTTAGGCATTTACCGGCTAATAGCACCGCTTTTATAGCCGTATTCGCTATTTCTCTTAAACCTAAGAAGATATATAAACGGGACTTGCCCGCGCTTCTAAGGTTTTAGTCTAACCTTAAGATATATCCTTATAGACCTAAGTTTAAAGCCGCTAGAAAGGTTAAATAAGACTCCCTTTACCAGCGGAAGACCTTCTTTCCTTCGCCTACCTTAAGAGCGAACGCCCCTATACGTCCTCTTCTATTAACTTAGGCATTTAATTATACGTACGCCGCTCCGCTTACTACGTGAAATTTTCGCATTATAATTGCTATTACCGCTAAGTTTAGTATAGAAACCCGCTTACTTAACGCGGTTAACGCCTTTACGAATGCCGAATTAGATAAAGAGGTATATATCTACTTCCTAAACGGATTTAAAATATTTAGCTTTATAATTCGGGTAATAAAGGCACTATATAGGCTCCGCCGTTCGCTGCTTCTTTAGCAAAAGGAATTATCTAGGTCTTTTACCGAACTAGGCCTTTAATAGAATACGGAGGACCTTTATATCTTTATATCTACTGTATATAGCATTATTACCTTCCTCTTTATAGATAATATTATTATCCTTTTCTATAAGGAGCACCGTAGGGCTACTAATAATTTTATCTATCGCTTTAGACAAAAGTATGTAATTACCGACCGCGGAGAACTAACCGATTTCCTCGGGATAAGAATTATCTAAGACCGTAAGTAGCGAAAGCTATAGTTATATTAAGACGTTTACTTAGATAAGATTGCTTTTAAGTTTAGTTTAATTCCTACTTCTATAGTTCTACGGCTTATTTCGACCCTTTATTTATTCCTACTTTTAGAAAAGCTAGAGAAACACTAAGGTTAGGCTATAGATAACTAAATCTACTACTTTTCGTCTTTAGTTAGATCCTATAATTACGCGACTATTTCTACCTGGCTTAACGCCGTAAAGTCGTCGTAACTCTTCAGCGGAGCATATATAAAACCCGTCTACGCTCTATATTAAGCTTACTAAAAGCTTAGAAATATACCTATATAAATCGCGTTTTCTTACGATTAAGCACTTTAATATTAAAACTTAGCGTCGTAGAGAGAATCTAGCGTTTCGCGGATTAAAGGTAAAGGATATCGATTCTTAATTATAACCTAATTTAAACCTTAGTAGTTGTTGGTTGGTTAAATAAAAAAAGGGGGTTGCAAACTGGCTGGATTAGTCTATAATAGGTTATCTAGCTAAGGCGAAAAGGAGAGGAAAGGGGGCCCCTTTATGCGTCCTAACCGAGCCCGTACTAGGCTCTAAAGGGAGCCTAGTCGGGGCACGTAACGCTCCCGATAACGCTATTATCGGGGCCTTAATAGGGGTTATAACTTATAACCCTTTTCTCCTTTATATAATTAGATTAGTCCGATACTAGCAGTTCTTCTTTTAGAGGCTGTAAACACTATACTAACGGACTAATCGCTTAATCGAACGACCGAACAACCGAACGCGAACGCAACGAACATAGCGAGCAGCCCGACGCGATAAGAAAAGAAAGGGAGCGTTCGGAAAAGCCGATTTAAGGGCATCCTTAGGGCATTCGGGGCGGAATAAAGCGTCTATTCGAGCCGGAATAGGGCGTCTATTCGAGCCTTAATTTAGGCAATAGTTGCGAATAGAAAATAACGGAAAATACGCATTAAGCTAGAAAGTGCCTAATAAATATAAATAATAAGTATAAACTATTATTAGCGGCCGAGGAATAATCGTGCGGAAAATAATAAGCAATTAGTAGGAAATGCGAATAACGAATAAGATAATATAACGAAGCGGGGAAAGGGGAACAACGCGTAGAAAAGGGCGAATAAATTGCAGAAATAGCAAAGAATAATGCGCGGAAATTCCACTCGGAATAACGGGCAATAAACACGCGAAGGAATAAGGCATTAGGGAGATAGGCGAAGTGACGAGCAACGAGAACAACGAGAACACACGAAGGAACGGCTAAGCAGAGGGTTAGAGGGGTAGCTAAGCAGAGGGCTAGAGGGGCCGGAAGGGGCAATAGGCAGGGGAGTAGTAATAGGCAGGGGAATCCCTCGAGAGCTTTTCTTCTGCTAGGCTCGCGAGGCTAACGGTACGGAAGCTTGTAAGGCTAGCTGCTATTACGGCGCTATTTTAAGCTAGCCGTATAGTACGATAGGCGTATTGCCGAACCTCGGAAGAATAACGTATAGAGGCGAGGGCGTCTGCCGGGACGAAGGTGCCTGCCGGGACGAAGGTGCCTACCGGGACGAAAGTGCCTGCCGGGACGAAGGTGCTTAATAGAGAGCCTGCCGGGTGACTAGCAGGGAGGAAGCTTAGGCGGGCTTTTAGTAGTGGTTTCCTACGTTATAGTCCCGCAAGAGGGTATATCGGACAGTCTAAGGCCGGGCGGAAGAGTGTCCCTTGCTTCGAGGGGGAGGGTGCCGTCTATTGCGTTAGGGGTTATCCTATTAAGCAACGGGCTAAGAGGAAGCTTATATACGCTTCCGGTGGTAACATCCTTTAGCGAGGCAACGGAAGAGTGCGCCTCGAGAGTCGAAGTGAGATTTCTAGTACTAGCAATTAGCCTACTTAAGGTTATACCTATACCGGGCTTAGGGCATAACGGTCTAGAAGGAAGTCTACACGCGTTTTGTATAGTAACATCCTTCGCCGAGGTGGCGAAAGAGTGCGCTGCGAGACTTAAAGGGTAATTAGCAGCGGCGGCATTTGCTTAGCTTTAGGGTATGCCGTCCGCGTTGTTAAGGAAGCTGCTATAGGACCTATAGCTTCGTGGGTTGCGAGCAGCTTAGCGAGCTGCTACGAGAGCTAATGGAAGAGCAGCTTAGTGAGCTGCTTTAAGGGTCGAAAGAGCAGTCCGAAGAGCTACTGCTTAGAGCGGGCGAATAGGAGAGCCGGCTCGGAACGGGGAGTCGGCTTAAAGCAAGCGGCCGGCTTAGAACAAGGAGCCGCCTTAAAGCAACGGGAACAACTAGCGGACTTTTGTTTAAAGGCGAAGTCGTGGTTGTTATTATTGTAGGGCCTTGCACCGGGGCTATGCCTATAGAAGCTAGGGGCAGCTATAGGGTCTTCCCTATAGGAAACTAAGTCGTGCCGGCGGGAGTTAGGGGTCTCTCCGGGGTCGTGCCGGCTTAGGGGTGACGATAAGGGTGTAGGTGCCGGCGAGGATAAGGGCGGCGAGGCTAAGGGCGAGGCTGCCGAAGCTAAATCAACAAGCGGACTTTAAACAGTCGGCGGAGCAGTTGTCGGAACGGGCGTGCTTATAACGGCGGGAGCAGGCGTAGGAGCAGCGGCGGGAGTAGGCGTAGGAGCCTATTTAACGGGGGCTTTATATAGCGGCAAGCCGAGCTAGGCGCGCATCGTGTCCCGTTCTACGTAAGCTACCGTATTAACGTCGAAGTCTATCTTAAGGAATTCTTCCTAAGGCTAGGGCAGGGGTCTATTAGCGGCCTATAGCAAAATACATTAAGGTCCGATCGGTTCGTCCTTTCGTCCTATGTAGAGCCTAAGCCTCCGTACGAACGTTCGCAATGCCCTCCTATAGTCCCGTTAGACCTTATCTTAGGTGGCTTCGGTCTAGTCTCTAAAGGAGTCCCTAAAATCCTAAAGCAAGTAGTATCCGTTAATATTTCTTATAGCTAGCATATATAATACGACGTACGTAGTTATTACTACTTAGCTTTATTCGTTAGGGTCGACGTTATTAATAAGGTTAAGGTCGACCTAGTTATGCAATAACTTATAGATAGGGATGCTATTTAACTATTTGGTATATTTCGGGTTTATAGAAGCTGCTAGGGGAGCTTTCGGCTGCGGAGTCGGACTTATAGGGTCTTCCGGCTAGGGAGCCGGGCTTATAGGAGCTGCCGGCTAGGGAGCCGGAGCCGGATTCGTAGGAGCTATCGGAAGAGCTCGTAGGGTAACGGGGTTATCTGCCGTTAGGGTAGTTGCCGCTAGGGTAGCGGCGGCGGAAGTCGGGTCCGTAGGTGTTATCGTAGATGACTAGGGTTTATAAGGATCGCGAGGGTCTTCGCGATGTATGTTTATCGAAATAAGCAGCGGGTCGCCGATTAGGTCGCTATAGTCTGCGAAAGCAGCAACGTTAAAGGGGTCCCGTAATGCTTGTTCTTTAGGGCAACGGTTGTCGATTAGGTCGTTAAAAAAGGGATCTAGTCGGTGATCTAAGTGGATTCCTCTAGCAACGTTAAAGGGTCGATGCTTGCCGGGAGCGGGCAGCGGGCTCGTCGCGTTATAGACGCACTATCGATTAAGGTCGCTATAGTCTGCGAAAGCAGTAACGTTAATTAATAGCTTAGAAGGTATCTCGACCGGTAATCTAGTATATAGATGCCTTATTCTTAGCACGAAGGGTCGTCTCTCGACGTAGGAGGGACGGCACTACTATAGGTAACGGTCCTACATTATAATAATAACCCTTGCCTCTTTAACCTTACCAATCTGTGATTAATCGTTTAATCACTAATTAGTATTAGTTAGTTAAATAAACAAAAGGGGTTGCAAACTAGCTGGATTAGTCTATAATAGGTTATCTAGCTAAGGCAAAGAGGAGAGGAAAGGGGGCCCCTTTATACGTCCTAACCGAGCCCGTACTAGGCTCTTAAGGGAGCTTAGTCAGGGCACGTAACGCTCCTAATAACGCTATCATCGGGGCCTTAATAAGGGTTATAACTGCTAACCCTTTTCTCCTTTATGTGACTAGATTAGTCCGATAGTAGTTATAATTAAGATAATTAAAAACTTATTATAGCTTTAGATACCGCCTACGCTAATAATCTAAATACTCGTTATTCTTTAAACGGCTATTTTATAAGTCTTTTTAACGGTCTAATTATATAGAGTGCTTAGAAAGAATCTACGGTTACTACGTCTTCTACCGAGGCCGAACTTCTTATAGTCTCTTCTACTTACAAAAGCTAATTTCTATTCTTCGTTTATTTAACGATATTTCTCTATAACTAGATATTCTTATTCCTACTATTTAGTGCGATAATACCTAGACTATTGTTAGATTATATAATAGAGGTTATAAAGATTAGGTTAATATAACTGCTACGTAACGTAAGGGAAATATCCCTTAAATACGGCCCCGTTATAAAAAGAGGGGAAGCACGTATAATACGCATTATTATATATTATATTAATATAACCTCTTTGCTATATAACCTATCTAGACCTATTATAACGCCTATTTAGTCCGAGCCGTAGATCTACGATCTAATAATTAAGAGTCTTAGCCTCTAATCTATTGAAAATACGATATAAAAACACTAAAAATAGGCTCCCTTTAGGCAAAAACAATCACTATGTCTACGAAGAAGAACACCGAAGTTATCCTTATCGAAAATGCTAACTAGTCTATTTAGGATAATAAGTTTAAGGCGTAGGTACTCGATAGCAACCTATAGGACTAGGTCCTCGGCACTAAAAGGCTCCTTCCTATTCCGGATATGCCTATCGAAGTCGACTCTCCGAAGGGATCTCGCTCTCGTATAGCAGACGAAGACATAGTCTAATAGGGACGCTAACCTCCTTAAAGCACCTAACAATAGCAGATATTTCTATATAAGGAGAAGAAATAGGAGAGTTAAAAGAAGGATATTAAAGAGCTCTGTACTTAAATCGCCTCGATAATCTCCGACTACCTTTTTTAGATCTATTATAAGCCCGATAAAGACCTTAAGGACTAGTACGCTACGCTTAAGAAGTAGGCAAAGGGTAAGCCGGAAGATATCTATCGGGCCCTTTAGGTTCGCTATAAAACGGTGGTTAAGTATAACGCAGCTACCCGCGTAACTATAGAGTCGGGAGATAGGGATATATATACGATAGATAATGCATTTTAGCTTAAGGACTATTCGGCTATTAGTCGCTAACTAGTCCCCGATAACCCCTCTCGAGGCCTAAGGGTATATCCCTAAGGCCCTAATATCTCTTAAAAGAGGGGCAAGCTTTAGTCTTACTACGAGAGGGCGACCGTATTGCAATAAAGGATTATTCGTACTTTTAACTATCGTTCCTACCTTCCTAAACGTACCTCTAGTCTATCTTCTTATATAAAGACCTCCCTAAGTGAGCTAAAGAACTAGCACCTTTAGCTTAAAAGCTAGAAGAAGATTATATATAAAGGGATTTAGGAAGAACTTCCTAAAGCTACTTATAAGAGTATTTAGGTTGCTAACGTTCTCGCTTTTGTCTATCCTTATTATCCTACCTAGGTCTATTCCTTCTACCTCTTATACTTAGAGAAGCAGAAGGATTTCAATATCTATTCTATAACTAACAAATTTACTATATTTATAGACTAGCTGCCTGCTTAACTATCTTACACTAAGAAAGGCTCCTTTGGCCCTTCCTATGCGGGATAAGACGAGGAGTAAAGCAGCTAGTAGAATAACTAGAAAGGCAAGAATAGTAAAAAGAGGTCGCGACCTACTAATATAGATAAGAGAGGTATCCCTTACTATAAGCTTTATTCTATAAAAGGCTACGCAATAGAGAATTGCTAGGAGGTTAACCTTAATAAAGCGCCTAACTAATAGCCTAAAAGCAAAAAGGATATTATCTCTAGGAATATAAAGAGAGTATTGCTATTCGCACAATACTAAATGTCTAATCGTACGATAACCCCGTTTTTCCCTAGCCTTAATCCCGCTATGCCCCGCTATACGATTTGGCCTATATAGCCTAGCGCCGCGGGGAGTTACTCGAAGTCCCTACGTTAAGCCTTTATACGTGTATCGTCGTAATCGTCGTATTATCGTATCGTCGTATCGTCGCAATCGTCGCAATCGTCGTATTATCGTATCGTCGTATCGTCGCAATCGTCGCATCGTCGTATCGTCGTATCGTCGTATCGTCGCAATCGTCGCAATCGTCGCAATCGTCGCAATCGTCGCATATATATCGCATCGCGGGCGTAGGAACGTTAGCGTAGGAACGTTAGAGCTACGTATACGTATGCGATGCCGATAAAAAATTCTAAGTGACTTTAAGTGACTCCCGGCGGCGCTAGGCTATATAGGCTAAATCGTATGGCGGGCTATACCGTAGTAATTTAATAAATTAAGCCGGAATTTTCGTCTAGGGAAGTAAGGGCCTTACGGGTTCTTTCGTTACCTAATTTATATACGAGAAGTACCGGGCTTATATAAGGTAACGGCTTTAAAATAAGATTTAGCTAGGCCGGGTGTGGCCCGGTACTTCTCGTATATAAATTAGGTGACGAAAGAACCCGTAGGGCCTTTACTTCCTTAGACGAAAATTCCGGCTTAATTTGTTAAATTACTACGGTAGCGGGGTTTAGGCTAGGAAAAAACGGGGTTATCGTGCGATTAGACATTTAATATCGTGCGATTAGCAATACTCTATAAAGAACCCTAAGGTCGCGAAAGAAGCCTAGAGATATAGAGGTAAGAGGGGAACTAAGAATAATAATAAGACGGATTAACTTATATAGGAGAGAGGAAGATACCCTTCGGCTTTATTCCTCGCCCTTTTAGTTAATACGTCTTTTAACGTCGACGTCTACCCTCTTTATTACTCCTTAATCCTAGATTATAGTATAACCCTCTATATCTTTAACGAGATTTCCCGGTTTAAAAACTTTAGAATAGCAAATAAAGGAGATTTCCTTAAGGCAGGCGCCGAAAAAGTACCTATCCTCGGCTACGGTAAAGTTAACATCCGCCTATAGACCCTATCGTTTAAACTATAAGTATTGCGCTTACTTAACGTTGCTTTTTATAAGAACTTTATATATAATCTAATCTTTTATAGGCTATTAAAGCAGTAAGGACTATAGTATAACGAACGACCCTATAGGCTATTAGCGCTTTATTCGGCCGACGATGCTATCGTCGGTCTTATTAAATAGCACTAGGGCTAGTTCGTTCTTAAGTATATCCCTTACTATATAATAAGGCGGGCATTTTATAACCGCCGAAATAAGTTTAATAGCTATATTAAATAGACGCCGTAGAAGGCTATTATTAAACTTTAGTATCTCTAAATAGGGCATCTAGGACTACGAGCCTTAGAATACCTTATTAACTACTCTAAAGGTAGTAAGATTAAAGGCATCTTAATAGTATAGTACGATAACTATAGCACCGCGAAAGTAAAACGGATAATACGATAAGCCCTTTAAGATAACGGTATCGTAGGCGAGAGAATTACGATAGACTTCTATAACTTCGTGCTAGACAATAAGGGCTATAGCTCGCTAATGCTTTTAACCGATAGAGCGAGCGGCTTTATTTAGGATTACTACCTCTAAGACCGCCTCGTAGAAACGATTATTACGGCCTTTAAGTCCGGCCTTAACTACTTAAAGCACTAGTACTAGTTTTATACTAAGATCGTTAAGTATAATAACGAGATTACTACTTAGAAGCTAGTAGTAGAAGCATTCCTTAAGGTAAGGCTCTTTAAAATCGAGCCCTCGGTCTTATATACATAAGATTAAAATAGCGGCGCTAAGCGCTTAGGGGGTATAATTAAGGATAAGTCTAAAGCGATGCGAGGAAAGCTCTTAACCTAGCTTTAGCGAGAGATTTATAAGTCCGCTATATATCTCTATAATCGCACGCTAAAATATAGCTATAAGTAGGAATCCCCCTACGAGAAGCTAACTAAGAGAAAGCTAGCGTAATAGCATCTTCGTGCCTATCGGTATAAAGCGTTTATAATAATAACTACGGCCTAAGAGAAGAAATAACGCCTTAGGAAGCTCGACCTACGAGCTTAGATAGGCTTCTTAGTAGGATACATATCTTCTAATATCTACTAAGTCTAGGTTCCTATAGAAGGAAAGGTTATTACTACTTAAGACGTTGCTTTCGATAAGCAAGAGATTTTCGATAGAATATTCGAGGACCTTACCGAGAGCGTTAAGGAGTACGACCTTTAGGAGCTAGCCCTAGCCCTAAGGAATATTACTCTCTTAGACAATAATTAAATTAATATACTATAAGTTCTCGATAATTAAGTATTTAACGATATCCTCGTCTACTAAGATATAAACCCTAAACGTAAGGCAAACTATAATATAGCCTACGCGATAGCGCTTAAAAACGATTAGGAAAATATAAAGCAATATACTAAAGCTCGATTTAAGCCTCTCCCTACTCCTCTAAGCACTCCCCCGGCGGCCCTATTTATAGCTGTAATATAATTATATCTCGCTAACTAGACTATAAAGCTATAGAGCGAGCATCTTAATTCCTCTCGAGCAGCCTTTTAGGCAAACATAAGTCTATATAAATAAGGAGTAAACCCCTCCGCGGTATTAAGTCTATATAAATAAGGAGTAAACCCCTCTATAGCATTAAGTCTATATAAATAAGGAGTAAACCCCTCCATAGCATTAAGTCTATATAAATAAGGAGTAAACCCCTCCGTAGCATTAAGTCTATATAAATAAGGAGTAAACCCCTCTATAGCATTAAGTCTATATAAATAGGGAGTAAACCCTTCCGTAGTATTAAGTCCGTATAAATAAAGAGTAAACCCCTCCGCGGTAAGTCTATATAATTAAGAGTTAACCCCTCTATAGGCAAATAAAAGTCTACTTAAATAAGGAGTAAACCCCTCCGTAGTAAAAAGTCTATATAATTAGGAGTTAACCCCTCCGTAGCCTATAAACAAAGAGTTAACCCCTCCGTAGAAAGAAAAACTCGCTTATTAGCACTCTATATTTATAGTAGGTACTCGAGCCGCACGGATCTCGAAAGACACTAATACATTGCGGTTTAAAGATAAGGCTTACCTCGACCGCCTAATCCTAAAAGGGCAGGTATATCGACGAGACCTTCTAGCTATCCTAATATATTATAGATAGCTTAAATAATACCTACTCGGCTTTTAATTCGAGGAGGCGGAGCGAACGCATCTTTAGAGTTATAAGGAAATAAAGTCCTAGACTAAGGTTAACTCTAAAATACTCACGAAGAAAGGCTAAGTCCTCGACTATATATAGGTATACGTATATAAAATAGATAAGCACGGAAGGCTCTCGAAGTATAAGGTAAGACTAGTAGTCCGAGGGGATTAATATCTTCGAAACGGATAGGAGACCTACGCGGTAACTCTCGTAGGACGAAGCTTTTAAACACTTATAACGATAGCTAGAAGGTTCGACCTTAAACTAGTATAGTACGATACGGTTAACGCATTCGTTAACGTAAGGCTCGACGAGATTATATATATAAAGATACTGCTAGGGTATAGAAAACACTCTATTATCCTCCGACTTAATAAAGCCCTCTACGGACTACGAAAATCCCTTCTTTTATAGCATCGCGAACTTACGTTAACGCTTTAGGAGATAGGGTTTTAGACGGTGCCGCACGAACTATACTGCTTAACGTTTAACGGCATTATTATCTTCTTCTATATAGATAACATTATTTTTATATATTATAAGAAGGATTAAGATAGGGCTAAATCCTTGTAGAATTAACTTCGGGAAAAATACAAGCTTATAGGCGGCGATAACCTATAATAGTTCCTCGGCATTAAGATTCTACGAGACCGTAATTAACAGTATATTTAGCTATTATAAGCCGTATATATTAATAAATTCTACCGACTTATAAATAAACACCGCCCTTTCGACACACCGATAGGGGTAAACGAGCTTCTTCCCTACGAAGGGATCGCTAAACACTATAAGATACGAGCCTACTAGGTAAACGTAGGTTCCGTGCTATATACGGCGGTTATCACCCGCCCTAATATCGCGTTTATTACGTTAAGACTATGCAAATTTAATACTAACCCTAGACTAAAATACGAAGATACGGTCGATCGAGTCCTCTACTATCTATACTATATACGGGGACTTACGCTTCGTCTAAGGGGTAGGGACGACTTTAAAGTAGTAAGTAACGCCTCTTTCGCCGATAACGCCGATAGGAAAAGCTCTTAGGCATTCGCTATAAAGCTATTTAGAGGCTTAATCGGCTAGAGGGCTAATAAATAAGATATATTTATCACCTTAACAACCGAGGCTAAGCTCCTAGCGTTATTATAGGCAGCAAAGGAGTTAATCTATATAAGCAGGCTTATTAAAGAGCTCGACGTCTCCTTTAATAGCTCCCGCATTTGTATTTAATGTAATAACATATAGACAATCTAACTAGTCACTGCCGAAGTCGCTACTCTATAGACGAAGCTTCGCTATATAGATATTTATAACTACTAGCTTCGTTAAGAAGTCCTTAATAAGACCCTCGACGTTAAATATACACCTACCGCGAAGATAATAGCCGACGGCCTTACTAAGGCACTCTAAGGACCCTCCTTTGGGGCCTTTGTCGAACAAATTGGCCTTTACGATGTTATCTAACGCCTCGCCGATCGAGAACTCCTAACCCTCTATATCTTCAACGAGATTTCCCGGTTTAAAAACTTTAGAATAGTAAATAAGGGAGATTTCCTTTAGGCAGGCGCCGAAAAAGTGCCTATCCTCGGCTACGGTAAAGTTAACATCCGCCTATAGACCCTATCGTTTAAACTATCAGTATTGCGCTTGCTCGACGTTGCTTTCTATAAGAACTTTATATACAATCTAATCTCTTATAGGCTGTTAAAGCAGTAGGGACTATAGTAGGACGAACGACCCCGTAGGCTATAATATCCCGCCCCGATGGCATAACGATAGAACGAGGATTAAAAACTCCTTAGATTTAAGCTATTTAGCGACCTTTTAATGCTAGCTTCCCTCCCTTAAATTCGGGATCGAAGCTAGGGGTATGTGTTAGATTATATAATAGAGGTCACAAAGATTAGGTTAGTATAACCGCTACGTAACGTAAGGGAAATATCCTTTAAATACGGCCCCCTTATAAAAAGAGGGGAAGATAGACAATCCGACTAGTTACTGCCGAAGTCGCTACTCTATAGACGAAGCTTCGCTATATAGACATTTATAACTACTAGCTTTATTAAGAAGTCCTTAATAAGACCCTCGACGTTAAATATACACCTACCGCGAAGATAATAGCCGACGGCCTTACTAAGGCACTCTAAGGACCCTCCTTTAGGGCCTTTGTCGAACAAATTGGCCTTTACGATATTATCTAACGCCTCGCCGATCGAGAACTCCTAACCCTCTATATCTTCAACGAGATTTCCCGGTTTAAAAACTTTAGAATAGTAAATAAGGGAGATTTCCTTTAGGCAGGCGCCGAAAAAGTGCCTATCCTCGGCTACGGTAAAGTTAACATCCGCCTATAGACCCTATCGTTTAAACTATTAGTATTGCGCTTGCTCGACGTTGCTTTCTATAAGAACTTTATATACAATCTAATCTCTTATAGGCTGTTAAAGCAGTAGGGACTATAGTAGGACGAACGACCCTGTAGGCTATAATATCCCGCCCCGATGGCATAACGATAGAACGAGGATTAAAAACTCCTTAGATTTAAGCTATTTAGCGACCTCTTAATGCTAGCTTCCCTCCCTTAAATTCGGGATCGAAGCTAGGGGTGTGTGTTAGATTACATAATAGAGGTCATAAAGATTAGGTTAGTATAACCGCTACGTAACGTAAGGGAAATATCCCTTAAATACGGCCCCCTTATAAAAAGAGGGGAAGACAGACAATCCGACTAGTTACTGCCGAAGTCGCTACTCTATAGACGAAGCTTCGCTATATAGACATTTACAACTACTAGCTTCGTTAAGAAGTCCTTAATAAGACCCTCGACGTTAAATATACACCTACCGCGAAGATAATAGCCGACGGCCTTACTAAGGCACTCTAAGGACCCTCCTTTAGGGCTTTTATCGAATAAATTAGCCTTTACGATGTTACCTAACGCCTCGCCGATCGAGAACTCCCTAAAACGACCGACGAAACAATATAAACCGACATATATATAGTATAGGAAGGTTAAAAGATATAAAAAGACGATAAAGCCCTTCCTCCGGGGGTATTAGTCTCGATGTCGGCACTATACGTGTTTAAAGGCACGATATATATATAAAATAGAAGAATAAGGGCATAAGCGCCGGTGAGAAAAAATGACTATAGGGAACCTAATTCCTAATGCGTATTAAGGGGCCCTACGTAAGAACGTTAGAGAGACAACGGAGAAAGGGCCTCGTTAAATATCTACGAGCATTAACTAGGCTAGAGGCGTCTAAACACTCGATTAAGTAAGTAAACAAAAAGGAAGCTCTTACGTAGCGAAGATATATTAGCGTGTCTCGCAATAGCGACTATGCCGTCGATTTCTGCATAACGCAGTAGGGAAACCTAACTCCTCTTGCGTATTACTACGGTAGGGGAATTAATAGCATTAGCTGCTAAACGACTTATAAACGACTATAAATACCTTTAACGGCGGTAGAACTAGGAAGGAAGGAACGATGCTTCTACGTAGTAAGGGCATCTACTGTATATAGCGGCGGAATAAATAGAGGAAGTGTGAGTAGTGTAGGGAAAGATAGGCATAAGGCAAAGGGTGCGTGTGTAAGAAGAAGGATAATAATTATAGGTAGCCCGGCATGCCCTACGATCTATAGGGCTGCTAGAGCCCGGACTATCTACTAATCCGTAGGCACCTAGTAGGTGCCCTGCCTTTGCGCATTATAATGCCGGCCCGAAAAACAAGCCCCTACTATCCTTAGCAGAATAAAATAAAGAACTAATTAAGAAGGAAAAAAACAATTTAAAACAACGTAACGCGATCCTTCTAATCTATGCTCTTTTGCTCTATGCGTTACTATAGGATCTTTTCTTAACTAAATAATTAGATCTATATCCCTTAATTAATCGCAGCTAAGGTAGCGCTAGCGGAAAGCGTAATACGCTTTAAGGCGAATTCTACGATTGCTTCCTAGGAAATAGCGCTAGCAGGGACCTACTAGTCGTAGGCGGCCCCCTAGCCCTTCTAGCGGACTTAATACTTAGTAATAGGGTCTTTAATTAGCTAATACGGCGCTTACGAGATTTAAGTATACGCTCGAGCTTATAGTGCTCGTCGCCCTCGCCTAAGGCGTTATCGATATCTTACGCTACTTCGACCGCGCTAGGTTTTTCTTCCTTTAAGCATCTATTATACAAGGGCTTTAAATACTCTACTAAAATAACTAGATAGATTCGAATATAGGCGGGTAAATTAAGCTCGGCTGCGAGGTCGTTAACTATTCTTTTAATAAGAAAGGGCCCCTCCCTTTAATAGGACTATTTCTTCGCGGGCTAAGATAGTTCGTAATAACCCCGATGCAATTTAAGGTATACCTTATCGCTAGCTTAAAAGAGGACCTAGCGGTATTTGCCGTTATAACGGCGTTTAGCTTTTATCGCCGCGAGGTCTATTGTAAAACCGGCCTATTGTCTTACCGCTTCCTATAAATAGGGGAGGTTATCCGCAATAGAGATATCGTTGGCCTTAGGAGGGGCGGAGATCGTAACCGAAGATATAGTTATACGCGGATATATAGGTGCTAGCGTTAAAAGCCGAATTTAGGTTCTATTATAAGGCAGGCAAAAGCAATTCCTAATTAAGGTCTAGGTCCTTAATATAGGCTATCCTTAATGCGGTTTCGACCGTTTAATTACGACGCTCTACTAAGCTATCGGCCTAAGGGTAGTATACTATAGTTATAGCGATTTTAGTCCTAAAGGACTTCTATAGTAAACGCTAAACCTTAGCATTAAAGCGCCTATCGCGATAACTAATAATAGTAGATAGCATTCCTTAGTCCGTAAGCAAAAGAAGCTAAGAAAGGGATACGCCTTAGTTCGTCGTAGAGTACTTAGCGTTTCCGGGGATTAAAAGACAACGTTTGCTAGCTAGGCAGGTTACCGTAAGGGGCTAGTTAAAGGTATCGAAGCTCGAGATAGCCTAGGGCGAAGAGGCGGAGGATATAACGGGTATATCCGTAATTAAGTCTATTCTAATTAAACGCATAGGTTAAACCGGGGCTTAGATAGGCTTATAGGAGCCTACGAGTAGCTAACGGTCTATCTATCTTAGATAGTAAGCTTTATAAGCTATAATATATTTCTTAACTTTAGAAGTTAGGTTTTAGATAGAGTAGCGCTTAAGGTCCTATAGTATACGAGTAGTCCTAAAGTGATTTTTCGTATCGTAAGCGGCCGCTAGCATAGGTAATACTATAGAGGCGGGGATATAAAGGCGGAGGTAGCTATTACGACCCTCGTAATAGAGCAGCTAGTCCTAGAGAAGGAATAGAATACTACGTCTTTTAAGGCG
Source organism: Ophiocordyceps sinensis (assembly GCA_012934285.1). Taxonomy (NCBI): domain Eukaryota; kingdom Fungi; phylum Ascomycota; class Sordariomycetes; order Hypocreales; family Ophiocordycipitaceae; genus Ophiocordyceps; species Ophiocordyceps sinensis. The sequence goes on along the minus strand of JAAVMX010000002.1, from coordinate 6,959,059 downwards.
TAGAAGGGCGGCCTTACGCTCTTCTTAGCTAAAGGCGGCACCTAGAACGGGTATAGGAGGAAGAAGAGTGCCGTTAGGGTCGGGCGTAGAAGCTATAGTAGCCGGCGCGGTTAGGTCGTCGGAAAGTATACCGATAATCTTAGAGAAGTATAGGTTAAAGGCATAACTAATAACAAATTAAGTCTTTATCCTAAGATCTATAACGGCTTTAGATATAAGTAGTACGTCGTTAAGCGTAGTATAATTAGGGCGGCAATAATTAAGGATAAGATCCGTTTCTAAGGCGGCTAGTCTACTAAAGGCGTTAGCAATAAGGTTATCTTTACTAGGTATATAATAAATCTTAAGATTAAATTGCGAGAGGTAGATAGAAGCAATTATAAGTCGGCGGTTGCTATAGTCGGCGCTAGACGTATTAAGTATACGTTTCTTATAAATCTGCTTTATAGCGGAGTAATCCGTAAGGACTATAAGCGGTAGAGTTAACGATTAGATTATAGTTCGTATTTTCTTAGTTACTTAGACGAGATAGGCAACTTTTAGCTTAAATAGACTATAGTTCCGTTCGGCGGGGGTAAGTACTTAAGAGAGGAAATATATAGGCATTATCCATTTTATAGGGATTAGCTAGCCTATAACCTAAGTAGAGTCGTCTAAGAGATAATAGAATACCGCTCTAAAGCCGCGCTAAAGGGAGGCGTCGATTTAGGCGAATAGCTTCTTAGCCGGGTTAAGGTAGTATAGCATCCGACCTAACGCAATTTCGGCTTAAAGGGCCTAAAAGGATAGCTTCTCCGCAGCTATAGGTAGGAAGGCAGTATTCCGTATAAAAGCTTTACGGCGATTTAGGTTCCTATTAGTTACTTTACCGAGCGCGCGGCCTAAAGTAAGGAGAGCCGTCTTCTAGGCTTAGAGAGGTTCGACGAGGGGGCTAAAGTAAGGGATCTTAGATCGAATAAAACCAACGGCGCTAATATAGTATTCGAGCTTTTATAGTATATCCGGGAACTCGAGCTTAGCGAAGGCGGCTATACGATCCTCTAAAGTGCTTATGCTAAATGCGTTAACGCAGTAGCCGAGGAGATATACGGATAGGTAGCCGATCTAACTTTTCGCCGGAGATATCGTAAGATTAAGCTTATTAAAGAGGGCTATAATAGCCTATAGGTAACGAAGGTAATCTTCCTAAGTCTAAGAGTAGATTACGATATCGTCGATAAAAGCACGGGAAAAAGCTCGATACGGTCGGAGAACGCGGTCTATATATCGCTAGGCGTAAGTAGGGCTATTTTAGAATCCGATTAGCGCGACGGTAAGGTTCTTAAGCCTACGATAGCTTATAATAGTAAACCGGTTGCGAAAATTACGCCGTACGCTAAATTAGTAGAAGAACGAAGCTATATCGATAATAGTAATATACTCGGCTCTTAATAGCTTAGCGATAATACTTTTCTAAAGAGGAAGTAGATAGGCGTTAGGGACTATAACGCCGTTTATTCTACGTATATCTATAATAGCGCGGCCTTTTCTAATACCTCGAGAGGTACGCTAGATAATAAAAACGGGCGCCGCGAAGGGCGTTAGTTATATAGTCTATTCTATGCGATTCTATTAATATAGTTTATCGAAAGTCTTATTTATAATAGCACGGTTACGGAGTCCTTACGGGTAAGGACGCTAGGCAATCTTTTAATGCTGCTATCCGTCGACAAAAGGTACGGTAAGCTCTTTACCGGGTTAGATAACGCCTATACCTATATCTTTTTAAAGAGAGGGGAAACGCTAGAGGAGCTTAATAACTTTATTAATAAAGCGAGGGTCTTTAGCGTAAATATAAATACCCTCTTCGGTAATATACTCCGGAAGGGAGCTTAGCTTTTAGGCTCGGCGCTAAAAAGGGACTACGTTAGGCTCCGGGAAGGGCGCTACGGAAGGGAAATCGACCTAATTAATAAGGAGAGGCGCTAAAGCTACTAGCTATAAAGCGGCTAAGATAACATTAGAGGAGAATATAACGGATACTAAGATATTAAAGCTACTGCCGATTATAAGGACTTACTAAAGGTCGGTAGCCGAAGGAGAGGCTATAGAAGGGTTAAAGGCTGCCGTAGCTAAAGAAGCAGTAGTTAGGGCCTAAAGGGCGAAAGTCTACGATAAGACTATAAGGAATCTAAAATTATAGCACTCTAAAATCTAGCTAAGTCGCTGCTTACGTAAGATAACTACGTCCTTAGCGGAGTTATTAATTATAGCGACGCTAGGGAAAGAGGAATTATCTACGATAGCGTACGCGGCTAGGTCGTAAGAGGAATAAAAGGCGTACGGCCGGCCTTTAGGGATTTCTTTCTAAAAGGCGGGTATAATAATAGTTTAACCGGTAGGAACTAAGGTCTTTTAGACGGCCTAAACGCAAGGTACTATATCCCGGCTAAGGCGATAGATATTAAAAAGGATCTTAAAGTCTTAGAGAGTACTAATACGGATTATATCCGATCTATAGTCGACGTTGCTAAAGTACGGTTTAAGGAAAGCATTCCTAAGCAAGGCGCTTATAGCGACCTTAGTGACTTAGGCGGAGTAAGAAAACTCCGCGAGCCCTACGTTAGAACCGTTAGCGTAACGGCCTTAGACTAAAAAGGAAAAGGTAGCTTAATCTTCGACGTAAGCGTAACCGGTAATACCTTTAACGGCTATAGGAGGCAGCTTTTTAATAGTATACGGTAAATACTATAATAGGTCCCGATTAATTATAGGCTTACTATATCCGGTGTCCGGATAGATCTTAAACGCCTTCCTAAACGGCTTGCCTATAATCTTAATCCTTATATAGGAAAAGGGAATAGGCATGCCTTCGTTATCTCGATAAAAGGGTTAAGGCATAGGCTTAAGAATAGATAGGGAGTCGAGAAGAGACGTAGGGCTTACGGCCTCGGCTAGATAAACTAGCTCGGCTACGGAAGGCGTAGGGCTAGGAGGAGTAGTCTCTTTATAAGAAACTAAGGGAGGTATAACGACTAGAGGGGTAAAGCATTAGCTTAGGCTAATGCCCTTACGCACTTAGGTATAGCCGTCGGTAGCTAAGTGCTAAAAGAGGAGGTTTCGTAACGGAAAACTAGTCTTATAACGGCAATATTTAGCGGACTTTAGGGCTATCGTCTCCTTAGCAAGCTACTGCTTCGAAACGTAGTATTTAGCGTAGATATACTTATTTAAAATAGAGGCGAAGGGGAAGCATCGATCGTAGGTAGCGTACTTAAAAAGGCCTTTATCGGGTAAGGCATACGTCGTTATATAGCCGATAAAGTAGGCCTTAGAAAGGTCTAAGTTAGAACGAATAGAACTTTAATTATCCTTAAAGGCTTTATCGCTTACCTTACTACTACTTAGGGCGGGGGCCTCGCTAGCTTAGTACTTTAATTTAAAGCGTACTTACTTTTTTACTTTTTCCTCTCTATATATATCGCTTTGCCTAGCGGGGCGGCGACCGTCTTAGTCCCGGCGGCGGGGAGCTTAGTCGTTGCGACGATCGTTATTACAATAGTCGTTAGGGCGGCGATCGTACTCGCGGCGGTTATAGTCGCGGGTAGACGGACCTCTACGAGGGTTGCCTTAGCCGCGACTGCTATTAAAACGGCGACTATCTCGCTTACGGTCTCTATTATAATCGTTATTATAGCGGCGGGCGTCGCGACGATCGTAGTCGCGGTCGCGGCTATTAAAACCGCGGGAATCGTTACGGCGAGAGTCTTAAGAGATATACCGGTTAAGTAACGCAGTAATAAAGGGCTTCCTCTCTTCGATTTCCTAAATCTACTTTTTAATAAAAGTCTTTTTATTAAGCAACGGAAGGAGGAAAGCGATTTACGCGGCAATAAGTCTATAAAAGGTCTAAATAATCTAATAGTCTTTCTTAAGGCGAAGCTACTATATAAGTAAAACCTTACGTTAAATCTACTATAAGAGGGATAACTCTCTTATATTCTATATAGAGATAGTATATTCTCCGCTATATAGTTTATAAGAGATTTCTATATTAAAGCGGCTTAACCTCTTAGTAAGCTTCTTTATAAAGGTTATTAAGGACGTAGATCGTAGACGGTATCGCTAAGCGACGGAAAGTTTACTTATATACTAACTAAGCGTACCCCGCTAAAGAACGATAGGTAGAAAGCGTAGAGTATATAAAGGTCTTTATCATAGTAAAGTTAAAGACGCTTATAAAATAGATAGACGTTAGTATAGGTATTCTTCCCGTCGGCTTAAGCGATTAGCCTAAGGTAGCGTAAGTCCCTTTTATCTAGGTTAAACACTCGTATATTATCTTTTTTAAGACGTTTTGCTATAGCGTCGTCGGTTGCTAACGCCTTTAAAGGATAAGAGAAAGTAGAGTTTTTACGGCGGAGACGAGCGTTTAAAGGCTAGCCTATACTAGCGCTATACCTACTTAAATCGGAAGAGTTACCGTCTAGCTAGCCGGAATCCGGCAAACGACGGGGAGGCTAGCGTTTAGGAGGTTAACGAGACGAGGCGGGGACTTAATCCTAAGAGCGGGAGGCTCTACGTATAGGCGGATTAAGGCCGGAGAGGTTATCGTCCGGAAGCATAAGAGTAAGTTATAGACGAGACCGGGCGGGAATTAGGTAGCGGGTTATAATAAAAGGAGTCTCGGTTAAAGGCTTACCCGCTAGTTTATCTAGAATATCCTAAAGATTTCGCCTCTATAAGGTATATATATTAAGGTAGGATTTCTTAGCTATTATTTTATTAAGATAAACTTAGAATTTAAGGTAGTCTTTCGTAAGGCGATAGATAATATTAACTACCTTCTAAATATAAAGAATATCTCTATTAGTAAAAGTTTATAAGATAAGCTTAGTAGGATTATTAAGAATTAAGCGATTAAAACGTATACTTTATCCTACGACCCGCTTATAGAGGTTATTATTAAGAATTACGGCCGCTAAGTTGCTAAGCTCGTCGGGTTTATTTTAAGAGTATCGGTTAAAGCGACGACGTTAGGGCGGCGGGATATAAGTATCTTAAGATCGATTTTTATCGGAGAACTAATTATCGTCGGGAGGAAGAGAGTTTTCGCGATCCCGAGAATATGCCTTATCGGCCTAGGCGCGGTCCTTTACGTCCTAAGCTATACTTACTAAAGAACGAAGAGCTTATAGCGAGGGTAAAGAACGCGAGGTACGATACGAGGAAGTAAAAAAGATCGTGTGTATAGATAGTAAGGCGAAAGGCATACGAAAGAGTATAGGCGAGAAAAAAAAAATTCGCCTTATAAGAAAATAAGAAGAACTTCTCGTAGAAATAGAAGAAAGATATAGATTAACTACGATACTTCTTAAATAGCGTATAAGGCTATCGTAAAGCCGTTAGGGCGCTAAGACTAAAGGCGACGGCGATTAGCTAACGGTAGGCTCTGCTATCGAAGATTAGATATAAAACGTATAGAAAATTATAGGGGGTTCGTCCTAAGTGAGATAGGCGTATACTATAAGTTTAGGCTTATGTAATGTCCTTATGCAACGCTTTAAAGGCGATGCTAATAAGACCTTTACGGATCTTTAGTCTTACCGGAAAAGGGGCAAGGTATTACTACTATATAGTATAGGGAAAGATAGGCATAAGGCAAAGGGTGCGTATATAAGAAGAAGTATAATAATTATAGGTAGCCCGGCATGCCCTACGATCTATAGGGCTGCCGGAGCCCGGACTATCTACTAATCCGTAGGCACCTAGCAGGTGCCCTGCCTTTGCGCATTAGTGAGAGCTTGTAAAGCCGCACTCGTTAGAGCGCTTAAGCGTAGGATTAAACGGGCAGGGATTAAAGATATCCCGCCCCGATAGCTTAACGATAGAACGAGGATTAAAAACTCATCGGATTTAAACTATTTAGCGACCTCTTAATGCTAGCTTCCCTCCCTTAAATTCGGGATTAAAGCTAGGGGGGTGTGTTAGATTATATAATAGAGGTTATAAAGATTAGGTTAGTATAACCGCTACGTAACGTAAGGGAAATATCCCTTTAATACGGCCCCCTTAAAAAAAGAGGGGAAGCACGTATAACACGCATTATTATATATTATATTAATATAACCTCTTTGCTATACAACCTATCTAAACCTATTATAACGCCTATTTAGTTCGAGCCGTAGATCCACGATCTAATAACTATTCGCATAGTTTCCGCCGAGATTGTAAAGATTTAAACCGCCTAAAAGTATATTAAAATTTACAACTATAGGGCTAGATAGGAATTCTTATATAATACTTTTGATATTAAATAAATCCTGTTATAGTGTTAGGTTATGTTATATGTCATCCCACGTGACCTCTACATCGTATATAAAGACATTCAGACCTAGTCTATAGCTGTGTCCCTTCGTGGATTAATAATAATTATACCCCCCCCCTAAGCTCGTTCTCTTATATATCCCTTCTAACTAAATAGTTAGGGACAAATTAACTAAGTTACTTCTGCGATAATATTTCTAAACGTTTCTTTAATAGATTCGACTTACGGATATTTTATCTAGGATCTATAAGGAAGTCGATAAAAATTCTAACTAGCCGGAAGTTGTTTTCCTTCTAGCTAGAGGGGTATATTAATATTACCGTCTTTCCCTATTGCTTTATACTAGGAAATCCCCGGTTCTACTATAGAATTAATATAGAAGTATCTATAGAATTTATATAAAAGTGTCTATAGAATTTATCTAGAAGCATTATATATTTCTACTATAGAATTCTCCGGGCTTCTATAGGCAGTTACCTTATATTTTCATGCGTCCGCCCCGTTTTCCTTCTACGGTTATATTTTACGGTGATTTTACAGTTCTTTTACGGTTATTTATACAGTCTTAACCTATAAAATCCCTTCCCTTCTAAGGTCTTATACCGTAGAATTCTACTTCCCTTCTACGGTCTTCTACTATAGAATTCTAATTCCCTTCTACGGCTTCTACTATAGAATTCACTAGTCCTTCTAATAGACTATTGCGTTATTAATTCCTTTATTGCTGACTGTATAACTATTTATCGCACGGACACGATCTATTAATTTCCGACCGATGTTTTCCGTCCGACTCTTTCCGTTACCCCTTTTCCTTAGGTCTACGCGGCTGTTTTCGTCCGAGGGATTTCCCTATATATAGAGACTAGTTAGCCCCTTTATTAGAAAAGACAAGAGCTATTATTCTTAGTAACTTACACCTTATAGCTTCTAATCCTTCCTTAGAGGCTGTTTAAGCCTTAGAGCCTCTCTTCCTTATTAATTGCTATTACCTAAATGTCGAGAACCCGACTGCCTAGCGTTCGATATATGAATACGTCGATATTAATATTATCTTTAAGTATCGCGAGAATACGCTAGATAATAAGATCGCGGCTATATTATATATTGCTTGTTACGGGATCTGCCTAGACATCTATTCTAGGCAGAACACCTCTATAAGTACGCTATATACAACTAGCGATACTACTTATTCATTCTACTATAGAAGACATTAGAATTCTACCGTAGAAGACATTTAGAATTCTACCGTAAAAGATATTTAGAATTCTACCGTAGAAGACATTAGAATTCTACTATAGAAGACATTAGAATTCCATATAAACGACATTAGAATTCCACTGTAGAAGATATTAGAATTCTACTATAGAAGATATTAGAATTCCACCGTAGAAGGACTATAGTATTTAAACGATAGGTTCCCTTAGACTAAGAAAAATGGATAAACTTCTTATAATTAGGTATTTACCTATATGATTTAGTTTTACCTTATGCTTATTCCTATAAACGACCGGTATTTAGTCTATATCTTCCCTTATAGAGATCTTATTTCTATTATATAAAGATATATATATTAAAGTAGTAATTCTAGTATAGCTAGACTCCTCTTATTTTTACCTTCAACCGTATTATTAAAGGCTACGCTTTATAGACCCCTTTTAGAGTCGTATTAAACCACGACGAGTAGAAGGTCTTTCTAGCGATCTATCGTCGGCAACCTCGCTTCTATAGTTGCCTACGATTTATCGTAGTAAGTCTTTACCTTAGCTTCCCGTCTGTTATTAAGTAAATCGCTACGGTAGTATAATCGATTTCTTCCGCGGATATCCTTAGATACCTTTTTAAGAAGAAAGCTCTTATAAGCTTATATAAAACAACCGACTATACGCGACCTCTTCCTTATAGCTATCCTTAAAGAGCTTAAGGCTAAATCGCACGCTTAATTTAAAGAAGCTATTGCCTATGTCTTCTATACGTCTTAAGGTAAGCCCTACCTTTTCGAAAGATCTTTTAAACCCGCGATATATAGGAAATTCGCTAGACCTATAAAATTTCCGGCCTATTAGATTAATTACTTAAGCGACTTTCGAGTAGTATTCTAAATATTCTCTTCTTTTTCTTTTTAAGATAAGCGTAATTAACTCTTTTTAAAAGTTAACGCTCTTTAGTATATAGAATACTATTAGCTATACCGACTAAATATCGACTTTAACCGATAATTAGACTTAATTAAATATTAATTACGATTTAATATAGCGGAAGAAAAACGTCCGGCTTTTAGTTTCGAAAGGGATATTAAGGGTAAACCTTTTCCCGGCCTATTATCTAAGAATAATCCCTTTTTTAATCCTTTATTTTAAGACGACCTTATAGCTAGCTAATTACCGATTTTCCGGCCTATATTAACGACCGCCCTCCTTAAGTAAGCTATTATATTACCTCCTTATTCGGCTTTATTCTTTCCTACTATTGCGTAAATTTCCCCTACCCTTTAACTAGCTCCGGCAGTTATATAAATAGTAATATCCGAAGAGGTATTAATACGCTTTATTAAAAGGATTTCTTTACGTTTAGTTTCTAATCCTCCCCGATCTAAGGACGAGTATCGCGGATCTTCTTTCCGTTCTTAAGTAAGACTTTAGGCTAAGGATATCGACCGTTTTAACCTAATATATCTATAAGATATCTCGTTTAATATCCTAAAAGAGATAGAGAAAACTATAATTTATAAAAGCATAGATCGCTTTATCGATGCTTTAAAACAAATGGCTATATAGAGTATAGAATACGCCTTTGCCTTTGCCTTAATAATCCTATTACTTTTTTAAGGAACCGCTATTAAATAATATTTAAGCGATCTTTTAGACGAAAAATAAGCCTCTCTTTATTAGCTAAGCCTAGGCTTTCGCATTTAGTGCGATAAACTCTCTAAGCGCTTTTTTATACGCTTAAAGATCGCCTCTCGTTTGCTATAACGTAAGAGGTTTACGGCGTAAGATATTATCGACGGAACGGACTTCTGCGGATAGATATCGAAAATAAAGCGAAAAGCTAAGGCAGCGGGCTACTTAGAGAATAATCTAACCCTAATTATATACTAACGATTAAATACGCTGCTTTAGGAATCTTTCCGTCGCCTTATTAAAGACGATAAGATCGACGAAGAGGTTATAGAGTGCGAGCGAATTATTCCCTAGCTTAATACGAAACAAACTATCGGCATTTAAGGATATCTTTAAAATATAGTCTAAGGCCGCCTATAGACCGACCGTTTAGCCTTAAGAAAACTACGTAAATAAACTTTTAGCGGTTTTTCTATATTACGCCTATACGGCCGTTCTAACCTATAGAATAAACTTAGACCTACTAATACTATTCCTTCCTTAGCAGATAAAGGTAAAAAAGTAGCCTTTTAAATACCTTTTATACCTACTTCTATTTCTTCCACCCGGCTATAGAATAAATCCTCTAGGTCTCTACCGCCCGAAGGCTATAAGTTAAACCCTATTATAGTTAACTTAGCTTATTAACTCGCCGACGCCTTATTAGATAAGCATAGGAGTACAACGATTTTATCCTCTTTACGAGATTAAATTTTGCTAGCCGTAGAAATACTAAACGTCGACTACTTAGACGATTCTTCCTCCTCTTCTTTTAGTAATAAAGACTACTTCTATATAGTATTAAAAGCCTTCTTCGTACTTAATACCGTAGCTACTAAGGAGGATAAATTACCGATCGATATATATATAGATAAGCTCGTTAATAGTATTCCCGTTATTAACGCCGCTTTATAGATAGAGGATAATTCTTTAACTTAACCGTCTTAATATACCTACGCTAGAATTATAGCGTATAGATAACTTAGACCTACGGATATAGTCGAAATTTGCGTTAACTACGGTGCTAGACGATATATTATCCGCGAGGATTTATTAAATAGATTCCTTAAGGTCTCCTACGATATATCCCGGAAGGTAGATCTCTCTAGCATCGGCTAGGCAAAGACCCTTAGATATTCTACGTTTACTATTTTTATCCTTAGAAAACGAGATAGAAAGTTTACGGTAGTTAAGGTACGCGTAGACGCTTAGGTAATAGAAGATCTCTTAGCCGGCCTCCTATTAGGTTAGGCATAGGCGGTTCCCTACGGAGTAGATATATTAAATACTAAATAGTCTATTACGATCGAAGCCTATAGCGGCCTTATAGTCGAATGCCGAACTACTAGCCGTAGACCCGCTATCCGACGACGCGTTTATACCGCTAGTTCTATTAAAATACTATTATTAATAATAGTTATAGTTAAAATAGTAATTAAAAGTCCTCCGTAGGAGTAAGATTTAGCGTTTTTCTTAGATAACTTTAACCTTAGTAGCTCGTTATTATAGGATTTTTCTTTAGTTATAATATTTAATTCTAATTCGCGTACCCTTACTTTCCTAAAAAACTATTCCTTAGGTATACTCGTCGACCTTAACGACGATATTTACTTTATATGAGCCGACGGATACCGACCCGCGAGCTTTATCCCCCTTTATGCTATAGGAGATAATAATATAATCTAAACGGCAGTAAGAACTATAAACTTAGCCGCTAAAGCACTAACGTCGGCTTTTAATATTGCTATAAACGGTAGCCTATTTACCTTTTCCTACGGCAATAATATTCTAGCATTAAAAGCCGCTAAGAGCTCTTTACCCTTTACTCCTTAAGAGGACGATATACCGCCTAAGTTTCTATTAGATCCGGGTTAAGCCTTTCGGCTCGGTATTAGCTAAATTAAAGATATTCCCGAAATCGAGACTAAGTATAATATAAAAATCTATAAGCGTAAACTAATCCTCGCGCGGCGCGTCTATAGTATTGTCGACGGCTTACTTACGCTATAGGAAGATCGGGGCACTATATACGTAGATTTAGCTAACTATATAAAAATCTATTTAATTAAGAATTAATATTAAAAGAAGCTAGGGTTTAAGGTATACCTAGCTTCTTAGCGAGATAAAGCCTACTTAGACGAGAAGTATAATCGCCTTTAGAAATAAAGACGTCTTAAGTAGGTATTAAAAGCCTCCCCCTTCGCTTGCCGTATCTTCGTCGCTTAGCGAATAGTTTATAGGACTAAGAAACTACGTATAATATTAGACTTATGCGTGCTTAATAGCGTTATAGTTCCCGACGTATACCTTATGCCTATTTAGTCCGATATAATCTATAAGCTCGCTAAGAAAAAGTATATCTTAGCGGTCGACGTAAGGAACTTCTTTTACTAGTTCTTCGTCTATATAGACTATTAAGAACGCTTTACTATAGTAAGCTATAAAAGGCTCGAATATTCTACGGTAGTCTTAATAGGCTATAAAAACTCACCGGCGTACGCTTAACTAAGATTCTACGCGACTATATAGCTTACACAGCGGCGTATATTAATAATATTATTATCTTCTCTAATACGGATAATAAATACGTATAATACCTCGCGACTATATTTTAAGTATTCGTAAACTATAACCTCTCCTTCTTTAGCCTTAAATTATTCTTAGCCTACCCTTCTATAGAGTTGCTTAGGTATTACGTTAATAGCATAAAACTTATAAATATAGCCGAACGAGTATAAGCTTTATAGGATATTAAATTCCCCGATACCCTCTAAGCCTTAGAATAATAGATTAGATTAATCGGGTAGATGCGAAGTTTAGTTCTACGATTCGCGGCGCGGATCGAATTACTCTAAGTCTATAAAACGGCGTTGCTAAAAGAAGGGCGCCTTATAGGCTCGATCCCTAAAGGCTACGCCTATTCTCGCTTTACGTTAAAAGCGGTCTTTAAACCTATAGCGATTAAAAGATATTGCTTCTAAGATATTACCGACGCGCTATATTTAGATTCCACTATCTACTAAGTTTTCCCTAATTAGCATTAATTCCTATAAGTTAACGCGAGTTATAATAACGGATCTTTAGCCGTCTTATTCTATACTAACGGTAAATCTAATTAGTTACCTTCTAAAAGGCTACCTCGCAATAATATTAAATATATCGTATACTTAAGCCGTAAACTAAAGGGCGGCGAGCTAAAGTAGTAGCCTACTAAATTAGAAGTAGCCTGCCTTATCTAGGCTTATCGAAAGTTTATTCTTAATTAATCGCTACGACGGTTCCTTTAATAATCGTGCTTACCGACTACGCCGCTACTACTATTATTCTTAAGCAAACCTTTATATATACCTTAGCCCTAAGAGCGAATATAAGGCTTATACTAGCTTTATAGTATCTTAGCTAGTTCCCGCTCGAGGTTTACTATGTTCTAGGCACTATAAATATTTTAGTAGACTTACTTTCCCGGCTACTATTATAAGCCGTAGTAGAACTAGGACTTAAGGAACTTAACTAAATCTAGGAGGATAAAACCTTTATAAACTATATTAATATCTTTACCTAGTCCTTAATCTAACCTAATTTACGCTAGAAAATTAAAGACGGCTACGATAACGATCTACGATAGTCGGATATTATCGCCTAACTCGGCGAAAAAGACTCTATCGAGGGATTATTATTCGTCTATATCGACGGTCTATTATACCTCTAAGACCCCGATAATAGAAGACGATTATATATTCCCGACGCTTATATAGTAGAAATTATCGCGGATAAGTTTACGCGAAAACTTTATATAGGAAGAAGACGTCTTTAAGAAGACCTTTCTTTTAGCCTCGTTATTATATACTTAAAAAACTTTAGAATAACCTAATGTCGAAATACAATACTTACGCATGCAACTAGACCGACCGCTGACTACTACCCGGTAATCCTATTCCTATTACTTCCTTAGCTATTCCCTTCTATATAATAGCTATAGACTTCGTTATTAGATTACCTCCTATTAAATCGGAAAATTCCCTATAGTCTCCGCTAATTGGAGAATTCTATAATTATCTTCTTATAGTTTTAGATAAATTCTTTAAGATATATATACTTATTCTAAGGCATAATACCTTTACCGCGGAGGATTAAGCGTAAAGGTTATACTAAGAACTCCTCCGCTTAAACTAAGGTATTCTAAATTATATTATCTCTAACCGTAACCCGAGCCTTTTATCCGCCTTTTAGAAATCCCTTAAGATAGCGTTCCGCTTTAAACTACTTGCCTTAATAGCCTAGCACCTTTAAACCGACGGTCTTTTAAAACGACGGAACTAAACAATAGAAATCGCTTTACGTTAGACTTTCTAAATAAACGATAGTTAAACACGCTATTAGCGCTATAATTCTCCTTAAATAATTCCTACTCTTCGGTAATTAAAATATTATTAAGTAAACTAATAATAGGATTTAAGATAAACGACGGAATACGCTACCTTAGCGACTAATTATTAGGAAAATCGAAAGCATTTCTATACGATTAAGCGTCTATCTCTATCGTATATACTTAAGCAGTAATAAAGCGCTAATACGACGGTAAATATCGTAAACTAGAGTTTAAACTAAGAGACTAAGTATAGCTATAACTTAGTAAAGGCTACTATATTACCGATAGATAAATAGCTAAGCTTACTAAATAAAGAATAGGTCCTTTCGAAATCGTAAAGCGTATTAGGCACTTAGCCTATCGACGAGATATAGATAACTTAATAAACATTTACCCTATTATTTCCGTAGTTTAACTTTGCCTAGCTAAGAAACCGGACTTACGCCTAGGTCCTATATCTAAAGAAACTTTATATTAGGAAGTAGACTATATCTTAGATTTATATTAACGAAAATACGCTTGCGGAAAGATAAGGCAAGAGTACCTTATGTCTTAGAAAGGATAGCTAAGCAGTTATAATTCCTAGCTTATAGTAACGGAAATAGACTCCTTAGAGCTAATAGCCGAATTTAACGCCTATAAGCAAAGTCTTGCTATACGTATTACTAAAACTCGAAAGGATAGGCAAAACGTACTAAAAGAATATAGACTTTTATAACTAAGGGAAAAGTCGAAACTAACTCTACGCCGATCCTTTTATAACTACTTTCCTCTACCTTTATAATTTACTATAGCTGCCTTACGGTTTCCCGGCTAATTTTATAATACTGCGTAGCGCTTCCATAGGCTTCTATAGACTCTTCTAAAACCTTCTGTAATTAGTTACTACCCTATTAATACCTAAAGTTTTCTCCGACCTACTATATACGTCTGCCTATGCCTTAATACCGCTTATTTATCTATAACTATTATAGCCTTAGCAAAAGGCCTATATATATAGTTCCGAAGCAAGGACTAACGCCTACGACTAGACTTTTCGATTCCGCTATTACGAAATCCGCCTTAACTAACCTTCCTAAGTTTTAAAAAGGCGATTAAGCTATATAGGTCGGAGCATAATCTTCTTTAAATTCTACGGTTCCTAGCGCTAAAATATATAACTTAAAAGGCCGACTACGGGCGAGAGTTTCGTAATTAAATACGTTTACTTAAGCAATAAGGCTTTAATATCGTTAACGGAGTAAGCGATAGAACCTTTTACTATATAACTCTAAACGCGCCGTTATAATTTGCCCCCCTTTTAGCTACCGCGATACCTATCTATAACTCGCTACCCGTTAAATATCTTAAGGACGATAAAGACGACGATTCTTTTTTAAGCATTATACCTACTAAACTATAAACGCCGGCCGGCAAATTTATAGCCTAATAACCCTCTAAGCTACCTATATCCTTAACGGGATTAGAAGGGAATATCTACCACGTCCTTAGCGACGTCGCAAAGAATAGCTTAGGCCTCGTATTAATGCTAGCCGAACTTCTTAAAGCAGTAGATATATTAGCCGTCGGAGACGTTACCTTAAGCGACCTAAAAGAGATTAAAGGCATCTTAGCGACTATTAAGCAATAGAAATGCCTATTAGCTTATCTTAAAGCATTTAAAGATCTAGTTATAGATATATAAACTCCTACCGGACCGCGATTTAGGCGAAGCCTTAAACGGTAGGCTATATCTCTAGCCATCGACTATAAGTAGACCTTCGTTACTCTATCTAAATAAAGGTCGCTAAGAGCGTAATTCGCGTCTGCCTTAGCAGCTAGTATTGCTTAACCGGATATATTTAATATATTAATCTAAAAGCGGGAGCTAACCGCGTTCTTTATCCTAGAATATACGGCCCTATCGAATTGCTTTATATTATACGGCAAATATAAAGCTATAGTCTTTAAAATAGTAAATATCGCTACCGTTTAAAGCGTACTTTTCGCCGAAGTATAGGCTAATACTAACACGCTACTGCCGATATCGATATACACGTAGCTATACGGCGTCTTAGCATAATAGATTATTAAGTTTAACCTATCCGTATATATACTATTAGGAACTAGCCTTAGCAACGTAATGCATTAGGCTATAGAGGTTAGCGCCTTCCGTTTACTAAACTAAGCAGTAGAATACTTATTAAGCGTATATAAACACTTTAATACGCTTAACTAATTGTTAGCACGCCTATATAACGCTAATATAACTAGCCCCGATATATAACTTTATAGAATGATAGTTCTCGTCTAGAATACTTTAGATATAGCGTTTATTAAAAAACGCGAGCCGACGGTATATAACCCCCCCGGAATTCGAGTAGTAAAATATCATAGTGTTAGGTTATATTATATATTATCCTACGTAACCTCTATATCGTATATATAGACATTTAGACCTATTCTATAGCTATGTCCCTTCGTAGATTAATAATAATTATATACCCCCCTTAAGCTCGTTCTCTTATAGTTTAATCTACTATTTTATCCTATTCCCTTTAATTAATAATCTCGCTATCTTACCCCTTTCTTTTCTAATCTCCCCTCTTCGCGATATAAGTCCGCCTCCTCGCCGGACCCCTTCGACTAAGTTTTCCTCGATTATTAGAATTTTCTTAGTATAGATACGCCGTCTTAATGCGAATTATATAGATTTCCCTCCTTACCCTTCCCTTACCTTTACCCTATCCTATTGCCCTATAATCTACGATAACCGACTATATAGAGGCCGATCCTTTATCCGCTACCCCGGCCGTTACCCCGCTGGCTCCTACCGACCTAAAGCCTTAGACCGAGTACGTTTCCTACTACCCCTATCTCGCCGCGTTTCTTTAGGCCTAACGGCCTATATTCGGCACGTTCGCCTATATTTAAGCTAACGCTACTTACGACTTCCGCGCCCTTTAGATTAAGGCCTTTACTTACCTTAATAATGCTTACGTTAAGTTAGAGATAGGAGTTCTCGTCGCCTAAAAGCATATAGCCGTTGCTAAAGAGCACGCTGCTAATCCTTAGCGTTAGCTTAACCGCGCTACGTCCTCTCTCCTCGTCTTAACCGAACGCGACGCGGCTTAGGACTAAGCCCTTACCCCCGCCCTTACCCTTACCCGTTCCTATATAGCCGACCTTAAGAGGTTCGCCGGCGACTCCGGCACCTAAAAGCAACGTTAGGAGGCTTTCCGGACCTAGCGTAACGGCCTTAATATTAAGCTCCGTTAAGACGCCGCTTTATACCCTATAGAGTAGGGTTATATTCTTTACGCAGCTAGCCGGCTTACCGGCCGGGCCGCCCTTATTATCGTTAGCGTTCCTTAGAACGTCCTCGATAATAAGTCCTTCGCTAATTAGTAGTATACTACTATTAAAGCTCTTACCGACGACCTTAGCCTCGTCTTTAGTACTAATTTTACCTATACTTAGTCGGAGGCCGACTTTAATACCCTATCGATAAAGAATATTTCTTAGCCGGACTTTTATTCGAAGTTTACTTAGCTTTAAGCCGACTTATCGTTTAACGGCACCGCTTATATCGCCTAACTTTACTTAAAGGTCTCTATCGAACTTACTAACGCCGCCGCTTTATAGGTCGAATGCCCGGCCTATAACGGCTTTACGGCCTAGACTAAGATATACTCTACGCTTTACGATAACTAGCAGCGTATTAAGGCCCGTTCTTAACTCTAGCCGCCTTATAACCCCGCTTACACCGGCCTTACCTCGCCCGCCTTACCTACGTCTCCTACCGGTAACCCGATATAGCTCGATATATTCCGGGCCCGGCTTACTAACTCTAAAAAGCAACGGCGGTTTAAGAACCGTCTTTGCCTTTACTACGCTTAGCTAGCTACCGCTACCTATACCGCCTAGACCTACCTTAATAAGAATATTAGTGCTAGTCCCGGCGCTAACCTTAGCGCTAGTCCCGGCGCTAGGTCCGGCTCTAGCCGCGGCTATAGCCGTAGTTACGGTACGTTTGCCTTACGCCGCCTTAAACCCGCCCCCCCCCGCTATTAGGTTCGCGCTATAAGTAAGGCTTTATCGAGGGCGAAGTAGACGACCTCCCTGCCTCTTCCCCGTCCTTAGGAAATACGTAGCTCCTTCGCCTTATCGCGTAATAAAGCTTTCTATATCTAAGTTTATAGCTTTGTTTAACACCGGGGAGGATCTTTGCCTCCCCGTAGGAATATAACCGCGTATTTTACTTATGCCTTTATCCCTTATATCCGACGATATCGTTATAAATGCTTTAATCGACTCCGGCTATTCCGAATACGCCTTTATGCACGCTTAGACCGCGTACCGCCTTGCCCTTCTAATCCGCTAACTCTAATTCCCGCGTTAGCTTTCTCTCGCTAATAGTAGCGACTATAGTCCGGCTCTATTACCTATTGCGCCTTTTCGGTCTCCCGGATTAGCGCTTATACTAAGTCTATCTACTTCTTTCTTATAAAGCTTAGCTATAAGGTTATTCTTAGCCTCCTTTAGCTACGCTAGTATAACCCTATTATTAGCTAGCGTAGTAACTCCTTTTCCTTTTAGTCCCCCTTTTGTCTAGCCTCCTACCTCTTAGACTACTAGCCGTATCTTATCTTAGGCCTTTCGGCTACCCTTGCCCGCCCTACCCGCTTTATCCCGGCTTCCTTTATCCCTATTTCGGAGGGAATATAATTAATAAATATAATTCGTTTTCCCCCCGCCCTTTTTATCGAGGATTTCGACGATAGGGGCGAGCCCTTTACCGCGCTTTTACCTACCTTTATCCCGAGGGGGTTTCCCTTTAGCCCCTCTATTAAGGATTTTAACGACGAGGGCGAACCCCTTACCGCTACGATCTTTATTCCTGCCGCTACGATCCTTATTCCCGCCCGTCTAGCCTTAGCCTATCCTCCGGCCTTTATCTATTCCGTCCGCTTTAGCGACGTTCTTAAGTTTATTCTCCCGTCCTTTAGCCCCTCCCTCTCTACGTTTTTCGAAGATACTCTTAACGTAGGTAAACCCGCCTATCCGGACTCCTCCCGCTAGGTTAACGACGCCGACTCTAACTCCGGCTATAACTCTAACTCGCCGGCTACCTTTTACCCTAGCCGCTACGTTCGACCTCCCCGCCTTTATCCTATCTATAAGACCGCTAGCTACCGCTACCCTATATTACGGCTGAGTTATAAGACTATTAGACCTTAGCCCTTCCGCTTTTCGTTCTTTAACGACTTAGCGTTTAACGTTTAGATACTTAACGTCGATACGATAGTAATATTCTACCGGTAGCCTAGAGTCTAGACCTCTTAGACCTTAATTAAGGCCTTTACCGCCGAGCTATTGCCTACTAAGCCCCCGTTACCTATTAACTAAGATATCCCTAAGGACTTTTACTAGGCCGTTTTAATTAGATATATAGACGCTAAGGACGCGAAAGCCTGCCTTAACCCCCGCCTTTACGATTTTATCGACGACTACCTTAATAAGATCTACCTTAATAAGATCTCCCTTAACGATATCGCTAAGTTCTTTAAGAAGTAAGAGAAAGTCCCTTATACGCTCGATAAGCTTTAGGCTAAGTTCCTTAAGGAGCTCTACTATATAATCTATATATAGCTTAAGAGCGAGGCTAATAAGCTCGCCTTTTACTATACCGTTAATACTTAAATTAACCTTAAAAAGGGAATATAACCTCTTTATACCTACCCCCGCTCTTTTAGCGAAGCTAAAAACCGGATCGTCTACGTATACGTTAATAAATAGCTTAGGAAAAGCTTTATCCGCCGCTTTACCTCCCTTACTATTACCCCTATTATATTTACTTATAAGCCGGGTGGGGGCGTCTATTTTTACGTTAACTATCGCGGCCTAAATAAAGCTATAATTAAGAACTATTTCCCTTTACCTTTTATCTATAATACCCTCGCTTATATTCGGAAGGCGAAGTTTTTTACTAAGATCGACGTTATTATAGCGTTTAATCGCCTTTATATTGCCGAAGGATATAAGTAGAAGACTACGTTTGCTATATAATATAGGCTTTTTAAGTATTATATTACCCCCTTTAGCCTTACCGCCGCTTTATCCTACTTCTAGAGTTTTATTAATATAGCCTTTTATAGTATTCTTAACGAGTTTTACTCTACCTATCTAAACAATATCTTAATCTTCTTAAAGACGCGGGAGGAGCACTAAGCCTACGTTAATACGGTTCTTAAGTGCTTTAACGCCGCCGGCCTTTAGCTTAACGTAGATAAGTATAACTTCTACGTTACTAAGACTAAGTACCTCGGCCTAATTATCTTAGAGAAAGGCATTCGTATAGACCTTAAAAAGGTTCGTATAGTCTTAGACTAGCCTACCCCCTCCTTTATTAAGGACCTCCGGCGCTTCTTAGGAGTCGCTAATTTTTATCGGCGTTTTATTCGCGGCTTTTCTAAGCTTACGAACCTTCTAAACGCCCTTACTAAGAACTCTACCCCTTAGATTTAGTCTCCCGCCTACGCTTACGCCTTTAAAGCCCTTAAGCACGCCTTTACTACCGCCTTAGTCCTTATATACTTTAACCCTTATCGTAAGACTATAGTTTAGATAGATGCTTTTAATTAAACCGCCGGGGGTATGCTAATATAGCTCCTCGACGATAGTCGTTACTATCCGATTGCCCTTTTTTATTAAAATACTCTACTTAAGAGTATAATTACGAGATCTACGATAAAAAACTCCTCGCGATTATAAATTCTCTTAAAGAATAGCGCCTTAAGTTTAAGGGCCTGCCTAAGTTTAAGATAGCCTTAGATTATAAGATTCTTTAGTATTTTATAACTATAAAGCTCTTTAACTAGCGATAGGCCTATTAGGCCGAATTCCTTAATCGTTTTAATTTTAAGATTATCTTTTAGCCTAGCTTTTAAGCTATTCTCCCCGACGCCTTTAGCCGCCTGCCTAGCTCCCGCCCTCTCTCTTTTACCGACTAAGCCGATAAAAGGATTAACTACTAATATTAGGTTATCCTCCCTAAGTCTAAGGTTAATGCCTCCTTTTACCTTATTACTACTACCGCTTTTAATACCGTTAAGGAGTCCGATTCGTTTATAAATATAATTTATAAATATAATTCTAACTGCCTTAACCTTTACGCCCTCGATAACTCTAAGCCGATCGATAACCTTATCGACCGGGCTTACTCCTCCTCCCCGCTTATATCCGCTATTCGCGTAGCTCTTTAGTCCCTTTAGCCCCGCAAGCTTTACCCCCTCCGAGCCCCCCTCCGCTCGATCCCTAAGACCGCTCTCTCCGAGGTCTAAGGCCGGTTCTATTTCTAAGGCCGGCTCTTTATTCCCTTTAACGACGCTTTAATTCTTTAGATCCTCGTCCGCGTTTATACCTCCCCCTTTGCCGGCTACCTTAGATATACGAAGACCGCTAGCCTCTACCGCCGGTCTTATATCTAGCCCGGCATATATAAGTCTATTTCTAGCTTTATGCGGAATTATTATATATACCTACGCGCTAAATCCCCTCGTTCTTCCCCTTAAGGCCTACTTTAGCCCTTAAGTATTCCCTTCGCCTTATAAACCGATATATCCGTTGACTTTATTACCGACCTCCCTATCTACCGCCGTAATAGCGTTAAGTTTTCTAATATCCTCGTTATCGTCGACCGCTTTATAAAGATATGCTACTACGTCTTAACACCCTTAATAACCGTTAAAGACGTTATTAACGTATTTATTTCCTATATTTAGTCCCTCTATCGCACCCCGGCTTTTATTATTAGCGATTATAGCACTTATTTTATTTCGGCTTTTTAATAATAGCTTAATCGTCGCTTTAGTTACCGCTTTTACCTTAGCTCCGCCTACTACCTTTAAACAGACGGTTAGACTAAGATCGCGAACGCTTAGATAAAGGTTTACCTTCGTTATTATACTACCTACCTTTAGGACGATTAGGTCGACCTCCTTCCCTTCGCTAAGTTTACTATTAATAATTAAGTCTTTAAATCTACCGGCCTTTCCCCTTTCTTCGCTAATTATAGCTTCTACCTAAAGCTTAGCACTAAGCCCTTTAGTCCCCCCCCGCCCGGTATAACCCTTTAATAGCGGAAGGAATACCTCTACGGTAACGCGCTCGCTTCCCGCTTTTAGCGTATCTTTAACTTCCTCTACGATACAATCGAGGATGCTTAGGCTACTTAAGCTTACTATACGGACGCCCGGAGGACTCCCGCCCTAGTGTATTAGCCTAGCGATATAGTACTCCTTAGCACCCGCTAGATCTAGACCCTCCGTCTTATAAAGAAGCTCGACTATAAGCGGGAGGGCTTATATAAAGCCCTTAAGGTATATAAGACGGCGTATCTTCTTCGCCCCCCTAAAGGTAGCCGCCTTTACCCTATTTTTTATTACTCTTTCTTTACTAAGACCTAAGAGCCCCCTTTACCCGGCTAGTAGGAGCTTAACGTCCGGCCCGCCGATAACGGCGTTCTCCTTTCCCTTAGCGACGACGACGGCGATAACGCATACCTTAAGTAGGAGTTTTCTGCTATCCTCGCGTAACGCTAGTACGCCTCCGGGAAGATTAAGTATCGCGTTTAATAGCGTTATAGCCCCCCTACGTAAGATAACTCCTCCTGCCTTAACGGCTGCTAGGACGACCTTAAGGCTTTTTACGCCTTTAACTAGACTAAGCCTAAACCGGCCTTTTATACGGCCTTCCTTACGTCTTTACCTTAACCTAAGTAATAATGAATATAATTTATTAATATAATTTACGTTACGACGGTATGCGTTAGTTTCTTAGTTTTACCCTTTATCTCTCTCTCTTCCTCTCTCGTTCTATATTAGGCCCGCTTTTAGGACCGATTAATATAGATTTCCTTCGTTTTTATTAGCCTATTGCCTATTTTAGGCGTTTAAGTCAAACGCTGATTTAAGGGGGATATACTATTATAGTATTAGGTTATATTATATATTATCCTACGTAACCTCTATATCGTATATATAGACATTTAGACCTAGTCTATAGCTATATCCCTTCGTGGATTAATAATAATTATATACCCCCTTTAAGCTCGTTCTCTTATATAAAATCAACCGACTTAAAGGCTATAATAGAGGCTAATATAGTCGCGGAGGAAGACGAGGATATAATAGGGTAGGCAGAGTAATTATATAGGTGCCCTTTATATAGGTGTAGAAATAATCTATAAAGAACTAAGTGTAGGCGCACCTATGCATGCGGATATATAGCTCTATGCACGTACCCTATTGTCCGCACGTGCCCTTTGCCCCTATCCGCACGAGCCCCTTACCCTTATTCGTATAAGCCCTTTTCCCCGCACGCACGTGCCTTTTCCCCGCTCGTATATAAGGATGCGGATTAAGTCGTAGACCTAATCTTACTAATAGTCGAAGACCTTTATATAAGACCCTTACCCTACCTAAGCGAAAATTAACGACGTATTACGTAAGGCCCGGCCGCGCCTTAGGCTACGCGGCTCGCTTTAGGGAGCGTAAACCGTACTCTCTTCCGTCGTGTTTTTTCCGGCAACGTAGCGTCGGGCGGTCTGTCGTTTTCTCTAATAGCCCTAAAGCGCTCTTCGAAGCGATCGAGCGCTTCTATATCTACTATCGAACGCTAGGCAGTCGGGTCCTCGACATTAGTGTGATAGCAATCAAGTGGAAGAGAGGCTCTAAGGCTAAAACAGCCTATAAGGAAGGATTAAAAGCTGTAAGGTGTGAATCACTAAGAATAATAGCTTTTGTCTTTTCTAATAAGGAGGGCTAACTAGTCTCTATATAAAGGGAAATCCCTCGGACGAAAACAGCCGCGTAGACCTAAGGAAAAGAGGTAAAAGAAAGAGTCGGACGGAGTCGCCGGTCGAAAGCGCCGGTCGCAAATAATAAATCGCATCCGTACGATAAATAGTTACATAGTTAGTAAATAACTAAACCAATAACGCAATAGTCTATTAGAAGGACTAGTGAATTCTACGGTAGAAGCCGTAGAAGAGAATTAGAATTCTACGGTAGAAGACCGTAGAAGGGAATTAGAATTCCACGGTAGAAGACTATAGAAGGGAAGAGATTTCATAGTTAAAGACTATATAAATAACCGTAAAATTACTATAAAATCACGGTAAATTATAACCGAAGAAAAGTAGGTAAATGCACCCGTAGAAGTACGGGGTAATGCCCGTAGAAGCCCGTGGAATTCTATAGTAGAATCTAAGGAAGAACCGGGGATTTCCCGGTGGAAAGCAAATAGGGGAGACGGTAATGTTAATATACCCCCCTAGCTAGAAGGGAACAACTTCCGGCTAGTTAGAATTATTATCGACTTCTTCTTAGATCCTAGAAGAAATATCCGTAAGTTAAAGTTAGCGAAGGAACGTTTAGAAACGTTATTGTAGAAGCAATTTAGTTAATCTATCCGCAACCATCTAGTTGGAAGGGATATATTTAATGTTGAAAGTGTTGCGTAAGAATTCCTATCGGATATTTAGAATCTCGGCGGAAATATCGTAGAAATCCGCTCTTAGCGGTAAAGAGAATGCAAGAAGTTCGGCTTTAGTAGAGGACGTAGTAGCCGTAAATTGTTTCCGGGCACTCTACGCGATTAGACCGTTAAATAGGCTAATAAAATAGCCCTTAGAAGAATAACGAGTGTCCGTATCGTTAGCGTAGGCGTAATGCTGTCCTAGTCCGCCAGTCTATTTAAGATAGTCTTTAAAGTAATATTAGCTATAATAGATGCGGTAACGCGGGTGAAAGTGTGGTAAAATCACCCGAAAAGGGTGGTTAAAAGCAGAAAAATATGCAATAACTAGTCCTCCGCAAGTTAATTCGCTAAAAAGCACCGTTCTTAAAAAAAACACTAGTCCTCTAAAATCGATTCGCTAGATGTAAAGGCAAAAGGTAACTAGTCCTCCGTAAGTCGATTCGCTAGAAAGCACCGTTCTTAAAAAAAACACTAGTCCTCTAAAATTGATTCGCTAGATGTAAAGGCAAAGGGTGACTAGTCCTCCGCAAGTCGATTCGCTAGAAAGCACCGTCCTTAAAAGAAAAACACACTAGTCCTCTATAAGTTAATTCGCTAGATATATCGTGATTTCACGGTAAAATCACCGGAAAAGAAGGGGTGGTTAGATGCATAATGTATGTAAACAAGCCGCAAAAACTAAACTAGGTGCGGGAAAACACTAATAGAATAGGGTAAACGTCCTGACTAGTCCTCCGCAAGTCGATTCGCTAGATTAAATAACGCTCCTTAAAAAAAGAAATCACACTAGTCCTCCGCGAGTCGATTCGCTAGATGTAAAGGCTTAAAAAAGAATCACACTAGTCCTCCGCGAGTCGATTCGCTAGATGTAAAGGCAAAGGCTTTACTACCGTAAGTCGTAGCGTTAGCAGGCTGAAAAATATAAGCCGTTAGAACTCTCTATAGGTAGAGAAGTTCGTCCGGGCTTATAACTATCGAACGCTAGGCAGTCGGGTCCTCGATATTAGTATAATAGCAATTAAGTAGAAGAGAGGCTCTAAGGCTAAAACAGCCTATAAGGAAGGATTAAAAGCTATAAGGTGTAAATCATTAAGAATAATAGCTCTTGTCTTTTCTAATAAGGAGGGCTAACTAGTCTCTATATATAGGGAAATCCCTCGGACGAAAACAGCCGCATAGACCTAAGGAAAAGAGGTAAAAGAAAGAGTCAGACGGAGTCGCCGGTCGAAAGCGCCGGTCGCAAACAATAAATCGCATCCGTACGATAAATAGTTATATAGTTAGTAAATAACTAAACTAATAACGCAATAGTCTATTAGAAGGACTAGTGAATTCTACGGTAGAAGCCGTGACTATATAAAGGAATTCTACGGTAGAAGCCGTAGAAGAGAATTAGAATTCTATAGTAGAAGACCGTAGAAGGGAATTAGAATTCCACGGTGGAAGACTATAGAAGGGAAGAGATTTTACGGGTAAAGACTATGTAAATCACCGTAAAATCACCGTAAAATCACGGTGAAATGTGACCGAAGAAAAGTAGGTAAATGCGCCCGTAGAAGTGCGAAGTAATGCCCGTAGAAGCCCGTAGAATTCCATAGTAGAATCTAGGGAAGAACCGGGGATTTCCCGGTAGAAAGCAAATAGGGGAGACGGTGATATTAACATCTACGAAGTCCGCTACTAAGTGCTACGTCGGGTCTTAGTACCTTTACTAACTTATAAGTACCTCGCGCTTACTACCGCGGCTGACTTTCTTCTATCGTACGGTAAGAATTTCCTCTATTAAGAACTCTTTTTCTCCCTTTACTAAGATTATAAGAGGCTACGGGTCCGCTATTACTTAGCCGGGCATTAGATCTACTATTACGCGATAAAAAAGGTCTATATTAAAATTAAGGTAAATTCCGTTAGGTAGTCCCTTTAGCTTGATAGCTTACGGGCTTAGCATTCTCTTAACCGTAAATTTTGCGTATAACTTATCGAGCTTCTTCTTCAGCCTTAAAGATACGTAGTTCCGTAGGTCTACCTAGACTCTATTACCTACCGTAAATCGCTCTACGGGTTCCCGCTGTTTATTAGTATACCGCTCTTAGTCCTACGCTACCGAGGCTATTAACGACTAATAGAAGTCTAAGACCTACTTAAGTCGCTATATAAAGGAGGCTACGCGCCCTTCCGGGCTATTGCTAGACGGCTTTTCTACTGCTATATCTACGGCGATAGGAAATAGGGATACTAGTTTATACCTATATAGTGCGAAGAAAGGCGATATACCGATTAAAGAGTGATTTCTCCCGTTAAGCGCTATTTGCACTACGGGAAGCCACTTATCTTAGTCCCCTTAGTTACGGTTAATAACGCCCTAGAGGTAAGCTTAAACTTCTTAGTTAAGCCGTTCCGGCCCCCTATCGGTTTGCGGATAATATGCCGTGCTTAGCAGCTATATAATCTATAGCAGCCGATATAAGTACTGCTAGAAGCGGCTTATTTAATTTAAGCCTTTATCGCTTATAATTAACCTTAGCTACTAATAGTATCGCACGTAGTATATAAGAAAGCGCTCTACGTAGATCTCCGCTTCTATAGAGGGCATAGGTTCTAATATAACCTCCTTACTTAGACGGTCTTTAATTACCTAAAGATTGCGGTTACCGCTCTCTATAAGGGGGAGGTCCGTAATAAAGTCTATTTAAATATACGTATAGAACCGGTCCGGCATAGGAAGCGATTTAAGTAGCCCTTTCTTAAGCATACGCTAAATCTTTATACGCCTATAGATATTATAGTTACGGAGGAATCGTCTAACGTATAGCTAAAGGAGCGGCTAATAGAAGTCGCGGGATACAGCGGCGACTATTCCTTCGCGGCTAAGGTAGCCGACGACGCTAGCGTCGTATATTATTTAAATAAGCCGTCCTTAAAGCGCGTTCCCTTCTTCTAGCTCTAGGGGAGCGTCTCTTACCGCTGCCTCTATAGTTATAGAGGAACTAAGAACCTAAAGCCGTCCGCGGAACCGCAGGTACCTACGTAGGTCTACGTAGCAGTCGGCCACCTATACCTTAAGGTTAAGCTTAAGGTCGAATCGTCGTGCTCCTGCCTCTACGGCACGGCGCACGCTCCTATAGGTAACGTCCTAAGCTGCTAAGCGGTCCTATATACGCTAAAGCTCCTCGTCTTAAAAAATCCGTCGGTTAAGGCCTATATTAGTAGTTAGCTCTACGTCCTACGCGTCGAGGTCGTCCTAGGTCGTAGCCGCTGCGAAGTCCGGTTCCTAAGTATCGGGCTCCGCGTCTTCTTTATTATCCTCCTCGCTATCGTCCTCGTCCTTATCGCCCTTATTTTTAACTAAGACTACGCCGTCCCTACTAATAAGCGTTGCTCTAAGATATATACGTAGCGCCTCTTCTAAGAGTATTTAAAGCTTTCGGGCATTATAATCTTCGTTAAAAGGCCGATCTTAATCTCTCTAGGATAGAGCGTCCGGTACTATAGCCTCTTTTCTAGGTCGGTACTTCATCCGGAAACGGAACTACGAAAGGTATTCCGCCTAGCGGGCCTATCGCTTAAAGAGATAACGTTAAGTTATAAAATACTTAAGGTTGCGATAGTCTATAAGGATCTCGAAGTTCTTATAGCTATAGAGCTCCGCTTACTATTGCTTTAAATAGCTAATTATAGCGAGTATTTCCTTATTATAGATAGCGTAGTTCCGTTTAGCGGAGGTAAGCTTACGGAAGTAAAAAGCCATAGGATAGCGGTAGCTATCTACCTTTTGCGAAAGCGTGCCTTTAAGTGTAAATCTACTATAGTCCGCCTTAAGTATTACGGGATAATTAAAGTCCTACTATAATAGCACTAGGGCTTACGAAAATAGGTCTTTTAACGTCTAAAAAGCCTTTACTTATATAGCGGTTTAATAAAAGGCTACCCTTTTACCGGTAAGGGCTATAAGCGGGCCGACGACGCGAGAAAATTAATAAATAAAAATCCGGTAGTAGTTTGTAAATCCTAAAAAACTCCGTATACCCTTTTGCGAAGTTAAGGCTATTTAGTCTCGAATAGCCTAAATGTTTACGGGGTCCGCCTATATACTAACGCTTGCGATAATAATAAATCTAAGGTATTTAACCTAGCGGACGCCGAATTCGTATTTATTAAGGTCGAGGTATAGCTTATGCTCGGGGAGCCGGTCTACTATCTTCCGCACTTTATCTATATAATCCTTTAGGCTGCCGCTTATATAGATAAGAATATTATTAATATAGGCAGAAGCGAACTCGTTTAGAAATTCGCGAAGAATGCTATTAATATACTATTAGAAGGTGCCGGGAGCCTTTATAAGCCTAAACGGTATTACTATCTATTCGAAAAGCCTATAGCGAGTATAAAACGCGGTCTTTTACTTATTACCTTCCGTAATTCGCACTTTATAGAACGCTTAATAGATATCTAACTTAGTAAACTACTTCGCTTTAGCGATATTACGGAGTATCTCTTAAATAAGCGGAAGCGGATAGCGGTCCGGTCGTATTATTGCGTTAAGTGCTCGGTAGTCTACGCAAAAACGTAGTCCTCCTTCGGGTTTCTGCGTAAATAGCACCAGAGCGGCGGCCTTAGAAAGGCTAGCCTAAATAAACCCTTTATCTAAAAGGCTACGTAGTGTTTTCTTTAATATAAGCAACTTATCTTAAGACATCGCGTATAGCGGCCCGAAGGGCGGAACTATGTCTTATCCGCGGGAATCCTTGCGAAATAGTATCGTATAGTTAATGCTAGGCTTATATAGGTTTAATTTATCGGCCTCGCTTTTCCGAAAGAGCGGTAGTAGGTTATAGAACTACGTAAGGATTATTTAACGCAATTCGGCTTCCGTCTTCGGCTTCTTTAATCGTAAGGCTTTTTCGATATCCGCGAGGCTAACTACGCAAATAGTAGCTATAGCGGCTTCCGAGCCGTATCGTCTACGGATTCGGTTAATTATGCCGATAAACACTAAAGCTATAACCTCTTTAGCCTCTCGAAGCTCTATAGCGCACTTAGTGTCCTTAGGCCCGTTCTTATTAATATACCGTAGCTAACGCTGCGAATTCCTATACTAAAGCCTCCCTTAGTGCGGTATAGAGTAGGACTCTATATAAAAAATCTAAGGCTTCTTAAGGATTAGGTTAAATTCTAGCTAAGGGATAACGTATGCTATAAGCAATTGCTCGTGCCCGTTAATCTCCGTAGCTATTTATGCGATACCTTTAATCTTCGCCTCTTCTATTACGCTTAAGGCTCCTTATACGTACCGAAGTCCTATATCTTTAACTAGCAAACGTAGTTCTTATACGAATGCCTTATCGATAGCGGCGTAGCATTAGTAACCTTCGTCTACGAGAGTAGAGATAAGGTTTTTACGGTTAATAATAATAGGTATTAAGGTAGGAGAAGTCTTTATACGGTTAGTTAACACTTTTTTCTCTAGTGCTAGCGAATTAGGCTCTAAGGCCCGTCTATACTCCGGAGCTATGCGTTTCCTTCCGCACTAGTAGCCGCGGGGATATTATTATCCTCCTTAATATTAGACTTAAGAGAAGGTCGGGTAGCGCGAATTACTATAGGCCGTTCGGCTCGCTTCGCCGTAGGGCGAGCGGGACGATATAGGCAGTCTATAGCGAAATATCTATCCGCGCTATAGCGTACGTAAAGCCTTTCTTCTCTCCGCTTTTAAAGCTCCGCCTTTAATACCTACTTAGCTCGCTATATAGAAGAGAAGGACGCGCTGCTTAAGGCGGCGGATAGTATCCTCGCTTTTCTACGAGCGGGCCGTATAGTAGATATTATAACGTCGCTTTTATAGTCTACCGTAGTATCGGGCGCGGATTTAGGAGGCGGGAGCGTTATAGCGCTTTTAGTAGTAACTCCTTTATTCCTATTGCTAACGCCGTTTATGCCGGCGTGCTTTCGCAACTTCTACAAGCTAGGGCTTTGCTTATAGTTCTAAGCTACCTTTGTAAGGCGACCTACGTACTCCCGGAAGTTAGTAGGCATCTCGACTAAGATAAGTATCTCCTATAGCTATAGAGTAATTAAATTTCGCAGCTATATAAGCTTAGCGCTATCTCCTTAAACGCTATTTCGGGCGGTATAAGTAATAGTCTCCTTAAAGTCGGGAAGGAAGTCCTTAAACGTCTAGCCGTCTTTTTAGAAAAGGATCCGTAATCTATCTTACGCTTTCTCCTACTCCTATACGTTACCGAACGCGTAGATAAAGTAGTTAAAGAAGGCATAAAGGTCGTAGGCGCTATTAGGCCCGCTACTTTCCTAGAACCTAGAAATCCGCCGTATCTAAGGCTTAGGCAGCGTGTAAAGCAGCGAATACTAGGCGGTATCGCGGCAACCGTTAAAGTCCTACTTCTCGTTAACGGTAAACTTACTATAGAGGCGATATAGGAAGAAGTAAAAAGACTTTAGCTTACCGTCCTATATAGGCTACGGTAGAGGCTTCCTTTTGCCGAAGGCGGCTTTAAGGGCCGTCTTTAGGTTAGCTATACTAGCGTCTTTAGCTATAAGAGAGTTCGTCGACGTAGCTATAGGCGTAAGTAGCGTATCCGTAGAGGTAAGCGCCGTAGATCCTATTTTAACTCTAAGGACTTTTAGCAACCCCCTTCGTTTAACTAGATTAACGGCTATTTTCTATAGTAGCACTAGAAGGCGCTCTTCTTCCGCTATAGAAGGTGCGGCATCCGCCGTCGCCTTACTTAAACAGGCTTTTATTATTTCCTATCGAAGGCGGCCTTTTGCGAAGGCCCGCTTATTTAGCGACTCTTATCGTAGCTATAGCTGCTAGGACCCTTCGGCCTATTGCTTAAAGACGTCCTTTATATCGTTGTCTAGTAAGTCTATAATAGCAGCTAGTATTACTACGCGTGCCGCTTTTATTATAGCGGCCTATCGTTTTAGTCGATACGTACCGCTATTATAAAAGCGGGACGTTATTATATTAATAAGTCTATAAAAAAGAGAGATAGATAATACTAAAATAGGGTAGGTAGAGTAATTATATAAATGCCCTCTATATAGGTATAGAAATCATATATAAAGAACTAAGTATAGGCGTACCTATGCATACGGATATATAGCTCTACGTACGTACCCCTTTATCCGTACGTGCCCCTTACCCTTATCCGCACGAGCCCCTTACCCTTATTCGCATAAGCCCCTTTCCCCGCCCGCACGTGCCTCTTCCCCGCTCGTATATAAGAATACGGATTAGGTCGTAGACCTAATCTTACTAATAGTCGAAGACCCTTATAGAGGACAATCCGTTCGTAATACCTTCTACTATAGCGCATACGGATTAAGCGAGATAAGTCTCTTATAACTACGCAAAAGCTTTCGTTTTTTATTATTCGTTTATACCTTCTACTACGACCTGTACGAATTAAACGTTATAAGTATTAGATAGGCTCTATTAGGGTTAACTAAAGGGGTGTATATTGTCTTAATAATAATATATGCTAGCTAGGAGGGAGGCATCGCGGAGATATAGCCTCGTTGCGTGCACGTGATTACGTAGGTTCACGTGTGTCGTGTGCCCGCAACTATACCTTATGCGTATCCCTTATCCCTTATTCCTATACTAGTAGTCTTTATAAGATAATAAGAATAACACAACCTAGTCGTTAACCTAAAGATAAGATCTATCGAACGCAACGAACGAATCGAACGAAAGGAGGGATAGAGGGATCCTTAGCCCGGTTGAGCGGGCGGCGCGATGCTATCGAGGATTAGGCTAAACAGCCTTGCGAAGTTATAGTATTATAACCACGAAAAGGAAAAAGAATAACGAGCAATGAAGCAAAACGAATCATAAAGCAACGAGCGTTAGGGAGTTGCGTAAAGCAACGAACAACGAGAACACACGAAGGAACGGTCGAGCGGAGCAACGGAGCCGAAGGAAGCAGGTAGGGAAGCTCGCGAGGGGGAAGCTTATAAGGCTCTCCCTCGAGAGTCTTTCTTCTTCGTGGCTTGCGAGGCTAGGGATGCGGAAGCTCGCGAGGCTGCCTACTATAACGTTGCGAGCTAGCTACGCGTGAAGCTAATACTTAGAAAAACAAAGAGTAAACGTAAGGGCGTCTATCGGGACGAATGCGAAGAAGGCGTCTATTAGGTAACTGCCTAGGAGGAAGCCTATATAGGCTTCTAGTGGTGGTCTCCTACTCTACGGTAACGAGAGAGCTAGGGAGACTATCGGATGTTACCCTACTGTTTGTCCTTTTAAGCAACGGGCTAAAGGGAAGCTTACGTATGCTTCTAGTAGTAATATCTTTTAGCGAGGTGACGAAAGAGTGCGCCTCGGGAGTCGAAGTAGGTATCGCAGTGCTAGCAATTGGCCTACTTTAGTAGATGCCTTGCTTAGGGTATAACGGTCTTTAAGTGAGTTTACGGGCGTTGTGTATAGTGATATCCTTCGCCGAGGTGGCGAAAGAGTGCGCTGCGAGACTAGAAGGGTGATTAGCAGCGGCGGCATTTGCTTAGCTTAGGAGCGCGCTGCTAAGGTTAAGGGGTTAAAGGAAGCTTCTGTACGGGCGGCTTCGTGGGTTCCGAGCAGCTTAGAGAGCTGCTGCGAGAGCTGATGGGGGAGCAGTTTGATAAGCTGCTTTAAGGGCTGAAAGATGGGTCCGAAGAGCTGCTGTGAGGGCTTAGAGAAGCGGGCGAAGTGGAGCGCCGGCTTGGAATAGGGAGTCGGCTTAGGCGAGGGAGCCGGCTTGGCGAAGCGTGCGGCTTTAGCTACGGACTTAAAGCAACTAGCGGACTTTTACTAGTCGGCGGCGGAGGCGTTATTGCTGTTAAGGATGATAAAGGCGAGGGGGAAGCTTGTGATGCTTCCCCTCGAGAGTCTTTCTTCTTAAGGGCCTACATCGGGGTTATGCCTGCTAGACTTAGGGGCGATGCCGGGGTTGTTCTTAAGGGAACTAGGATTATGCTAGTAGAAGGCAGCTGTAAAGCCGGGTTCGCGCCGGTAGGAGCTATAATAGGAGCGACGGCGGGAGCAACTGCGGGAGCTTGTATTAACAACGGCGAAGCCGGGGCCGCTGTTGCTGCTACTGACGAGGACGATGATAGCGACGTTAGAGCTGCTGTTGCTGCTGCTAGCGACGAAGAAGGTAACGTCGGCGAGGCTGCCGGGACTAACGAAGGTAAGGCTGCCTTTAGCGATAGGGCCGTTGTTGTCTTTGTGGCTGTTAGCTTTAGCGAGAAGCTCTTTAGAAACGGTTCCGGGTACGGCGGTAAGGCGAGTTCGGCTCGCATTTAGTCTCTCTCGCAACGGACTAATATATCGAGATTAAAGTCTATCTCGAGTAATTCTTTTTAAGGCTAGATTAGCGGGTCGTATACCTCCTACGGCTATATCGCGAGGAATTATCGTATAGCCGAGTCTTCTTTCTTAAGGTAAATGCCTCGGCGCTAAAGGAAGTTCTATAACGCCTTCTCTTAAATGCAGGAAATCAGCTGTATAAATATTATAGCAGAAGAGTAAAGAAAGGGGTGGACTCGTAAATATAAGGATGTATGCAGCTACCTAACTCTAGGACTAACGGAGGTATATATAGGTACCGGAGCCTCTTAAACAGGGCCCCTAGCCCGCACTAACCGTAGTTATAATACAATAGAATGCCTACCTACCGTCCTTAGCTAAAGGGGTTATATAATAGGCTCGTTAGGGACGTAATAGCCTATTGCATCCCTATAGTCTAGGCTCGGGTTAATGCCCCGTATAGCCCCTAACGTCGTATAACGTTAATAAACCCCCTTGCTATAGTCCTTATAGAGACTATAGCAACGTAAAGACAATATAATAATTAAATAAAATAACTCGTTCGAATTAGTCGGAACGGCCTATATCTGTTATACTACCCCTAATGTTAGATAGGGGGCTAAATTCGCATAAACTATAAAAACATACCCTAGAGGGCCTTATCCGCGCCGTCCTAGTCCTTCCTATCTAGGTCCTTAGGGCGGTCCCTTATTCCGAGCTGCCTTACGAAGTCTTCGTGCTTTTGCAAAGGGAGGGCTTTAGTTATGCCGTCTGCCGGGTTTTTAGTAGACTTAATCCACCTAACCTAAAGCCGGTCTTCACTATACCTCCTAACGAAGCTAATATCGATAGATGTCGATATGCTTTAAATTCGTTTTAAGTCGAGCACTTAGCTCGGTAAATAGCCTAATCGTCTAGAGGTTGTTATACTATAGCTCCGTAGTGCCCTCTACTTAGATCCTAAGCTCCTTAATAAGTCGAGCAAATTGCATCTACTCTTTCGCGGTCCTTAATAAAGCTAGGAGCTCCGCTTCGGTAGACGAAGTCGTAATAGTAGCCTGCTTAATAGCTTTCCAATCCACGGGCCCGCTAAGAAATAAGAATATATACCCCTATAATGACTTCCTCGACGTAGGGTCGTCCGCGAACGAAGAGTCTAACGCATAGAGAAACCTCCTTATCTCGTTAGCCGCTTTAAAATAGATATAACGGTCCCGCGTAGTGTATAAGTACGCTAGGCACCTCTTTGCCTCTCGAAGGTATCGTAGACCCGGGTTGTAGCTAAACTAAGCTAGCCGTGCCGCCGGGAACGCCGCGTCCGCCCTAATGTAAATCGCCGGATATAGGATCGTGCCTACTAAAGAAAGAAGTAATAGACCTCTTCGTTGCTTGCCTTTTCCTCGTAGGGAATTAGCTCATCCGTCGTTAGGGGGATCTTAAGCGCGCTAAAGCCCGAGTCGTCGTCTATATAAAACTTCTTCGCTATCTTAGAGATATAAGATGCTTAAGAAAGCCATAACTTCCTATTAGGTCTATCCCGGATTATCTTAATCCCTAAGAACTAACGTAGTTCCCTTATAAAGTTAACGGTGTATTCCGCTATAAAGGCCTTATAGAGTTCTAGCTAGTTATCCTTCCGCTCCTTCGGATATATTATCGCGATATTATCTACGAAGAAGAAGATAATCACTCCCTTATAGACTATTATATAGGCGTCCTTAATTAGGGTTTCCGCGCCTAAGGACTTAAAGAAGCCGGTAAGGTCTTTATACTAAAGCTTTAGGGCGATCCTTAGGCCGTATAGCCCTCGTAGAAGCCGTATGCATAAGCCTAGTTCTACGTTACCGGGTGGAAGCTAATAGTAGACCGTAAATCGCAGTATCGTGTTTAGAAAAGCCGTCTTAACGTTATACTACGCGGACTCTATGTCCTTAAGATATAGTAAGGCTATTAGCAGCCTAAAGGTCCTCGCTCGAAGGGTCGCCGTATACGTATCCTCGTTATCTTCCGGTTAGCGATCTCCTAAAACAACTAGACGGGCCTTAAATCGAACTATATGCCCCTATAGATCGCATTTATAGGCGTAGACCTATCTTATCGGAATTAGGGGTTCTCCCTTCTTCTTAGCCTTAGATTTTAGGGTCTTAACCTAGGTTAGAAGTTTCTCCTAATCCTTAATTTCGCAGGTTATTCCTTTAAGCCACTAGGTCTTATAGGGGGAGGCTATCGCTATATTATAGGAGGTAGGCATAAGAGGTATATCCTCGATGTATAGTCTATAGGTTAAAGCCTTCGCAATAATATTGTTAATAAATAGGGTCCTTTAAGACCTCTTTCTCTTCCCTTTAACGATATTGCTAGGGTTTACACCCTAAGACGTGTCCCGCTCCTTTCGTAACGGCTTCGACGAAGCCGGCATATCTTCCTCTATGTCTAAAAGCTCCTCTATGCGAGGTCGGCCATTAAGGTTAGGTCTATTAGCCGTTTCGGTTATTAATTCACCCCCTAAAGGAGGAGGCACCCCCGAGACCTCTAAAAGAGGCTTCCTAAGGCCAATTGCTTCCCCTATAGGCTTTAGTATCACTAGTTCTAGTATCGCGGGATTCCTACCCCTAAGATTAGGTAGTATCGCGGTATCGAAGGAGACTACCTTACCGGTCTAAGGAGGCGAGACGTATAGACCCTCTATCGTCGGGGGTATTACCCCTTTATTCTGCCTCCTATAATTAAATGCTAGCATAAATTCAGCGGCCGTATATCGTAGTCTAATAGTCTTATCGGTCCGAGGGTACTCGTAGGCCCCCTCTTTATCGCCCTTATTATCTTTAGGCATATTAATTGCGTTTCTCTATCGGAGGATATTATAAGTATAGGTGTATAGAGCCTACGCACCTTCTTCCCTCCTTAGATCGTATATAATATCCTTATTAAATTAAACATTCGAAGAGGTTAAAAGCTTCGTCTATCCTAGGGAAGGGACCTAAATAACGAACTAGTTAGTAGACTTATACCTACCTAGATATCTAATGTATGCCCTCTACGTAGTCTACGAGAGGGACTTATAAGATTTAATAAATTCGAGGGCATCCGTTATTATTAGGTATACTATATATCTATACACGCGTAAATGCGTGATTATCGGTCGGATCTCCTTAATATAGCTATATAAGGGGTTATAGTCCCTTATATACTACTACTATCTCTTATAGGGACTCCTTCCTATCTTATCGACTCCTATAAAGGGCGTTAGGTTTAGTAGGTAGACGGCCGTTCGGTAGGTCTCGGTCTAGAGGGTGTTAGGGATCTACGAGTTAAGACTTATTAGTCTAGCCCTTGCCTTAACGATAGCCCCTAATCGCTCCGTATAACTATTCTAAGTCGGCGTTAAAGGGGCTAATACAAAGAGCTATAGGCTAAGTCTATCCGCATACTGCTTAATCTCCTTAGTGATTAAGGCCTTCTCTCCGTTAGTAACTAAGATAATTATTTAAATCCCGTAGCGCGTAGCGAGCTTCGCAATCAGCTTCTTAAAGACGTCCTAGACCTCGGTCTTTTGCTTAATAGCGTAGAAGAACCTTATGCTAGTTATTATATAGGTAAACAAGGCGTAGTATTTAAATCCCGCGGTACTTACTTCCGGGCCCGAATAGAGGTTAAAGCTAAATTAAACTCCTGCCCCTTACGGCCTTAACGTTAGTAGGTGCCGGGAGACTTATCGTTTCGCTTTTCCTATAGCACACACCTCGCATTTGCAGGTTGCCGGTCTATAAAGCTTCGTGCCTACGGACTTATCAACTAGCAGCCCTATAGCCTCCGGCCCTAGGTGCCTTTAGCGCCTATGCTAAAGGTCCGCGAGATCCTTATTTAAAGGTGGCTTAAGTCGTCGACTCGTCGCAAAAACAGTTCCCGGGGCATCCGGCAAGCTCGCAATAACGTATTAGTCCTCGAATTCCTTAAGCTAAGTAAGCTGCTCGCCCGTCGGCTTATAGAACAGCGTATTATTGTGCTAGTTCTAATAAACCTAGGCCTTAATCCCTTATCGAACGGAAAAGACGCTTATCGGCATCTTAAGGATATAGTAGCTGTTTTCGAGTAAGAGCTTCTTGCCCCCTAAGAGTAGGATAACTGCGGATCCCACCCCCTAGACTATAAGCGCGGTTTTACTAACGCGGACCTCTTCTTACGACCCCTAGGTAAACGTCTTCTTATTAAACCACCTAATGTTATTAAACACATATACACTCGCCCCTAAATCGTAGATAACCTTATTTCTAAAAGGTTCGTCCTTAATATAGGTAAGGTTGACTTATAATATTGTGTTAATACGAGAAACCATATTCGCCTACTTATTACCGTTGCCGCTATTCGGGACCGTAATCGTTTCGTCTAACTTACCCGATCCGGATGGCTTCTAAGCTATTGCCTTCTTTTTACCTTCCGGGTGGTCCTAAAGCCACTTATTAATCCTAGCCCTTAGTCTATCTTTCGGTTCCTATCCCTTAAGGGGATCCTTTTGCAACATCGCACGGAATAAAAAGCAGGCTTCCTACTAATTCTCCTTATTAGTCCGGTGAGTGTTATATAGGCACTACAACTACCCTAACTCTTTCTTCGGTGCTAGAGAGTTCTAGTTAACCTAAGGTTTAGATTTCTTTCGAAGGGTTACCTTACGTTTAAATTCCGCGATAAGGTTCCTTAGGGGGTTCGGAGTTAATCTAACAACGCCCTTAAGTCGTTTATAGAAGGCATTATTTAATCTCTTATTCGAGGCCTAACTAAGGTCGAATTCTTCTATAGCCCGAAGAAAATCCTATCGGATCTTAATGTTATTTAAAGTCGTGACTTTTAGGTCCCTAGAGTCGATAATCACTTAATTAAGTTAATTAGCCTACGCCTTCTAGTCCTAATTCCCCCTTTTGCCGATAATTTAGTAGTACCGGTCATCCACGAGGGTCTTTTCCTCCTCCTCTAAAGGCAGGACCTTCTGTTTAAGTTCCTAGATCCTGCTTTAAGACGAGGTCTATACGAGGGTCTCTCCCTTAAGAGCCTTACTAATTAACTTACTAATTAGCTCTTCGATGCGAATTATAGCCTTTTCCTAGGTCTTAAATAGGCCAACGGCTAAGTTATAGCTATCCTGCTTAAAACGGAACTCTATCGTCGCATTATTAAGCCGATTGTTATAGTTAGTAGTCCTATTATTAAATTTAACGTCCGTAAGGGCCCCTCTCTAAGGTCGTTCCCTAAGGTTGCGTTTAAACTCTTCCTAGCTAATCTTAATAGGCTCGTCGAGCTCTTCGGATCCTGCCGGGTCGATATATTCCTAGATATAGTAGATCTTCGCCTAGCCCTTAATGGCCCGAATCTAGGGGGTTTAATTAAGGCTTTCCTTAAGCGTTACGATACTTGCTTTGACGGAGGAAAGGGCACACACCCTAAAGCAAGCGCAGTAGTCGCTATACTAAGGGTTAGGAAGAATAGCAGAAATTCGTAGGGTAGTTGTGTTATGGCCTCGGCTATTTCGATTAGTCTCTTCGTATTTTTAGGATTATTTAATCATGCTAATACCGACTAGACGCGAGTGTCGCAGAAGTCATACGGCAATAATCGTCTTTCTTTAATAATTTATAGGTAGAAGTCCTCGAGGAGAACTCGTTAAATCTTTAAGAGGGTAAATTAAGTCAATTTAGTTATATTATGTCAATCTTATATATGTGATTAAATGCTTCCTCCTTTCCCTTCCCTTTTCTACGCCTAGGTTATGCTAGTACGTTATATAACCCTCTTTTTCCCCTTTATTAAATAGGGGGGGGGTGAGAAATGCCCCGCTAAAATCCTCCCTAGCGCCCTTCTATCTCTAATAAGGGCGCGACTAATGTCGGGGCTTTTCAACCTTACTTCCTCCTCTACGCTCTTACGTTTCGGGCATCTTTCCTATCCTAAGTGCTCGGTCTAGCTAAGTCTCGCTCGACCTCGTTATATATCTTAGTCTATGCTTCGACTCCTGTAATCCCTAAGGGCATTAAGGAGACGAATTGGTTCGCTCCCTCCTTTATCGCCTAGACGCTTTCGTATAGTCTGATTGCTTTCCCTAGTGACTCCCGGAGACCGAGGGTTATTGCTAGACTAGCCGTTCCCAATCGCCCTAAGCTATTGCATCCCTGCTTATCTTCGATATAGTTCTTATGTATGCCTAACCCGTCGACACCTATGATAGGGACTTGAGCGATTCCTTTCTTAAAAGAGGTCGTCCGGTTAGAGTCGCTCCGCATTCCCTATCTGCGTTTCTAAGGCGTGCTTAGCTTTGCTAGTCCTAGCTTAGGGGGGACAGGTGTCTCTACTCGGGGGCTAGGTGTAATAGTCGGTCGTAAGGTCGGGGCGATAACCTACATCCGTAGGGGTGAATCGATAACTAGCGTAGGTAGAGAAGCACGAGGTAGGCTAGCGAATTAGGCTCGAAAGGCGCTTCCTATACCGCTTAGTATCCCGCTTAGTTCGGACAATAGGGATAAGTCCCTTAATTTCGAAGCTTAAAGAGAGATAACGCTTATAGCGAGTTCCTTAAGTCGTTCTCTCTACATCTAGCGTCTATTATAAAGGCTTTAGATCTCCCGAGGAATCTATAGGCGCTAGTCTACTGCTCGTCCTTAATATTAAAACTCAGTCACAAACTAGACATTAATTAGGTCGGGTCCGCTATAGATAAGCCTAGAATAGTTAAAGATCCTTGCTATAGGGATTCCCTCGATAGGGTATAGTCCTCTTAGTAATGTTAAGATTTAATCTTAATATGCGTATTTAAATCCTCTTATCTAGGTCTTTAGTTAGTAGAGGGGTCTGAATCTAAGCAAGCGTAGGTCTTTAATCCCTAATTCGTTTCCTACTATAGCGTATAGGGTTATTATTGTCCGTGCTAAGCTTGCTTTATAAGTGTCGGGTTCGTCTTTTAGGAAGAATCCCTAGTCCCTACAAGGGAATTCGGGGACCTAGTAAGGTTGCTCCTTTAAGAAGTGGTTGTCCTATGTAATCTTAACGCCCGGGTATACCTTTAGTAGGAACTTAAACGGGATCCCGATAAGGCCTCTTACCTAGTATTAAATTATCGTAAGGGCAAGATATCCGTATTCTTAACCGAGTTTTTGCTCTATCGTCGGGATGCTAGTAAAGGCGAATAAATACAGGTATCCCGTCCTATATAGCAGCTGCCGCTATACTCGTAAGAACCTATATAATCGAGGTCGTCGTCTACTTCGCAAGGCGTTAAAGATAATAAGTTAGCTCTCTCGCCTATCCTATAAAAACCCGATCTAATGTATAATATCGTGGCCTTCGGCGTTAGTAAAGCATACTATGCCGACGATATAACGTCTTTTAAATACAATGTTCGTAGTATTAAAGGATGGCTAGCTAAATATTAGCATTTCCTCTCCTTCGTAAAGTCTATAGTAAAGGCCTAGGTTGTAGTCTAGCGCGGCCTTTCTTAGGACCTAGTTCTCGTCTATATAGATTGTTATAGGTTGGTCTATTATAGCTACCGTACCTTCTACCCCTTTAGTAATAACTCGTAGCATCGTAGTTAAACTACCGTCTTCGGCCTATTCTTTTCGGCTTGCTCGTACGAGGAAATTGTGTACTTTATTCGTATGTCGATACTAACGGCTTTTGCTCCTATAAAACCTATTTATCGGGGATATAAACTAATAGGTCTTCTCTACTTCCTTTTAGGTTATTTCGTAGTCGCTCCTAGTTTGCCGTAGTCGTGCCGGCTAATTTTGTCTGTATAGGAACTATATTAGTTAGCTCCTGTTATAGGCTTTAACTCTTGTTTAGTCGACTGTTATTTCTTCGTCGGGCCTATAATGCTTCCCTACGCCTCCCTTAATATAGACTTTCCCGTAGACGCCCTTAAGAGGCATTCCGATGTCTCCGGTTGGCCTTCTATAGAAGGTAGTCGCTATATTCGAAAGCTTATTAGCTTTACTAAGTGCTACTACGTGCTAGTCTATCGCTATTCGTTAATTAAATAGTCTATATTGCAAAAGGAAGAAAGCGGGTGTGCGTAGGCAGAATAGAGTTTTTCTCGTAAGGAGTGCCTTCTAAGGCGCGCGTTGTCTTCTAAGGTGTTAGGCTAAAGGCTTTACTACGTAGGCTTAGTGGCTAATCGTTCTATCGTCTATAATCCTTTAAATCCCTTTCTTTTCCCTAGTTTATCCGCAATTAGTCTTTATCCGATCTTTATTTTCCCTACCCTTTAGGCTTATCCGATCGCAATTTTTCCCTCTTTTATTTCTTCTTCTTTCCTTTATTAAAGCATCCTTATTTTCGCGACTATGCCTATCGACGTATCTTCTTTAAAGGCCGATAGCCTTCTAGATATCTTTAAGCTTTCCCTTACCTCTCTTAAACCCGAAGATTTCTTAATAAGCGTTCTTTTATCGTAGAACTATCGTATAATAATCTTTCCGCGACGCCTTAAGTATTTTATAGTAACGAACTATTTAATCCTTTAAGTCTTAGTCGTCTGCTAATTCGTAGTTGCAATAGATTTATAGTTGCCTAAGAACGTTTGTCCGCGGCGGTTATAACCTCGGACACTAGGGCTTCCCGATCTATATCGAGGTCGTTATTCGCCTTAAGATCCTAAGTCGAGCGCCGGACTTCGTTAAATCGGATGCGAAGGGTAGGAAGCCTTTAGAGTACCTCCTTAACACCTTCCTTAGACCTTAGGACCGGGCCTTATATAAGAATCTTATTAAGCGTCGTCGTATCGTCTATATTCCGGCCGAGGTAGCCTATCCACGCGGATTTTTCTTTTCCTAGCTTTTAGGAAAGAGGCCCGAGTATATATAGGCTTTCCTTATATTGTTATTTAGGACTAAGAACCCTCGTATATATAATAGGTGTCTATTAACGTATCGATCGACGATTACCTTTACGAACGAATACGTAATGTTTCCCTTTTACGAATATATCTCTTTAGAGGGCGTATTAAGTAGTTCTTACTTAAACTATATATAGAGTGCGTCGAAGGCTCTTACTTACAGCTAGCGGCTTTTGCCTAGATACCGGGGTAGAAACGGGGATAGTAACTCTTCCCGTCTTACGGGAAGAGAAGAGTGCAACCTTCCTAAAGGCAGCGGGCTAATATACTACCCGGAGTACCTAAGCGACTAGAACGCTCCTCGTCTTCTATTTAACGATCTAGACCTATTCGGGCCGGCTATAAACTTAGAGGAGGCTAACGGTTAGGGTAAAGGGACGCCCGCGACTCCCTCTAAACGTCTAAGGGGAATAGGCTCCTTAAACCTTAGCTAAGGTCTCGTCGATGCTCCCTATTAGTTCGTTGTTTTTCGTTTTTCGGGTTTTTCGCCTTCTATATTGCTTCCGCGGGAACCTCCTCTATAACTAAGAAAGGACGTCCTCGTCCGATCTTAGTTGCTATAGTCTCTTTGCTCCTTTATAATTAAATGCTTTAGAGCTCCTACGTATAGATCCCTTTTGTCTTTCGTAAGCTAGGGAAGTCGTACTTTAATCCTTTAGTCGGGTCCCTTTTTCCACGTTCTTATATAATTATCTTCGTGTCCTTAGTCCTAATCTTATGTTTCTTTATTTCGGGGTCTTAATATTATTTAATCTAATGCTTCTCTACTAGGTAAAAGAAGCAGGTCGTCTATATCGTCTATCTATTCGTCTTGTCTTTTCCTCCCTAAGTCTAATTTATCCTATAGCAACTATCCGTCCGTAGACGAAGACTACTATCCTATTTCGTCCTTTACGAATTTCTTTAAGTGCTCGCTAGGTATCGTCTTATTAAGTATTATACCGTGGAGCGTTTTAATCCTATAGCTCCCGGCTACCTTCGTACGGGAGACTAGTCGGAATAGGCCTAACTACCTTATCTAGTGTTTAGCTTGCCTCCCTAAGTTATTTAATCTTCTAACATCGAATAAGAGGACTAAGTCGCTAGGTCGTAATTCGTCCTTACGCATTATATGTTTATTCGCCTCGTTAGTCCGGATAGTAAGTCGTTTCCTATATTTTTCGACTCTTTCTTATGCTTTAGCTACGTCTTTCCCCTTTCTTTTAAGCACTCGCAAGCGTGCTTTAAATAAGGACTCCTCCGTAGTAATCTTATCCTAGTCGATAAGTCGCTAAGTTAGGTGCTTTACTTTAAGAGGTAAAATAGGATCCTAACCGTAGATTAAATAGAAAGCCGATATACTATATGAATTTCGGATAGCGGTGCGGTCTATAAGAACAGCTTAGTTTAGGTATTTCAGCTATTTTCCTCTTTCGTTAGCTATCTTCGCAAGGGCTAATGTTAACCTCTAGTAGCTGTGTTCGACGACTGCGTTAGCTTTCGGGTTATAGGTAGAGGTCTATATAACTTTTAAGCTAAGGTCTTCGAGAATAAACTTAAAACCCTTTTTTATCTCCGGTCCTCTATTAATTATAGCGTAGAGCATTACGCTATACCTATAAATTAAGGATAGAGCAAACTTCGTTATAGCTCTAGCCGTAATTTCCTTAACTAGCATTACTTCGACCTATTTAGTAAAGTTATCTTAGGCTTTTATTAAATAAGCGTATCTATAGTCTAAGGGCATATACTAGCTGTTAAAGTAAATCTTGCTTATTAGGTGGCTAGGAGCTATAGGTATAGACAATTCCCTTAGTCTCGTAGGTATAAAGCTCTAGCAATCCTTGTATATCGATATAGCCGTATAAACGTCGTTTTAGAGAGAAGTCTACTAATATCTACTGCGAATATAGTCGTAGGTGACTTACCGTCCTTTATAACCTATCTATACGTAATATTTCGTTATAATTC
Organism: Ophiocordyceps sinensis; assembly: GCA_012934285.1. Lineage (NCBI taxonomy): Eukaryota > Fungi > Ascomycota > Sordariomycetes > Hypocreales > Ophiocordycipitaceae > Ophiocordyceps > Ophiocordyceps sinensis. The sequence goes on along the minus strand of JAAVMX010000002.1, from coordinate 6,914,848 downwards.
GTCGTTGCTTAGCTTAGTCGGAGACTACTAATATAGGTCCTCGGTCTATCCGTCTTAGTAGTCGCTAGAGTCTTCCGTCTTCGATATAGTAGTTTAGGCTTCTTATACGTAGTCTCCTATAAGCTTATTTATTATAATCAATTAGTCTCTTTATTGTTTAAAGGAACTCTATAACTGTTTATAGTTTAAGGGGATATCGAGGTCCTTTTAGATAAACTATATTAAGATATAGATCGATAAAGTCTTTAACGTCGCCTTTAAATATTTTGTCAACGATATTAGAGGGTCCTTCTGGCTTTCGTAAGAGCCTACTAGCAACGCTATTCTTTTTCCCGACTATATGTCGGACCGTAAAGTCGAAGAGGAAAATGTAACTAATCTAGCGGGTAACTAACGCTCCGGGCATATCTTTAATAGCGCCTTTTAATTAATTAACTAAGACCTTTACATTAGTCTTAAGGATAAAATGCACGCCGTAAATATACATTCTAAGCCGTCGTAGAGCGCAAAGAATAGCTCTATACTCTCTTTTCGTAGCATCGTATTTTGCTTCGGCGTTATTCTATATGCCGCTCTCGTACTAGACTAGTCTTCGTTTTCTATCGACAATTTGCATTAAAACAGCTCCCTAACCAATAAGGCTAGCGTCGTATATAAGGATAATTTCTCCTCTATCCGGTCCGATGTCTAAGGACACTAAGAACATAGGGTCTATAATAGCATCCTTTAGCGCCTCTATCGCCTAGTTCTATAGTTTGCCCTAATCTTATAGTGCTTTTTTTCTTAAGAGGTCGGTTAAGGGCTTTACTATAATAGCGAACTATTTAATCTATATTCGGTAGTATCCTACGATACTAAGGAAGGCTCGTATATACGTTATATTATAGCATTTAGTCTATTCTTTCATCTTAATAACCTTTGCCTCCTTAGGACTTCTTCTATTCGTCCTATAGATATAACCTACGATCTTAGTCGCTTTTTAATAGTCCTTAGATTTTCCTCCTGCTATTATATAGCCTAATAGTTCGATATTAACGAAGACTCGGTCTAGGTTAATAAAGTGCTTAAAAACATACCTCCTAACTCTAGGGGCAACTTCCTCGTCGTTATAGGTAGTCTCTAGTCCCTTAACCCCTATATCGTCTACGAAGTTCTTACTAATATTAGGGAATAAGTCTCTAAGGATTCTCTACATAATTCGGGTAAATTATCCTACTAAATTAGTAGCTCCTTATAGCAACGTATATATGCGTAGAGTGCCTAAAGGGGTAGCAAAGGTAGTTATATCTCGGCTTCTAATATTAAGGGGCACTTAATCATAACTAGAGAATAGGTCTAGCAGCGATAGGATCTTACAAATCGAGAAGTAGTCGCTAAATTCATCCGTACTTAGAGGAGGATTAGCGTCCTTAATTATGACTGTATTTACTCGGGTGATCGAATTAATTAGTCGTAGGCCTCCGTCTTTCTTTGCAATAAGGAAGAAGGGGTTCCTATATGCTCTATAGCTCTCTTTAAGGACACCGCTTTCTAGTCTAACCCGTAGGATATCGATAACCTTCTTTTCTATTGCCCTTAGGATCGGGATTATCGATGCTTGCTATGCGTTATGTTCTATTGTCTTAATAATCTAAGGAGGAGCGACTAGCGGGTCTATCTTGCCTCTTTCCGTAAAGTTCTATAATAGTGCGGCTTCCCTATTGAATATAATTTAATCGAAGATAGCAATCTCTTGTTTCGTTAGGAGGTTGTTAAATTGCTTATAGATGTCTTTAAGTCGTTCTAGCGTAAGCCTCGTCCCTTATTCTATATTAGAAAACTTTCCCGTTATTTAATCACAGTATCTAGCGTCCTTAATTTTGTTTTTGGCTTTTTCCTACTTAATTTTTCTCTAATTAGTATCACCCGTCGGAACTATCCCGTTAGACGGAATGTTGTCTAAAGGGTTAATTTTATCGCTTTTTCTTTTAAATATCGTATTAACCCGTATATCGTATATCTTTATAGGCTTCTTTCTTCTAGTCTATACCTAAATCTTCTGCATTTTCCGGAATTTTCTTTATGTTTTTCTTATAGTCTTTCTTAGCTCTATAGTCGTCTCGTTTATTATTACTTTTAGGATTTCCTTAGCGGTTTCCGATCTAATCGAGAGAATAGCTTAATCTTCCTTATTAGTGATAAGTTGCTGCCTAATTAGAGCTTGTGACGTAGGTATAGGTGTCTATCGCTATATCCCTCCTCTATAACTAAGAATCTCGCCTCCTAGCGAGGTAAGGATAGTCGGCGAAGATTGAATTAGATAGGAAACCGTTGACCGTCAATAGGTCTATATAGATATATATTTCGAAGCATAAGAAATAGGAGAAATAATTTCGCATCCTTATGTTCGGGAATACCTTCTGCGTTAGAATCCTTATCGTTATTAATATCTTTATCTTCGGGAGCACCTTCTACGTCGGAATCCTTATCGTTATTAGTAAAAGCGGCCGGTCGGAACTTATTATATCGTCCGTTGGTTATAATAACATTTGTCCGGATAACCTTCTTATTAGCTGCGGAAGAAACCTCCTATCTAATAGCGCCGGCCGTAGGAGCGATAATTCTAACTATTCCTATCTAATACTTAATATATATATCTCCGTTCTTTAGAGTATAATTAAATATCGCCCGGGCCGTCCGGATAAACGGCATACTTAGAATAAAAGGAATAAGAATATAGTTTAGCGCAATAAAGAACGTGATTAGCATCTACGCTAAGCCTATATATAACTCTATCTTAACCTCCCTAACTATTTTAATAGCCGCGCTAGAGTATGACTTAGTCGTCGCCTTCGTCGTGCTGATCTTTAAGCCGTAGGATTGTGCGTAGTGCTTGCTAATAAGATTACCTTTAGACCTAGTGTCTAAAAGTGCACTAAAGGGCCTTGATTTTCTTCCTCCTAGCCTAATTTAAATATATAGTAAGTCTTATATTTACCTTAGCAGACGGTAGGGAGTTATTATACTAATCGCGTTGGTTAAGAAGGTCTACTACGCTAACGTCGTCTCGTTAGGCTCCGGCAAGTCGTCTATTAGCAAATAGACGTTATTTATTATATAGTTATCGTCGTAAGCGTAATCTAGTTTATAGTCTTCCGGGCTAAACGTCTCCTCGTAGCTAAGGAGAAGGTCTAATACGTTAGACGTCTCCGATAGTAGTGCTACTAAAGTCGCCGAGGATAGCGTAGGGAAGGAGGGCGATAAAGGCGATCGAGGATAATCCTATAAACTCGTTTTAGTCTATATCGTAAGCGCGTCTATATTACGCTAAGGGCCTGCCGTAAGCTCGAGCCTAGCCTCTTTAATAGTCTTAAAGATTAGGTCGTCTAGGTCGACGCGGTCTTATAGGCTCTAAGAGACCTAGTCTATTAAGTCGTATAAATATCTTCTCTACGCATATACTATAATTGTATTAACGGTGTCTAAAGTATGCACGCTTGCTACGTTAGACATAAGGGTAGTAGTCTCTAAATCTTCCTCTTAAACTAGAGTCGTCGTATATAGTGTCTAAAGACGTTATGCGTATTAGCTATAGAGTCGGGCGTCGTCTTACGGGGATACGTAGGCGTCGTCTTACGGGGATACGTAGGCGCTAGTCCTTTCTTCTTCTTCGTCCGTCTCTATCGTAGTTCCTATTAAGTTAAGGTTAATACTTCTATTTAGCAGGCGTAAGGCGAACAATAAGTCTATTTAATCGAGAAAAGAGGCTTTTAATGCTATAAGAGGTTCTTAGTATATAGGATCAAATAGTTACGGTTGGTAATAAGACGAAGATAGTAGTCTAAATGTAGTTATTCTATCGTAGTCGTCTCGAGGTTTAACTATAGGAATTAGGTGCGTGATAGAAGGCGTGTTTATTAATATAGTCGGGTCGATAGTCCCCGTATAGAAACACGTAAGCCGACTGTTAAACTCGTCTATTATAGCTTTCTGCCGCGTTATATGCTCTTCCTATCTGCTTCGAGGTAGTTCCTTCCCTTTTCCTTTAGTCTTAGAGTCGTCTTCGATAGGGAATTTACCGATAAGTCTCCGCTATAGCTAGCTATCGCCTTAGTCGACTATACGTACGTTGACTTTTATCGACCCCTCGTAGTTAGCACACTAATATGTCTTCTAGTCCGGCATCTCTTTATCGTAGAGTAGGCATATAATAGCTTCGGGCTCGATCTAGTATTCTCCGATAGGCTCTTTAAGATATACTGCTGTTATAGATAGATTTTCTTATAGGTAACTTAGAAGGTCTAATCCTTCCTCCTCCTCGTCGTCGGTTAGGATTTTAACGGCGACTGCCCTTAAAATAGGGGGAGAAGTAGCTAGCTCTTTAGGGTGTTAGAATTGCGTAGTCTGAATGCCTTAGGCTTTATCGATGCATTTTGCGCTTAATTTAGAACTAACTAGGGGCAGAAACTTAACTAAGGTCTATAGGGAGATTAGTATCTTCTTTAATATAATATTGTAGACGATCTCGTCTGTTATAATATCGAACTTCTTTTTAGGTTCCGTTCTATATCTATAATAGACTAGAGTCTTAACGGGAATAGTCTTTATAGTCGTATCCTCCTAAGAGTCTATATTATCTCTATCGACTCGTCGTCTTTTTGCCTCTTAGGCATTAACTTATATAGCCGAATATAGCATTTAATCATCTATTCCTCCTTCCTTCTAAGGCATTTAGAATCGAATTATAGAGGTCTTAGTCGCGACGTCGGTCCCGATAAGGTTGCGAGGTTTCTACTCCTAAGGATAAGAGTATTTCTAAAAGGCATCTATCGCAGCGATTTCTTTCTTATTTACTATCTAATCTTAGTAAGAAGGCGTAGATAATGCTTTAACTTAGGCAATTAGCGGAGTTATAAAGCATTTAGGCTATACGTTAGCCTAATAAACGATAAGCCTCCGAATGTAAGATCTAGGCCTCGTATACTTACTAGCTAACATAGGAGGAATCGGGCTTATGTCTTTCGGTCTTCTAAAGGCGAGGACTCCTAAGGAAGAATTATAGGTAATAACGCCGGCTATATAATTAGCTTAGAGCGTAGGATATTAGTCCGGGTAGTGTCTAGGTTCTCCGTAGTAGAAGTACCTCTAGGTCTTAACGAAGTTTACGTAGAACTTATCGTTCGTCGGCTAGTGCAATCTAAGGGTATTTATCGTGCTAGAGTAGTAACTACCTCTTCCTAGACTACTAGAACCGACGCGGCGTAACTCCCTCTCTATAGGGTTTATAAGAGCTTTATTCTAGCGGTTTAAGTTAATAGTTATATCCTAAAAGGCCTTAGTTAAGTCTTATATCGGCTAGTAAATGTCTTCCTTCTTAGTGATATCTTCCGTAGAGGTAGTAGCTTTTTCCTTAAGCGGTTTAGCATTAGGCTTATCGGTAGGAAGCTTTATTATGCCTACCTCCTTATCCTTAAGGGAAGTCGCCTACTCTTCCTCGGTCTGCCTAAGCTTTTAATTATATACCTTTAAAGCTATATCCCGTCTTTTAACGTCCTATCGTAAGGCTAAGTAGCTATTAATTAGGTTAATAATATCTTCGTAGGGCAACCTTAAGAGAGCATCTAAAGTTATCTTATTACGTTCGAGGATGCTAATAATTAAATCCCTAGGCATAGCGCGGTAGATAAAATGCGATTGCGTAGTAGCCTAGGTCTATCTATTAGGTTAGGCCTTACGCTAAAGGTACGAGTAGAGGCTAAGCTATTCCGTAACCTTAGAGACGGACGAAGGTCTCTTCGTGTTATAATAGTTAAGTCGATCGTTAGCGGTCTTAAGTTGCTTAATATCGTATGCGTAGTAGTGTTTAAGAAGTCGTTTCTTTGCCTCGTCCTATAAAAGACCGTCGGTAAGGATCTTTACGGTCGGAGCTTATTTAGTAGAGACGTAGCCCTTAAGCCAATCGATCTTCTCGTCCTTATAAACCCTATTAAAACGCATCTCCCTCTTAAATTTCTTAATAAATTTTATTACGTTCTTACCGTTAAACTTACTAATAGGGGGAAGCTTCCCCTACCGTAACATTCTAAGGAGACCGTTATTCTACTAGGCAATTGTCTTACCTATAACTATAGATAGCTCGTTAATCCCGAGCATAGGCTACTATACAATAGCCTTACCCCTTAAGGCAGGGTGGTCTCTAAAGGTCGACGATGTCTCTCCTATAGCGGGAAGCCCCTACTAGGCAGAAGTCGTGTTAGATATCTCGGATATATTAATGTTATTATTGTTTTTGTCGTTTATCGTATCTTATATATATTTTTCTAATTTTTCTTATAAAGTAATGCTTTTTAAATCCGATCGTCGTTTTCTTTCTTCTTTCTTATTCGTGTGTGTATATACGTATGTGTGTGTATTCTTCTTTATTTAATCTAGGCATTTTAGTCTTCTTATAATAGTTAGAAGCTCTCCTTTGCATAGTATAATCGTGTGAAGTATAGCTATCGAAAGAGTTATAGTAGAGTCTTCGGTTATCTTCTAGGTTGCTATTGCTAATACATAAAGAATTAGAAAGTTATAGTAAGGTATAAGGTTTCTATTTATACGTAGGGCAATTCTAATAGGGCGAATCTAGGAGGATTAAGTAGAGTTCTTACTTTCTATCGGTATAATCTATCGAGATAACGACCGAGCCCTTCGATACGATTTTTAGGACTTTATTAACTAATAGGGCATTTATAATAAGCCTACTGCTCCCTATACACCCGCTTAAAACGGCGCTGCCGAACGGGCTAAGGGGGTAGTATCTACGAAAGCTCGATCTATAAGGATTAGAGCCAATTTGCCCGAGCATTTATAAATATAAACGTAGAAAACTATAGTATATTTATACAATCGGATTTTAGCCCGATAGGCAGCTTCCTCTATGTTATTTCTATCGAAGTAGATTTCCCCGATAGAGATCCTTTACGACTAATTAAGGGATTACGACCGGAATATACCGGCTTTTCTTCTTCCTTAACTATTACGATTCGATTATCTTTAAGCTTTTAGCTATAAAGCCTACCTACTAACCACTAAGGCCTTAACTAACACGCAAAAACGTAATCTTAAGCAAGAACCTTATGCGGAGGTTAATTACTTAGTTAGGTATAATTCTACTAATATTTTTCGTATATAGATCCTATAGAGATAGGAGGTTTACTAAGTTTATAATATAACGTGTAATAAGACTTAGTTTTTCACCGCGTCTAATGCATCCGAACCGCTAATATAGGTGTTATTACTAGCATTTCTACTATATATTATATAAGAAGAAGAGTAGGATAAGGCAGAATTCTAGTTAACGCTAATAGTGCTTCTTAATAAGTATTTTACTCTATTAAACGTTTTAGGTAATCGCAATCCTTAACTCCCGACTCTTAACTAAACCCCGGAACCGCCGGAGGACATTTTTAAGAATGCATAGGATTTCTAACCCGATATTTCGACTCTCTTACTAACTATAACCGTAGAACTAGTAGACCGACTAAAGGTATAGTTGCCTTAAGCTACTTCTCGGTCTATAGATTACGATAACACTATTCCTATAGATAGTCTACGGACAACGAGATTTATAGGGGATTTACGCCTTACTTACTTAAACCGTTTTTCGGGTCGATATCCCGCTTTCGCTTATATTAGGCATTCACCGGCTAATAGCAGCGCTTTTACGGCTATATTCGCTACTTCTCTTAAACCTAGGAAGATATATAAACGGGATTTACCCGCGCTTCTAAGGTTTTAGTCTAATCTCGAGACGTATCTATATAGACCCGAGTTTAAAGCCGCTAGAAAGGTTAAATAGGACTCCTTAAAACAGCGGAAGACCTTCTTTTCTTCGCCTACCCTAAGAGCGAACGCGCTAGTGCGTCCTCTTCTATTAATATAGGCATTCGATTATAAATTCAATAAGCACGGCTACCTTAGGAAGTTTAAGTCTCGCCTTTATACGCGAGGAGATCCTTAGCCGTTTAGCGGAAAGGAAACTTATGCCGCAACGCTTATAGCGTAAAATTTTCGCATTATAATTACTATTACCGCTAAATTTAGCATAGAAACCCGCTTACTTAACGCGGTTAACGCCTTTACGAATGCCGATCTAGATAGAGAAGTATATATCTACTTCCCGGACGGATTTAAGGTGTTTAGTTTTATAATTCGGTTAATAAAGGCTTTATATAGGCTTCGCCGTTCGCCGCTTCTTTAGCAATAGGAACTATCTAAGTCTCTTACCGAACTTACCCTTTAGCAAAGTGCGGAAGATCCTTACATTTTTATATCTACTATAAGTAGTATTATTACTTTCTTTTTTATAGATAATATTATTATCCTTTTCCGTAGGGAGTACCGTAGGGCTACTAACGATTTTATCTATCGCTTTAAGCAGAAATATATAGTCACTAACTATAGAGAGCTTACCTATTTCCTTAGGATAAGGATTATCCGGGACCGTAAGCAGCGAAAGCTATAGTTATGCTAAGACGTTTACCTAGATAAGATTGCTTTTAAGTTTAGTTTAATCTCTACTTCTACGGTTCTACGGCCTATTTCGACCTTTTGTCCGTTCCTACTTCCCGAGAAGCTAGAGAAACACTAAGGATAAGCCACGGATGACTAAATCTACTACTTTTAGTCTTTAGTCGGTTCCTATAATTACGCGACTATTTCTACCTATCTTAACGCCGCAAAATCGTCGAATCCTTTAGCGGAGTATATATAGAACCCGTCTACGCTTTACATTAAGCTTGCTAAAAGCTTAGTGACTTACTTATATAAATCGCGTTTCCTTACGATTAAGTTTTTAGATACGGACGAGTAAGAACTCGTTATAGCTTCCGATACCGCTTACGCTAACGACCTAGACACTCGTTATTCTTCTAAGGGCTATTTTATTAGCCTCTTTAACGGTCTAATCGCATAGAGTGCCCGGAAATAATCTACGATTACTACTTCTTCTACTAAAGCCGAACTTCTTATAGTCTCTTCTACCGCAAAAGAGCTAATTTCTATTCTTCGTTTATTTAACGATATTTCCCTATAGCTAGATATTCCTATTCCTACTATTTAGTGTGATAATACTTAGACAATCCGCTTAGTTTCCGCCGAGATTCTAAAGATTTAGACCGCTTTAAAGCACGTTGAAATTTACAACTACTAGGCCCGTTAGGAATTCTTACGCAATACTTTTAATATTAAATATATCCCTTCTAACTAGATAGTTGCGGATAGATTAACTAAGTTACTTCTACGATAGCGTTTCTAAACGTTCCTTCGCTAGCTTCGACTTACGGATATTTCTTCTAGGATTTAAGAAGAAGTCGATAATAATTCTAACTAGCCGGAAGTTATTCCCTTCTAGCTATGGGGGTATATTAATATTACCGTCTTCCCTATTTACGTTCTACCGGGAAATCCCCGGTTCTTCCCTAAATTCTACTATAGAATTCTACGGGCTTCTACAGGCATTACCCCGCACTTCTATAGGCGTATTTACCTACCTTTCTTCGGTTATATTTTACCGTGATTTTACAGTGATTTTACGGTTATTTATACGGTCTTTTCCTATAAAATCTCTTCCCTTCTATAGTCTTCTACTATAGAATTCTAATTCCCTTCTACGGTCTTCTACCGTAGAATTCTAATTCTCTTCTACGGCTTCTACCGTAGAATTCACTATAGAATTTACTAGTCTTCTACTAGGCTACTTATTTATTTACTAACTATATAACTTATTTATCGTACGGCACGATCTATTGCTTTTCTTACCGATCCTTCCGTCCGATCATTTACGTCACCTATTTTTCCTTAGGTCTACGCGGCTGATTTCGTCTAAGGATTTTTCCTATATATAGAGACTAGTTAGCCTTCCTACTAGATAAGACAAGAGCTATTATCCTTAGTGATCTACACCTTGCAGCTTCTAATCCTTCCTTGTAGGCTGTTTTTAGCCTTAGAACCTCTCTTCCACTTAATTGCTATCACACTGATGTCGAGGACCCGACTGCCTAGCGTTCGATAGTATTTAATCTCCCTATCGTATACGCCGGCGGGGGCGTCTCGTCCGGCCCTATTAGGCGGGAATATAGCGGCGGCCGGCGGTAAGACGAATAAAGAGTAGGCGAGCTATTAAAGTAGTCTACGGCGGAGTAGTCTTAAAGGCTTAGATTTATTAGAGTTTAGAGAGCTAATTAAGGATATTAAGCGGGCGGTGTCTTAAGCGAATAGCAATATTCTATATAAAGGATATCGAATCGGCCAGCCGGGTTTTAAAGGGTATAGTGCCGGCTTAAGTAGATATTCTTTAGTAGATAAGTCTATAGGTATATAATATCCCGGTAGGATAATCTAATCCTTTAGGATATCGATCTCTTCCTACTAAAAAGGGGTTTCCGGCATATCCTCTACCGTTATAAAGACCCTTTATTTTAGGGTAATTGTTAGGGTAGTCTAGATCTCTATAACGTTAGAAAAATACAACTTTCGACGTAACTAATGCCTTTTAAACGCGGAAGTAATAAGAGTCTTAAGGGCTATCCTATCCTTAACTATTATACTTAAAGGCAGGCAGTATTTAATATAGTAATAGGAGTTAAAGCGGACTTAAAGAGATTTCTAAAGTATAGTTAGTTCGTATTCCTAAAGGTAAAGGATGCCTACAATAATTAGGGTAAAGGGAGATAGGTTTATGATAAAGAAGAGCATAAGATCTGTATATTTGCTAATAGTTATTTAGGCTATAAAATAGTCCGTTATCTATATAAAAGGCACGCCGTCGGCTAGTCGGAGCGGTTAAGGTTTAAGGGTCTTTTTTATAGTAACGTTATATTTCCGTATAATAGCGTAAAGGTCGGCAAACGCCGCGGTAGTATAGCTAGAATCTATAAATAATAACGTATTAATATAGTAAAGGGACTAAAGGTTGCGCGGAGAGACGAGTATAGAGAAGGATTAACGTTTTATTACTATTCGATATATTAATCTAAAGATCTATTCTATCTAAAAGCAACGACTTAATCCTCTTATCCTCCCCTATATATAACCCCTAAGAGCGACTTACTCTAAATGTATATCTTTTGGCAGTAGCCTTAGCGCCGGCTGCTCGCCTTATAAATCCGTAACCTCTTCCCTAAGGATACGGCCTTATTTATAGTCGGCCGCACGAACGAACTAGCCCCGGCTATACCTACCGCCGCGGGCGCCTTAAGATCCTCGGCCGAAGCCGGGGGATAGGCCTCGGCCCTTAAACTAAGGACTACCGCGGCGGGGAGGTATTAAAAGCGGATTAGCCGTCTTAGCCGGGTCGTAAGCCTCCATCTAGTATCTAAGCTCTCCGTAAGCTATATAGAGTATATTATCGATCCTAAATTATCGTTTAGTATCGGAAAATCGGTCGAGGTCTATAGGGTTATCGTATAGGAGTTAGGTAAGGGCGGTCGAGGTAAGGGCAGGTATAGGCGTCGGCGGGAACTATAAACGGGGGGCGGCCTTCTCCTCGAGCTTTTAACAATAAGCGTAGTTAGCTAGATTCTTTATAAAGATATCTATTTACGCCGACTACTTCTCGTAGTCGGTATCGGGGATCTTAGTCTATATACTCTTACTAAAGCGCGCTTAAGGGCGGGGGAAATTCCTCGGATTAAGCCGGACGCGAGTGCGCGACCGTATTATAGTCTGTAGTACTATAACAGGGTTGTTCTAAGTAGGCATAAAGGAGGTCCTTAAAAGAGGTAGAATAACACTATAGAGGGGGAAAGGGAAGAGGTATAGGCGTAGCCCTCGCTAGCGCGGACTACCTAAATACACGTAATCTAGTTACATATACTAGATAATAACACTAGGGTCTAGACCCTTATATTAGCCCCCCGCCCCGGCTCCTTTAGAGCTACCTTCTAAGACACCCGAAGCCGTACCCTAACGCTCCGCAACGTTATATATAGACTTCATAGCTAAGGCGAAACCTATACCGAAAACGAATAGCTAAAAACACACATACGAATTGCACCGAAAATCCCCTCTAAAGCGGCACGTAGTTCCTATAAATACGGATATAACCTTCCCGACTCCTTTATCGTAATAAACACTAGCGGAACCGTATTTTTAGCTTCTTAAAACGTAGGGAAGCTCCTTTTCCTTATAAGCAGAAAGACTACTTTAAGTAAGGCCGGTTTTTCCTCTCTAGCTTATGCGCTTCGCACGCCTAAGTGCTTTTAGGGGCTCGCCTTATAGCGACTAGCTCTTTATCTCTAAGCGCGTCGCTATTACTATCTGCTCTTCCCGCATAAGGCTATACAAGCGCCGTTCTTTTCGCTACGGTCTCCTAGGCGTAGGCAATATCCCCTTTCTTATCGCCCGCCTTCGCCGTGCCGAGCACGGTAGTATTCCTAATGTTTATTACTTAAATCGTCCGGTCGTATCCCGCTTATAGTCGTACTACCGTTCCTTCGGTTAATCTAGAGCTCGTTCGTATACGTATCTCCGTATGCGCGTGATATATATATTCCGCAGTTATAACTACGCCCTACCACCGTCTCGAAGGTTGTGCTTAATTTCGTAGGCATTACCTATATTAAAGCCGAAACGGGAGCTATTAGCGTTTAACGTATATCGTTAGCTCGGGGCACCCGAGGCTTCTATATATAGGCTCCTCCCGCAGCACTTAAAGCGGAGACGGTAAAGTCCTCCCTCCCGAGGGGGAAGTTAATAAAAGAAAAGAAAGGCAGAAAGGTCTCGCTATAGGCAGGTAATTAACGGCTGTAAGTAGGGTAGGAAAAGCCGATTAATAGCGCATTCGTAGGTTAAGAAAGTAAAAAATTCGCATAAGCTAACATAAGCGCGTTAGCGCGTTCTTATTAGTGCGGGGTCGAAAAATCGCACTAGCGATTAAGGCAATAGCTAAAGGGCAGCTTAATTTATTCTCGTATTTAGCATTATAGAGAAGACTCTAGGCGGCGCGTTCCGACGGTATAGAGGCGGCGTATAGCAGGCGTGGCTGCGGATTAATAAAGTAATAGTGTTATTATATAACGGGGTTATTCCGAGTAGGCATAGAGGAGGTCCCTAAAAGAGGTAGAATAACACTATAGAGGGGGAAAGGGAAGAGGTACGGGCGTAGCCCTCGCCGGCGCGGACTACCTAAATACACGTAATCTAGTCACGTGCACTAGATAACAACACTAGAGTCTAGACCCTTATAGGTACTATATAGAGGTAGTCTCGCTACTCTCTATATAACGGCATATCTACGCGGCGGCGGCGCTAAGTGCGACCGCCTACCCTAGACTACGCCTTTAAGTGGTAAGTCGATCTTTTTGATAAACTATACTAGGGCGCGCTCGAGGGCGGGGGAAATTCTTAGGATTAGGCCGGACGCGAGCGCGCGACCGGATTATAGTCCGTAGTACTATGTAGAGGTAGTCTCGCTACTCTTTACACAACGACCTATCTACGCGGCGGCGGCTTAATAAGATCGCTTATATCCTTCGAGATAAATTTCCGGAGGAGGTCGACCTACTATTCCTTTATCTTCCTCGCCTAACGTATATAGGCGTTAAGGTCTGCCTTTTAGATCTAATAGTTCTTATCGCCTTAAGGGAAATTATCGAGGATATTCTTAGCGGCTAACGTTAAATCTAAAACCTTATACTGCCTGCCTAAAGCTATAAGGAGCGTCGTTATAGTAGGCTATTCCTACTTTTCCCTTTCGGATAAGTTAGCTATAATAATAGCTATTCTATCTTTAATAAAGACGTAGGCTCGTTTACTAAGCCTATCGCTAATATAAAGGAGGCAAGGGCCGTTTAAGTCGAACTATATACTATCGTAGAAGAAGATACTATATATCTTAAGTTCTTAGGCTTTATACTTACGTTAACGGTCGGAGGTAGACCTTTTTTTAATAAAGATCGGAGGGTCTACCGTCTTTCGTTTCCCTAACGACTATATTAAAGCTATCGTCTAAGACTATAATATCTTTATATTTAAAATCGTTAGATCCTTAGCCTTAAGAAGTTACTCCCCTATAGCTAAGAGCTAATCCTTCGTAGCTAAGAGCTAATCTCGTATAGTTAGACGTTCCTTTAACCTAGTATTTCGGTTAACCTAAGAGGCCTCCGCTATATAAAATAATCGAAGACTCTCCTCGATATCTTAGGATATATCGGGTATTTAAGCTCTAAAGGTTTTCCTAGGTCTCTTATGCGTTAGCGACCGGGACTACGTTATCGAACCTCTTAATCGCTTAAGCGATCTAAGGGAATTTACTAATAAACTCCTTAGTAAAGGCCTTTAGACTATCGCCCGTAGCGTTTAAGGCTATAAGTATATCCGCTATAAGGAAGGAGGAAGGTCTAGTCTAAAGTGTCATTAAGAACTATAAAAAATTTCTATAGGCTATAAAAGTTTCTATAGGCTAAGGAAAAGTTTTTAAGGGCTTAAGGGCTTAAGGGCTTAAGGGAATGATTTCTTAAGGGTTACTCTCGGGTCGCGACGACTAAGGGGACGAGGTAATAGAGCTACTAGGACTATATTTATAAAGCTAGGGATCGCGACGGGGCGCAATAGGAGATAGAATAAACTATTACGGCACTAGGTAATAGCTAGATAACCTTATAATTCCATAAAGAGGAGAAGAACTATAGAGGCTAAGGGCTCGTTTATATATAGGACTATATGTCACGTAGCATATTACTATATACTATGTTATGTAATATAGTACTATAATAGAGATTATGCTAGTCTACGGGTTCTATAAAAGGTTCGCCTTATGCAGAAGACGAAGGGAATAAAGGGACGTATAAAAGGACGGGATACATACTACCTAACTAAGCTAAAAAGTGCCCGTCGAAATACGTATAAACACCGTGCCCGTCCTAAGAATTAGAGTGCTTCTACTGCCTGCGAGTATATACTTAGAAGAAGGCTAGAAGTTATAAAAACGCTCCCTATTATTGCAAATATGCCTATCTAACCCTAAATCTATAATAAAGAAATCCTTTAACAGGTATTCTATCGTAGTTTATTAAGTAATAGGCGGTAAAAAGGTCGTAATAACGTTGATAGTAGCTATAGCTTAAACCGTCTTAGTCTTACTTTTATTATTCTTCTTCTATTGCTCGGCTTTAAGCAATACAGCGTCGACTTTAGCCTTATTAGCTAGAACCTTAAGGTAGTTATTTATAGTCTTTTAGATATCCTTATCGGGTTTCTATAATAGAAGTTATAAAGAAGGGTTATAGTAGTTATACTCGGCGTAGAAGTATTTCTCCTTATAACTATACTATAGTTAGAATTTCGGCTTAGTCTTAGAGTATTGCTATTTGCACGATACGAAATTGCTATTTGCACGATAAATACCTCTAAGCCCCGTTTTTTTCTGCGCGACCCCGCGCGCCTAGGTCCCGCCACTAAAATTAGGTAGAGGTATATAGCAATTAAGAGGGCCGCGCAAATCGTATATAGCCTTAATTTAGTTAGTTAATTTAATAGCTATAGCAGCGCGCGCGCCCTACTACGTGCCCTCTGCTGTGTGTGCGGCTCCTTAATGTATGCTTCGTGCCCTGCTTTATGCCCTCTACTGCGTGCCCTGCTGCGTGCCCTACTGCGTGCCTTACTGCGTGCCCTACTGCGTGCCCTCTGCTGCGTGCCCTCTACTATATGCGCGGCTCCTCGATGTATGCTTCGTGCCCTACTGCGTGCCCTACTGCGTGCCCTCTGCTATGTGTGCGGCTCCTTAATGTATGCTTCGTGCCCTGCTTCGTGCCCTCTACTGCGTGCCCTGCTGCGTGCCCTGCTACGTGCCTTGCTGCGTGCCCTACTGCGTGCCTTCTACTGCGTGCCATCTACTGTATGCGCGGCTCCTCGATGTATGCTTCGTGCCCTACTGCGTGCCCTGCTGCGTGCCCTCTGCTGTGTGTGCGGCTCCTTAATGTATGCTTCGTGCCCTGCTTCGTGCCCTCTACTGCGTGCCCTCTGCTGTATATGCGGCTCCTTAATGTATGCTTCGTGCCCTGCTTCGTGCCCTCTGCTTTGTGCCCTCTGCAGCGTGCCCTGCTGCGTGCCCTACTGCGTGCCTTGCTGCGTGCCCTACTGCGTGCCCTCTGCTGCGTGCCCTCTGCTGTATGCGCAGCTCCTCGATGTATGCTTCGTGCCCTGCTGCGTGCCCTGCTGCGTGCCCTCTACTATGTGTGCGGCTCCTTAATATATGCTTCGTGCCCTGCTTCGTGCCCTCTACTGCGTGCCCTACTGCGTGCCCTACTGCGTGCCCTCTGCTATATGTGCGGCTCCTTAATGTATGCTTCGTGCCCTACTTCGTGCCCTCTACTGCGTGCCCTACTGCGTGCCTTGCTGCGTGCCCTACTGCGTGCCCTCTACTGCGTGCCCTCTGCTGTATGCGCGGCTCCTCGATGTATGCTTCGTGCCCGGCTCCCGGCTGCGTAGCCTTCGCAGACTAGTGTTTTTCGCACGATTTGTTACGCGGCTCTCTTAATTGCTATGTACCTACACCTAATTTTGCTGGCGGGACCTAGGCGCGCGGGGTCGCGTAGAAAAAGTAGAGAAGTTGGGTATTTGTCGTGTAAATAGCAATTTCGTGTCGTGTAAATAGCAATACTCTAGTCTTATTCTTCTTAAAGGATAAAGCCGCGGAAGCCGTCGTAGATTTTGCCGTTAATTCCGTAGCTAGGTTTTAAGTTCCTTAGCCTTAGAACTTAGCGAATGCGTTAGTCTTTAGCGTATTTATCGCAGCCTTTAAGGCCTATAAGCGCTCGAAAAGTTCGGATATCTTAAATCCGTTAAGGAAAGACTTCTCCTCATCTAGTTTATTTAGTTAAGCATCGTCCTCTATCTTATTTATCTAATATTCCGTAAAGGGATTAGAAATTAGCTAAATAGCCTTAAGAAAAAGCTATATAGCCTAAAGACCTTCTAATTCCGGCAACTTAATTCGCCGTGCGTCGGTAAGGACCTTTTGCTAATTGAAAATCTATATCGTAATATCCGTCCGGTATAGTGCTTTTAGAATAGTATAGAACTACGCGAGAATAGTCTTCTATTACGTTTATAAAGTCGGCTTTATATACTACTATAATAAAGCTAATTCCGTAGAAACCTTATATTCGTCGGCAATTATTAAGTAATAGTTCCTAATATTCTAAATAGTAAACTACTAGATTAATATAAGAGATTTCTATTAGTCCTTATAGGCTTAAAGCAACGTGCGATACTAAGAAAAGAGAAACTTAAACCTCTTAAGTTCTCCTATAGATAAACTAGTAATATTAGTAACGGCTATATTAACTATTTTAAGTATTAGTTCTATAGGAAGAGGCAGTAAGGGTTTCTAAAGTTTAAACGTAATAAAAGGACCGATTTCCTCCTAAATCCCTAAGGCAAGTGCGTATTTCTAAATCGTTAAGATCTTTCGGTCTTAATCCGCTAGTCTATTTAAGACGGTCTTCGAAGTAATATCGGCTATAATAGATATAGTAATATAGGTAAAAGTATAGTAAAAGAGTATTACTATTTGCCGAAGTATAAATCTCTATTTGCCTAAGTGATATTTTTTTTATAGCCTACGTATACCCCGGAAAACGCCTAACCCTAAGGCTTTTAGTCCTCGGAATAGCTATATAGAGACCTCGTAGCTTCGCGTTGCGTGGTTGTAAGGAAGCTACGTTAAGGTTGTATTCTATATGTTAATTAATTATCTAGAGGTTATAGGCGCGTAGGGTTTTTAGGGAAAACCCTGTGCGATGCTAACTAATGCGCTTATACTAATAGGATCCTTAATATCCCCTTCCTTAAATAAGCAGTCCGCTGCTTATAAGGCAATTAATATAACCTAAATAGGAAATAACGCATTATTATAAGTAATATAAAACAAGCAATAAAAACAATAAAAACTCCTATGCCGCGCGAGCGGCATGCCTTTCTAATAAATTATCTTCCTCCTATACTCCTTCCTTAGCTACACACGGCCGGTCTACTCGCTATTACGAGATACGCGAATAGGAGCTCGAGGTTAGCCAGCCTATACATAAGGCTCGATTTGCCGGCCGCGGACTTATAAAGCCATAGCCGTTCGAAGGCGCTCGCGGTCGCGCTATAGCATTATACGGCTGCCGTACTATAAGCTGCGCATAGGGTGCCTATCACGACTATAAGCAGGGAAGAGATTCGTGCCGTTATAACGGCTAGGCAACGCGTAGCTACCTAAGGACGCTAAAGAGTAAGCGTTGCCGGGGTAGGCCGCTGTAATTGCCTATAGGCCGTTATAATATAGCTCTTACTTCTTCGTGCGCTACCGCACGCGCAATACCTAATCTCCGGGTGCGTACACGCGGATTAGCCCCTTACGCTCTTATAGGTAGGAGCGGGTGCAGGCACGAGCTGCCTTAAGGCTTACGACGTATCGTCTCGCAATAAGGGCCTTATACTACTACACGAGCTCCTATGCCTAAGCAATATCCTCCTCGACCGTAGGGTCGCGTATATAGGCGGCGTACGCAGCCTCGTAGTGTTATTTAGGTAGCTGCGTGCCGTATAGCAGGAAGAAGGGACTATACCTATAGGGACCTTCCTGCCGATTGTAGAAGTATATAGCGCGGACGAGTCGCTAGTGTAAAGACGCCTAAGGCTCGTCGAGGCGCAGTCGATAGAGGATCGCCTTAAGAGCGCCGTTAGCTTACTCTACTTTACCGTTGCCTCGCGGCCTTATAGGTGTTATAGGCCTAATCTCAGTGCCGTACTAGCGATAGTAATCTTACGCTTGCTAGCCTACGAAGGAGCTAGCGTTATCGCTAATAATCTCCTTTAGGGGGCTAAAGCGGGCGACGATAGACTATAAGAGTAAGAGTATGCCTTCGAAGTCGGTTAAGGGCGTAATAGCCGATATAAGCCAGCTAGTAGCGTATTCTATAGCGTTAAGGAGCTGCTTGCCCTTATAGCCCGTATAGTCAATCGCCTAACGCGTTAACGGGGGGACCGGCATTAATAGCATTAGGTTAGGCAGTATTAGGTTAAGCGGCTTTATTAACTAATAGGCCTAATAATAGCGTACGGCTTTATACGCCGCGAGGGGCAATTCGGGATGTTAATAACGCATAGCTAGGAATCGCATCGTATAGCCTATAGTGCTATAGCCCGAAGTCTTATATACGTTCTTAGCTACTACTATAAGGGCCTTATATTCCGGCACTATTAATAGGGCAATTGCTCCTACCCTAGTAGGCGGATCGCCGGGAGGGAGGCGCTCGTTCTGCCTAATGTAGTATAGCCTGCCCTTAAGCTTATAGAAGTGCCCGCGAGCCTAATGCGGCGTAATATTAACGGGAAGAGCTTCGCCGGCGGTTAGGAACTTAAAGACGGCTTATAGGTTAATGCGAGTTAATTAATCGGGTCGTTCTATAAGCCTAGTCTTTAGCGTCGCCGGCGCGCCGTTCGCGGCTTCGTTATCCTTAGTAGCGGCTTCTTCTTCTTCTTCTAGTGCCGTAGCGGTAGGTTTATCGCTATCGTTATTAAGCTTAACTATCCTTCCTTCGCCTATCGCGAGAGTCGTAGACTCTAGGTCGGGTAGGCGGGAAAGGTAGTCGGCTAGTATATTAGCCTTACCGCTGCGATATACTATATTAATATTATAGTATTTAATCGCATTAAGGAAGCGGACTATACGAGCAGGTTATTCTATCTTCGTACGTAAGGTGCGAAAGGACTTATGGTTAGTAATAACGGTAATGTTAGCACCTTTAACCTAATATCCCTAGTACTATATGGCTATTATAATGCCGAGGAGCTTACGCTCTTACGCGGAATAGCGCTATTATATGTCCGTAAGCTTCTTCGAGAAGTAAGCGACGGGGTAAAGGAAAGAACGCTCTTTGCCACTAGTTATAAAGTATAAGTGCGGTTATAGAAGTGCTATACTAACGCACTTACCCGAAGCATTACTCTTAATTATCGCGGGAAGCTGCTAGCTATACTTCTTTAAGACCGGCATAGTCGTAATAACCTCGCGGATCTATTTCTAAGCCGACTTTGCTTCCTTAGTTAACGTTACAGCGACGTTCTTACCGCTAAGAGAGAGTTTAATTAGCAAGGCGGAGAGGTCGGAGAAGTTAGCGATTAATATTCTTAAATAGCCTACCGCGTATACGAAAGCCTTAATCTCCGTAGTAGTTATCGGCATAAGGCGGTCGCGAATAGCGGCAACCTTTAAAGGGTCGGCATAAATACCGGCCGTAGAGACTAAGAAGCCTAAGAAGACACCTTTATCTACGAAGAGGTAAGTCTTTAAGGCGTTAATAAAGAGCCCGTATATAGCGGCGCGGGTAAAAAACTATAGTAGGCGTTCGTATAGTTATTTACGCGTATCGGCCTAAAGGGCTATATCGTCTAAAAGACCGGCTGCAAAGGCCTAGAGCGGCTTTAGCACTTCCTCTATAAAGGCTTAGAATATAGCCGGGGCATTAGTTAGGCCTATCGGCATAGCATCCTATTCGTAGAGCCTAAAGGGGGTTATAAAGGCGGTCTTCTCGTAGTCCTCTTAAGCGATACGTATATGCTAAAAGCTATCTTTTAGGTTAATAAAGGCATAATAGCTATGCCTAGCAATACGCTAGATCTCGTCTATCGTATTCGGCAGAGGATATACATGCTTCTTTATATAGTTATTAAGGATACGATAGTCGGCGCAAATGCGCTAAATAACTTAGCTATAGGCGTTATGCTAAAGGCCCGTAGGTGCTTTTTTCGGTATTAACAATAGGGGCGAAGCCTAAGGGCTAACAGACTTCCGGATAATAGAGCCCTTATATTTCTCGACGAAGTCCCTAATAGCCTACGCCTATAAGGGACTATACCGTCGTAGGCTTTGCCGAATAGGCGTAGCGTCGCCTATATTAATCCGGTAGACTATTCGAGCTAATTTATCACTACGACGAAGAGTAGGATTAAAGCATTCGGGGAACTAGGCGAGATACTAGTCTATGTAAATCTTAGCCTAGTCCGGTATAGCCTCGTAGAAACGCGTAGTAAAGATCGCCTTTATTAACGACGCGAAGGATGTTTGCTAGTTATTCTTTACCGCTTAAGAAGCGTCGCTAGCGGTAAGGGCGAAATCATCCTCGTTATCTTCCGTTGCGGAATAGACCTACGACTTCTAAGGTCGTAGCATAGGCTAGTCTAAGAGGCGGCGTAAGCGAATCGCGCCGTCAGCCTCATACGAGAGACCTAAGGTGTGAAAAAGAGAGCGGCTAAGGGTTAAAGAGCCGGGGAATATACCGTTAGGGACGATACTATAAGAGATAGTAACTAAGACGGTCTAGCCGTTATTATACAGCTACTATACCGAAATAAGGGTATTATCGCGGACGCTAGGCCCTAGGATTCCTCCGATTCCCTTTATCGTAGAGGAGACCCGAGAAGGGTATAAGGCGAGCTTATCGGTAAGGGAAGAGGCGACGTAATAAAAGGTCGACCCGTAGTCGAAAAACGTAGATAAAGAAATAGCTAGGGATGCCGTTAAATAAGTAAGAAAAACACTATATAGCTTACTAAAGCCTTTACGAAGAGGCTTCTATTTTGTATTAATACTACCGCTTACTGCTATATAGTAAGCGGCATCGCTGTCTTAGTTATAATAACCGGACTCTATTCCTTTATATATCGCGGCGAGGATAGCCTCCGTTTCGGCGTTATCCTCTTTAAACTAGGAGATAGGGTCTTAATCCTCGCTATTAGTATCGAGGACCTCTATATCGAAGTAAACGTGCGGGCGGTTAACGCCCGAATTGCCGCGATAGCTTCCTCTATTACCTTTGCCTCGATCGCCGCCGCGTTAGGCACGGCCGCGGCCCGTGCTAGTATTGCCGCGGTTGCGCTAGCGGCTGCCGAATGCCTTAGCCGCTTCGTATAACTTGCCCGTAATCTTAATGTCGCGGCCTAGGGCAGAAGACGAAGAGGAGGATGCATTGCCCAAGCCGTAGGCAAGGGTAGGTGTCGAAAGAAGCCTATAATCCTTAGCCTAATAGCTAGGCTTACCGTAATTAAAATAGGTATTACCTTAAGACGTAGCAGTAAAAGACGATAAAGCGGCATCGTTAGCGGGGTAGACTATAATATCCGTAGTTCGAGGGTCGGTAATAACGATGCCGGGCGGTATAAAGAGTATAGAAGTAGATAGTTAGGATAGGCTCGGCTTAACTATTTCTATAATAGCCGGCTTATTCCCTATAGCCTTATTAACTCGCTAAGTTTAGTAAGGCGAGGCCTCTTACGTACGAATAGACGTAAAGGGCTTTCTATATATATCCTCTACGGGCTAGCGAGCCTATTCGCTAGCTAATAATACTAAGCGTTCGATTAACGCTATGCCGTAGAGGGTCGCGATGTTAACGCTTAGTTAAGCCTAAATACGCGGGAGATTGTTACGGAGGTGCTAAATTGTGATTTTTCGCACGCCCGCGTTCCTTTTCTTAATGTCTAGGAGGTTAAGGAACGCATCCTTAATACGCTAGGCGAAGTTAAGAAAGGCTTCGTCCTTAACTAAGGCTAACTATGCATAGATAGCTAATAGAGCATTAAGGGCACCGTAGTCCTAAAGCACGGTGAAAATGCCCTTAAGAAGGAGCAATTAACTAAGGTAACGAACGTTAACCTAGTAGGCAACGTGGCTAAAATCTCCGGACAGCTCGTTGACTATACGAGCTAGCTATAGGTTATAGGGGATTTAGCCTACGACGAGGGCAGACTATATTAGCTGCAATTTCTATAGCACGGTATAGTCTGCCCGGTAGAGCTTCTACTTAGGCTTTAGGATTACTTTATTCCTATTATTGCAAACCTTTTGGTTAACCTTACGGGCTATCTTAGCTCGTAGCTATACGTTTTTAATAAAGGCCTCCGTAAAGACGTTAAAAAAGGCATCGTACGGCACGTATTATAGGCAGTCGAAGTTAATATAAAGGCAGTGCCCTCGTTCCTAGTAAGCGTATTAGTCACCGGTGCCTTCCTCGATATATAGGAAGACGATAAGTTGCCTTAGCTAAGGCTGCTTACGTTATTATCCTAGCTGCTATGCCGGCTATTCGCGCTATCGCTAGTGCGCCTATTGCTCTCGAAGAAGGGATTATTAGTAACGCTCGTCGCTAGTTATAGTAGCAGACGGTCGAGCAGTAGCATCTACCGGAGGGGTAGTAGTAGCCGTCGGCGGAGTTACAGTCTACGGCGAAGAGGGCAATAGGGTAGACTCAGCAATTAGGGGAACGGGAACAAGAGCCGATAGACTATTAGGTTAAGCAAGGGATAAACGAGGCGGCTGCTAAGCAGCGAGGATGTTTAGAATACGCTTAATATTCTTACGCTAATTATAAAGGTCCTCGCGCTAAGCAAGGAGATTATTGCGTTAAGCAAGAATCTCGGCGCGTATGCTTAAGTTAAAATCGCTCTACTTCTATAGATGCTAGTTAGTCTATTTGCCTAAGTTTGCGATAGTTTTGCCTTTGTCTAGCTCTAGGTCTTACTCCCGCTCTCGGGAGCTAGGGCCCGCTATAGTAGCCTCGCGAGAATAAGTCTCGTAAAGCAATTAGCTCCCTGCCTCGTTATTAGAACAGGGAGAGCCCGGGGGGAATGCTCCTACGATATTCGATATATTAATAGGTTCGGTTAGGGTAGGTAGAATTCGTTATAGGTTATTATATTACGTTCGCTATAGGTTAGTAGGAATCCGATTTCTAAAGAGCTAAGGGTAACCCTTTAAAAATATATATTTTTAAGGCTTTTAGTCCTTAGAATAGCTGTATAGAGACCTCGTGGCTTCGCGTTGCGTAGTTATAAGGAAGCTACGTTAAGGTTATATTCTATATGTTAATTAATTATCTAGAGGTTATAGGCGCGTAAGGTTTTTAAGGAAAACCCTATGCGATGCTAACTAATGCGCCTACACTAATAGGATACTTAACCCCCCGCGCCTAGCCGCGTCTATACAAATACAGTGCGTATTTATAGTAGGCCGTAGACTAATAATTCTTCACGTACGAAATATCCGTCTACGGCTCGCTCCCGGCTATATGCCCTACTACGTGCCTTCTACTGCGTGCCCTCTGCTGTGTGTGCGGCTCCTTAATGTATGCTTCGTGCCCGGCTGCGTGCCCTCTACTGCGTGCCCTACTGCGTGCCCTCTGCTGTATGTGCGGCTTCTTAATGTATGCTTCGTGCCCGGCTCCCTGCTGCGTGCCCTACTGCGTGCTCTGCTGCATGCCCTCTGCTGCGTGCTCTACTGCGTGCCCTCTGCTGTGTGTGCGGCTCGGCGGCTTCTCGATGTATGATTTATGCCCGGCTCCCGGCTGCGCGCCCTCTGCTGCGTGCCTTGCTGCGTGCCTTGCTGCGTGCCCTGCTGCGTGCCCTACTGCGTGCTCTACTGCGTGCCCTCTGCTGCGTGCTCTGCTGCGTGCCCTCTGCTGTGTGTGCGGCTCCTTGATGTATGCGTCGTGCCCGGCTGCGTGCCCTCTGCTGTATGCCCTGCTGCGTGCCCTCTACTGCGTGCCCTGCTAGTGCCCTCTACTGCGTGCCCTCTGCTGTGTGTGCGGCTTCTTAATGTATGCTTCGTGCCCTACTGCGTGCCCTGCTGCGTGCCCTGCTGCGTGCCTTAGAGCCTCGTTGGCTAGAGCGATGCGATGCGGCGAGTGTTAGTATATCTTCGGTCGGTATAGAATACGCCTAATAAATTAAATTTATTGATTGTATATATTACCTCGTTACGATATTATATAAACGTGCCGGACGTGCCGTTCTCGGCCTATATCGATAGATAGGTCTTTAAGGAGGAACGCAATGCGGAGAATAGCTTTTCTACGGTCTTAAGGCGGTTATATAGCGTATAGCTAAATTCCGGGACGTTTTAGCATACGTTAAGTAAGGTAGTATAAAGGGGGAGGTCTCCGGCGAACTTAAATCCTAAGGCGCGTTAATATCGTTATAGTTTATTAAAAAGGATCTATAAGACTTCCTATTAGGTCTTATTAGGATACTTAACTCGTAGCTTTTTAAAAGTCGTAGTAGTTTAATCTACCTAATAGTGCTAATAGTTTACTTCGGTATTAAAGTAAGCCTTTAGTAGATCGTAGGCCTACCTAAATATATAATCCTATTCTATATACTAAATATAGTAGGTTTAAGCTCGCTTAGTAAAGATCCGCGGAAAGAGTGTATAGAAATAGCCTAGCCGGGCTTTAACCGTATAATATACGTCCGTAAAGATACGGACTTTATTATTTAAGATATTAAATAGCTCGCCTATATAGTTCTTGCTTTTATCCTATAGCTTAATAAACTTCTATAGGAGGTCGGCATCTATCTCCTCGTTTAGAACGTTATATAAGGGGACTATCGTATAGGCTGCCTTTAACGTTATATTAACTAGAGGGGTCTTAGTTATAAACTAGTATAAAGTCGGGTAAAGAGTTATAGGCGTCTTAGATATATCGCGGGATAGAGGGGCTTAAGGGTTCGGGAATATACCGGGCATTTAATCTCGTAGGTACGAGGCGGGATTGATAGAGGTAACACGTATTAAGGCTATTAGGGTAAAGGAGGGTTCTAGCGCGAATGTAACTGCCGGGGCGGCCGGAGGCGTAGAAGGGATAGCCGCGGGCGTTACGGTGCCGTCGCAAAGGCTATTCTAGGAACCGGGGTTAGGGCATTAAGAGGCGCTATTAGGGCCGTGTCTAGGATAACCGGGGAAGGAGGGTTAGTTATAGCAGCTAGGGCTATAACGGATGTATTCCTTACGTACTCTCTCGTACGATCGTTATAGAAGGACGACTAGTCTAGAGTTAGTTCGTCTTTAGGTTAGATCGGGGGAATCTATTAGCGCTAAAGCATTAGAAACGATGCCGTATAGCTGCTATTCTTAACGCCGGTCTGGATTCTATAGGTCCGTAAGAAGGATTTAAGGGCCTTCTTAAAATACTTATCTACCCGGTTTTAAGTAGCTTCCGTCTACCTATTAAAGTATTCCTAAAATTCCGTAAATAGCTTATATCTATAAGGATCCTATTAGTATAAGCGCATTAGTTAGCGCACTGCATAGGGTTTTCCTTAAAAGCCCTACGCGCCTATAACCTCTAGATAATTAATTAATATATAGAATATAACCTTAACGTAGCTTCCTTATAACTACGCAACTCGAAGCTATAAGGTCTTTATATAGCTATTCTAAGGACTTAAAGCCTTAAAAATACGTATTTTTAAAGAGTTACCTTTAGCTCTTTAGAAATCGGATTCCTACTAATATATAGCGAACGTAACGCAATAACCTATAACGAATACTACCTACCCCGACCGAACCTATTAATATGTCGAATATTTTATAAGCATTCCCCTTAGGCTCTCCCCGTTCTAACGACGAGGCAAAGAGCTAACTGCTTTACGAGACTCGTTCTCGCGAGGCTACCGTAGCGGGCCTTAGCTCCCGAGAGCAGGAGTAAGACCCGGAGCCTAATAAAGGCAAAACCATCGCAAACCTAGGCAAATAGACTAACTAGCATTTATAGAAGTAGAGCGATTTTAACTAAAGCATACGCGCTAAGCTTCTTGCTTAACGCAATAATCTTCTTACGTAGCGCTAAGACCTTTATAATTAGCGTAAGAATATTAAGCGTATTCTAGACATCCTCGCTGCTTAGCAGCCGCCTTGTTTATCCTTTACTTAACTCTCTGCTTAACCTAGTAGTCTATCGGCTCTTATTCCCGTTCCCTTAGTTGCTAAGTCTACCCTATTGCCCTCTTCGCCGTAGACTATAACTCCGCCGGCTGCTACTACTACCCCTCCGGCAGATGCTGCTGCTCGACCGCCTACTACTATAACTAGCGTAGAGCGTTTCTTACGCTCTAACTAGTAGGATTAGCTAAGGCAGCAACCGGGACAGCAGCCGTAATAGCGGTAGAGTGATTACCTATAACTAAGATAAGTTATTATATTCCCGTACGTTAAGGAAGGCAATAGTAATTAGTTTGCTCTTTAGGAACGAGGCTACCGCCTCCGGATTAATTTTAATTGCCCTTAGCATATTCTATACGATACTTCTTTTAACGCCTCTACGGAGGCTCTCGTTAAGAATATCTAGCCGCGAGCTAAAGCAGCCCGCGAGATCGACGAGGAGGTCTATAATAATAGGAATAAGGTTATCCTAAAGTAGGAGTAAAAGCTATATTAGGCGGACTATACTATACTATAGAAATTGCAGTAGATTTAGTCTGCCCTAGTCGTTAGCTAGATCCTATATAACCTATAGCTAGCTCGTATAGTTAACGAGTTATCCGGGGATTTTAGCTACGTTGCTTCTTAGGTTAACGTTCGTTACCTAAGCTAGTTGCTCTTTATCGAAGGCATCTTTACCGTTCTTCGGGACTATAGTGCCCTTAATGCTCCTTTAGCTATCTTCGCGTAGTTAGCTCCCGTTAAGGACGAAGCACTCCTTAACTTCGCCTAGTGTATTAGGGAGGCGTTTCTTAACCTCCCCGATGTCGAGAAAAGGAGCGGGGGTATATAAAACATTACCGTATAGTATATACGGAATAATCTCCCGCGCATTTAGACCTAGATAAAGCTTAATATCGCAACCCTCTATAGCATAGCGTTAATCGAACGTATAGTATTATTAGCTAGCGAATAGACCCGCTACCCTATAGAGGATATATATAGAAAGCCCTCTACGTCTATCCGTATATAAGAGGCCTCGCCCTACTAGACTTAGCGAGTTAATAAGGCTATAGGGAATAAGCCGGCCACTATAGAAATAGTTAAGCCGAGCCTATCCTAACTGTCTGCCTCTATACTCTTTATACCGCCCGGTATCGTTATTACCGACCTACGAACTATAGACATTACCGTCTACCCCGCTAACGATACCGCCTTATCGTCTTTTCCTACTACGTCTTAGGGTAATACCTATTTTAATTACGGTAAGCCTAGCTATTAGGCTAAGGATTGCAGGCTTCTTTCGACGCCCGCCCCTGCCTACGGAGGCTTAGGTAATGCATCCTCCTCTTCGTCTTCTGCCTTAGGCCGCGATATTAAGATTACGGGCAAGATATACGAAATGGCTAAAACCCTTAGCAGCCGCTAGCGCAACCGCGGCAATACTAGCATTAGCCACGGCCGTGCTTAACGCGGCGGCGATAGAGGTAGAGGTAGTAGAGGATACTATCGCGGCAATTCGGGCGTTAACCGCCCGTACGTTTACTTCGACACTAAGGTCCTTAATACGGATAGCGAGGATCGGGACCCTATCTTATAGTTTAAAGAGGATAACGGCGAAATAGAGGCTATCCTTACCGCGATATAGGAAGGAATAGATTCCGGTTATTACGACTAAGATAGCGATGCCGCTTACTATATAGCAGTAAGCGGTAGTATTAATACTAAATAAAAGCCTCTTCTTCGTAAAGGCTTTAGTAAGCTATATAGTGTTTTTCTTACGTGTTTAACGGTATCTTTAGCTATTTCTTTATCTACGTTCTTCGACTACGGGTCGACCTCTTATTACGTCGCCTCTTCCCTTACCGATAAGCTCGCCCTATACCTTTCTTAGGTCTCCTCTACGATAAAGGGAATCGGAGGAATCCTAAGGCCTAGCGTCCGCGATAATACCTTTATTTCGGTATAGTAGCTGCACGACGACGGCTAGACCGTCTTAGTTACTATCTCGTATAGTATCGTCCCCGACGGTATATTCCCCGGCTCCCTAACCCTTAGCCGCTCTCTTTTTTATACCTTAGGTCTCTTATGCGAGGATAACGGCGCGATTCGCCTACGCCGCCTCCTAAACTAGCCTATGCTACGAACTTAGAAGTCGTAGGTCTATTCCGCAACGGAAGATAACGAGGATAATTTCGCCCTTACCGCTAGCGACGCTACCTAGGCGGTAGAAAACGACTAGCAAGCATCCTTCGCATTATTAATAGAACTAATCTTTACGACGCGTTTCTACGAGACTACCTTAGACTAAGCTAAGATCTATATAGACTAGTATCTCGCCTAGTTCCCTAAATGCTTTAATCCTGCTCTTTATCGTAGTAATAAATAAGCTCGAATAGTCTACCGGTTTAATATAAGCGACGCTACGCTTATTCGGTAAAGCCTACGACGGTATAGTCCCTTATAGGCGTAAGCTATTAAGGACTTCGTTAAGAAACATAAGGGCTTTATTATCCGGAAGTCTATTAGCCCTTAGGCTTTGCCCTTATTGTTAATACCGAAAAAGACACCTATAGGCCTTTAGCATAACGCCTATAGCTAAGTTATTTAGCGTATTTATGCCGACTATTGTATCCTTAATAACTATACGAAGAAGCACGTATATCCTCTACCGAATACGATAGACGAGATCTAGCGTATTGCTAGGCACCGCTATTATGCCTTTATTAACTTAAAAGATAGCTTCTAGCATATACGCATCGCTTAAGAGGACTACGAGAAGACCGCCTTTATAACCCCCTTTAGGCTTTATAAATAGGATGCTATGCCGATAGGCCTAACTAATGCCCCGGCTATATTCTAAGCCTTTATAAAGGAAGTGCTAGAGCCGCTCCGGGCCTTTATAGCCGGTCTTTTAGACGATATAGCCCTTTAGGCCGATACGCGTAAATAACTATACAAACGCTTGCTATAGCTTTTTGCTCGCGCCGCTATATACGGGCTCCTTATTAACGCCTTAAAGACTTACCTCTTTATAGATAAAGGTATCTTCTTAGGCTTCTTAGTCTCTACGGCCGGCATCCGCGCTAACCTTTTAAAGGTTGCCGCTATTCGCGACCGCCCTATGCCGATAACTACTACGGAGATTAAGGCTTTCGTATATACGGTAGGCTATTTAAGAATATTAATCGCTAACTTTTCCAACCTCTCCGCCTTACTAATCGAGCTCTCTCTCGGCGGTAAGAACGTCGCCGTAACATTAATAAAGGAAGTAAAGTCGGCTTAGAAATAGATCCACGAGGTTATTACTACTACGCCGGTCTTAAAGAAGTATAGCTAGCAGCTTCCCGCGATAATTAAGAGTAATGCTTTAGGTAAGTAGGTTAATATAGTACTTCTAGAACCGTACTTATACTTTATAACGAATAGCAAAAAGCGTTCTTTCCTTTACCCTATCGCTTACTTCTTAAAGAAGCTTACGGATATATAATAGCGCTATTCCGCATAAGAACGTAAGCTCCTCGGCATTATAATAGCCGTATAGCACTAGCGACATTAGGTTAAAAGTGCTAATATTACCGTTATTACTAACTATAAGTCCCTTCGCACCTTACGTACGAAGATAGAATAACCTACTTATATAGTCCGCTTCCTTAATGCGATTAAATACTATAATATTAATATAGTGTATTATAGCGGTAAGGCTAATGTGCTAGCCGACTACCTTTCCCGCCCCCCCGACCTTAAGTCTACGACTCTCGCGATAGGCGAGGGAAGGATAGTTAAGCTCGATAACGATAGCGATAAACCTACCGCTATAGCACTAAAAGAAGAAGAAGAAGCCGCTACTAAGGATAACGAGGCTGCGAATAGCGCGCCGGCGACGTTAAAAACTATGCTTATAGAACGACCCGATTAATTAACTTATATCGACCTATAAGCCGTCTTTAAGTTCCTAACCGCCGGCGAAGCTCTTCCCGTTAATATTACGCCGTATTAGGCTCGCGAGTACTTCTATAAGCTTAAGGGCAGGCTATACCGCATTAAGCAGAACGAGCGCCTCCCTCCCGGCGATCTACCTACTAGGGCAAGAGCAATTGCCCTATCGATAGTGCCGGAATATAAGGCCCTTATAGTAGTAGCTAAGAACGTATATAAGACTTCGGGCTATAGCACTATAGGCTATACGATGCGATTCCTAGCTATACGCTATTAGCATCCTAAATTGCCCCTCGCGGCGTATAAAGCCGTACGCTATTATTAGGCCTATTAGTTAATAAAGCCGCTTAACCTAACACTGCTTAACCTAATGCCGTTAATGCCGGTCCCCTTATTAACGCGTTAGGCGATTAACTATACGGGCTATAAGGGTAAGTAGCTCCTTAACGCCGTAGAATACGCTACTAGCTAGCTCGTATCGGCTATTACGCCTTTAACCGACTTCGAAGGCATACTCCTACTCTTATAGTCTATCGTCGCCTATTTCGGCCCCTTAAAGGAGATTATTAGCAATAACGCTAGCTGCTTCGTAGGCTAGCAAGCGTAAGATTACTATCGCTAGTATAGCACTAAGATTAGGCCTATAACGCCTATAAGGCCGCGAGGCAACGGCAAAGTAAAGTAAGCTAACGGCGCCCTTAAGGCGATCCTCTATCGACTACGCCTCGACGATCCCTAGGCGTCTTTATATTAGCGACTCGTCCGCGCTATATACCTCTATAATCGGCAGGAAGGTCCCTATAGGTATAGCTCCTTCTTTCTACTATACGGCACGTAGCTACCCGAATAACACTATAAGGCTACGTACGCCGCCTATATATACGACCCTACGGTCGAGGAGGACATTGCTTAGGCATAGGAGCTTATATAGTAGCACGAGGCCCTTATCGCGAGACGATACGTCGCAAGCCTTAAGGCAGCTCGTGCCCGCACCCGCTCCTACCTATAAGAGCGGAAGGGGCTAATTCGCGTATACGCACCCGGAGATTAGGTATTACGCTTGCGGTAGCGCACGAAGAAGCAAAAGCCGTATTATAACGGCCCTTAGGCAATTATTATAGCCTACCCTAGCAACGCTTACTCTTTAGCGTCCCTTAGTAGCTACGCGTTGCCTAGCCGTTATAATAGCACGAATCTCTTCCTTACCTATAGTCGTAATAGGCACCCTATGCGCAGCTTGTAGTACGGCAGCCGCATAATGCTATAGCGCGACCGCGAGCGCCTTCGAACGGCTATAGCTTTATAAGTCCGCGGCCGGCAAATCGAGCCTTATATATAGGCGGGCTAACCTCAAGCTCCTATTCGCGTATCTCGCAATAGCGAGTGGATCGGCCGTGTGTAGCTATAGGAGGAAGATGATTTATTAGAAAGGCATGCCGCTCGCGCGGTATAAGAGTTTTTATTGTTTTTATTAGTTATTCTATATTACTTATAATAATGCGTTATTTCCTATTTAGGTTATATTAATTGCCTTATAAGCAGCGGACTGCTTATTTAAGGAAGGGGATATTAAGGATCCTATTAGTATAGGCGCATTAGTTAGCGCACCGTATAGGGTTTTCCCTAAAAACCCTGCGCGCCTACAACCTCTAGATAATTAATTAACACACAGAATATAACCTTAACGTAGCTTCCTTATAACTACGCAACGCAAAGCCACGAGGTCTTTATATAGTTATTCCAAGGACTAAAAGCCTTATCTATAGATAGTTAAGCCGGCATTAGTAATAATAAACCGGGCTACGTAAGTCGTAATTGCTTTCTTATTTATATTATTATAGGCGACGTTTGTCTCTTAGAATGCAATATTAGCTTTCTTATAGTACGAACTAAAGATATTAATGCCTTCTAGCCAACCGGGAAGGGGGTTAATATTAGGCTTAGTTGCTTCCGGTGCGGGAGCGTCGGGGTTATTAATACGGTTTAATATAGTGTGATTAAATAAAATATATAGTTCTTAAAGGGGATCGCGAGGGTTATTACGAAGGTTATCTTACGTTGCTAACGTACTATTGCTTAACGTAACTCTTCTTCTTCTCGAAGCGAGACTGGATTAAATAAGAGTTAAGAAGGAACTTATCAGCGGCTACCAAAAGCTAGCTATATCGTAATAGCTTCGTCGGCTCTAACTTACGTAGGTTCCTTATTCTTAGCATAAAGGATCGTCCCTAGGTGTAGGGAATAGAATTGCGAGGGATAAAGATCTAGTGCACTTTCGACGATTAGGCTCTATCTCTTCTACCTTACTAATCTATAATTAATCGTTTAATTACTAATTAGTACTAGTTAGTTAAATAAAAGGGGGTTATAAACTAGCTAGATTAGTCTATAATAAAGCTATTAACTAAGGGACGACGAATAGCCCCTTTATATAGGCTATAAACGCGTATATTGTTTAGGGCCTAAAGCCGGCCCTTTTTAAGCCCTCGTTACGACGTCGGGGCTATGCCTATAAGGGCGATTAAGTTTATAACTTTATAATCGCAAGGGCGGCCGAGTGAGTAACGCTATTACTAGGATCCCCGATGTATACGATGCATCGTATTATTAATAGTACATCCGTGTGGGCGTTGCCTATACGTAATCTATTTAATCACGTGGATTGCAATCGTGCCTAAAGAACGGATATCCCTTATTCCTATATTTACGTTTATTTTCTAATCCTCCCCGATCTAAGGACGAGCCTCGCGGATCTTCCTTACGTTCTTAAGTAAGACTCTCAGCCGAGGATATCGGCCGTTTTAACCTAATATCTCTATAGGATATCTTATTTAATATCCTAAAAGAGATAAAGAAAACTATAATTTATAAAAGCGTAGATCGCTTTATTAATGCTTTAAAACGAATAGCTATATAAAGCATAGAATACGCCGACGCCCTCTCTTTAATAATGCTATTACTCCTTTAAGGAACCGCTATTAAGTAGTACTTAAACGATCTTTTTAACGTAGAATAAGCCTCTCTTTATTAGCTAAGCCTAGGCTTTTGCATTAAGTGCGATAAACTCTCTAAGCGCTTCTTTATACGCTTAGAGATCGCCTCTCGTTCGCTTTAATAAGAGAGGTTTATAGCGTAAGATATTATCGACGGAATAGACTTCCGCTAATAGATATTAAAATAAAGCGAAAAGCTAAAGCACCGGGCTATTTAGAGAATAATCTAACCTTAATTATATACTAACGATTAGACACGCTGCTTTAGGAATCTTTCCGTCGCCCTATTAGAGACGATAAGATCGACGAATAGGTTATAAAGTACGAGCGAATTATTCCCTAGCTTAATACGGGACTAACTATCGGTACTTAAGGACGTCTCTAAAATAAGGTCTAAGGCCGTATATAGACCGACCGTCTAGCTTTACGAGAACTACGTAAATAAACTTCTAGCGGTCCTTCTATATCCTTACGCCTATACAGCCGTTCTAACCTATAGAATAAACCTAGACCTACTAATACTATTCCTTCCTTAATAGAGAAAGGTAAAAATGTAGCCTTTTAAATACTTTCTATACCTACTTTTACCTCTTCTATACGGCTGTAGAATAAATCCTTTAGGTCTCTACCGCTTAAAGGCTATAAGTTAAACCCTATTATAGTTAACTTAGCTTATTAACTAGCCGACACTTTATTTAATAAGTATAGGAGTATAACAATTTCGTTATCCTTATAAGATTAAATTTTACTAGCCGTAGAAACACTAGACGTCGACTACTTAGACGATTCCTCCTTTTTTTCTTTCAATAATAAAGACTACTTCTATATAGTATTAAAACCCTTCTTCGTCCTTAATACTATAGCTACCGAAGAAGACAAATCACCGATCGATACGTATATAGATAAGCTCGTTAATAGTATTCCTATTAAGTATTGCTATTTACACAATACGAAATTGCTACTTATACGATAAATATATCTAAGCCCTGTTTTTTCTACGCGACCCCGCGCGCTTAAGTCCCGCCCCTAAAATTAGGTAGAGGTATATAGCAATTAAGATAGCTACGCAAATTGTGCATAGCCTTAATTAATTTAATTCAATAG
Organism: Ophiocordyceps sinensis; assembly: GCA_012934285.1. Taxonomy (NCBI): domain Eukaryota; kingdom Fungi; phylum Ascomycota; class Sordariomycetes; order Hypocreales; family Ophiocordycipitaceae; genus Ophiocordyceps; species Ophiocordyceps sinensis. Next base: position 6,880,105 of record JAAVMX010000002.1, on the reverse strand, counting down.
TTATAGCAACGCGCGCGCGTAAAGAGCTTAAATAACGTATATGCCTAGCTCTCTACTACGTGCCCTACTGCGTGCCCTACTACGTGCCCTACTGCGTGCCCTACTGCGTGCCCTACTAGGTGCCCTACTACGTGCCCTACTACGTGCTCTATTGCGTGCCCTCTATTATATATACGGCTCCTTAATATATTGTTTATGCCCGGCTGCGTGCCCTACTGCGTGCCCTACTACGTGCCCTCTACTATATATACGGCTCCTTAATATATGCTTTATGTCCTACTACGTGCCCTTTACTACGTGCTCTACGATATGCCTTCTGCTATATATACGGCTCCTTAATATATGCTTTATGCCCTACTGCGTGCCCTACTGCGTGCCCTCTACTACGTGCTCTATTGCGTGCCCTCTACTATATATACGGCTCCTTAATATATTGTTTATGCCCGGCTGCGTGCCCTACTGCGTGCCCTACTACGTGCCCTCTACTATATATACGGCTCCTTAATATATGCTTTATGTCCTACTACGTGCCCTTTACTACGTGCTCTACGATATGCCTTCTGCTATATATACGGCTCCTTAATATATGCTTTATGCCCTACTACGTGCCTTCTACTACGTGCTTTACTATATGCCCTCTACTATATATACGGCTCTTAAATATATCCTTTATGCCCGGCTACGTGCCCTACTATATGCCCTCTACGTGCCCTCTATTACGTGCGTAGCTCCTTAATGTATGCTTTATGCCCGGCTCCCGGCTGCGTATAGATTACGGTATAGTATAATAGTATTCTTCGCACAATTTACGCGGCTCTCTTAATTACTATATACTTATACCTAATTCTGCTAGCGGGACCTACGCGCGCGGGGGTAGCGTAGAAGAAGTAGAGAATTTAGGTATTTATTATATAAATAGCAATTTCGTGTTATATAAATAGCAATACTTATTATTATTATCTAAATGTCGAGAACCCGACTGCTTAGCGTTCGATAGTTATAAGCCCGGCCGAACTTCTTTATGTATAGAGAGTTCTAACGGCTAATATGTTTAGCCTACTATACTACGACTTACTATAGTAAAGCCTTTTCCTATATATAGCGAATTAACTTACGGAGGACTAGTATATCTTTTAAGAACGGTGCTTATTATAATACTATATTATATAATAGGGTATATAGTAATATACTATATAATATATAGTCCTATATATAAACGAGCCCTTAGCCTCTATAGCTCTTCTCCCTTATAAGAAGACAGACTAGAGGTACGTTTAGGAAGGTAGGAACGATAGTTAAAAGTACGAATAATCCTTTATTACAGTGCGGTTGCCCTCTCGTAGTAAGACTAAAGCTTGCCCTTCTTCTAAGATGTGTTAGGGCCTTAGGGGTATACCCTTAGGCCTCGAGAGGGGTTATCGGGGACTAGTTAGCGACTAATAGCCGAATAGTCCCTAAGCTAAAATATATTATCTATCGTGCATATATCCCTATCTCCCGGCTCTATAGTTACGTAGGTAGCTACGTTATAATTATTCCCCCCTTCTAAGGCGGACGCCTTAGACGCTAGGATAGCTTTAGGTACGAATAAAGTCGTAATAGCAAATAGGACTAAAATATATTTAAATATAGTATAAATATTAACGACGATAGTTATTATAATATATATTATAATAATTATCGTATTTATTACGCGTTATAATAGTTACTACGCAATAGGGGGCTAATCGCTTACGTATAGTTAGCGAACTATAATAAAGTGCTACTCTTTATATATAAAGATTCTTTTCTTTTCTTCTCTTCTCTTATTATATAACTATATCGAGATCTTATAGAGAAGTATATTCGGAATTAGACGAGTATATTCTAAATCTAACGAGCATATTCTAAATTAGACGAGCACATTCCGAATTAGTTTAACGCTATAGGTCTTAAGCGAACGGCAAGCGAAAAGGTATAAACGCCTTAAAAACGAGGAGGGCAGACGGATAATATTCAGCCGATAGGCCCTTAAGTTATTGCTCGAGTCTTAGAGTTATCGGCTAATAGAGCATCGATTAAAGACGCTATAGCGATAGCATAGGAAGAGATAAAGCTAAAGAAGACGCGCGGAGAGAAAACCACCTTATTAAAACGACTCCTCGTAGAGAAAAACATACGAGATGCCTTAAAGAAGTCGATATCTTTATTAAAGGAAGAAACCGAAGATTAACTATATCGTTAATTATTTAAAGGACCTTTTATAAGTATAAAAAAACCTATTATAGTAGAGTCCTAAGAAGATCACGCGAATATAAAGCGTATAACGCTAGCGGTTATTAAATCCGAAATATTTTCGTCGTTTAGTAAAGACGATAGAGACGAAGATATAGAGGCAAATACTAAAGGAGACACTAGCGATAAGAGGAATATCTAGAAAAGGATATCGCTTAAGGAAAAGGGCAAGAAGGCTATATATATAAAAAGTCGTAAGGCGAAAGGGTGCTATATTACTAAGCTATACTATATTAAGTGCCTTAATAGCAGTATATAAGGGTTTAGCGATAACGAAGACGATACTAAAATAGTCGAACTATATTATATATAAGAGGATATACGATTAAGTAAATGCATTTAATATAACTTACGTAGTAACCTCTATAAATCGGTAAGCTCCTCGTTCCTTATTAAGTCGGGATATAGTTGCTAATAAAATTATAGGTGCCGGCAATAATGTCTAGAGATATAGCTAATCTATACGCTATTTAAACGAAGATAGCTACGTTATAGACTACTTAGGACGAGACGGAGAGGAAGAAGATAAAGTTAATCTTCTACTAAGTTTATACGTCGTTTATAGCCGTAATAACGGCCTACCGAGAGGAATAAGGGGTATTAAGTGCTAAACGTTTATATACGAAACGTCGTCTTAAGTACCGGCAGGCATCGATAGAGCGACGGAAAGCTATACGCGAGAATAAGGATTAAAAGCTTCGTCTAGTGATTAGTAACGTAGGTTTTACCCTATAGTAGGTAGGACGAGAATATATATACGATGATTTATATAAAATAATCGAGGAGAGCGGTCGCTAAGGAAAGGGGGAGTAGTTAAAACGTCTCCCTATTATTGCGGAGTTTACTAGCGAAATAGAAGTAAGAGACTTCTACCGTATAGATATTAAGGAATAACTATAAAGTAGCGGCGGAGTAAAAGTAGAAAAGTTAGGGTAAGCTAAAAAGAAGTTATTTCGTAATACGTAATTTCCGCCGTTTCTTTAGTCGTATCTCTAGGTATTCGTTAATAAGTTTTTAGGCATTCGCTATATCGTCTTAAGCAACCTACTCGTTATATTCGGCTAGCTAACCTTCCTATTTCACTAAGTAATAGGTAACGCCCTTCTTCTTCTTATAGTCCTTAATTTACTAGACCGACTATTCTCCTTTAGCATCGTTAAGGTTAAGCATCGGCAGTAATTCGCTAAGGTATTAGTTAGTAGCCCGTTCTACCTATAGCTTAAGAAGACTAATATAAAATATATTATAAAGCCGGTCGTATTTCTCTATTAGGGCTAGGCGGTACGCTTGCTTACTAATAGCTTAAAGGACTTTAAAAGGTCTAATGTATTTAAGTAATAACTTCCTTCTTTAGTCCTTAAGGCGTAAATTCTTCGTAGAGAGTCCTACTAGGTCCTTAACCTTAAGGGTAAGTAGCTTATAATAGAGGTTATATAATTTCTTTTACAACTCGATAGCTTATCGCTAATAAGTCTCTAGCTTGTTCCTTAAGTCTGCTAATTTGCTAATACAAGCTCTCGCTTTAAGCACTCCCTTATTAATAGCATCGTCTATAAGGTAGATATAGTAGTCTAATTAGTATCCGAATAATGCCTTATTAACCAAAAAGCCTATAGTTACATTCTTTATATTATTATAAGCGAACTAAGCCTCTCGTAGTAGTCTAGGCTAGTTATTCTATTCGGCATTCGTATAATACCGAAGGTAGTATTATAGTGGCTAATTTACCTATTCGGTCTAACCGTCGGTTTATAGGTAAAAGGCTATCGATAACCTACGTTTCATCCGTAATATATAATAGAGGTCTAACTAAAACTTACTAGTAAATAGAGATCCTCTATCGGAAATAATGCCTTTCGGTACTTTATAGATAAGCTTAATCTTATAATAAAAAGCCTTAGCTAACTTAGGCGCTATTATTGTCTTAAAGACCACGAGAAATACGCTATACTTAGTGTTTCGGTTAATAATTACTAATATTGCGTTAACTTCTCTACTATCGAACTATAACTCTAGAAAACCGGTAGTAAAGTCTATAAAGACTTCTTCCTAAGGTCTTATAGGAATAGGCAGCGACTTAAGGGCGCTATATAGGCGATGCCGCTTTAGGACGGCGCTTTAATAGATAAAATATAAACGTACGTAGCTGTTTATATTACGAGCTATTCCTTCTTAGAAGAATTTCCGGGATAGTAGGTCTTTCGTACGGGCTATTCTAAAGTATCCCGTAAGGGGATCGTTATAGTAGAGCTAAATAAGCTCTTGCCTTAAGGCAACCTCTACGGGCACTACGATTTTTCCCGAATGTAAAATAAGTCCGTCTAGGCTTAATGACTAAGGACTTACCCCTTCTTTTAGGGTACTTTCGGCCTATACTCGCTATATAGTCTACGGATCTTCCGCTTAAGTCCTTTTAAAAAGCTTAAAAAGGGGCTCGGAGATATTGCTTTTATAAACCTTTTTATAACGAGCTGCTAACTTAGCTAATTATCTTTAACACCGTTCTTTATAACTAACGATGTCTTTAACCTAGGTAGCTAACTTAGCGGGACTCGTTCCCGAATGCTAAGGAATTGAATCTTAAAGAGCTTATATATTTTCATTACGTAAAGATATCTCGTTAAGCTTAAAGATAGTAGAGACTTAAGAACTCGTCTTAAGGTCGCTCTTTATAGAATCTATAGCTATATATACCTACTAAATAACTGCTAACTTTTATTATAGTTCTAAGAGTAGCTCTATAGACGGTAGGGCTTCGCCTATAAATTCTAGCTTCCTTAATAAAGCATCGGTAGGATTTGATTTACCGGCTTAGTATTTTATTATAAAATCGAAAAGAGCTAGGTATATACACTAACGTGCTTATCTTATATTAAGGGATACTGACTTTATAAAGCCTTAAAGGTTTTAGTAATCTAATAAAACTTTAACGGTATTCGCCGCCCTTTCGACGTAGTATCGCTAGTGTTTAAATAACTTAACGATAGTAAACATCTCCTAATTAGAGGTGCCGTAGTTAAGCTTAAGGCTAGTAAACTTTCGTAACTAAAAAGCAATCGGATAATAGTAGCCTTCGTTATCGGGCTACGAAAGAATGCTAGCTATTGCGAAAATTAAAGCATTAGTCTTAATGCGAATCGGTCTTTAAGGGTCGAAGTATCGGAGAAGTAGGGCTATTGCAAAGGCGTTCTTTTAGGCGTAAAACGCTATTAATTCGCTAGTATTTAGCTATACTCGTCTAGGCTTTCTTCCTTTAACGCTCCCCTTTAATAACGTAGTAAGAGGGGTAATAATACTAAAGTATCTTAAAATAAATCGTCGGTAATAATTTGCAAAACCGAGAAAAACTTAAACATTATAGAAAGAACGAGGTTCTTCCTAATTTATAATAGCCTTAACGCGGGCTAGGTCTATTATAACTCCGTTAATAGATAAGATAAATCCTAAAAACTCTTAAGACTGCTTATAGAAAGTATACTTCGATAAATTAGCGAATAGCTTAGTATTCCTTAGTCGTTTAAGGACTTATCGTAAGTATTCTATATACTCTTCGTAGGTCTTAGAAAAGATTAAAATATCATTAAGGTAGACGACGCGAATAGTATCTATAAGGCCTTTAAGAGCTTAGTTAATATATAACTAAAATATAGCAAAGGCGTTAGTTAATCTAAACGGTAATACTAAATACTCGTAGTAACTATAGCGAGTACGAAAGGCTATCTTTTATTTATCCCCTCCCTTAATCCGGATGCGTTAATATGCGTTTTTTAGGTTAATCTTCGAAAAGTACTTAGCCCCTTAATAACGGTCTATAATCTCCGAAATAAAGGGGAGTAGGTAGCGATTCTTATTAGTAATGCTATTAACCCCCCGTAGTCTATATAAAGGCGCAAAGTGCCGTCTTTCTTAAGTATAAAAAGGATAAAAGCCCCGGCCGAACTCTTAGATTTCTATATAATGCTATGCTTAAGGGACTAATCTAACCACTCCTTTAGAACCTAAAGTTCGGATTAAGAAAGAGGGTAGATAAGTCTAAAAGGCGGCTTAAAGTCGGGCAATAGGTTAATCGTATAATTAGTGCCCTTCTTCCTTAGTAATAAATCGGCTTTATGCTTAGAAAACACGTCTTTAAAGTCTAAAAGAGTCGCCGGTATTCCCTCCCTTATTCGCTTAGGGTTCGGCGAGTTATTATCTTTATCGGGAAATAGCATAAAATTTAGGTTAAGTATAACTATATAGACCTATGCCTTATTCTAACACTTATATAAAAATTTCTGCGGTTAGCGTAATAATACCTTAGAAAGTTAGTGTTTAAACTACTAAGCGCGCTTAAAAGGAACGAGATAAATATATTCCTAAGAAAGTGCGGGTATACTAAGTAAAAGTAGTGCGTCGTCGGGTTTTAATCTATTATCGACGCCGATATAAGGGCGAATAACTATCTTTTCCCTATAGCGACTATCTTAAAGTTAGATAGAAACTTCCTAAACTCTATATCGTCTTATAAGCGTATTCCCGACTACCTTTAATCTAAGGGTTAATAAAGGAAGCTATCGTAGCCTTTATTTTCGAGCAAAATTTATATCTACTAAATCTACTTTACTACCGTAATTAAGATTAACGATAATTTTATAAAGTATTCGCCCTAGTAGCTTTCTAATAGCACGTAGTCTTTTAACTACCTCTACCTATAGCTTAGTTAAAGGAGAGGCATTTACTTCGACTTTTAGGCGTTTCCTTCCTTCTTTATCGTCTCTAAATCGGCTACGGCTCGGTTAGCTTTCGCTATCGCCTAGCAATCGGCTTATATATAGCCTAGTTTCTTATAATACTAATAAATAATTATGCCGGATTAGCTTTTGCCGTTTCTATACGAATTTCCTCCCCGGTTATTACTACGGCTATTCCTACTATATCTATTCCTACTATTGCGACTATTGCGACTATTTCCTTAGCCGTTCCTACGGCTATTGCTACGACCGTTTCTATAGTTATTCGAGGTCGATCTAGCGGCGTCGGAATCTTAATAGTTATTAGTAGATCTATTTCGGCCTTTAAGTCGGCGATAGCCTATCGAACGGGAGCCTCTTGCCCCTTAAGTAGAGGTCGACTAGTCGTTAGTTAGCTTTATAAAGCGCTTCTTATTTCCTAAAGCATCTTAAAAGCGTTAAGTAAGTTAGACTATCTCCTTACGAGTGTTATCTTAAATAGACGCTAAATAAAAGGAGATTTAGTCCTAAAGATCGGGACGTAACTTCGTAAAAAAGGAAAGTATATAAGTTTTTTCTAGCGGACGTTCTATATATTACTTAAGGGAATCTAAGTAAAGACTAAAATCGAGGGGGGACTAACCTTCTCGTTAGCGTGCTTTCTATAGTTGTATAGCTAAAAGAGTCTCGCGATTAGTAATATCTTTAATTAAAATTAAGGTCTAGTTACGAAAATTATCTTAGTTAGTATAAAGCAATTCCCTCTCTATAAGGAGCTTTTCGTCGAGGTATCGCCTTTATCTTACCTTATAGTCTATATATATATAGTTAAAGGCATATAAGATTTTATTCTTATTATACTTAAAACGACGTAAGGTAGCGATAAAAGCATCCTTAAGATCGCTAATCTAATCGAGACGTTTTTAAGGGTTAGTCGGTTATAATAACTAAGGAATGTTTTTTATTTTAATTTCCCTACTATAACTCTCCCTTAATTCGGTTAACTATCGGCGACGTTTATATAAGTCCTTACCGAATAAGTTACCCTATTGCGAAAATTCCTCTCGAAGTTCCGTAATCCTATCTCTTAATCTGTTCTCCTCCTTAAGCTCTACGGCTCTTGCTTAAAGAGCTACGAGGACATCTATACGCGGAGGGGTAGGTCGTAAAGGGCCGGCTTACGTTTAACTTCGCGAGGGGATAGATTAGGCCCCCTTAGGCAGCGAAAAAATTAGTAATAGCGTCTTAAGACGCTCGTTATAGCCCTTATATAAGTTAGTGTATTTATCTTCTAATATTAGTTCCGTTACGTAAGGTAACGGCGATAGGCTAGCGACTCGATAGCTAGCACGACCTATTCGGCCTACGCGGCCTATACGTTTAGAAACGCGCCTACCGCGCGGCGCTATCGCTCTTAGGTAACTAAAAAAGAAAAGCTTTAGAAATTATAAGAAGATAGACTAAAGGTACGTTTAGGAAGGTAGGAATAATAGTTAAAAGTACGAATAATCCTTTATTATAGTGCGGTTACCCTCTTATAGTAAGACTAAAGCTTGCCCCTCTTCTAAGATATATTAAGGCCTTAAGGGTATACCCTTAGGCCTCGAGAGGGGTTGTCGGGGACTAGTTAGCGACTAATAGCCGAATAGTCCCTAAGCTAAAATACATTATCTATCGTATATATATCCTTATCTCCCGGCTCTATAGTTGCGTAGGTAGCTGCGTTATATCCCTTTTATAGAATAATAAGGTTATTTAGCTATTAGCTAGTGCTATAATAGTTTATTCTATCTCTTATTACGCCCTATCGCGATCTCTAGCTTTATAAATATAGTCCTAGCAGCCCTATTATTATAGTATTAGGTTATATTATATATTATCCTACGTAACCTCTATATCGTATATATAGATATTTAGACCTAGGTCTATAGCTATGTCCCTTCGTAGATTTATAATAATTATATACCCCTCCTTAAGCTCGTTCCCTTATAGATTAATCTACTATTTTATCCTATTGCCTTTAATTAATAATCTCGCTATCTTACCCCTTTCTTTTCTAATCTCCCCTTTTTACGACGCGGGTCCGCCTCCTCGCCGGACCCTTTTAACTAAGTTTTCCTCGATTATTAGAATTTTCCCGGTGTAAATACGCCGTCTTAACGCGAATTGCATAAAATTCCCTTCTCCCCCCCCTTACCCCTTCCCTATTGTCTTCTTCGTTGCCCTATCTAATCTACGATATCCGACCTTATTATAGAGACTAATCCCTCGTCCGCCGCTACCCTAGCCGTTACTCCGCCGGCTCCCGCCGACCTAAAGCCTTGGAACGACTACCTTTCCCGCTATCCCTATCTCGCCGCTTTACTTTAGGCCTAACGGCCTATATTCGACTCGTTCACCTATATCTAAGCTTACGCTACCCTTAATTTCCGCGTCCTATAGGCCGAGTCCTTTACTTACCTTAATAATACTTACGCTAAGTTAAATACGGGAGTGCTTATCTCTTAAGAATACGCCGCCGACCTTTAGCAATAGCTTAACTATGCTACGTCCTCTCTCTTTATCCTTACCGAGCGTAACGTAGCCCGGGACTAGGCCTTAGCCCTTGCCTTTGCCTTTACCCGTTCCTATATCGCCGACCTTAAGAGGTTCGCCGGCGACCCCGGCACTTAAAAGCAACGTTAGGAGGCTTTCTAGACATAGCGTAACGGCTTTACTATTAAGCTCTATTAGGACGCCGCTTTATACCCTACGGAATAGGACTATATTCTCTACGCGGCTAGCCGGCGTATTAGCTAAGCCGCCTTTATTATCGCTAGCGTTCCTTAAGACGTCCTCGATAATAAGTCTTTCGCTAATTAGCAGTATACTACTATTAAAGCCCTTACCGACGATCTTAGCCTAGTCTTTAGTGCTAATTTTACCTACGCTTAATTAAAGGCTAACTTTAACGCTTTATCGATAAAGAATATCTCTTAGCCGGACTTCTATTCGAAGTTTACCTAGCTTAAAGCCGACTTATTATTTAACGGCACCGCTTACGCCGCTTACCTTTATTCGAAGGTCTCTATCGAACTTACTAACGCCGCCGCTCTATAGGTCGAATGCCCGGCCTATAACGACTTTACGGCCTAGGCTAAGATATATTCTACGCTTTAGGATAACTAGCAGCGTATTAAGGCCCGTTCTTAACTCTAGCCGCCTTATAACCCCGCTCGCACCGGCCTTACCTCGCCCGCCCCGCCCGCGTCTCCTACCGGTAACCCGATATAGCTCGATATATTCTAGGCCCGGCTTACTAACGCTAAGAAGCAACGGCGGTTTAAGAACCGTCTTTGCCTCTACTACGCTTAGCCGGCTACCACTACTTATACTACCCGGACCTACCTTAATAAAGGTATCGGTGCTAATCCCGGCGCTAACCCTAGCGCTAGTCCCGGCGCCGGTTCCGGCTTTAGCTACGGCCGTAGCCGTAGTAGCGGTACGTCTGCCCCACGCCTGCTTAAACCCTTCCCCCCCCGCTACTAGGTTCGTGCTATTAAGCAGGGCTTTATCGAGGGCGAAGTAGACGACCTCCCCGCCTCTTCCCTATCCTTAGGAAATATATAGCTCTTACGCCTTATCGTACGATAGAGCTCTTAGTATCTCCGTTTATAGCTTTATTTAATACCGGGGAGGATCTTTACCTCCCCGCGGGAATACAACCGCGTGCTTTACTTATGCCTTTGTCCCTTATATCCGCCGATGTTATTATAAGTGCTTTAATCGACTCCGGCTATTCCGGATACGCCTTTATATACGCTTAGACCGCGTACCGCCTTGCCCTTCCTATCCGCTAGCTCTAATTCCTACGCCGGCTTTCTCTCGCCGATAGTAGCGACTATAAGTCCGGCTCTATTACCTATTACGCCTTTTTAGTCTCTTAGATTAGCGCCTATACTAAGTCTATTTACTTCTTTCTTACGAAGCTTAGCTATAAGGTTGTTCTTAGCCTCCCTTAGCTACGCCGGCACGACCTTATTATTAGCTAGCGCGGTAACTGCCTTGCCTTCTAGTCCCCCTTTTATCTAGCCTCTTGCCTCTTAGACTACTAGCCTTATCTTATCCTAGGCCTTTCGGCCACCCTTACCCGCCCTACCCGCCCCGTCCTAGCTCCCCCTACCCTTATTAAATATAATTAATAAATATAATTCGTTTCCCCCCCGCCCCTTCCGTCGAAGACTCTAACGACGAGGGCGAACCCCCTACCGCTGCGATCCCTATTCCTACCGCTACGACCCTTATTCCCGCCGCTACGATCCTTATTCCCGCCCGTATAGCCCTAGCCCGTCCTCCGGCCTTTATCCGTTCCGTCCGCTTTAGCGACGTTCTTAAGTTTATTCCCCTATCTTTTAGCCCCTCTCTTTTAGCGTTTTTTAAGGATATCTTTAACGCGGGTAAACCCGCCTATCTAAACTCCTCCCGCTAGGTTAAGGACGCCGACTTTAACTCTAGCTACGACTTTAACTCCCCGGCTACTATCTACCCTCGCCGCTACGTTCGACCTCCTTACCTCCGTCCTATCTATAAGACCGCTAGCTACCGCCGCCTTATATCGCGATTAAGTCGTAAACTATTAGACTTTATCCTTTTTACTTCTCGTCCTTTAACGACTCGGCGTTTAACGTCTAGATGCTTAACGTCGACGCGATAGTAATATTCTACCGGTAACCTAAAGTCTAGACTTTTTAGACCTCGATTAAGGCCTTTACCGCCGAGCTATTGCTTATTAAGCCTCCGCTACCTATCGACTACGATATCCCTAAGGACTTTTGCTAAGCCGTTTTAATTAGATATATAGACGCTAAGGACGCGAAAGCCTACCTTAACCCCCGCCTTTATAACTTCGTCGACGACTACCTTAATACGATCTACCTTAATAAGATCTCCTTTAACGATATCGCTAAGTTCTTTAAAAAGTAAGAGAAAGTCTTTTATATACTTAACGAGCTTTAGGCTAAAGTCCTTAAAGAGCTCTACTATATAATCTATATATAGCTTAAAAGCGAGGCCGATAAGCTCGCTTTTTACTATATCGTTAATACTTAAATTAACCTTAAGAAGGAATATAACCTCTTTATACCTACCCCCGCCCCTTTAGCGAAGCTAAAAACCGGATCGTCTACGCATACGTTAATAAGCAGCTTAAGAAAGGCTTTATCCGCCGCTTTACCTCCCTTACTACTACCCCCGTTATGCTTGCCTATAAGCTAGGCGTGGGCGTCTGTTTTTACGTTAACTATCGCGGCTTAAATAAGGCTATAATTAAAACCCGTTTCCTTTTGCCTTTTATCTATAATACCCTCGCCTATATCCGGAAGGCGAAGTTTTTTACTAAGATTAACGTTATCGCGGTATTTAATCGCCTTCGTATTACCGAAGGATATAAGTAGAAGACCGCGTTCGCTATATAGTATAGGCTTTTCGAGTGTTATATTACCCCCTTTAGCCTTATAGCCGCTTTATCTTACTTCTAGAGTTTTATTAATATAGCCTTTTACGGTATCTTTAATAAGTTTTGCTCTACCTATCTAAACGATGTCTTAATCTTCTTAAAGACGCGGGAGGAGCACTAAGCCTACGTTAGAACGGTTCTTAAGCGCTTTAACGCCGCCGGCCTTTAGCTTAACATAGATAAGTATAACTTCTGCGTTACTAAGACTAAGTACCTCGGCCTAATTATCTTAGATAAAGGCATTCGCATAGATCCTAAAAAGGTTCGTATAGTTTTAGACTAGCCTACCTCTTCCTTTATTAAGGACCTCTAGCGCTTCTTAGGATTCGCTAATATTTATCGGCGTTTTATTCGCGGCTTTTCTAAGCTTACGAATCTTTTAAATGCCCTTACTAAGAACTCTACCCTTTAGATTTAGTCTCCCGCTTACGCCTACGCCTTTGTTGATATTACCATTGTACCAACCAGGCCAAACAAAAGTGAGATGCATCCCGACCGTAGACGTGATACAATGGCTTATGAAATGTCGATATACCCCCCTACGTACACGGTGGCCTGTCCGACCGTGCTGAATAAGCCGTAGTGTCAATCGCCGCCGAATGTGCCGTGCCGTGCCGTGCCGTGCCGTGCCGTGCCGTGCCGTGCCGTGCCGTGCCGTGCCGTGCCGTGCCGTGCCGTGCCGTGCCGTGCCGTGCCGTGCCGAATGCCGTAAGGTGCCTTAGCGTAAATGCGCCGCCGGTGTTAATGTATGACCTTGCCGATCGCAGGCGTGGCGCGCAGCCGCTAAAAGTGCGACCGGGCCCGAAAGTGGCGAAAGTAGCGAAAGTGGCGTCTTATAGCGTTTGTAGCGTCTTATAGCGAAAATGGCGAAAGTGGCGAAAAAATAACGAATTAACGCGGGGTTCGAAAAGAATGTTAATAGCAGTAGAAGTTATAGCTAGGTCCTAGTAAAATAGACTTCGCTCCCGGGCTTATAACTATTAACATTTACTATTATACTAACTAGGCTAAATAAAAGTAAGATGCATCCCGACCGTAGACGTAATATAATAGCTTATAAAATGTCGATAGCCTTTAAAGCCTTTAAGCACGCTTTTACTACCGCCTTAGTCCTCGTATACTTCGACCCTTATCGTAAGACTATAGTTTAGATAGATGCTTCTAACTAAGCCGCTAAAGGTATACTAATATAGCTCTTTAACGATAGTCGTTACTATCCGGTTGCCTTCTTCTCGTTAAAATACTCCGCTTAAAAGTATAATTAAGAGATTTATAATAAAGAACTCCTTGCAATTATAAAATCTCTTAAAGAATAGCGCTTTAAGCTTAAAGGCCTACCTAAGTTTAAGATAGCCTCGGATTATAAAAATCTTTAGTATTTTATAACTATAAAGCTCTTTAACTAGCGATAGGCCCGCTAGGCCGAATTCCTTAGTCGTTTTAATTTTAAGATTATCTTTTAGCCTAGCTCTAAAGCTATTCTCCCTAACGCTTTTAGCCGCTTGCCTAGCTCTTGCCTTCTCTCCCTTTCCGACCGAGCCGACGAGAGGATTAACTACCGATATTAGGTTATCCTCCCTAAGTCTAAGGTTAATGCCTCCCTTTACCTTTATACTACTACCGCCCCTAATACCGTTAAAGAGTCCGATTCTTCTATAAATATAATTTATAAATATAATTCCGACTGCTTTAACCTCTACGCCCTTAATAACTTTAAGCCGATCGATAACTTTATCGACCGGGCCTACTCCTCCTCCCCGCTTATCTCCGCTATTCGCGTAGCCCTTTAGTCCCCTTAGCCCCGCTAGCCTTACCCCCTCTAAGCCCCCCTCCGCTCGATCCTTAAGACCGCTCTCTCTAAGGTCTAGGGCTAGTTCTATTTCTAAGGCCGGCTCTTCGTTCCCTTTAACGACGCCTTAATTCTTTAGATCCTCGTCCGCGCTTATACCTCCCCCCTTGCCGGCTACCCTATACGTACGAAGACCGCTAGCCTCTACCGCCGGTCCTATATCTAGCCTAGTATATATAAGTCTATTTCTAGCTTCGTGCGAAATTATTATATATGCCTACGCGTTAAATCCCTTCGTTCCTCCCCTTAAGGCTTACTCTTCTAGCCCTTAAGTATTCCCTTCGCCCTATAGACTAATATATCCGTCGATTTTATTACCGACTTCCCTATCTACCGCTATAATAGCGTTAAGTTTTCTAATATTCTTATTATCGTTGACCGCCTTACGAAGATACGCTACTACGTCTTAATACCTTCGATAACTATTAAAGACGTTATTAACGCGTTTATTTCCCGCGTTTAGTCCTTTTATAGTACCCCGGCCTTTATTATTAGCGACCGTAGCACTTAGTTTATTTCGGCTTTCTAGTAGTAGCTTAATCGTCGCCTTAGGTACCGCCTTTACCTTAGCGCCGCCTACTACCCTTAGACCGACAGTTAGACTAAGATCGCGAACGCTTAGATAAAGGTTTACCTTCGTTATTATACTACCTACCTTTAGGACGATTAGGTCGACCTTCTTCCCTTCGCTAAGTTTACTACTAATAATTAAGTCTCTAAATCTACCGGCCTCTCCTTTTTCTTCGCTAACTATAGCTTCTACCTAAAGCTTAGCACTAAGCCCTTTAGTCCCCCCCCCGCCCGGTATAACCCTTTAGTAGCGGAAGGAATACCTCTACGGTAACGCGCTCGCTTCCTATCCCTAGCGTATCTCTAACTTCCTCCGCGATATAATTAAGGATGCTTAAGCTACTTAGGCTCGCTACGCAAACGCCCGGCGGACTCCCGCCCTAGTATATTAGCCCGGCGATATAGTATTCCTTAGCACTTACTAAATCTAGACCCTCCGCCTTATAAAAAAGCTCGACTATAAGCGGGAGGGCCTATATAAGGTCCTTAAGGTATATAAGACGGCGTGTCTTTTTTACCTCCCTAAGGGCAGCCGCTTTTACCCCGTTTTTTATTACTCCCTCTTTACTAAGACCTAAGAGCCCCTTTTGCCCGGCTAGTCGGAGCTTAACGTCCGGCCCGCCGATAACGGCGTTCTCCTTTCCTCCGGCGATAACGACGGCGATAACGCGTACCTTAAGTAGGAGTTTTCTTCTATCCTCGCGTAACGCTAATACGCCTCCGGGAAGATTAAGTATCGCGTTTAATAGCGTTATAGCCCCCTTACGCAGGAGGACTCCTCCTGCCTTAACGGCTGCTAGGACGACCTTAAGGCTTTTTACGCCCTTAACCCGACTAAGCTTAAGCCGGCCTTTTATACGGCCTTCCTTACGTTTTTACCTTCGCCTAAGTGATAATAAGTATAATTTATTAATATAATTTACGTTACGATAGCACGCGTTAGATTCTTAGTTTTACCCTTTATTTTACCCTTTGTTTCTCCTTGTTCTTCCCTTATTCTATGTAAGGCCCGCTTTTAGGATAGGTTAACATAGATTCCCTTCGTTTTTATTAGCCTATTGCCCTTTTTAAGCGTTCGAGTCGAACGCTGATTTAAGGGGGATATACTATCATAGTGTTAGGTTATATTATATATTATCCTACGTAACCTCTATATTGTATGTATAGACATTTAGACCTAGTCTATAGCTATGTCCCTTCGTAGATTAATAACAATTATATACCCCCCCTTAAGCTCGTTCTCTTATAAGGTTAAAGGAACGTCTAACTATACGAGGTTAGCTCTTAGCTATAAAGGATTAGCTCTTAGCTATAAGGGAGTAACTTCTTAAGGCTAAGGATCTAACAATTTTAATTATAAAGATATTATAGTCTTAGACAATAGCTTTAATATAGTCGTTAGGAAAACGAAAGACGGTAGACCCTCCGATCTTTACTAAAAAAGGGTCTACCTTTAACCGTTAACGTAAGTATAAGGCCTAGGAACTTAAGATATAAGGTATCTTCCTCCGCGATAGTATATAGTTTAACTTAAACGGCGCCTACCTCCTTTATATTAGCGATAGGCTTAGTAAACGGGCCTACGACTTCGTTAAAGATAGAATAGCTACTATTATAGCTAACCTATCCGAGAGGGAGAAGTAGGAATAGCCTACTATAATAACGCTCTTCGTAGCTTTAGGCAAGCAGTATAAGGTTCTAGATTTAACGTAAGCCGCTAAGAATATTCTCGATAATTTCCCTTAAGGCGATAAGAACTATTAGATCTAGAAGGCAGACCTTAACGCCTATATACGTAAGGCAAGGAAGATAAAGGAATAGTAGGTCCACTTCCCCCGTAAGTTTATCTTAAAGGATATAAACGATCTCGTTAAGAGTATATAGACTAAGATCCCTAATACCGACTATAAGAAGTAGTCGGCGTAGATAGATATCTTTATAAAGAATCTAGCTAACTACGCTTATTATTAAAAGCTTAAGAAGAAGGCTACCCTTTATTTATAGTTCCCGCCGACGCTTATACTTACCCTTACCTCGACCGCCTTTACCTAACTCCTATACGGTAACCTTATAGACCTCGACTAACTTTCCGATACTAAACGATAATTTAGGATCGATAATAAACTTTATATAGCTTACGGAGAGCTTAGATACTAGAAGGAGGCTTACAACCTAACTAAAATAGCTAATCCGTTTTTAATACCCCCCCGCTACGGTAGTCCCTAGGTTTAGGGCTAAGGCGCCCCCTCTACTAGCTTCGGCCGAGGATTTTAAGGCGCTTACGGCGGTAGGTATAGCCGGGGCTAGTTCGTTTATATAGCCGACTATAAATAAGGCCGTATCCTTAGGGAAGAGGATACGGATTTATAAGGCGAGTAGCCGGCGCTAAGGCTATTGCTAAAAGATATACCCTTAGAGTAAGTCGCTCTTAGGGGTTATATATAGGGGAGGATAAAAGGATTAGGTTATTGCTTTTAGATAGAACGGATCTTCGGATTAATTCGTCGAATAGTAATAAAAAGTTAATCCTTCTCTATACTCGTCTCTCCTTTACGCGTAACCTTTAGTCCCTTTACTACGTTAATATATTATCCCTTATAGATTCTAGCTATACTACCGCGGCGTTCGCCGACCTTTATACTATTATACGGAAATATAACGTTATTATAAAGAAGCTCTTTAAACCTCGACCGCTTTAATTAGCCGACGGCGTGCCTTTTATATAGATAATAGACTATTTTATAGCCCGAATAACTATTAGCAAATATATAGAACTTATGCTTTTCTTTATTATAAACCTATCTCCCTTTACCTTAACTATCCTAGGCATCCCTTAGATTTAGGAATATAAATTAACTATGCTTTAGAAATCTCTCTAAGTCCGCTTCGACTCCTATTACTATATAAAATACTCCCTACCTCTTAGTATAAGAGTTAAGGATAGGATAGCCCTTAGGACTCCTATTACTTCCGCGCTTAAAGGGTATTAATTACGTTAAAAAGTGTATTTTTCTAACGTTATAGAGATCTAGACTACCCTAACAATTACCCTAAAATAAAGGGTCCTTATAACGGTAGAAGATATGCCGGAATCCCCCTTTTGGTAGGAAGAGATCGATATCCTAAAGGATTAGACTATTGTACCGGGATATTATATACCTATAGACTCGTCTACTAAAGAATATCTACCTAAGCCGGCACTATACCCTTTAAACCTTAGCTAACCTATTCGATATCCTTTATATAAAATATTGCTATTCGCTTAAGATACCGCCCGCTTAATATTCCCGATTAGCTTTCTAAACTCCCCTAAAACCTAAGCCTTTAAGACTACTCTGCCGTAGACTAATTTAGTAGCTTGCTTACTCCTTATTCGTCCTACCGCCGGCCGCCGCTATATCCCCGCCCGATAGGGCCGGACGAAACGCCCCCGCTAGCGTATACAATAGGGAGATTAAATGCCTTTAGATATAAACGATATCCGCTACGTACGCGTAGTTAACTTCGTTTAATTCTATAAATAAGATAGTATCTAAGCGATGCGAATTAGTATAAGATAGTATCTAAGCGATGCGAATTAGTATATCTAAACTAGCTAAGCTAGTTAAAGAGGAAGAAAATCTACGACTCTTTAATAAACTCTTAATAAGCTTAGTTAAGGTCTTAGAACTATCCGAAACCTTTTTCTAACGCGTTATTGCTAGGGACTATATAATAGAGGTAGCTTAAGCCGCCTTCTTTAAACGTTTTTATAACTTCCTTTAAGCGAACCTTTAGGATATAACTAATTCTAAATCCTTATTCCGGAGGGTGAATAAGGCCGATATAGGAAAGTTCCTTTAAGTAAAGCCGGAAGTTATAGAAGTAGATATCTTAAAGAAACTCCTAAAAGAGTTCTAGGATAAGCTTCCTTATTTCCTTCCGAAGAATACGAATAAGCTCCCCTTATACCGCCCTTAGGATTATAAGATCGAACTTATACTAAGTAAATAAGCTCCGTTCTATAGGAATCGGCCTATATTACCTATTATAGTACTATATCACATAATATAGTACATAGTGATATGCTATGTGATATATAGTCCTATATATAAACGAGCCCTTAGCCTCTATAGTTCTTCTCCTCTTTATAGAACAATAAGGTTATCTAACTATCACCTAGTGCTATGATAGTTTGTTCTATCTCTTATTGCGCCCCGTCGCGATCTCTAGCTTTATAAATATAGTCCTAGTAGCCCTATTATCTTATCCCCTTAGTCGTCGCGACCCGAGCGTAACCCCTAAGAAATCATTCCCCTAAGCCTCTAAGCCCCTAAGAATTTTTCCCTAGCCTATAGAAACCTATATAGCCTATAGAATCTTTTTCTTAATCCCCGATAAATACCTTAGATTAGACACTCCTCCTTCCTCCTTATAGCAGACATACCTATAGCCTCTAACGCTATAGGCGACGGTCTAAAGGCCTTTGCTAAGGAGTTTATTAGTGAATTTCCTTAGATCGCTTAAGCGATTAAGAGGTTTAATAACGTAGTCCCGGTCGCTAATACGTAGGAGACCTAGGAAAACCTTTAGAGCCCGGATACCCGATATATTCTTATATATATCGAAGAGAGTCTTCGCTCCCTTTACGTAGTAGAGGCCTCTTAGGTTAACCGAAATGCTAGGTTAAAGGAACGCGTGACTATACGAGATTAGCTCTTAGCCACAAAGGATTAGCTCCTAGCTATAAGGGAGCAACTTCTCGAGGCTAAGGACCTTACGATTTTAACTATAAAGATATTATAGTCCTAGACGATAACCTTAGCATAGTCGTCCGGAAAACGAAAGACTATAGACCCTCCGATCTTTACTAGAAAGGGGTCTACCTCCGACCGTTAACGTAAGTACGAGGCCTAGGAACTTAAGATATAGGGTGTCTTCCTCCGCGATAGCATATAGTTCGACTTAAATAGCGCTTGCCTCCTTTATATTAGCGATAGGCTTAGTAAACGGGCCTACGACTTCGTTAAAGATAGGATAGCTACTATTATAGCTAACCTATCTAAGAAGGAGAAGTAGGAATAGCCTACTACGACGACGCTCCTCGTAGCTTTAAGTAGGCAGTATAAGGTTTTAGACTTAACGTAAGCCGCTAAAAATATCCTCGACAATTTCCCTTAAGGCGATAAAAACTATTAGATCTAGAAGATAGACCTTAACGCCTATATACGTAAGGCAAAGAAGATAAAGGAATAATAAGTTAACCTCCTCCGGAAGTTTATATTAAAGGATATAAGCGATCTCGTTAAGAATATATAGACTAAGATCCCTAATACTAACGACGAGAAGTAGTTAGCGTAGATAGATATCTTTATAAAGAATCTCGCTAACTATACTTATCGTTAGAAGCTTAAGAAAAAGGCCGCCCCCCGTTTATAGTTCCCGCCGACGCTTATACCTACCCTTGCCTTAACCGCCCTAGCTTAACCCTTATATAGTAACCCTATAGACCTCGACCGGCTTTTTAATACTAAACAATAATTTAGGATCGATTATAGGCTTTATATAGCTTACGGAGAGCCTAGATATTAGAAAGAGGCTTACGACTTAGCTAAGATAGCGAATCCGCTTCTAATGCCCTTACGTTAGGGTAGTCCTTAGTTTTAAGGCCGGGGCGCCCCCTCCCCCGGCTTCGGCCGAGGATCTTAGGGCGCCCGCGGCGGCGGGTATAGCTAGGGCTAGCTCGTCTATACGGCCGACTACGAATAAGGCCGTATCCTTAGGGAAGAGGATACGGATTTATAAAGCGAGCGGCCGGCGTTAAGGCTACTGCTAAAAGATATAACCCTAGAATAAGTCGCTCTTAGCGGTTATATATAGGGGAGGATAAGAGAATTAGGTCGTTGCTCTTAGATAGAACGGATCTTTAGATTAGTTTATCGAATAGTAATAAAAAGTCAATCCTTCTTTATACTCGTCTCTCCTCTACGTATAACCCTTAGTCCCCCTACTATATTAATACGTTATCCCTCGTAGATTCTAGCTATACTACTATAGCGTTCGCCGATCTTTACGCTATCGTACGGAAATATAACGTTACTACGAAGAAGCTCCTTAAACCTCGACCGCTTCGACTAGCCGACGGTATACCCTTAATATAGATAACGGACTACTTTATAGCCCGAATAACTATTAGTAAGTATATAGAACTTATGCTCTTCTTCGTTACGAATCTATTACCTTCTACCTTAATTATCCTAGGCATCCCTTAGCTTTAGGATTACGAACTAACTATACTTTAGAAATCTCTTTAGGTCTGCTTCGATTCCGATTACTATATAAAACACTGCCTGCCTCTAAGTATAATAGCGGAGGATAGGATAGCTCTTAGGACTCCTATTACTCCCGCGCCCGGAGGGCATTAGTTACGTCGGAAAGTATATTTTTCTAACGTCGTAGAGATTTAGATAACCCCGACGTTTACTCCGAAATAAAGGGTCCTTATAACGATAGAAGATATGCCGGAAATTCCCTTTCGGTAGGAAGAGACTAATATCCTAGAAGACTAGACTATCCTACCGGGAAGTTATATATCTATAGACTCGTCTACTAAAGAATATCTACCTAAGTAAGCATCGTACCCCTTAAACCCCGGCTAACCGATTCGTTATCCCTTATATAAGATATAGCTATTCGCCTAGGAAACCGCCCGCTTAATATCCCCGATTAGCCCTTTAGACTCCCTTAAGACTCGAGCCTTTAAGGCTACTCCGCCGTAGACTACATTAGTAGCTCGCCTACTCCTTATTCGCCTTACCGCCGTCCGTCGCTACGTTCCCGCCCGATAGGGCCGGACGAGACGCCCCCGCTAGCGTATACGATAGGAAGATTAAATGCCCTTAGACATAAACGATATCCGCTGCGTACGAGTAGTTAACTTTATTTAATTCTATAAATAGGATAGTATCTAAGCGATACGAATTAGTATATCTAAATTAGCTAAGCTAGTCGAGGAGGGAGAAAATCTACGACTCCTTAACGAACTCCTAGTAGGCCTAGTTAAGGTCCCGGAATTATCTAAAACCTCTTTCTAACGCGTTATCACCGGGGATTATATAATAGAGGTAGCTTAAGCCGCCTTCCTTAAACGTTTCTATAATTTCCTTTAGACGAACCTCCGGGATATAGCTAATTCTAAATCTCTATTTCGGAGGGTTAACGAGGCCGATAAGAAAAATTCCTCTAAGTAAAACCGGAAGTTATAGAGGCAGATATCCTAAAGAAACTCCTAAAAGAGTTCTAGGATAAGCTTCCTTATTTCCTTCTAAAGAATACGAACGAGCTCCCCCTATACCGCCCCTAGGATTATAAGATCGAACTTATA
The DNA here is from genome assembly GCA_012934285.1 of Ophiocordyceps sinensis. Classification (NCBI taxonomy): domain Eukaryota; kingdom Fungi; phylum Ascomycota; class Sordariomycetes; order Hypocreales; family Ophiocordycipitaceae; genus Ophiocordyceps; species Ophiocordyceps sinensis. Next base: position 6,857,846 of record JAAVMX010000002.1, on the reverse strand, counting down.
CTTAGTAAATAAGCTCCGTACTATAGAAATCGGCCTATATTACCTATAGAACTCCGCTATATTAAGAAGTAGATTAACGATATGCTTAATAAAGGCTTTATTTAAGAGTCTTCTTCTTTAGCCGCGGTACTATTAATCCTCGCTTATAAACTAAGCGGTAGTGTCTATATCTATTATAACTACCGAGGTTTAAATTAGGTTATAGTTAAGAATCGATACCCCCTACCTTTAATCCGCGAGACACTAGATTCTCTCTACGACGCTAAGTTTTATACGAAGCTAGACGTAATTGCTATATTTAACCGCGTTTAAATCGCCGAGGGTTATAAGTGGCTTATAGCATTTATTATACGCTTCGGACTATTCGAGATATTAGTTACCCCCTTCGGCCTTTATAACGCACCGTCGACCTTCTAGAACTATATTAATTACGTGCTTTATAATGCCCTCGATGACTTTTATATAGTATATCTTAATAACGTAATAGTCTTTTTAAAGACTAGGGCGGAATATAAGAACTACGTACGAATAGTTATCTAACGCTTAGGCAACGTAGGGCTTTAAATCGATATCGGGAAGTTAAAGTTTTATACGACGAAGACTAAGTACCTTAGATTAATTATTTCGATATCTAGCATAAGCATAGACCCCGAGAAGGTACGCGTAATCACGGCTTAAAACACCCCGACTTTAGTAAAAGAACTCTAGCAGTTTCTTAGGTTTATAAACTTCTACCGTCGTTTTATTAAAGGATACTCTAGTATTATCTCCCTAATAACTACGCTACTTCGAAAGGATTCCCGTTAGTCTTAGGGACTTAAATAAGCTACCGCGTTTAAGGCCCTTAAACTTGCTTTTACTACTGCCCCGGTCTTAGCCTATTTTAACTACTCGAAGAAAATAGTTATTAAAACTAACGCCTTAAATTAGGCCTCGGGAGGAGTCCTTTTATAGACCGGAGACGATAGATATCTTTACCCTATTGCGTTTTTTTCGTTAAAGCATACTACCCTTAAGTGCAACCACGAGATCTATAATAAAGAGCTATTAGCAATTATTAAAGCGCTTAAGGAATAGCGCTTAAAACTTTAAGAGACTACCGAGGCGTTTAATATTATTATAGACTATTAGAATCTTTAGACGTTTATATCTCTAAAGCAACTTAACTAACGGTAAGTACGCTAGGCCGAGTTCCTTTCCTAATTTAACTTTATAATTATATACCGCTTAGGCAATAAGGCAATTCTCCCTAACGCTCTTAGTAAGCTCCCCGGCGATAGACTAGCTACCGTAGACGACGATAGACTCTTCTATCGAAATTAGGTAGTTATCCTTAAAGAGAAAGTCGACCTAACTATCCTAAAAGAACTCTTAACCGATTCCTATGCCTTAAAGGAGGACCTTAATGCAATCGCCGCCCTTAGACTAAACGCAGCTAGTAAATCACTCGATAAGCTTATCTATAAAGCATATTAATAAGATAATCTTACCTAGGATATAGTAGCGATACTCTAGGATCTATACGCTTAACGCTAGCTAAAGCATATCCGAAAGCTCTTACGTTACGATATATCTAAATATTAGTTAATTAATAGACGTATCTTTTTCCGCGACTAGCTCTTCGTTCTTAATACTCCGGATCTCCGCCTTAAAGTCGTTTATCGATCCTATAGCAATAGCCTAGTAGGACACCTAAGGAGGGTAAAAACCCTTAATCTATTAAACCGAATATACTAATAGCCGAGGATTTCTTACTTCGCCGCTACGTTTATTAAAGACTATGCTCTCTATCTTTAGACTAAGACCCCCTACTTATCTCCCCTTAGATTCCTAAAACCCCTCGCTCTATTAGTCCGACTATAGGCTAATATATTAATTAATTATATTACGATACTCCTTAAGTATACCTAAAACAGGAAGACTTATAAGAATATACTTACGATAGTTAATAGGCTTACGAAGATAAGATATTTCGTCCCTATCACCGGCCTTTCTATAAAAGAACTAGTTAACTCCTTTATCTACGTAGTCTATCGCTTACATAAAGCACCCGATACTATTATCTCCGACTAAGGCACTTAGTTTATCTCTAATTTTTAGCGATAGCTTAGCACTCGTTTAAGAATAACGTTAAAACTAAGCTTAATATAGCACTTAAAGACTAACGGTTAAACCGAAATTATTAACGCTGCGATAAACAAATATATTTTAGCCTATATTAGCTTTACCTAAGATAATTAGGTCGACTAGCTCCCGCTCGCGGAAGTCGTAATAAATAATTAAGTTAACGAAACAACCGGTATTTCTCCGTTCTTCGCTAACTACGGCTTTAATCCTCGTCTCGGCATCGAACCTATAGGCCCCCGACCCCTAACGCTCTTATTATAGGCAAAGAAGGAATTCCTTCGCGTAGACGCAATAGCTAGTCGTTTCGACCGTATCTTTATTTAGCTTTAAGCTCTCGCACGAGCCTTATAATAGAAATATTAGGATAATGCTAATATAAAGCGGGACGAAGGCTTTCTCTTCCGACCTAGTAATATAGTTATAGTTTTATTAAAGAATATAACTACTAATCGCCCGAAGAAAAAGTAAGACGATAAATAGGACGGTCCTTATCCTATTCTTAAGGTCTACCGTAGCGCTATAGTTATCGACCTCCTAAAGCATATCTAAGTCAATAAGTCTTTCTATACGTTAAAGGTACGGCTTTAGACAACGGAAATAATACCGGGCTAAGCATAGATTAATCGAGAGGAACGACGTAACGTCGTAGGCCGTATCGCGGAACGCGATAACGATAGCAATATCGAAGAAACATAGGAATTTAAGAAGATCCTTAACGTATACGATAACGAAGCCCCGATCCTAACTTATCTAATTAAATAGAAATATCACTAAGAACCGACCTAGTAGCCCGAACATAACCTAAGAGGTTGCCCTAAAGCTATTTAACGCTTCTATAGATACAACCTAGACAAGCCGGGCCCCTTAGATTAGGCCCGCCTATAAAAGATTCCTTTATTATATACGGATTTCTAGCGAAAATGATATTTCTTAGCGATTTAAGGACTAAATCGTCTTTAGAGGGCGAGTACTATTATAGTACTATATTACATAATATAGTATGTAGTGATATACTACGTGATATATAGTCCTATATATAAACGAGCCCTTAGCCTCTATAGTTCTTCTCCTCTTTATAGAACAATAAGGTTATCTAACTATAACCTAGTGCCGTGATATTACCTACGGAACTCCGCTATATTAAGAAGTAGATTAATAATATGCTTAATAAAGGCTTTATTTAAGAGTCTTTTTCTCTAGCCTCGGTATTATTAATCCTCGCTTATAAGCCGGGCGGTAGTATCTGTATCTATTATAATTACTAAGGTCTAAATTAAGTTATAGTTAAGAACCGATATTCCTTACCTTTAATCCGCGAAACGCTAGATTCTCTTTACGACGCTAAGTTTTATATAAAGCTAGACGTAATTACTGCGTTTAACTATATCCGAATTACCGAGGGTTATAAATAGCTTATAGCGTTTATTATACGTTTCGGACTTTTCGAGATGCTAGGTACCCCTTTCGGCCTTTATAACGCACCGTCGACCTTTTAGAACTATATGAATTACGTGCTTTATAATACCTTCGATGATTTCTATATAGTATATCTTAACGACGTCTTAGTCTTTTTAAAGACTAAGGTAGAATATAAGAACTACGTGCGAATAGTTATCTAACGCTTAGGCAACGTAGGGCTTTAAATCGATATTAGGAAGTTAGAGTTTTATATAATAGAGACTAAGTACTTTAGATTAATTATTTCGATATCTAGAATAAGCATAGACCTTAAGAAGGTATATATAATTACGGTTTAAAACGCCCTAACTTTAGTAAAAGAACTCTAGCAGTTTCTTAGGTTTATAAACTTCTACCGCCGTTTTATTAAGGGATACTTAGGTATTATCTCCCCGATAATTACGCTACTTCGAAAAGATTCCTATTAGTCTTAAGGACCTAAATAAGCTACCGTATTTAAAGCCCTTAAGCTTGCTTTTACTATTGCCCCGGTCTTAGCCTATTTTTACTATTTAAAGAAAATAGTTATTAAAACTAACGCTTTAAATTAGGCCTTAGGAGGAGTCTTTTTATAGATTAAAGACGACGGATATCTTTACCCTATTGCGTTTTTCTCGTTAAAGTATACTACCCTTAAGTATAACTATGAGATTTATAATAAAGAGTTATTAGCGATTATTAAAGCGCTTAAGGAATAGCGCTTAGAACTCTAAGGAACTACTAAGGCATTCGACGTTATTATAGACTATAAGAATCTTTAGACGTTTATATCTATAAAGCAATTTAACTAACGATAAGTGCGCTAGGCCGAGTTCTTTTCTTAGTTTAACTTTATAATTATATACTGCTTAAGCAATAAGGCAATCCTCTTTAACGCTTTAAATAGGCTCTTTAGCGATAGACTAGCTACCTTAGACGATTATTAACTCCTCTATCGTAATTAGGTAATTGTCTTTAAAGAGAAAGTCGACCTAACTATCCTAAAAGAACTCTTAGCCGAATCCTATGCCTTAAAGGAAGACCTTAACGTAATCGCCGCCTTTAGACTAAACGCAGCTAGTAAATCACTTAATAAGCTTATCCGTGAGGTATATTAATAAGATAATCTAGCTTAAGATATAGTAGTAATACTCTAAGACCTATACGCTCGACGCTAGCTAAAGCATATTTAGAAGCTTTTGCGTTGAGATATATCTAAATATTAGTTAATTTATAGACGTATTCTTTTCCGCGACTAGCTTTTTATCCTTAATACCTTAAATCTCCGCCTTAAAGTCGTTTATCGATCTTACGGTAGTAGCTTAATAAGATACTTAAGGAAGGTAAAAACCCTTAATCTATTAAACCGAATATACTAATAGCTAAGAATTTCTTACTTCGCCGCTACGTTTATTAAAGACTATACACTCTATCTTTAGACTAAGACCCCCCGCTTATCTCCCCTTAGATTCCTAAAACCCTTCGCTCTACCGGTCTATCTATAGGCCGATATATTAATTAATTATATTACTATACTCCTTAAGTATACCTAAAATAGGAAGACTTACGAGAATATATTTACGATAGTTAATAGGCTTATAAAGATAAGATATTTTATCTTTATTACCGGCCTTTCTATAGAAGAACTAATTAACTCCCTTATATTTATAGTCTATTATTTATATAAAGCACTTAATACTATTATCTCTAACTAAGGCACTTAGTTTATCTCTAATTTTTAACAATAGCTTAGCACTTAGTTATAAATAACGTTAAAACTAAGCCTAGTATAGCACTTAAAGACTAACGGTTAAACTAAAATCGTTAACGCCGCGATAAAGAAAAACCTTCGAGCCTTTATTAGTTTTACTCAAGATAATTAGGTCGACTAGCTCCCGCTCGCGGAATTCGCAATTAATAATAAAGTAAATAAAATAACCGGTATTTCTCTATTCTTCGCTAATTACGCCTTTAATCATCGTCTCGGCATTAAACCTATAGGTCCCCGACCCCCGACTCTCTTATTATAGGCGAAGAAGGAATTCCTTCGCGCGGACGTAATAGCTAATTGTTTCGACTATATCCTCGTTTAGCTTTAAGCTCTTATATAAGCCTTATTATAGAAATATAAAGATACTGCTAATATAAAGCGGGACGAAGGCTCCCTCTTCCGACCTAGTAATATAGTTATAGTTTTATTAAAAAATATAACTACTAATCGCCTAAAGAAGAAATAAGACGATAAATAGGACGGTCTTTATCTTATTCTTAAGGTCTACCGCGGCGCTATAGTTATCGACCTCTTTTAGTATATCCGGGTTAATAAATCTTTCTATACGTCTAAGGTACGGCTTTAGATAATAGAAATAATACCGGGCTAGGCATAGATTAATCGAGAGGAATAACGCAACGTTGTAGGCTATATCGCGGAACGCGATAACGACGGTAATATCGAAGAGATATAGGAATTTAAAAAGATCCTAAATATATACGATAATAAAGCCTTAACTCTAACTTATCTAATTAAATAGAAATATCACTAAGAACTAACCTAATAGCCCGAAGATAACCTAAGAGGTTGTCCTAAAGCTATCTAACGCTTCTATAGATACAACCTAGATAAGCCCGGCCCCTTAGATTAGGCCCGCCTATAAAAGATTCTTTTGCCGTATACTAATCTCTAATAAAATAATATTTCTAGCGAACGATTTTAACGATTTTAGTAATTTCTTAGCGATTTAAGGACTAAATCGTCTTTAGAGGGGGAGTACTATTATAGTTATAGGAATAGCTAGCTACGTGCGACGATATAGTCGCACATACGTAATGCACGTAATCCTAGGGATCACGTGTACGTACGAGGGAGCTACGTCACCGCGATAGCTTCCCCTTACTTAGCTAGCAACTAACCTAATACAACTATACCGTTTACCCTAGAAGGTCGACCTAGAGACCTACTAACACTAATTAGTGGTTAACTTAGTTAATTATAGACAGCTAGGTAGAAGAGACAAGATCCGCAACTATCGACGGTATAAAATACCCTACGAGGGAACACCTAGAGGTAGTTATCTTTATGCTTAGAACGAGCTCCCTTATCTATAACGTTACCGCGTTAACGCTATTTCGAGATCTCCTAAGCTATCTATTAATCCCGTCTCGCTTCCTAAAGGAAGAAGAGTAACGTTAACCTATAGTGCGTCCCTAACGCAGAAGACAACTTCGTGAGAAAATCCCTTACGCCGATAAAATACGTAAAGACTATTATATATAATATTATACCTTTATTAAGCCCTACCTACGTAGACAATATAAGGCGCGAGAAGCTATTAAAGATTACCCCTATCCTAGAAAACGACTATTAGTATACCTATATAGGTATCTAAGATACACAATAATAACCCGACCTCGAAAACCTAAGTGAGATAGAGGCTACTATATACGTTGTAAGGTTCCTCTACGAGTATATATACGATAAAGACAACTAAGGCTACGAAGCCATTGCCTTCTTCTAAGAACACTTTTAAGGATGGCTTCTATAGATATAGAATAAGGTGTACTAAAGCTAAAAACGTTCTTTACGCAAGCTCCTAAAGAAACATAGGATCTACACCGGCCTAGATAATTAAGGCTTTAATATATAGTTCCTTAAACTATAGACTATCTCCGAACCACTATAATAGCCTATAAAAGAGTATATAAATTAGATATTTAATTAGGGCACGATCGTTATATTTACACTACCGACTATAGCCCTAAGCCCGGCCCTAGACCCGGCTCTAACCGGTTGGACTACTATCCCCGGTGCAACGCAATATTAATAGACTATACACCTAATAACTTACTAGTTTAACCAGCCAACTATCCCTATGCCTGCCCCTATCCCTAATATCCCTACTGCCCCTAATACCCCTATTTCTTAAGCTCCTATTCCCCCTGCTAATACTATTGTAACTATTGCCCCTTTGCCGTCCCTTAATGGTTATACTACGATCCCTTTAATCGATATTCCGAACGTCGATATAGATGCCGACCTCTAGCAGAAGTTCGTAAAGCTAGAGAGGAAGGATAAGTATTATACGGGATAGCCCTATAACCTCTTCGACGATAAGGTCTATATATTTATAAAGACCTACTATAAGCTTAAGGTCTAGCTAGGTTAATTCTATAACCTATTCTCTTAGATCCTAACGGATAAAGCCGAGACCTTCTATATCTACTACGTTAAGTTAACTATATTGTTCTAAGCAACCTATAATGCTATTAAGCAATATTTTAATACGGGTGTTAACTATAGTTATTACTTTACGGACTAGACAATAACTATATTTAATAAGGTCCGCGTGGAGAATCCCACGATGCCGCTTTATAAGGTACTATAGACTCTTTTCAATAAGCTTTAGCTATATTAAAGAGCCCTAGAAAAAGACTACGAAGGTAATATACTACTTCGTACGTCGTTTATTAACGCGTGCCGTAGTGTTTTAGAGCTAGAATATGCTCTCTTTAAGCCTGCCTAAAAGGTCGAAACCGTATTTGCAGACTTACGTACGTTAATTAAGACACACCTAGCTCGCAATATGTCTAGCTAGTTCCTATAGGATAAAGCATTTAATTATTACGATTAATAGTACCTAGACCGAAGATACTTAAGCAATTGTAGACGAGGTGGATTCCGTAGACGAAGCTACGGACGAGGTAGTAGACGTAGAGGCTATCTATAAGGCTTTAGATACAACCGTAGCATACCCTTCCGTCTACGAGGACGCGGTAGTAGCTACGGGAATAGCTCTAACAACCGCTTAACCTAGACTAAGAAGTGTTTCGTCTATTATAGGGAAGGCTATTAGTTAACTAAACATACGCCTAAGGAACGTCAACGGTCTAAGGACTAATACCTTATGTAATATTTTAACGACGGTATCTCTACTACTAACTTTATAGCATACGTAACCGAATTTAAAGGTTATAAACCTAATGCTAAAAGCGACGCTAACGAGTACTAAGACGTAGAAGACGCCGATAATACTACCGAGCCCGACTAAGCAGCAACTTAAATACTCTATAAGGCCGCCTTTACACACCTTTAGACCGGCGAAGACGTCTACGGCATAGACCTATTAACCCCTGCCGATTAATTCCTAATCGAGGATCGTTACTTACGTTAATAGTTCTAGGGAATTATAATCGACACTAGTGCGGCTAGAGTATTAACCGTAGGACAAAAACAGTACTTCGCTTTAAAGCGAACGGACCCTTCTATTAAACTTAATAACTCTATAGCCGGCTAAGCCTTTATCCGATTTAGCACTAGCATACCTATATAGTCACTTAGTTCGATCGCCCTTAAAACCCCTATTAGTCGAGTAACTTTTTATATTCTTAAGACGTATACCCCTTTCTTACTTTTACTTACTAATATAGACCGACTTAGGATCTACTTTAACAATACAACGAACACGCTAGTGACCCGGGATCTAAGCAACCGAATCCTAGTAATCCGCAAATAGGGTCACCTATAGTTCTTCTTACTAAAAGCAGAAGAAACGATCTCCTTTCTAATAGAAAGTAAAATACGAACTCTATATCCCCGCTTTAAGCACCTAGCTGTTTTAAGACTCTATCACCTACTTAGACAGGCGGGCTATAATATGACGACTATATAGCTTAAATCAATCTCTAAATTCTATTATTACTGCTAGATATACTTATAGGCACTTAAGCGTTTTAAATTCACGCTAAAAGATAATTAGGAATTTAATTACGAGATTATAGTAGACGTAATATGCCTGAGGAACCCTTTACGACCTATTCTATATATCGTTAACTCCGTAATAGCGTTCTAAGGGGCTAGGTTCCTTCCTTTAATATTAGCCAAAGATACCTAGGAAATCCTTCGCGCCCTTTAGATCGATAGCTACCTTAGACCTCCTAATACGATTAAATATAATATAAGAACTAACTTCGTCTTAACTAAGTTCCCTAATAAGGCAAGAATTATAGGAATAACCTATAAGTAGGTCCCTATAGAATTATATACGTCGATTAGGAAGGTCGAGAGGTATTACGCTCCTTTACGCCGTGCGTTTAAAATCCTTTACGTAGAGATCGGGACTATTACGTCTCCTAAGGCAGTCCTTTAGATAGCCGTAAAAGCCGTTAACGATACAGCCGGACCCTACGGCTTTATCCCTATACTTCTCGTCTTTAGTACGTACCCGTGTATAACTATTAACTCTCCCCTATAAACTATAACCCTAAAAAGGTCTATAGCTATATAAAAGGCTATAGAAATGCTTCGATAACTCTCTATAAAACGATAGGTATAAGATACTCTTTGTATAAAAAACGGTCCGTTAATAGTTAAAACTATTACTCTCCTATTATAGAGTAAAGTCCGAGTCTAGCGGGAAAAGGGAGGATAGTAGGGACTATTTAAGATTGCTATAATTAATAGTTATAATATTATTATTAACACCGTTAACGGACCTTAAGTCTTTCGGTCTACGGTCGTATAGCCCTACCTTCGAGACGACTCGTCTCCTTAGCCCCTACTTTACGCGATTAAACCGGCTCCTCCTACTCTAAATAAAGAGACTCCTCCTAACCCAGCCCCTAACTATACACTAGGGACTATACTTCCCGCTCCGACTACTACGCCCCCGATGCCATGCAGGCGTAGCCGTCCCCCCGGTGTAAAGAATAAGCTAAAGCTCCCTATTCCCCTTCCCCCTCCTTAAGCCTTTATTATTAAGAAGGAAGAAGATGCCTACGAATTAGCACTTAATTTACGGGAGAAGGGAGTTATTATAACGCTAGGAGTCCCGTTTAAAGAGTTAGATAAATAAGAGATCGATAACCTTATTGCCTATAGTGTTTTTAGCTTTAAACGCTATAATAAAGCTATCTACGGAGGTTACCGTATCTTTAAGTCGAGGATAGTACGTAAAGTAAAAGGGAAGGATAAGAAACCCTACGAGAAGTCCCGACTCGTTATTTAAGGATATAATAACGAAGAGAAGACGACCTTATTAACGCAATTACCGATAATTTAACGCGTTAGCTAACGGCTAATCCTAGCCCTTGCTTTAGGACTCCTTCGTTATTACGGAATAACTCTTTCGTTGCGAGATATCACTTAGGCCTACCTATAAGCCGAAACTAAGCTATTTAGGACTATCTTAACTAGACTGCCCGCCGAGATATAAGAACGATACTTAGAAGGGACTATTATCTATGTAATTCGACTACTTTACGGGATCGCGGAGTTAGGACTATATTAGTTCCGAACGTATTATAAGCATTACGTTATTCGACTTAATATATTAACCTCGACGTATAACTCGTGCCTTTTAATCGCGAACGGGACTTTTAATAGATTTAGGATAGTTAGCCTATAGACGGATAATACGTTAATATTAGGCATACGCAGCTTCTTAACTACTAAGGAAGAGCAGCTTTAAAAGGCTAAGCTTAGAGCAAAGCCGAAGACTAAGATATCTGCCGGCTTAGTGCTTAATTTCAATAGGGCTAGGCTAATACTCTAAGATTAGGATCTTCTTCTTTAGCAAAAGGGTCAATTAGAAAAGCTTAAAACCATTATTGCGTAGGATTATAACTTCGCATAGCGATATATAGAACAGCGAGCCCGAGGAGCATACATCGCGTTAATTTGCCAACCGGAAGCTTCCTTTAACCTTTTTATAGCAGCATAAGTTTAAAACCCTAACGAAAAAGACTGCGTGATAATTAATAAACGTCTATAGTAGTAAATAGACTATAAGAAACGCGGCCTAACTTATAAACTAATTAATCTTACGAATGCGAAGCTGCTAGTATTTACGGATAGCTCTTTTGTAAATAACGCAGACCTCTCTTCGCAACTAGGCTTTATTATTGCACTTATAATAGAGACCTAGTCTAATAGCTACTTCGAGATTAAAGGCAATATCGTGCACTAAAGCTCGACTAAGTGCAAAAGGGTTACACGCAGCGTTCTAGCCTTAGAGGTCTACGATATAGTTAGAGGCGTTAATATCGGCATTTGCCTCGCTACGAGGATTAAGATAATTATAGAACGCCTATAGCTGCCTCTAGTGCCTCTTTTCCTTGTATAGACTCGTATTCGCTTTACGAATGCCTTATAAAGCTTACTATAACGAAAGAAAAGCGACTAATAATCGATATTATATCGCTTCGTTAGTTATACAAGCGAAGGGAGATTATAGAAGCGCGATAGATCAATAGAAATAATAACCTAGCTAATGCATTAACAAAGTCCTCCCTAAATAAGTCTCTTAAACGCTTTGTTAAGACTAAGGCGCTAACCGTTAGGATAGAAACTTTCGTCGTACGGCCGTAATCTTTATCTTTATCGCTTTAACACATATTACTATTTAATCGTATAAATCGGATTTATATACTACGATTACTATTCGTCCCGGAACTAACGTTATATATCCTAAGAGCGAAACCGAGGCTTAATCTATCTGCTTTAATAATCGCCCCGAAGGCTACGGTCGAAGCATTTAATTATAATATTAAGGAGTATATAGTACTCCTACTAGCCGATGTTCCGAACCTGTCGTCTAATCCCGACGTTTAGACTAAGTTTGTTAAGATATAGGATAAGGAGAAGAGCTATACCGGCGAGCTATATGCCCTATTTAACGAGACTATCCGTAAGTTTATAAGCGTATGTTATAACCTTAAGATTAAGCTAGGGCTCTTTTACACCCTTCTCCCCTAGATCTTAAAGGGACGAGCCGATTGTTTCTATACAGAGAATATCACCTAGACGACTACCTTCCGAGGCGTATACGATAAGATTAAACGATATTTCGATACTAAAGCGACTTAGGACTAGTATTATACCGATTAGACTAATATAAGGTTTAACTAAGTTCGGGCTACCAACCTTAAGAAAGGCCTACCGGAAGTACTCTAGTTGCTAATCGATAAGCTATTGCTTTATTAACGAGCTCTAGGACCTAAGTTTATAGGCGAAACCCCGCTTATAGGAACCCTTACTAAGGCGTGCTAAAGAGTCCCGGAACTTAAAGGTGCCTTCTTTAAATAAGCCAATAAGGCTAAAGAACTCTATGCCGACCTCCGAGCTTCCTTTATAACGTACCTCGTACGATAGGCGAGGAATGCCTCGCGCTAATTAATCTAAGACCGAAATCGTAATAACGATAGGATAGATATAAATTATAAATATAATTCGAGGAACCTTAATAGTTAGTTTTATATAGACCGTAGGTATACTAACAATCGTAGTAGAGGCAATAGAGGATTTCGCTCGCGAGGCTTTAGATAAAGCTATCGACCTCGCGGTAGAGGAGGCTACGGCTAAGGATACGGCAATAAGACCTAGACTAAGAAGTACTTCGTGTATAGAAAGGAGGGATATTAGTCTACGAAATATTCTATAGAGGAACGGCGGAAAGCTAAGGACTAATATCTCTCGCATTGTCTTTACACCGGCGTCTCCCCGGATATTATAGCCTATTTAGTAGGCTATAAAGGCCATAAGGACGATAAGGAAGAAGAGTATAGCGAGGATAACGAACCGGAATAGTAGTAAGCTAGTTAAATGCTTTATTAAATAGCTTTTAACCACCTTATTATAGGAGATAACGTCTACGGCATAGAACCGATAGTCTCGGCCGACTAATTCCTTATTAATAACCGTTACTTAAAGCTCTATTTTTAAGGCATCTTAATTAATATAGGAGTAGCGAAGGTCTTAACGGCCGGATAGGAATAGTATATAGCCCTACAATAAGAAGACCCTTCCGTCTATTTAGATATATTAACCGTAGGCTAAAAAGCAATTAGATTCGGCGCCGGCACTATTATAAGGTCTCTAGGATTAATTAATCTTATTACTCCGATTAGAAGGATTACATTCTATATGCTAGAAACTTCGACCCTTTTCCTACTATATCTTACGGATATAGATAGGCTAGGCGTATTCTTTAATAACACTACGAATACCCTTACCGGCCCTAAGGCAAACATCCCGGTAGTTAGGAAATAAGGATACCTTTAGTTCTTCCTTAGGAAGAGTAAATAATCGACCGTATTCCTTATAGAAACGGAAATTAGGACCTTATACCGTTATAACGCAGCTACCCGCGCAACTATAGAGCCGGGAGATAGGGATATATACACGATAGATAATGCATTTTAGCTCGGGGACTATTCGGCTATTAGTCGCCAACTAGTCCCCGACAACCCCTCTCGAGGCCTAAGGGTATATCCCTAAGGCCCCGATATATCTTAAAAGAGGGGCAAGCTTTAGTCTTACTATAAGAGGGCAACCGTACTATAATAAAGGATTATTCGTACTTTTAACTATCGTTCCTACCTTCCTAAAGTTACCTTTAGTCTATCTTCTTATAATTTCTAAAGCTTCTCTTTTTTAATTACCTAAGAGCGATAGCGCTGCGCGGTAGACGCGTTTCCGGACGTATAGGCCGCGTAGGCCGAATAGGTCGTGCTAGCTATCGAGTCGCTAGTATATCGCCGTTACCTCGCGTAACGGAACTAATATTAGAAGATAAATATACTAACTTATATAAGGGCTATAACGAACGTCTTAGGACGCTATTACTAATTTTTTTACTACCTAAGGGGGCCCGATCTATCCTTTCGCGAAGTTAAACGTAAGACGGCCTTTTACGACCTACCCCTCCGCGTATAGATGTCCTCGTAGCTCTTTAAGCAAGAGCCGTAGAGCTTAAGGACGAGAAAAGATTAAGAGATAGGATTGCGGAACTTCGAGAGGAATTTTCACAATAGGGTAACTTATTCGGCAAAGACTTATACAAACGTCGCCGATAGTTAACTAAATCGAGGGAGAGTTATAGTAGGGAAATTAAAATATAAAACATTCCTTAGTTATTATAACCGACTAACCTTTAAAAACGTCTTAATTAGATTAGCGATCTTAAGGATGCTTTTATCGCTGCCTTACGTCGTTTTAAGCGCAATAAGAATAAATTCTTATATACCTTTAACTATATATACGTAGACTATAAGGCAAGATAGAGGCGATACCTTAACGAAAAGCTCCTTATAGAGAGGGAATTACTTTATACTAACTAAGATAATTTTCGTTACTAGACCTTAATTTTAATTAAAGATACTACTAATCGCGAGACTCTTTTAGCTACGTAACTATAGGAAGCACGCTAACGAGAGGGTTAGTCCCCCCTCGATTTTAGTCTTTACTTAGATTCCCTCGAGCAATACCTAAAACGTCCGCTAGAAAAAACTTATATACTTTCCTTTTTTACGAAGTTACGTCTTAATCTTTAGGACTAAATCTCCCTTTATTTAGCGTCTATTTAAGATAATACTTATAAGGAGATAGTCTAACTCGCTTAACGCTTTTAGGATGCTCTAGGAAATAAGAAGCGCCCCGTAAAGCTAACTAACGATTAGTCGACCTCTACTTAAGGGGCAAAAGGCTCCCGTTCGATAGGCTATCGCCGACGTAAAGGCCGAAATAGATCTACTAATAACTATTAAGATTCCGACGCCGCTAGATCGACCTTAAATAGCTATAGAAACGGTCGTAGCAATAGCCGTAAGAACGGCTAAGGAAATAGTCGCAATAGTTATAACGGCAGGAATAGATATAGTAGGAATAGCCGTAGCAATAACTAAGGATGAAATTTATATAAAAACGGCGAAAGCTAATCCGGCATAGTTATTTATTAGTATTGTAAGAAACTAGGCTATATATAATCCGATTGCTAGGCAATAGCGAGAGCTAACCGAGCCGTAGCCGATTTAAAGACGACGAAGAAGGAGGGAAACGCCTAAAAGTTAAAGTAAATGCCTCTCCTTTAACTAAGCTATAGGTAGAGGTAGTTAAAAGACTATATACTATTAGAAAGCTACTAAAGCGAATACCTTATAAAATTATCGTTAATCTCGATTATAGTAGTAAAGTAGATCTAATAGATATAAATTTTGCTCGAAAATAAAGGCTACGATAGCTTCCTTTATTAACCCTTAGATTAAAGGTAGTCGGGAATACGCTTATAAGATAATATAGAGTCTAGGAAGTTTCTATCTAACTCTAGGACAGTCGCTATAGGGAAAAGATAGTTATTCGCCCTTATATTAGCGTCGACAACGGATTAGAACCCGACGACGCACTAGTTTTACTTAGTATACCTATACTTTCTTAAGAATATATTCATCTTATTCCTTTTAAGCGCGTTTAGTAGTTTAAATACTAACTTTCTAAGGTGTTATTACGCTAACCGTAGAAATTTTTATATAAGTGTCGGAATAAGGTATAGGTCTATATAGTAACACCGGACCTAAATCTTATGCTATTTCCTAATAAAGATAATAACTTAGCGAACCCCGAGCGAATAAGAGAGGAAATACCGGCGACTCTTTTAGACTTTAAAGACGTGTTTTCTAAGCATAAGGCCGATTTATTACTAAGGAAGAAGGGCACTAATTATACGATTAACCTATTGCCCGACTCTAAGCCGCCTTTTAGACCTATCTACCCTCTTTCTTAATCCGAACTTTAGGTTCTAAAGGAGTGGTTAGATTAGTCCCTTAAGCGTAGCATTATTCGGAAATCTAAGAGTTCGGCCGGGGCTCTTATCCTTTTTATGCCTAAGAAAGACGGCACTTTACGCCTTTATATAGACTACCGGGGGGTTAATAGCATTACCGATAAGAATCGCTACCTAATCCCCCTTATTTCGGAGATTATAGACCGTTATTAAAAGGCTAAGTACTTTTCGAAGATTAACCTAAAGAACGCATACTAACGCATCTAGATTAAAGGAGGGGATAAATAGAAGATAGCTTTTCGTACTCGCTACGGTTACTATAAGTATTTAGTATTACCGTTTAGATTAACTAACGCCTTTACTATATTTTAGTTATATATTAACTAAGCTCTTAAAGGCCTAGTAAATACTATTTACGTCGTCTACCTTAATAATATTTTAATCTTTTCTAAGACCTACGAAGAGTATATAGAACACTTACGATAAGTCCTCGAACGACTAAGGAACACCGAGCTATTCGCTAATTTATCGAAGTATACTTTCTATAAGCAGTTATTAGAGTTTTTAAGATTTATCTTATCTATTAACAGAGTTGCAATAGACCTAGCCTGCGTTAAGGCTATTATAAATTAGGAAGAACCTCGTTCTTTCTATAATGTTTAAGTTTTTCTCGGTTTTATAAATTATTACCGACGATTTATTTTAAGATACTCTAGTATTATTGCCCCTCTTACTACGTTATTAAAGGGGAGCGTTAAGGGAAGAAAGCCCGGACGAGTATAGCTAAACACTAGCGAGTTAATAGCGTTTTACGCCGTAAAGAACGCCTTTATTATAGCCCTACTTCTCCGACACTTCGACCCTTAAAGACCGATTTACATCGAGACTAATGCCTTAATTTTCGCAATAGCTAGCATTCTTTCGCAGCCCGATAACGAAGGCTATTATCATCCGATTGCTTTTTAGTTACGGAAGTTTACTAGCCTTAAGCTTAACTACGGCACCCTTAATTAGGAGATATTTACTATCGTTAAGTTATTTAAACACTAGCGACACTACGTCGAAAGGGCGGCGAATACCGTTAAGGTTTTATTAGATTACTAAAATCTTTAAGGCTTTATAAAGCAAATGTCCTTTAATAGACGATAAGTACGTTAGTATATATACCTAGCTCCTTTCGATTTTATAATTAAACACTAAGCCGGTAAATTAAATCTTACCGATGCTTTATTAAGGAAGCTAGAATTTATAGGCGAAGCCCTACCGTCTATAGACCTACTCCTAGAACTATAATAAAAGTTAGCAGTTATTTAGCAAGTGTATATAGCTATAGATTCTATAAAGAGCGACCTTAAGACGAGCTCTTAGGTCTCTACTATCTCTAAGCTTAACGAGATGTCTTTATATAACGAAAATGCATAAGCTCTCTAAGATTCGATCGCTTAGCATTCGGGAACGAGTCCCGCTAAGTTAGCTACTTAGGTTAAAGATATCGTTAATTACAAACAACGGTGTTAAAGACAATTAGCTAGGTTAGCAGCTCGTTATAAAGGGGTCTATAAGAGCAATATCTCTAAGCCCCTTTTTAAGCTCCTTAAGAGGACTTAAGCGGAAGATCTATAGACTATATAGCAAGTATAGGCCGAAAGTACCTTAAAAGAAGGGATAAGACCTTAGTTATTAAGCCTAGACGGACTTATTTTGCATTTAGGAAAAATCGTAGTGCCCGTAGAGGTTGCCTTAAGGCAAGAGCTTATTTAGCTCTACTACGACGATCCCCTTACGGGATACTTCGGAATAGCCCGTACGAAAGACCTCCTATTCCGGAAATTCTTTTAGGAAGGAATAGCTCGTAATATAAATAGCTACGTACATTTATATTATATCTATTAAAGCGCCGTCCTAAAGCGGCATCGCCTATACAGCGCCCTTAAGTCGCTGCTTATTCCTATAAGACCTTAGGAAGAAGTCTTTATAGACTTTACTACCGGTTTTCCGGAGTTATAGTTCGATAGTAGAGAAGTTAACGCAATACTAATAATCGTTAACCGATACACTAAGTATAGCGTATTTCTCGCGGTCTTTAAGATAATAATAGCGCCTAAGTTAGCTAAGGCTTTTTATTATAAGATTAAGCTTATCTATAGAGTACCGAAAGGCATTATTTCCGATAGAGGATCTTTATTTACTAATAAGTTTTAGTTAGACCTCTATTATATATTACGGATAAAACATAGGTTATCGATAGCCCTTTACCTATAAACCGACGGTTATACCGAACGGGTAAATTAGACACTATAATACTACCTTCGGTATTATACGAATGCCGAATAGAACAACTAGCCTAGACTACTACGAGAGGCTTAGTTCGCTTATAATAATACGAAGAATGCAACTATAGGCTTTTCGCTTAATAAGGCATTATTCGGATACTAACTAGACTACTATATCTATCTTACGGACGATGCTATTAGTAAGGGAGTACCCGAAGCGAGAGCTTGTATTAGTAAATTAGCAGACTTAAGGAAAAAGCTAGAGACTTATTAGCGATAAGCTATCGAATCGCAAAAGAAATTCTATAACCTCTATTATAAGCTACTAACCCTTAAGGTTAAGGACCTAGTAGGACTCTCTACGAAGAACTTACGCCTTAAGGACTAAAGAAGGAAGTTATTACCTAAATATATTAGACCTTTTAGGGTCCTTTAAGCTATTAGCAAGTAGGCGTACCGCCTAGCCCTACTAGAGAAATACGACCGGCTTTATAATGTGTTTTATATTAGTCTTCTTAAGCTATAGGCAGAATAGGCTACTAACTAATACCTTAGCGAATTACTACCGATGCTTAACCTCGACGATGCCGAAGGAGAATAGTCGGTCTAGCAAATTAAGGACTATAAGAAGAAGAAAGGCGTTACCTACTACTTAGTGAAATAGGAAGGTTAGCTAGCCGAATACAACGAGTAGGTTGCTTAAGACGATATAGCGAATACTTAAGAACTTATCGACGAATACCTTAAGATACGGCTAAAGAAACGGCGGAAGTTACGTATTACGAAATAACTTATTTTTAGCTTACCCTAACTTTTCTATTACTACTCCGCCGCTACTTCGCCTTTATTCCTTAACATTTATACGGTAGAAGTCTCCTACTTCTATCTCGCTTATAAACTCCGTAATAACTAAGAGACGCTTTGCCTACTCGCCTCTTCCTTAGCGACTACTCTCCTCGATTATTTCGTATAAATCATCGTATATATATTCTCGTCCTACCTGCTATAGGGTAAAACCTACGTTACTAATTACTAGACGAAGCTTCTAGTCCTTATTCTCGCGTATAGCTTTCCGTCGCTTTATTAATGCCTGCCGGTATTTAAAACGACGTTTTATATATAAACGTTTAGTACTTAATACCCCCTATTCCTCTCGGTAGGCCGTTATTACGGCTACGAACGACGTATAGACTTAGTAGAAGATTAACTTTATCTTCTTCTTCTCCGTCTCGTCCTAAGTAATCTAAAGGTCGGCTATCTTCGTCTAAATAGCGCATAGATTAGCTATATCCCTAGACATTATTACAGGCACTTATAATTTTATTAGCGATTGTATCTCGACTTAAGGGGGAACGAAGAGCTTATAGGTTTATAAAAGTCATTGCGTAAGTTGTATTAAATACATCGGCTTAATCGCGTATCCTCCTATATATAATATAGTTCGACTATAGTATTATCGTCCTTATTATCACTAAACCTTTATATACTGCTGTTAAGGCACTTAATATAGCATAGCTTAGTGACTTAGCACCCTTTCGCCCGGCGACTTTTTATATTCGCGGCTTTCTTGCCCTTTTTCTTAGGCAATATCCCTTTTTAGATATTCCTCTTCTCGATAGTGTCTCCTCTAGTATTTACCTCTATGTCTTTATCTCCTTCGTCTTTACTAAATAACGAAAACGTTTCAGACTTAATAACCGCTAGCGTTACACGCTTTATATTTACGTAATCTTCTTAAGACTCTACTATAATAGGCTTCTTAATGCTTATAAATAGGCCTTTAAATAATTAACGATATAGTTAATCTTCGGTTTCTTCCTTTAATAAGGATGTCGACTTCTTTAAGGCATCTCGTATGTCTTTCTCTACGAGGAGTCGTTCTAATAGGGTGGTTTTCTCTCCGCGCGTCTTCTTTAGCTTTATCTCTTCCTATGCTATCGCTACGGCGTCTTTAATCGATACTCTATTAGCGGATAACTCTAAGACGCGAGCAATAACTAAAGGCCCGATCGGCTAAATGTTATCCGTCTGCTTAGCTCGCTTCTAAGGCGTCTATACCGTTGTACTTCCCGTTCGCTTAAGACTTATAGCGTTAAACTAATTCGGAATATACTCGTCTAATTCGGAATGTGCTTGTCTAATTCGGAATATGCTTGTTAGATTTAGAATATACTCGTCTAATTCCGAATGTGCTTTTCTATAAGATCTCGATATAGTTATATAATAAGAGAAGAGAATAAAAAAATCTTTATATATAAAGAGCAGCACTCTATTATAGTTCGCTAACTATACGTAGGCGACTAGCCCTTTATTACGTAGCAACTATTATAACGCGTAGTTAATACGATAATTATTATAATATATATAATAATAACTATCGTCGTTGATTTTTATACTACGTTTAATCCTATTTTAGTCTTATTTGCTATTACGACTTTATTTATACCTAAAGCTATCCTAGCGTCCGAGGCGTACGCCTTAGAAGGGGGGGATAATTATAACGTAGCTACCCGCGCAACTATAGAGCCGGGAGATAGGGATATATACACGATAGATAATGCATTTTAGCTTAGGGACTATTCGGCCATTAGTCGCTAACTAGTCCCCGACAACCCCTCTCGAGGCCTAAGGGTATATCCCTAAGGCCCCGATATATCTTAGAAGAGGGGCAAGCTTTAGTCTTACTACGAGAGGGCAACCGTACTGTAATAAAGGATTATTCGTACTTTTGACTATCGTTCCTACCTTCCTAAAGTTACCTCTAGTCTGTCTTCTTACAACCGTCGATTTAGACATCCTACTATAGCTAGGCTATATAACCTATTAAAGCAAGTAGGCTATAGCGATATATCTCTTAGCACTTTAGAGAATATCTCGGAACTATATTACTATTGCTAGATGCATTCGCCTACCCTAAAACGGTTTAAGTTTAACCTTAAAGATAACTAGGACTTTAATTATAAGGTTATCGTTAATATAATATACTTAGACGTTCCGAATTCGGCATAACGCCCGGTATTATATATTATTAACGTATCGACGGCCTTTTAAGACGCTCGATTTCTTCCTTCTATATTAGCTAAGGATATATAGGAGACTCTTCGAGCCCTTTAGATTTAATATATACCTTAGCCCCCTTAATATTATTAAATATAATGCCGGCACGAACTTCGCGGCGGTAGAATTCCGAAACGAAGCCCGCATTATAGGGATTATATATATATAAGTTCTTATTAAAGCATACTAGTCTATCGGTAAGGTTAAGAGGTATTATGCCCCTTTGCGCCGAGCGTTTAATATCCTCTTTATAGAAATAGGCAGCTTTACCTTCCTTAAGGTAGTTCTTTAGACGGCTATTAAAGCTTTTAACAATACTACTAGACTAAATAGACTAATACCTACGTTACTTATATTTAGGGTATATCTTAGGTTAACTCTTAATTCGCCGCTATTACTAACGACCTTTAAATAAGCAGCCGTAGTATAAAAAGCAATAAAGGCACTTAGGCAGCTTACGGCTAAAAGATAGGTCTAGGCTATATTATATAGCCGGAACGGCCCGGATACGGCGAACACACTTGCCCTTCCTCTCTAAAGCGAGGTCCGTGTATAGAGGGAGAAGTTAAGGTAGTAAGGGCCGTTTAAAATTGCAGCTATTAACAGGCACGATATTACGATCTATACGGTTAATAGACCTTAGGTTTTTAGATCTATATTAGTATAACCGTATTATCGTGATTAAATACTTAATATTATCCCGGCCCTAAAGTCTAAGCAGCCGAACGAACCCGCCCGACCGGACCCTCTAGCACCCCGTAAGCGAGGACGTCCGCCCGGATTAAAGAATAAGGCTAGGCATTTAATTATAGAAGGAATAGACAAAGAGGATAATCTAGACGATAACGAGGACGATATAGACCTTAACGATTTAAGTAATAAAGAAGCGGATAAGGCCTTTACGATAAAAAAGGAAGAGCAGGCCTATAAACTAGCCGTTAAGCTCCGATCTTAAGGCGCTATTACGACCCTAGGAGCACTATTCGAAGCGTTAGATAGCACGGAGATCGATAACCTCGTAGCACGAGGAGTATTTAGTTTCGAACGGTATAACGAAGCTATTTACGGCGGCTACCGCATCTTTAGCTCCCGCATAGTTCGAGAGGTTAAAGGTAGAGACACTAAGCTATATAAGAAATTAAGGCTTATAGTCTAAGGTTATAATAATAGGGAGAAGGCTTCCCTACTAACGTAGTCCCCGATAATCCAACGCATTAGCTAACGATTAATCTTAGCCTTTGCTCTTAGCCTTATGCGCTATAGGATAACGTTATCCCTTTAAGACATCACCTAGGCATATCCCTAAGCGACTATAAAGCTCTTTCGAACGGTCTTAACACGTCTCCCCGCCGAATTGCAAGGGAAGTATCCGCCCGATACGATTATCTAAGTCATTAGGCCCTTATATAGCATTATAGAATCGGGAGTCTATTAGTTTAATACGTATTAGAAGCACTATATCGAAGGCCTCGATATAGCGATATCGATATTCGACTCTTGCCTTCTAATATCTAATATAGGACTAGAATACTTTAGCATCGTTAAGATATAAACGGATAATACCCTTATGCTTAGAACGACGAGTTTTTCAGCCGCTAAAGAAGAAAAGCTCTAAGAGGCATAATTTAGGGCGAAGCCGAAAACCACGATAACTTAGGGCTCCGTTACGGATTTTAACGGCGCGAAGGTAAGCTTACAATAGGATAAGATACTCCTGATCTAATAGAAAGGATAAGCTGCCCGGATCGACCGAATCGATGTTAAGGCTCTAGATTATGCATAATAGTACCTAAAATAACGTGCTCGTAGAGCCTATATAGCCTCGGTATGCCAACCGGAAGCCGTATTTAATATCTCTATTACGGCATAAGTATAAAACCCGGATAATAAGGATTGCACGATCTTAAATAAGCGACTAAAGTAGCAAATAGACTACTAAAGTAGAGGTTTAATATATAAACTAATTAATCTTATAAAAGCGAAGCTAATAGTATTTACGGATAAGTCGTTTGCTAATAGTAAAGATCTATCGTCGCAACTAGGCTTTATTATTGCACTAGTTAATAAGACCGAAAAGTCTAACAACTAGTTTAAGGTTATTAGAAATATTATCTACTAGAGTTCGACAAAAGGTAAGAGAGTTACTTAAAGCGTGCTAGCTTCTAAGATATACGGTATAGTTAACGGCGTTAACCTTAGGATCGCTTTAGCAACTATATTAAAGATTATCACCGACCGGCTTAAGCTACCGAACATCTAATTAATTATCTATGTAGATTCGTATTCGCTTTACGAACACCTTATAAAGCTAGGGATAACTAAGGAGAAGAGATTAATAATTAATATTATGTCTCTTCGATAGTTATATAAGCAACGAGAGATTGTAGAGATCCGTTAGATTAACGGCGATAATAACCCGGCCGATGCTATAACAAAGGCATTACTAAACCGAGCCCTCGAACGCTTTATAGACAATAATAGCTTAACTATTCGGATAGAGGCATACGTTCTACGCCCTTAAGTTCCCCTTTTAGGACTCTCTTTTATTTATACTTATGTATTGTATTTATTAGACCCTTTTAGTCTAATACGCGTTATCCTTGCGATTAGGAAGGTTGCTTAGCAGTTAAAAAGAAAGACTGCTAGTATAGGAATATAGTTATATAACTAAGGGATAGAGTCGTAACTATATTACAGACTATACATAGGAAAAGGGCAATAGGGGTTATAACCACGCGGCGTATAACGCTACGTGACCTATATAGTTAATAACCTCGTTATTAACTAAGGGCATCGTTATAACTAGAGCACTAAGCCCTAGCGTAGGCCTTAACAATGCATTATTAAGGCACAGTAGGCTCTATAGAAGGACCCCGGCAGACGGGTATAAAGGGGCCCCCTTATTCCTCCTTCTCTAGCTAGATTAGATATAACTACAACTAATACAACCCCCTTTGTTTAGATTAATCTAAGTAAATCACCTACTAACACTAAGAGCCCTATTTAAAGAATTAGATAGGCAAGAGATCGATATCCTTATTGCCCGCGGTGTTTTTAGCTTTAAACGCTACGATAAAGCTATTTACGGAGGTTACTATATCTTTAAGTCGAGGATAGTACGTAAAGTAAAAGGGAAGGATAAAGAACCCTACGAGAAGTCCCGACTCGTTATTTAAGGACACAATAACGAAGAAAAGATAACCCTATCAACGCAATTACCGACAATTTAACGCGTTAGCTAGCGGCTAATCCTAACCCTTGCTTTAAGACTCCTTTATTATTATAGCATAACTCTTTCTTTACGAGATATTACTTAGGCCTACCTATAAGCCGAAACTAAGCTATTGAGGACTATCTTAACTAGGCTGCCCGCCGAGATATAAGAACGATACCCGGAAGGGACTATTATCCGTATAATTCGACCCCTTTACGGGATCGCGGAGTTAGGACTGTATTAGTTCCAAACGTATTATAAGCATTACGTTATCCGACTTAATATATTAACCTCGACGTATAACTTATGCCTCTTAATCGCGAACGGGACCCTTAATAGATTTAGTATAGTTAGCCTATAGACGGATAATATGTTGATATTAAGCATACGCATCTTCTTAACTACTAAGGAAGAGCAGCTTTAAAAGGCTAAGTTTAAAGCAAAGCCGAAGACTAAAATGTCTACTAGCTCGGTGCTTAATTTTAATAGGGCTAGGCTAATACTCTAAGATTAAGATCTTCTTCTATAGCAAAAGGGTTAGTTAGAAAAGCTTAAGACTATTATCGCTTAGGATTATAACTATACGTAGAGGTATATAGAACAGCGAGCCCGAGGAGCATACGTCGCGTTAATCTACTAACCGGAAGCTTCTTTTAACCTTTCTATAGTAGCATAAGTTTAAAACCCTAACGAAAAAGACTACGTAACGATTAACAAACGCTTATAATAGCAAATAGACTATAAGAAACGCGGCCTAACGTACGAACTAATTAATCTTGCGAATGCAAAGCTGCTAGTATTTACGGATAGTTCTTTTACAAATAACGTAGACCTCTCTTCGCAACTAGGCTTTATTATTGCACTTATAATAAAGACCCGGTCTAATAGCCACTTCGAGATTAAAGGCAACATTATACACTAGAGCTCTACTAAGTGCAAAAGGGTTATACGCAGCGTTTTAGCCTTAGAGGTCTACGGCATATTAAGAGGCGTTAATATCGGCATTTGCCTCGCTATAACGATTAAGATAATTATAGAACGCCAGCAGCTGCCTCCGGTGCCTTTAATCCTTTATATAGACTCGTATTCGCTCTACGAATATCTTATAAAACTTACTACAACGAAAGAAAAGCGACTAATAATCGATATTATATCGCTTCGTTAGTTATACGAGCGAAAGGAGATTACAAAAGTACGATAGATTAATAGGAATAATAACCTAGCTAATGCATTAACGAAGTCCTCCCTAAATAAGTCTCTTAAACGCTTCGTTAAGACTAACGCGCTGACCGTTAGGATAGAAGCTTTCGTCGTGCGGCCTTAATCTTCCGCGCTTTTTCCTTATTTAATTACGCGCTCTTTCTATATTTAATTGCGCGCTTACTTTATTATTTAATTGCGCGCTTATTCGCGCACTTATTCCTTTACCTATTCTATTGCTTAATTAACTATAAAAAAAGAATTCATCGGCACGGTTCGAACCTTAAACCTCTAGATGCCAATGTTTAAACCAATCGGGAAGGTTATCTTATCGTATGCTATTATTCGGTTAAACACATTCTAGCAATTCGCTGCAAACATTAATACTAACAGTAAGTTTAACAAAAAGAATAATCTTTTAGTAGAGTGATATTATTAATATACCTAACTAGGAATCGTCCTAGAAGGGGTCCTTAGACATTAGGTCTAACGAGTCTAATCCTTACAACCGCCCCTAACGAGTAAGCCCTAGATAAACAGCCCTAGACGAATAGCCCTCGACGAATATATTTATTTAGTATAATCACGTATATATTCACTTTCTTTTACTATCTATTATAGTCTATATTACTTCTTACCTTATTTTGCCTTAGTTACCTATAAGCCTATAGTTTATTTTCCCTAGTTGCCTATAGTTCCCCGATTTCCTACTATAACGTTCGGTAAGATAGTTAGTAAGGCCACCCTAAAGCACGGTTACTAGCACGAAGCGGTAGTGTAAACCGCTTAACCAATAATAGAGGTTACTAGCCTAACCACTATATTAAAGAGGTGTTTTCTCGCGTTGCGTTATTACGTTGTAAACCGGCTGCGTATTTAATAGTTATATGGCTATTACAATATAGCTTTAACCTTAGCGCCCGCGTAGGTAGGACAGCCTGCTTAACTAGGCTCTTTTATTTATTTGCTTCTTCTATAGGGTATAGGGTATAGTAGCTACGTGCGACGATATAGTCGTATATACGTAATGCACGTAATCCTAGGGATTACGTGCACGTACGAGGGAGCTACGTTACCGCGACAGCTTCCCCTTACTTAGCTAGTAACTAACCTAATAGAACTACACCGTTTACCCTATAAGGTCGACCTAGAGACCTACTAACAATAGTACTATATTATATAATATAGTATATAGTAATATGCCACGCTATATATAGTCTTATATATAAACGAGCCCTTAGCCTCTATAGTTCTTCTCCTCTTTATAGAATAATAAGGTTATTTAGCTATTACTTAGTGCTATAATAGTGCTTTAATCTAGCGAATCGACTCGCGGAGGATTAGTTAGTACGTTTACCTTATTCTATTAGTGCTACTTATACCTAGTTTAACTCTTACGGCTTATATATATATATTATATATCTAACTACCTTTTCTCTAGGAATAAGGGATATCCGTTCTTTAGGCACGATTGCAATCCACGTGATCAAATGGATCACGTGCGGACAACGCCTACATAGATGCGTTGTTAACCACACGATGCATCGTATGCATTAGGGACCCCGGTGACAGCGTCACTAACTCGGCCGCCCTTGCGATAATTAAGTTATTAACTTAATCACCCTTATAGGCATAGCTCCGACGTCGCAAGCAAGGGCTCGCAAAGGGCCGGCTTCGGGCCCTATTAATATACGCGTTTATAGCCTATATAAAGGGGCTATTCGTCGCCCCTTAGTTAATAGATATATAGACTAATCCAGACAGTTTACAACCCCCTTTTGTTTGTTTAACCAACTAACATTTTCCGTAGATATTACTATACTTTTACCTACGTTACTATTACGGGCTACGCCGCGGTACGTACTACGGCTATGCCGTGGTAGGCGCTTAGGTCAGCCGCTGCGTAGGCCCGGCATTAAGCCGGCTACTAGCACGTATGGCCTAGCAATGCCCTAGACGAGGGCACGGTCGGGCCGATATAAGGCCTATGTAGGGGCAAGGCGCACATATAAAACCTACGGGAAGGGCGAGCTACGGCGGGCTCTTCTTCCTCTCCTCCTTAGCTTTAGATAGTTAATTATCTAGCCACGCAGTATTAAGTTAAACCCTATGCCGGCCCTTTATATATCTTAAGCTCTTACAATAGACGCCCGCAATAGTAGACAACCGCGCCGATACCGATATAGCGTAGGCCTTAGACGAGATCTCGCTTAGGGCCGAGTTAGATCGAATTCGGGAGGTATAGGCAGCCGCTATAGAGCGCGTCCGAGCAATAGACGCGATATAGTAGGAAGCAATTATAAGGTTAATAGACGTTATCTCGTCTCTTATAGAACGGCTAAATTAGAGACCGCCGACCGCCTCCGCCCCCGATATAACCCCGTCGATAATACTACCTAACGTAGGGATAGAGAATGTCTAGCTCTTGCCGAGGACCCCGCTAAACCGGAAACTACTCCTATCGCCGAGTAAGTTTAACGGCTAGCGGCGCTACTACGCTACGTAGTCGTATTAGATAAAGGAGAAATGCGAGTTAGACTAAGGCTTTTTCTTAACCAACCGGGAGATCTTTTATTTAATCTACGCGTGCCTAGATATATCGCCCTAGTAGACTATAGCGACCTTCTATAGCTAGGGCGACGTATATTAGTACGACCCGGCGAAATTCCTAGAATACCTTAATAGCGTATACCTTAACGTAGACCTCTAGCTACGAGCTGCGACGGCCTTACGTACTATAAAGTAGGGCGACTACTAGACCTTTACTACCTTTATGCCTAAGTTCGAATAGAAGCTAGTAAAAGCCGGCGGCAGCTCGTAGGAGCCTAAGGTAAAGATTATCTTCCTTAAGAGCACTTTAAACTTACGCCTTTATATAGCCTTAGTGACTATAGAGCTGCCGAGGGATAGCTTCTATAAGTTCTATATAAAGGTAGCTTAAATTACGGCTAAAATCAAGCGCTTATATAGCGCCTTTACCTAAAGGAGCGGCCGCGGCTATAGTTATCTAGCTATAGAAGGAAACGGCCGAGATACCGAGGGCGATACTACGATAACGGGAGTTAGAGGAGTTAGTGCCCCTTATAGTAGCGGTGCCGTTTAGGGCGGTAGAGGCTAAGGTAGGGGAAAGTCCTCGTTAGGATCGGGAGCCTGCTAGGTATACGCTAAGACCGGCCACCGGGCGTTTAAGTATCCGGTTAAGAAAGGTAAAGGCCCTTAATAAACGCCTTTAAGGGTCTAAGGCATATAGCCGTAGGGCGAAGTTATCGGGGAGGTAGATAATAGTAACGACTTAAGAAACGAGTGACCCCCTAGCGAAGTTAGGCTAAGAGGGTAGATAAAGCGGTCTAGCGGGAGTAGTAGAAGGCGAAAGGCTATATAACGATAAAGCCTATATCGATACCTATTAAGATAGATAAGGTAAACGACTTTTACGCCCTCGTCGACTCGGGCTATAATTGCTACGCTATAGTCGACCTTAACGTCGTAAGACGGCTTAGGTTAAAGTATATAGAGAAGAAGGAGAGGGTATTACTGCCCTTCTTAGACGATATAGAGCCTATGCGCTCTAAAGGTATAGTTTACTTCGATATAGACATTAACGGCATTAAGGAGCGTATCTTCGCTTATATCGTTCGGGGCCTTAGCTAGGACGTATTCTTAAGCCGCCCTTAGATAAGAATGAACTACGTTACCTACGTCGTAAAGAATAATATAATCTAGCACGGGAAGGCCGATGTTTAAATTCGATTGTTAGGCTAGGCTAAGCCGGCCTAGATCTAGCGCCTAAAATACGCGAAGCTAGTCTTAGCGTCGGTGTTCGCCGCTAAGATAAGACGGCTTAAGCGGCGATAAAGAGACATAGGCGTAGTAAAGGCGATCTCGTGAAAGGAGATTAAATAGGCGTTGGAGCCGGAGAAGCCGGTTAACCTAGCGGACTATATCCCGGCGGACTTACTTTAGGACTTCCCTAACCTCTTTACGCTAGATAAGTCTATAATACTACCGCTATTCCGGCCGGGGGTAGACTATAAGATCTATTTAAAGCTAACCCTAAAGGGCGGCGAGCTACGGCTGCCTTAGGGCCTATTATATAATATATTAAGAGAGGAGTTACTAATCCTAAAGAAGACGTTAATAGACCTCCTCGACTATAGATTTATCTAAGCTAGCAGCTCGGCGGCGGCGGCGCTAGTATTATTCGTAAAGAAGCCTAATAAAGGCATTCGGTTCTACTACGACTACTAGGCCTTTAACGAGATTATACAGCGGGATTAGTACGCGTCGCTATTAATCGCCGAGACGCTTAATAACTTAGCGAAGGCGAAGTAGTTTACTAAGCTCGACGTCGTCGCGGCGTTCTATAAAATCCGTATCGCCTAAGGCCACGAGTATAAGACCGCCTTTCGCACGCGGCTAGGTCTTTTCGAGTAGAGGGTATGCCCGTTCGGGCTTACTAAGACCCCGGCGACCTTCTAACGGTATTTTAATTCTACGCTCTAGCGGTTCCTTAACGACTTCGTTATAGCGTTTATAGATAATATCCTCGTTTACTCCTCTAGGTCGAAAAAGGACTACTAGCAAAAGGTCCGCCTTATGCTTAAAACGCTTAGCGATATAGGGTTATACCTAGACCTAAAGAAGTACGAGTTCTACGTAAAATAGGTAAAATACTTTAGCTTTATCGTAACGGCCGGACGGGGAATTAGTTACGACCCGGATAAGCTTTATGCTATCCGCGAGTAAAAGGCACTAACTAACGTACGGGGGGTACGAAGCTTCCTTAGATTCGCTAACTACTACCGTATCTTTATTCCGCTCTATGCGTATATAGCTTAAGCCTTAGATGCGTTATATAAGAAGGGGGTATAGTTTTAGTAAAGGGCGGTCGAAGAGTAAGCGTTCCTCCGTCTAAAGTAGTTATTCTACGAAGCGCTAGTCCTTACGTAGTAGGATCCCTTGCTAAAGACGTTCCTTAAGACCGAGAGCTCTAGCTTCGCTATAGGTAGCGTACTAATATAGGTTAGCTATAATAGGATGCGATACGCGGTCGGGTACTTCTCTAAACGGATAAACCCTACTAAGTTTAACTACTTAATTTACGATAAAAAGATACTAGCAATTATCCGTTGCCTAGCCTTTTAAGGGGCTAAACTTCGGAATAATCGGCGGTTTACGATCCTTATAGACTATAATAACCTAAAGTATTTTATAATAAAGCGGACGTTAAATAAGCGCTAAAGTCGCTAGGCCTTAGAACTTTTAATCTATAATTTCGCACTAACGTACCGTCCGGGCAGTTAGGCGGTCGTCTTAGACGTATTATCTCACCGAGAATAGGATAAGCCCTTTAGGTTTAAAGACGCCCGCGAATAAGGACGAGTAGTCTAGCTCCTACCCGATAGGTGCGTCTCTAATATAGCACGAGTTCCGGAGGGGGATCTATCGTACCGCCTTTAACGGGACAACTCGCTACGTCTAAGTAAGGCCTTATATTCCCCTAATATTAATAATTAACGGCCTTATATAATGCCTATAGTAAGACGAATTAGAGTACTATAAGCGTAAGAATAAGCGCTAGTATTCTTAGATAACGCTTTATAACGTTAGTAAAAGACGATAGTAGCCTAGGACTATAAATACTAGGCTGCCTTTAAGGCGGTATAGAAGGGAGAGCGACGCTTCCCGCCGTAGCTTAAGCTTAAGACGTAAATCACTAAGTGCTCGATCGACTTTAGCAACCGTCTTTGCTTTCGGAACTGTATTTAAGTGCCCGGCGAGGATAGTATACTTCGTACTAATATTATCTAATAGATATATAACTCGCGAGCAAACGGCTACCTAAAGAGAGATAGGACGATTATAGTAGTTTCCTAGCAGTTCTTTTAGCTAGGCTAATTATAGGACGTTCGAAGGTTTATCTAAAACTACGACGTATATAGTTAGAGTTATATCTAGCGCTAGATAAAAAAGGGAATGCTAAAGCCGCTGCCTATCCCCGATTAGCTATAGGCATACCTCTCGATAGACCTTATAATAGACTTCCTAAGTTCTACTAAAAGCGGCGCTTAGTATCTATAGGTAATCGTCGACCGTTTAATAAAGGCGGTAACGTTAAAAGCGATAGAGACTATAAACGCAAAGGCGTACGCCGCGAGGTTCCTCTTAGCGTACTACCGCTTCTACGGTATGCTAAAGTCTATCGTAATAGACCGAGGAAGCAACTAGCTTAGGGAGTTTTAGGTTAAGTTCTATCGACTCTACGATATTAAGCAGAAACTTAGCACTATATACCACCTATAGACTAACGGTAGCCCGGAAAGAGCAAACTAGGAGATCTAAGCCTACCTTCGCGCGTACGTATGCTATATATAGAACGATTAGGAAGACCTATTGCCCGCCGCGCAGCTAGCAATAAACAATAGAGTGTTATCGACTATAAGGCTAAGTCTGTTTTTCGTAGAATATAGATACGACGTTAATACTATCTAGCTATACGACGAGCCGGCACGCGCGACGCTTAACTAACGCAGTGTATAAGACCTTATTGCTAGAATATAAGAGGTAACTAACTTTATATAAGCTGCGATAATAGCGGCTTAAGTACGATAGGAGGACTTCGCTAATCGCTATCGCTAGCTAGCGGAAAGGTTCTAAGTCGGTAATAAAGCGTAGCTCTATATAAGCAACTACCTCTCGGATAGACTTTGCCCGAAGATTAATTAGATCTACTATAAATACCCGATAAAGGCAGTCTTTAGTTTATATACTATCGAGCTTAAAGTGCCGCGAGGTATATACCTACGCTTCTACGTAGACTTATTACGGCGCGCCGCCGTAGATCCTCTCCCCGGCTAGATCCTTTACGACGCCTAGCCGCCGTTAGTTATCGCGCATAAGGGCGGTCGCGAATAAGGCGTAGAGGAGATCCTCGTAGCGTAGTAGAAAGGGCGAGGCCCCCGCCGAAAGCGCTAGGTGCTTATTCGATAGCGTAGGTATACCGAGCCGACTTAAGAGCCTTTAGAAGAATTCCGTAATATAGAAGCGCTCGATAACTTCGAAGGGTTATATAGCGACGTGCTTAAGCATAACGGCGACTAAGTATACTTTAGTCGACGAGCCTATCGCGCTATAGAAGGTAATTAGCTTACGTAGGGCGGAGCGCCGTTAAGTAGAGTAAGTATAGACGGAGGGCGGGCCTTATGCACGCTTAGTAAAACCACTAAGAGCCTAGCTCTTAGTCGGCCCTAAACTACGGGCCGTTAGAACTACCCTCGATTAGAAAACGATAGTATAGTAACGAGCGACGGGCGATAACGATAAGGTTTACGACGAGGATTAAGGAAGCTAGGAAGCTATATATATTAGCTATAAAAGATAGGAAAAAGCCGCTACTACCTAACCCCCGTTTCCTACCGTTTCTACCTTATATCGGTTTACTTTCGGGTTAATATAGCGGCGCGCGCTAAATAGGCGAACTACGAATCGATAAGTTAGCGGCCGGTCTTTTTATTCTTATATAGCGAGTTGCTTATATACGGGTCGCGCGTTCCCTCGGCGGAGGGGTTAAAGCTATATATAGCTAGGTATTCTACGAGCGTACGAGCGGCGGGCTCTTTAATAGCGATAACCTAAGAATAGTTAATACTACCGATACGTTTAGTAATAACGGGGGCGACTTACGGCGCGGCATTATATACCCGTTTTTACGTACGTATAGTAGGCCTACGCGAGAGGGGAGGCTTGCTCTTAGTAAGCCTCCGCCTCCCCGCGGGCTATCCTGCCTATATAGGGCGCGTATAGGACTAGCCTTTTTTCATCGGAGCATATAAGCGGCTTCCTTTTCGATAGGGTCTTGCCCGGTGTTAGGGTAGGCGGGGCCGGCGGCGAAGGAGTACGCACGGGAGTCGCTATATTTGTTTTTATTAGTTAAGGAAAAGAAAGAAAAGAGGAAGAGAACCTAAGGGAGGGGCGACGAGCTTTTATAGCGGTAGGAGGGGCAGAAAAAGCGTTACCCCGCTCGGCGGTAAGGCAGAGCGTAACGTTATTTCTATTAAAGGGGGAGGGGACTAATGTTATAGGCTACGCCGCGGTATATACTACGGCTATGCTATAGTAGGCGCTTAGGTTAGCCGCTGCGTAGGCCCGGCATTAAGCCGGCTACTAGCACGTGTGGCTTAGCAATGCCTTAGACGAGGGCACGGTCGGGCCGATATAAGGCCCGTGTAGGGGTAAGGCGCATATATAAAACCTACGGGAAGGGCGAGCTACGGCGGGCTCTTTTTCCTCTCCTCCTTAGCTTTAGATAGTCAATTGTCTAGCCACGTAGTGTTAAGTTAAACCCTATGCCGGCCCCTTATAGTTACTATATCTACACCCTTTAAAACGGCGCTACCGAACGAGCTAAGGGGGTAGTATCTACGAAAGCTCGATCTATAAGGATTAAGGCAAATTTGCCTAAGTATTTATAGCTAGAAACGTAAAAAACTATAGTATATTTATATAATCGAATTCTAGCCCGATAGGTAGCTTCCTTTACGCCTTTTCTATCGAAGTAGATTTCCCTAATAGAGATCCTTTACGATTAGTTAAAGGATTATAACCGGAATATACCGGCTTTTCTCTTTCCCTTACTATTATAATTCGGTTATCTCTAAGTTTTAAGCTATAAAGCCTACCTAATAACTACTAAGGCCTTAATTAGCACATAGAAACGTAATCTTAAGCAAGAACCTTATATAGCGGTTAATTACTTAATTAGGTATAATTCTACTAATATTTTTCGTATATAGATCTTATAGAGACGGGAGGTTCGTTGAGTTCGTAATATAATATTTAATAAGACTTAGTTTTTTACTACGTCTAAGGCATCCGAAAAGCTAATATAGGTATTATTACCGGAATTTCTACTATATATTTTATAGGAAGAAGAGTAAGATAAGTCCGAATTCTAGTCGACGTTAATAATACTTCTTAATAAGTATATTAGTCTAGTAGACGTTTTAACCAACGGAAACCTTTAGCTCCTTACTCTTAACTAAATACTAAAACCACCGGAGGACGTTTTTAAGAATATATAGGATTTCTAACCTAATATCTCTATACTTTCCCTAACTATAACCGTAAAACCTATAGACTATCTTAAGGTATAGTTGCCTTAAGCTACTTCTCGATCTATAGATTACGATAATACTATTCCTATAGATAGTCTATAGACGATAAGATATATAAGGGATCTACGCCCTATTTATTTAAACCTTTTTTAAGTCGATATTCTATATTCGCCTATATTAGGCATTTACCGGCTAATAGCACCGCCTTTACGGCTATATTCGCTACTTCTCTTAAACTTAGGAAGATATATAAACGGGACTTCCCCGCGCTTTTAAGGTTTTAGTCTAATCTTAAGACGTATCCGTATAGACCTAAGTTTAAAGCCGCTAAAAAGGTTAAATAAGACTCTTTTTACTAATAGAAGACCTTATTTCCTTCGCCTACCTTAAGAGCAAATGCTTTTATACGTCTTCTTTTTTTAACTTAGGCATTTAATTATAAGTTTAATAAGCATCGCTACTTTCGAAAGTTTAAATCTCGCCTTTATATATAAGGAGACCTTTAACCGTTTAGCGGAAAGGAAATATACGCCGCTACGCTTATTATAAGAAACTTTTATATTATAATTGCTATTGCCGCTAAGTTTAGCATATAATCTCGCTTACTTAACGCGGTTAACGCCTTTACGAATCCCGATTTAGATAAAGAAGTATATATCTACTTCTTATACGGATTTAAAATATTTAGCTTTATAATTCGGTTAATAAAGGCTTT
Organism: Ophiocordyceps sinensis; assembly: GCA_012934285.1. NCBI lineage: Eukaryota > Fungi > Ascomycota > Sordariomycetes > Hypocreales > Ophiocordycipitaceae > Ophiocordyceps > Ophiocordyceps sinensis. Next base: position 6,822,159 of record JAAVMX010000002.1, on the reverse strand, counting down.
ATATAGGCTTCGCCGTTCGCCGCTTCTTTAGTAATAGGAATTATCTAGGTCTCTTACTAAACTAGGCCTTTAGTAGAGTATAAAGGACCCTTATATCTTTATATCTTCTATAAGTAGCATTATTACCTTCTTCTTTATAGATAATATTATTATCATTTTCCGATAGAAGCACCGTAGGGCTACTAACGATTTTATCTATCGCTTTAGACAAAAGTATATAGTTACCGACCGTAGAGAGCTAACCTATTTCCTTAAGATAAGAATCATCCGGGACTATAAGCAGCGAAAGCTATGGTTATACTAAGACGTTTACTAAGATAAAATTGCTTTTAAGTTTAGTTTAATCCCTACTTCTACGGTTCTACGGCCTATTTTAACCCTTTATCCGTTCCTACTTTTAGAGAAGTTAGAGAAACACTAGGGTTAAGCTACGGATAATAAAATCTACTACTTTTAGTCTTTAGTCGGATCCTATAATTACGCGACTATTATTACCCGGCTTAACGCCGTAAAGTTGTCGAATTCTTTAGCGGAGTATATATAGAACCTATCTACGCTCTATATTAAGCTTATAGAGAGCTTAGTAACGTACCTATACGAATCGCGTTTTCTCGCGATTAAGTACTTTAATATAGATAATTAAGAGCTTATTATAGCTTTAAATACCGCTTACGCCGATAATCTAAATACTTATTATTCTTTAGAAGGCTAGTTTATTAATCTTTTTAACGGTCTAATCGCGTAGAGTGCTTAGAAACAATCTACGGTTACTACGTCTTCTACTAAGGCCGAACTTCTTATAGTCTCTTCTACCGTAAAAGAGCTAATTTCTATCCTTCGTTTATTTCACGATATTTCTTTATAACTAGATATTGCTATTCTTATTCTTTAGTACGATAATACCTAAACTATTCGCCTAAATTCCGCCGAGATTCTAAAGATTTAGACCGCCTTAAAGCATATTAAAATTTATAACTACTAGGCAAGCTAGGAGTTCTTACCTAGCACTTTTAATATTAAATATATCCCTTCTAATTAGATAGTTAAGGATAGATTAACTAAGTTACTTCTACGATAACGTTTCTAAACGTTTCTTTAATAGCTTCGACTTACGGATATTTTATCTAGAATCTATAAGGAAGGTAATAATAATTCTAACTAGCGGGAAGTTATTTCCTTCTAGCTAGGGGGGTATATTAATATTACCGTCTTCTCTATTGCTTTCCACCGGGAAATCCCTAGTTCTACTATAGAATTTATATAGAAGTGTCTATAGAATTTATATAAAAGTGTCTATAGAATTTATATAGAAGTATTATGTATTTCTACTAGAATTCTATAGGCTTCTACGGGTAGTTACCCCGTACTTCTATAGGAGTCCGCCCCGCTTTTCTTCTATAGTTATATTTTACTAAGGTTTTACGGTAATTTAACGGTAATTTATACGGTCTTTACCTATAAAATCCCTTCCCTTCTATAGTCTTCTACCGTAGAATTCTACTTCCCTTTTATAGTCTTTTTATAGGAATATAGGAATATAGGATAAACACCACGAGGAAAAGGGTTATAAGTTATAACCCCGACGGTCCCGACCGTAGCGTTATTAGCCCCGTTCTAACCCCGGCAGCAGGCTTGTCATAACCCGGCTGACAGCGTTAGCGGCTAGGTCACGTGCTCCTAATAGGGCTCTATTAGGAGCCCGGCAGGCCCGGGTTAGACTCTTTATAGGACCTATAAAAGGGGCCCCTTTCCCCCCCTTTCTAGCTAAGCAGACAATATACTTAAATACTAACTAGAAGACCTCTTAATAAGATATCTTACGTATAATCCCTACTAACACTAATTAGTGGTTAAAAGATTAACTATAGAATAGCAAGGCTAGAAGAGATAGGTCTTAATCTTCAAAAGTATAGTAGAATCTTTGCTCCTCCGTAAGCGCTATTTCCACGCATCTTTACCCTTAAGGTTCTATTGCGTACACTTAGAGAGTCTTATCTATGCTAAGAATTAGGCATCTCCGCTAGTTTTACCTATAAGAGACTCCTTAAGCTTCCGAATCGATCCCGTGCTCGTCTCCCTTACTAAGGAAGAGCTATATTAATAAGGAAGCGCGTTAGCAACGTACTAACGCGAGAAGAAGAAGAATACCGCTAGTTTTACCTATAGGGGTTCTCTTCGGACTATAAGGACGAGAGTAAAAGAAACACCGCTGGTTTTACCTACTAGGAGATTCTTTTTCAGACCGTTATAATAATTATCGCGGAGACCCTCGCGATTAGTTATCTACGATAATATCTATAAGCCCAACCCTTAGCAGCGTAGCTACCAACGCGGTGAATAACCCCGTCGCACTATTGAATTAACGACGTAAGGCCCTAATGCCGGCCTTTGCGACTCCCTATTCGGCTTTTTTATTAATCCTCACAGTAGTAGCTATTACAGTAGCCTCTAATGCGAACCTATAAAGCCACCGAATAAACAGAAGCTTCCCTTAGTAACCCCCTAGCAGAAAGCCGCTACTGCTACTATTAAGCCTCGAAGCAGCTCTTAAAGCAGCTCCCTTAAAACCTCGAAGCCGCCCTTACAGACGCTTCCCTCCACGAAGCCGCCCACACAGACGCTTCCCTTAACCCCCTAGCAGGAAGCCGTCACTGCAAAGAGTCTCGCAGCGCACTCGTCCGATACCTTAACGAAGGATATTACCACACGAAGCGCATATAGACTTTCTTTCAACTCGTCACGCGGTAGGCGCAAACGCCCCGGCTAACGACCACACTCTTTTTGTTCTAAGATTTTACAACGCGCTTATTGCAGCCTCGCGAGTATATACTAAAGGACCGCCAATCTTATATTCTCTTTTATATTCATTCTTTGTATTTATTAGGCCCCTTTTGGCTTAATACACGTGATTAATTAGTTGCGGTTTTAAGCTTTAAAGAAGAAGCTTTAAAGAGAAAACTGCTAGTATGGGAATATGAGAATATAGGATAAACACCACGAGGAAAAGGGTTATAAGTTATGACCCCTAATGACCCCGACGGTCCCGACCGCAGCGTTATTAGCCCCGTTATAACCCCGGCAGCAGCCTTATTATAACCCGGCTGACAGCGTCAGCGGCTAGGTCACGTGCTCCTAACAGGGCTCTATTAGGAGCCCGGCAGGCCCGGGTTAGACTCTTTATAGGACCTATAAAGGGGGCCCCTTTCCCCCCCTTTCTAGCTAAATAGATAACACACTTAAATACCAACTAGAAGACCTCTTAATAAGATATCTCACGTGTGATCCCTACTAACACTTTTACCGTAGAATTCTAATTCCCTTCTACGGCTTCTACCGTAGAATTTACTAGTCCTTTTAATAGACTATTGCGTTACTAATTCCTTTATTTACTAACCGTATAACTATTTATCGTACGGATACGATCTGTTGATTTCCGACCGGTATTTTCCGTCTAACTCCTTCCGTTACCCCTTTTCCTTAGGTCTATACGGCTGTTTTCGTCCGAGGGATTTCCCTATATATAGAGACTAGTTAGCCCCTTTATTATAAAAGATAAGAGCTATTATTCTTAGTAATTTGCACCTTATAGCTTCTAATCCTTCCTTATAGGCTGTTTAAGCCTTAGAGCCTCTCTTCTTTTTTAATTGCTATTACTTAAATATCGAGAACCCGACTGCCTAGCGTTCGATAGTTATAAGCCCGGCCGAACGTCTCTACGCATAGAGAGTTCTAACGGCTTATATTTTCAGCCTGCTATACTACGACTTACTATAGTAATATAAGGAAACGAGCTTAAGGGGGGTCTATAATTATTATTAATCTATGAAGGGACACAGCTATAGACTAGGTCTAAAGGTCTATATATACGATAAAGAGGTTACGTAGGATAATATATAATATAACCTAACACCGTAATAGGATACCCCCTTTAAATCGGCGTTCGACTCGAACGCTTAAAAAGGGCAATAGGCTAATAAAAACGAAGGAAATATATGTCTACGGCCCTAAAGGTAGGCCTAATATAGAACGAGAGAGAAATAGGAAGAAAACACTAAGAAACTAACGCGCGCCCTCGTAACGTAAATTATATTAATAAATTGTATTTATTATTATTTAGCCGAAGGTAAAGATGTAAGGAAGGCCGTATAAAAGGCCGGCTTAAGTTTAGTCGGGTTAAAGGCGTAAAAGGCCTTAAGGTCGTCCTAAGAGCCGTTTAGGCAGGAGGAGTCCTCCTACGCAAGGGGGCTATAACGCTATTAAACGCTAGAGAAGAATATGCCGAATATATTAGAGAAATCGATATCCTTATTAGAGGAAGAAATAGACGATCCTCTATTTCGTTAGTTATTTAAGGGACTATTTATAAATATAAAGAAATATATTATAGTAGAGTCTTAGGAAGATTTAGCGATTGCTAAGCGTATAACGCTAACGGTTGTCGAATCTAAAACATTTTCGTCGTCTAGCGAAGACGATAGAGATAAGGATATAAAGGCGAATGCTAAAGGAGATACCGTCGATACGAAGAATCTCTAGAAAGGGATATCGCTAAAGAAAAGGGCTAAAAAGGCCGTAACTATAAAAGGTCACCCCGCGAAAGGGTGCTAAGTAACCGAGTTATACTATATTAAGTGCTTAAATAGCAGTATATAAAGGTTTAGCGATAACGAAGTTAATACTAAAATAGTCAAACTCTCTTATATCTAAGAAGATACGCGATTAAGTAGGTATATCTAGTATAACTCGCATAATAACCTTTATAAATCCGTAAGTTCTTTCTTCCCCCTTAAGTCGGGATATAATCGCTAATAAAATTATAGGTACCCGCAATAATGTCTAAGGATATAGCGGATCTATACGGTATTTAGACGAAGATAGCCGAGCTATAGATTACTTTAGACGAAACGGAAAAGAAGAAGATAAAGTTAATCTTCTACTAAGTTTATACGTCGTTTATAGCCGTAATAATTGCTTATAGAGAGGAATAAGGGGTATTAGGTGCTAAACGTTTATATACGAAACGTCGTCTCGATAACCGGTAGGCATCGATAGAGCGACGGAAAGCTATACGCGAGAATAAGGACTAAAAGCTTCGTTTAGTAATTAAAGACGCGGGTTTTACCCTATAGCGGGTAGGCCGAGAATATATATACGATAATTTATACGAAATAATTAAGGAGAGTAGTCACTAAGGGAGGGGCGAGTAGGCAAAACGTCTCTAAGTTATTACGGTGTTTATTAGCGAGGTAGAAGTAGGAGACTTCTACCGTATAGATGTTAAGGAATAAGGGTAAAGTAGCGGCGGAGTAGAAATAGAAAAGTTAGGGTAAGCTTAAAAGAAGTTATTTTATAATACGTAATTTCCGCCGTTCCTTTAATCGTATCTTTAGGTATTCGTTAATAAGTTCTTAGGCATTCGCTATATCGTCTTAAGTAACCTACTCGTTGTATTCGGCTAGCTAACCTTCCTATTTCACTAAGTAGTAGGTAACGCCCTTCTTCTTCTTATAGTCTTTAATTTACTAAACCGACTATTCTCCTTCGGCATCGTCGAGGTTAAGCATCGGTAGTAATTCGCTAAGGTATTAGTTAGTAGCCCTTTCTGCCTACGGCTTTAGAAGACTAATAAAAAATATATTATAAAGCCGGTCGTATTTCTCTAGTAGGGCTAAGCGGTACGCCTGCTTGCTAATAGCTTAAAGGACCTTAAAAGGTCTAATATATTAAGGTAATAGCTTCCTTCTTTAGTCCTTAAGGCGTAAGTTCTTCGTAGAGAGTCCTACTAGGCCTCTAACCTTAAGGGTAAGTAGCTTATAATAGAGGTTATAGAATTTCTTTTACGACTCGATAGCTTATCGCTAATAAGTCTCTAGCTTTTTCCTTAAGTCTATTAATCTACCGATATAGGCTCTCGCTTTAAGCACTCCCTTACTAATAGCATCGTCCGTAAGGTAGATATAGTAGTCTAGTTAGTATCCGGATAATGCCTTATTAAGCAAAAAGCTTATAGTTGTATTTTTCGCATTATTGTAAGCGAACTAAGCCTCTCGTAGTAGTCTAGGCTATTTATTTTATTCGGCATTCGTATAATACCGAAGGTAGTATCATAGTGTCTAATTTACCCGTTCGGTCTAACCGTCGGTTTATAGGTAAAAGGCTATCGATAACCTACGTTTTATCTATAATATATAATAGAGGTCTAATTAAAACTTACTAATAAATTAAGATCCTCTATGGGAAATAATGCCTTTTAGTACTCTATAGATAAGCTTAATCTTATAATAAAAACCCTTAGCTAACTTAAGCGCTATTATTGTCTTAAAGACTACGAGAAATACGCTATACTTAGTGTATTAGTTAACGATTACTAATATTGCGTTAACTTCTCTACTATCGAACTATAACTCCGGAAAACCGGTAGTAAAGTCTATAGAGACTTTTTCCTAAGGTCTTATAGGAATAAGCAGCGACTTAAGGGCGCTGTATAGGCGATGCCGCTTTAAAACGGCGCTTTAATAGATATAATATAAACGCACGTAGCTATAAATATTACGAGCTATTCCTTCTTAGAAGAATTTCCGGGATAAGAGGTCTTTCGTATAGGCTATTCCAAAGTATCCTATAAAGGGATCGTCGTAGTAGAGCTAAATAAGCTCTTGCCTTAAGGCAACCTCTATAGGCACTACGATTCTTCCTAAATGTAGAATAAGTCCGTTTAGGCTTAATGACTAAGGACTTACCCCTTCTTTTAGGGTACTTTCGGCCTAAACTCGCTATATAGTCTCCGGATCTTCCGCTTAAGTCCTCTTTAAGAGCTTAAAAAGGGGCTTAGAGATATTGCTCTTATAGACCCCTTTACAACGAGCTGCTAACCTAGCTAATTGTCTTTAACATCGTTATTTATAACTAACGATATCTTTGACCTAGGTGGCTAACTTAGCGGGACTTATTCCTAAATGCTAAGCGATTAAATCTTAAAGAGCTTATGCATTTTCATTACTTAAAGACATCTCGTTAAGCTTAGAGATAGTAGAGACCTAAGAACTCGTCTTAAGGTCGCTTTATAAAGAATCTATAGCTATATACACCTACCGAAAGACTGCTAACTTCTCTTATAGTTCTAAGAGTAGCTCTATAGACGGTAGGGCTTCGCCTATAAATTCTAGCTTCCTTAATAAAGCATCGGTAGGATTTAATTTACCGGCTTAGTGTTTAATCGTAAAATCGAAAGGAGCTAGGTATATATACTAACGTGTTTATCTTCTATTAAAGGATACTTACTTTATAAAGCCTTAAAGGTTTTAGTAATCTAATAAAACTTTAATAGTATTCGCTGCCCTTTCGACGTCGTATCGCTAGTGTTTAAATAACTTAACGATAGCAAATATCTCTTAATTAGGAGTACCGTAGTTAAGCTTAGGGCTAGTGAAATTCCGCAATTAGAAAGCAATCGGATAATAGTAACCTTTATTATCGGGCTATAAAAGAATACTAGCTATTACGAAAATTAAGGCATTAGTCTTAATGCGAATCGGTCTTTAAGGGTCGAAGTATCGGAGAAGTAGGGCTATTATAAATACGTTCTTTACGGCGTAAAACGCTATTAATTCGCTAGTGTTTAGCTATACTCGTCTAGGCTTTCTTCCCTTAACGCTCCCCTTTAATAACGTAGTAAGAGGGGCAATAATGCTAAAGTATCTTAAAATAAATCGTCGGTAATAATTTGTAAAACCGAGAAAAACTTAAATATTATAGAAAGATTAGGGTTCTTCTTAATTTATAATAGCCTTAATGCGGGCTAGGTCTATTGCGACTCCGTTAATAGATAAGATAAATCCTTAAAACTCTAAAGACTGCTTATAGAAAGTATACTTCGATAAATTAGCAAATAGCTCGGTATTCCTTAGTCGTTTAAGGACTTATCGTAAGTGTTTTATATACTCCTCGTAGGTCTTAGAAAAGATTAAAATATCATTAAGGTAGACGACGCAAATAGTATCTATAAGGTCTTTAAGAGCTTAGTTAATATATAACTAAAATATAGCAAAGGCGTTAGTTAATCTAAACGGTAATACTAAATACTCGTAGTGACTATAGTAAGTACGAAAGGCTATCTTCTATTTATCCCCTCCTTTAATCCGGATGCGTTCGTATACGTTTTTAAGGTTTATCTTCGAAAAGTATTTAGCCCTTTAATAACGGTCTATAATCTCCGAAATAAGGGGGAGTAGGTAGCGATTCTTATCGGTAATAATATTAACCCCCCGGTAGTCTATATAAAGGCGTAAAGTGCCGTCTTTCTTAGGCATAAAAAGAATAGGAGCCTTAGCCGAACTCTTAGATTTCCGAATAATACTACGCTTAAGGGACTAATCTAACTACTCCTTAAGAACCTAAAGTTCGGATTAAGAAAGAGGGTAGATAGGTCTAAAAAGCGGCTTAAAGTCGGGCAATAGGTTAATCGCATAATCGGTGCCTTTCTTCCTTAGTAGTCAATCGGCCTCGTGCTTAGAAAACACGTCTTTAAAGTCTAAAAGAGTCGCTAGTATTTCCTCCCTTATTCGCTCGGGGCTCGCTAAGTTATTATCTTTATTAGGAAATAGCATAAAATTTAGGGCCGGTGTAACTATATAGACCTATGCTCCCCTTATATTTCTTAATAAAGTCCTTAATAGCTTAGGCCTACGAGGGACTATAGCGTTAGGGAGCCTGCCGTATAGGCGTGCTATCACCTATATTAATCCTATAGACTGTCTTAGCTAATTTCTCTATGCGACGAAGTAATACGTTAAAAAGCTTAGAGAATTTAGCGACGTAGTAGTCTTTATAGCGTTTTGCTTAGTCCGGAGTATCGATATAAAAACGAATATTATTAGCGGACTATATGTCTATCGAATTAGTAAAGATAGTAGTAGAAAAGATGTTTAACTGCTAGGGATGCAATAAGGGCTAGCCCTTAAGGTTGCGCAGTCGAATTACGCCCTTTTCCTTATAAGAGACTCCTAAAGCATAAAACACAGACCTTTTAATAGTAAGATCGCCGGGAAAAGTGCTATTAGGCATAACACCGTAGGAAAGGCTGACCGAGCCTATCTAGGTATTATTACCTTTCTATTATATAGCGATAAGGACGTCGTCGCTAACACTAGGACCGGGGATTCCTCTTATGCCTTTTATAGTAGAGGAGACCTATAATAGGTATAGGGCAAGCTTATTCGCAAGGGAAGAAGAGACGTAATAAGCTATAGACCTATAGTCGAAAAAAGTTAAGAGGGTAGAAGATAAGGAGGCTATAAGTTAAGAAAGAAAAATGCTATACTGCTCCCTAAAGCCTTCTCGTAGAGGCTATTATATAGCATCGATACTACCGCCTTCGGCTATATAGTAGGCGGTATCGCACCCCTATTAGTAGTTCGCATTTATACCCTCTTTTATTATAGCGAGGATAGCCTCTATTTCTGCATTATCCTCTTTGTATTAATACGCGGGATCTTAATCTTCTTCGGTGTTTTAAGGACCTCTATATCGTAGTAGACGTATGGGCGGCTAGCTTAGCCGCGCTAATTGCCTTATATTCCCCCTTAGGTGCTTCTGCCTCGGTCTACACCTCTGCCACGGTCGCTGCCGCGACTACGGGAGCTATTGCCTCGGGAGCGCTAGCGGGTGCTAAAAGCCTTAGCGGCTTCGTACATTATGTTCTTAATTATGACTTCTCGAGGCGTGCTAGATAAGGATGCCGTAGTAGCGGGTGCGGGCGAAGACAATAGTCTATAGTCCTAAGCCTAGTGGCTAGCTTTGCCGTAGTTAAAGCATGTGTTCGACTTCGACGTAGCCGCGAAGGTAGAAGCGGCTGTAGCTTCGTCGTTGTCGGAGGCGGCAGCGGTAGGGTAGACTATAGTGTTAGTCGTACGCGGGTTGGCGATAATAAGGCCTAGTAGACCCGAATAGGATAAGGCTAATAGTAAGCTAGGATTAGGCTTAATGACTTCTATCGTCGCCGGCTTATTGCTAATAGCCTCGTTAATCCTTTAGGTTTAGTATAGCTAACCTTCCTACGTGCGGATTAAGGTAGCGGGCTTGCCGTAGATGTCTTATACGGGCTAGCGCGTCTGCTCGCCTACTAATAGCATAAGACGCTAAATAAGGGCTATACTATATAGCGTAGTGATATCGGACCCGATCTATGACTAGATGCGTAGGAGGTTGTTCCGAATATGCTAGAGGGTGATAGTACGGACGCTTAGGCTGCGTTTCTTAATGTTAGGAAGGTTTAAGAACGCATTACGGATACGCTAGGCAAAATTAACAAAGGCCTTATTCTTAACTAGCGCTAGCTAAGCGTAAATAGCTAGCGGCGCGTCTAAGACACCGTAGTCCCTTAGGACTATAAAAATGCCCTTAAGGAGCAATATCTAGTCTAAGTGCCTAACGTTAACCTAATACGCGATAGGGCCGAAGTCCTTAGACAACTCGTTGGCTATCCGAGTAGGCTAGAGGTTATATAGTATCTGCCCGATAAGAAACGCGGATTATATTTATTAAAGCTTCTAGAGGACGGTATAGTCCGCCTAGTGCAACTTCTATTTAGGCTTTATAATAATCTTATTTCGATTATTAGTCACTATATCGTCTATTTCCCTAGCAGCTTTCGCTTAAGGCTAGATGCTTTTTATAAGAGTCTTAGTAGCTCGATCGTAAGTAGCATTATACGGGATATCTATAGGATAGTCGAAGTTTAAACGCAAGTTAGGACCTCGTTCTAGGAATACGTACTAGTCGACAGCTCTATCGTCGTAGTATAGGAAAGGCTTTACCGGCAGCTAGTGCTATTACGGTAGAACCGGCTGCTAAGCGGGCTGCCTATACTACGGCTACGGCTAAGCTAGCTGCTTTTATTATTTATTCGAACGAGCAAATCGCTGCTCGCTTATAAGGTTAGCAGTAAGCGTTATAGTAATACTCTCCGGATCTACGGGAGGAGTAGGAGGCGACGAGTAGTCTAAAACGGGAGGCGCGGGAGGAACGGGAATAAGTCCTAAAGCTAAGGGGCTAGTAGTAGGTAGTAGTAGTGCTAGAAGAGGAGGTAGTGCCTATGCTCGAAAGAGACCGGCTAGGCGTTCCTCTATACGCTTTATCTAGGTAGCTTAGCGCCCCTCGAGACGCTCTATCTAAGTGATTTAGTTATCTTTTAGCTGCTTAAGCTAGTTAACTTACTATCGAGACTACTATCGTATTTCCCCGCGAAGCTCTTTACGTAGGTCGCTAAGATAAGTATTAAAAACTTTATTTTAGCGGGCTATTTTCTAGTCTACCTATTTCCTAAAGCTAGCAATAGAACTAGTCCTGCCCGGCTCTAGGCCGGCGGTAGAGCTCGCTATAAAGCCCTAGCGAGAGCTTCGGTCTACGCCTAGTTCGTCCTTAGACGGCGAATTCGGCGGGAATCCCGACATACTATATAACGTCGGGCGAAAGAAAAATAGGGTAGAACGTAAGATTAAGGTAATACAATAGGTCTATATAACGTAAGAAAATGCGTAGTATAACGCGAAACGCTAGGGTGCGTGGTTCGTCCGATTCTTAAAGAGGCTAAGGTTCGCTCTTTAAAAATACGTATTTTTAAGGCCTTTTAATCGTCGGATTAGGTATATAATAGAGAGTCTCTAGGCTTTCGGCTAGGAAGCTTTATAAGACTATATTCTATGTGTGGTTAATTAATTATCTAGGGCCTAATCTATAACGCCTCGACTAAGTCGATGTAACGTAGCTACCCGCGCAACTATAGAGCCGGGAGATAGGGATACATGCACGATAGATGATGCATTTTAGCTCGGGGACTATTCGGCCATTAGTCGCCAACTGGTCCCCGACAACCCCTCTCGAGGCCTAAGGGTATATCCCTAAGGCCCCGACACATCTTAGAAGAGGGGCAAGCTTCAGTCTTGCCACGAGAGGGCAACCGCACTGCAATAAAGGATTATTCGTACTTTTAACCATCGTTCCTACCTTCCTAAACGTACCTCTAGTCTGTCTTCTCACAGTCGAGGCGGACGCACGAAGAGACATAGCCCATATATTTTTTGCGGGCCGGGTCCTCTTGTACTATCGTATACCCTTGTTGGCGAATTTCCTTACCGCTTTCGCGCGTGTTTCTTGCATTCGTTATTTAGCGGCGGCAGTAGCAGTAGCGGCGGTAGTAGCAGCAGCGGCGGCAGCAGGCGTGTTTCTTACACTCGTTATTTAGCGGCAGCAGCAGCGGCGGCAGCAGTAGTAGCAGCAGCGGCGGCAGCAGGCGTGTTTCTTACACTCGTTATTTAGCGGCAGCAGTAGCGGCGGCAGCAGCGCGAAGACATATGTAAAGTGCACGTACTGCATTCGCTAGCCGCCTCGACTTATTCGAGGCGGCTAGCGGCAGAAAAATGCGTTTTGCTTAGCGACTTTCCCTAATGTAGGCATTTACGCGACTATATACGACCCCTACTAGCTCGGTATATTAAGAGTAGGGGTAGATGTACGCAAGCAACGGTAGATCTACTCGACGGTTACTAATAAATTCCCGCGGTCCCGTTAGCCTTATAGCCTATTATAACACTCTGCCCTTAACGCCCTAGGGCCCGCTTTTAGGTATTTTTACGTGTTTTTATTTAGCGGGTAGGGGGATTAGCCCGGTACTTAGATTCGTATAGTAAAGTGGCGGGAAGGGATGTATACGTAAACATCCTATTTAGTCTTACGGCCTATTTCTATGCAAGTGCTAATATAACCGGGATAGTTCCCGTTAGTGCTAGCCCGCGATTTTAATTAGCTACGGCCACGGACCCCCTTTTTTATAGGCTCTATGTGCATGCGACGCAAGCCGCTTCTAGCCGCCCTACTACGTATAGGCCCGGGAGCGCGCCCGGCTTCCGGCTACGTGCCCGGCTTCTAGCTCCCGGCTATATGCCCGGCTCCCGGGAATAAAGGGGGATTAAATAGGGGGATTAAATAGGGGGATTAAATAGGGGGATTAAATAGGGGGATTGAATTGGGGTATTAAATAGGGGTATTAAAAAGGGGACTTAAAAGGGCATTTAAACGGGGGATTTAAACGGGGGATTTAAAGGACTTTAAAGGGGATTTTTAAATAGGGACTTAAACAGGGGATTTAAACGGATGACTTAAATAGGGGATTTAAATAGGGGATTTAAATAGGGGACTTAAACAGGGGATTTAAACGGGGGACTTAAACAAGGGATTTAAACGGGGGATTTAAACGGGGGACTTAAACGGGGGACTTAAACGGGGGACTTAAACAAGGGATTTAAACAAGGGATTTAAACAAGGGATTTAAACAAGGGATTTAAACAAGGGATTTAAACAAGGGATTTAAACAAGGGATTTAAACAAGGGATTTAAACGGGGGGCTTAGACGAGGGATTTAAACGAGGGCTTTATACGAGGGATTTAAACGGCGGATTTAAATAAGGGACTTTAAAGGGGATTTTTAAAGGGTGACTTAAACGGGAGATTATAATAGGGGATTTAAGTAGGGGACTTAAATAGGGGATTTAAATAGGGGGCTTAGACGAGGGTTTATACAAAGGATTTAAAAGAGGGACTTAAACATAGGGACTTAAGCAAGGGGCTTAAACAAGGGATTTAAACGAGGGATTTAAACGAGGGATTTAAACGAGGGATTTAAACGAGGGATTTAAACAAGGGATTTAAACAGAGGATTTAAATAAGGGACTTAAATAAAGGATTTTTAAAAAGGGGCTTAAATAGGGGATTTAAATAACCTTAACCCTAAGAATTGTTTTATAATCACGTGCCCTAGGGCTACCAACTAAGCTAACACCCCGCGGAGCGGGTAGGGCTACCAATTAGAGAGTGCACGCCGCGGAGCGGGGTCACTCTCTAAGGCAGTCGACTACGTGCAAACCCCTAGCTACTAACTCCCTAGTAGGGGTAGATATGCAAATATAGAAGGAGGAGCTATAATTCTTTCATTTACACTAAAAACATATGCTAATCGGGGTTCTAATACCCTTCTATTATGTGTGCATGTCCGCCTCGACTAAGTCGAGGCGTTGTAGATCAGGCCCCTAGAGTTGTGGGCGCGCAGGGCTTTAGGGAAAACGCTGCAGCGGGGCGCTGACTAATGCGTCCACCCAATGGGATCCTCATAGATACCTACTTCGTACCCTACTTCGTATACCCCCATCATCCATCTCATCCCCTCCGTAATTCGTCACTGCCTTCCTCCACGAGCTTTCAGCCTCCCGACTCCATCTCCTACCTGGTTCCCTCAACTCCATCTCTTCGATACCTCATCTCCTCAGCTGCCTTGTCCTGGAAGCCCGTGCCCGCAAACCTCCCTTACAGGTCATCACCCGGACGCGTCCGCGCCCCCCCTCAGGAAAACATGTCGAGAAGAAGCAGCGCCATGGCCACGAGCTCAACCAAGGACGCATCCGTCGCCCATCAGCCTGGTAAGTTATCCTTCTTCTCCCTCCACAGCACTCTCGTCCAGAGGCTCTTCCATGGAGCATATTGGCCGATATACCACAAGCAAGTACACGCACCTCTAGCGAGTCCCCTGCTGACGGACGATTTGGCTCAGCCATGGACAAGCAAAAGACGCTCCTGTCTGCCGACGTCGGGCACTTCTCTCTCGTCCGCGCCATGCATCTGGCCGATTTAATTACCCTCATGAACGGTATGTGCCCTTCGCCGCTGCGACGTGAAGCCTGTCAATTACTGACGCCATCCCCCTTTGCCTAGGCTTTTGTGGCGTCATGTCCATCTTCTCGTCGCTTCGTTACTGCCTCGGCGACCCCAAGGCCCTCGACAACGTATGGCTGGCCCTCGTCTTTCTACCTTTTGGATTGTTCTTCGACTTCTTCGACGGCAAGGTCGCCCGATGGAGGAACAAGAGCAGTCTCATGGGACAGGAGCTCGACTCTCTCGCTGATTTAGTAGGCCCCCTCCCGCCCTAAACTGGCAATTTACCCATGCCCGGCCGCATTCCGCTCTACCCAAGCTAACGGCCTCTTCCTCCCCGTAGATCTCGTTCGGTGTCGCCCCGGCCATGGTTGCCTTCACCCTCGGCTTGCGCTCCCGCCTCGACACTGTCGGCCTCACCTTCTTCGTCCTCTGCGGCCTCACTAGACTTGCCCGCTTCAACGTAACAGTCGCGGTTCTTCCTAAGGATGCCACCGGCAAGAGCAAGTACTTTGAGGGCACCCCGATCCCCACATCACTCGGTGTCGACGCGCTAATGGCCTACTGGGTCTACAACGGCTGGATTCTAAACGACCTGCCCTTTGGCGCATGGTTCCAGGGCTCGGCCTTTGAGTTCCACCCCGTTGTACTCATGTTCATGCTGCACGGGTGCTTCATGACGAGCAAGACGATCCGCATCCCAAAACCATAAGAGATCCAAGGCGCATGCGTCCCTCCGGGCGGCAAGATAGTGTTCAGATGGTACCTAGACCCGGGGCGCACCGGGGCGGCTCGACTCTTGTTGGCGGGTCCCCCGTTACTCCGACTCAATTGCCTGCCCACGAGCTTGTGACAAGACTCCGGTGAATGCTGCGGCAAAATGGCTATGCATGGCAGAAGAGTGCATATTTATGGGCTCGAGACGGCGGCGAACAGGACACGATTTTATGCAGCTCCCCGTAACCGGGCTTGAACATGATACCCTGCTATAGTAATGTCTTTAAAGTGGCTAGGAAACGTGAATTAAGAGATGGCCTATTTAATACAGTTATTTAGGCGCAATGCATGAAGTCTTGTATGTCTTAGAGTGTGTGTATTGCTTTATCTAATCTAATCTAGGGACCGATAGGGGAGTAGGTATTTATAGGTACCTAGGCCTCCCCGGTCTAATAGCTTTGCATATATTTTTAAGAGTCTTACTATTTGCATAGCACGAAATCTCTATTTGTATAGTAAGAATATCTAAATCTCTACTTTTCTATATGTACCCCGCGCGCCTATGTCCCGCCACTAAAATCTAGTGCCGGTATATAGCAATTAAGAGAGCCGCGCAAATCGTGCGAAGAATAACAACACGCAGTAGAGGGCGCGCAGCCGGGAGCCGGGCACGAAGCATATATTAAAGAGCCGCACATACAGCAGAAGGCATGCAGCAAAAGGCACGCAGTAGGGCACGTAGTAAGGCACGCAGTAGAGGGCGCGCAGCCGGGAGCCGGGCACGAAGCATACATTAAGGAGCCGCACGCAGTAGAAGGCACGCAGCGGAAGGCACGTAGTAGAGCACGCAGCCGGGAGCCGGGCATAAAGCATATATTAAAGAGCCGCACATACAGTAGAGGGCACGCAGTAGAGGGCACGTAGTAGGGCACGTAGTAAGGCACGCAGTAGGGCACGAAGCATGTATTAATGAGCCGCACATATAGTAGAGGGCACGTAGTAGAGGGCACGTAGGAAAAGGCACGCAGCCGGGCACGAAGCATATATTAAGGAGCCGTACATATAGTAGAGGGCACGTAGTAGAGGGCATATAGTAGAGGGCACGCAGTAGAGGGCACGTAGTATACCACGTAGTAGGGCACGTAGTAGAGGGCACGTAGTAGAGGGCACGTAGTAGGGGGCGCGCGCGCTACTATAGCTATTAATAAATCGACTGAATTAAGGCTATATACGATTTACGCGGCCCCCTTAATTACTATATACCTATACGGAAAATTCGGTAGCGGGATATAGGCTCGCGGGGTACGTATAGAAAGAGTAGGGGTATACCTATCTTACTATGCAAATAGAGATTTCGTGCTATATAAATAGTAAGACTCTATTTTTAGTAGGTAGTCGTTTAAGGTTACTATAAAAGAGACTTCTACTAGACTTTTGCCCTATCTAGACTACGTTTTCCTTTATTATACTAACGCCGCCCTATACGTACTAAAGCCGTTATATATTCCTACGTATAATATACCCCTTTAAGTCTCGAGATTATATAAGGCTTATTAATAAGCGGGATAACGGGTAAATACGAGGGTTATTAATATTCTAATAAGAAGGGAAAACGAAAGGAAAAGGGGGTGCTTAATCTAGCCTAACTAAGATAAAGAAAACGAATTACAATAATAAGTAAAGCTATTATTAAAGAGTCTTACTATTTGTATAGCACGAAATCTCTATTTATATAGTAAGAATATTTAAATCTCTACTTTTCTATACGTACCCCGCGCGCCTATATCCCGCTACTAAAATCTAGTGCCGGTATATAGCAATTAAGAGAGCCGCGTAAATCGTTAATCTAGTTAGGCCACCCCGACACGCAGTAGGGCACGCAGCATAAAGCATACATTAAGGAGCCGCACACATAGTAGAGGGCACGTAGTAGGGCACGTAGTAGGGCACGCAGTAGGGCACGCAGTAAGGCACGAAGCATATATTAAGGCCTTAATCTACGACGCGGAGCGGCGTCTGACTTAAGATACTTTAGACATACGTTCCGGCTAGAAGAGTATTCGTCCCCCGATTAGTCGTAATTTTTAGCCTAAATGCAAGGATACGTACTCCTCCTTCCGTAGCTATTGTTAGATCACATAATAGAGGTTATAACGATTAGGTCAGTATGACCGCTACGTAACGTAAGGGAAATATCCCTTAAATACGGCCCCCTTATAAAAAGAGGGGAAGCACGCATAACACGCATTATTATATATTATATTAATATAACCTCTTTGCTATACAACCTATCTAGACCTATTATAACGCCTATTTAGTCTAAGCCGTAGATCTACGATCTAATAATTAAGAGTCTTAGCCTTTAATCTATTAAAAATACGATATAAAACACTAAAAATAGGCTCCCTTTAGGCAAAAATAATCACTATATCTACTAAGAAGAACACCGAAGTCATCCTTATTGAAAACGCTAACTAATCCGTTTAAGACAATAAGTTTAAGGCGTAGGTCCTCGATAGCAACCTATAGGATTAGGTCTTTGACACCGAAAGGCTCTTTCCTATTCCGGATATACCTATTGAAGACGACTCTCTAAAGGGATCTCGCTCTTATATAGCGGACGAAGAAATAGTCTAATAGGGACGCTAACCTCCTTAAGGCACCTAACAATAGCAGATGTTTCTACATAAGGAGAAGAAATAGGAGAGCTAGAAGAAAGACATTAAGGAGCTCTATACTTAGATCGCCTTAACTATCTCTAACTACCTTTTCTAGACTTATTGTAAGCTAGATAAAGATCTTAAGGACTAATACGCCACGCTTAAGAAAGAGGCAAAAGGCAAGCCGGAAGATATCTATCGAGCCCTTTAGGTTCGCTATAAAGCGGTAGTTAAGCCCTCCCTAAGTTAGCTAAAGAACTAGCACCTTTAGCTTAAGAGCTAGAAGAAGATTCTATATTAAGGCATTTAGGAAGAACTTCCTAAAGCTACCTATAAGAGTATTTAGGTTGCTAACTTTCTAGGTTTTATTAATCTATATTTTCCTAACTAGGTCGATTCCTTTAACCTCTCTTACGTAGAGAAGGAGAAGGATTTTAATATCTATTCTATAACTAACGAATTTACTATATTTATAGATAAATAGCCTGCTTAACTATCTTATACTAAGAAAGGCTCCTTCGGCCCTTCCTATACGGGATAAGACGAGGAGCAGAGCAGCTAGCAGAGTAACTAGAAAGGCAAAAACAATAAAAAGAGGTCGCGACCTATAGACATAGATAAGAGAGGTATCCCTTACTATAAGCTCTATTCTATAAAAGGCTACTTAATAGAGAATTGCTAGGAGGTTAAC
This sequence comes from Ophiocordyceps sinensis, assembly GCA_012934285.1. NCBI lineage: Eukaryota > Fungi > Ascomycota > Sordariomycetes > Hypocreales > Ophiocordycipitaceae > Ophiocordyceps > Ophiocordyceps sinensis. Next base: position 6,803,391 of record JAAVMX010000002.1, on the reverse strand, counting down.
CCTAATAAAGCGCCTGACTAATAGCTTAAAAGCAAAAAGGACATTATCTCTAAGAATATAAAGAACCCTAAGGTCGTGAAAGAAGCCTAAAGACATAGAGGCAAGAGGGGAACTAAGAATAATAATAAGACGGATTAACTCGTGTAGGAGAGAGGAAGATACCCTTCGGCTTTATTCCTCGCCCCTTTAGTCGATACGTCTTTTAACGTCGATATCTACCCTCTTTATTACTCTTTAATCCTAGATTATAGTATAACCCTCTATATCTTTAACGAGATTTCCTAGTTTAAAAACTTTAGAATAGTAGATAAAGGAGATTTCCTTTAGGCAAGCGCCGAAAAAGTGCCTATCCTCGGCTACGGTAAAGTTAACGTCCGCCTACAAACCCTATCGTTTAAACCGTAAGTACTACGCTTACTTAATATTGCTTTCTATAAGAACTTTATATATATTCTAATCTCTTATAGGCTATTAAAGCAGTAGGGACTTTAGTAGGACGAACGACCCTATAGGCTATTAGCGCTTCGTTCGGCCGATAATGCTATCGTCGGTCTTATTAAATAGCACTACGGCTAATTTATGCTCGAGTATATCCCCTACTATACAATAAGGCGGGCATTTTACAACCGCCGAAATAAGTTTAATAGCTATACTAAACGGACGCCGTAAAGGGCTATTGCTAAACTCTAGCATCTCCGAATAAGGCACCCGGGACTATAAGCCTTAAAACACCTCGTTAATTACTCCGAAGGTATTAAGATTAAAGGCATCTCAACCGTATAGTGCGATAACTACGGCACCGCGAAAGTAAAACGGATAATACAACAAGCTCCTTAAGATAACGGCATCGTAGGCGAGAGAATTGCGATAGACTTCTATAACTTTATGCTAGACAATAAAGGCTATAACTCGCTAATGCTTTTAACCGATAGAGCGAGCGGCTTTATATAAGATTACTACCTCTAAGACCGTCTCGCAGAAACTATTATTACGGCCCTCGAGTCCGGCCTTAACTACTTAAAGTACTAGTACTAGTTTCACACTAAGATCGTTAAGTATAACAACGAGATTACCACTTAGAAGCCGGTAGTAAAAGCATTCCTTAAGGCAAGGCTCCTTAAAATCGAGCCCTCGGCCCTATATATATAAGATTAAAATAGCGGCGCTAAGCGCTCGGGGGGTATAATTAAGGATAAGTCTAAAGCGATGCGAGGAAAGCTCCTAACCTAGCTTTAGCGAGAGATTTATAAGTCCGCTATATATCTCTATAATCGCACGCTAAAATACAGCTATAAGTAGGAATCCCCCTACGAGAAGCTAACTAAGAGAAAGCTAGCGCAATAGCATCTTCGTGCCTATAGGGGTAAAGCGTTTATAATAACAACTACGGCCTAAGAGAAGAAACAACGCCTTAGGAAGCTCGACCTACGAGCTTAGATAGGCTTCCTAATAGGATATATATCTTCTAATATCTACCGAGTATAGGTTCCTATAGAAGGGAAGGTTATTACTACTCGAGATATTATTTTCGATAAGTAAGAGATTTTCGATAGAATATTCGAGAACCTTACCGAGAGCGTTAAAGAGTGCGACCTTAAGGAGCTAGCCCTAGCCCTAAGGAACATTACTCTCCCCGACAATAATTAAATTAATATACCATAAGTTCTCGATGATTAAGTATTCGACGATATCCACGTCTACTAAGATATAAACCCCGAACCTAAGGCAAACCACGATATAGACTACGCAATAACGCTTAAAAACGACTAGGGAAACATAAAGCAGTATACCGAAGCTCGATTTAAGCCTCTCCCTACTCCTCTAAGCACTCCCCCGGCGGCCCTATTTACAGCTGCAATACAATTACATCTCGCTAACTAGACTATAAAGCTATAGAGCGAGCATCTCGATCCTATTCGAGAAGCCTTCTAGGCAAATATAAGTCTATATAAACAAAGAGTAAACCCCTCTATAGCACTAAGTCTACATAAATAAGGAGTAAACCCCTCCGTAGCACTAAGTCTACACAAATAAGGAGTAAACCCTTCCGTAGCACTAAGTCTATATAAACAAAGAGTAAACCCCTCCGTAGCACTAAGTCCGTATAAATAAGGAGTAAACCCCTCCGCGGCATTAAGTCTATATAAATAAGGAGTAAACCCCTCCGTAGCATTAAGTCCGCATAAATAAGGAGTAAACCCCTCTGCGGTAAGTCTATATAATTAGGAGTTAACCCCTCTATAGGTAAACAAAAGTCTACTTAAATAAGGAGCAAACCCCTCCGTAGCAAAAAGTCTATATAATTAGGAGTTAACCCCTCCGTAGCCTATAAATAAGGAGTTAACCCCTCTGTAGAAACTCGCCTACTAGCACTCTATATTTATAGTAGGCACTTAAGCCGTACCGATCTCGAAAGACACTAACACATTGCGGTTTAAAGATAAGGCTTACCTCGACCGCCTAATCCTAAAAAGGCAAGTATACTAACGAGACCTTCTAGCTGTCTTAAAACATTATAGATAGCTTAAATAACACCTACTTAGCCCTTAATTCGAGGAGGCGGAAAGAACGCATCTTTAGAGTTATAAAGAAATAAAGTCCTAGACCGAGGTTAACTCTAAAACACTCATAAAGAAAGGCTAAGTCCTCGACTATATATAGGTATACGTGTATAAAATAGATAAGCACGGAAGGCTCTCGAAGTGTAAGGCAAGACTAGTCGTCTAAAGGGATTAATAGCTTCGGAACGGATAAAAGACCTACGCGGCAACCCTCGTAAGACGGAGCTTTCGAATACTTATAACGATAGCTATAAGGTTCTACCTTAAACTAATATAGTACGATGCGGTTAACGCGTTCGTTAACGTAAGGCTTAACGAGATTATATATATAAAGATGCCGCTAGGGTATAGAAAACACTCTATTATCCTCCGACTTAATAAAGCCCTCTACGGACTGCGAAAATCCCCTCTTTTATAGCATCGCGAACTTACGTTAATACTTCGGGAGATAGGGTTTTAAACGGTGCCGTATAAACTATACTACTTAACGTTTAACGGCATTATCGTCTTCTTCTATATAGATAACATTATCTTTATATATTATAAGAAGGATTAAGATAGGGCTAAATCTCTCTAAAATTAACTTCGGGAAAAATATAAGCTTATAAGCGGCGATAACCTATAATAGTTCCTCGGTATTAAGATTCTATAAGACCGTATTTAACGGTATATTTAGCTATTATAAGCCGCTTATATTAATAAGATCTACCGACTTATAAAGAAACGCCGCCCCTTCGATATACTAATAGGGGTAAAAGAGCTTCTCCCTTACGAAGGGATCGCTAGACACTATAAGATACGAGCCTACTAGGTGAACGTAGGTTCTATGCTATACGCGGCGGTTATTACCCGCCCCGACATCGCGTTTGCTACGTTAAAACTATGCAAATTCAATAGTAACCCTAGACCGGAATATAAAGACGCTATTAATCGAGTTCTCTACTATCTATACTTTACCCGGGGACTTACGCTTTATCTAGGGGGTAGGGACGACTTTAAAGTAGTAAGTAACGCCTCTTTCGCCGATAACACCGACCGGAAAAGCTCTTAGGCATTTGCTATAAAGCTATTCGGAGGCTTAATCGGCTAGAGAGCTAATAAATAAGATATAGTTATAACCTTAACAACCGAGGCTAAGCTCCTAGCGTTATTATAGGCAGTAAAGAAGTTAATCTACGTAAGCAGGCTTATTAAAGAGCTTAACGTCTCCCTCGATAACTCCCGCATTTGCATTTAATATAATAATACATAGACTATCCGACTAGTTACTACCGAAGTCGCTACTCTATAGACGAAGCTTCGCTATATAGATATTTATAACTACTAGCTTCGTTAAGAAGTCCTTAATAAGACCCTCGATATTAAATATATACCTACCGTAAAGATAATAGCCGATAGCCTTACTAAGGCACTTTAAGAGCCCTCCTTTAAGGCCTTTATCGAATAAATAGGCCTTTACGATATTACCTAACGCCTCGCCGATCGAGAACTCCCTAAAACGACCGACGAAACAATATAAACCGATATATATATGTTATAGGAGGGTTAAGAGATATAAATAGGCCGATGTAGGCGTATCCTCGGGGGTAATAGTATCGATGTTAGGCATAATACACACGCGTTAGAGGAAACACCACGCATAGGCGCCGGTAATAAGAAATAACCGTAGGGAACATAGTTCCTTATGCGTATTACTAGGCTTTATGTAAAAACGTTAGGGAGACGATAGATAAAGGGCCTCGTTGAATATCTACGAGCATTAACTAGGCTAGAGGTGTCTAAACAACACAAGAAGGAAGCTCTCCCGCAGCGAGGGCACCTACTGCGTGTAGCGGCGGAAGGAATAGAGGAATATTAGCTTATCTCGCAATAGCGACTATGCCGTCGATTTCGGCACGACGCACTAGGGGAATCGAGCATAGGCTGCCAAACGACTAGCCTCGCTATATCGCTACGAGCGTTAGCTGCTAAACGACTTACAAACGACTACGAATACCCTTAACGACGGTAGACTAAAGAGGAACGATGCTTCCACGCAGTAAGGGCATCTGCTATATGCGGCGGGAGGAAGTATAAGAGCTTATAAAGCCGCACTCGTTAGAGCGCTTAAGCGCAGGATTAAAAGGGTAGGGATTAAAGATATCCCGCCCCGATGGCTTAACAATAGAACGAGGATTAAAAACTCATCGGATTTAAGCTATTTAGCGACCTCTTAATGCTAGCTTCCCTCCCTTAAATTCGGGATCGAAGCTAGGGGGGTGTGTTAGATTATATAATAGAGGTTATAACGATTAGGTTAGCATAACCGCTACGTAACGTAAGGGAAATATCCCTTAAATACGGCCCCCTTATAAAAAGAGGGGAAGCACGTATAACACGCATTATTATATATTATATTAATATAAGTATTACTATTTGCATAGGTAGAAATCTCTATTTAAATAGGAAACCTACAATTTCTACGCCGACCCTACGCGCCCAGCCCGTGCCACCTAATTTAGGTATAGCGCTATAGCAATTAATAGACCCGCCTAAATAAGCAGGTTCCTCCTTAACATACTAAGCTGTGCGAATTAAGCTGTTGCATTGCGAATGTATTGCATTGCGAATGTATTGCATTACGAATGTATTACATTGCGAATGCGAAGTCTTAATTCGTATAGCTTAATTCGCTTAGATAACGCATCTTAATTCGCCTCTTAATTCGCCTAAATAACGCATCTTTAACTAGGCTGCGGGCTGCGTAGCCTTAGGCTGCGTGGCGGGAATAACCTCCTCTATAGCCGACGACGCGGGCGTAGCTCTAGCCCCTCTGCCCCTGCCCCTGCCCCTGCCTTATCTCCCCCTTAATCCTCTTTCCCGTGTATTTATACACGCACGCGATCCTCCTTGCGACGACTGACTAAGCTAACTGCCTTGCTTGTCTATCTCGTATTGCGTACGTGTACGACGCACGCTTGCGTTAAGGCGGCGGGTGCCGGCTTAACTAGACCGCGGCAGCGTAGTGCCTCTGCCTTTGCCTCTTCCTCTTCCTTTTCTTCGCGGCTGTGAGGCTAGCTTAGGGCTATCGTCTTATTAATCTCGGAAGTGCTTTAGGGCTCGAGGCATAGTTTGGCTAGTATTCTTTGCTAAGCGAGGCCGGCCACGGAGCTTTTCCATAATATCAGGGTCTTAGATTTAAAGGAGTAGCTCGTCGAGGTCCTAAAAGTAATAATTAGCATAATTTATATAGAGAAAGGGGGGGTGTCCTTACTAATAGCTTCTTAAGCTACTACCGAGGGTAAACATTAAGCTTCGTTAGTATAATATCCGCCTTAAGGCGTTAAAAGATAACGTAGGCATAAGGAAGCCCTTATTGCTAAGTAAATCGCCCTATGTAAGGTAGTAGCGGCTAGATCTCCCGCTCTTCCTCCCCCTCGCCTAAGGGCATCGTAGCCTTAGCAAGCCGGTGCTAGATAGCGAGGAGGTAAACGCCCTAGTAGGTAACCTAAACGTTAAGCTTGCCGAGCTACGTTTGCCTACGGTAAAGAAGCTAAAGCCGCTATCGCTGCCGGGCGGCCTCCTGCTTATAGTAGCGCTCTTTATTAGCGATTATCTAAAGTAACGCGTTATAAAGATAGAAGAGATCGCCGGTGCCTATAACTAGGTATAACTTTACATCTTTATAGGCGGTCTCGACTAGGCTATTAACTCTTTAGCCGAAGTTGTAGTACTAGCTAATATAGCAATAAGCCTACTACTCGCGCTACGGTATGTATTCCTTCGAGATATATCTTACGATATATCCTTATTATTCTCCGAAGGTTCGATCTAGGCTCTACTAGTACGACTAGAACTCTTCCTCTATAGGTGCGTAGATAACTAATTTCCAAGCGGCGAATATACTCTCCCGGCTGTATGTATTAAGCGGGTTTAGGTACGAGATACCGTTCTTAGCCTCTTCTTACGTGCGAGCTCGTTCGGTAGCATCGTCTTCTTTAGCAGCATCGTCTTCTTCGGCAGTATCGTTATCGTTAGTATCGTTATCGTTAGTATCGTCGTTACCGGGCTCCTTCTTCTAACGTGACTTAATCCTCGCGTTAATGTTAGCGTTAATATAGTAGACGTAAAGCTGTTGCTGTATGGCAGGAAAAACACGCGAGAGTGCGTTTTTTAGGGCCTTTTCCTTGTCCGTGATAACTACAGTCGGCTGCGGTGCCCTAACTTACTGCCGAAGGTCGTCTAGCTGCTTACAAAGCCACTAGAATCCCTCTTCCTTCTCTATATTAATAAGGCTAAAAGCGAAGTTGGCTATAGACTTTTAATTAGTCATTCTAGTAGCCTAAAAGAGGTATATATTAAAGCGGTTCGTTCTATATGTATTGTTAAGTCCTAAGACTTTCGGGAACCTCTTCTATATCTACTTACACTAAGGGTATATCTAGAAGATAGCCTTAACCTTTCGAGTATCGTTATCCTCGTTATCGCTATCGCGATACTTAACCTTATGCTTAAGGCCGCCGCGTTAAAGGTGATTAATAAAGGCCTAGGTTATAGTCTTACTACTAAGGAGTATAGCACGAATCTTCTAACGGTCGTTATATATATCCCGCTGCCGGAAGAATAACTCTTCGGTAAAGTCCCTAACGATAGAGGCTATCTCGCGAGCTAGGAGGGCACGATGCTTAGAGAGGCTTATCTTAAGATCTTACTGCGCTAAGGTACGGCGGCGATAGATGTTATAAGCTAATAGATCGAGTGACTGCCCGTAGTTATGCTAATTACCGTAATCGACACGATAAGTCTACTTCTATTAAGCTCTCTTACATATTAAGGCGATAATCTTAACTAGGCAGTCTAGCTTTTGCGAGGAAGCCTTGCGAAGCCCGGCGCTTAACGAAGCTCGTTAAAGGCTACGATTATAGACGAAGACAATATAGGTAGGTAAGACCTGCCTATTAATCTTACGCTTGTTAGAGCTAGACTTCTTTACGATAGCTGCTCCGTTCTCGCGATAGAAGCGTTAAAGGAAGCTATAGAGTTTATCGTACGTATTGAAGGTTGGCGAAGGTAGAAGGCGTAGGATTGGAAGGCTATTATCGTTAGGCCGCTCGTTAGGCCGCTCGTTAGGCCGCTCGTTAGGCCGCTCGTTAGGCCGCTCGTTAGGCCGCTCGTTAGGCCGCTCGTTAGGCCGCTCGTTAGGCCGCTCGTTAGGCCGCTCGTTAGGCCGCTCGTTAGCAGGCATTGCGAAGGGGTGGGCAGGCTGCTAGTCGGGCATCGTATCGCAAAGGCGCGCTGCTAAAAAGCTTTAGTTAGAATTTTGTTAGGGAGGAACCTGTTTATTTAGGCGGGTCTATTAATTGCCATAGCGCTACACCTAAATTAGGTGGCACGGGCTAGGCGCGCGGGGTCGGCGCAGAAATTATAGAGACAATCCTAGTTTCCTATTTAAATAGAGATTTCTACCTATGCAAATAGTAATACTTATTAATATAACCTCTTTGCTATGCAACCTATCTAGACCTATTATAACGCTTATTTAGTCCGAGCCGTAGATCTACGATCTAATAGCTATATATCTACCCCTACTTATAATATATCGAGCTAGTAGGGGCTGTATAGGGCCGCGTAAATGCCTATATTAGGGAAAGTTGCTAAGAAAAGTTATAAATTCTATCGAAATCTAACATAGCGATATATAAAATTCGTTAGGCGGCGCGCCGCCTAATAATCCTTACACATCGCTATGTTAGATTTCTAAGGCGCTTTCGAGGCATTCGTTCGGTTATTAGGCTTAATAGCCTTAATAAAGGTCTTTTTTAGACGAGGGAGGCATCGCGAGAGCTCTACTAAGTGCGATTAATAAGTGTTACGAGGGCGAGGGAGGCATCGCGAGAGCTCTGCTAAGTGCGATTAATAAGTGTTACGAGGGCGATTGATAAGTGCGACGAGGGCGAATACGCCGATAAGGATGTAAGACAGTACAAGAGGAGCTCCGCACTAAAATTGAGTAGAGAAAGTCTCTCGCCGCGTCTGACATTTTTTTTGTCAGGCGCCGCTCCGCGTCGTGGATCAGGGCCTAAGGAGCCGCACGCAGCAGAAGGCACGCAGCCGCACACACAGCAGAGGGCACGCAGCAGGGCACGCAGCAGGGCACGCAGCAGGGCACGCAGTAGGGCACGCAGCAGAAGGGCGCGCAGTAGGGCACGCAGCAGAGGGCGCGCAGCCGCACACACAGCAGAGGGCACGCAGTAGGGCACTAGCAGGGCACGCAGTAGAGCACGCAGCCTAGAGCCGGGCACGAAGCATACATTAAGGAGCCGCGCACGCAGCAGGCCACGCAGTAGGCCACGCAGCCGGGAGCCGGGCACGAAGCATACATTAAGGAGCCGCACACAAAGCAGAGGGCACGCAGTAGAGGGCACGCAGTAGAGGGCACGCAGTAGAGGGCGCGCAGTAGGGCACGCAGCAGAGGGCGCGCAGCCGCACACACAGTAGAGGGCGCGTAGTAGGGCACGCAGTAGAGGGCGCGCAGCCGCACACACAGCAGAGGGCGCGCAGTAGGGCACGCAGCAGAGGGCATGTAGTAGGGCGCGCGCGCTGCTATAGCTATTGAATTAACTACGAATAAATTAAGGCTATATACGATTAGCGCGGCCCTCTTAATTGCTATATACCTATACGGAAAATTTAGTAGCGGGATATAGGCGCGCGGGGTACGTATAGAAAGAGTAGGGGTATACCTATCTTACTATGCAAATAGAGATTTCGTGCTATGCAAATAGTAAGACTCTTATTAAGATAGCCTCGTGATAAGTAGTATTAAGACTACTAAAATAAAGTAAAATAAAGGAACGATCGCAAAAAGGGGACTGTTAGGAAGGGGACAACTTAACGAGTCCGATTTAACGCTAGAACTCGGCGAATTTCTATCCCTAAAGAGGCTTCGTAAGACTATTAGCGGCTATTTAAGCTATCGGAATCTAGGTTACGTCGAGGTTCCCGGTTAAAACCTATTCCCGAAGCTAATAGTAATAGATATTAACGTGCCGGAGCTTTATAATAAAGGTAACGATTTCCTTCGTTAGAAGGCGAATAGTCTATTAGTTATCGTACTTAATTATTTAATCCGTCCCTTCTAGCTATAGCAATATCTCTTCGCAAAGCCTATAAAAGGCTATTAGCTTCTTTAAAGCCTGCGATAGAGCTAGCAACTTAGCCTCTATAGACGAGATTATTATAGTCTTCTATTTCCCGGACTTCTATACAATAGGGCTACCGAATAACTAAATAGCGTATCCTTAGGTGCTCTTCCGGTTATACGTATTATCCGCGAATAAGGCATAGGACATAGCCTCGCAAAGGGCGGAGCTATTCCCGTCGAACTTAATAGTATAGTTAATATCCCTATATAGGAATTTAATAGCCTCTTTCGCCCGCTTAATGTGCTCCGGGCTTAGGTTCGTTAGGAATTAGGAGAATTTCCTAGCCGCGTACGCTTTATTAACCCTTATAATAACTATAGCATAAAGAAGCGAGCTAATTAGAGCTTAGAATAGAGAGACGTCGTTGCTTAAAGCAGTCCCTTTAAACAGCTTAAGGGGTTCCGGACCGAGAGGCTGCTTACGCTTAGTGTTATAGCACTAGGTAATAGCTAGATAACCTTATTATTCTATAAAGAGGAGAAGAACTATAGAGGCTAAGGGCTCGTTTATATATAGGACTATATATCACGTGGTATATTAGTATATACTATATTATATAATATAGTACTATAATAGTACTCCCCTTCTAGAGACGATTTAGTCCTTAAATCGCTAAGAAATATTATTTTCGCTGGAAATTAGTATATAGTAAAGGAATCTTTTAGAGTATTGCTATTTGCATAGTAATAAATTGCTATTTGGATATTAAACCACGATTATCTCTACTTTTTCGGCGCGCACCCCACGCGCCTATATCCCGCCACTAAAATTGAGTGTAGGTATATAGCAATTAAGAGGGCCGCGCAAATCGTGTATAGCCTTAACTTAGTTAGTTAATTTAATAGCTATAGCAGCGCGCGCGCGCCCTGCTCTATGCCCTCTAGTGTATGCCCTACTGCGTGTCCTCTATTGCGTGCCCTCTGCTATATGTACGGCTCTTTAATATATGCTTCGTGCCCTACTGCGTGCCTTCTACTACGTGCCCTACTACGTGCCCTACTGCGTGCCTTCTGCTGTATGTGCGGCTCCTTAATGTATGCTTCGTGCCCTACTGCGTGTCTTTTACTACGTGCCCTGCTACGTGCCCTACTGCGTGCCTTCTGCTATATATGCGGCTCCTTAATGTATGCTTCGTGCCCTACTGCGTGCCTTCTACTGCGTGCCCTACTACGTGCCCTACTACGTGCCCTCTACTATATGTGCGGCTCCTTAATGTATGCTTCGTGCCCTACTGCGTGCCTTCTGCTGTGTGTGCGGCTCCTTAATGTATGCTTTATGCCCTACTGCGTGCCTTCTACTGCGTGCCCTACTACGTGCCCTACTGCGTGCCTTCTGCTGTGTGTGCGGCTCCTTAATGTATGCTTTATGCCCTCTACTACGTGCCCTCTACTACGTGCCCTACTACGTGCGTGGCTCCTTAATGTATGCTTCGTGCCCGGCTGCGTGCCCTACTGCGTGCCTTCTGCTATGTGTGCGGCTCTTTAATATATGCTTCGTGCCCTCTACTACGTGCCCTCTACTGCGTGCCCTCTACTACGTGTCGGGGGGGCTAAGTGTTCTTCGCGTTCTTCACACGATTTACGCGGCTCTCTTAATTGCTATATACCTACACTTAATTTTAGTAGCGGGACATAGGCGCGCGGGGTGCGCGCTGAAAAAGTAGGGTTACTATCTAAATAGCAATTTATTACTATGCAAATAGCAATACTTATCTTTTATAGGCGGGCTTAATCTAAGGGGCCCGGCTTATCTAGGTTGTATCTATAGAAGCGTTAGATAGCTTTAAGGCAACCTCTTAGGTTATCTTAAGGCTACTAGGTTAGTTCTTAGTGATATTTCTATTTAATTAGATAAGTTAGAGTTAAGGCTTCGTTATCGTATACGTTAAGGATCTTCTTAAATCCTTATATTTCTTCGATATTGCCGTTATTATAGCGTTCTACGATACGGCCTACGACGTTGCGTCGTTCCTCTCGATTAATCTATGCTTAGCCCGGTATTATTTCCGTTATCTAAAGCCGTACCTTAGACGTATAGAAAGACTTATTAACCCGGATATGCTTTAAGAGGTCGATAACTATAGCGCCGCGGTAGACCTTAAGAATAGGATAAAGACCGTCCTATTTATCGTCTTATTTATTCTTTAGGCGATTAGTAATTATATTCTCTAATAAAACTATAACTATATCACTAGGTTAAAAAAGAAAGCCTTTATCCCGCTTTATATTAGCATTATCCTTATATTTCTATTATAAGGCTTATATAAGAGCTTAAAGCTAAACGAGGATACGGTTAAAACGACTAGCTATTACGTCTGCGTAAAGGAATTCCTTCTTTGCCTATAATAAGAGAGTCGGGGGTTAAGAACCTATAGGTTTAATGCTAAGACGAGGATTAAAGCCGTAGTTAGCGAAGAACGGAGAAATACCGGTTATTTCGTTTACTTAATTATTCGTTGCGAATCCTACGAGCGGGAGCTAGTCGACCTAAGTATCTTAGGTAAAGCTAATATAAGCTCGAATATATTTATTTATCGTAGCGTTAACGATTTTAGTTTAACCGTTAGTCTCTAAGTGCTATACTAAGCTTAGTTTTAACGTAAATTATAAACGAGTATTAAGCTATCGCTAAAAATTAGAGATAAACTAAGTGCCTCGGTCGGAGATAATAGTATTAAGTGCTTTATATAAACGATAGACTATATAGATAAAAGAGTTAATTAGTTCTTTTATAGAAAGGCCGGTAATAAGGATAAAGTATCTTATCTTCGTAAGCCTATTAACTATCGTAAGTATATTCTTATAAGTCTTCCCGTTTTAGGTATACTTAAGGAGTATTATAATATATTAAATTAATATATTAGCCTATAGCCGGACTAGAAGAGCGAGGGGTTTTAGGAATCTAAAAGGAGATAAGTAAGGGGTCTTAGTCTAAAGATAAAGAGTATAGTCTTAAATAAATATAGTAGTAAAGTAAGAAATTCTTAGCTATTAGTATATTCGGTTTAATAGATTAAGGGTTTTTACCCTCCTTAAGTATCTTATTAAGCTACTACTATAGGATCGATAAACGACTTTAAGGCGGATATCTAAGGTATTAAGAACGAAAAGCCGGTCGCGGAAAAAGATATGTCCGTTAATTAACTAATATTCGGATATATCGTAACGTAAGAGCTTCCGGATATACTTTAGCTAGCGTTAAGCGTATAGGTCTTAAAGCGTCGCTACTATATCTTAGGTAAGATTATCTTATTAATATACTTCGCGGATAAGCTTATTAAGTAATTTATTAGCTATATTTAGTCTAAGGGCGGCGACTACGTTAAGGTCCTCCTTTAAGGCACGGGAATCGGTTAGGAGTTCCTTTAGGATAGTTAGGTCGACTTTCTCTTTAGGGATAACTACCTAATTTTAATAAAAGAGTCTATCGTCGTTTACGGGAGTTAGTCTATCGCTAAGGAGCCTACTAAAAGCGTCGGGGAGGATTGCCTTATTGCCTAAGCGGTATATAATTACGAAGTTAAACTAGGAAAGGAACTCGGCCTAGCGTACTTATCGTTAGTTAAGTTACTTTATAGATATAAACGTCTAAAGATTCTTATAGTCTATAATAACGTTAAACGCTTTAGTAGTCTTTTAGAGTTTTAGGCGCTATTCCTTAAGCGCTTTAATAATTACTAATAGCTCTTTATTATAGATCTTATAGTTATACTTAAGGGTAGTATGCTTTAACGAAAAAAACGCAATAGGGTAAAGATATCCGTTATCTCCGGTCTATAAAAGAACTCCTCCTAAGGCTTAATTTAAAGCGTTAGTTTTAATAACTCTTTTCTTCGAGTTGTTAAAATAGGCTAAGACCGGGGCAATAGTAAAAGCAAGTTTAACGACCTTAAACGCGGCAGCTTATTTAGGTCCTTAAGACTAACGGGAATCTTTCTAAAGTAGTGTAGTTATTAAGGAGATAATACTAAAGTATCCCTTAATAAAACGGCGGTAGAAGTTTATAAACCTAAGAAACTACTAGAGGTTTTTTACTAAAGTCGGGGTACTTTAAGCTATAATTATATATATCTTCTTAAGGTCTATGCTTATGCTAGATATCGAAATAATTAGTCTAAGATACTTAGTCTTTATTATATAAAACTCTAACTTCCCGATATCGATTTAAAGCCTTACGTTGCCTAAGCGTTAGATAACTATCCGCACGTAGTTCTTATATTCTGCCCTAGTCTTTAAAAAGACTAGTACGTTATTAAAATATACTATAAAAAGTTATTAAGGGTATTATAAAGCACGTGATTAATATAGTTCTAAAAGGTCGACGGTGCGTTATAAAGGCCGAAGGGGGTAACTAGCATTTCGAATAGTCTAAAGCGTATAATAAATGCTATAAGCTACTTGTAACCTTCGGCGATTGAAATACGGTTAAACGCAGTAATTACGTCTAGCTTTATATAAAACTTAGCGTTATAAAGAGAATCTAGTGTTTTATAGATTAAAGGTAAGGGATATCGATTCTTAACTATAACCTAATTTAAACCTCGGTAGTTATAATAGATACGGATACTACCGCCCGGTTTATAAGCGAGGATTAGTAGTACCGCGGCTAGAGAAGAAGACTCTTAAATAAAGCCTTTATTAAGTATATCGTTGTTCTACTTTTTAATATAGCGGAGTTCTATAGGTAATATAGGCCGATTTCTATAGTATAGAGCTTATTTACCTAGTGTAAGTTCGATCTTATAATCCTAAGGGCAGTTAGTATAGGGAAAGCTCGTTAGTATTCTTTAGAAGGAAATAAGGAAGTTTATCTTAGAACTCTTTTAGGAGTTTCTTTAGGATATCTACCTCTATAACTTCCGGCTTTACTTACAGGAATTTTTCTATATCGGCCTTATCGACCCTCCGAAATAAAGATTTAGAATTAGCTATATCCCGGAGGTTTGTCTAAAGGAAATTATAAAAACGTTTAAAGAAGGCGGCCTAAGCTACCTTTATTATATAGTCCTTAGCAATAACGCGTTAAAAAGAGGTTTTAGATAGTTCTAGGACTTTAACTAAGCCTGCTAGGAGTTTGTTAAAGAATCGTAGATTTTCTCCCTCCTCGACTAGCTTAGCTAATTTAAATATACTAATTCGTATCGCTTAGATACTATCTTATTTATAGAATTAAATAAAGTTAACTACTTATACGTAGCGGATATCGTTTATATCTAAAAGCATTTAATCTTCCTATCGTATACGCTAATAAGGGCGTCTCGTCTAGCCCTATCGGGCGGGAATATAGCGACGGCCGGCGGTAAGACGAATAAGGAGTAGGCGAGCTACTAAAGTAGTCTATAGCGGAGTAGCCTTAAAGGCTTAAGTCTTAGGGGAGTTCGGAAGGCTAATCGGGGATATTAAGCGAGCGGTTTCCTAGGCGAATAGCTATATCCTATATAAAGGATATCGAATCGGTTAGCTAAGGTTTAAGGGGTATAATACCTACTTAGGTAGATATTCTTTAGTAGATAAGTCTATAGGTATATAACTTCCCGGTAGGATAGTCTAGTCTTTTAGGATAATAGTCTCTTCCTATCGAAATGGAATTTCCGGCACGTCTTCTATCGTTGTAAAGACCCTTTATTTTAAGGTAAACGTTAGGGTAGTTTAAATCTCGTTAGAAAAATATACCTTTCGACGTAACTAATGCCCTCTAAGCGTAAGAGTAATAGGAGTCCTAAGAGCTATCCTATCTTTAGCTATTATGCTTAAAGGCAGGCAGTATCTTATATAGTAATCGGAATTAAAGTAGACCTAAAGAGATTTCTAAAGCATAGTTAGTTTATATTCCTAAAGCTAAGGGATGCTTAGCATAATTAGGGTAAAAGGTAATAGATTTATAACGAAGAAGAGCATAAGTTCTATATGCTTACTAATAGTTATTTAGGCTATAAGATAGTCCGTTATCTATATTAAGGGTATACTATAGGCTAGTTAAAGCGGTCGAGGTTTAAGAAGCTTTTTCGTAGTAATGTTATATTTCCGTACGATAGCGTAAAGATCGGCGAACGCTACGGTAGTATAGCTATAATCTATAAAGGATAACGTATTAACGTAGTAAAGGGACTAAGGGTTACGCGTAAAGGAGAGACGAGTATAGAGAAGGATTAACTTTTTATTACTATTCGAGAAATTAATCCGAAGATTTATTCTATTTAAAAGCAACGACTTAATCTTTTTATCCTCCCCTATATATAACCCTTAAGAGCGACTTACTCTAAGGGTATATCTTTTAGCAGTAGCTTTAACGCCGGCCGCTCGCCTTATAAATCCGTATCCTTTTCCCTAAGGATACGGCCTTATTCGTAGTCGGCCGTACGGACGAGCTAGCCCTAGCTATACCCGCCGCCGCGGGCGCCCTAAGATCCTCGGCCGAAGCCGGGGGAAGGGGCGCCCGGGCCTTAAAACTAAGGACTACCCTAACGTAAGGGCATTAGAAGCGGATTCGCTATCTTAGCTAAGTCGTAAGCCTCTTTCTAATATCTAGGCTCTCCGTAAGCTATATAAAGCCTATAATCGATCCTAAATTATCGTTTAGTATTAAAAAGCCGGTCGAGGTCTATAGGGTTACTATATAAGGGTTAGGCCGGGGCGGTTAAGGCAAGGGTAGGTATAAGCGTCGGCGGGAACTATAAACGGGGGGCGGCCTTTTTCTTAAGCTTCTAACGATAAGTATAGTTAGCGAGATTCTTTATAAAGATATCTATCTACGCTAACTACTTCTCGTCGTTAGTATTAGGGATCTTAGTCTATATATTCTTAACGAGATCGCTTATATCCTTCGATATAAACTTCCGGAGGAGGTTAACTTATTATTCCTTTATCTTCTTTGCCTTACGTATATAGGCGTTAAGGTCTATCTTCTAGATCTAATAGTTTTTATCGCCTTAAGGGAAATTGTCGAGGATATTTTTAGCGGCTTACGTTAAGTCTAAAACCTTATACTGCCTACTTAAAGCTGCGAGGAGCGTCGTTGTAGTAGGCTATTCCTACTTCTCCCTCTTAGATAGGTTAGCTATAATAGTAGCTATCCTATCTTTAACGAAGTCGTAGGCCCGTTTACTAAGCCTATCGCTAATATAAAGGAGGCAAGCGCTATCTAAGTCGAACTATATGCTATCGCGGAGGAAGATACCCTATATCTTTAGTTCCTAGGCCTTGTACTTACGTTAACGGTTAGAGGTAGACCCCTTTTTAGTAAAGATCGGAGGGTCTACCGTCTTTCGTTTTCCTAACGACTATGCTAGGGTTATCGTCTAGGACTATAATATCTTTATAGTTAAGATTATAAGGTCCTTAGCCTCGAGAAGTTGCTCCTTTATAGCTAAGAGCTAATCCTTCGTGGCTAAAAGCTAATCTCGTGTAGTTATACGTTCCTTTAACCTAGTATTTCGGTTAACCTAAGAGGCCTCCGCTACGCGAAGGGAGCGAAGACTCTCCTCGATATATATAAGAATATATCGGGTATTTAAGCTCTAAAGGGTTTCCTAGGTCTCCTACGCATTAGCGACCGGGACTATATTATCGAACCTCTTAATCACTTAGGCGATCTAAGGAAATTTACTAATAAACTCCTTAGCAAAGGCCTTTAGACCGTCGCCCGTAGCATTAGAGGCTATAGGTATATCCGCTATAAGGAGGAACGAGGAGTATCTAGTCTAAGGTGTTTGTTAGGGACTATGAAAAAATCTCTATAGGCTATATAGGTTTCTATAGGCTAGGAAAAATTCTTAAGGGCTTAGGGGCTTAGGGGAATAATTTCTTAAGGGTTACGCTTAGGTCGCGACGACTAAGGGGATAAAGTAATAGAGCTACTAGGACTGTGTTTATAAAGCTAGGGATCGCGACGGGGCGCAATAGGAGATAGAACAAACTATTATAGCACTAGGTAATAGCTAGATAACCTTATTGTTCTATAAAGAGAAGAAGAACTATAGAGGCTAAAGGCTCGTTTATATATAGGACTATATATTACGTAGCATATTACTATATACTATGTTATGTAATATAGTACTATAACACTTAGTTAATAAAGATAGGCAGTTAAACCGTTATACGATCTTCTTAATATACGATCCTTACGATAGCTAAACCTTCCTATTTAAGCAGTCCTAAATAACCTCGATGCCGATAAACTACTTTAAGTCGCTAAGGACCTTAACGTTATACCCCCTAACGAGGGCATTGTAGAACGTTTAATAACTAGCTTCCTATGCGTTCCGAAAGAGGGCGATAAAGTCGTTAACGTAAAAGAAGACGATAATATTGCCGTTATGCATTACGTAAGGGTCCTCTATTACAACGATAAAGCCCTAGGCCCTAAGGAAGGTAGCGAGCTCCTTATACTATAATAAGGGGGAATGCTAAACACTATATAAAGCCCTTAGGAGTAGCTAAAGCTTCCCCTTCTGCTTAAAGCCTTCTAGTAGCCTGCAATATACTACCTCGTATAGGATTACATTGCAAAAGGCACGAATAAAATCGTATTGCTTCGCATTAAGATCGTAGTAGCATATAACGGCTATTAATAGTCGAAAGGTCCGGGCCGCTAGCGTATAAGCCGTAACTATAAGTTCGTTCTTCGGTTGTTAATCGCCCCGGACGACGAGGCGAGCCTTATATTCGATTATAAAGCCCTAGGCACTAAATTTATATACGTATACCTATATTAACGGAATCGTGCTATATTTTCCGAGGTCGACAGTGTTTTCGTCTACGATCCTATAGACTATCTCCTCCTTAAGGCCTATAATCTCGTTTCCTATCCCTATAATCCATCGAGGACTATTAGGTCTTAATATAGCCTCTTTAAAGCTCGTAGGAACCGGCAGAATGTAGTCTCGATGTAGGTGCGCTTAGAAATCCGATATAGTAAAAACCATACTATCTTCCGGGCTAAGGTCTTCCGGGCTAAGGATATTAGCGAGGTCTATTTAATTAGGCGGTTTAAGGGTCTATTCCGGGGTTAATAGTTAACTTACCCTTTAATCTTCCTATAAGTCCTTCTTAAGCGCTAATTTCAGGGCGGTAGACTCCTTAGGGTCTAGAATAGCCTCTTCTTTATCCTTAGGTTCGCGAATTAGCTTATCCATAAAGTTAGGGAGGTCTTCTAATAGGTCGATTTAGGTAATCTACTCCTACTATTGCTTTTCCACCCCTTTACGCTAGTCCCGGCCGAAGAAGACCTTCTCGTTGAAAATAACGTGCGAAGTGTTAAAAAAGGCGTTTCTCTATAGGCTAAGCACCTAAATAAGGTACTAAGTGCTAGAAATATAGCCCGTAAGGTAGCCGATATGCCCTCTTAAATTAAGCTTAGTAGAGGTCTTATTAAGTCTCTAATACGTCATAGGGAACGCCTTATAGCCGAAATACCGGATGTGCTATTTCCGGGGTTTTACCCGGATATATGCCTATTCGTTGCGGTTATCTTAGAGCTACTCGTTAAGGCGCTATAGCGGCGGCTTTTACCCTTTAGACTTAACGGGTGTACGATTAAGTAGGTAGATAGCTGCCTCTACCGCTAATAGCTACATCGTGTATAGGAAGCCGGACTAGGCTAGCAGGGTTATGATTAATTAAACCACTATGCTCCCAGACCTCTCCGGATAACTATTCTAATGCGGGTGTAATAGCGATAATTCCCGGACCTCTATTCCTGCTTTATGCATATCCTTAACGTATTCCTCGGTTAGGAAGGCCGTCTCGCCGTCTAACATTAGGATCTCTACCAATAAGGTTAATCCTTATGTTTAATAGGATTTACGTAAGACCTTTTACACTATTTATATTTAGTGTATTCGGACCGTAGAACCCGCTATCCCTAACCTCCTAATGGCTTATTAGTACTGCCGCTGCTATTACTACTGCCGCTATTACCGTTACTTCCCTTCTTTCTATCCTTATCCCGGCCTTAATAGGTCGCTAGGAATATAGAATCTTATTAGGTTGAATTAGCGGCACCCTAAATGCGGAAATTAGAGGTAATCTCCTTAAATATAGGGATCTCTTTCCCTTCTTTCTTAGCCCTGCTTCCGAAGTCCCCTACTAGAAAAGCAGCTTCCTTATCGGTCGTTGCAAACACTCCTCCCTTAGGGGCTAACTCTACGCATTTCTTAGGGTTCTTAGCCTTCTAGGCGTTAATCTTAGCTCTAAGGCCTATTTCCTTATCGATCTTAGCCTTAACCTTCTTTAAAAGCTCTATATCTAAGGGTCGACTCTAGAATTACGGCTTCCGATTAAGGGCATATAAATAGCTCTGCTAATAAGGTTAATCCTTATGTTTAACGGGATTTACGTAAGACCTTTTACACTATTTATATTTAGTGTATTCGGACCGTAGAACCCGCTATCCCTAACCTCCCGATGGCTTATTAGTGCTGCCGCTGCTCTTATAGGTTCTATAAAGAAGCAGATATCTCCCGATTGGTTTATCCTACCGGCATATAAAGATATGCATTAGATCCGCCGTGCAATGTTATATACAACATAAGTCACCCGGCTGTATTAGCTGTCCGGACGCTCGAGATACCGAATACCGAAGTGTATAGTATATATAAGGACTAATATACGCAAAGTCTATAGTCGGGCCCTAGTTAACTAAGGTTACCTACACTACCTTCTATTACTCGCGTAATTAATCACGCAATAACTAGGATCTTATACGAGGTTAGACTATATACACCTAGCATAGAATTAATAGCGCTTTCTATCCCGACAATTAGTTAAGTTATATATACCTTTATTCCTATACAATTAGCTATATAAAGGGATCTTAGTCCGTACTTAAATAGACTATTACTAAGCAATTCTATATCCTCTTCTCTCTCTTATCTTTATATCTTCCTTAATACTTTCTATACTACTATAATCCTCTGCCTTTAAGCTTCCCTTTAGGCTCTTATTAGTTATAATCCCTATTTCTACTTAAGCTTTAAGTTGCTTCTTACCTAAAGCCTCCCTTAGATCCCCTAGATTACTCGCTATTATACTAAAAACGACTGTCTCTCCGCTATAACCTCCTCTTTATTACGGTATAGGACCCTAATAGGTACGTACCTATATAGATGCGGGTTAACCCCGGACTACGCTAATATTGCCCTACTATATTTAACGGGCATTTCACAGGCATTTTACGGTTATAGCACGATAATATCACGGTGAAATCCAGCATAGGTAAACCCCGGCATTACGCCACGACTCTACGGCTATCTCGCGACGTAATCATAGGGATTTTACTATAATACGCAAAGCGCATAATAGGGGGAAATCACCGCGTTAAGGCATATATAGGGAGAGGATCGCGCATATACGGTAATACGCGATTAGGCATTATTAGGAAGATTCCCTAGGGAAGCTACGGTAATGCACCGGGATTTTACGGTAAAAACCCGGATGGTAATATAGGTATATAACGGGCATCTTCCCCGGCCTAAGAATAGAAGGGACAAGTAATTATTTTCCATATTATTTAATAGTTAAAAACCTGCTTTATACTATATATTGCATCTACCTATAAGGGCCCGCACCCGTGGGCGCGAGGAGTAGTTAATAGGTGCACTTAAGGTCACGAAAAGGGGCACTAATTAATAAGAGAAAAAGGTCTAATATTGCGATGTGTAGTCGTAGGCTAGCTGTCTTACAAAGCACCTTAAATAGGTGCGCAAGCGGATGGGTGACCTGCACTAGTATAGAGCTATATCTAACACCTCCTTATAGGCACGCTCCGATACGATACACCCCCTAGCGTTAAGAGATTTAATTAACGCTAAAGAAGAAGCTATCGTAAGCGCTTATTAAGGTGCAAACGTGCCCTTTTCCTTAGTGTTCTAGCCTTCCCTAGTCCTTTATTCCTTCTAGTATTCGCCCTCGTATATCCTTTAACTTTAACAGCGCCTTAAATCGCTCGAATTTTACTCGTGGTAGCGCCTTCGTTAGACTATCGGCGGGTATGTCGGCAGTAGGTATATATTCAACCACGAAGCGGCCCTTCTTAAACTCCTGCTTCAACTATATGCTTTATATATCTACGTAGTGTAGCTTTATTAAGATACGGCCTTCTTCTACCACTAGTCTAATAGTCTAGAGGTTATCGTAGTATATTCTTAATAGCCTAAGCTCGATGGAGATATCCCTTATAAGCCTTAAGAAGGCGAACGCGTCCTTTATAGCCCGTTCTAGGCTAAGCAGCTCTGCCTCTATCGTCGAGGTTGTTACTATATCTTATAGGCTCGCTTTCTAAACAACTAGGCCACCGTAGAGAATTATAATATAGCCTTATAAAGAGCGGCGGGTCTCCGGGTCGTTTGCAAAAGAAGCGTTAGTTGCAATAATAAGAGCTTCCCCTTTAAGGCCGTCGTATTCGATCGTAAGGAACCTCGTTGCATAGAGGTAGCGGATGCAATCGTTAGCTAGCTCCTTCTGCTACGGCGAGGGGTTCGTAAGGAACCTTAAGAGCTGTAAGGCTATAAGGGCTATATCCGGTCTTATAGTAACTGCCGTATATATAATAGAGCCGATCCTCTCTTAAAAGTCCTTAATCCCTCGAAAGGTCGCTTATCCGGGGTTCTTAAAGAGCGGCAAAGGCGGTAGAGGGATCATCGGTGCTTTCCTAGTGCCGTTAAGGCCGAATTTGCGTGCGATCTTCTCGATGTAGGCATCTTAGCATAGAAAGATCTTCCGATTCGGTCGGTCTCGAATGACTTAGATCCTTAGATATTAACTAAAAGCTTCCTCGCGGACCTCGTACTTACCGTGCAGAAAGTCGATAACCTCGTCTACGGAATAGCCCTTTAGAGACAAGATAAAGATATCGTTAACGTATATAAGGACGAGGATCTTGCCGTTTATAAATACATAAGGTTCCTTATTAATACGGTCTAGCCTTTAAGCTTTTAACGCCTATTAGAGCTTATTGTACTAGAGGAAAGGTAATTCGCGTAAGCTATAAAGAGCTTTATTAAGCTCGGCGATTATAGAGGAATTCTTACCTTCCTTTAGGAAACTAAGCTTAATATACCCTTTTAGAAGCTCTACGTATATAGGCTCCCTTCCTTTATCTAAGCTGGTATTAAGAAATGCGTTAGCAATATTAAGTTATCTAACGTCGAGATCTCGCTTCGCTACTACTGCGATAACGGTTCGAAAGGTCTTAATAGCGAGGGTTACGGCGTAAGTGTCTTCGCCTTAATCCCCTTAGAGGTCTCTACGCACGTAGATGCGGGTTTTATACCGAATTAGGTATCTATCTATATCGAATTTATAGAGAAAGACCTATTTAAGGGGAATCGGCGTGCCTCTAGCGCGCTCTCTACTTAGAACTCGCTAAGTGCCTCGTCTAAAGGGGTCTCGAAGCTCCTTTCTATATCCCTTTTTAAACTCCTTCCTATATAGGTGTCTATTAAGATCTTAGTATCGTCTTAGCAAGCGGACGAGGTCGGTACGATAGTTGCGGTGTAATATTTGCTAAATAGCTACTATAAATACTAAATGAAAAGTCGTAAGGTCTCCCTTTAGATAGTAAGCCTCGGGAAGTAGAGTGCTAAAAACACTAAAAACACTAGAAATACTATTACTCTATTGTTTTAGCCGTCTTATTCGAGAGCTTCGTCGTATGGCTTCGGTGCTATAAAGCTCTTATTGCGTTCTTTAAGTCCGGCGAGTTCTCGATTATATTAATAGTGCGTCTAAAGGCGCCTTTATAGGCGCTTCTAAGGGCGCTATCGTAAGCGTCCCTAATTGCGCTTTAGAGGGCGCTTCTATCCTTTTAGGCTCTATGCCTACGGATACGTTACCTTATTCTATTAAGGGTATACTTACGTCGTCTTAAGCGGTGCCCTGTCTTAGCAAGACTCGCGATCCTTACTAGCCTTCCTTATCCTCGCTATCGGGCGGCTGCGAAGCTTTAGCAGTATTCCGGTCTAGAGTTAATAAGTGTTGCCGGGGCTAGGGATCCGGCAATTCCTCTAGCTCTTTAAGCGTAGGATATACGAGGAATAGTACGGCCTCGTAATCCTATATGCTTACCGGTGCCTCTAGACCCTATTGCCCCGTCGGGTTAGGCGTCTATAACGGTAAAAGATATACTTCGGGCGGAGTAAGTATCGCTAATAGTAACTTCGCCGGTTTATTTAGTAATAATAGTAATATTAGAGAAGCATCTATTTCTAAAGCCTTACCGGCGTCGTCCCCTTATAGGACATCGAACTCTTCTGCCGATATAGAAACAATAGGTTTAATTCCTAAGATATATTCGTTAAAGTCCTATAGGAAATCCTCGAGCAAAGCGTTCTAGTCGCGTTTAATAGGAAGATTAATTAATCTTGCGATAGGCTTATATTCTTAGATAGGAAACTATAGATCCTCTATGTTTAAGTCGAAAAAACAGTTCTCGTTAAACGTTATATCTTAGGTAATAATCACTTTGCTAAGTTAAGGCACCTAGACGCGCAATAGGTTGCTCGCTTAGTAATCTACGAGGTAGCTAATATGCGCTCTCGGGTGTATTTTAAAAGCCTTTTTATTTAGGTTAGCCTTTAAGTTAATATAAAGAGGGTAGGCTCGGCAGCCGTAGGCGTAAAGACCGCTCTATAATAGGGGGAAGTCCTTCTCGCTATTGGCTATAACGCCTAACTTGCTATACTAGCGAAGATGCCGGTTAAACCACCTATCGAGGGTCTCTTTCGGCGATTTCCACTAGTTGCGGGCCTTAAGAAGGATATTGTGTGTTCTTACTAATGCCTAATATGCTTTAGGCTATAGGTTCTAAGGCAGCTTTCCTATAGCGCAGCGGAGTCTTTATTATATGATTCCCCCGGGTCGTTCGGCTCCCCCTATAGGCTCTTTTATATATGCTAGTAGAAGCTCGATCTTAATGCCTTCCCTTACTGCCTAGTCTTAAAATTTTAAAGTCACCTAGTTCGGAAGATTCACTAAGGACCTCTCGTTATCTATCTTAATCCTGCAAATTGCTGCGCCTATATAGCGGCGGACTAGACCCTCGAAGTTCCTAATTAGGAACGGCGTGTCTGTCTTTCGGCTAATGCTCTATAAGAACATTATTCCGCTATATTAGTCGGTGATTAAAAGGATATATTAATAGCTATTATAGCCTCGCTTGAATTCGAAGATATTAAGGAAGATACGGAAAAAAGGCTGCGTTAAACGGCTAGCGGGCTCGCGGCGTAAGATTATTTAGTAGGCTTTTCCTTATGCGTAGCCTACGCATTTAACCGATGTTAGTCTATAAATTCGAACCCCTCGAGCTTAGTATATAAGTTATTCTAGTACTTAAGGGCTTACGTGCCTTAATCGAAGGTGCTATAGTTCTATAGTATTAACCCTAGGCCGAAGTAGAACTCGGGATAATACTACGCGGCCCCTAAGGTATTGCGAAAACCCTTCTTATATCGCGGCAAAAGTGCATCCTTCGTCTTCGTTAGAAAGGGGCACCGCAAAATAAGAATCAACCGGCTTTAATTAAGCTACCGTTAGGCCATACTTTAGCTCTAGGTTTATCACCACATTATTGTCTCTAACTAAGCCGCACCGGACCGTATAGTCGGCTCCGTAAATCTATAACCCTCCCTTTATAAGTCTCTCTACGCTAATAATATTCGTATAAAAGCCGGGGACGAAGGCGGTGTCTTTTAACACTAGATCCCTTATGTTTAGACCGTCCGGGCTATAAAGAAGGTTCTTTATAGTTCGGGTTCCTCAATATACAACCGCAAGGGCCGTATTACCTACTAGCATAACATTATCCTCTACGGCGGCGACGATATTACCCCCTAGAAGATTAAGTTTATTAACAATATGCGTGTTAGCGCAGTTGTTAAATAAGGTTAAGTTATAGAGCGGGTATAGTCCTTGCCTATACGCACTAAAGGCCGTATTTAGGGCATCGTCGTTCTCCGCGGAAAACTTAAGGTCGATGATTATGTATGCCTGTAATCCCTAAGCGGACTTACCCTAGTTCGGCGCGCCGGGCGGTGCGGTCTAGCCCTTTATACCCTTAATAGCTTCGACGGTTTGCTTTTAACGAGGCTGGTTCTTTGCCTCTTCGCACTTCTTAATACAGGCTAGGTTCTCCTTAAGCTCGGGCTTATAGGAGACCCTATTAACTGCCTTATAGAAAGCCGTGCAGTCTATCGGCTTCTAAGGATAGCGAGCTTTCTTAATTCCGTAGGCGTAGTTAAAGCCCTAACGAGAAGCTGTCGTCGGCGTGTTAGGGGGTGCGGGTGGCAATTGTGCTTATGCGTTAAAAGCCCTTAAAGGTCCTAAAGGCTTCGCGTAGATTATAGCGCGATCGTGATAAGCTTAGTTAAATTAGCGACTTACTGCCATAAGTATTATATTAACTATCCTAGTAAGCTGCTGCTTGCGTAGCTTTCCTAGCATTTAACGACCCTATAGCTCGTCTATTGCTATAACCGCTTTAAGGAAGTCGACGATAGCCTATTCCCCGTCAATATTAGAGATCTTTATAGTTACCGCTTCGAGATACGTAAGCTCCTACTAAAGGTACTAAGCAACGGGGCTTATCCTCTAATTAGTCTCTAAGGCATTGCGATAGTTAACATAGGCAAGGCCGACTCGAATAGAGTTAGTAACCCCGAGGAGATTACGTAAATAATTAATAATGCCTTAAAGGTCCGGGCTTTCCGGGAAGTAGGCGATATAGGACTAGTCAACGGTCTTATAGACCTAAGTCGAAAGGTTAGCGATAGCTTGCTTATCTTAGAGGTATTTAGCGTAGTCTTCTTTATAGTTATAACCCTTAATCTTAAAGCTCTAGTACTAAGCTAGAGTAAGGCCCGTAATAGGGGTCCTAGGGGTTAGGGTATTTAGCCTTATAATATCTTATTCCTTAGTTACCTTAGTCGGCGGAACTAGCTAAAGGACCTCTTTAGCGGCGATGCCTCTAGTATTAACATACTTCTAAACCTCTACGCCCTTCGCTATACGGCGGAAGGTCGAGAACTATATAGCCTAATGTTCTAACGTAGTTAGAGTTACCTTCGACTTAGTAGTATTAGTAGTATTAGTTATAATTAAATGGTTGTTAGTGTTTAAGTTAAAGTCAATGATATTCCTAAGTAAGAGAAAGCGGTTATTGTATAATCCTTTGTAAAGGGATCTAAGGACCTATTTGTAAGTGCTCGCGGGTAAAACACACATAGCGGTAAAGGTAGCCGTATAGCGATGCCTCCTTTAAACACCTATAAATAACGGTGTCGATAGCCGTATTATAAGTTACCTTTCTAGTTGAAGGCTTAATCGCGGCGTCGATGTCGATACCTTACTAAGCAACCGATTAAAGGCTTATATAGTCGATCGAGTGCCTTACACGCTTTCTTAAGAACCTCACACACTTTCTTAGCAATAACCCTCGGATGGATTATGCTCCGAGTGTGCCCCGGCATAGGCCCTATATATAACGTATTAGCCTTAAAGCTACCCTACTAGGCATATCCGTAGGGGCGATGCCGGGAGGGCTTAGGTCGTGATTCTAAGGCTTCGTAAAGCTGTTGAAATCTTTAAGGATAGGCTCCTTATAGGAAGATACGTCGTTTGTTTAGATCGTCGTCTATAGTAGCAATTTGCGCTAGTTCGTATACCGGGCTTATAACTATTGCATCTACCTATAAGGGCCCGCACCCGTAGGCGCGAGGAGTAGTTAATAGGTGCACTTAAGGTTACGAAAAGGGGCACTAATTAATAAGAGAAAAAGGTCTAATGTTGCGATGTATAGTCGTAGGCTAGCTGTCTTATAAGGCACCTTAAATAGGTGCGCAAGCGGACACGTAACCTATACTAGTATAGAGCTATATCTAACACCTCCTTAATGGCACGCTCCGATGCGATACTATACTTGCCCTCGCAACCGGTAGTTAGTCCGTCTCTAGTAGAACTATTAGCCGGCTTAACTCCCTTCCTAAGCCTTATTACGGCTAGCAGCATCCTTTCCTTTCGATAACCCCGTAGTACACTAATTATATTAGTCTATTATATAACACTCTTTGCCTTTTTAAGCTACTTACCCTTTTAAGCTACCCTTAGTTTATATATATTACTAATTTCTTAGTGTTTTGCCCCTCTTATTTCTTATTAGCCTCGTTTTCGCTCCTACGATATACCTTTTCCTAGCTACTATTCTATACCTAAAAAACCTTCGAATAAATTAGAAAAGATTCCTTCCTTACCTTTACCTTAGCCCGTAGACGCCGAGCTTCTTCCGAGCTTCCTCCGATACCTTCCGATCTAACATACGGTAAAAATAAGTTCTTTTAAGGACTACTTATTTATACTAATAGATCAAGATAAAGACCAATGGTAGAGGATTATAGAGATGCAAGAAGTGTGAAGATTAGAGCAGAATTAAGAGAGAAAGCGGTTGTTTAATTATTAGTGATAGTCTGTCTAGCTGGGGACATCGGCGCCTTCTTATAGCCAAATATCTTAGGAACTAGGGTACATATCAATTGGCTTATTGTGCCGTCTGACAGCGCTATTTCCGGAGAAAAGAACGCGCATAAGACATCGCCGATATATCGCACCGTTGTCGCGGAGTTATTATTGCGGAATAGAGGGTAGTTCTAAGCGAGATATATAAGTACCGACGTATCTATCTTAGCACTTACACCTTATGCTATAACTCCTGTATCTTATTACCCCGACTAGCTAATGCAACTAGAACATAAGTATGTTATGCAACATCGGACGGTGGATTTTATGCATATTATTATGTACCTATACGATATCTGGTTCGGGAGATATTTGCTCCCTTATAGCCTCTCTTAAAGGGTACTAACTTTTAAGAAAGAAGTACGCTTTATAAATGTCCGTTATAACTACTAATAATAAAAACTCTCCCTTTATTTAAAAAATCTATTTTATAGGAAAAATTCTTATTTATATAGAGAAATTTTTTAAAACTCTATTATGTTTTATACCTTTTTAGAAAACATTTTATAAAGGGAAAAACTTTTAAGGGTATTCTCTTTAGTAAACCTATATAGAGGAAAAAACTAAAGGTATATAGAGGAAAGCTAGAAGAAACCATAAGAAAGAGCAGCTAAAAACCTCTATTTATCTTTATATATAGGATCCCTTTTTAGGCCTAAAAGACCTCGAAATTTAGAAAATAATATATGCCCTAATTCTTTTGTAAATATATCAGCAATATTGTCTATAGATTTTATATAAAAGACATCTATCTCGCCTAGCTAGACACTATTACGAGTGAAATTATAAGCAAGGCCTATATGTTTCCGAAGTTTATAGGATTCTAGGTTATTTGCTATTTTAAGCGCTGATTGGCTACTAGAAAATATTAAAGGGACTTTTCTTAATATAGGTATAGACAACTCTTTTGCTATGCTATTTAAGTGACTATATAGGTATAAGGCCTCTTTATTAGCCTCTCTAAGGCCTATATACTCCGCTTCGCAAGTAGATAGCGATATAGATTTTTGTTTTTAACATAACCAGCTTATTAGGTTATTACGTATAAAGAAACAGTATCTAGAGACCGATCGTCGGTCTATAAGGTCATTAGCCCAATTAGAATCTATATAAGCTATAAAGTGAAAGTCCGGTGCCGGTATATTATAGTTATAGTATAAGCAAAGGTTAGGAAATTTATTAAGATATTTACATCGAGTTTATTACTTAAGGTTTTATTTTTATAGTATATAATACTTCCGAAAATACGGATTTTCTCTATATCTTCTATAGAAAGGGCTATATTATTCTTCTTTTCTAGAGGACATATATATCCTAAGGCAGTATAGGAGGATCTATTATATATATATATAGCTGCTGAAACAGCTTCTCCCTAAAGATATTTAGGTAGTTTAGCCGTATAAAGCATAGACCTAACTTTATTAAGTATCGTTCTATTTATACGTTCTATTCTACCGTTTGAGTATAGTGTATACGGCGGACTTAAGTTATATATTATACCCTTTTTTAAGGCATATGGTTTAATATTATATAGAAATTCTTTTGCATTATCTAAGAAGACCTCTTTTATTTTAATATTATCTTTATTGTTTTTAAGTTCTAATTTAAACTCTAGAAACTTTGGTAGGCTTTCGGCTTTATCTTCTATCAGATATATTCTTAGATACCTAGAATAGGTATTAAGAAAGGATATAAAGTATCTGAATTTATCGTATATAGGGACCTTTATAGGGCCCTAAATATTAACATTTATTTTATTAAGAAAGAGATATCGTCGTTTCGAGGGAGTCTTCTTTTTCTTATCGGTATGTTTGGCTTATATACAAGCTTCGCATTGTTTTATAGCTATAATATCTTTTTAGTCTACGGATATATCTAGGTATAGTCTACGGAGGTATCGGTATAGGGATTTATAGCTAAGGTGACCTAAGCGTTTATGCTAAAGTAGTAAATCTACCTTCTTTTTATTTTGTATGGATTTATTTTTAATATCTTTATTGTTAGTAGGGCTCTCTACGGTAAGCAGCCGGAAGCGAACCTATCGCACGTGTGATAGTATACGGTTTAGGTTCTTATTGTCTTGTCTAGCTAGGAAGGAAGAGGGGAAAGGGGGCCCCTTTATAGGTGACGTGGCCTCGTTGCACGCACGTAATCACGTGGGATCACGTGGCTGCAACTGCCTCGAACGTATCCCTTATCCCTTATTCCCACACTAGCAGTCTTTATAAGATCGTAGAAACAGCCTAAACGAACGTAGCAACAAGGGTTGCAATAAGGGGCCAAACAGGGATCTATGGCCCGGTCAAACGGGCCGTATTGTCATCGTAGATCCGGCTTTTCAACCTTGCAATAGCCTTACAAAAAGCCGTACAACGTACGGGAAAAGAGCGTTAGGAAGCATTAAGCTTCGGGGCGAAGCAGAGGGGCGAAGTAGAGCAAGAGATAGAGTTATCTTCGGGCCGGGAAAAGAGCGTGAAACAAAGCGTGTTCGGGCCGGGAAAGAACGTTAAACAGAGCGTGTGTTCGGGCCGGGAAAGAACGTTGCCGGAGTGTAGTAGGGTCGGCATAGGGCGTTGTCGGGGCGAAACAGAGCTTATTTCGGGGTGCGAAGCAAAAGAGAAACAGGGCGCCGAAAAGGGGGAAAAACAAACAGGAAAAACACTTACAGTCTTTAAATAAAGAATAAAGGCCGTAAAGAACGTTATCTCGGCCACTAGGGAGTGTTAGATAGGGTTAGCTAGCCGAGCTTATTAGTCCTATCGTTCTTATTATCCTCTTCGGCGAGGATATAGCCTTATTGTCGTCCGTAGCCTCGTCCGTACTGCTGACTAGGACCGGGTCTCGAGCCTCATACGGAACGTAGTGCCTTAGAACGACCTCTTATACGGCCGAAAAACTGCTAGTCGGGGCGGCGTGCGAGGTGTGTCTCGAGGGACGATCGTAGGTCCGAAAGCAGCTCTTTAATACGTACGGCCGGGCGGAAAAGGGCGGGCTCGCGTTCCGGAACGCCACGGCAGGCCCGGACGAGAGTTATTCGCAAAGGGACGTTAGTCTCCGGGTCTTAGTCTGCGAAAGAACCACTAAGGGCGCGTTGAATAAGCTGCAGCCTATTAAACAGCATCTCGAGGACTTCGGGAAGGGGCTTTTCCGGGTGTTAGGCTTAAAGCCTTAAGAACGTCGTCGTAGTCTACGCCGTAAAGTACTATTCGTAATTAACGCCTATATCGAAGTAGCGTTATAAGGCGTCGTATACGGCCCGGAACGTGGCCGTAGTTTAATTAACGTGCCGGATGTAGTAGTCCTCGGCACGGCCGGCGAGGATTTAACTAACTAGCCCGTGGAATTAGCCGGGGGCGACTCGCAGGCTATAATAGGTCCGCATAAAGAGCCGGACCTTATCGTCGAGAATATCGTACGGGTTTCCTATATAGC
This sequence comes from Ophiocordyceps sinensis, assembly GCA_012934285.1. Taxonomy (NCBI): domain Eukaryota; kingdom Fungi; phylum Ascomycota; class Sordariomycetes; order Hypocreales; family Ophiocordycipitaceae; genus Ophiocordyceps; species Ophiocordyceps sinensis. The sequence goes on along the minus strand of JAAVMX010000002.1, from coordinate 6,771,711 downwards.
TATATTCTTTCTTCTACGCCTTAGTGAATTATAGCACGAGGTTAGCGTCCGTAAGAGCGTTCGGGACCTCGGGTGGCGGCATTATTATATATGCCTTAAGGGGGATTTTAGGGACGGGAGCGACGGTAGGGACGCGAGGAACGGCAGGGGCGCGGATATAGGGAACGGCAGTAGGAATAGCGGCAGGCAGGAACGATTAGGCGGTAGGCTAGAACGGTGCAGCCGGCTAGTATTAGGCAGCCGGGGTAACGAACTCGGGGTGCTAGAACCGGTGGCTTATCGGATAGACCGTATGTTATAGAGCCTAGGGAATAAACGGGCCGGGAATTACTAATAGCGGTAGGCCGGGAACTACGGGTGATAGAGCAACGGGCGAATAAACAACGGGCGGAATAACGGGCGGAACAACGGGCGAAGGAACGGGGGCAAGGGCAATAGGGGATAACGAAGGTAACAATACTCTAGCGGCTCTTTGAATAGTAGAAGCAGGAGCCGGGGAACCTTCGTTAGACGAGACTAAGGCCGAGATTAACGATACGGCTAGGAAAGGCGAAGGCGGAACTAACGATACGGCGGCGGCAGCAGCTGCTTATTTAGCATAAGCTGCTATTCCGATGTCGAATTAGGTCTTTGCGAATTCGTCGGCGGGATAGGTTAGCGGCTCGTCGAGGTCTAGCAAAGCGGCTAGTTGCGCCGTATTCGAGCCGTTTCGACGGTCTAGGTAAATCCCGCGCCTTCTTAAGAGGGTCTTTAGCGCCTTTGTATACTCCTTATTAACTCTATTCTACGTTGCCTTATTCTATCCTTCGAAGTATTCTTAAAAGTCGTCGAAGAGCTAAAGGCCGTTAATGTATACGCTATAGTCCGACACGGCGATAAAACGGGCCGTATAGGTCGTAACGGCGATAGCATCGTCGTCTAGCGTAATATCTGCCTCCTAACGGCTTATATCGACGTGCTTATGGAATTTCTTATACACGAGGTAGCCGAGGGGGTTCTCTTCCTCCGGGAAAGGTATTAGGGCCGAGGTCGCTATTCTATATTCTTTAAAGTAGGCTTAGGGCAGTAAGCGGACTATGTAGGTGCCGGGGTAAAGTAGGTCTAATGCCGGGCCGAAAAAGGGCGTGGCCGGGTTCTTATAGGTCCTACTTTAGGGCGGCAAAGAGCAAAGCAATGGCAGAAGATAGGGGCGGCAAAAAGCAAAGCAGCGGCAAAGGCAAAAGCGGCATAAGCAGCGGCAAAGGCAAAGTAGCACACTAGCAGTTCTTCAAATAGCAAAGAATAACCTAGTAGGCTAGGCTTAAAGCAGCAAGCGGACTATTATATAATGCCGGGCTTAAGGGAGCAAGCGGACTATATATAGTGCCGGGTCGGAAGACGGCGGGGTATTTATCGTACACGAGGGTCTTCGTGCTTTTGTCTTAATCAAATAGCTCGTGTGTTAATCGAATATCCCGTAGGTTTATCTACAGTAGTTGACGGGATCGCGAAAGGGTCTTCGCGATAGGGTTAGCGCCTTAGACGTACTATTCCTTAATAGCACAAGCTTTGTTAAAGCGGTAATCCTCTAAGGGTAGCTAATAACACCCTTATCAGCGTTATTAACGCACTCTTCTTAATGGCACAAGCTTTGTTAAAGCGGTAATCCGTTAAGGGGAGCTTAGGAAGTATTCTTCGTTCGGCTACCGAAAGCAGCTATTCTACGACAGCTTTGTCGGTTCTAGTTCGGGAAGATCCTTCGTTCTTAGCATAAATAGCCTTCTCTAAATATACGGATCGGGATCGCAGGCTAACTAAATAACTATTCAATCGGATCCGCGCACGTTCGAAGGTTAAATCTATCTCTTCTACCTAGCTAATCTATGATTAAGCGTTTCAATCACTAATTAGTATTAGTAGGGCTCTCTACGGTAAGCAGCCGGAAGCGAACCTATCGCACGTGTGATAGTATATAGTTTAGGTTCTTATTGTCTTATCTAGCTAGGAAGGAAGAGGGGAAAGGGGGCCCCTTTATAGGTGACGTAGCCTCGTTGCACGCACGTGATTACGTGGGATCACGTGGCTGCAACTGCCTCGTACGTATCCCTTATCCCTTATTCCTACATTTATTTTGTTTATTTAGTAAGGGTTTTTGTATAGTATTTTCAACCGTTTCTTTCGGACTATGCCGGATATTATATATCTTATTTTTAATAAGAAAGCGAGGTTTCTTTATTTCTAGAGGGATATAGTATAGGCCGTTTTTAACAAAGCCTAATATTAATTATTTAAGATTTTTATCGAGAAGAGATATAGAGTCTAGGCCTATAAGAGCATATGTGTTTTTCATAGCAGACTAGCTTATTATATTTATGCCAATTTCGGGTATATATAGGCAGTCTTTTAATATGTATTGTTGTATACTATTAGGGAACTTAAAAACAAGATCCCTAGCCCCTTATATAACAATCGAAGAGGCTTTTCCCTAGGTTATAGTTGTATAGATATCTTTATAATTAGAGAGGAGGGATTTATTAGAAACTATATGCCTCGTAGCCCTAGTGTTAAACACAAAATTATAAAAATTCCCCATCCGTATAATAGACTTTTTAACCCTTAAAACAACTCTCGAGATTGCAGAAAGAAGTGGCTTTAAAGGTCCTATTATTTGTTTTCTATTAGACTTAGATCTTGCCTTTATAAGGGTATAGAGAAGGGTATCTTTATACAGTAAAGGGTTATAGAGTTACAAAAAAGGGTATAAAAAGGGTATAGAGGGTATAAAGAGTATAAAGGATATAAAGAGTGTATAAAGGGATAGGAAAAAACTTATAATACCCGAGCCCGAATCCGTTATAACTATAACCTTTCGAGAGGCTTCGGAAGAGGTATCTCGAGAAGGCGTCTTTCGAGACGGCGTCTTTCTCTTCCGAGGTCGAGAGATGCGAGCAGTAGGGCGAAGGGACTAAGAACTCTCCCGAGAGTATAGAATAGGGGTCGGCCTCCTATGATTTCAGTTAGTATAGTCCCTTAGCTCTCTTAGCTAGTATTTCTTCGAATTCGAATTCGAAGAGGGCGTATTGTTCCTTAGTATAAAGCCAGTAGCTCTAGCCTTATCTCTATTTTCTAGTTTCTAAAAGCAGTTTCGTTCTATATGGCCTCGCTTTTTATAGTAAGAGTAAACCGGTATTTTATTGTTTTTATTGTTGTTCGAATAGAATAACTGCTTACTGCTATTAAGCGCCTTAGTCCTCTAAAATTCATCGATTAAAGAGGAGGATAGGGACTTAAGCGTATAGGCTAAGGCATCGACCTATAGGGTCTGCGTTATATTAGTTATATAGCTCGAAAACGAGCTATTTAGGGATTCTAAAATCTAGGTAATTATAATAATCTCGGGGATAAGGATTTCCCGAGTGTTAAGCTTATTAAAGAGCTCTTTCACCTTATTTAGGTAATCTTTAATAGAAGAGTACCCTTCTATCTTAGTATTGAATAATTCCTTTATTAGTAGGAAATTAGACGTAAAATTCACGGGGTTATAGAGGGTTTTAAAGGTCTCCTAAGCGGCTTTAGCAAAAGCCTAGTGTTTTATCTAGGATAGAGGCCTATTATTAATTATTAGCCTAATAAGGGCGAGGCATTTAGAGGACTTATTATATCCTCAATCGAGAATAGCTTAAGTAAGCTTTTCCCTAATAAACATAGACTCTATCCTAAGGGACTAAGACGAGTAGTTTGCGCTTCCCTTAAGCTTAGAGAAAGAGTAATCCTTAAAGCTGGCTATAATGTTTTTTTGTTAGTGGTATTAGTGTTTGTTAGTGTTTTTGTGTTTTGTTGAGTTTTGCGTGGCGGGAAGATACCGGAGAAAATTCGGCAGAAATTTGGTGGAAATAGGCTAGGAAGGAGTAGGCGAAAGAATTTTAAAAAGAATTTTAAAGAAGGGTTTAAGTATAGAAAACAGACTTAGAGAGGGGGGGGGGGGGGGGGGGTCCTAAGGGCAAATCGGGGGTAATAGGGGAAAAAAGGGTAAAAACACTAAGAAACTAATAATCTAGGCAAACCGTGTGTAGCGTAAGAAGGCAAGTGGCCTAAAAGGTATAAATAAGTTAATTTAGCGGTATGTATAGTACAGCCGAGTAATCCGGAAGAGTAGAGTAAGGCTCTAGGTAAAGTAATTTATTAGAGCTTAGGAAGCGGCAGGGATTATAACCACTAATAAATTAAGATAAAGACTAATAGTAGAGGATTATATAGATGCAAGAAGTGTAAAGATTAGAGTAGAATTAAGAAGGAAAGCGGTTGTTTAATTATTAGTAATAGTCTATCTAGCTAAAGACATCGGCGCCTTCTTATAGCTAAATATCTTAGGAGCTAGGGTATATATTAATTGGCTTATTGTGCCGTCTAACAGCGCTATTTCCGGAGAAAAGAACGCGCATAAGACATCGCCGATATATCGCACCGTTGTCGCGGAGTTATTATTGCGGAATAGAGGGTAGTTCTAAGCGAGATATATAAGTACCGACGTATCTATCTTAGCACTTACACCTTATGCTATAACTCCTGTATCTTATTACCCCGACTAGCTAATGCAACTAGAACATAAGTATGTTATGCAACATCGGACGGTGGATTTTATGCATATTATTATGTACCTATACGATATCTAGTTCGGGAGATATTTGCTCCCTTATATTTATAAAGCTTAAAGGGAGCACTAACATTTCGGCTTAGTCTCTACGTATAGAATCTATCTTTATATATAAAAAGCTCGGTCTAGCTATACTTAATACTACTTATACGAAGTCTTAAGACTATTTAGCCTTAATAAGGCTTATAGTTAATAACGGCCTTTTATCTTAAATAAAATACTATACGTCTATAAAGGCGGTATAAAAGGCACTTAAAACCTTATATTACCTTATAAACTCTCTCTTTAACTTTCTCCTTATAAAGGAACTCTTTAATATAAAGATTAAAGGAGAAATATCTATCGAGACTTACCTAAATAAAGTAAAAGAGCTTTTCGACGAGCTAAATACTAGAGAAATCCGTATCCTAGAGATCGTAGTAATAACCTAGATCTTAGAGAGCCTTAATAGCTCTTTCTTAAGTTATATTACGAATATTATATAGACTCTTCGTACTAATGCTATAGTATATAACCTTAAATCACTCTCCTTATCTCTTATAGATAAGTTTAAGAAGATAAAAGCTCTGAAGAATGATAAGTAGCTATTTATAGCCGGCGGTAGTAAGGTCTTTATTTACTTTTACTATAAAAAGCGAGGGTATATCGAGAGGAATTATTTTTAGAAACCCGAAAATAAAGATAAAGCTTAGGCTACGGGATTTACCTTAAAAACGGTCTTATCTTCCTCTTCTCGCCGGGACCTTAAGGAGAACACTAACCGTAACTACCGGAGGCGGACCTTAGTTCTCTACTCTCGGGAGAGCTCTCTGTCTCCGGCCTTACGTCCGGCCGGCCGTCCCTAGACCTCCCGCCTCCGGAAGCGTAAAGCCACTCTAGAATCCTCCGAAACCTCTAATAAAGTCCTCGTCGTCTTAGACTCTACTTCTAGTATCGTAAGTACCCTACTATCCTTTATAATACTCTATATATCCTTTATATCCCCTATACTATATAGAATACCTTTAATAGTACCTTATTTCTATACCTTATTTCCCTCGAATAATATCCTTCTATATACCTTTATAAAAATAAAGTCCTCCTCTAATAGAAAATAAATAATAGGATTTCTAAAGCCTCTTCTTTCGGCAATTTTAAGGGTAGTATTAAAAGTAGATAGGACTATAATATAGATCGGGAATTTCTATAACTTTATCTTCGATACTAGAGCTATTAGGTATATATTTTCGAATAAATCTCTCCTCTCTAACTATAAAGGAATATATACTACTAGAACCTAAGGAAAAGCTTCCTCTATTATCGTATAAAAGGCTAGGGATCTTATTATTAAGTTCTTAAATAGCAAATAATAATATACCTAAAAAAACTGCCTTTATATACCTAAAATTAGCATTAATATAATTAGCCAATCTACTATAATAAACATATACGCGCTTATAGGCCTAGACTATATATCCCTCCTTAATAGAAATCTTAAAAAACTAATAACCGGTTTTATTAAAAACGGACTATATATCGGACCAATCTAGTCACATGAGGGAGAAAAGGGTCATAAGTTATAACCCCTGTTAAGGCCCCGATGACAGCGTTATCGGGAGCGTTACGTGCCCGGCAACGAGGCTACGTAGGCTTGTTGCAGTACGCATAAAGGGGCCCCCTTTCCTCTCCTCTTCGCCTTAGCTAGATAACCTATCATAGACTAGAATCCAACCAGTTTGTAACCCCTTTGTTTATTTAACTAACTAATACTAATTAGTGATTAAACGATTAATCACAGATTGGCAAGGTTAAAGAGGCAAGGACCCTTGTTACGATGTAGGACCGTTGCCTTTAGTAGTACCGTCCCGCCTGCGTTAGAACGAGGATCCTTCGTGCTAAGAATAAGGCATCTCTATACTAGATCACCGGTCGAGATACCTTCTAAGCTGCTCGATCGAAGTCGCTGCTTTCGCTAACTATAGCGACCTTAATCGACAGTGCGTCTACAACGCGACGAGCCCGCTGCCCGCTCCCGGCAAGCATCGACCCTTTAACGTTGCTAAAGGAATCCACTTAGATCACCGACTAGATCCCTTCTTTAACGACCTAATCGACAACCGTTGCCCCGAAGAATAAGCATTACGGGACCCCCTTAACGTCGCTGCTTTCGCAGACTATAGCGACCCAATCGGCGACCCGCTGCTTATTTCGACACACATATCGCGAAGACCCTCGCGATCCCTATAAACCCTAGTCATCCACGATAACACCGACGAACCCGACTTCTGCTCCCGCCGACGCCGCCGCCGCCCTAGCGGCAACCACTATAGCGGCAGACACCCACGCGGCAACTACCCTAACGGCAGATAACCCCGTCACCCTACGAGCTCTTCCGACAGCTCCTACGAATCCGGCCCCGGCTCCCCAGCCGGAAGACCCTACGAGTCCGACTTCGCAGCCGAAAGCTCCTACAGCACCCCCTATAGACCCGCAACACACCAAATAGTTAAACAGCATCGGTATCCACGAGTTATTGCATAACTAGGTCGACCTTAACCTCTATATTAATAACATCGACCCCGACGAATAAAGCTAAGTGGTAGTAACTATATACGTCGCATTATATATACTATACGTAAGAGCAATAAATATTAACGGATATTACTTACTTCGGGATTTTAGGGACGACTTTAGAGACTAGACCGAAGCCACCTAGGATAAGGTCTAACGGGACTATAGGAGGGCATTACGAACGTTCGTACGGAGGCGTAGGCTCTATATAGGACGAAAAGACGAACCGATCGGACCTTAATTCGTAGTGCTATAGGCCGCTAACCGGCCCCTGCCCTAGCCTCGAGAAGAATTCCTCGAGATAGACTTCGACATTAAAACGGAGGCCTACGCGGAAAGGAATAAGCTGCGATCCCGGCTCGGCTTACCGCCGTATAAAGCCCCTATTAAACAGGCTCCTACGCCTGCTCCCACCGCTGCTCCTACGCCTGCTCCCGCCGTCACAAGCGCGCCCGTCCCGACAACTGCTCCGCCGACCGCTCCGCCGACTGTTTAAAGTCCGCTAGTTGATTTAGCCTCGCTATTAGCCTCGCCCTTAGCCTCGTCCTTAACCTCGCCGTTACCCTTATCGTTACCCTTAAGCCGGCACGACCCCGGAGAGACCCCTAACTCCCGCCGGCACGACTTAGTTTCCTATAGGGAAGATCCTATAGCTGCCCCTAGCTTCTATAGGCATAGCCCCGGTGCCGGCCCTATAATAATAATAACGGCGACTTCGCCTTTAAATAAAAGTCCGCTAGTTGTTCTCCTTATTCTAAGCCGGCTCCCCCTTCGAAGCCGACTCCTTATTCCGAGCCGGCTCTCCTATTCGCCCGCTCTAAGCAGCAGCTCTTCGGACTGCTCTTTCGACCCTTAAAGCAGCTCACCAAGCTGCTCTTCCATAAGCTCTCGCAGCAGCTCGCTAAGATGCTCGCAACCCACGAAGCTATAGGCCATACAGCAGCTTCCTTAACGTTAGCAGCACGCTCTACGGCATACCCTAAAGCTAAGCCAATGCCGCCGCTGCTAATCACCCTTCGAGTCTCGTAGCGTACTCTTTCGCCACCTCGGCGAAGGAGGTCACTATATAAAACGCGTGTAGACTCCCTCCTAGACCGTTATGCCCTAAGCCCGGCATACACTACAGCAGACCCCCCTGCCCTAAAGGCATCTACTAAAGTAGGCCAATTGCTGGCACTGCAAATCTCACTTCGACTCCCGAGGCGCACTCTTCCGTCACCTCGCTAAAGGATATCACCACCGGAAGCGTATGCAAGCTTCCTCTCAGCCCGTTGCCCGATAGGACAAACAGCAGGACAAACGGCACCTTCCCCCTCGAAGCAAGGGACAACTCGTCCACCCGGCCCCAGCCTGCTGTCCGGCATACCCTCTTGCGGGACCGTGACGTAGGAGACTCTCACCAAAAGCCCGCCTAAGCTTCCTCCCTGCCAGTCACCCGGCAGGCTCTCTACCAGGCACCTTCGTCCCGGCAGGCACCTTCGTCCCGGCAGGCACCTTCGTGCCGGCAGACGCCGACCTCGCCTCCACACGTTGTTCTTCCGAGGTTTAGCAACGCACCCCTCGTTGCTTATGGCCAGCCAGCCTCGCGAGCCTAGCAGAAGAAAAGCTTTCGAGGGATTCCCCTGCCTGTTGCTACTCCCCTGCCTGTTGCCCCTTCCCGCCCCTCTAGCCCTCTGCTTAGCCGTTCCTTCGTGTGTTCTCGTTGTTCTCGTTGCTCGTTACTTCGCCTATCCCCCTAATGCCCCGTTCGCGCGTTTATCGTATATTTATTCCGTATGGAATTTCCGCGTATTATTCTTTAGTATTTCTGCAATTTATTCGCCTTTTTCCACGCGTTATTCCCTTTTTCCCGCTTTATTGCATTATCTTATTCGTTATTCGTAGCTTTTGCTAATTGCTTGTATTTCCGGTCGATTATTTCCTTGCTATTTCCCGCCCGCTGATTGCAATTTATACTTATTATTTATACTCATTAGGCACTTTCTAGCTTAATGCGTATTTTCCGTTGTTTCTTAATCGCGCTTATTGCCCGAATTAAGGCCCTATAAGGACTTAACTAAGGTCTGTTCGACTCTTCGGCAGCGCCCCGAGGATGCCCTCGAATCGGCTCTTCGGCAACGCCCTAAGGATGCCCTCGACTCGGCTCTTCCGAATGCTCGTTTCCTTGCTTATCGCGCCGGGCTGCTTATTGTGTTCGTTGCGTTCGATTAGGCGATTAGTCCGTTGGTATAGTGTTCGCAGCCTCTAAAAACAGAACTGCTAGTGTCGGACTAATCTAGTCACATAAGGGAGAAAAGGGTCATGAGTCATGACCCCTGTCAAGGCCCCGATCACAGCGTCATCGGGAGCGTCACGTGCCCGGCAACGAGGCCACGTAGGCTCGTTGTAGCACGCATAAAAGGGCCCCCTTTCCTCTCCTCTTCGCCTTAGCTAGATAACCTATCATAGACTAGAATCCAACTAGTTTATAACCCCTTTGTTTATTTAACTAACTAATACTATGCTATATTCTTTTAGATATAAAGAAAACACGATTTTTAATTAAAAATAAAATATATAATATACAATATAGCCCGAAAGAAACAATAGATAACGCTATACTCTAAGATACTATACTAACTAATATAATTAAAAAACCTAAGATAAAAAGAAAATAGACCTCGTTCTTTAGTATAAACGGCTAGGCTATCTTAGCTATAAATCCTTATACCGATATCTTCGTAGACTATACCTAGATATATCCGTAGACTAAAAACATATTATAGCTATAAAGCAATGCGAAGCTTATATATAAGCTAAACATACAGATAAAAAGAAGAAAACCCTTTTAAAACGACGATATCTCTTTCTAGATAAAATAAACGTTAATATCTAAGGTCTTATTAAAGTCCTTATATACGACAAATTTAGATACTTTATATTATTTCTAGATACCTACTCTCGGTACCTAAGAATATACCTTATAAAAGATAAAGCCGAAAGCCTACCTAAGTTCTTAGAATTTAAAATAGAGCTTAAGAATAAGAAAGATAAGATAAAGATAAAAGAGGTCTTCTTAGACAATGCAAAAGAATTTATATAATATTAAACTATATGCCCTTAAAACGGAATAAAATATAACTTAAGTCTACTATATACCCCCTACTTAAACAGTAGAATAGAACGTATAAACAGAACAATACTTAATAAAGTTAAGTCTATACTCTATATAGCTAAGCTACCTAAATACCTTTAGGGAGAAGCTGTCCTAGCAGCTATATATATATACAACCGATCTCCCTATACTGCCCTAGGGTATATATGCCCTCTTAAAAAGAAAGAAGATAGAGCCCTTACTATAGAAGACATAGATAAGATCCGTGTCTTTAGAATACTAGATAATTATCTATATATAAGAACTTCTATACTAGATATAAATCCTAAAAATACATAATCCTAGAATAATCCCTATGAAATACCCGATAATATATCCGAGCATAATATTCCTAACTATATAATATAGGACAATAATAATAAGAATTAAAGAATTTAGGTTAAAATACCTAAGAAGCCGGCTGAATTCTATAACGACTACTAAGAATACCTAATACATCTACTAATAAATAACGATAATATAACCCTTCTATCTGCTTTAGAAGGTTATAATCCTATAGAACTAAAAACCTATAAGCAAGCTATAAAAAGCGCCGAAGCCCTACACTAGGATAAAGGTATAGTAGTAGAAATATAGTAGCTTATAGATAATAATACTTAGGAAATAACCGAGGTACACGAAGACCGGGAAGCCCTTAGAAGACGATAGGTCTATAGAGTTAAATAGGATAATAAAAACTAAATAAAGAAGTTTAAAGCACGACTTATAGCTTTAGGCTATAAGCAAATATACGGCTTAGACTATATTAAAACCTTCTCTACTATAGTAAGACCTAAGTCTATAAAGCTCCTACTACTATAGGATATCGCTAATAACTAAAGAGTACTATACTTTAATATAAAAAATGCCTTTCTTTATACGGATATAGACATAGAAACGTATATATAGATACCCGAAGCTTTTCTAGATATAATACTATACGTATGGCTTTCCTAGCATAAAAATACAAAATATAAAGGCATAACTTACTTTAATTAAGCAAAGCTTGCTTTACGCTACGAAGAATACAGAATGTGTGCAAGTTGCGGCAAGCCGCTTTGCTTACTTAATATGTGTAGTAAGCTTTTTTATTGCAAGGGTCCCCTGCTATAAAAACGAAGTACGGCCATTGGCTGCCGCGAAATAACACGCTATGATTAGATAGAGTATAAACATTTAGTGCGCTAATTGGCTATATTAGGGGTCGGGGTTAAACCGGCTTAATACTACTTAGCGCCTATTAGCTACCTGTCTAACGGGGCTCCTACTGAAATCCTATACTGCTATTAGATAGGTCTCCTCCCGGGGATTAACCGTATTTCCCGACAAGCCCCTAGCTATAGCAAAGCTTTGCTTATAGTTGTGCCCCGCGGCATAAGCTATATTTACTTTAATAAAAACAAGACGAAGAAGCTCGTAGCGAAATTAAGAAAAGCACTATACGGCTTAAAACAAAGTCCTTTACTCTAGTATAACCTATTAAAAAGCGTACTTAACGAGCTTAGGTTTTACTGCCTTCTAATAGACGAAGGAGTGTTTTTAAATAGCACACTACGAATAGCTATAGCCGTCCATATAGATAATCTCCTCTTCTTTAGACCTATAGAGCGTGTAATAACCTAAGTAATAGATTAAATAAATAAAACCCTACCGATCGAATCGCTAGGTGTTGCGAAGCTGGGCTAGGATTTGTGAGACTTAGGTAGCCCAGGCGGGCTCTCGACCTAGAGGACCACCCGGGGGACTACCAGCGGCCCGTGCATCGCTGTGCGGCCTATAGGGCACCTAAAGCTAGTTGAAAAAGGGGCTTAGAAAAGGGGCTTAGAAAAGAGGCTTAGAAAAAGGGGCTTGGAAAAAGGGTTTGGAAAAAGGGTTTAGAAAAGGAGGCTTAGAAAAGGGGCGTGGAAAAGAGGCTTAAGAAAACAGGGCTTTAGAAAAAAGGCGTGGGAAAAAGGCTGGGAAAAAGGCTGGGCAGGAAAAAGGAAATAGGGGGCTGTGTCTTAAACTCAGACACTCAGGTAGAACGGCAAAGGGGACTACTGATTTAGGAGGGACAGGACTGCCTATAAAAGGGGGCAGTCCCTCCCAGTAAGGAAGGGAGAGGTCAGAGATCAATCAATCACTTCTACACTATATTTCCTGCCTGCACAAGATTCAAACAGCTCCACACAGACTGTCTAAGTCTTCGACCCCCTTTTCAGTCATTGACTTCTACATGCACAGCGCATATCTCTCTTCTCGAGACTAGGGGAAGTTAAAGACCTCTTAGCATTATCTATAAAAATAAATAGAGACACAACGGAATTATATATATCCTAAGTAACCTATATAAAAATTAAGAAATAGGAATTTAAAAAACAAAATATAGGAACCTCTAATACACCTACTACTAGGGGCGTTAAATTAAATAAATCAGGAATAAACAACGCCTCTAAAAAAAGATATACTCTTATACTAAATGCAAATAGGCTCTTTGCTATTTTTAGCCCTATTTACAAGGCCTAATATCCTCTTCGCAGTAATATCCTACGTAAGATTTTCTTCTTAACCCGACTCCTCGCATTTTAAAGCCCTGACCGTTATAAAGAAATACCTAAACAAATTCCCTAACCTATGCTTATACTATAACTGCAATATACTAATACTAGATTTTTATTTCATAGCCTATACGGACTCCGATTGGGCTAGTGACCTTATAGACCGACGATCGGTCTCTAGATACTATTTCTTTATACGCAATAATCTTATAAGCTGGTTATATTAAAAACAGAAATCTATATCGCTATCTACTTGCAAAGTAGAGTTTATAGGCCTTAGAGAGGCTAATAAGGAGGCCCTATACTTATATAGCTACCTAAATAGCATAGCAAAAGAGTTATCTATATCTATATCTAATAAAGTCCCTTTAATATTCTCCGATAGTTAATTAGCACTAAAAATAGCAAATAACCCGGAATCTTATAAACTCCTAAAGCATATCGGCCTCGCTTATAACTTTACCCGTAATAGTGTTCTACTAGGCGAAATAGAAGTATTTTATATAAAATCCGGCGATAATAATGCTAATATTGTAGGAATGCAGTGTTATAAGATGTAGTTGCATGCACGTGATTATGTGATTACGTGTGTCACGTGCGCACGCGACTTAAGGGAGGCTATATTATAACACGGTGGCCTCCTCTCTAGCTAGCCGTAATATATAGAATACACATACACCGGTTAACCCTAAAGACCCTATCTAACAAATATATTTATAAAAGAATTAGGGCGTATACTATTTAATAAATTTTCAGACCTCTAAGGTCGTAAATAGGATCTTATATATAAAGATAAATAGAGGGTTTTAGCTGCTCTTTTCTTATGCTTTCTTCTAGCTTTCCTCTATAATAACCTTTAGTTTTTTCCCATATATAGGTTTATTAAACGAACTAATAAATACATAGTAGAGTCTTTTTAATGTTTCTCTATATAGTATAGTAGAGTTATTTTTCTCTATATAAAAAGAATTTTTCCTGGAAATAGGTTTTTTTAAAGAGTTTTACAAATATTAGCTAGTTATAAACGGATATATATAAAGCGTACTTCTTATACAATAAGTACCCTTTAAGAGGGGCTATAAGGGAGCGGATATCTCTCGATTGGGTTATTCTACTAGTATATAAAGACACGCATTAGAACCGCCGTGTATTATTGTATATAACATTAGTCACCCGGCTGCATTAGCTGCCCGGATGCTCGAGATACCGAATGCCGAAGTGTGTAGTGTGTGTAGGGACTAATGTGCGCATAGTCTATAGTCGGGCCCCGGTTAACTAAGATCACCTACACTACCTCCTATTACTCGCGCAATTAATCACGTAATAACTAGGATACTATACGAGGTTAGACTATATGCACCTAGCATAGAATTAATAGCGCTTTCTATCCCGAAAATTAGTTAAGTTATATATACCTTTATCCCTATGCAATTAGCTATATAAAGGGATCTTAGTCCGCACTTAGACAGACTATCACTAAGCAATTCCACATCCTCTTCTCTCTTTTATCTTTATATCTTCCTCTATACTTTCTGCACTACCGTAATCCTCTGCCTCTAAGCTTCTCTTTAGGTTCTTATTAGTTCGACTACGCCTAATATTAAGTAGCGATAGCGTCGAGGAACTATTCGATGATTTCCGACTCTTCGCCTAATATAGACCCTATATCCCTATAGAGGTTAAAGCTATCTACGATGTAATTAGTCTAGGCTGTTAAATTAATCTTTCGAAGGTCTATTGCGAGGAGCTTCCGTAGGAATCTGTAAGCATACTTCTTCTTATCCTTAGCCCTTAGATAGACTTAGACAAATAGTATTACGGTGTTAGGTTAGATTATGTTATATATTATCCTACGTAACCTCTACATCGTATATATAGACATTTAGACCTAGGTCTATAGCTATATCCCTTCGTAGATTAATAATAATTATATACCCCCCTTAAGCTCGTTCTCTAATAGTTTTATCTACTATTTTATCCTATTGCCCTTAATTAATAATCTCGCTATCTTACCCCTTTCTTTTCTAATCTCCCCTCTTCGCGATATAAGTCTGCCCCCTCGCCGGACTCTTTCGACTAAGTTTTCCTCGATTGTTAGAATTTTCCTAGTATAGATACGCCGTCTCGACGCGAATTATATAAGATTCCCTTCTCCCCCCCCCCTTACCCTTTCCCTATTGTCTTCTTCGTTGCTTTATCTAATCTACGATATCCGACCTAGTTATAGAGACCGATCTTTTATCCGCCGCTACCTTAGCCGTTACTCCGCCGGCTCCCGCCGACCTAAAGCCTTAGAACGACTACCTTTCCCGCTATCCCTATCTCGCCGCTCTACTTTAGGCCTTACGGCCTATATTCGACTCGTTCGCCTATATCTAGGCTTACGCTACCCTTAATTTCCGCGCCCTATAGGCTAAGTCCCTTACTTACCTTAATAATGCTTACGCTAAGTTAGATATAGGAGTGCTTATCTCTTAAAAGCACGCCGCCGACCTTTAGCGGTAGCTTAACTATACTACGTCCTCTCTCCTCGTCCTTACCGAGCGTAACGTAGCCCGGGACTAGGCCCTAGCCTTTACCCTTACCTTTACCCGTTCCTATATTGCCGACCCTAAGAGGTTCGCCGGCGAGTCTAGCACTTAGAAGCAACGTTAGGAGGCTTTCCGGACCTAGCGCAACGGCCTTACTATTAAGCTCCGTTAAGACGCCGCCTTATACCCTACGGAATAGGACTATATTCTCTACGCGGCTAGCCGGCTTATTAGCTAAGCCGCCTCTATTATTGCTAGCGTTCCTTAAGACGTCCTCGATAATAAGTCTTCCGCTAATTAGTAGTATACTACTATTAAAGCCTTTACCGACGACCTTAGCCTAGTCTTAAGTGCTAATTTTACCCGCGTTTAGTCGGAGGCTGACTTTAACGCTTTATCGATAAAGAATATCTCTTAGCCGGACTTCTATTCGAAGTTTACCTAGCTTTAAGCCGACTTATTGTTTAACGGTACCGCTTATATTGCCTACCTTTATTTAAAGGTCTCTATCGAACTTACTAACGCCGCCGCTCTATAGGTCAAATGCCCGGCCTATAACGACTTTACGGCCTAAGCTAAGATATATTCCACGCTTTAGGATAACGAGTAGCGTATTAAGGCCCGTTTTTAACTCTAGCCGCCTTATAACCCCGCTCGCACTAGCCCTACCTCGCCCGCCTTACCCGCGTCTCCTGCCGGTAACCTAATATAGCTTGATATATTCCGGGCCCGGCTTACTAACGCTAAAAAGCAACGGCGGTTTAAGAACCGTCTTTGCCTTTATTACGCTTAGCCGGCTACCGCTACCTATACCGCCCGGACCTACCTTAATAAAGGTATCGGTGCTAATCCCGGCGCTAACCTTAGCGCTAGTCCCGGCGCCGGTTCCGGCTTTAGCCGCGGCCGTAGCCGTAGTAGCGGTACGTTTGCCCCGCGTTTGCTTAAACCCCCTCCCCCCCGCTATTAGGTTCGCGCTATTAAGCAGGGCTTTATTAAGGGCGAAGTAGACGACCTCCCTGCCTCTTCCCCGTCCTTAGGAAATACGTAGCTCCCTCGCTTTATTGCGCGATAGAGCTCTTAGTGTCTAAGTTTATAGCTTCGTTCGACACTAAGGAGGATCTTTGCCTCCCCGCGGGAATATAACCGCGTGCTTTACTTATGCCTTTAACCCTTATATCCGCCGATGTTATTATAAATGCTTTAGTCGACTCCGGCTATTCCGGATACGCCTTTATATACGCTTAGACCGTATACCGCTTTACCCTTCCTATCCGCTAGCTTTAATTCCTACGCCGGCTTTCTCTCGCCGATAGTAGCGACTATAATTCCGGCTCTATTACCTATTGCGCTTTTTCGGTCTCCCGGATTAGCGTTTATATTAAGTCTATCTACTTCTTTCTTATAAAGCTAAGCTATAAGGTTATTCTTAGCCTCCTTTACCTACGCCGGTATAACCTTATTATTAGCTAACGCGGTAACTCCCTTTCCTTTTAATCCCCCTTTTATCTAGCCTCTTGCCTTTTAGACTACTAGCCTTATATTATCCTAGGCCTTTCGGCTACCCTTACCCGCCTTACCCGCCTTATCTTAGCTCCCCCCGCCCTTATTTTAGAGGGAATATAATTAATAAATATAATTTGTTTTCCCCCCGCCCCTTCTATCGAAGACTCTAACGACGAGGGCGAACCCCCTACCGCCCCCTCTATCGAAGACTCTAACGACGAGGGCGAACCTTTTACCGCTACGATCTTTATTCCTACCGCTACGATCCTTATTCCCGCCGCTACGATCCTTATTCTAGCCTATACGGCCTTAGCCCGTCCTCCGGCCTTTATCCGTTCTATCCGCTTTAGCAACGTTCTTAAGTTTATTCCCCCGTCCTTTAGCCCCTCTCTCTTAGCGTTTTTTAAGGATGCCTTTAACGTAGGTAAACCCGCCTATCCGGACTCCTCCCGCTAGGTTAACGACGCCGACTTTAACTCTAGCTACGACTCTAACTCTTTAGCTACCTTCTACCCTTACTGCTATATTCGACCTCCCCGCCTTTATCCCGTCTATAAGACTATTAGCTACCGTCGCCCTATATCGCGATTAAGTCGTAAGACTATTAGACCTTATCCCCTCCGTTTCTCGTTCTTTAACGACTTAGCGTTTAACGTTTAAATACTTAATATCGACGCGATAGTTATATTCTACCGGTAACCTAGAGTTAAGTCTTCTTAGACCTCGATTAAGGCCTTTACCGCCGAGCTATTGCCTACTAAGCCTCCGCTATTTATCGACTAAGATATCCCTAAAGACTTTTATTAAGCCGTTTTAATTAGATATATAGACGCTAAGGACACGAAAGCCTGCCTTAACTTTTGCCTTTACGACTTCGTCGACGATTACTTTAATAAGATCTATATTAATAAGATCTCCTTTAATAATATCGCTAAATTCTTTAAGAAGTAAGAGAAAGTCCTTTATATACTCGACGAGCTTTAGGCTAAGGTCCTTAAAGAGCTTTACTATATAATCTATATATAGCTTAAGAGCGAGGCCGATAAGCTCGCCTTTTACTATACCGTTAATACTTAAATTAACCTTAAGGAAGGGATATAATCTCCTTATACCTACCCCCGCCTCTTTAATAAAGCCGAGAACCGGATCGTCCGTACGTATATTAACGAATAGCTTAGGAAAGGCTTTATCCGCTGCTTTACCTCCTTTACTATTGCCTTTATTATGTTTACCTATAAGCTAGGCGAAGGCGTTTATTTTTGCGTTAACTATCGCGGCTTAAATAAGGCTATAATTAAGAACCGTTTCCCTTTGCCCTTTATCTATAATACCCTCGCCTATATCTAAAAGGCGAAGTTTTTTACTAAGATCGATATTATCGCGGTGTTTAATCGCCTTCGTATTACCGAAGGATATAAGTAAAAGACTACGTTCGCTATACGGTATAGGCTTTTTAAGTATTATATTACCCCCTTTAGCTTTACCGCCGCTTTATCCTACTTTTAGAGTTTTATTAATACGGCCTTTTATAGTATCTTTAACGGGTTTTGCTTTATTTATCTAGACGATGTCTTAATCTTCTTAAAGACGCGGGAGGAGCATTAAGCCTACGTTAATATAGTTCTTAAGCGCTTTAACGCCGCCGGCCTTTAGCTTAACGTAGATAAATATAACTTCTACGTTACTAAGACTAAGTACCTTAGCCTAATTATCTTAGATAAAGGTATTTATATAGATCTTAAAAAGGTTCGTATAGTCTTAGACTAGCTTGCCCTTTCCTTTATTAAGGACCTTTAGCGCTTCTTAGGATTCGCTAATTTTTATCGGCGATTTATTCGCGGCTTTTTTAAGCTTATAAACCCTCTAAACGCCCTTACTAAGAACTCTGCCCCTTAGATTTAGTCACCCGCTTACGCCTACGCTTTTAAAACCCTTAAGCACGCCTTTACTACCGCCTTAGTCTTTATATACTTCGACCCCTATCGTAAGACTATAGTTTAGATAGATGCTTCCGATTAAGCCGCTAAAGGTATGCTAATATAGCTCTTCGATAATAGTCGTTACTATCCGGTTGCCTTTTTCTCGTTAAAACACTCTACTTAAGAGTATAATTATAAGATCTACGATAAGGAACTCCTCGCGATTATAAAATCTCTTAAGGAGTAGCACCTTAAGCTTAAGGGCCTACCTAAGTTTAAATAGCCTTAGATTATAATACTCTTTAGTATTTTATAATTATAAAGCTCTTTAACTAGCGATAGGCCCGCTAGGCCGAATTCCTTAATCGTTTTAATTTTAAGATTGTCTTTTAGCCTAGCTCTTAAGCTATTCTCCTTAACGCCTTTAGCCGCTTGCCTAGCTCCCGCCCTCTCTCCCTTACCGACCGAGCCGACGAGAGGATTAACTACCGATATTAGGTTATCCTCCTTAAGTCTAAGGTTAATACCTCCTTTTACCCTAATACTACTACCGCCTCCGATACTATTAAAGAGTTTAATTTATTTATAAATATAATTTATAAATATAATTCCGACTACCTTAACCTTTACGCCTTCGATAACTTTAAGCCGATCGATAACCTTATCGACCGCGCTTACTCCTCCTCCCTACCTATCTCCGCTATTTACGTAGCTCTTTAGTCCCTTTAGCCCCGCTAGCCTTACCCCTTCTAAGCCCCCCTCCGCTCGATCCCTAAGACCGCTCTCCCTAAGGTCTAGGGCTAGTTCTATTCCTAAGGCCGGCTCTTCGTTCCCTTTAACGACGCTTTAATTCTTTAGATCCTCGTCCGCGTTTATACCTCCCCCCTTACCGGCTACCCTAAACGTATAAAGACCGCTAGCTTTTACCGCCGGTCCTATATTTAGCCCGGTATATATAAGTCTATTTCTAGCTTTATACGAAATTATTATATATGCCTACGCGCTAAATCCCCTCGTTCCTCCCCTTAGGGCCTGCTCTAGCCCTTAAGTATTCCCTTTGCCCTATAGACCGATATATCCGTCGACTTTATTACCTACCTCTTTATCTACCGCCGTAACGGCGTTAAGTTTTCTAATATCCTCGTTATCGTCGACTACCTTACGAAGATACGCTACTACGTCCTAATACCCTTAATAACTATTAAAGACATTATTAACGCGTTTATTTCCCGCGTTTAGTCCCTCTATAGCACCCTAGCCTTTATTATTAGCGACTATAGCACTTAGTTTATTTCGGCTTTCTAGTAGTAGCTTAATCGTCACTTTAGTTACCGCCTCTACCTTAGCTCCGCCTACTACCCTTAGACCGACGGTTAGACTAAGATCGCGAACGCTTAGATAAATATTTACCTTCGTTATTATACTACCTACCTTTAGGAAGATTAAGTCGACCTCCTTCCCTTCGCTAAGTTTATAGCTAATAATTAGGTCTTTAAATCTCCTAGCCTTTCCCCTTTTATCGCTAACTATAGCTTCTACCTTAAGCTTAGTACTAAGCCCTTTAGTCTCCCCCCGCCCGGTATAACCCTTTAGCAGCGGAAGGAATACCTCCGCGGTAACGCGCTTGCTTCCCGCCTTTAGCGTATCTCTAACTTCCTCCGTAATACGATCGAGGATACTTAGGCTACTTAAGCTTACTATACAGACGCCCGGCGGACTCCCGCCTTAGTGTATTAGCCTAGCGATATAGTATTCCTTAGCACCCGCTAGATCTAGACCCTCCGTCTTATAAAAAAGCTTAACTATAAGCGGGAGGGCCTATATAAGGTCCTTAAAGTATATAAGACGGCGTATCTTCTTCGCCTTCCTAAAGGCAGCCGCCTTTACCCTATTTTTTCTTACTCCCTCCTTACTAAGACCTAAAAGCCCTCTTTGCCCGGCTAGTCGGAGCTTAACGTCCGGCCCGCCGATAACGGCGTTCTCCTTTCCCTTAGCGATAACGACGGCGATAACGCGTACCTTAAGTAGGAGTTTTCTTCTATCCTTACGTAACGCTAATACGCCTCCGGGAAGATTAAGTATCGCGTTTAATAGCGTTATAGCCCCCTAATATAGGAGGACTCCTCCTGCCTTAACGGCTGCTAGGACGACCTTAAGGCTTTTTACGCCCTTAACCCGACTAAGCTTAAACCGGCCTTTTATACGGCCTTCCTTCAGTCTTTACCTTCGCTTAAGTAATAATAAATATAATTTATTAATATAATTTATATAACAACGGCATGCGTTAGTTTCTTAGTTTTACCCTTTATTTCTCTTTATTCGTCTCTCGTTCTATATTAGGCCCGCTTTTAGGACCGATTAATATAGATTTCCTTCGGTTTTATTAGCCTATTGCCCCTTTTAGGCGTTTAAGTCGAACGCCGATTTAAGGGGGATGTACTATCACGGTGTTAGGTTAGCTTATGTTATATGTTATCCCACGTGACCTCTACATCGTATATATAGACATTTAGACCTAGGTCTATAGCTATGTCCCTTCGTAGATTAACAATAATTATATACCACCCTTAAGCTCGTTCTCTTACAAAGAGTTCCTAGAGCTTTCCTTAGGCCGCGGTGATATAGGTAATGAAATTGTAGTAGTCTTAAGAGATGCTAGCCGAGATATATAGTCTAATATTTTAAAGCGCAGTTATCTTCTTCTTATAGACCCTAACTACCCGTTCGTATTATAAGACGATAACTCTCTCGAAGTTATATATAGCTTAACCTAAAGCACTAGATTTAGTCGCCTTAAGAGCTATAGCCGAGAGAAGATTTAATGCCTAAAGCCCTAATTCCTCCTAGTCTTCCTAAGGAACCGGGAGTCTAAGTTCTTAAGGTCTTAGCTAGGTTAACCTCTCCTAAGTTTATAATGCAGACGATCTTATCGCACTTCCCTCGGCAGTAGGGCTTTTAAACTCTGCCTCGATCTCTTTTTCGTTAAAGGAAGGCACCTTAGGCATTCTAGGGACGATGTTTAAATAAGGGTTAACGTACTGCTAAACCTAACGCAGCTCGGCTATAGTCTTAACCTAGCTATACCACCTAGTCTAGTCCTTAGGCTTCTTAAGAGTATACTTAGGGGTTATAAAGGTAGACGTTAATAATAAGTCTATAATAATTCAATAGTTATTAGAAAAGGGGTTAAAGTTAAAGTAGTAATAGCTTTAAAAAGGCTTTAACCGGGGAACGTAATAAGAACAAAGGGATAAGACTTTAAATTAAAACAGTCGGCGGCTTTTCGCGAAAGGAGGATTTAATCTCTAAAAAAGCGTCTATTGCGAAGCTACAGGCCTTATCTAGGGCTTATAACTAATACAGTTATTTAAGCGCAATGCATAAAGTCTTATATATCTTAGAGTATATGTATTGCTTTGTCTAATCTAATCTAAGGACCGATAGGGGAGTAGGTATTTATAGGTACCTAGGCCTCCCCGGCCTAATAGCTTTGCATATATTTTTAGTAGGTAGTTGTTTAAGGTCACTGTAAAAGAGACTTCTACTAGCCTCTTGCCCTATCTAGACTAGGTTTTCCTTCGTTGCACTAACGCCGCCCCGTACGCACTTAAGCCGTTATACATTCCTATGTGCAATACTATTACACAAGCAAGTGCAGCTAATCTCTATCCCTATAGACGCGCCACGACAAATAAAAAGAGTATTGCTAATCGCACGATACTAAATGTCTAATCGCACGATAACCCCGTTTTTTCTCAGCCTAAACCCTGCTATAGCCCGCTATACGATTTCGCCTTAGTAGTCTAGCGCCGCCGGGAGTTACTTAAAGTCACTAATGATTTTTTTATCGGCATCGTATATATATATATAGAGTATTTGTTAGTAGGTCTCTAGGTCGACCTTATAGGGTAAACAGTGTGTGTGTATTAGGTTGTATTGCTAGCTAAGTAAGGGGAAGCTATCGCGGTGACGTAGCTCTCTCGTACGTGCACGTAATCCCTAGGATCACGTGTATTACGTATGTGCGACTATATCGCACGTAGCTAGCTAGCTATTCCTACACTCGTAGTTCTTCTTTTATTAAAGCAAATCCGTAACTATAACCCGTTAGAATAGCAAACAAAGGAAAGAGCCTAGTTAAGCAGGCTATTATAGCTACGCGGGCGCAATTGCGCCGGCGTAGTTATAGTTGCGCGTTGCTAAATTAATAGGGTTAAAGCTATATTGTAATAGCTATATAACTATTAAATACGCAGCCGTTCTATAACGTAATAACGCAACGCGAGAAAACACCTTTCGTAATATAGTAGTTAGGCTAGTAACCCTATTAATAATTAAGCGGTCTAGACTACCGCTTTGTGCTAGTAACCGTGCTTAGCCTTACTAACTATTTTACCAAACGTTATAGTAGGAAATCGGGGAACTATAGGCAACTAGGGAAAACTTAAACTATAGGCTTATAGGCAATAAGGGCAAAATAAGGTAAGAAGTAATATAGACTATAATAGATAGTAAAAGAATATGAATATATACGTGACTATACTAAACAAATTGTTTGTTAGGGGCTATTCGTCTAGGGCTATTTATCTAAGGCTTATTCGTTAGGGGCGGTTATAAGGATTAGACTCGTTAGACCTAATGTCTAGGAACCCCTTTTAGGACGATTCCTAGTTAGGCATATTAATAATATCACTCCGATCACTCCGATTGCGATGATTGCGATAATTGCGACAATTGCAACGATTGCGACGATTGCGACGATTGCGACGAAGTTATAAGCGCGTTATAATTATCTTAATCGTCGTAGCTAGGCAAATGCCGATATTAACGCCTCTAAATATACCGTAGACCTCTAAGGCTAGAACGCTGTGTATAACCCTTTTGCACTTAGTAGAGCTTTAGTACACGATATTGCCTTTAATCTTAAAGTAGCTATTAGACCGGGTCTCGTTAATAAGTGCAATAATAAAGCCTAGCTAGGAAGAGAGGTCTAGGTTATTCGCAAAGGACCTATTGGTAAATACTAGCAGCTTTACAGTCGTAAGATTAATCAGTTCGTACGTTAGCTCTTGTTTCTTATAGTCTATTTGCTATTACAAGCGTTTATTAATAGTCGCGCAGTCGTTTTTATTATGACTTTAGACTTAGGCTGCTATTAAAAGGTTAAAAGATGCCTCTAGTTAGCAGATTAAAGCAACGTATGCTCTATAAGCGCGTTATTCTATATACCGCTATACGAAGTTATAATCCCGAGCAATAATCGTTTTTAGCTTTTCCGATTGACCCTTTTGCTAAAGAAGGAGATTTTAATCTTATAGTGTTAGTCTAGCCCTATTAAAGTTAAGCACCGAACCGGCAGATGTTTTAGTCTTTAGCTTTGCTTTAAACTTAGCCTTTTAAAGTTGCTCTTCCTTAGCCGTAAAGAAGCTACGTATGCCTAACATTAATATATCATCCGTTTATAGGCTAACTATCCTAAATCTATTAAGGGTTCCGTTCGCGATTAAGAGGCATAAGTTATACGTCGAAGTTAATATATTAAGTCGGATAACGTAATGTTTATAATACGTTCGGAACTAATATAGTCTTAACTCTATAATCCCGTAAAGGGGTTAAATTATACGGATAATAGTCCCTTCCGGGTATTATCTTTATATCTCGACGGGTAGTTTAGTTAAGATAGTCTTAAATAGCTTAGTTTCGGCCTAAGGGTAGGCTTAAGTAATATCTCGCAACGAAAGAGTTATACCGTAATAACGAAGGAGTCCTAAAGCGAGGGCTAGAATTAGCCGCTAGCTAATGCGTTAAATCGTCGGTAATTGTGTTAAGAAGGTCGTCTTATCTTCGTTATTATATCCTTAAACAATAAGTCTAGACTTCTCGTAGGGCTTCTTATCCTTCCCTTTTACTTTACGTACTATCCTCGACTTAAATATACGGTAACCTCCGTAGATAGCTTTATCGTAGCGTTTAAAGCTAAAAACACTATAGGCAATAAGGTTATTGATCTCTTATCCGTCTAACTCTTTTAACGGGGCTCCTAGGGTTATAATAACTCCCTTCTCCCGTAAATTAAGTGCTAATTTTTAGGCATCTTCTTCCTTCTTAATAACAAAGGCTTTAGGAGGGGGAAGGGGAATAGGGAGCTATAGCTTATTCTTTACACCGGGAGGACGGCTACGTCTACGTAGCATCGGGGCTATAGGGATCGGAATAGGAAGTGTAGGCATTAGTGCATAGTTAGGGGTCGGGTTAGGACGAGTCTCTTTAGTTAGAGCAGGAGGAGCTAGTTTAATCGCGGGAAGTAGGGGTGTTAATATTATCGACTCCCCCGTTGCATTCTATCGGGAAATCCCCGGTTCTTCCCTAGATTCTACTATAGAATTCCACGGGCTTCTACGGGAATTTACCCCGCACTTCTACGGTCTTCTACCGTAGAATTCTAATTCCCTTCTACGGGAATCTCTTCTTGCTTCTACGGTCTTCTACCGTGGAATTCTAATTCCCTTCTATAGTCTTCTACCGTAGAATTCTAATTCTCTTCTACGGCTTCTACCGTAGAATTCATATGCCTACGGCTTCTACCGTAGAATTCACTAGTCCTTCTAATAGACTATTGCGTTATTAGTTTATTTATTGCTAACTATATGACTATTTGTCGTATAGATACGATTTATTATTTACGACCGGCGCTTCCGACCGGCGATTCCGTCCGACTCTTTCCTTTACCTCTTTTCCTTAGGTCTACGCGGCTGTTTTTATCCGAGGGATTTCCCTAAATATAGATATAGTTAGCCCCCTTATTAGAAAAGACAAAAGCTATTATTCTTAGTGATTTGCATTATTTATAGCTTTTAATCCTTCTTTATAAGCTGTTTAAGCCTTAAAGCCTCTCTTCTTTTTTAATTGCTATTACTTAAATATCGAGGACCCGACTGCCTAGCGTTCGATAGTTATAAGCCTAGACGAACTTCTCTACGCATAGAGAGTTCTAACGGCTTATATTTCCAGCCTGCTAACGCTACGACTTACGGTAGTAAAGCCTTTGCCTTTATATCTAGCGAATCGACTCGCGGAGGACTAATAGAATTCTTTTAAAGAGCGTTATTAATCTAGCGAATCGACTCGCAGAGGACTAGTTAATACGTTTACCCTATTCTATTCGTGTTTTCCCGCGCGTAGTTTAGTTTATACGTTTTAGTTATATATTTTCCTACTTTTAATTACCCTTTTCCGGTAATTATACTATACTTTTACCTACGTTACCGTATCTATTATAGCCGATATTACTTCGAAGACTATTTTAAATAGACTAGCGGACTAAGACCGATTATCTTAACGATCTAGAAATACGCACTTGCTTAAGGGATTTAAGAGAAAATCGATCCTTCTATTACGCTTAAACTTTAGAAACCTTTATTGCCTCTTCCCGTAGAACTAATAGCTAGAATAGTTAACGCAGCCGTTACTAATATTGCTAGTTTATCTATAGAAGAACTTAAGAGGTTTAAGTTTCTCTTTTCCTAATATCGCACATTGCTTTAAGCCTATAAGGACTAATAGAAATCTCTTACGTTAATCTAATAGTTTATTATTTAAAATGTCGGGAACTACTACTTAACGATTGCCGACGAATATAAGGTTTCTAAGGAATTAGCTTTACTATAGCAGCGTATAAAGCCGACGTCGTAGACGCAATAGAAGACTATTCTTATGTAATTCTATACTATTTTAAAAGCACCGGACCGGACGGATATTACGATATAGATTTCTAACTAGCAGAAGGTCCTTACCGACGCCTAGCGAATTAAGTTGCCGGAATCGGAAGGTCTTTAGGCTATATAGCTTTTTCTTAAGGCTATTTAGCCACTTTCCGGTCCTTTCGTAGAATACTAGATAAATAAGATAAAGGATAACGCTAGACTAGATAAGCTAGGATAGAAAGAGTTATTCCCCGACGGATTAAGATATCCGAACTTTTTAAGCGCTCGTAGGCCTTAAAGGCTATAACTAAAGCGCTAAGAACTAACGCTTTTGCAAAGTTCTAAGGCTAAGGAAAAGAGTCACCTACCGCGGAATCTACTAATAAATCGGCAACTACTTTAGCAGCTGCGTCCTTAGATAAGGATAAAGGCAAGAAAAAGGATAGTCCGCCGTGCATTTACAGAGAACGATACTATTTCCGATAGTATTATTACTTTAACCCTTCCGTTCGACTTCTATCTTAGAAACCTAATAAAGATATCTAAAAGACTATAGATAATTTCCTAAAGGTTCTAGCCAATAAGGCTAGAGTTAACGCTATACTTCTTTACGACGAAGAGTAGCGAAAGAATAATAAGGCTAAGACGAAGATAGTATAAGCTACGGCTACCGCTAATATTCTTACGACCTTTTTACTACTAGTTGCTCTATAGACTACCGTAGAATACCCGTTAAGGGATTCTTTTATTATAGATTTAGGGTCTAATAGATATATTTGCAATAAGAGGGAGCGTTTCTATAACTTCTAGCCTTCTTCCGAGTATATACTCGCAGGCAGTAGAAGCACTCTAATTCTTAGGATAGGCATAGTGTTTATACGCATTTCGACGGGCACTTTTTAGCTTAGTTAAGTAGTATATATCCCGTCCTTCTATACGTCCCTTTATTTACTTCGTCTTCTTTATAAGGCGAATCTTTCGTAGAACCCGTAGATTAGATAGATCTCTTTTTTAACCTATACTATTTGCATAACGGAGCTAATTTACAATTAGTATATTATCGAATATAACCTATTAATACCTTCTACTACGCTTCTAACTATTCTAACTATTGCTTCCGTTCCTTCTATAGATTCTACCGTAGAAACCCCGGTTATAGCACCTTTTTCAGCCACTATACCGGACTCTATACTAATAAGTGTAGAGGAACTTTCTCTTTAGCACTAACGACTTAGATATCCGAATAATAAGGCGCTTTCGAAAGCACTCGGAATACTATAGTCGGTGACCTTCGATAAGATAATCTCCTATAAGCCCTATAAACTTACGTAGGCTAAACGAATTATTAACCGCGAACCGCCGCTTTCTAAAGCGACGTTTCCCTTTTCTTAGGTGTTTTGCGATATCTTTTCTATATATAAGAGTTATAGTAATAAGAATATTGCATTTTTTATTAAGGCTAACTATACGAAGCTTATTTTCCTACATACGCCTTTAGACGCCTTTATAGACGAGCTAATTTTATGCTTTAAGAGCCTTAGTCGGTATATTACCTAATAGCTCTTACTTTCTATCTATACGATCTATTAGGACAACGACCGAGCCTTTTAATAGTATTTCTAAGACATTATAAACTAATAGGGGATTTATAATAAGCCTACTGCTTTAATCTTAAATAAGATCCTTAGATAGAGGTTAGTTACTTAGTCGGGTATAATTCTACTAATGTTTTTCGTATATAGATCCTATAGCAATAGGAGGTTCGTTAAGTTTATAATATAACGTTTAATAAGACTTAGTTTTTCACCGTGTCTAAGGCATCCGAACCACTAATGCAAATGCTATTACCGGTATTTCTACTATATATTGCATAGGAAGAAAAGCAAGATAAAGCAGAATTTTAGTTAACGCTAATATTGCTTTTTAATAAGCATATTAGTCTAAAAGACGTTTTAGCCGATAGTAATCTTTAGCTCCCGACTCCTAACTAAACCCTAGAACTACCGGAGGACGTTTTTAAGAATATATAGGATTTCTAACCCGATATCTCTACCCTTTCCCTAATTGCAACCGTAGAACCTATAGACCGTCTTAAGGTATAGTTACCTTAAGCTACTTCTTAATCTATAGATTACGATAGTACTATTTCTATAGATAGTTTACGAACGACGAGGTTTATAAAGGACTTACGCCTTACTTATTTAAACCGATTTTTAAGTCGATATCCCGCATTCGCCTACGTTAGGCATTTACCGGCTAATAGCACCGCTCTTACGGCTGCATTCGCTACTTCTCTTAAACCTAAGAAGATATATAAACGGGACTTACCCGCGCTTCTAAGGTTTTAGTCTAATCTTAAGACGCATCCGTATAGACCTAAGTTTAAAGCCGTTAGAAAGGTAGAATAAGACTCCCTTTACTAACGGAAGACCTTCTTTCCTTCGCCTACCCTAAGAGCAAACGCCCTTATACGTCTTCTTCTATTAACTTAGGCATTTAATTATAAGTTTAATAAGCATAGCTACCTTAGAAGTTTAAGTCTCGCCTTTATATACGAGGAGATCTTTAGCCGTTTAGCGGAAAGGAAATCTACGCCGCTACGCTTACTACGTAAAACTTTCGTATTATAATTGCTATTACCGCTAAGTTTAGTATAGAAACCCGCTTACTTAACGTAGTTAACGCCTTTACGAATGCCGATTTAGATAAAGAAGTATATATCTACTTCCTAGACGGATTTAAGGTATTTAGGTTTATAATTCGGGTTAATAAAGGCTTTATATAGGCTTCGCCGTTCGCCGCTTCTTTAGCAACGGGAATTATCTAGGTCTCTAACCGAACTAGGCCTTTAGTAGAGTGCGGAGGACCTTTATATTTTTATATCTACTATAAGTAGTATTATTACCTTCTTCTTTATAGATAATATTATTATCCTTTTCCGTAGGGAGCACTATAAGGCTATTAATAATTTTATCCGTCGCTTTAGATAAAAGTATATAGTTACCGACTATAGAGAGCTAACCTATTTTCTTAAGATAAGAATTATCTAGGACAATAAGTAGCGAAAGCTATAGTTATGCTAGGACGTTTACTTAGATAAGATTGCTTCTAAGTTTAGTTTAATCCCTACTTCTATAGTTCTACGGCCTATTTCGACCCTTTACCTATTCCTACTTTTAGAAAAGCTAGAGAAACATTAGGGTTAGGCTATAGATAACTAAATCTACTACTTTTAGTCTTTAGTCGGTTCTTATAATTACACGACTATTTCCACCCGTCTTAACGCCGTAAAATCGTCGAATTCTTTAGCGGAGCATATATAGAACCCGTCTACGCTCTATATTAAGCTCGCTAAAAGCTAAGTGAGTTTATTATACGAATCGCGTTTCCTTACGATTAAGTTTTCGGATATAGACGAGTAAGAGCTCGTTATAGCTTCCGATGCCGCTTACGCCGACGACTTAAACACTCGTTATTCTTCTAAGGGCTACTTTATTAGCCTATTTAACGGTCCGATTGCGTAGAGTGCTAGGAAATAATCTACGGTTACTACTTCCTCTACCGAAGCCGAACTTCTTATAGTCTCTTCTACCGCAAAAGAGCTAATTTCTATTCTTCGATTGTTTAATAATATTTCCTTATAACTAGATATTCCTATTCCTACTATTTAGTATAATAACACTTAGATAATTCGCCTAGTTTCCGCCGAGATTCTAAAAATTTAGACCGCCTTAAAGCACGTTAAAATTTATAACTACTAGGCCCGATAGGAATTCTTACGCAATACCTTTAACATTAAGTATATCCCTTCTAACTAGATAGTTACGGATAGATTAACTAAGTTACTTCTACGATAACGTTTTTAAACGTTCCTTCGCTAGCTTCGACTTATAGATATTTCTTCTAAAATTAAAGAAGAAGTCGATAATAATTCTAACTAGCCGGAAGTTTTTCCCTTCTAGCTAAGGGGGTATATTAACATTATCGACTCCCTTATTGCTTTCTATTCGGAAATCCCCGGTTCTTCCCTAGATTCTACTATAGAATTCTATAGGCTTCTACGGGAATTTACCCCGTACTTCTACGGTCTTCTACCGTAGAATTCTAATTCCCTTCTACGGGAATCTCTTCTTGCTTCTACGTTCTTCCACCGTAGCATTCTAATTCCCTTCTATAGTCTTCTACCGTAGAATTCTAATTCTCTTCTACGGCTTCTACCGTAGAATTTATATACCTACGGCTTCTATCGTAGAATTCACTAGTCCTTCTAATAGACTATTGCGTTATTGGTTTATTTATTGCTAACTATATAACTATTTGTCGTACGGATACGATTTATTGTTTGCGACCGGCGCTTCCGACCGGCGATTCCGTCCGACTCTTTCCTTTACCTCTTTTCCTTAGATCTACGCGGCTGTTTTTATCCGAGGGATTTCCCTATATATAGAGATTAGTTAGCCCCCTTATTAGAAAAGACAAGAGCTATTATTCTTAGTGATTTGAATTATTTGTAGCTTTTAATCCTTCTTTACAAGCTGTTTAAGCCTTGGAGCCTTTCTTCTTTTTTGATTGCTATTACCTAAATGTCGA
The DNA here is from genome assembly GCA_012934285.1 of Ophiocordyceps sinensis. Classification (NCBI taxonomy): domain Eukaryota; kingdom Fungi; phylum Ascomycota; class Sordariomycetes; order Hypocreales; family Ophiocordycipitaceae; genus Ophiocordyceps; species Ophiocordyceps sinensis. The sequence continues at coordinate 6,740,612 of JAAVMX010000002.1, read as the reverse complement.
GGACCCGACTGCCTAGCGTTCGATAAGGGGCTAAGGAGACGAGTCGTCTCGAAGGTAGGGCTACACGAGGGTAGACCGAAAGACTTAAGGTCCGTTAATAGTGTTAATAGTAATATCGTGACTGTTAATTACAGCAATCTTAAATAGTCCCTACTATCCTCTCTTTTCCCGCTAGACTCGGACTTTACTCTGCAATAGGAGAGTAATAGTCTTAACTATTAATAGACCGTTCCTTATATAAAGGGCATCTAATACCTATCTTTCTATAGAGAGTTATCGAAGCATTTCTATCGCCTTTTGCATAGCTATAGACCTTTTTAGGGTTATAGCTAATAGAGGCGAGTTAATAGTTATACGTAGAGACGTACTAAAGACGAGAAGTATAAGGATAAGGCCGTAAGGTCCGGCTGTATCGTTAACGGCTTTTATAGCTATTTAAAGGACTGCCTTAGGAGACGTAATAGTCCTATTTCTACGTAAAGGATCTTAAACGCACGGCGTAAAGGAGCGTAATACCTCTCGACCTTCCTAATCGACGTATTTAATTCTATAAGGACCTACTTATAGGTTATCTCTATAATCTTTGCCTCGTTACGGAACTCTATTAAGGCAAAATTAGTCCCTACGTCGTGTTTAATCGTATTAAGAGGTCTAAGGTAACTATCGATCTAAAAGGCTCGAAGGACTTCCTAAGTATCCTTAGCTTATATAGAAGGAAGGAACCTAGCCCCTTAGAACGCTATTGCGGAGTTAACAACGTATAGAACAAGTCGTTAAGGGCCCTTAATATATATTACGTCTACTATAATCTCGTAATTAAATTCCTATTTATCTTAAGTATTACTATTTAGCCTAGTATAAATCTCTATTTATCCTAGTAATATGTTTTTTCATACCTATATATACCCCTAAAAACGCCTAACCCCGCACGCCTAGCCGCGTCTATATAAATATAGTGCGTATATATAGTAAGCCGGGGACTAATTCTTTGCGTATGAATACCCGGCTCTTTATTACGTGTCTAGCTCCCTACTGCGTGCCCTCTACTGCGTGCCCTCTACTATATGTGCGGCTCCTTAACATATGCTTTATGCTCTACTACGTGCCTTACTGCGTGCCCTCTACTACGTGCCCTCTACTATATATACGGCTCTTTAATATATGCTTCGTGCCCTACTGCGTGGCCGGCTGCGTGCCCTACTGCGTGCCCTCTACTGTGTGTACGGCTCCTTAATGTATACTTTATGCCCTACTACGTGGCCGGCTGCGTGCCCTACTGCGTGCCCTCTACTATGTGTGCGGCTCCTTAATGTATGCTTTATGCCCGGCTCCCGGCTGCGTGCCCTACTGCGTGCCCTTTACTGCGTGCTCTACTGCGTGCCCTATTGCGTGCCTTTTACTGCGTGCTATCTACTATGTGTGCGGCTCCTTAATGTATGCTTTATGCCCTACTGCGTGGCCGGCTGCGTGCCTTACTGCGTGCCTTCTGCTGTATGTGCGGCTCCTTAATGTATGCTTCGTGCCCTACTGCGTGGCCGGCTGCGTGCCCTACTGCGTGTCCTCTGCTATATATATAGCTCCTTAATGTATGCTTTATGCCCTACTGCGTGGCCGGCTGCGTGCCCTACTGCGTGCCCTCTACTATGTGTGCGGCTCCTTAATGTATGCTTTATGCCCGGCTCCCGGCTGCGTGCCCTACTGCGTGCCCTTTACTGCGTGCTCTACTGCGTGCCCTATTGCGTGCCTTTTACTGCGTGCTATCTACTATGTGTGCGGCTCCTTAATGTATGCTTTATGCCCTACTGCGTGGCCGGCTGCGTGCCTTACTGCGTGCCTTCTGCTGTATGTGCGGCTCCTTAATGTATGCTTCGTGCCCTACTGCGTGGCCGGCTGCGTGCCCTACTGCGTGTCCTCTGCTATATATATAGCTCCTTAATGTATGCTTTATGCCCTACTGCGTGGCCGGCTGCGTGGCCTGCTGCGTAGCCGGCTGCGTGCCCTACTGCGTGCCCTACTGCGTGCCCTACTGCGTGCCTTGCCGCGTGCTTAACGATGCGATTTAACGATGCGATTTAACGATACGATTTAACGATGCGATGCGATAATGCGATAATGCGAAGAATTAGCCTATAGCCTGCTAGGCATACGCACTGTAATTAAGTAGGCGCGGCTAGTCGTAGGGGGCATAGGCGTTTTTTAGGTATACGCAAAGTATTACTAGGCTAAATAGAGATTTATACTAGGCTAAATAGTAATACTCTTTATCTTTAAGCGTAAATTTAAAACGCTTAGGTACCTATAAGTGCATCTAGCAATAATAATAAAATTTCGAGATCGATTTAAGCTATATAGTCGTAATATTATAGCCCGCCTGCTTAAGTAGGTAATAGAGCCTTAAAACAGCTAGGTGCCTAAAGCGGCGATATAGTATCCTAATCTCGGTTTCTATTAGGAATAATATCGTCTCTTCTTCCTTAGGCAAGAAGAACTATAGGTGACCCTATTTGCGGATAACTAGGATCCGGTTGCTTAGATCTTTAGTCCTTAGTGTATTCGTTATATTATCGAAGTAGATCCTAAGTCGGTCTATATTAGCAAAGGAAGGCAGAAAAGGGGTATAGGTCTTAAGAATATAAAAAGTTCCTCGACGAACGGGGGTTTCGAGGGCGATTAAACTAAGGGAATCAATAGGATTGCTAGTTTTAAATCGGATGCTAGCTTGCCCGGCTATAGAGCTATTAAGTATAATAGAAGGTTCTATTCGCTTTAAAGCGAAGTACTGCTCCTATCCTACTATTAATACTCTAGCCGCACTAGTTTCGATTATAATCCCCTAGAACTATTAACGGGAGTAACGATCCTCGATTAGAAATTAGTCGGTAGGGATTAATTAGTCTATGCTATAGACGTTTTCGCCGGTCTAAAGGTATATAAATACGGCCTCGTAGAGTATTTAAGTAGCTGCTTGCTTTAGATCGGCGGTATTATCGGCGTCTTCTACGTCCTAATACTTATTAGCTTTTATCTCGTCGGTCTTATAGCCTTTAAATTCGGTTACGTATGCCGTAAAGTTAGTTATTAGGATACTATCGTTAAAATACTACGTAAGGTATTAGTCCTTAGACCGTTAACGTTCCTTAGGCGTGTGTTTAGTTAACTAACAGCCTTCCTTATAATAGACGAAACACTTCTTAGTCTAGGTCAAGCGGTTAGGGCTATTGCTATAGCCGCTACCGCGCCCTTATAGACGAAAGGGGTTTCTACGGTTATAGCTATATTAATACACTAGGCACTAAGAATGTATATATAAAGAAGGATGATTCTATTAGGTAGGCGTAAGCCCCGGGAGCTAGGAGTAGCTCCCTACTTATCTTATCTAAAGCTCATTATATTAGCCCCGGCATATAGTATAGAGGATGCTTTACATATCTTAGAATGCCGGCTCGAAAAAGAAAATACTACTGCCTATAGCAGTTATAATACAATCCTAATTAAGCAATTAGGAGGAACGCTCCTAATGCCTTAATCCTTCCTTTTATTCTTATAAGTTATGCTTATATATACTAGTAATCGTTTATCCTCTAATCGTTCTTTCTACTAAGCGGCCTTAGTCTTACTTTATATAGCGCGTGCTAGAGGGCGACCTTAGAATTCCGTAATAGCCTTAGCGGAGACCTAGTCGGCTCGGACCTATTAGTTATATATAGCGGCCTATCCCTTCTAACGCATAAGGTATTTAATTACAGGTGACTTTAAACGGCCGATATAGCGGACGCGAATGTCTATTAAACGTTCGACTTTATAGTATTAATCCCCTTCTTTAGGCGCGTGCTAGACATTACAGGCGGCTTCTACTAGCCTAAGCTCGGGGTTAATATAATGCCCTTTATTCGTAAGCTTAAGGTGCTAGATAGAGATAATAGGGTAGATCTTAACTTAGCTCGGGAGGTCGAGCTCTACTACGAGGTCGTGAACTATATGCTTAATCACGAAGGGACTTTCTCGCTGCCGCGACTATTTCTTAAGCGGCTAGCTAAGCTTATAATAGCCCGTATATAACTTTAGGTAGACCTTATCGCTAGCTTTAAGGACGACCGGTCGATGCTTTACGTTATAGTGCTGCTTAGCTTTTATAGCAGCGAGGTCTATAGCTAGGCTTGCCTACTTACGGATAACTTCCCGTAGGTAGGGCAAATTATTAGGGGCAATGCCGGCGGCGTTATCTACGGCTTTTAGTAGTCCTTATATATCGAAGCCGAAGATTGACTTATGCGCTAAGATCTAAGTACTAGTAATAAAGGCAGTGTTAAAGTTCTAGTATAGCGCTAGGATTAGCATCTTCTAGTCGAGGCTAGGATCTTCGATATATAATATCCGTAGGGCGGTTTCTATAGTCTAATTGCGACGTTCGGTAAGTCCGTTAGCCTACGGATAGTATACGGTTGTTATTGCAATCTTCGTTCCGAACGCGCTTTAAAGGCCTATTATAGTATTAGGTTATATTATATATTATCCTACGTAACCTCTACATTGTATATATAGATATTTAGACCTAGTCTATAGCTATATCCATTCGTAGATTAATAATAATTATATACCCCCCTTAAGCTTGTTTCCTTATAGTTTAATCTACTATTTTATCCTATTGCCCTTAATTAATAATCTCGCTATCTTACCCCTTTCTTCTCTAATCTTCCTTCTTCGCGACGTAAGTCTGCCTCCTCGCCGGACCCCTTCGACTAAGTTTTCCTTAATTATTAGAATTTTCTCGGTATAAATACGCCGTCTTAACGCGAATTGCATAAGATTTCCTTCTTCCCTCCTTACCCCTTTTCTATTATCTTTTTTATTGCCCTATCTAATCTACGATCTCTAACCTCGTTATAGAGACCGATCCCTCGTCCGCCGCTACTATAGCCGTTACTCCGCCGACTTCCGCCGACCTAAAGCCTTAAAACGACTACCTTTCCCGCTATCCCTATCTCGCTACTCTACTTTAGGCCTAACGGCCTATATTCGACTCGTTCGCCTATATTTAGGCTTACGCTACCCTTAATTTCCGCCCTTATAGGCCGAGTCCCTCGCTTACCTTAATAATGCTTACGTTAAGTTAGATATAGGAGTGCTCGTCTCTTAAAAGCACGCCGCCGACCTTAAGCGGTAGCTTAACTATGCTATATCCTCTCTCCTCGTCCTTACCGAGCGTAACGTAGCCTAGGACTAAGCCCTAGCCCTTGCCTTTGCCCTTACCTATTCCCGTATCGCCGACCCTAAGAGGTTCGCCGGCGACTCTAGCACTTAGAAGCAACGTTAAGAGGCTTTCCGGACCTAGCGTAACGGCCTTACTATTAAGCTTTATTAAGACGCCGCCCTATACCCTACCGAATAGGACTATATTCTCTACGCGGTTAGCCGGCTTATTAGCTAAGCTGCTTTTATTATCGCTAGTATTCCTTAGGACGTCTTCGATAATAAGTCTTTCGCCGATTAATAGTATACTACTATTAAAGCCCTTACCGACGACCTTAGCTTAGTCTTTAGTGCTAATTTTACCTACGCTTAGTCGGAGGCCGACTTTAACGCCTTATTAATAAAGAATATCTCTTAGCCGGACTTTTATTCGAAGTTTACCTAGCTTTAAGCCGACTTATCGTTTAACGGCACCGCTTACGTCGCTTACCTTTATTCAAAGGTCTCTATTAAACTTACTAACGCCGCCGCTCTATAGGTTAAGTGCCCGGCCTATAACGACTTTACGGCCTAGGCTAAGATATATTCTACGCTTTAGGACAACTAGCAGCGTGTTAAGCCCTATTCTTAACTCTAGCTGCCTTGTAACCCCGCTTACCTTAGCCCTACCTCGCCCGCCTTACCTACGTCTCTTACCGGTAACTTAATATAGCTTAACACATTCCGGGCCTAGCTTATTAACGCTAAGAAGCAACGGCGGTTTAAGAACTATCTTTAACTCTACTACGCTTAGCCGGCTACCGCTACTTATACCGCTTAGACCTACCTTAATAAAGGTATTAGCGCTAACCCTAGCGCTAACCCTAGCGCTAGTCCCGGCGCCGGTTCTAGCTCTAGCCGCGGCCGGGGCTATAGTAGCGGTACGTCTGCCCCGCGCCTCCTTAAACCCCCTCCCCCTCGCTACTAGGTTCGCGCTATTAAGTAAGGCTTTATCGAAGGCGAAATAGACGGCCTCCCCGCCTTTTTCCTATCTTTAGGAAATGCGTAGCTCCCTCGGCTTATCGTAGGATAGAGCTCTTAGTATCTAAGTTTATAGCTTTATTTAATACCGGGGAAGATCTTTGCCTCCCTACGGGAATATAACCGCGTGCTTTGCTTATGCCTTTATCCCTTATATCCGCCGATATTATTATAAGTGCTTAAGTCGACTCCGGCTATTCCGGATACGCCTTTATACACGCTTAGACTACGTACCGCCTTACTCTTTCTATCCGCTAGCTCTAATTCCTACGCCGGCTTTCTCTTACCGATAGTAGTAACTATAAGTCTAGCTTTATTACCTATTGCGCTTTTTTAGTCTCCCGGATTAGCGCTTATACTAAGTCTATCTACTTCTTTCTTATAAAGCTTAGCTATAAGGTTATTCTTAGCCTCCCTTAGCTACGCTAGCACGACCCTATAATTAGTTAGCGTAGTAACTCCTTTTCCTTCTAGTCCCCCTTTTATTTAGCTTCCTACCTCTCTTACTACTAGCCTTATCTTATCCTAGGCCTCTCAGCTATCTTTACCCGCCTTACCTACCCTATCCCGGCTCCCCTTGCGTTTATTTTAGAGGGAATATAATTAATAAATATAATTCGTTTTCCCTTTACCCCCTTTATCGAAGATTCTAACGACGAGGGCGAACCCCCTACCGCTATAATCCTTATTCCTACCGATACGATTCTTATTCCCGCCGCTACGATCCTTATTCCCGCCTATACGGCCTTAGCCTATCCTTCGGCCTTTATCTATTCCGTCCGCTTTAGCGACGTTCTTAAGTTTATTCCTTTATCCCTTAGCCCCTCCCTCTTAGCGTATTTCGAAGATACTCTTAACGTAGGTAAACCCGCCTACCCGGACTCCTCTCGCTAGGTTAACGACGCCGACTCCGACTCTAGCTATAACTCTAACTCCCCGGCTACCCTTTACCCTCGCCGCTACGTTTGACCTCCTTACCTTTATCCCGTTTATAAGTAATTAAGTTATAAGACTATTAGACTTTAGCCCTTTTACTTTTTATCTTTTAACGACTTAGCGTTTAACGTTTAGATACTTAATATCGATGCGATAGTAATATTCTACCGGTAGCCTAAAGTCTAGACCTCTTAAAGCTTAATTAAGGCCTTTATAGTTAAGCTATTGCTTATTAAGCCTTTACTACCTATCGACTAAGATATCCTTAAGGACTTTTGCTAAGCCGTCTTAATTAGATATATAGACGCTAAAGACGCGAAAGCCTGCTTTAACCTTTGCCTTTATAACTTCGTCGACGATTACTTTAATAAGATCTACCTTAATAAAAAAATCTGTTTTAATAATATCGCTAGGTTCTTTAAGAAGTAAGAGAAGGTCTTCTATACGCTTAACGAGCTTTAGGCTAAAGTCCTTAAAGAGCTTCACTATATAATCTATATATAGCTTAAGAGCGAGGCCGATAAGCTCGCCTTTTACTATACCGTTAATACTTAAATTAACCTTAAAGAGGGGATATAACCTTTTTATACCTACCCCCGCCTTTTTAGCGAAGCTAAGAATTAGATCGTCCGCGCGTACGTTAACGAATAGCTTAGGAAAGGCTTTATCTACCGCTTTACCTCCTTTACTATTACCTTTATTATACTTACCCGTAAGCCGAGCGGGGGCGTTTATTTTTACGTTAACTATCGCAGCTTAAATAAAGCTATAATTAAGAACCGTTTTCCCTTACCTTTTATCTACGATACCCTCGCTTATATCCGGAAAGCGAAGTTTTTTACTAAGATCGACGTTATTATAGCGTTTAACCGCCTTTATATTACCGAAGGATATAAGTAAAAGACTACCTTCGCTATATAGTATAGGCTTTTCGAGTATTATATTACCCCCTTTAGCCTTACCGCCGCTTTATCTTACTTTTAGAGTTTAATTAATACAGCCTTTTATAGTATCTTAAACGAATTCTGCTTTACTTATTTAAACGACGTTTTAATCTTCTAAAAGACGTAGGAGGAATACTAAGCCTACGTTAATACGGTTCTTAAGCGCTTCGACGCCGCCGGCCTTTAGCTTAATATAGATAAATGGAATTTCTATATTACTAAGACTAAGTACCTCGGCTTAATTATCTTAGATAAAGGCATTCGTATAGACTTTAAAAAGGTTTATATAGTCTTAGACTAGCCTGCCCCCTCCTTTATTAAAGACCTCCGGCGCTTTTTAAGATTAGCTAATTTTTATTAGTGTTTTATTCGCGGCTTTTCTAAGATTATAAACCCTTTAAACGCCTTTACTAAGAACTCTACTCTTTAGATTTAGTCTCCCGCCTACGTCTACGCCTTTAAAGCCCTTAAGCACGCTTTTACTACCGCTTTAATCCTTATATACTTCGACCTTTATCGTAAGACTATAGTTTAGATAGATGCTTTTAACTAAGCCGCTAAAGGTATACTAATATAGCTCTTCGACGATAGTCGTTATTATTTAGTTGCTTTCTTTTCGTTAAAATACTCTACTTAAGAGTATAATTACGAGATCTACGATAAGGAACTCCTCGCGATTATAAAATCTCTCGAGGAGTAGCGCCTTAAGCTTAAAGGCCTGCCTAAGTTTAAGATAGCCTTAGATTATAAGAATCTTTAGTATTTTATAACTACGAAGCTCTTAAACTAGCGATAGGCCCGCTAGGCCGAATTCCTTAGTCGTTTTTATTTTAAGATTGTGTTTTAGCCTAGCTCTTAAGCTATTCTCCCTAACGCCTTTAGCCGCTTGCCCGGCTCCCGCTTATTCCCTTTTACTAACTAAGCCGACGAGAGGATTAATCACCGATATTAAGTTATCCTCCTTAAGTCTAAGGTTAATATCTCCCTCTACCCTAATACTACTACCGCCCTTAATACCGTTAAGGAGTCCGATTCGTTTTTAAATATAATTTATAAATATAATTTATAAATATAATTTATAAATATAATTTATAAATATAATTTATAAATATAATTGATAAATATAATTTATAAATATAATTGATAAATATAATGCCGACTACCTTAACCCTTATGCCCTCGACGACTTTAAGCCGATCGATAATCTTATCGACCGGGCTTATTCCTCCTCCCTGCTTATTTCCGCTATTCGCGTAGCTCTTTAGTCCCTTTAGCCCTACTAGCCTTACCCCCTCCGAGCCCCCCTCCGCTCGATCCCTAAGACCGCTTTCTCTAAGGTCTAAGGCTGGTTTTATTTCTAAGGCCGGCTTTTTATTCCCTTTAATAACGCCTTAATCCTTTAGATCCTCGTCCGTGCTTATACCTCCCCCCTTACCGGCTACCCTAGACGTACGAAAACCGATAGCCTCTACCACCGGTCTTATATCTAGCCCGTTATATATAAGTCTATTTCTAGCTTTATACGTAATTATTATATATGCCTATACGTTAAATCCCCTCGTTTATCCCTTTAAGCCCTACTCTAGCCCTTAAGTATTCCCTTCGCCCTATAGACCGATATATCCGTCGACTTTATTACTAACCTCTCTATCTACCGCTATAACAGCGTTAAGTTTTCTAATATCCTTATTATCGTCGACCGCTTTACGAAGATATACTACTATATTCCGATACCCTTAATAACTATAAAAGACGTTATTAACGCGTTTATTTCCCGCGTTTAGTCCCTCTATAGTACCTTAGCCTTTATTATTAGCGACTATAGCACTTAGTTTATTTCGGCTTTTAAGCAATAGCTTAGTCGTCGCCTTAGTTACCGCTTCTACCTTAGCTCCGCCTATTACCCTTAGACCGACGGTTAGACTAAGATCGTAAACGCTTAGATAGAGGTTTACCTTCGTTATTATACTACCTACCTTTAGGATAATTAAGTCGACCTTTTTCCCTTCGTCGAGTTTACTATTAATAATTAGGTCTTTAAATCTACCGGCCTCTCCTTTTTCTTCGCTAACTATAGCTTCTACCTAAAGCTTAGCACTAAGCCCTTTAGTCCCCCCCGCCCGGTATAACCCTTTAGCAGCGGAAGGAATACCTCTACGGTAACGCGCTCGCTTCCCGCCTTTAGTATATCTCTAACTTCCTCTACGATATAATTAAGGATGCTTAAGCTACTTAGGCTCGCTACGCGGACGCCTAGTAGACTCCCGCCTTAGCGTATTAGCCCGGCGAGATAGTATTTATTAGCACCCGCTAGATTTAAACCCTCTATCCTATAAAAAAGCTCGACTATAAGCGGGAGGGCTTATATAAGGTCCTTAAGGTATATAAGACGGCGTGTTTTCTTCGCCTCCCTAAGGGCAGCCGCCTTTACCTTATTTTTAATTACTCCCTCCTTACTAAGACCTAAGAGCCTCTTTTGCCCGGCTAGTCGGAGCTTAACGTCCGGCCCGCCGATAACGGCGTTCTCCTTTCCCCTAGCGACGACGATAGTAATAACGTATACCTTAAGTAAGAGTTTTCTTCTATCCTCGCGTAACGCTAATACGCCTTTAGGAAGATTAAGTATCGCGTTTAATAGCGTTATAGCCCCTTTACGTAGGAGGACTCCCCCTGCCTTAACGGCTGCTAGAACGACCTTAAGGCTTTTTACGCCTTTAACCTAACTAAGCTTAAGCCGGCCTTTTATACGGCCTTCTTTACGTCTTTACCTTCGCCTAAGTGATAATAAATATAATTTATCGATATAATTTATATTACGACGGCACGCGTTAGTTTCTTAGTTTTACCCTTTATTTCTCCTTATTCCTCTCTCGTTCTATATTAGGCCCGCTTTTAAGACTAATTAACGCGTTAGTTTCTTAGTTTTACCCCTAATTTCTCCTTATTCCTCCCTCGTTCTATGTTAGGCCCGCTTTTAGGACCGATTGACATAGATTTCTATTAGATCCGCGGGTAAAGGGATTACATGCAGGATCACGTGCGGGATCACAGACGGGAAATTAGGCTAAGAGACCCCTTAAATAAGGTCTTAAGGCAGCCCCTTTTCGGGCACAACAAGCATTATTATTATCATTATTAATATACTGCTTTCAGCGGCATCACAGCCGCTGCAACCTACATCTCTCGCATCCTCATTTAGTGGGCCGTAGATCGAAGATCTAATAATTAAGAGTCTCAGTCTTCTAGCCACTGCTACCAAGAGAAGCCACCATTCAACCATTAGGCCCCCTTTGAACCGCGAGAAAAGCCTAGCTAATCATGCTCGGCAAGAGGACTAGATTCCTCTCGCATCGAAAGAAAAGCCCGCGAGAACCACCTCGCGGCACTACATCGACTAAAGCCCGCGAGAACCACCTCGCGGCACCTCATCGAATAAAGCCCGCGAGAACCACCTCGCGGCACCTTATCGAATAAAGCCCGCAACACGCGGCAATACATCGAACAAAGCCCGCAATACGCAGCACTCATACATCGAATAAAGCCCGCAAAACACGCGGCACCAATACATCGAACCAAGCCCGCGAGAACCATCCTCGCGGCACTAATATATCGAAAGAAAGCCCGCAAGAGACCACCTCGCGGCACTAGAAGGAACAACATCCTACTACTAGCAGAGGCGAGAGGGTGATTCCCTCGTTAGAGCTAAACACACACATCCTGCTTTTAGCAAAGGCGAGAGGGTGATTCCCTCGTTAGAGCCAAACACACACATCCTGCTTTTAGCAGAGGCGAGAGGGTGATTCCCTCGTTAGCCAGCTAAGACACATCCCAAAGGCGAGAGGGTAATTCCCTCGTTAGCCAGCTAAGCCAAAAACAAGCCTACATTAAGGAGCAAACCCCTCCGTGGCATCAAACAAGCCTACATTAAATTAAGGAGCAAACCCCTCCGTAGCATCAAAAACAATAAGTTCACACATTAAGGAGTCAACCCCTCCGTGGCATCAGACAAGCCCACAATTAAGGAGTTAACCCCTCCGTGGCATTAAATAAATAAGACTATATAAGCCATTCGCGGCGAGCGGTAGAGACCCCTCGTCCGCACACTCAGACAAGACATAAGCTATTAGCTTATAAGCCAATAGCTCGCGGCGGCGGGAAGAGAAGAAGAAGACTCTTTCGTCGTTGCGGTAAAGACAACATCGCGGCGGGAGGAAGACTCTCGTCGCAGCACACACATCGCGGAAGAGAAGAAGACTCTTTCGTCGTTACGACAAACACATCGCGGCGGCGGGAGGAAGACTCCCTCGTCGCGTACACTCACACAAGCTAATAGCTCTCGACGAGCTAATAGCTCGCGGCGGCGGGAAGAGAAGAAGACTCTTTCGTCGTCGCGGCAAACATACTCGCAGCAATATAATACATCGTGGCGGCGGGAGGAAGACTGTCTCGTCGCAGCATATATAGTTCGCGGCGGCGGGAGAAAGACTCTCTCGTCGTTGCGGCAAGCGCTTGCGGCGGCGGGAAGAGAAGAAGAAGACTCTTTCGTCGTCGCAGCAAAAATACGATCGCGGCGACGGGAGGAAGACTCCCTCGTCCGCGCACTTATCTAATACACGAGCTAATAGCTCTCGACCGAGCTAATAGCTCGCGGCGGCGGGAGGAAGACTCTCTCGTCCGCACATTTATCTAACGCACGAGCTAATAGCTCTCGACGAGCTAAATAGCTCGCGGCGTCGGAAAACCCCCCTCGTTACGCATACTTATTCGAGCAGCAGCTCTCGAGCAAGCAGCTCTCGAGCAAGCAGCTCTCGAGCAAGCAGCAGAGTCCCTCGTCGCACTCATTCGAGCAAATGGCTCTCGAGCAAGCAGCTCTTACGGCGAGCGGTAGAGTCCCTCGTCGCACTCATTCGAGCAAATGGCTCTCGAGCAAGCAGCTCTTACGGCGAGCGGTAGAGTCCCTCGTCGCACTCATTCGAGCAAATGGCTCTCGAGCAAGCAGCTCTCACGGCGAGCGGCAGAGTCCCTCGTCGCACTCCTTCGAGCAAACGGCTCTCGAGCAATACACACATCACGGCGAGCGGCAGAGTCCCTTGTCGCAGCGAGCGGCAGAGTCCCTCGTCGCAGCGAGCGGCAGAGTCCTTCGTCGCAGCGAGCGGCAGAGTCCCTCGTCGCAGCAAGACGAAAGACCACCCTCGTCACAAACACTCATTCGAGCAAGCAGCTCTCGCGGCGTCGGAAGACTCCCTCATCCGCATACTTATTTAAACAAGCAGCTCTCGAGCAAACGGCTCTCGAGCAAGCAGCTCTCGAGCAAACGGCTCTCGAGCAAGCAGCTCTCACAGCGAGAGGCAGAGTCCCTTATCGCAGCGAGCGGCAGAGTCCCTCGTCGCAGCGAGCGGCAGAGTCCCTCGTCGCAGCAAGCGGTAGAGTCCCTCTCCCTCGTACACACTTACTTACTCGAGCAATTAGCTCTCGCGGCGAGCGGCAAAGTCCCTCGTCGTAGCGAACAGCTCTCGCGGCGACGGAAGATTCCCTCGTCCGCACCTATCACGGCATTCGTCCGCATCACACTCGCTCAAGCAGCAACACTCGCTTAAGCAGCTCTCGCGGCATTCGTCCGCATTAAGCAGGCCACACACACACGAGCCCTCGACTCTATCCACGAGCCTCGGCCACATAAGCCTCGGCCACACAGAGCCCTCGGCAACACAGAGCCCACGGCCACACAAGCCTCGAACACACACACGAGCCCTCGGCCACACACACAAGCCCTTAGGAACACAACCCTCGGCCACACACACGAGCCCTCGGGAACACAACCCTCGGCCACACACACGAGCCCTCGGGAATAAAGTCCTCGTCCGCCCGCATACTCTAATAAACCATACACGAACCTTCCGAACTAATCGACCAATCGACCAATCGACTAATACAGGAGGAATAAGGCGTGTTGTTGCCGCTAAAGGCGCATACGGCAGCGTAAAGGCATAAAATGCCGAGTTGCAATTACTACTACGAAGTATGGTCGGTCGCAAGGAGGACCCGGAAGAACACGATAATCCGCCCCGATTGATGGATTGAACATTGGCAAAAGACCCCGGATTTGAGCTATTTGAGCTCTTTGGTCCAGCTTCCCTCGCATTGCGATCGAAGCTGAAGGGGTGTGTTAGATCCGCGGGTAAAGGGATCACATGCAGGATCACGTGCGGGATCACAGACGGGAAATTAGGCTAAGAGACCCCTTAAATAAGGTCTTAAGGCAGCCCCTTTTCGGGCACAACAAGCATTATTATTATCATCATTAATATACTGCTTTTAGCGGCATTACAGCCGCTGCAACCTATATCTCTCGCATCCTTATTTAGTAGGCCGTAGATCGAAGATCTGATAATTTCCTTCGTTTTTATTAGCCTATTGCCCCTTTTAAGCGTTCGAGTCGAACGCCGATTTAAGGGGGATATACTATCATAGTATTAGGTTATATTATATATTATCCTACGTAACCTCTATATCGTATATATAGACATTAAGACCTAGTCTATAGCTATGTCCCTTTATGGATTAATAATAATTATATACCCCCCCTAAGCTCGTTTCCTTATAAGGCCTTTCTAAAAGTCGGAAGTAAACTTACGATCCCGGTCGCTAATAATAGTCCTTAGCATGCCTTAGTCGGAGAGGGGTAGTTAATAGGCTAGGCTCTACGCTTAATCCTTCGTGCCGTACTTAGCGTTACTAAGGATTAGTAGATATCTCTTACTAGTAAGGCAGGTAACCGTAAGAAGTTAGTTAAAAAGGTCGAAGCCTAGGATTTAGTATAAGGAGCTTGCTAATAGCGAGGGTGGTATATTAGTTATAAAGTCTATCGCGATACTTTATATTAAAAGTAGCGGGGGGCGAATAGGCTTATAGCTGCCGATAAGGGTCTAACGGTCTATTTAGCTAAGGCAATAGGCCTTATAGGCCGCGATATACTTCTTTACCTAACGAGTGACTCTACGAATTAAGTATATCTCTAAGTCCTTAATTATATAGACGACGCTGAAGTAGTTCTTATTGTTATAGAGTATTGCTATTTGCACGGATATAAATCTCTATTTGCACGGAAGTTCGCTTAAATTCCCACTTTTTCTGCGCGACCCCGCGCGCCTATGTCCCGCCACCAAATTTTCCGTATAGGTATATGGCAATTGAGAGGGGCGCGCAAATCGTGTATAGCCTCAATTTAGTTAGTTAATTCAACAGCTATAGCAGCGCGCGCGCCCTACTACGTGCCCTCTGCTGCATGCCCTGCTGCGTGCCCTGCTGCTGTATGTGCGGCTCTTTGATGTATGCTTTGTGCCCGGCTGCGTGCCCTGCTGCGTGCCTTGCTGCGTGCCCTACTGCGTGCCCTGCTGCGTGCCCTCTGCTGTGTGTGCGGCTCCCTAATGTATGCTTCGTGCCCGGCTCCCGGCTGCGTGCCCTGCGTGCCCTTTGCTGCGTGCCCTCTGCTGTGTGTGCGGCTCCTTGATGTATGCTTCGTGCCCGGCTCCCGGCTGCGTAGCCTTCGCAGACTGGTGTTTTTCGCACGATTTGCGCGGCTCTCTTAATTGCCATGTACCTACACTGGATTTTAGTGGCGGGACATGGGCGCGCGGGGTTCGCGCAGAAAGAGTGGAGATTTCCTAGACTTCCGTGCAAATAGAGATTTATATCCGTGCAAATAGCAATACTCTTGTTATAAGCTGCCGAGATTATAGATAGGACGAGGGCGTTAGGGATATACAGCCGGGTAAAGCCGTTAGGGCCTTCGTAGTATAAAAGCTTATCGACTATAAAGAACGGTATGCCGCGGCGCTTAAGTTACGCTTTAATTTATGCCCTTAAGTTAGCGGATATAGCTATAGCTCCTTCTAAAGGCGCGGAAAGACTCTCTATAACGTCCTCGCTATCTACGATAATTTAAAGTATCTGCTTATAGTAAGGGTTATAATCGTAGGCGATAGCGAATTCCTTGCGTTTCTTAAGAGCTATAATAGCTTTAGAGGCTATAAGCATATCGTTAAGCATAGTAAAATCGGGACGACGACGGTTAAGCAGCTAGTCGGACTCCTCGGCTAGCAGGCGACTAAAGGCGTCGGGGATAAAGTTCTTCTTGCTAAGGAGGTAATAAACCTCGATATCGTACTCCGAGAGGTAAATTAAGGCTATAACTAGGCGACGGTTAGCTCGGTCTATGCTAGAAGTATTAAGGGTCTTTTTAGCGACGATCTGCTTAATCGCGGAGTAATCGGTTAAGACTACGAGCGGGAGGGTTAACGACTATACTATAGTGCGTATCTTCTTTATAGCCTATACGAGATAGGCGACCTCTAGCTCTAAGGGACTATAGGACTGCTCGGCTCTCGTTAAGGTACGGGAGAGGAAGTAGATAGGCATAATAGCTTTCACCGGAATAAGCTAGCCTAGCTGCTAAATAGTGCCGTCGCGGAGGTAAAAAAAGACAGTAGCGAAGCCTCGCTATAAGGAGGCGTTAATCTAATAGAATAGCCTCTTCTATAGGTCTATATAGTAAATCATACGGCTAGAAGTAATTTCCTTTTAAAGAGAGGCGAGGGAGGAAAGCTCGGCTAAGGTAGGCTAGAACGATATAACTCGCGTATAGGACTTCCGCTTATTAAGGTTCCCGTTCTTAACCTTACCGATTAAGCGACCTTAGGCTAAAAGACTAGTCTTACGATCTTATAGAGGGGCGATAGAAGCGCCGTAGTATAGGATAAGGTTGCGAATATACCCTATAGCGCCGATATAGTGTTTAAAAGCGGCGAGATTATTAGGGAATAAGAGCTTTATAAAGGCGGTAGGTAAGCCTATGCTTTATAGTATTTATCCTAAGCGCGTCGATATAGAATCTAAGTAACTCTATAGAAGGGTAGCCGATTTAGCTTCTAGTAAGGCTTATAGATAAGTTAAGCGACGCGAAGAGCTTAAAGATAGCCTCGAGATATTAAAAATGTTCCTCTTCTATAGCGGAGTAAATAACGATATTATAAATAAACGCGCAGCTATAGCCCTAGTGCGGACGGAGAACTTAGTCTATATAGCGTTATACATACGCTAGGCTATTGCGAAAGCCGATAGGTATAACTATTAAGCGCTTTAGACCTCGATAACTTATAATAGTAAACCTACCTTAATGCTTAAGTTTAACTTAAAACTAATAGAAGAAGGCGGAAGCGTCGATAGCAGTAATAAAACGGGCGCTTAAGAGCTTAGCGATAATAGAGCTTTATAAAGGCAGAAGGTAAGAGTCTAGAATAGTAATACTATTAACGGCACGTAGGTTAATAACGACTCGGCCTTTAGTTTCGCCTCGGGCTATACGCTAGACTACGAAGATAGGTGCTACGAACGACGTAGGCTCGTCGGCCTACTCTAGGCGACCTTGCTTATAAAGTAGGTTAAATATATCCTCGATAACCTTCCTATCGCGAAGCCCTTATAGGTAAGGCCTTTAAGCGACTCGTTTTTCGTGCTAATTATCGATTAAAAGAACTATTAATTCTTTTCCGGGTTTTACGACGGCGGTGCCTATATCTCGCTAAAGCTAGGAGTATTTTCTAAAAAGCCTTTTAATCCGCTATAAGAAAGAGGGACTATAGTCGAAAATATAAATACCTTCTTTAGTATATTTCTCTTTAAGCTCTAGTAGGCGCTAAACGTGCGTTTAGTATAGAATACGGCTAAAGAGGGAATCCTCGATTCTATCCGCGGCGTCTATCTTAATAGCTACGGCAGCTGCCGTTACGTTAAAGGCAGCTGCTATAAGGTTTTAGCGAACCTTAGACTATTTGCCGGGTCCTATAGAGGAAGCTATAATGTAAGCGTAGATAGAGTCGGATAGCGAAGGCGCCGGAGAAGTGCCTAAAGCTTCTACGGGCTAAGGCAAGGCGGGAGGTTAGAGGCACTTAAGGACTTCCTCGGTAAGTAGGAAAGTGCTCGCAACGTTAACCGATAAACTAATAGAAGAAGCAGTAGTAGCAATAGCGGTTGCTACGGAGGAGGATAGCATAGCAGCGGCTCTAAGAGTAGGCAAGATTGCCGTAGCTAGTGTTAAAGCCTTTATAGCTGATTTCTAAGACGGGGCGGTAAAATAGCCAGACTCCTAACACTCCTATATCTAGCTATGCTTTTGCTTGCGTTTAATAACTAGGTTAACGTTTATACTATAAGTAATAAGGATAGTAGGAAGAGATTTAGTATCGACGATGCTATAAACAGCATTAGCGTAAAAGGCGAAGAAAGTATAGGCGCGGTCTTTAGGAAGTTCTTTCTAAGATATAGGGACTATAAGAGTAGTGCTAGGCGGTATAATAGTCTTTCGGACGGCCTTAACACGGCGAATAACTTCGTAGGACTATTTATAGATGTCGAATAGGATTTTAAACCCGTCGAGCACTCTAATACGAATAACCTCTTTATTATAATCGAGGGATCCTCGATAGGGCTTAAGGAAGGCATTGCCGAGTGTTATAGAACCACTAATCTAGGAACCTAGATTAGTAGTTCTATAACATAGAGGAGTGCGCCGGCTTTTACTTTAGAGACTTAGGCGGAGTAAGTAAACTTAGCTATAGCTGCTTAAGCGGCCGGACTAGCCATAGTACCGCGCGTAAAGAAGGAGAACATAGCCTAGTCCTCGCAAAAAGAACGACTATTAACTCCGTTAATAATAACGGGAGGCTTCTTCTCGACGGTATAGTTAAAAGTCTAAAGAAGGTCGCGATTAATTAAAGGCTTACTATAGCTAGAGTTAAGGCAAACTTAGACTTCCTGCCTACTAGGTTAAGCAAAGACCTTAATTCTTATATAGGAGTATAAGTGCGGCGGGGAATCTTAATCCTACTAAGGCTCCTCGGCTTTAGCTTCTAAGATCTAATTTAGTTAGGGTACTATAGTAGGCGCTGCGTAAAAAACGGGCTCCTTAATAATAAGTGCGGGAAGAATAGGCTCTAAGGCAGTAGGGGCATTAGGCTTAATAACAATAGGATCGGTAATATTCCCTACGGTAATAGGAGGGGACTTCTTATACCTAAGACGGAGGTAAGAGAAGAGGGCATTGCGAGAAAGAAAAAAGGCCTTATAAACCTTATAGGTTAAAGGCTTAAGCGCGCGCTCTTTACTATAGAGCTACTGCTTAGATATATAGCAGTTAGCATATATATACTCCTTAAGCATAGAGGCGAGGGCGAAGGTACGGTCGTAGGTGCTATATTTAAACTTACCGGCCCGTTCGGTAGGGTAGCGAGAGTTTATATAGCCTACGAAGTTAGCTTCTAAGGAAGCGTAAAAGGACGCGTCGTCTTAAGAGTCGTTTAAGTATAGCTCGTTACTAGCTTTATCGCCGCTAGGAGTAGTCTTCTTATCGCTCTAATACTTTAACTTAAAACGTACTTTCTTCTTATTATTATTACCTTTATATTTAATTCGGCTGTATTCCGTTCGGTTATCTTACCGGTCGTCCTAATAAAGGTAACGCTTATCGCGATATAGCGGGCGTAAGCTTAACTAGTTACGGTTATTGCTAAGGCTTCGACTTTCGGGGCTATAGTTATAATTATAGCCTTAGTCTCGATTTTAGCGGTTAGTCTAACGGTAGTTATTGCCTTAGTTATCTTAACGATAGTTATTAATACGATTATTACGACGGCTGTAATTACAATTACCCTAACGGTAACTATTATTACGGCGATAGTTATCCTAGCGATAGTTATTATCCTAACGGGAAAAGCTGCCGCGGCGAGAACGGTCTCGGTCTTTAAAGATATATAGCTTAAGGGAGGCTATAATAAAGGGATTCCGTTCCTTAATAATACGAATCTATTTATCGATTAAGGTCTTCTTTATAGGAATAAGAAGAAGCGAGGAGATCTCAACGGCAATAAGAGGATAGATAGCCTTAATAATTTAGGCATCTTTGCCTATCTTAAGTTAGCGGGCGAGCGAAACCTTTCTCTAGATCTACTATACTAGAGTAATAGAGCTAGAGGACTATATAGATATCGTATACCTTTCTCTATAAAGTTCCTTTAAGACATCGGTATTAAGACGCTTAAAACGCTTAGTTAAGAACTTATAGAAGGTTTTAAAAGGGGAGGAACTAAAGATATCGCGTTATTCCGCTATAAGCTTACTTATATACTATATAAGAGCTTCTCTTGCTAAGAAGGAGAGGTAGTATAGGCAAAGGGCGAAAGTTTCCTCGTCTTAATAGATCCTTAGACGCTTTACGAAGAAGTAAACGTCTATATAGATATTCTTTCTATCGCTAAAAGCGATAATACCTAGGTTCTTTAGATTATGCTTATTTTAGGTAAAAGTATTAATATTATCCCGTTTAAGGCGTTTAGTAACGGCCTTATCGTTATAGGCCGAGGAGGAGGTATAGCTCGCCTTACGTTACTTACGCGGATTTAGATAGGACTTTAAGGGACGGCGGATAAAGCTATTATCGGATCTAGATAAATTATTCTTATTACTATCCGAATCCTTCTATCGACGTAAGTAAAAGGCCTACGAATACTTAGACGACTTAGACTAAAGAGAATAATATAGAACCTAGGGTTACTCCTTAGAGCGATGCTACTATCTAATAGACTATTGCTTAGATAAGCGAAGTATTCCTTACGGACGAGGAGGAGGCTATTCCTCTAATTATTAACCGTTAGAAGGGTCTCCGTCGATTATTTACGGGTTAAAAGGCACGGCTTAAACTAGCTAATACACTAGAGATATTATAGCGTAAAGAGGAGTCTCTTTATCTAGAAGATCGCATATAAAACGAAGATATACGTAAATTCCCTTTCGCTAAGTATTAGCGTGCTATAGATGCTTATCTATAATATTAAAGATAGTCTCCGACTTAAAGGCTAAAGAGCCTAAGAGAATATAGGCTTGCTTTATATATATTACGTCTATATTAGTAAAGGTCTTAATAACCCCTTCCGTAGGCAGTATCTTAATTAACCTATAGTAGCGAACGGCCTATTTTAATAGATTATTATAGTCCCTATCCTCTATAGCTAGTAAGGCAGACTGCTTACGTAGCACCTCGGTTTCTATAGATAAGCGAGGGCGACGACGGATAGGAGGAGGATCTTTGTAATTACTCTTAGATTCCCTAAAGGGGGCGGCGCTATAAACACTTTCCGGTGGAGTATATTTCTAAGTTAGTAAGCGGGGATAGAGGTCGTCGTCTAAACGAGATGCCGACGCTATAGCTTAACGGGCTTTTTCGTCCCTAGCTATAGTAATAATAGCTTAAATAAAACGAGGGAAGAAAGCGAAGAGGTCGATAGATAGAGAAGAGAAGGGATTATAAAGGAAGAAGAGTTATAAGAGAAGAAAAAAGTCTGTAGTAGGAGGTATAAGGTGTTTTAACTTTAGCGTAGGAACGGGTACGCGTAGGAAATCGAAAACATAGAGAGAAAAAAGGTTTTCCTTACGGCTAATTGCGTAAGGACTTAAAATAGAGAACTAGGCAGTAGACCCTAGTTCTAATAATGCCTAGAAAGGCGAGCCTCGTCGGATTGTAAGGCTTAGGTTAGTAGTTATATAGGCGTGCTAGCTAGGGTTATATAAGCTAGTTATACTATAGGTATTAGGAGCCTTTAGGCGGCTTCTAACGAATAGCGAGAGCTTTAAGAAGCTCTTAGCGAACGTATCGTAGTAGAGCGAAGCTATTACGGTGTTAGGTTATATTATATATTATCCTACGTGACCTTTATATCGTATATATAGACCTTTAGACCTAGTCTATAGCTATGTCCCTTCGTGGATTAATAATAATTATATACCCCCTTTAAGCTCGTTTCCTTATAGTTTAATCTACTATTTTATCCTATTGCTATTAATTAATAATCTCGCTATCTTACCCCTTTCTTTTTTAATCTCCCCTCTTCGCAACGCGAGCCCGCCTCCTCGCCGGACCCCTTCGACTAAGTTTTCCTCGATTATTAGAATTTTCCCGGTATAGATACGCCGTCTTAACGCGAATTGCATAGATTTCCCTCCTTACTTTTCCCTTACCCTATCCCGCTGCCCTATAATCTACGATAACCGACTATATAGAGGCCGATCCCCCGTCCGCTACCCCGGCCGTTACCCCGCCGGCTCCTACCGACTTAGAGCCTTAGACCGACTACGTTTCCTACTATCCCCGTCTCGCCGCCCTTCTTTAGGCCTAAGAATCTATATATTGCCGCCTACTACTTCTATAGCCGATTTACCTCGTTTCTTAAGCTTATCTTAACGCTTAAATTTAATATTATAGACTACTAGTACGGCCTATATTCGGCATATTCGCCTATATCTAAGCTCACGCTACTTACAACTTACGCGCCTTTTAGATTAAGGCCTTTACTTACCTTAATAATGCTTACGTTAAGTTAGACATAAGAGTGCTTATTGCCTAAGAGCGTATAGCCGTTGCTTAAAAGCACGCTGCCGATCTTTAGCGTTAGCTTAACTACGCTAGGTCCTCTCTCCTCGTCTTAGCCGAATGTAATACGGCCCGGGACTAGGCCCGCACCCTTGCCCCCGCCCTTGCCCTTACTTATTCCCGTATGGCCGACCTTAAGAGGTTCGCCGGCGACTCTAGCACTTAGAAGCAACGTTAGGAAGCTTTCCGGACCTAGCGTAACGGCCTTACTATTAAGCTCCGTTAAGACGCCGCTTTATACCTTACGGAGTAGGACTATATTCTCTACGCGGTTAGCCGGCTTACCGGCCGGGCCGCCTCTATTATCGCTAGCGTTCCTTAGGACGTCCTCGATAATAAGTCTTTCGCCGATTAATAGTATACTATTATTAAAGCTCTTACCGACGACCTTTGCCTAATCTTTAGTGCTTATTTTACCTATGCTTGGTTAAAGGCCGACTTTAATACCCTATTAATAAAGAATATCTCTTAGCCGGACTTCTATTTAAAGTTTACCTAACTTTAAGCCGACTTATCGTTTAACGGCACCGCTTACGTCGCCTACCTATACTTAAAGGTCTCTATCGAACTTATTAACGCCGCCGCTCTATAGGTCGAATGCCCGGCCTATAACGACTTTACGGCGTAGGCTAAGATATATTCTATGCTTTAGAACAACTAGCAGCGTATTAAGGCCCGTTGTAAGGGTCTTTAACTATTAGTGAGATTAGGTCTACGACTTAATCCGCATTCTTATATACGAGTAGGGAAGAGGCACGTACGGGCGGGGAAAGGGGCTTGTGCGAATAAGGTAAGGGGCTCGTGCGGATAGGGGTAAGGGGCACGTGCGGATAAAAGGGTACGTGCGTAGAGCTATATATCCGTATACATAGGTGCGCTTACACTTAGTTCTTTATAGATAATTTCTATACCTATATAGAGGGCACGTATATAATTACTCTGCCTACCTTATTATAGTATTATCTATCTCTCTTTTTTTATAGACTTATTAATACGATAACGTCCTGCTTTTATAATAGCGGTATATATTAACTAAAACGATAGGCCGCTACGATAAAAGCGGCACGCGTAGTAATACTAGCTGCTATTATAGACTTACTAGACAACGATATAGAGGACGTCTTTAAGCAATAGGCCGAGGGGTCCTAGCAGCTATAGCTACGATAAGAGTCGCTAAATAAGCAGGCCTTTGCAAAAGCCCGCCTTCGATAGGAAATAATAGAAGCCCGTTTAAGCAAGGCGACGGCGGATACCGCACCTTCTATAGCGGAAGAAGAGCGCCTTCTAGTGCTACTATAGAAAAGAGCCGTTAATCCGGTTAAACGAAGGGGGTTGCTAGAAGTCCTTAGAGTTAAAATAGGATCTACGGCGCCTACCTCTACGGATACGCTACTCGCGCCTACGGCTACGTTAACGAACTCTCCTACGGCTTAGGACGCTAGCATAGCTAACCTAAGGACGGCACTTAAAGCCGCCTTTAGCAAAAGGAAGCCTCTACCGTAGCCTATATAGGATAGTAAGCTAAAGTCTTTTTACTTCTTCCTATATCGCCTCCGTAGTAAGTTTACTATTAACGAGAAGTAAGGCCTTAACGGTTGCCGCGATACCGCCTGGTATTCGCTGCTTTATACGCTGCCCGAGCCTTAAATACGGCGGAATTTTAGGTTCTAAGAGAGTAGCGGGCCTAGTAGCGCCTACGACCCTTATGCCTTCTTTAACTACCTTATCTACGCGTTCGGCAACGTATAGGAGTAGGAGAAAGCGTATAATAGGTTACGGATCCTCTTTTAGAAAGACGGCTAGACGTTTAAGGACTTCCTTCCCGACTTTAAGGAGTCTATCACTTATGCCGCCGGGAATAATATTTAAGGGGATAGCTCTAAGCTTATATAGCTACGGAATTCGATTACTCCGTAACTACGGGAGATACTTATCCTAATCGAGATGCTTACTAACTTCCGGGAGTACGTAAGTCGCCTTACGAAGGTGGCCTAAAACTATAAGTAAAGCCTTAGCATTTAGAAGTTATAAAAGCGCGCTACTATAAACGGCGTTAGCAATAGGAACGGAGGAGTTACTATTAAGAACGCTATAACGCTCCCGCCGCTTAGATCCGCGCTAGACACTACGGTAGACTATAAGGGCGACGTTATAATATCTACTACGCGGCCCGCTTATAGAAAAGCGAGGATACTATCCGCCGCCTTAGGTAGCGCGCCTTCCTCTTCTATATAGCGAGCTAAGTAGGTATCGAAGGCGGAGCTTTAAAAGCGGAGAGAGGAAGGGCTTTACGTACGCTATAGCGCGGATAGATATTTCGCTACTAACTGCCTATATCGTCCCGCTCGCCTTATAGCGAAGCGAGCTAAACGGCCTATAGCGATTCGCGCTACCCGACCTTCTCTTAAGTCTAATATTAAGGAGGATAATAATATCCCCGCCGCTACTAGTGCGGAGGGAAACGCATAGCTCTAGAGCATAGACGGGCCCTAGAGCTTAATTCGCTAGCACTAGAGAAAAAAGAGTTAACTAACCGTATTAAGACTTCTCTTACCTTAATACCTATTATTATTAACTATATAAACCTTGTCTTTACTCTTATAGACGAGGGTTACTAATGCTATACCGCTATCGATAAGGCATTCGCATAAGAACTACGTTTGCTAGTTAAAGATATAGGACCTCGGTATATACGAGGAGCCTTAAGCGTAATAAAAGAGGCGAAGATTAAAGGTATTATATAGATAGCTACGGAGATTAACGGGCATAAGCAATTACTTATAGCATACGTTATCCTTTAGCTAGAATTTAACCTAATCCTTAGAAAGCCTTAGCTTCTTTATATAGAGTCCTACTCTATGCCGTACTAAGGAAGGCTTTAGTATAGGAATTCGCAGCGTTAGCTATAGTATATTAATAAAAACGAGCCTAAAGATACTAAGTATGCTATAGAGCTTTAAGAGGTTAAAGAAGTTATAGCTTTAGTGTTTATCGGCATAATTAACCGAATCCGTAAACGATACGGCTCGGAAGCCGCTACGGCTGCTATTTACGTAATTAGCCTCGCGGATATCGAAAAAGCCTTACGACTAAAGAAGCCGAAAACGGAAGCCGAATTGCGTTAAATAATCCTTACGTAGTTCTATAACCTACTGCCGCTCTTTTAGAAAAGCGAGGCCGATAAATTAAACCTATATAAGCCCGGCATTAACTATGCGATACTACTTCGTAAGGATTCCCGCGGATAAGATATAGTTCCGCCCTTCGGGCCGCTATACGCGATATCTTAAGACGAGTTGCTTATATTAAAGAAAACACTACGCGGCCTTTTAGATAAAGGGTTTATTTAGGCTAGCTCTTCTAAGGCCGCCGCTCCGGTGCTATTTACAACGGAAACCCGGAGGAAGACTACGTTTTTGCGTAGACTACCGAGCACTTAACGTAATAATACGACTAGACCGCTACCCGCTTCCGCTTATTAAGGAGATACTCCGCAATATCGCTAAAGCGAAGTAGTTTACTAAGTTAGATATCTATTAGGCGTTCTATAAGGTACGAATTACGGAAGGTAATAAGTAAAAGACTACGTTCCACACTCGCTATAGGCTTTTCGAATAGATAGTAATACCGTTTAGGCTTATAAGGGCTTTTAGCACCTTCTAACGGTATATTAATAGCATTCTTCGCGAATTTCTAGACGAGTTCGCTTCCGCCTATATTAATAATATTCTTATCTATATAAGCGGCAGCCTAAAGGACTATATAGATAAAGTGCGGAAGGTGCTAGACCGGCTCTCCGAGCATAGGCTATACCTCGACCTTAATAAATGCGAATTCGGCGTCCGCTAGGTTAAATACCTTAGATTTCTTATTATTATAGGCGTTAGTATATAGGCGGACCTTATAAAGATTTAGGCTATTTAAGACTAAATAGCCTTAACTTCGCAAAAGGGTGTATAGAGTTTCTTAGGATTTATAAACTACTACCGGATTTTTATTTATTAATTTTCTTATATCGTCGGTCCGCTCGTAGCCCTTACCGGCAAAAGGGTAGCCTTCTATTAAGGCGCTATATAGGCAGAGGCGTTCTAAACGTTAAAGGACCTATTTTCGTATACCTTAGTACTACTATAGTAAGACTTTAATTATCCTATAATACTAAAGGCGGACTATAGTAGATTCGCACTTAGAGGCACGCTTTCGTAAGAGGTAGACGGCTAACGCCGCCCTATAGCTTTTTACTCCCGTAAGCTTACCTCCGCCAAACGGAACTACGCTATCTACGATAAGAAAATGCTCGTTATAATTAGCTATTTAAAGTAATAGTAAGCGGAGCTCTATAGCTATAAGAACTTTAAGATCCTTATAGACTATCGCAACCTTAAGTATTTTATAACTCGACGTTATCTCTTTAAGCGATAGGCCCGTTAGGCGGAATACCTTTCGCAGTTCTATTTCCGGATTAAGTACCGACCTAGAAAAAAGGCTATAGTGCCGGACGCTCTATCCTAGAGAGATTAAGATCGGCCTTCTAACGAACATTATAATGCCTAAGAGCTTTAATACTCCTAAAGGAGGCGCTACGTATACATCTTAGAGTAACGCTTATCGATGCGGACGGCGTAGTCTTAGTTAATAGTAAAGGCGATAAAGACGAGGATAATAGCGAGGAGGATAATAATTCGTCTTTTAGTTCGGAAAGTAAAAGGATAATCGAAGAAGGCGTAAAGCCCGATACTTAGGGAGCGGACTTCGCAGCGGCTACGACCTAGGACAACCTTAACGCGTAGGACGCGGAGCTATTCACTAATATAGACCTTAACCGACGGATTTTTTAGGACGAAGAGCTTTAGCGTATATAGGACCGCTTAGTAGCTTAGGACGTTACTTACGGGAGCGTGCGCCGCGCCGTAGAGGTAGGAGTACGACGATTCGACCTTAAGCTTAACCTTAAGGTATAGGTAGCCGACTGCTACGTAGACCTACGTAAGCACCTATAGTTCCGCGGACAACTTTAGGTTCTTAATTCCTCTATAACTATAGAGGCCGTAGTAAGAGACGCTCCCCTAAAGTTAGAAGAAGAGAACACGCTTTAAGGACGGCTTATTTAAATAGTATATAACGCTAGCGTTATCGGCTACCTTAGCCGCGAAGGAATAGTTACCGCCGTATCCTACGACTTCTATTAGCCGCTCCTTTAGCTATACGTTAGACGGTTCCTCCGTAACTATAATATCTATGAGCGTATAAAAATTTAGCATACGCTTAAGAAAGGGCTGCTTAAATCGATTCTTATGCCGGACCGGTTCTATACGCATATTTAGATAGACTTTATTATAGACCTCCTACTTATAGAGAGCGGCAACCGTAATCTTTAGGTAATTAAGGACCGTTTAAGTAAGGAAGTTATATTAAAACCTATGCCTTCTATAGAAGCAGAGATCTACGCGGAGCGCTTTCTTATATACTATATATAATACTATTAGTAGCTAACGTTAATTATAAGCGATAAAGGCTTAAATTAGATAAGCCGCTTTTAGTAGCACTTATATCGGCTGCTATAGATTATATAGCTGCTAAGTATAGTATATTATCCGTAAACCGATAGGGGGCTAGAACGGCTTAACTAAGAAGTTTAAGCTTACCTTTAGGGCGTTATCGACCGTAACTAAAGGGACTAGGATAAGTAGCTCCCTATAGCGCAAATAGCGCTTAACGGGAGAAATCACTCTTTAATTAGTATATCCCCTTTCCTCGTACTATACGGGTATAAATTAGTATCCTTATTTCCTATCGCCGTAGATATAGTAGCAGAAAAGCCGTCTAGCAATAGCTCGGAGAGGCATATAGCCTCCTTTATATAGTAACTTAAGTAAGTCTCGGACTTCTATTAGTCGTTAATAGCCTCGGTAGCGTAAGACTAAAAGCGGTATGCTAATAAACGGCGGGAACCTATAGAGCGATTTACGGTAGGTAGTAAAGTCTAAGTAGACCTACGGAACTACGCATCCTTAAGGCCGAAGAAGAAGCTCGATTAGTTATACGTAAAATTTATAGTTAAGAGAGTGCTAAGCCTATAAGCCGTCGAGCTAGAGGGACTGCCTAACGGGATTTACCTTAATTTTAACGTAGACCTTCTTTATCGCGTAGTAGTAGATCCGATGCCTAGCTAAGTAATAGTAGACCTATAGCCTCCCGTAATCTTAGTAAAAGGAGAAGAAGAGTTCCTAATAGAGGAAATTCTTACCGTATAATAGAAGAAGCTCGGCCGCGGTAGTAAGCGCGAGGTCCTCGTAAGGTAGTAAAGGTACTAAGACCCGACGTAGCACTTAGCAGCGGACTTCGTAGATACAGAAG
The DNA here is from genome assembly GCA_012934285.1 of Ophiocordyceps sinensis. NCBI lineage: Eukaryota > Fungi > Ascomycota > Sordariomycetes > Hypocreales > Ophiocordycipitaceae > Ophiocordyceps > Ophiocordyceps sinensis. The sequence continues at coordinate 6,711,686 of JAAVMX010000002.1, read as the reverse complement.
CGCTCGATCGCTTTAAAGAGCGCTTTAGGGCTATTAGAGAAAACGACGGACCGCCTAACGCTACGTTGCTAGTAAAGACACAACGGGAGAAGGTACGGTTTACGCTCTCTAAAGCGAGCCGCGTAGCCTAAGGCGCGGCCGGGCACTACGTAATACGTCGTCGATTTTCGCTTAGGTAATATAAGGGTCTTATATAAGGGTCTTTAACTATTAGTAAGATTAAGTCTACGACCTAATCCGTATTCTTATATACGAGCGGGGAAAAGGCACGTATAGGCGGGGAAAGGGGCTTATGCGAATAAAGGTAAAGGGCTCGTGCGGATAAAGGTAAGGGGCACGTGCGGATAAAAGGGTACGTGCGTAGAGCTATATATCCGTATATATAGGTGCGCTTACACTTAGTTCTTTATAGATAATTTCTACACCTATATAGAGGGCACCTATGTGATTACTCTGCCTACCTTATTACACCCGTTCTTAACTCTAGCCGCTTTATAACCCCGCTCGCCCCGGCTTTACCTCGCCCGCCTTACCTACGTCTCCTGCCGGTAACCTAATATAGCTTAACGCATTCCGGGCCCGGCTTACTAACGCTAAGAAGCAATACCGGTATAAAGACCGTCTTTGCCTTTACTACGCTTAGCCGGCTACCGCTACCTATACTACCCGGACCTGCCTTAATAAGGGTATCGGCGCTAACCCTAGCGCTAGTCCCGGCGCCGGTTCCGGCTCTAGCCGCGGCCGTGGCCGTAGTAGCGGTACGTCTGCCCCGCGCCTCCTTAAGCCCCCTCCTCCCCGCTATTAGGTTCGCGCTATTAAGCAAGGCTTTATCGAGGGCGAAGTAGACGACCTCCTTACCTCTTCCCTATCTTTAGGAAATACGTAGCTCCCTCGCCTTATCGTGCGATAGAGCTCTTAGTGTCTAAGTTTATAGCTTTGTTTAATACCGGGGAGGATCTTTACCTCCCTATAGGAATACAACCGCGTGCTTTATATGCCTTTATCCCTTATGTCCGCCGATATCGTTGTAAGTGCTTTAGTTAACTCCGGCTATTCCGGATACGCCTTTATATACGCTTAGACCGTATACCGCTTTGCCCTTCCTATCCGCTAACTCCGGTTCCCGCGCCGGCTTTCTCTCGCCGATAGTAGCGACTGCGAGTCCGGCTCTATTACCTATTACGCTATTTCGGTCTCCCGGATTAGCGCCTATACTAAGTCTATCTGCTTCTTTCTTATAAAGCTTAGCTATAAGGTTATTCTTAGCCTCCTTTAGCTACGCCGGCATAACCCTATTATTAGCTAGCGCGGTAACTCCTTTTCCTTTTAGTCCGCCTTTTATTTAGCCTCTTGCCTCTTAGACTACTAGCCTTATCTTATCCTAGGCCTTTCGGCTACCTTTGCCCGCCTTGCCCGCCCTATCCCGGATTCCATTGCCCTTATTTCGGAGGGAATATAATTAATAAATATAATTCGTTTTCCCCTTACCCCCTCCGTCGAGGATTCCGACAATAGGGGCGAGCCCTTTACCGCGCCCTTGCCCGCGTTTCCTAAGGGGGTTTCCCTTTAGTCCTTCCGTCAAGGATTTTAACGACGAGGGCGAACCCCTTACCGCTATAATCTTTATTCCCGCCGCTGCGATTTTTATTCCCGCCCGTATAGCCCTAGCCCGCCGTTCCGTCCGCTTTAGCGACGTTCTTAAGTTTATTCCCTTATCCCCTAGCCCCTCCCTCTCTATGTTTTTTAAGGATACTCTTAACGTAGGTAAACCTGCCTATCCGGACTCTTCCCGCTAGGTTAACGACGCCGACTCTAACTCCGGCTACGACTCTAACTCCCCGGCTACCCTCTACCCCTACCGCTACGTTCGACCTCCTTACCTTTATCCCGCCTATAAGACTACTAGCTACCGCCGCCCTTTATCGTAACTAAGTCGTAAGGCTATTAGACCTTAGCATTTCTATTTCCTATCCTTTAACGATTTAGCGTTTAACGTCTAAATGCTTAACGTTAACGCGATAGTAATATTCTACTAATAGCCTAAAGTCTAGACCTATTAGACCTTAATTAAGGCCTTTACCGCTAAGCTATTACCTACCGACCCTCCGCTATTTATTAACTAAAATATCCTTAAGGACTATTATTAAGCCGTTTTAATTAGATATATAGACGCTAAGGATATAAAAGCTTACCTTAACCTTTGCCTTTACGACTTCGTTAACGATTACCTTAATAAGATCTACCTTAATTAGATCTCCCTCGACGATATCGCTAAGTTCTTTAAGAAGTAAGAGAAAGTCTTTTATATACTCGACGAGCTTTAGGCTAAGGTTTTTAAAGAGCTCTACTATATAATTTATATATAGCTTAAGAGTAAGGCCGATAAGCTCGCCTTTTACCGTACCGTTAATACTTAAATTAACCTTAAGGAGGGAATATAGCCTCCTTATACCTACCCCCGCCCTTTTAGCGAAGCCGAAAACCGGATCGTCTACGCATACGTTAACGAGCAGCTTAAGAAAGGCTTTATCCGCCGCTCTACCTCCCCCGCTATTGCCTTTATTATATTTGCCCGTAAGCCTAGCAGGGGCGTCTATTTTTGCGTTAACTATCGCGGCCTAAATAAGGCTACGATTAAAAACCGTTTTCCTTTACCCTTTATCTACGATACCTTTGCCTATATCTAGAAGGCGAAGTGTTTTACTAAGATCGACGTTATCGTAGCGTTTAACCGCCTTCGTATTACCGAAGGAGATAAGTAAAAGACTACGTTCGCTATATAGTATAGGCTTTTCGAGTATTATATTACCCTTTTTAGCCTTACCGCCGCTTTATCTTACTTTTAGAGTTTTATTAATACGGCCTTTTATAGTATCTTTAATAAATTCTACTCTACCTATTTAAACGACGTCTTAATCTTCTTAAAGATATAAGAGGAATACTAAGCCTATATTAATACGGTTTTAAGCACCTTAATACCGCCGGCCTCTAGCTTAACGTAGATAAGTATAATTTCTACGTTACTAAGACTAAGTACCTCGGCCTAGTTATCTTATATAAAGGCATTCGTATAGACCTTAAAAAGGTTCGTATAGTCTTAGACTAGCTTACCCCTTCTTTTATTAAGGACCTCCGGCGCTTCTTAAGATTCGCTAATCTTTATCGGCGTTTTATTCGCGGCTTTTTTAAGCTTACGAACCCTATAAACGCCTTTACTAAGAACTTTGCCCTTTAGATTTAGTCCCCCGCTTACGCCTACGCCTTTAAAGCCCTTAAGCATGCTTTTACTGCCGCCTTAGTCTTCGTATACTTTAACCCCTATCGTAAGACTATAGTCTAGATAAGGGCTTCTAACTAAGCCGCTAAAGGTATATTAATATAGCTCTTTAACGATAGTCGTTACTATCTAATTGCCTTCTTTTTATTAAAATACTCTACTTAAGAGTATAACTACGAGATCTACGCTAAGGAACTCCTCGCGATTATAAAATCTCTTAAGGAATAGCACCTTAAGCTCGAGGGCCTACCTAAGTTTAATATAGCCTTAGATTATAAGAATCTTTAGTATTTTATAACTTGAAAGCTCTTTAACTAACGGTAGGCCCGCTAGGCTAAATTCCTTAGTCGTTTTAATTTTAAGATTGTCTTTTAGCCTAGCTCTTAAACTATTCTCCCCGACGCCTTTAGCCGCTTGCCTAGCTCCCGCCCGCTCTCCCTTACCGACCGAGCCGACGAGAGGATTAACCACCGATATTAGGTTATCCTCCTTAAGTCTAAGGTTAATGCTTTCCTTTGCCTTAATACTACTACCGCCTTTAATACCGTTAAGGAGTCTAATTCGTTTTAAGATATAATTTATAAATATATTTCCGACTGCCTTAACCTTTACGCCCTCGACGACTTTAAGCCGATTAATAACCTTATCGACTAGGCCTATTCCTCCTCCCCGCTTATTTCCGCTATTCGCATAGCTCTTTAGTCTCCTTAGCCCCGCTAGCCTTACCCCCTCTAAGCCCCTCTCCGCTCGATCCTTAAGACCGCTCTCTCTAAGGTCTAGGGCCGGTTCTATTTCTAAGGCCGGCTTTTTATTCTTCCTAACGACGCCTTAATTCTTTAGGTCCTCGTCCGCGCTTATACCTCCCCCCTTGCCGGCTACCTTAGACGTACGAAGACCGCTAGCCTCTACCGCCGTTCCTATATCTAGCCCGATATATATAAGTCTATTTCTAGCTTTATGCGGTATTATTATATATGCCTATGCGCTAAGTCCCTTCGTTCCTCCCCTTAAGGCCTACTCTAGCCCTTAAGTACTCTCTTCGCCCTATAGACCGATATATCTATCGACTTTATTACCGACCTCCCTATCTACCGCCGTAACGGCGTTAAGTTTACTAATATCCTTATTATCGTCGACCGCCTTACGAAAATACGCTACTATACCCCGACACCTTTAATAACTATTAAAGACGTTATGAAGGTATTTATTTCCCGCGTTTAGGCCCTCTATAGTACACTAGCCTCTATCGTTAGCGACTATAGCACTTAGTTTATCTCGGCTTTCTAGCAGTAGCTTAGTTATCGCCTTAGTTACCGCCTTTACCTTAGCTCCGCCTACTACCCTTAGACCGACGGTTAGACTAAGATCGCAAACGCTTAGATAGAGGTTTACCTTCGTTATTATACTACCTACCCTTTAGAACGATTAGGTCGACCTCCTCCCCCTCGCTAAGTTTACCGCTAATAATTAGGTCTTTAAATCTACCGGCCTCTCCCCGTTCTTCGCTAACTATAGCTTTTACCCGAAGCTTAGCACTAATAATACGCAATAGGCGGGCACCTATTAGAGGTGCCTACGGGCTAGCATTAGTCCGGGCTCCGGCAAGCCTACTTCCCGTAGGGCAGGCCGGGACACCTTAAATTTATTATCCTTCTTCTTTTATATACACCCTTTGCCTAGTGCATCTCTTTCTTACACTAGATTTAGTAGCAATACCTTGCCTTCGTAAGTTTTTTAAGGCCCCTAATAAGCCCTTAATTAAGCGCCTTACGAGTCGCACTAGTAGCGCATTCCGCGTTGCTCTAAAGCGTTTTAGCTCCCTATAAAACCTTCGTCTAGTCACGGACAGTCACCCCGCTATTTTCAGTAAGACCTACGTCTATCCGCAGACAGCAGGCCTAATTACTATCAACCTTATCTTAGCGGTTTACGATACTCTCGTCTTTTTCCTCCTAGCACTACTAGGAGGCCGATAGGCTATATCTTTCTTTTCTCTCTTCTATATTTAGCAGAATTTTTCCGTAGTAAATTCAGGTAGTAGAGAATTTTTCCCCGTATACTAACCGTTCCCTACCTTTACCCTTACTTTTCGCTATTCTCCTCCTCTACCTTCTTTACCTTTTCGTCTTATCTCTCGTAAAACCTTTTATTATAGCTCGAGACTTAAATAATCGCGACCGCGATCGTATAGACCGCGAAAGGGAATCCTCTTTAGAAAATCTATATCCTAAGCCCCTATCTTATCTTCCTAGTAGAGAGGCAGACTCTTTTCCTCCTCGCCCGTAGACTAAGCGACGCCGACTTAATTAGCACTCTTTTAATTAAGAGGACCTTACGAACGCAATAGTTAACGCTATTCTTAGAAATAATCTATACTTTAAGGTCGTAGGCTAAAGCTTGCGATTCTATAAGTTAGTTATAGGCAGCTCGACTAAAGCAGTCCTTCGTACCTTTACCGACGGCGACCTCTTATATCTTAAAGACGCTTCCCGCTTAGTCTATCGTTTAGCGATTAGCAATACCGCTTTTCGCCCGCTTTATAATCCTAAAGCTACCAGAGAGGCCTATTTAGAAATATACGATAAATAAGCGAATAATCCTCTGCGATGTCTTAGATAAACCGGATAACTTTCCTAAGGAAGAGACTCTCTTAATCGAGATTTAACGCCCTATGTCTTTTCGACGGTCTCCTGCCCTAGTATCCGCAGACTACGATATACTAGCCGTTTATTCCGGTAGCAAAGCAGTGGTTATGCCTTAGGCTCGCTCTTCTCGCCTAGCGATTATATACTCTACGGAGCGCCCTCTTGCCTAATAAGCTACTACTACTCCCGCACAAAGGACCTAGAAGCACGTTCCTTAGCGTCTAGACCCGGACAATTTAGATAATAGCTATCCTTCCGACTCTAGCGTCGATAGTAGTATTAACGGCGCTAGTCTTTATTAGAACCGTCGGATTCGTCGCGAGGGTACTTACAACTCTTATACTATATAAGCCTTAGTTATAATATCGGATATATTAGCTGCCGATAAAGCTATAGGGAAACGTCTTAAGAGAGATAACGTTAGGGCTTTTAACCTTAATAAAAGGGACCTTAAGAATCTTAGTCTAATTATATAGGCGGACGGGAAGAATATCTATATAGACGTTTATCTTTTTTGCAAGCGCCTTAAGCTCTATTAGGATAAAGATCCCTACGCCCTCTACTCCTTCTATATATCGTTTTTAGCTAGGAGTTCGCTTAACTAGTATATAAGCGAGCTAACGGATGAGCAACGTTAGCGGCTTAGTTACTCCTCTCTTAGTACGTTTATAAAAAGGATTACGCTATAAAGCGGCGGCGCGCAGCGTTGGCCGGCTTTATAAGGTGTACGTGAGGGGCAGTGACACAATTGATGTCACTAGTGGCTTTTGCCATTAGCGCGACGGCACCCCTCGTCGGTCGCGTTACATACGCGTAGATTTAGCCGACTAAACGTAGAGATTTTAAAAGAGCTTTATAGCATAGAGTATACTATCTCGATGTAGAACGTAGGGGAAATTTCCCTAGCTTAGTAGATCTAACGAAATGTGTCTTAAGCCCGGCAGCTAGGAATTACTAAAGACTCTTAGGTTATTTAGGCTTTCTACCTACTTATTGCAATTAGGATCTCGACTCTTCTCTCTCTCCTTACTAAACGTATTACTATTAATAAGTAGATCCGCGAAATTAAGCAGCATCGTCCTTTAATTATAGCTGCCTTCCTTTAATATATCGTAGACGACTATAGCACTAGTAGGTATCGAGGCTTAGACCGCTGCGATAGGCGCTCCGACGACTATCGTAACCGTAACTAAGATTAGGACCGAGGCAACCGTCGCTATAATAACGATTAAGATCGTAATCGACGTAACGATACCCGAAATAATCGCTGTTATAGCATTAGGTAATAGCTAAATAACCTTATTATTCTATAAAGAGGAGAAGAACTATAAAAGCTAAGGGCTCGTTTATATATAGGACTATATATCACGTGGTAAATCACTATATACTATATTATGTAATATAGTACTATAATAGTACTCCCCCTCTAGAGACGATTTAGTCCTTAAATCGCTAAGAAATCGCCAAAATTATTAAAATCGTTTGCTAGAAATTAGTATATAGTAAAGGAATATTTTATAGGCGGGCTTAATCTAAGGGGCCCGGCTTATATAAGTGGCATTTATAGAAGCGTTAGATAGCTTTAGGGCAACCTCTTAGGTTATCTTTAGGCTGCTAGGTTAGTTCTTAGTAATATTTCTATTTAATTAGATAAGTTAAAGTTAGGGCTTCGTTATCGTATATATTAAGGATCTTTTTAAATTCCTATGTTTCTTTAATATTGCCGTCGTTATCGCGTTCCGCGATACGGCCTACGACGTTACGTCGTTCCTCTCGATTAATCTATGCCTAGCTTAGTATTATTTCCGTTATCTAAAGCCGTACCTTAGACGTATAGAAAGACTTATTAACCCGGATATGCTTTAGGAGGTCGATAACTATAGCACTACGGTAGACCTTAAGAATAGGATAAAGACCGTCCTATTTATCGTCTTATTTCTTCTTTAGGCGATTAGTAGTTATATTCTCTAATAAAACTATAACTATATTACTAGGTCGGAAAAGGGAGCCTTCGTCCCGCTTGATATTAGCATTATCTCTATATTTCTATTATAAGGCTTATGCGAGAGCTTAAAGCTAAACGAGGATACGGTAGAAATAACTAGCTATTGCGTCCGCGTAAAGGAATTCCTTCTTTACCTATAACGAGAGAGTTAAAGGTTAGGGACCTATAGATTTAATGCTAAGACGAGGATTAAAGTCGTAGTTAGCGAAAAATAGAGAAATACCGATTGTTTTATTTACTTAATTATTCGTTGCGAATTCCGCGAGTAAGAGCTAATCGACTTAGTTATCTTAAATAAAGCTAATATAAGCTCGAATGTATCTATTTATTATAGCGTTAACGATTTCGGTTTAACCGTTAGTCTTTAAGTACTATACCGAGCTTAGTTTTAACGTTATTTATAACTAAGTGCTAAGCTATCGCTAAAAATTAGAGATAAACTAAATGCCTTAGTTAGAGATAATAGTATTAAGTGCTTTATATAAATAATAGACTACGTAGATAAAGGAGTTAATTAGTTCCTCTATAAAAAGGCCGGTAATAAGGATAAAATATCTTATTTTCGTAAGCTTATTAACTATTATAAGTATATTCTCGTAAGTCTTCCCGTTTCGGGTATACCTAAGGAGTATCTTAATATAATTAATTAATATATCGGCCTATAGCTAGACCGGTAGAGCGAAGGGCTTTAGGAATCCGGGGGGAGATAAGCGGGGGGTCTTAGTCCGAAGATAGAAAGCATAGTCTTTAACGAATATAGCGGCGAAGTAAGAAATTCTTAGCTATTAGTATATTCGGTTTAATAGATTAAGGGTTTTTACCTTTCTTAAGTATCCTATTAGGCTACTACTATAGGATCGATAAACGACTTTAAGGCAAAGATCTAGGGTATTAGGGATAAAAAGCTAGTCGCGGAAAAAGATACGTCCGTTAATTAACTAATATTCGGATATATCGTAACGCAAAAGCTTCCGGATATACTTTAGCTAGCGTTAAGCGTATAGGTCCTAGAGTATCGCTACTATATCTTAGGTAAGATTATCTTATTAATATAACTCGCGGATAAGCTTATTAAGTAAATTATTAACTACGTTTAGTCTAAGGGCGGCGATTGCGTTAAAGTCCTCCTATAAGGCATAGGAATCGGTTAGGAGTTCCTTTAGGATAGCTAGGTCGACTTTCTCTATAAGGATAATTACCTAATTTTAATAAAAGAGTCGGTCGTCGTCTATAATAGCTAATCTATCGCCGGGGAGCTTACTAAAAGCGTTAGGGAGGATTGCCTTATCGCTTAGGCGGTATATAATCACGAAGTTAAACTAGGAAAGGAACTCGGCTTAGCGCACTTATCGTTAGTTAAGTTGCTTAATAGATATAAACGTCTAAAGATTCTTATAGTCTATAATAACGCCGAATGCCTTAGTAGTTCTTTAGAGTTCTAAGCGCTATTCCTTAAGCGCTTTAATAATTGCTAATAACTCTTTATTCTAGATCTCGTAGTTATACTTAAGGGTGGTATGCTTTAGCGAAAAAAACGCAATAGGGTTAAGATATCCGTCGTCTTTAGTCTATAAAAGGACTCCTCCTAAGGCTTAATTTAAGGCGTTGGTTTTAATAACTGTTTTCTTCGAGTAGTTACGTAAATACTAGCAAAGTGTGAAAAAAAACGCTCTACGATCTCCTCGCATAGCCGCCGAGGTCGACACCGGATTATAAAATCAATTTAGACTTAAGAATCGGATTCCTTAGACCCGGTTGCCCTTAGGCGCAATAGCGCATCGGGGGACGGACGTGGGCTGCGAGCCGATAGACGTTAACGTTGTAAGAAGGGGGTTAGAGGCTAGCGTATATAGCCCGCCGACCCCCGACGAAGCGCCCCTTAAGCCTAACGTAGGTAAGGAGAAACTAATAGGAAGGGATAGTGCCGCTTACCTAAAATTCGCGGGTCTAGTGCCTAAGGAGGCCCTCTAAGGCGTCTAAGGGGCCTTTAAGTCCGTTCTCTAGGGCTACCTAAAGGAATAGGAGGAGAGGCTCTAAGCGGACGCCGCGGTCTATACGACCGTAGGCTAGCTTAAGAAATCGGTTAAAGAATTAGTAAAGGAGGCTATTAAGGCGGCGCTCCTATCGAAGCAAGCGTCGAAGTCTTAGGCCGACGTAGCCGTAGCCGCGGTCGCGGCTACTACCGTCGCGCCTTTAACGCAACGCTAGCCCGCGCCTAAAGGCCCTAGCGGCATCTATAATATTAAGGCTAATAGCGAGAAGCTAACTCTCGCCCGCTATAAAAACTAGCTTACGGTCCGGCATAAAGGGATCGCCTTAAATCTCTAACGTAGAACCCTTTAGGCGATCGTTAATAACGTTAATCGCGCCCTTAAGGAGCCCGCTATAAAAGCGGCGTAGGTCTTCCGTAGCGGCGATATTACGCTTATATTTAAGCAAAATATAAAGAAGTATAAAGCGGATAGGGAGTAGCTAGAGAACGCTTTCGGGAAGGAGACGATACTATCCTAAGGCGGCTTTATAGTAATAGTAAAAGGCGTTCCGATAGTAGTCCTTTAGAGAGGGGACGACGCCGCCTTAGCCGCCGAACTAGCTAAGGCGAACGACGTTAAGGTTATCTACCTTTACCTTAAGAGGGCTTATATAAAGGCGGGCATTAAGGCGACCTTAATTATTACGGTAGATATCGTAGAGGCGGCGAATAGGCTTTACGACTTTAGTACGGTAATATAGGCGGAGATCTTCGATATAAAGCCCTTCGATAATACGATCCGGCCGAGGTAGTACTACCGGTGCTTTTAGTATAGATATATCGCGAAATACTATACGGTAAAGGCGATATATAGGCGGTATATATTAGGATTAGACGATAAAGCTATATATGCGGCTACTATAGGGCAGATCCCGTACCGATATACCCTCTATAAGGGGAGATATATAGCGTAGGATAGGCACTGCCTTAAGGCGGAGAAGCTTTAGGATAGGGCATAGGAGGTATACTCCTAAAGGCTAAGGCGTTTCGCCGCCGCGGCAATGCCGACGATACGCCTTAAGCCGGCGCTACCGTATATATAGCCCCCCCTTCTTCCTACCGCGTCGTAGACGTCGCTATCGAAGCGGCGACGATAAGACACCCCCCCCCCCCCCCCCTACTACCCTAGGCACCGCCGTCGTAGAACCCGGAAAGGAATTAATAGTTCCCTTAATCGACAATTAGCATAATAAAAAACGAGTCGCTTAGAGGCCTTACCTATAAGGGCTTCGCGATAGGAAGGTTATCGACGATATATTTAACCTACTCTATAAGCAGGGTCGCCTAGAGTAGGCCGACGAGCCTACGCCGTTCGTAGCATTAGTCTTTATAGTTTAGCGTATAGCCTAAGGCGAGACTAAAGGCCGAGTCGTTATTAACCTACGTGCCGTTAATAGTATTACTATTCCGGATTCCTACCCTCTGCTACTATAAAGCTCTATTATAGCTAAACTCTTAGGCGCTTGTTTTATTACTACTATCGACGCTTCCGCCTTCTTCTATTAGTTTTAAGTTAAACTTAAGCATTAAGGTAGGTTTACTATCATAAGTTATCGAGGTCTAAAGCGCCTAATAGTTACACCTATCGGCTTTCGCAATAGCCTAGCGTATATATAACGCTATATAGACCGAGTTCTCCGTCCGCACTAGGGCTATAGCCGCGCGTTTATTAATAATATTATTATTTACTCCGCTACGGAAGAGGACTACTTTTAATATCTTAAGGCTATCTTTAAACTCTCCGTATCGCTTAACTTATCTATAAGCCTTACTAAAAGCTAGATCGGCTACCCTTCTATAAAGCTACTCGGATTTCGTATCGACGCGTTCGGGATAAGTACTACGAAGCATAGGCTTACCGCCTTTATAAAGCTTCTATTCCCCGATAATCTCGCCGCTCTTAAAAACTATATCGGCGCTATAGGGTATATTCGCAACCTTATCCTATACTACGGCGCTTCTATCGCCCTTCTATAGGATCGTAAGACTAGTCTTCTAGCCTAGGGTCGCTTAATCGGTAAGGTTAAGAACGGGAACCTTAGTAAGCGGAAGTCATACACGCGAGTTACATCGTTCTAGCCGACCTTAGCCGAGCTTTCTTCCTTTGCCTCTCTTTAGAAGGAAATCACTTCTAGCCGTATAATTTACTATATAGACCCGTAGAAGAGGCTATTCTATTAGATTAACGCCTCCTTATAGCGAGGCTTTGCCGCTGTCTTTTTCTATCTCCGCGACGGTATTATTTAGCAGCTAGGCTAGCCTATTCCGGTTAAAGCTATTATGCCTATCTGCTTCCTCTCCCGCACTCTAACGGGAGCCGAGTAGTCCTATAGTCCTTTAGAACTAGAGGTCGCCTATCTTATATAGGCTGCGAAGAAGATACGTACTATAGTATAGTCGTTAACCCTTCTACTCGTAGTCTTAACCGACTACTCCGCGACTAAGTAGATCGTCGCTAAGAGAACCCTCGATACTTCTAGTATAGACCGAGCTAACCGTCGTCTAGTTATAGCCTTAATTTATCTCTCTAAGTACGATATCGAGGTTTATTACCTCCTTAGCAAGAAGAACTTTATTCCCGACGCTCTTAGTCGCCTACTAGCCGAAGAGTCCGATTAACTGCTTAACTATCGCCGCCCCGACTTTACTATGCTTAACGATATACTTATAGCCTCTAAGGCTATTATAGCTCCTAAGAAACGCGAGGAATTCGCCGTCGTATACGATAATAACCCTTACTATAAGCGAATACTTTAGATAATCGCAGATAGCGAGGACGCTATCGAGAGTCTTTCCTCGCCTTTAGAAAGAGCTATAGTTACTAACTCTATAGTAAGAACGAAGGTATAGCTTAAACGCCGCGGTATACCGTTCTTTATAGTCGATAAGTTCCTATATTATAAAGGCCCCGACGGCTTTACCCGGCTATATATCCCTAACGCCCTCGTCCTATTTATAATCTCGGCAGCTTATAACGATAAGAACTACTTTAGCGTCGTCTGTATAATTAAGGACTTAGAGATATACTTAATTCGCGGAGTTACCCGTTAGGTAAAGAAGCACATCGCGGCCTATAAAGCCTATTGCCTTAGCTAAATAGACCGTTAGACCCTTGCCGGCAGCTATAAGCCTATTCGCCCCCCGCTACTTCTAATATAGAGTATCGCGATAGACTTTATAACCGATATACCGCCCTTACCTTTATCCCTATAGTAGATCCTAAGCTTTAATATCTTTAATTAACTTCTTACGGTTACTTACTTAATTAGTAAGAGATGCTTGCTAATCCTAGGCAACGATAAATACGGCATAAAGGACTAGGCTTAAAGCCTAGCCCGTTAGTTGCTTCTTTTTAATTAAGGTATACTAAGAACTATTATTAGCGACCGGGATCGCAAATTTCCATCCGACTTTTAGAAAGGCCTCTAGAGCGCATTTAGCACTAAAATTATAATAACTACCGCCTACCACCTATAGGCTAACGGACTTACCGAACGGCGCAACTAGACCGTAGAGACCGCTTTACGAATGTCTTATATCGAGGATCCTAGCCTAGATTAGAAGATAATAATCCCCGCCCTCTAGTAGAATCTAAATACGGCATTTAACGCTAGTACGAAGATCTCCGCCTATAAATCTATCTTCGGCTTTAATATACGTAGACTGTTAGAAGCTGCTAACAATGTCTTAGGCACTACTGCGGACGAATTGCCCTACTTGCGAGAAGTCACCCGTAGATAAGCGAGCCTAGCTATAGACCTAGCAGCTATAAAGGACAAGCAGCGGTATAACGCGAAACACCGGCCGGTTCTTCTTAAGGCTAGTAATAAATTCTACCTAAAGCTATATACGGGCTATCACGAGCCTAGCTAGCCGCTAAAGAAATAGTCGCGGCAACGAGAAGGCCCTTTCGTTATTAAGCGTATAGTTAATAACCTCGCGGCGGACCTCGACCTCCTTAGCTAAGTTAGAATCCACCTAGTCGTCTCTATTTAGCACCTTAAGCTCGCGTACGAAGGGCATTACGTCGAGCTCGAGCCTAGGCCTATAGAAGCCGCTCGCGATATTAAAGCACCTAAGGAAGGGGATTAGCACTACGAAGTCGAACGCCTAATAGACATCTATATTCGTCGCATCGGTCGGTTAAAGTCACCTATAACCGAATACCTCGTACGATAGAAGGGATAGGCTGCTATATATAACTAATAGGTCTAAGCCGACTAGGTCTCCGCTAAAGCCATCGCGGAGTTCTAAGGTCGCCCTCTAGCACGCGCTATACGAAGCAAGAAGGCCGCTTAGCAGAAGGAACGATTAAAGGATAAACAATTACTAGCATATATAAGCATAACTTATAAGAATAAAAGGAAGAATTTAGGCAATAGGAGTATTCCTCCTAATTGCCTAATTAGGATTGTATTATAACTGCTATAGGCAGTAGTGTTTTCTTTTTCGAGCCGGCATTCTAATATATATAAAGCATCCTCTATGCTATATGCCGGGGCTAATGTAATTAGCTATAGATAAGATAGTAGGGAGCTATTCCTAGCTCCCGGGGCTTACGCCTACCTAATAGAAGTATCCTTCTTTACACACACATTCTTAGTGCCTAGTGCATTAATAGTATAGAGCTTATTTACTAAGTATAAGTTCAATCTTATAATTCTAAGGGTGGTATAAGAGAAGCTCGTTCGTATTCTTTAGAAGGAAATAAGGAAGCTTATCTTAGAACTCTTTTAGGAGTTTCTTTAGGATATCTGCCTTTATAACTTCCGGCTTTACTTAGAGGAATTTTTCTATATCGGCCTTATCGACCCTCCGGAATAGAGATTCTAAATTAGCTATATCCTAAAGGTTCGTCTAAAGGAACTTATAAAAACGTTTAAGGAAGGCGGCTCGGGCTACCTCTATTATATAGTCCCCGGCAACGACGCGTTAGAAAAAGGTTTTAGATGGTTCTAGGACCTTAACTAGGCCTACTAAGCGTTCGTTAAGGAGTCGTAGATTTTCTCCCTCCTCGACTAGCTTAGCTAATTCGGATATACTAATTCGTATCTCCTAGATACTATCTTATTTATAGAATTAAACGAAGTTAACTACGCATACGCAGCGGATATCGTTTATATCTAAAGGTATTTAATCTTCCTATCGTATACGCCGGCGGGGGCGTCTCGTCCGGCCCTATCGGGCGGGAACGTAGCGACGGCCGGCGGTAAGACGAATATATTATAGTTCGCCCTACTTTTAGTTAGTCAGCCTCTCGTGCTAGGGTGTCTTCTACACCCTCGCATAAGACTATAGGGCTTCTTTTAGCTAGATTATTATTATCGCACGATCTTACGTAGCACGCCTTATATGCCCTAACGTAAGCCTTAAGAGGTTATAAGCACCGCTAAAACGCATCCCTACGCTTTAAGTTAGTCTTTTTGATTATTACGATCTTTTTTAAGACTTTTCTCGCCTTTATAGCCGTTTTTTCGCCTAAACGCTTATTTAAAGAGTTTTTCTACGTATAAAATCCTACGATAACGCCTCTTTGCCTACGGGACAGTTGCCTAACGAGACGTTTGAGATAGCTAACGATAATAGTGCCCTAACGCGCACGATTAAACGTCTAAAGGGACTAGAAAACTATGCTGCTTGGCTAATTAATGTAAATCTTATGTTAAAGATATTAGATGTTTACGAATATATCTAAGGGCTTGTCCCTAGGCCCGAACGACCGGTAGGCACGATTAGCATTACCGAAGAATAAAAGGACTAGCAAAATAACGACTTAAAGGCTATATAATCCTTATAATCACTCTATTAGATAATCTAAAGGAAATAGTTATATAGGGAGGCTAGACTATTAATTCAACGAGTTAATAGACGTACCTCCTAATACAACGTACAGCCTTATAGCTGCCTAAGTCTTCTATCGCAGAGACGATGCTTAAGTTTTTTAGACTTAAAGCTTATAACTTTGCCACTTTAGATATATACTCTCGACGACTAGAGTAGTGCTAGCGTAAACTAAGGGCCGTTTATAAGACACTAGACGAGAATATATACGTTTATACGGCTATCTATAGCCTTCGGAAGGGTTACCCTTACTAGTTTTACGCTTAGTAATACGACTATAAGAAGGATGATTTTCCTACTAAAGCCGCTATCGATAAGTTTTTACAATATTAATGCTAGGTAGAGAAGGGATCCTAAAAGGTCACCGCGTCCTAAGCGTTAGCTATCTAAGATAAGTCGTTAATATCCTTAACCCTATCTATAATAGACAATAGCCGTAGAGGAGGATAAGGCAGAGGCTGCGGTAAAAGCGGTAGAGGCAGAGGTAGCTCCGATAATACTAGATCCTAAACTAATAATAACTTATCCGAGTAAGTAAAACTTAAATATAGTTATATTATCGCTACTAGTAGAGGCTATAGGCTAAGCAACTGCTAGACTCTCTACCCTAATAAAGCCCTAGAATAGAAACAGGAAGAATAGCGTTAATAAGGCATTAATTCTTTTAAGAAGGGCAATATCACGGTGTTAGGTTATATTATATATTATCCTACGTAACCTCTATATCGTATATATAGACATTTAGACCTAGTCTATAGCTATATCCCTTTATAAATTAATAACAATTATATACCCCCCCTTAAGCTCGTTCTCTTATAGTTTAATCTACTATTTTATCCTATTGCCCTTAATTAATAATCTCGCTATCTTACCCCTTTTTTTTCTAATCTCCCCTCTTCGCGACGCGAGTCCGCTTCCTCGCCGGACCCCTTTAACTAAGTTTTCCTCGATTATTAGAATTTTCCCGGTATAGATACGCTGTCTTAACGCAAATTGCATAGATTTCCCTCCTTACCTTTCCTTTACCCTTACCCTATTCTACTGCCCTATAATCTACAATAACCGACTATGTAGAGGCCGATCTTCCGTCCGCTACCCCGGCCGTTACCCCGCCGGCTCCTACCGACCTAGAGCCCTAGACCGAGTACGTTTCCTACTACCCTCGCCTCGCCGCCTTTCTTCGAGCTTAACGGCCTATATTCGGCACGTTCGCCTATATTTAGGCTAACGCTACTTACGACTTCCGCGTCTCTTAGATTAAGGCCCTTACTTACCTTAATAATGCTTACGTTAAGTTAGATATAAGAGTACTCGTCGCTTAAAAGCACGTAGCCGTTGCCTAAGAGCACGCTGCCGATCTTTAGCATTAGCTTAACCGCGCTACGTCCTTTCTCCTCGTCTTAACCGAACGCGATATAGCTTAGGACTAGGCCCTTACCCCCGCCCCCGCCCTTACCCCTACCTATTCCCGTATAGCCGACCTTAAGAGGTTCGCTAGCGACTCTAGCACTTAAAAGCAACGTTAAAAGGCTTTCCGGACCTAACGCAACGGCCTTACTATTAAGCTTCGTTAAGACGCCGCCTTATACCCTATAGAGGAAGATCGTATTCTTTACGCGGCTAGCCGGCTTATCGGCCGGGCCGCCTCTATTATCGCTAGCGTTCCTTAAGACGTCCTCGATAATAAGTCTTTCGCCGATTAGTAGTATACTACTATAAAAGCTCTTACCGACGACCTTAGCCTTATCTTTAGTACTAATTTTACCTATGCTTAGTCGGAGGCCGACTTTAATAATTCATCGATAAAGAATATTTCTTAGCCGGACTTCTATTCGAAGTTTACCTAGCTTTAAGCCGACTTATCGTTTAACAGCACCGCTTACGTTACTTACCTTTATTCGAAGGTCTTTATTAAACTTACTAACGCCGCCGGTCTATAAGTCGAGTGCCTAGCCTATAACGACTTTACGGCTTAGGCTAAGATATATTCTACGCTTTAGGATAACTAGTAGCGTATTAAGGCCTATTCTTAACTCTAGCCGCCTTATAACCCCGCTCGCACCGGCCCTACCTCGCCCGCCTTACCTACGTCTCCTGCCGGTAACCTAATGCAGCTCGATATATTCCGGGCCCGGCTTACTAACGCTAAGAAGCAACGGCGGTTTAAAAACCGCCTTTGCCTCTACTATGCTTAGCTAGCTACCGCTACCTATACCGCCCGGACCTACCCTAATAAGGGTATCGGTGCTAATCCCGGCGCTAACCCTAGCGCTAGTCCCGGCGCCGGTTCTAGCTCTAGCCGCGGCCGTAGCCGTAGTAGCGGTACGTTTGCCCCGCGCCTACTTAAACCCCCTCCCCCCCGCTACTATATTCGCGCTACTAAGTAAGGCTTTATCGAAGGCGAAGTAAACGACCTCCCTGCCTCTTCCCTATATTTAGGAAATACGTAGCTCCTTCGCCTTATCGCGCGATAGAGCTCTTAGTATCCGAGTTTATAGCTTTATGTAATACTAAGGAGGATCTTTGCCTCCCTATAGGAATATAACCGCGTGTTCTACTTATGGCTTTATACCTTATGTCCGCCGATATCGTTATAAGTTCTTTAGTCGACTCCGGCTATTCCGGATACGCCTTTATATACGCTTAGACCGCGTACCGCCTTGCCCTTCCTATCCGCTAACTCTAATTCCCGAGCCGGCTTTCTCTCGCTAATAGTAGCGACTATAAGTCCGGCTCTATTACTTATTACGCCTTTTCGGTCTCCCGGATTAGCGCTTATACTAAGTCTATCTGCTTCTTTCTTATAAGGCTTAGCTATAAGGTTATTCTTAGCCTCCCTTAGCTACGCTAGCACGACCTTATTATTAGCTAGCGCGGTAACTCCCTTTCCTTTTAGTCCCCCTTTTGTCTAGCCTCCTATCTCTTAGACTACTAGCCTTATCTTATCCCGGGCCTTTCGGCTACCCTTGCCTGCCCTACCCGCCCTATCCCGGCTTCCCTTATCCCTATTTTAGAGGGAATATAATTAATAAATATAATTCATTTCCCCCCCGCCCCTTCTATCGGAGACTTCGACGATAGGGGCGAGCCCCCTACCGCGCTTTTACCTACTTTTACCCTAAGGGGGTTTCCCTTTAGTTACTCCGTCGAGGATTCTAACGATAAGGGCGAGCCCCTCGCCGCTACGATCTCTATTCTTACCGCTGCGATCCCTATTCCCGCCCGTCTGGCCTTAGCCTATCCTCCGGCCTTTATCCGTTCCGTCCGCTTTAGCGACGTTCTTAAGTTTATTCCCCCGTCCTTTAGCCCTTCCTTTTCTGCGTTTTTTAAGGATACTCTTAACGTAGGTAAACCCGCTTATCTAGACTCCTCCCGCTAGGTTAATAACGCTAACTCTAACTCCGGCTATAACTCTAACTCCTTAGCTACCCTTTACCCTCGCCGCTACGTTCGACCTCCCCGCCCCCGTCCCGTCTATAAGACCGCTAGCTACCGCCGCCCTATATTCCGGCCGAGTTATAAGACTATTAGACCTTAGCCTTTCCGCTTTTCGTCCTTTAACGACTTAGCGTTTAACGTCTAGATGCTTAACGTCGATACGATAGTAATATTCTACCGGTAGGTTAAAGTCTAGACCTCTTAGACCTCGATTAAGACTTTTACCGCCGAGCTTTTGCTTACTAAGCCCTTATTACCTATCGACTAAGATATCCTTAAGGACTTCTATTAGGCCGTTTTAATTAAATATATAGATGCTAAGGACGCGAAAGCCTGCTTTAACCTTTATCTTTATAACTTTATCGACGACTATTTTAATAAGATCTACCTTAATAAGATCTCCTTTAACGATATCGCTAAGTTCTTTAAGAAGTAGGAGAAGGTCCTTTATACGCTCGACGAGCTTTAAGCTAAGGCTCTTAAGGAGCTCTACTATATAATTTATATATAGCTTAAAAGCGAGGCTAATAAGCTCGCTTTTTACTATACCGTTAATACTTAAATTAACCTTAAAGAGGGAATATAACCTCCTTATACCCGCCCCCGCGCGTGCCCTACTGCGTGCCCTACTTTGTGCCCGGCTGCGTGCCTTACTGCGTGCCTTACTGCGTGCCCTACTACGTGCCCTGCTTTATGCCCGGCTGCGTGCCCTACTGCGTGCCCTACTGCGTGCCCTTTGCTGCGTGCCCTCTACTATACGTGCGGTTCCTTAATGTATGCTTCGTGCCCGGCTGTATGCCTTGCTGTGTGCCCTACTGCGTGCCCTACTTCGTGCCCGGCTGCGTGCCCTACTGCGTGCCCTGCTTCGTGCCCGGCTGCGTGCCCTACTGCGTGCCCTACTACGTGCCCTTTACTACGTGCCTTCTGCTGTATGTACGGCTCCTTAATGTATGCTTTATGCCTGGCTGCGGATTTACGCGGCTCTCTTAATTGCTATATACTTACACTAGATTTTAGTAGCGGGATATAAGCGCGCGGGGTTTACGTAGAAAGAGTAGGGATTTCCTAGACTTCCGTGCAAATAGAGATTTATATCTATGTAAATAGCAATACTCTATATTATATATTAACTTAAATAAATTAAATGATTTATTAGGTAAAAAAAAGAATTACTATTATAGTTAAATATATAAATAAGATAGCTAATAATAAAGAGTATTACTATTTGCCTAAGTATAAATCTCTATTTGCCTAAGTGATATTTTTTTTATAGCCTACGTATACCCCGGAAAACGCCTAACCCCCCCGCGCCTAGCCGCGCTTATATAAATACAGTGCGCATTTATAGCAGGCCGTAGACTAATAATTCTTCACGTACGAAGTACGAAATATCCGTCTACGGCTCGCTCCCGGCTGCGTGCCCTACTGCGTGCCCTCTACTGCGTGCCCTTTGCTACGTGCCTTACTGCGTGCCCTCTGCTGTGTGTGCGGCTCCTTAATGTATGCTGCGTGCCCTACTGCGTGCCCTACTGCGTGCCTTGCTGCGTGCCCTTTGCTGCGTGCCTTACTGCGTGCCCTGCTGCGTGCCCTTTACTGCGTGCCCTCTGCTGTATGTGCGGCTCGTTGATGTATGCTTCGTGCCCGGCTCCCGGCTGCGTGCCCTCTGCTGCGTGCTCTACTGCGTGCCCTCTGCTGCGTGCCTTTTGCTGCGTGCCCTTTGCTGCGTGCCTTGCTGCGTGCCCTCTGCTGTGTGTGCGGCTCCTTAATGTATGCTTCGTGCCCCGCTGCGTGCCCTTTGCTGCGTGCCTTGCTGCGTGCCCTCTACTGTGTGTGCGGCTCCTTAATATATGCTTCGTGCCCGGCTGCGTGCCCTACTGCGTGCCCTACTGCGTGCCCTCTGCTGCGTGCCTTTTGCTGCGTGCCCTCTACTGCGTGCCCTCTGCTATATGTGCGGCTCCTTAATGTATGCTTTATGCCCGGCTCCCGGCGATGCGATTTAACGATGCTATTTAACGATGCGATTTAACGATGCGATTTAACGATGCGATTTAACGATGCGATGCAACGATGCGATGCGATATAATGCGAAGAATTAGCCTACAGCCTGCTAGGCATACGCACTATATCTATGTGGGCGCGGCTGGGCGGGGGGGGGTTAGGCATTTTAAGGCAAATAGAGATTTATACTTAGGCAAATAGTAATACTTATAATAAATATCTAATAAGAGAATATAATTAAAAGTGATTTTTCTTAAAGACCTTATTTTTTATAAAATTATAAGTTATAATAATTAATTAAATATTAATAGCGAGAGTAAAACAAATTTAATAAAGATATATAAATAATAAGCGATTACTACTATACTTACTTATAGATATAAAAATACTACCTAATATAACAAATATTAAAGGATTTATTTTATTTTTATTCTCTATAAAAAGCCGCTTTATACCCCCCTACTATTTTATAGTAAGGGTGCTTTATATATAAGCGCTTTATACCCCCCTTCTCTTACCCCCTTCTATCGAACGTAGTGTTAGGTAGGGGAGGGTAATAGGATATAAAAGAACGGGCAAACACATATAATTATAAAGAGTATTGCTATTTGCATAGTAATAAATTGCTATTTAGA
This sequence comes from Ophiocordyceps sinensis, assembly GCA_012934285.1. NCBI lineage: Eukaryota > Fungi > Ascomycota > Sordariomycetes > Hypocreales > Ophiocordycipitaceae > Ophiocordyceps > Ophiocordyceps sinensis. Next base: position 6,689,815 of record JAAVMX010000002.1, on the reverse strand, counting down.
TAGTAAACGACGATTATCTCTACTTTTTCAGCGCGCACCCCGCGCGCCTATATCCCGCTACTAAAATTTAGTATAGGTATATAGCAATTAAGAGAGCTACGTAAATCGTACGAAGAACGCCCCGACACGCAGTAGAGGGTGTTATAGTATCACATTATATAACATAGTATATAGTGATATGCTACGTAATATATAGTCCTATATATAAACGAGCCCTTAGCCTCTATAGTTCTTCTCCTCTTTATAGAACAATAAGGTTATCTAGCTATTACCTAGTGCTATAATAGTTTATTCTATCTCCTATTGCGCCCCGTCACGATCCCTAGCTTTATAAACACAGTCCTAGTAGCTCTATCACCTTATCCCTTTAGTCGTCGCGACCCGAGCGTAACCCTTAAGAAATCATTCCCCTAAGCCCTTAAGCCCTTAAGAATTTTTCCTTAGCCTATAGAAACCTATATAGCCTATAGAAATTTTTTTATAGTCCCCGATAAACACCTTAGATTAGATACTCCTCCTTCCTCCTTATAGCAGATATACCTATAGCCTCTAACGCTATAAGCGACGGTCTAAAGGCCCTTACTAAGGAGTTTATTAGTGAATTTCCTTAGATCGCCTAGGTGATTAAGAGGTTCGATAACGTAGTCCTAGTCGCTAATGCGTAGGAGACCTAGGAAAACCTTTAGAGCCCGGATACCTAATATATTCTTATATATATCGAGGAGAGTCTTCGCTCCCTTCGCGTAGCGGAAGCCTCTTAGGTTAACCGAAATGCTAGGTTAAAGGAACGCGTAACTACACGAGATTAGCTCTTAGCTACGAAGGATTAGCTCTTAGCCACGAAGGAGCAACTTCTCGAGGCTAAGGACCTTACGATCTTAACTATAAAGATATTATAGTCTTAGACGATAACCCCGGTATAGTCGTCCGGAAAACGAAAGACGGTAGACCCTCCGATCTTTACTAGAAAAAGGTCTACCTTTAACCGTTAACGTAAGTACGAGGCTTAGGAACTTAAGATATAGGGTATCTTCCTCCGCGATAGCATATAGTTCGACTTAGACGGCGCCCGCCCCCTTTATATTAGCGATAGGTTTAGTAAACGGGCCTACGACTTCGTTAAAGATAGGGTAGCTACTATTATAGCTAACCTATCTAAGAGAGAGAAGTAGGAATAGCCTACTACGACGACGCTTCTTATAGCTTTAGGCAGGCAGTATAGGGTTTTAGACTTAACGCAAGCCGCTAAGAATATCCTCGATAATTTCCCTTAAGGCGATAAGAACTATTAGATCTAGAAGGTAGACCTTAACGCCTATATGCGTAAGGCAAGGAAGATAAAGGAATAGTAAGTCGACCTCCTCCGGAAGTTTATATTAAAGGATATAAGCGATCTCGTTAAGAATATATAGACTAAGATCCCCGACACCGACTACGAGAAGTAGTTAGCGTAGATAGATATCTTTACGAAGAATCTCGCTAACTATACTTATCGTTAGAAGCTCGAAAAGAAGGCCGCCCCCCGTTTATAGTTCCCGCCGACGCTTATACCTGCCCTTACCTTAACCGCCCCGGCTTAACCCTTATATAGTAACCCTATAGACCTCGACCGACTTTCCGATACTAAACGATAATTTAGGATCGATAATAAACTCTATATAGCCTACGGAGAGCTTAGACACTAGAAGGAGGCTTACGACCCGGCTAAGATAGCGAATCCGCTTTTAATGCCCTTACGTCGGGGTAGTCCCTAGTTTTAGGGCCGGGGCGCCCCTTCCCCCGGCTTCGGCCGAGGATCTTAAAGCGCCTACGGCGGCGGGTATAGCTAAGGCTAGCTCGTCCGTGCGGCCGACTACGAATAAGGCCGTATCCTTAGGGAAGAGGATACGGATTTATAAGGCGAGCGGCCGGCGTTAAGGCTACTGCTAAAAGATATACCCCTAGAATAAGTCGCTCCTAGGGGTTATATATAGGGGAGGATAAGAGGATTAGGTCGTTGCTTTTAGATAGAACGGATCTTCGGATTAATTCGTCGAATAGTAATAAAAAGTTAATCCTTCTCTATACTTGTCTCTCCTTTACGCGTAACCCTTAGTCCCCTTAATACGTTAATACGTTATCCTTTATAGATTCTAGCTATACTGCCGTAGCGTTCGCTAATCTTTACGCTATCGTACGTAAATATAACGTTACTATAAAGAAGCTCCTTAAACCTTAACCGCTTTAACTAGCCGACGGTATACCCTTAATATAGATAACGGACTACTTTATAGCCCGAATAACTATTAGTAAGCATATAGAACTTATACTCTTCTTCGTTACGAATCTATTACCTTTTACCTTAATTATCTTAGGCATCCCCTAGCTTTAGGAATATAAACTAACTATGCTTTAGAAATCTCTTTAGGTCCGCTTTAATTCCGATTACTATATAAGATACTGCCTGCCTTTAAGCATAATAGCCGAGGATAGGATAGCTCTTAGGACTCCTATTACTCCCGCGCCCGGAGGGCATTAGTTACGTCGGAAAGTATATTTTTCTAACGTCGTAGAGATTTAGATAACCCTAACGTTTACTCTAAAATAAGGGGTCTTTATAATAATAAAAGACGTACCGGAAATTCCCTTTCGGTAGGAAGAGACTAATATCCTAGAAGACTAGACTATCCTACCGGGAAGTTATATATCTATAGACTCGTCTACTAAGGAATATCTACCTAAGTAGGCATTATACCCTTTAAACCCTAGCTAACCGATTCGATATCCCTTATATAGGATATAGCTATTCGCCTAGGAAACCGCCCGCTTAATATCCCCGATTAGCCCTCCGGACTCCCTTAAGACTTAAGCCTTCGAGGCTACTCCGCCGTAGACTACTTTAGTAGCTCGCCTACTCCCTATTCGCCTTAACGCCGGCCGTCGCTACGTTCCCGCCCGATAGGGCCGGACGAGACGCCCCCGCCGGCGTATACGATAGGAAGATTAAATGCCCTTAGATATAAACGATATCCGCTGCGTACGAGCAGTTAACTTCGTTTAATTCTATAAATAGGATAGTGTCTAGGCGATACGAATTAGTATATCTAAATTAGCTAAGCTAGTCGAGGAGGGAGAGAATCTACGACTCCTTAACGAACTCCTAGTAGGCCTAGTTAAAGTCCCGGAATTGTCTAAAACCTCTTTCTAACGCGTTATTACCGGGGACTATATAATAGAAGTAGCCCGGGCCGCCTTCCCCGAACGTTTTTATAATTTCCTTTAGACGAACCTCCGGGATATAGCTAATTCCGAATCTCTATTTCGGAGGGTCGACGAGGCTAACGTAGAAAAATTCCTCTAAGTAAAACCGGAAGTCATAAAGGTAGATATCCTAAAGAAACTCCTAAAAGAGTTCTAGGATAAGCTTCCTTATTTCCTTCTAAAGAATGCGAACGAACCCCCCCTATACTACCCCTAGGATTATAAGATCGAACTTACACCTAGAAAATAAGCCCTATATTATAGAAATCGGCCTATATCACCCGTAGAACTCCGCTGCATTAAGAAGTAGATTAACGATATACTTAATAAAGGCTTTATTTAAGAGTCTTCTTCTCTAGCCGCGGCACTACTAATCCTCGCTTATAAACCAGGCGGTAGTGTCCGTATCTATTATAACTACCGAGGTTTAAATTAGGTTATAGTTAAGAATCGATATCCCCTGCCTTTAATCCGCGAAATACTAGATTCTCTCTACGACGCTAAGTTTTACATAAAGCTAGACGTAATTGCCGTATTTAACCGTATTCGAATCGCCGAGGGTTATAAGTGGCTTATAGCATTTATCACACGCTTTAGGTTATTTAAGATACTAGTTACCCCCTTCGGCCTTTATAACGCACCGTCGACCTTCTAGAACTATATTAATCACGTGCTTTATAATGCCCTCGATAACTTCTATATAGTATATCTCGATGACGTACTAGTCTTTTTAAAGACTAGGGCGGAATATAAGAACTACGTGCGAATAGTTATCTAACGCTTAGGCAACGTAGGGCTTTAAATCGATATCGGGAAGTTAGAGTTTTACACAACGAAGACTAAGTATCTTAGACTAGTTATTTCGATATCTAGCATAAGCATAGACCCCGAGAAGGTGCGTACAATCACGGCTTAAAATACCTCGACTTTAGTAAAAGAACTTTAATAGTTTCTTAGGTTTATAAACTTCTACCGCCGTTTTATTAAGGGATATTCTAGTATTATCTCCCTTATAACTACGCTACTTCGAAAGGATTCCCGTTAGTCTTAAGGACCTAAATAAGCTGCCGCGTTTAAGGCCCTTAAACTTGCTTTTACTACTGCCCCGGTCTTAGCCTATTTTAACTACTCGAAGAAAACAATTGTTAAAACTAACGCCTCGAATTAGGCCTTAGGAGGAGTCCTTTTATAGATCGGAGACGCCGGACATCTTTACCCTATTGCGTTTTTTTCGTTAAAGTATACTGCCCTTAAGTATAACTACGAGATCTATAATAAAAAGCTATTAGCAATTATTAAAGCGCTTAAGGAATAGCGCCCGGAACTCTAAGGGACTATTAAGGCGTTCGACGTTATTATAGACTATAAGAATCTTTAGACGTTTATATCTATAAAGCAACTTAACTAACGTTAAGTGCGCTAGGCCGAGTTCTTTTCCTAGTTTAACTTCGTAATTATATACCGCCTAGGCAATAAGGCAATCCTCCCTAATGCTTTTAGCAGGCTCCCCGGCGATAGACTAGCTACCGTAGACGACGATAGACTCCTCTATTAAAATTAGGTAGTTATCCTTAAAGAGAAAGTCGACCCGACTATTCTAGAAGAACTCCTAACTAATTCCCATGCCTTAAAGGAGGACCTTAATGTAGTCGCCGCTCTTAGACTAAACGCAGCTAGTAAATCACTCGATAAGCTTATCCGCGAAGCATACTAATAAGATAATCTTACCTAGGATATAGTAGCGATACTCCGGGATCTATATGCCCGACGCTAGCTAAAGCATATCCGAAAGCTCTTACGTTGCGATATATCCGAATATTAGTTAATTAACGGACGTATCTTTTTCCGCGACCGGCTCTTTGTTCTAGATATTCTAGATCTCCGCCTTTAAGTCGTTTATCGATCCTATAGCAGTAGCTTAATAGGACACTTAGGGAGGGTAAAAACCCTTAATCTATTAAACCGAATATACTAATAGCCGAGGATTTCTTACTTCGCCGCTACGTTCGTTAAAGACTATACTCTCTATCTTTAGACTAAGACCCCCCGCTTGTCTCCCTTTAGATTCCTAAAACCCCTCGCTCTACTAGTCTAACTATAGGCCGATATATTAATTAATTATATTATAATACTCCCTAAGTATACCCGAAACGGGAAAACTTATAAGAATATACTTATAATAGTTAATAGGCTTAGGAAGATAAGATATTTCGTTACTATTACCGGCCTTTCTATAGAAGAACTAATTAACTCCTTTATCTAGGTAGTCTATCGCTTATATAAAGCACCCGATACTATTATCTCCGACTAAAGCACTTAGTTTATCTCTAATTTTTAGCGATAGCTTAGCACTCGTTTAAGAATAACGTTAAAACTAAGCTTAGCATAGCACTTAAAGACTAATAGTTAAACCGAAATCGTTAACGCTACGATAAATAAATACATTCGAGCCTATATTAGCTTTACCTAAGATAACTAGGTCGACTAGCTCCCGCTCGTGGAATTCGCAACGAATAATTAAGTAAACGAAACAACCGGTATTTCTCTATTCTTTGCTAACTACGGCTTTAATCCTCGTCTCGGTATTAAACCTATAGGCCCCTAACCCCTAACGCTCTTATTATAGGCAAAGAAGGAATTCCTTCGCGTAGACGTAATAGCTAATCGTTTCGACTATATCCTTATTTAGCTTTAAGCTCTTATATAAGCCTTATAATAGAAATATAAAGATAATGCTAATATAAAGCGGGACGAAGGCTTTCTCTTTTAACCCGGTAATATAGTTATAGTTTTATTAGAGAATATAACTACTAATCGCCTAAAGAAAAAATAAGACGATAAATAGGACGGTCCTTATCCTATTCTCGAGGTCTACTACGGCGCTATAGTTATCGACCTCCTAAAGCATATCTAAGTTAATAAGTCTTTCTATACGTTAAAGGTACGGCTTTAGACAACGGAAATAATACCGGGTTAAGCATAGATTAATCGAGAGGACGACGTAACGTCGTAGGCCGTATCGCGGAACGCGATAACGACGGCAATATCGAAGAAATATAGGAATTTAAGAAGATCCTTAACGTATACGATAACGAAGCCCCGATCCTAACTTATCTAATTAAATAGAAACATTACTAGGAACCGACCTAGCAGCCTAAAGATAACCTAAGGGGTTGCGCTAAAGCTATTTAACGCTTCTATAGATACAACCTAGATAAGCCGGGCCCCTTAGATTAAGCCCGCCTATAAAAGATTCCTTTATTATATATAGATTTCTAGCGAAAATAACATTTTTTAGCGATTTAAGGACTAAATCGTCTTTAGAAGGGGAGTACTATTATAGTATTATATTACATAATATAGTATATAGTAATATACCACGTGATATATAGTCCTATATATAAACGAGCCCTTAGCCTCTATAGTTCTTCTCCTCTTTATAGAATAATAAGGTTATCTAGCCATCACCTAGTGCTATAACAGAGGGCACGTAGTAAAGCACGCAGCCGGGAGCCGGGCACAAAGCATACATTAAGGAGCCGCGCACGTAGTAGAGGGCACGTAGTAGAAGGCACGCAGTAGGGCACGCAGTAAGGCACGTAGTAAGGCACGCAGTAAGGCACGCAGCCGGGAGCCGGGCATAAAGCATATATTAATAAGGAGCTACGCACGTAGTAGAGGGCATACAGTAGAGGGCACGCAGTAGGGCATGTAGTAGAGCACGTAGTAGAGGGCGCGCATCCGGGAGCCGGGCATAAAGCATACATCGAGAAGCCGCTAGGCACGAAGCATACATTAAGAAGCCGTATATATAGCAGAGGGCACGCAGTAGGGAGCCGGGCATAAAGCATATATTAAGAAGCCGCACATATAGTAGAGGGCACGCAGTAGGGAGCCGGGCACAAAGCATACATCGAGAAGCCGTATATATAGTAGAGGGCACGCAGTAGAGGGCACGCAGTAGGGCACGCAGTAGGGCACGCAGCATACATTAAGGAGCCGCACACACAGCAGAGGGCACGCAGTAGGGCGCGCAGTAGGGCACGCAGTAGGGCACGCAGTAGGGCACGCAGTAGGGCACGCAGCAGGGCATACAGCAGAGGGCACGTAGCAAGGCACGCAGTAGAGCATACAGCCGGGCATAAATCATATATTAAGGAGCCGCACACATAGTAGAGGGCACGCAGCAGGGCACGCAGTAGGGCACGCAGTAGGGCACGCAGTAGGGCACGTAGTAGGGCATGCAGCAGAGGGCACGTAGTCGGGCGCGCGCGCTGCTATAGCTGTTAAATTAACTAGGTAACTAAATTAAGGCTATACACGATTTACGCGGCCCTCTTAATTGCTATATACCTATACGGAAAATTTAGTGGCGGGATATAGGCGTGTAGGGTGCGCGTAGAAAAAGTAGGTTTACTGTCTAAATAGCAATTTATTACTATGCAAATAGCAATACTTATTATAAACATTTGAAATTACTTTGTCTACGGAGTCGGAGTTAAAGCTAGTTAAATTAACTTTTATACGTATTTTCTCGAGCCTTTAGAAGGCTTGCGCCTTATAAGAAAAAATTAGAAGGAGTTAGAGTTTATACTTAGATATATGTTAGTAAGGCTCTAATAACGGTGACTAGCCGGATGGATCTATTAAGTTGTTATATGATTAAATCTATAATCTAGCTAAGGAAGAAGGGAAGGCCTCGTAGAGATATAGCCTTATTGCGTGCACGTAATCCTGCGGATCACGTGTGCGCAACCACCTTAACAATGCGGATATCCTCTATTCCTATACTAGCAGTTCTTTTAAGATGACAATAAGAGCAATAAGAACCCGGTTTTCCTATTAAATAGAGATACGCAACGAATAAAGGGAAAGAGGCCCGTTTGGGCCGTGTGGTGTAAGGAGCGTCGGGGCGGTTGGAGCGTCGGGGCGGCTGCTAAGGGCGCAGGGCGAGGCTGCCAAGCCAAGGGCGAAAAGTAACGCAACGAATGTGGGCTGCCAAGGCTGCAAAAGGCGTTGCTAAGGGCGTTGCAAAGGGTGTTGCAAAGGGCGTTGCCAAGCGTTGCTAAGGCGCAGAAAGCAGGGCGAAAAATAAAGTAAAGAGCGTAGGTAAATTCGAGGTAAAAAGCAAGCAAAAAGCAGGGCGAATTCGAGGTAACGAGCGTTAGGAAGGAAAGGGCTAGTGATGCAACGAGTGGCTAAGGGCTGCGGGCTGCGGCGTTAAAGTCCCTAACGATGCATGCCGTATTGCGCTTTCTAAAGCTTTTTCTAAATGAATTAGAATAAAAGGCGTAAAGCAGCGTGCGGGCTTAAAGCAGCGTGCGGCAGCGTGCGGAATTAGTGATTGACCTAGTCGTTAAAGCAACTAGCGGCTTTGTGTTTGCGGCGGGCTTATAGCAGCAAGCGGACTGTAAAGCAGCAGGCGGGCTTAAGGCAGCAAGCGGACTGTATTCTCGTGGCGGGCTTAAGGCAGCAAGCGGACTGTATTCTCGTGTGATCGCGAGGGTCTTCGCGATGCTTGTCGAAGCAGGCGGCGGGCTTTATAGACGAGTGGTCCGACGCGAGAGTCGGGCTCGTGGTTGTCTAGTATGCCGTTAGGAGAGCTGCTTAAGGGAGCGTTTAGAAGAGCTCTTCGGCGGTTAATTAGGTATGCCGCGTTTGCAGCAGCGGCACTAGTTGCTCGAACTAGCTATTAAAGGGGTCGAGGTTGTCTAATAGTCGTAAGGTTCTTTACGATACGGTCGGCGTTATAGACGTACTATCGGTTAACGTAACTCTTCTTCCTTTAGGAAGCGAGACGGGATTAAAGGATAGCTAAGGAGACTTCGAAATAAAGCGGTTAATGTAGTAATATTGTAATTAAGAGGTCTCGTTCTTAGCATAAAGATAACCTTCTTTAGGTGTTCCCGCGTAGGGTGTTTTTCACTTTCGAGGGTTGTAGATCTTGCCTCTTCTTGCCTAACTGTCTATAAAGGAATCTCTTAGTAGGTAAAACCAGCGGAGAAGCCTTTACTAATTAGTGTTAGTAAGGCTCTAATAACAGTGACTAGCCGGATGGATCTATTAAGTTGTTGTATTATTAAATCTATAATCTAGCTAAGGAAGAGGGGAAGGCCTCGTAGAGATATAGCCTTATTGCGTGCACGTAATCCTACGGATTATATATACGCAACTACCTTAATAATACGGATATCCCCTATTCCTACAATATGTATAAATATATATTATTACATGGATATACGAACTAAGAAAAACATAAGCTATATTATATTTATAAAAAAATAGTTGAGCTTTAATTAATCCTTTTAAATACTTACTATTATTAAGAGTTATATTTAGACTGCTAAATATTTTAATACTGTTATAAATAAAGCCAAAGCCTTTTAATAGCCACGCTAAATTAAAAAAACCATTTGAGTGCGTGGCTATTAAATAACAAAGATTCTTTAAACCTTTAGTTAAATTAAATTTTAGGTGTAGCCGGCTTTGTAGGTCTTATGCATATTTTTCTTTATCCTTATTTATACCCTTATTAGGATTAGAAGCAGTATAAGAAGCGAGAAAAAAAATCGCTTAAACTCTAAAAAATAATAACTTATATTTATTATCAGCTTTATAAAAAAATAGCGCAGTCTCGATAAAATATAATACTACTGTTATTATTAACATAATAGGCAAATACCCCCTTTTATTAGACTATCTCTTTATTAAAGGGCTCGTACTATAAATTACGCACAAAAGAAACTCTAGTTTATAAAGGATTTCTATTAGTAGGTAATTCACTTGGATTAATCTAAACAAAGGGGGTTGCATTAGTTATAGTTATATCTAATCTAGCTAGAGAAGGGGGAATAAGGGGGCCCCTTTATACCCGTCTATAGGGGTCCCTCTATAGAGCCTGCTATGCCTTAACAATGCATTGTTAAGGCCTACGCTAGGGCTTACTGCTCTAGTCATAACGATGCCTTTAGTTAATAACGAGGTTATTAACTATATAGGTTACGTAGCGTTATGCGCCGCGTGGTTATAACCCCTATTGCCCTTTTCCTATGTATAGTCGGCAATATGGTTGTAACTCTATCCCTTAGTTATATAACTATATTCCTATACTAGCAGTCTTTCTTTCTAACTGCTAAGCAACCTTCCTAATCGCAAGGATAACGCGTTTTAGACTAAAGGAGTCTAATAAATACAATACATAAGTATAAATGAAAAAGAGTCCTAAAAGGGGAACTTAGGGGCGTAGAACGTATGCCTCTATCCGAATAGTTAAGCTATTATTGTCTATAAAGCGTTTAAGGGCTCGGTTCGGTAATGCCTTCGTTATAGCATCGGCCGGGTTATTATCGCCGTTAATCTAACAGATCTCTACAATCTCTCGTTGCTTATTTAACTATCGAAGAGATATAATATCAATTATTAATCTCTTCTCCTTAGTTATCCCGAGCTTTACGAGGCATTCGTAGAGTAAATACGAATCTATATAGATAATTAATTAGATATTCGGTAGCTTAAGCCGGTTAGTAATAATCTTTAACGTAGTTACTAAGGCGATCCCGAGGTTAACGCCGTTAACCATACCGTATATCTCGGAGGCTAGCACACTTTAGGTAACTCTCTTACACTTCGTCGAGCTTTAGTAGATAATGTTTCTAATGACCTTAAACTAGTTGTTAGACCTTTCGGTCTTATTAACTAGTGTAATAATAAAGCCTAGTTGCGATAATAGGTCTTTATTATTAGCAAACGACCTATCCGTAAACACTATTAGCTTCGCCTTTATAAGATTAATTAGTTTATATATTAAACCTTTGCTCTAGTAGTCTATTTGCTACTTAAGTCGCTTATTTAAGATTATACAATCCTTATCATCCGGGTTCTATACCTATGCCGTAATAGAGATATTAAATACGGCTTCCGGTTAGCACACTAAGGCTATATAGGCTCTACGAGCACGTTATTCTAAGTACTATTATGTATAATCCGGAGCCTTAACATCGATTCGGTCGATCTAGGCAGCTTATCCTTTCTATTAGAGCAGGAGTATCTTATCTTATTGTAAGCTTACCTTCGCGCCGTTAAAATCCGTAACGGAGCCTTAAGTTATCGTAGTTTTCGACTTCGCCCTAAATTATGCCTCTCGGAGCTTTTCTTCTTTAGCGGCCGAAAGACTTATCGTTCTAAGCATAAGGGTATTATCCGTTTGCATCCTAATAATCTTAAAGTATTCTAGTCCCGTATTAGATATTAAAAGGCAAGAGTTAAAGGTCGATATCGCTATATCGAGGCCCTCGATATAGTGCTTCTAATACGTATTAAACTAGTAGACTCCCGACTCTATAATGCAATATAAGGGCCTAATAACTCGGATGATCGTATTAGGCGGATACTTCCCTTATAATTCGGCGGGGAGATATGTTAAGACCGTTCGAAAGAGCTCTATAGTCGCATAGGGATATGCCTAGGTAATGTCTCGAAGGGACAACGTTATCCTATAGCGCATAAGGCTAGGAGCAAAGGCTAAGATCAGTCGTTAGCTAACGCGTTAGATTATCGGGGACTATATTAGTAGGGAAGCCTTCTCCCTATTATTCTAACCTTAGACTATAAGCCTTAATTTCTTATATAGCTTAGTGTCTCTGCCTTTAACCTCTCGAACTATATAGGAGCTAAAGATACAGTGGCCGCTATAGATAGCTTTATTATACCGTTCGAAACTAAATACTCCTTATGCCATGAGGTTATCGATCTCCGTGCTATCTAACGCTTCGAATAGTGCTCTTAGGGTCGTAATAGCGCCTTTAGATCGAAGCTTAACGGCTAGCTCGTAGGCCTCTTCCTCCTTTTTTATCGTAAAGGCCTCGTCCGCTTCTTTATCGCTTAAATCGTCGAGATCTATATCGTCCTCGTTATCGTCTAGGTTATCCTCTACTTCTAGTCCTTCTATAATTAAATGCCTAGCTTTATTCTTCGATCCGGGCGGGCGTCCTCGCTTACGGGGTGCTAGAGGGTCTAGTCGGGCGGGTTCGTCCGGCTGCTCGGATTCTAATGCTAGGATATTATTAAGCATTTAATCACGATAATACAGTTATACTAATATAGATCTAAAAACCTAAGGTCTATTGACTATATCGATCGTAATATCGTGCCCGTTAATAGCTACGATTTTAGATAGTCCTTACTATCCTAACTTTTCCCTCTATACGCGGACTTCGCTTTAGAGAGGGAGGGCAAGTGTATTCGCTATGTCTAGACCGTTGCGGCTATATAATATAGCCTAGACCTATCTTTTAGCCGTAAGCTGCTTAAGTGCCTTTATTGCTTTCTATACTACGGCTGCTCGTTTAAAGGTCGTTAGTAATAGCGGCGAGTTAAGGGTTATCCTAGGGTATGCTTTAAACATAAGCAACGTAGGTACTAGCCCGTTCGGTCTAGCAGTATTGTTAATAGCTTTAATAGCTATCTAAAGGACTGCCTTAAGGGAGGTCACGCTGCCTATCTCTATAAAAAGGATATTAAAAGCTTAGCGTAATAGGGCATAATACCTCTTAACTTTGCCGATAGACTAATGTGTTTTTATAGGAATTTATATATATATAATCCCTATAATACGGGCTTTATTTCGGAATTCTACCGCCGCGAAGTTCGTGCCGGCATTATGTTTAATAATATTAGGGGGACTAAGGTATATGTTAATCTAAAGGGCTCGAAGAGTCTCCTATATATCCTTAGCTAATATAGAAGGAAGGAATTAAGCCCCTTAGAAGGCCGTCGATACGTTAATAATATACAATACCGGGCGTTATGCTAAATTCGGGACGTCTAAGTATATTACATTAACGATAACCTTATAATTAAAGTCTTAGTTATCTTTAAAGTTAAACTTAAACCGTTTTAGGGTAGGCAAATGCATTTAGCAATAATAATATAGTTCTAAGATATTCTCTAAGGTGCTAAGAGACATATTGCCGTAGCCTGCTTGCTTTAATAGGTTATATAGCCTAGGTATAGCAGGATATCCGAATCGACGGTATAGGGTCTTAATTTCCGTTTCTATAAGGAATACGGTCGATTGTTTACTCTTCCCGAGGAAGAACTAAAGGTATCCCTATTTCCTAACCACCGGGATATTTGCCTTAAGACCGGTAAGGGTGTTCGTTGTGTTATTAAAGAACACGCCTAGCCTATTCTATATCCGCGAGGGATAGTAGGAAAGGGGTCGGAGTTTCTAGCATATAGAATATAATCCTTCCAATCGGAGTAATAAGATTAATTAATCCTAAAGACCTAATAACGGTGCCGGCGCTAAATCTAATTAATTCTTAGCCTACGGTTAATATGTCTAAATAGACGGAAGGGTCTTCTTACTATAGGGCTATATACTATTCTTATCCGGCCGTTAAGACCTTCGCTGCTCTTGTATTAATTAGGATGCCTTAAAAATAGAGCTTCGAGTAGCGGTCGTCGATAAGAAACTAGTCGGCCGAGAATATTAGTTCTATGCCGTAAACGTTATCTCCTATAATAAGGTGGTTAAAAGCTATTTAATAAAGCATTTAACTAGCTTGCTATTATTCCGGCTCGTTATCCTCGCTATACTCTTCCTCCTTATCGTCCTTATGGCCTTCGTAGCCCGCTAAATAGGCTATAATGTCCGGGGAGACGCTAGTGTAGAGACAATGCGAGAGATATTAGTCCTTAGCTTTCCGCCGTTCCTCTATAGAATTTTTTATAGACTAACATCCTTCCTTTCTATACATAAAGCACTTCTTAGTCTAGGTCTTATTGCCGTATCCTTAGCTATAGCCTCTTCTACTGTAGGGCCGATAGCCTTATCTAAAGCCTCGCAGGCGAAATCCTCCGTTGCCTCTACTACGATTATTAGTATACCTACGGTCTATATAAAACTAACTATTAGGGTTCTTCGAATTATATCTATAATTTATATCTATCCTATCGTTATTACGATATCGGTCTTAGATAAATTAGCGTAAGGCATTTCTCGCTTATTATATAAGGTACGTCGTAAGGGAAGCTTAAAGGTCGGTATAGAGCTGTTTAGCCTCCTTAGCCTATTTAAAGAAGGCACCTTCGAGTTCTAGGACACCTTAGCACGCCTTAGTAAGATTTACTATAAGCGGGGTTTCGCCTATAAACTTAGGTCCTAGAGCCCGTTAATAGAGCAATAGCTTATCGATTAGCAACTAAAGCACTTCCGGTAAGCCTTTCTTAAGGTTACTAGCCCGAACTTAGTTAAACGTCGTATTAGTCTAATCGGTGTAGTACTAAGCCTAAGTCGCTTTAGTATCGACATATCGTTTAATCTTATCGTATACGCCTCGGAAGGTAGTCGTCTAAGTGATATTCTCTATATAGAAACGATCGGCTCGTCCTTTTAAGATCTAAGGGAGAAGGGTGTAAAAGAGCCTTAGCTTAATCTTAAGGTTATAATATACGCCTATAAACTTACGGATAGTCTCGTTAAATAGGGTATATAGCTCGCCGGTATAGCTCTTCTCCTTATCCTATATCTTAACAAACTTAGTCTAAACGTCGGGATCGGACGAAAGGTTCGGAACCTCGGCTAGCGGGAGTGCTATATACTCCTTAATGTTATAATTAAATGCTTCGACTATAGCCTTTAGGGCGATTGTTAAAGCAGATAGATCGAGCCTCGGTTTCGCTCTTAGGATATACAACGTTAGTTCTAGGAGAAATAGTAGTCGTAGCGTATAAATCCGATTCGTGCGATTAAATAGTAGAAATGCCGGTGCCTCTGTCGTAGCCGTGTTCGGGTCTTAGTCTAGTTCCGGGGTTAGATCCGTAGTCGCCGCTTAGGCCGGGCCGCTATATTAGAATCGGTGCGAAGTCAGAAAGACCGTAAACTAGTTCGTTATAGCCGAGAAAGGATCCGGATTTATTTATTCTTAGGCTGCTTAGTCTTATATATTTCTTATCTTTTCTTATTTACGGAAAGCCCTTATGCCTATATCGAATTCCTCCGTTATAAATTCCTTCTCGTTTTAGGGGAATAGATCCTTAGATCGAAGCATTATTATATATAATCTAATAAACGGCGCGTTCTTTAGTCCTATCGAAACGCCGCGTCTTCGCAATAGCATCTTAAGGACCTTCTTATAGTTCTAATCTACTATATTCTATATAGATTTATTCTATCCTTAGAAATATTCCTAGAATAGGTTAAAGAGCTATTAACCTTAGTAGTAGATAGATACTTCGCCTATTATAATAAACCAGGCTACGAATGTTATAACCTCCGCTTTACTAGGATCTTCTATCGTAATCTCTTCTATATCCTAGTATCGTATATCTACCTCTATGCGAGCGGTAAGAGGGATACCGATCTCCTTTATCTATTATATAATTAGTTCCGGGCTATTAAGGGGAGCCGGTGCGTTTATATTCGATAGTGATCTTGCTATTATTGTTTGTTTTTCGAGTTCGTTTAGGGGTTAGTTAGTATCGTAAGGGTCTTTACGAAAAATATCGAAGCGATTAGTCTCTATTCTAAAGGACGTAACTCTTCCTCCTTAAGGGAAGCAAGCATAGGATTAAATAGTTATAGGGGTTCGCGATATTATTCTGCGTTATAGACGCACTGCCTATTAACGTTTACTCTTCCTATAATAGGCGAGAACGGGATTAATAGAGAGCTTAGAAGGTTTTATTTACCGTAGAGCTAACATAAATAATCCTTATTCTTAGCATAGATGAACTTCTCTTAGGTATGCGCAATAGAACCTCGAGGGTAAAGATACGCGGAAATAGCGTCCGTAAGGAATAAAGATTCTACTATACTTTCGAAGATTAAGATCTATCTCTTTTGCCTTACTATTCTATAATTGAATCTATTTAATCACTAATTAGTGTTAGTAGGTAATTCACTTAGATTAATCTAAATAAAGGGGGTTGCATTAGTTATAGTTATATCTAATCTAGCTAAAGAAGGGGGAATAAGGGGGCCCCTTTATACCTATCTGTAGGGGTCCCTCTATAGAGCCTACTATGCCTTAATAATGCATTGTTAAGGCCTACGCTAGGGCTTACTGCTCTAGTTATAACGATGCCCTTAGTCAATAACGAGGTTATTAACTATATAGGTTACGTAGCGTTATACGCCGCGTAGTTATAACCCCTATTGCCCCTTTCCTATGCATAGTCGGCAATATGGTTGCGACTCTATCCCTTAGTTATATAACTACATTCCTATAATTTCTATATTAAATTCATTTTAATAAAAAATCTGAATAAATTTTATATTCAATAGTATTAAAATTTGAATTTTTATAATTACGGATTACTAAAAATATTTTTATTAAACTAACTCTATAAAACTTATAGTCACAGTATAACCTATTTACTATAAAATACTTATACTAACATATTATAGTTTTAACTAATTGAAATTTAAAAGTTATAAATTTAAGATTTTTACTCCTTTATGTATGTAGTTTACAATAGGGTATTAAATCATTAAAGGATAATTTAGATGTAATATTATTAAGCTTAACTTATATCTATTACTAGTAAAATTAAAAACTATAGAACCTTTTGCATTAATTAAACCCGTAAAATAAGAATTATTAACTTTAATATTATAATTAGCTTTAATAAAATCTATGTTATATAATACATAAGCTTTTTCTAAACTATCACACTTAATTCTAATTATACCATTTAATTTATTTACTAAATAACTTATATTTTTTTCATTAGATACTATATATATAAAATAAATTTTATTATTATAATTAATTATTCTACCTATATGTACAGTGTTTTAAATACGAGTTAAAATTCTTATATCTCTATTATGCAATCTTATTCGAATAGCTTTTAATACTAATTTTTAAGAATAATATTTCCTTAAATTAAAATTTTCTTTTCTATCTATTATTCCCGCTAATTAGGAATAGAAATTAGTAGAGTTATTATCCTTATTATTAGTATTATCTACGATTTAGCGGCGAGTATATATATGTTTAATAACATAAGGTGGTTTAATAAGAAGACGTTTACCTAAGGGTCGTAAGAAGAGGTCCGCGCTAGTAAAACCGCGCTTATAGTCTAGCGGGTAGGATCCGTAGTTATCCTACTCTTAGGGGGCAAGAAGCTCCTACTTAAAAATAGCTACTACATCCCTAAGATGCCGACAAGCGTCTTTTCTATTCGATAAGGGATTAAGGCTTAGGTTTATTAGAACTAGCACGATAATACGCTATTCTATAAACTAACGGGCGAGCAGCTTACTTAGCTTAAGGAATTCGAGGACTAATACGTTATTGCGAGCTTGCCGGATACCCTAGGAACTATTTTTGCGACGAGTCGACGACTTAAGCCACCTTTAAATAAGGATCTCGCGGACCTTTAGCATAAGCGCCTAAAGTACCTAGGCCCGGAGGCTATAGGGCTGCTGGTTGATAAGTCCGTAGGCACGAAGCTTTATAGACCGGCAACCTATAAATACGAGGTGTATACTACGGGAAAAGCGAAACGATAAGTCTCCCGGGACCTACTAACGTTAAGGCCGTAAGGGGTAGGGGTTTAATTTAGCTTTAACCTCTATATAGGCCCGGAAGTAAGTGCCGCGGGATTTAAGTACTACGCCTTATTTACCTATATTACAACCAGCATAAGGTTCTTCTATGCCATTAAGTAGAAGACTAAGGTCCGGGACGTCTTTAAGAAGCTAATTGCGAAGCTCTCTACGCGCTACGGGATTTAAATAATTATCTTAGTCACTAACGGAGAGAAGGCCCTAATTACGAAGGAGATTAAGCAGTATACGGATAGACTTAGCCTATAGCTCTTTGTGTTAGCCCCTTTAACGCCGACTTAGAATAGTTATACGGAGCGATTAGGGGCTATTATTAAGGAAAGGGCTAGACTAATAAGTCTTAACTCGTAGATCCCTAACACCCTCTAGACCGAGACCTACCGAACGGCCGTCTACCTACTAAACCTAACGCCTTTTATAGAGGTCGATAAGATAGGAAGGAGTCCCTATAAGAGATAGTAGCAGTATATAAGGGACTATAACCCCTTAAATAGCTATATTAAGGAGATCCGACCGATAATCACGCATTTGCACGTATATAGATGTATAGTATACCTAATAACAACGGATGCCCTCGAATATATTAAATCTTATAAGTCCCTCTCGTAGACTACGTAGAGGGCATATATTAGATATCTAGTTAGGTATAAGTCTACTAACTAGTTCGTTATTTAGGTCCCTTCCTTAGGACAGACGAAGCTTTTAACCTCTTCGAATATTTAATTTAATAAGGATATTATATACGATCTAAGGAGGGAAGAAGGTGCGTAGGCTCTATACACCTACACCTATAATGTCCTCCGATAGATAAACGCAATTAATATACCCGAAGATAATAAGGGCGATAAAGAAGGGGCCTACGAGTACCCTCGGACCGATAAGACTACTAGACTACGATATACGGCGGCTGAATTTATGCTAGTATTTATTTATAGGAGGCAGAACAAAGGGGTAATACCCCCGACGATAGAGGATCTATACGTCTCGCCTCCTCCGACCGGTAAGGTAGTCTCCTTTAATACCGCGGTACTACCTAATCTTAAGGGTAGGAATCCCGCGACACCGGAACTAATAACACTAGTACCTATAGGGGGGGCAATTAGCCTTAGGACGCCTCTTTTAGAGGTCTTAGGGGTGCCTCCTCCTCTAGGGGGTGAATTAATAGCCGAAACGGCTGATAGACCCGACCTTAATAGCCGACCTCGCATAGAGGAGCTTTTAGACACAGAGGAAGACGTACCGGCTTCGTTAAAGCCGTTACGCAAAAAGCGGGACACGTCTTAGGGTATAAACCCTAGCAATATCGTTAAAGGGAAGAGAAAGAGAACTTAAAAGACCCTATTTATTAATAATATTATTGCGAAGGCTTTAACCTATAGACTATACATCGAGGATATACCTCCTATGCCTACCTCCTATAAGATAGCGATAGCCTCGCCCTATAAGACCTAATAGATTAAAGGAATAACATACGAAATTAAGGATTAAGAGAAACTTCTAACCTAGGTTAAGACCCTAAAATCTAAGGCTGCGAAAAAGGGAGAACCCCTAATTCCGATAAGATAGGTCTACGCCTATAAGTGCGATCTATAGGGATATATAGTTCGGTTTAAAGCCTATCTAGTTGTTCGAGGAGATCGCCAACCGGAAGATAACGAGGATACATATGCGGCGACCCTTCGAGCGAGGACCTTTAGGCTGCTAATAACCTTACTATATCTCGAGGATATAGAGTCCGCGTAGTATAACGTTAAGACGGCTTTTCTAAACACAATACTGCGATTTGCAGTCTACTATTAGCTTCCACCCGGATACGTAGAACTAGGCTTATGCATATAGCTTCTATAAGGGCTATACGGCCTAAGAATCGCCCCGAAGCTCTAGTATAAGGATCTTACCGGCTTCTTTAAGTCTTTAGGCGCGGAAACTCTAATTAAGGACGCCTATGTAATAGTCTATAAGGGAGTAATTATCTTCTTCTTCGTAGACGATATCGCGATAATATATCCGAAGGAGCGGAAGGATAACTAGCTAGAACTCTATAAGGCCTTTATAGCGAAATACACTATTAACTTTATAGGGGAACTACGTTAGTTCTTAGGGATTAAGATAATCCGGGATAGACTTAATAGGAAGTTATAGCTTTCTTAGGCATCTTATATCTCTAAGATAGCGAAGAAGTTTTATATAGACGACGATTCGGGCTTTAGCGCGCTTAAGATCCCCCTAACGACGGATAAGCTAATTCCCTACGAGGAAAAGGCGAGCAACGAAGAGGTCTATTACTTTCTTTCTTTAGTAGGCACGATCCTACATCCGGCGATTTACACTAAGGCGGACGCGGCGTTCCCGGCGGCACGGCTGGCCTAGTTAAGCTATAACCCGGGTCTATAACACCTTCGAGAGGCAAAGAGGTGCCTAGCGTACTTATACACTACGTAGGACTATTGTATCTATTTTAAAGCGACTAACGAGATAAGGAGGTTTCTCTATGCGTTAGACTCCTCTTTCGCGGACGACCCTACGTTAAGGAAGTTATTATAGGGGTATATGTTCTTATTTCTCGGCGGGCCCGTGGATTAGAAAGCTATTAAGCAGGCTACTATTACGACCTCGTCTACTAAAGCGGAGCTCCTAGCTTTATTAAGGACCGCGAAAGAGTAAATGCAATTTGCTCGACTTATTAAGGAGCTTAGGATCTAGGTTAAAGGCACCGCGGAGCTATAGTATAACAACCTCTAAACGATTAGGCTATTAACCGAGCTAAGTGGCCGGCTTAAGACGAATTTAAAGCATATTAATATCTATCGATATTAGCTTCGTTAGGAGGTGCAAGAGGAACGGCTTTAGGTTAAATAGATTAAGTCTACCGAGAACCCGGCGGACGGTATAACTAAGGCCCCCCGTTTGCAAAAGCACGAAGACTTCGTAAGGCAGCTCGGCATAAGGGACCGCCCTAAGGATCTAGATAGGGGGGACTAAGACGGCTCGAATAAGGCTCTCTAGGGTGTGTTTTTATATTTGTGCGAATTTAGCCCCCTATCTAACATTAGGGGTAGTATAACAGACATAGGCCGTTCCGACTATTTCGAACGAGCTATTTCATTTAATTATTATATTGTATTTACGTTGCTATAGTCTCTATAAGGACTATAGCAAGGGGGTGTGTTAACGTTATGCGACGTTAGGGGCCATACGGGGCATTGACCCGAGCCTAGACTATAGGGATGCAATAGGCTATTACGTCCCTAACGAGCCTATTATATAACCCCCTTAGCTAAGGACGGCAGGTAGGTATTCCGTTGTATTATAACTGCGGTTAGTGCGGGCTAAGGGCCTTGTTTAAGAGGCTCCGGTACCTATATACACCTCCGTTAGTCCTATAGTTAGGTAGCTGCATGCATCTTTATATCTACGAGTTTAGACCTCCTTTCTTTACTCTTCTGCTATAATATTCATACAGCTGATTTCCTACATTTAAGAACTAGCTATAATAACGCTAGGAGCTTAGCCTCGGTTATTAAGGTTATAACTATATCTTATTTATTAGCTCTCTAGCCGATTAAGCCTCCGAATAGCTTTATAGCAAATGCCTAAGAGCTTTTCCGGTCGGTGTTATCGGCGAAAGAGGCGTTACTTGCTACTTTAAAGTCGTCCCTACCCCCTAGACGAAGCGTAAGTCCCCGGGTGTAGTATAGATAGTAGAGAACTCGATCGACGGCGTCTTTATATTCCGGTCTAGGGTTAGTATTAAATTTGCATAGTCTTAACGTAGTAAACGCGATATCGGGGCGGGTAATAACCACCGCGTATAGTATAGAACCTACGTTTACCTAGTAGGCTCGTATCTTATAGTAGTTAGCGATCCCTTCGTAAAGGAGAAGCTCTTTTACCCTTATTAGTATGTCGAAAGGGCGGCGTTTTTTTATAAGTCGGTAGATCTTATCAATATAGGCGGCTTATAATAGCTAAATATACTATTAATTACGGTCTCGTAGAATCTTAATGCCGAGGAACTATTATAGGTTATCGCCGCCTATAAGCTTGTATTTTTCCCGAAGTTAATTTTAGAGAGATTTAGCCCTATCTTAATCCTTCTTATAATATATAAAGACAATGTTATCTATATAGAAGAAGACGATAATACCGTTAAACGTTAAGCAGTATAGTTCGTGCGGCACCGTCTAAAACCCTATCTCCCGAAGTATTAACGTAAGTTCGCGATGCTATAGAAGAGGGGATTTTCGCAGTCCGTAGAGAGCTTTATTAAGTCGGAGGATAATAGAGTGTTTTCTATACCCTAGCGGCATTTTTATATATATAATCTCGTCGAGCCTTACGTTAACGAACGCGTTAACCGTATCGTACTATATTAGTTTAAGGTCGAACCTTATAGCTATCGTTATAAGTATTTAAAAGCTTCGTCTTGCGAGGGTTATTGCGTAGGTCTCCTATCCGTTTCGAAGCTATTAATCCCCTCGGACGACTAGTCTTGCCTTACACTTAGAGAGCCTTCCGTGCTTATCTATTTTATATACGTATACCTATATATAGTCGAGGATTTAGCCTTTCTTCGTGAGTGTTTTAGAGTTAACCTCGGTCTAGGACTTTATTTCCTTATAACTCGAAAGATGCGTTCGCTCCGCCTCCTCGAATTAAGGGCCGAGTAGGTGTTGTTTAAGCTATCTATAATGTGTTAGGACAGCTAGAAGGTCTCGTCGATATACCTGCCTTTTTAGGATTAAGCGGTCGAGGTAAGCCTTATCTTTAAATCGCAATATGTTAGTGTCTTTCGAGATCGGTGCGGCTCGAGTACCTGCTATAAATACAGAGTGCTTATAGGCGAGTTTTCATTTCTATAGAGGGGTTAACTCCTCGTTTATAGGCCACGGAGGGGTTAACTCCTAATTATATAGACTTACCGAGGAGGGGTTTACTCTTTATTTATATAGCATTGCCGAGGAAGGGTTTACTCCTTATTTATACGGTATAGGTGCTACGGAGGGGTTTATTCCTCGTGAGTATAGACTTACCGAGGAAGGGTTTGCTCTTTGTTTATATAGCTTAGGTGCTACGGAGGGGTTTATTCCTCGTAAGTATAGACTTACTAAGGAGGGGTTTACTCCTTATTTATACGGCTTAGGTACTACGGAGGGGTTTATTCCTTATAAGTATAGACTTATGTTTGCCTAGAAGGCTGCTTAAGAAATATCGAGATGCTTACTCTATAGCTTTATAGTCTAGTTAGCGAGATGTAATTAGATTGCAGCTATAAATAGGGCCGCTAGGGGAGTGCTTAAAGGAGTAGGGAGAGGCTTAAATCGAGGTTTATCATAGTGTTAGGTTATATCACATATTATCCCACGTGACCTCTACATCGTATATATAGACATTTAGACTTAGTCTATAGCTATATCCCTTTGTAGATTAATAATAATTATATACCCCCCCTAAGCTCGTTCTCTTACAAGCTTCGGTATATTGCTTTGTGTTTTCCCGGTCGTTTTTAAGCGCTATTGCGTAGTCTATATCGTGGTTTGCCTCGCGTTTAGGGTTTACATCTTAGTAGATAAGGATATCGTCGAATACTTAATTATCGAGAACTTATAGTGTGTTAATTTAATTATTATCGGGAAGAGTGATATTCCTTAGGGCTAGGGCTAGCTCCTTAAGGTCGCACTCCTTAACGCTCTCGGCAAAGTTCTTAAATATTCTATCGAAAATCTCTTGCTCGTCGAAAATAATATCTCGAGTAGTAATAACCTTCCCTTCTATAGGAACCCAGACTTAGTAGATATTAGACGATATATATCCTACTAGGAAGCCTATCTAGGCTTATAGGTCGAGCTTTCTAAGGCGTTGTTTCTTCTCTTAGGCCGTAGTTATTATTGCAAACGCTTTACACCCGTAGGCACGAAGATAATATTGCGCTAGCTTTCTCTTAGTTAGCTTTTCGTAAGGGGATTCCTACTTATAGCTGTATTTTAGCGTGCGATTATAGAGATATATAGCGGACTTATAAATCTCTCGCTAAAGCTAGGTTAAAAGCTTTCCTTACATCGCTTTAGACTTATCCTTAATTATACCCCCTAAGCGCTTAGCGCCGCTATTTTAATCTTATGTATATAAGGCCGAGGGCTCGATTATAAAGAGCCTTACCTTAAGGAATGCTTCTACTGCCGGCTTTTAAGTAGTAATCTCGTTATTATACTTAACGATCTTAGTATAAAACTAGTACTAGTGCTTTAAGTAGTTAAGGCCGGACTTAAGGGCCGTAATAATAGTTTCTACGAGACGGTCTTAGAGGTAGTAATCCTATATAAAGCCGCTCGCTCTATCGGTTAAAAGCATTAGCGAGCTATAGCCCTTATTGTCTAGCACGAAGTTATAAAAGTCTATCGCAATTCTCTCGCCTATAATGCCGTTATCTCGAAGGGCTCGTCGTATTATCCGTTTTACTTTCGCGGTACCGTAGTTATCGCACTATACGGTTAAAATGCCTTTAATCTTAACACCTTCGGAGTAGTTAATAAGGTATTCTAAGGCTCGTAGTCCCGGATGCCTTATTCGGAGATGCTAGAGTTTAGCAATAGCCTTTTACGGCGTCCGTTTAGTATAGCTATTAAACTTATTTCGGCGGTTGTAAAATACCCGCCTTATTATATAGTAGGGGATATACTCGAGAACGAACTAGCCGTAGTATTATTTAATAAGACCGACGATAGCATCGTCGGCCGAACGAAGCGCTAATAGCCTATAGGGTCGTTCGTCCTACTAAAGTCCTTACTGCTTTAATAGTCTATAAGAGATTAGATTATATATAAAGTTCTTATAGAAAGTAACGTTAAGTAAGCGTAGTACTTACGGTTTAAACGATAGGGTTTATAGGCGGACGTTGACTTTACCGTAGCCGAGGATAGGCACTTTTTCGGCGCTTGCCTAAAGGAAATCTCCCTTATTCGCTATTCTAAAGTTCTTAAACCGGGAGATCTGTTTAAAGATATAAAGGGTTATACTATAATCTAAGATTAACGAATAATAAAAAGGGTAAACGTCGACGTTAAAAAACGCATCGACTAAAGGGGTAAGGAAAGAAGCCGAAGGGCATCTTCCTTTTTCCTACACGAGTTAATCCGTCTTATTATTATTCTTAGTTCCCTTCTTGCCTTATTGTCTCTAGACTTATCTTACGACCTTAGGTTTCTTTATATTCTTAGCGATAGTATCCGTTCTTCCGCCGGGCTATTAGTTAAGTGCCCTATTAGGGTTAACTTCCTAGTAATTCTCTAGAGTATAACCTCTTATAGAGCAGAGCCTACATTTAGTAATGCCTTTCTTATCTATATCTATAGGTAGCGATCTCTTTTTATTATTCGTCTAGCTGCTATTTCCTTTCTCGTCGTCTTATCCTACGTCTTGCCCTATATAAGAAGGGCCGAAAGAGCCTTTCTTAGTATAAGATAGTTAAGCAGGCTATTTATCTATAAACATAGTAAATTCGTTAGTTATAGAATAGATATTAAAATCCTTCTCCTTCTCTACGTAAGAGAGATTAAAGGAATCGACCTAATTAGGAAAATGTGGATTAATAAAAGCCAGAAAGTCAGTAACCTAAATACTCTTATAGGTGGCTTCGGGAAGTTCTTCCTAAATCCCTTTATATATAATCTTCTTCTAGCTCTTAAGCTAAAGGTGCTAGTTCTTTAGCTAACTTAGGGAAGGCTTAACAACCGTTTTATAGCGAACCTAAAGGGCCCGTTAGATATCTTCCGTTTTTCCCTTTGCCTGCTTCTTAAGCGTAGCGTATTAGTCCTTAAGGTCCTTATCCGGCTTGCAATAGGTTTAGAAAAGGTAGTCGGAAATAGTTAAGGCGATCTAAGTGCGTAGCTCTTTAATATCCTTCTTCTAACTCTCGTATTTCTTCTCCTTATGCAGAAAGATCTGCTATTGTTAGGTGCCTTAAGGAGGTTAGCGTCCCTATTAGACTATTTCTTTGTCCGCTATGCGAGAGCGAGATCCCCTCGGAGAGTCGTCTTCGATAGGCATATTCGGAATAGGAAGGAGCCTTTCGGTGCCGAAGACCTATTCCTATAGGTTGCTATCGAGGACCTACGCCTTTAAATTATTATCCTAAACGGACTAATTAGCATTTTCGATAAAGATAACTTCGGTGTTCTTCTTAATAGACATAGTGATTGTTTTTGCCTAAACGGAGCCTGTTTTTAGTGTTTTATATCGTATTTTCGATGGATTAAAGGCTAAGACTCTTAATTATTAGATCGTAGATCTACGGCTCGGACTAAATAAGCGTTATAATAGGTCTAGATAGGTTGTATAGCAAAGAGGTTATATTAATGTGTTATATAATGTTGATATTACCGTCTTCCCTATTTGCTTTCTACCGGGAAATCCCCGGTTCTTCCCTAGATTCCACTATAGAATTCTACGGGCTTCTTTAGGCATTACCCCGCACTTCCATAGGCGTATTTACCTACTTTTCTTCGGTTATATTTCCCCGTGATTTTACGGTGATTTTACGGTTATTTATACAGTCTTTACCTATGAAATCTCTTCCCTTCTACGGTCTTCTACCGTAGAATTCTAATTCCCTTTTACGGTCTTCTACCGTAGAATTCTAATTCTCTTCTACGGCTTCTCCCGTAGAATTCACTGTAAAATTCACTAGTCTTCCACTAGGCTGCTTATTTATTTACTAACTATATAACTTATTAATCGTACGGCACGATCTATTGCTTTCCCTACCGATCCTTCCGTCCGATTATTTACGTTACCTGTTTTTCCTTAGGTCTACGCGGCTGATTTCGTCTAAGGAATTTTCCTATATATAGAGACTAGTTAGCCTCCCTTCTAGATAAGATAAGAGCTATTATTCTTAGTGTTTTGCATCCTTTTGCAGCTTCTAATCCCTTTGTGTAGGCTGTTTTAGCCTTAGAGCCTCTCTTCCCTTTTTGATTGCTATTACCTAAATGTCGAGGACCCGACTACCTAGCGTTCGATAGTTATAAGCCCGGACGAACTTCTCTACGTATAGAGAGTTCTAACGGCTTATATTTTTAGCCTACTAACGCTAGGACTTACGGTAGAAAAGCCTTTGCCTTTAAATTTAGCGAATCGACTCGCGGAGGACTAATATGATTTTTTAAGGAGCGTTATTCAATCTAGCGAATCGACTTACGGAGGACTAGTTAGTACGTTTACCCTATTCTATTAGTGTTTTCCTACACTTAGTTTAGTTTTTGCGGTTTATTTATATATATAGTGTATTTAACCACCCTTTTCCGGTGATTTTACTACACTTTTACCTACGTTACCGTATCTATTATAGCCGATATTACTTCGAAGACTATTTTAAATAGAATAATAGACTAAGACCGATAGATCTTAACGATTTAGAAATACGCACTCGCCTAAGGGATTTAGGAGAAAATCGATCCTTCTATTACGCCTAAACTTTAGAAACCCTTATTGCCTCTTCCTATAGAACTAATAGCTAGAATAGTTAACGCGACCGTTGCTAATATTGCTAGTTTATCTATAGAAGAACTTAAGAGGTTTAAGTTTCTCTTTTCCCGGTATCGCACGTTACTCTAAGCCTATAAGGACTAATAGAAATCTCTTACGTTAATCTAGTAGTTTATCGTTTAGAATATCGGGAACTACTACTTAATAATTGCCGACGAATACGAGGTTTTTAAGGAATTGACTTTACTATAGCGGCGTGTAAAGCCGACTTCGTAGACGCAATAGAAGACTATTCTTACGTAGTTCTATACTATTTTAAAGGCACCGGACTGGACGGATATTACGATATAGATTTCTAACTAATAGAAGGTCCTTACCGATGCCCGGCGAATTAAGTTGCCGGAATCGGAAGGTCTCCGGGCTATAAAGCTTTTTCTTAAGGCTATTTAGCTAATTTCTAGTCCTTTTACGGAATACTAGATAAATAAGATAGAGGACGATGCCCGCCTAAATAAGCTAGGCTAAAAATAGTCTTTCCCCGACGGACTTAAGATATCTAAACTCTTCGAGCGCTCGTAAGCCTTAAAGACTGCGACTAAAGCGCTAAAGACTAACGCTTTTACGAAGTTCTAAGGCTAAGGAATAAAGTCCCTAGCCGCGGAATCTACGGATAAATCGGCAACTACTTTAGCAGCTACGTCCTTAGATAAAGATAAAGGCAAGAAAAAGGATAGTCTACTATGTATTTATAGAGAACGATACTATTTCCGATAGTGTTATTACTTTAACCCTTCCGTTCGACTTCTATTATAGAAACCCGGTAAAGACGTCTAAAAGACTATAGACGACTACCTTAAGGTTCCGGCTAATAAGGCTAAAGTTAACGCGGCACTTCTTCGCGACGAGGAGTAGCGGAAGAACAATTAGACCGAGATAAAGACGGTTTAAGCTACGGCTGCCGCTAACGTTCTTACGACCTTTTTACTACTAGTTGTTCTATAGACTACTATAGAATACCCGTTAAGGGATTCTTTTATTATAGATTTAAGGTCTAATAGACATATTTGCAATAATAGGGAGCGTTTCTATAACTTCTAGCGTTCTTCTAAATACGCACTCGTAGGCAGTAGAAGCACTCCTATTCTTAGGATAGGCACGGTGTTTATACGCATTTCGACGGGCACTTTTCAGCTTAGTTAGGTAGCATATATCCCGTCTTTTTATACGTCCCTCTATTTACTTCGTCTTCTTTATAAGGCGAATCTTTCGTAGAACCCGTAGACTAAATAGATCTCTTCTTTAATACGCACTATTTATATTACGGAGCTAATCTATAACTAGTATATTATCGAGTATAACCTATTAACGCCTTTTACTACGCTTTTAATAATTCTAACTATTGCTTCCGTTCCTTCTATAGATTCTACCGTAGAAACCCCGGTTATAGTACCTTTTTCAGCTATTATACCGGAGTCTATACTAATAAGTGTAGAGGAACTTTCCCTTTAGCACTAACGACTTAGACATCCGAGCAATAAGGCGCTTTCGATAGCTCTCGGAATACTATAGTCGGTGACCTTCGATAAGATAATCTCCTATAAGTCCTATAAACTTACGTAGGCTAAACAAATTATTAACCGCGAACCGCCGCTTTCTAAGGCGATATTTCCCTTTTCTAAGGTGTTTTACGATGTCTTTTCTATATATAAGAGTTATAATAACAAAAACGTTGCATTTCTTATTAAGGATGACTATACGAAGCTTATTTTCCTATATACGCTTCTAGACGCTTTTATAGACGAGCTGATTTTATGCTTTAAGAGCCTAGGTCGGTATATTTCCCGATAGTTCTTACTTTCTATCGGTATAATCTATCGAGATAACGACCGAGCCCTTCGATACGATCTTTAAGATTTTATTAACTAGTAGGGCATTTATAATAAGCCTACTGCTCCCTATACACCCGCTTAAAACAGCGCTGCCGAACGAGCTAAGGGGGTAGTATCTACGAAAGCGCGATCTATAAGGATTAGAGCAAATTTGCCCGAGCATTTATAGATAGAAACGTAGAAAACTATAGTGTATTTATACAATCGGATTCTAGCCCGATAAGTAGCTTCCTCTACGTTATTTCTATTAAAGTAGATTTCCCTAGTAGAGATCCTTTACGACTAGTTAAGGGATTACGACCGGAATATACCGGCTTTTCTCCTTCCCTAACTATTACGATTCGATTATCTTCGAGCTTTTAGCTATAAAGCCTACCTATTAACCACTAAGGCTATAACTAATACATAGAAACGTAATCTTAAGTAAGAACCTTATATAGAGGTTAGTTACTTAGTTAGGTATAATTCTACTAATATTTTTCGTATATAGATCCTATAGAGACGGGAGGTTCGTCGAGTTCGTAATATAACGTTTAATAAGACTTAGTTTTTCACCGCGTCTAAGGCATCCGAACCGCTAATATAGGTATTATTACCGGCATTTCTACTATATATTGCATAGGAAGAAGAGTAAGATAAGGCAGAATTCTAGTTAACGCTAATAGTGCTTCCTAATAAGCATTCTAATCTAGTAGACCTTCTAGCCGATGGCAATCCTTAGCTCCCGACTCCTAACTAAACCCTAGAACCGCTAGAGGATATTTTTAAGAATATACGGGATTTCTAACTTAATATTTCTACTCTTTTACCTACTATAACTATAGAACTAGTAGACCGTCTTAAGGTGTAGTTGCCTTAAGCTACTTATCGGTCTATAGATTACAATAATACTATTCCTATAGATAGTCTACGGATAACGAGGTTTATAAGGGATTTACGCCCTACTCGTTTAAACCGTTTTTTAGGTCGATATCCCGCTTTCGCCTACGTTAGGCATCTACCGGCTAATAGCACCGCTTTTACGGCTGCATTCGCTACTTTTCTTAAACCTAAGAAGATATACAAACGGGATTTACCCGCGCTTCTAAGGTTTTAGTCTAATCTTAAGACGCATCCGTATAGACCTAAGTTTAAAGCCGCTAGAGTAGTTAAATAGGACTCCTTAAAATAGCGGAAGACCTTCTTTCCTTCGCCTACCCTAAGAGCGAACGCGTTAGTGCGTCCTCTTCTATTAATATAGGCATTCGACTATAAGTTTAATAAGCACGGCTACCTTAGGAAGTTTAAGTCTCGCCTTTATATACGAGGAGATCTTTAGCCGTTTAGCGGAAAGGAAACTTACGCCGCTACGCTTATAGCGCGAAATTTTCGTATTATAATTGCTATTACCGCTAAATTTAGCACTAAAACCCGCTTACTTAACGCGGTTAACGCCTTTACAAATGCCGATCTAGATAAAGAAGTATATATCTACTTCTTAGACGGATTTAAGGTATTTAGTTTTATAATTCGGTTAATAAAGGCTTTATATAGACTTCGCCGTTCGCCGCTTCTTTAGCAATAGGAATTATCCGGGTCCCTTACCGAACTAAGCCTTTAGCAAAGTGCAGAGGATCCTTATATTTTTATATCTACTATAAGTAGTATTATTACTTTCTTTTTTATAGATAATATTATTATCCTTTTACGTAGGGAGCACTATAAGGCTACTAACGATTTTATCCGTTACTTTAAGTAGAAGTATGCAATTACTAACCGCGGAGAGCTTACCTATTTCCTTTAGATAAAGATCATCCGGGACTAAGAGTAGCGAAAGCTATAGTTATACTAGGACGTTTACCTAGATAAGATTGCTTCTAAGTTTAGTTTAATCCTTGCTTCTACGGTTCTATAGCCTATTTCAACCTTTTGCCTATTCTTACTTCCCGAGAAGCTAGAGAAACATTAGGGATAGGCTACAGATGACTAAATCTACTACTTTTAGTCTTTAGTCGGTTCCTATAATTACGCGACTATTTCTACCTAGCTCGACGCCGCTAAATCGTCGAATTCTTTAGCGGAGCATATGCAAAACCCGTCTGCGCTCTATATTAAGCTCGTAGAAAGCTTAGTAACTTACTTATATAAATCCCGTTTCCTTACGATTGAGTTTCCGGATACGGATAAATAAGAACTCGTTATAGCTTCCGATGCCGCCTACGCCGACGACTTAGACACTCGTTATTCTTCTAAGGGCTATTTCATTAGCCTATTTAACGGTCTAATCGCGTAGAGTGCCCGGAAATAATCTACGGTTACTACTTCTTCTACTAAAGCCGAACTTCTTATAGTCTCTTCTACCGCGAAGGAGCTAATTTCTATTCTTCGTTTATTTAACGATATTTCCCTATAGCTAGATGTTCCTATTCCTACTATTTAGTGTAATAACACCTAGATAATCCGCCTAGTTTCCGCCGAGATTCTAAAGATTTAGACCGCTTTAAAGCACGTTAAAATTTACAACTACTAGGCCTATTAGGAATTCTTACGTAATACTTTTAATATTAAATATATCCCTTTTAACTAGATAGTTACGGATATATAAACTAAGTTACTTCTATAATAGCGTTTCTAAACGTTCTTTCGCTAGCTTCGACTTACGGATATTTCTTCTAGGATTTAAGAAGAAGTCGATAATAATTCTAACTAGCCGGAAGATATTCCCTTCTAGCTAGGGGGGTATGTTAATATTACCGTCTTCCCTATTTGCTTTCTACCGGTAAATCCCCGGTTCTTCCTTAGATTCTACTATAGAATTCCACGGGCTTCTATAGGCATTACCCCGCACTTCTACGGGAGCATTTACTTACTTTTCTTCGGTTATATTTTACTGTGATTTTACGGTGATTTTACGGTTATTTATACGGTCTTTACCTATAAAATCTCTTCCCTTCTATAGTCTTCTACCGTAGAATTCTAATTCCCTTCTACAGTCTTCTACTATAGAATTCTAATTCTCTTCTACGGCTTCTACTATAGAATTCACCGTGAAATTCATTAGTCTTCTACTAGGCTGCTTATTTATTTGCTAACTGTATAACTTATTTATCGTACGGCACGATCTATTGCTTTTCCTACCGATCCTTCCGTCCGATTATTTACGTTACCTGTCTTTCCTTAGGTCTACGCGGCTGATTTCGTCTAAGGATTTTTCCTATATATAGAGACTAGTTAGCCTCCCTACTAGATAAGATAAGAGCTATTATTCTTAGTGTTTTACATCCTTTTGCAGCTTCTAATCCCTTTATACAGGCTGTTTAAGCCTTAGAGCCTCTCTTCCCTTTTTAATTGCTATTACCTAAATGTCGAGGACCCGACTGCCTAGCGTTCGATACATAATAATGCGTGTTATACGTGCTTCCCCTCTTTTTATAAGGGGGCCGTATTTAAGGGATATTTCTATTACGTCACGTAGCGGTTATACTGACCTAATCTTTATGACCTCTATTATGTGATCTAACACCTACCGGTATTCGAGACGACGTGTCGTATATAAACGTTTAGTATTTAATACCCCCTATTCCTCTCGGTAGGCCGTTATTACGGCTATAAACGACGTATAAACTTAGTAGAAGATTAACTTTATCTTTTTCTTCTCCGTTTCGTCCTAAGTAATCTATACCTTAGCTATCTTCGTCTAAATGCCGTATAGATCCGCTATATCCTTAGATATTATTGCGGGCACCTATAATTTTATTAGCGATTGTATCTCGACTTAAAGGGGAACGAAGAATATACGGATTCGCAAAGGTCACTACGCGAGTTGCATTAAATATACTTACTTAATCGCGTATCCTCCTATATATAAGATAGTTTAACTATTCTAGTATTATCCTCGTTATCGCTAAACCCTTATATACTGCTACTAAGGCAATTAATATAGCATAGCTCGGTTACTTAGCACCCTTTCGCGCGGCGACTTTTTATAGTTATAGCCTTCTTGCCCCTTTTCTTTAGCGATATCCCTTTCTAGAGATTCCTCGTATCGACGGTATCTCCCTTAGTATTCGCCTCTATATCCTCGTCTCTATCGTCTTTACTAAACGACGAAAATATTTTAGATTTAATAACCGTTAGCGTTATACGCTTAACAATCGCGTAATCTTCCTAAGACTCTACTATAATAGGTTTCTTTATGCTTATAAATAGTCCCTTAAATAACTAACGAAATAGTTAATCTTCGGTTTCTTCCTCTAACGAGGATATCGATTTTTCTAAGGCATCTCGTATATTCTTCTCTATAAGGAGTCGTTCTAATAGGGTTATTTTCTCTCCGCGCGTCTTCTTTAGCTTTATTTCTTCCTATGCTATCGCGATAGCGTCTTTAATCGATACTTTATTCGCCGATAACTCTAAGACTTGAGCTATAACTAAGGGACCTATCGGCTAAATATCGTCTATCTATTTTCCTCGCTTCCGGGGCGTCTCTACCGTCACGCTTACCGTTCGCTTAAGACTTATAGCGTTAAACTAATTCGGAATATACTCGTCTAATTCGGAATATACTCGTTAGATTTAGAATATATTCGTCTAATTCCGAATGTGCTTCTCTATAAGATCTCGATATAGTTATATAATATAAGAAGAGAAGAAAAAAATCTTTATATATAAAGAGCAGCACTTTATTATAGTTCGCTAACTATATATAAGCGACTAGCTACCTATTGTATAGTAAATATTATAACGCGTAACTAACATAATAATAATTATAATATATATAAGAATAACTATTATCGTTAATTTTTATACTATGTTTAATCCTATTTTAGTCCTATTTGCTATTACGACTTTATTCGTACCTAAAGCTATCCTAGCGTCTAAGGCGTCCGCCCTAAAAGGGGGGGATAATTATAACGTAGCTACCCGCGTAACTATAGAGTTAGGAGATAAGGATATATACACGATAGATAATGCATTTTAGCTCGGGGACTATTCGGCTATTAATCGCCAACTAGTCCCCGATAACCCCTCTTAAGGCCTAAGGGTATATCTCTAAGGCCCCGATATATCTTAGGAGAGGGGCAAGCTTTAGTCTTGCTACGAGAGGGCAACCGTATTGCAATAAAGAATTATTCGTACTTTTGACTATCGTTACTACCTTCCTAAACGTACCTTTAGTCTGTCTTCTCACAGCCTTATTAAGCCTAAGCACGATCGAGTGTTTCCTATATCCTAAAGGCATCTTTATATAGATAGTCTCGTCGAGGGTAGCGTTAACGAAGGCGTTAATAGGGTTATACTATATTAGCTTAAGGTCGAACCTTACCGCGATTGTTATAAGTGTCCGAAAACTCCGGCCTGCGAGAGTAGCTGCGTAAGTCTCTTGCCCGTTTCGAAGCTATTAATCTCCTCGCATAACTAATCTCGCCTTACATTTAGAAAGTCTCCTATGTTTGTCTATCTTATACACGTATACCTATATATAGTTAAGCACTTAGCCTTTCTTCGTGAGTGTTTTATAGTCGACTTTAGTCTACGATCTTATTTCCTTATAGCTCTAAAGATATAATCGCTCCGCCTCCTCGAAGTAAGGGCTAAGTAGATAGTATTTAAGCTATCTATAATATGTTAGCACGGCGGGAAGGTCTCGTAGATACACCTGCCTTTTTAGGATTAAGCGGTCGAGGTAAGCCTTATCCTTAAATCGTAGCGTATTAGTATCTCTCGAGGTCGGTACGGCTCGAGTGCCTGCTATAAATGCCGAGTGCTAGTAAGCGTGTTTTTAATCGTGCTACGGAGGGGATTATTCCTAAGCTTTTAGCTCGTATAGGCTTATTGTTTATGCTACGGAGGGGTTCGCTCCTTATTTATATAGACTTAATATAAGGGAGCAAATATCTCCCGAACTAGATATTGTATAGGTATATAATAATATGTATATAATCTACCGTTTAATATTGTATAACATACTTATGTCCCGGTTGTATTAGCTAGTCGGGGTGATAAGATACAGGAGTTATAGCATAAGGTATAGGTGCTAAGATAGATACGTCGGTACTTATATGTCTCGCTTACAACTACCCTCCATTCCGCAATAATAACTCCGTGACAACGGTGCGATATATCGGCGATATCTTATACGCGTTCTTTTCTCCGGAAATAGCGCTATTAGACGGCATAAGAAGCTAATTAATATATACCCTAGTTCCTAAGATATTTGGCTATAAGAAGGCGCCGATGTCTTTAGCTAGATAGACTATTACTAATCATTTAATAACCGCTTTCTCTCTTAATTCTGCTCTAATCTTTATACTTCTTATTTCTCTATAATCTTCTACTATTAGTCTTTATCTTAATCTTTTACTAGTTATAATCCCTGCCGCTTCTTAAGCTCTAATAAATTGCTTTACCTAGAGCCTTACTCTACTCTTCCGGATCACTCGGCTGCACTATACATACCGCTTAATCAACTTATCCCTGCCTTTTTAGGCCACTTGCCTTCTTACGCCACACACGGTTTGCCTAGATTACTAGTTTCTTAGTGTTTTTACCCTTTTCCCCCTTATTACCCCCGATTTGCCCCTAGGAACCCCCCCCTCTCTAAGTCTATTTTCTATACTTAAACCCTTCTTTAAAATTCTTTTTAAAATTCCTTCGCCTACTGCTTCTCAGCCTATTCCTACCGAATATCGGCCGAATTTTCTCCGGTATGTTCCCGCCACGCAAAACTCAATAAAACACAAAAACACTAACAAATACTAATACCACTTACAAAAAAACATTATAGCCAGCTTTAAGGATTACTCTTTCTCTAAGCTTAAGGAAAGCGCAAACTACTCGTCCTAGTCCCTTAGGATAGAGTCTATGTTTATTAGAGAGAAGCTTGCTTAAGCTATTCTTAATTAGGGATATAATAAGTCCTCTAAATGCCTCGCCTTTATAAGGCTAATGATTAAGAATAGGCCTCTATCCTAGATAAAACACTAGGTTTCTGCTAAAGCCGCTTAGGAGGCCCTTAAAACCCTCTATAACCTTATGAATTTTACGTCTAATTTCCTACTAATAAAGGAATTGTTTAATAGTAAGATAGAAGGGTACTCTTCTATTAAAGATTACCTTAATAAGGTAAAAGAGCTCTTTAATAAGCTTAACACTCGGGAAATCCTTATCCCTAAGATTATTAAAATCACCTGGATTTTAGAATCCCTAAATAGCTCGTTTTCGAGCTATATAACTAATATAACGTAGACCCTATAGGTCGATGCCTTAGCCTATACGCTTAAGTCCCTATCCTCCTCTTTAATCGATGAATATAAGAGGACTAAAGCGCTTAATAGCGGTAAGCAGTTGTTCTATTCGAATAATAATAAAAACAATAAAATACCGGTTTACTCTTACTATAAAAAGCGAGGTTATATAGAACGAAACTGCTTTTAAAACCTAGAAAATAGAGATAAGGCTAGAGCTGCTAGCTTTATACTAAGAAATAATACGCCCTCTTCGAATTCGAATACAAAGAAATACTAGCTAAAAGAGCTAAGGGACTATACTAATAGAAATTATAGGAGGCCGACCCTTATTCTACACTCTCGGGAGAGTTCTTAGTCCCCTCGCCCTACTGCTCGTATCTCTCGACCTTAGAAGAGAAAGACGCCGTCTCGAAAGACGCCTTCTCGAGATACCTCTTCCGAAGCCTCTCGAAAGGTTATAGTTATAACGGATTCGGGCTCGGGTATTATAAGTTTTTTCCTATCCCTTTATACACTCTCCTACGTAAGTTTATAGGGCTTATAGGAGATTATCTTATCGAAGGTTACCGACTATAGTATTCCGAGAGCTTTCGAAAGCGCTTTACTATTCGGATGTCTAAGTCGTTAGTGCTAAAGAGAAAGTTCCTTTACACTTATTAGTATAGACTCCGGTATAGTAGCCGAAAAAGGTGCTATAACCGGGGTTCCTACGGTAGAATCTATAGAAGGAACGGTAGAAATAGTTAAAAGCGTGGTAAAAGGTATTAACGGTTATACTCGATGATATACTAGTTATAGATTAGCTCCGTTATGCAAATAGTACGTAATAAAGAAGAGATTACGCTAGTCTACGGGTTGTATAAAAGATTCGCCTTATGCAAAAGACGAAGTAAATAAAGGGATGTGTAAAA
The DNA here is from genome assembly GCA_012934285.1 of Ophiocordyceps sinensis. Taxonomy (NCBI): domain Eukaryota; kingdom Fungi; phylum Ascomycota; class Sordariomycetes; order Hypocreales; family Ophiocordycipitaceae; genus Ophiocordyceps; species Ophiocordyceps sinensis. Next base: position 6,652,485 of record JAAVMX010000002.1, on the reverse strand, counting down.
AGACGAGATATATACTACCTAACTAAGCTAAAAAACGCTAGTCGAAATGCGTATAAATACCGTGCCTATCCCGAGAATTAGAGTGCTTCTACTGCCTACGAGTGCGTACTCGGAAGAAGGCTAGAAGTTATAGAAACGCTCCCTATCGTTATAAATATATCTATTAGACCCTAAATCTATAATAAAAGAATCCCTTAACGGGTATTCTATAGTAGTCTATAGAATAACTAGTAGGAAAAAGATCGTAAGAATATTAGCGGTAGCCGTAGCGTATACTATCTTTATCTCGGTCTTATTATTCTTCCGCTACTCCTCGTCGCGAAGAAGTGCCGCGTTACCTTTAGCCTTATTAGCCGGAACCTTAAGGCAATCGTCTATAGTCTTTTAAACGTCCTTATCGGGTTTCTATAGTAGAAGTCGAACGGAAGGGTTAAAGTAGTTGCACTTAGAGAAGAAGTAACGTTCTCTATAAGCATACTACGGTTTAAATTTTAGCTTAGTCTTATCTTTTTCCAAGGATATCGCAGCCGGTGTTTTCGTAGGTTTTTTAGTAGGTTCCGCGGCTAGGGATTATATTCCTTAGCCTTAGAAATTTATAGTCTTCTATTGCGTTTATAAAGTCGGCTTTATACGCCGCTATAGTAAAGCTAATTCCTTAGAAACCTTATATTCGTCGGCAATCGTTAAGTAGTAGTTTCCGATATTTTAAACGATAAACTACTAGATTAACGTAAGAGATTTTATTAGTCTTTATAGGCTTAAAGCAATATACGATACCGGAAAAAGAGAAACTTAAACCTCTTAAGTTCTTCTATAGATAAACTAGCAATATTAGTAACGGTCGCGTTAATTATTCTAGCTATTAGTTCTACGGGAAGAGGCAATAAGGGTTTCTAAAGTTTAAGCGTAATAGAAGGATCGATTTTCTCCTAAATCCCTTAGGCGAATGCGTATTTCTATATCGTTAAGATCTATCGGTCTTAGTCCGCTAGTCTATTTAATACGGTCTTCGAAGTACTATCGGCTTTAATAGATACGGTAACGTAGGTAAAAGTATAGTGAAATTACCGGAAAAGGGTAGTTAAATACATAATATATATAAATAAACCGTAAAAACTAAACTAAGTGCGGGAAAACACTAATAGAATAGGGTAAACGTACTAACTAGTCCTCCGTAAGTCGATTCGCTAGATTAATAACGCTCTTTAAAAGATATATTAGTCCTCTATAAGTTCATCCGCTAGATATAAAGGCAAAGGCTTTACCACCGTAAGTCGTAGCGTTAGCAGGCTGAAAATATAAGCCGTTAGAACTCTCTATGCGTAGAGAAGTTCGTCCAGGCTTATAACTATCGAACGCTAGGCAGTCGGGTTCTAGACATTTAGGTAATAGCAATCAAAAAGGGAAGAGAGGCTCTAAGGCTAAAACAGCCTATAAAGAAGGATTAGAAGCTATAAAGGATATAAATCAATAAGAATAATAGCTCTTGTCTTTTCTAATAAGGAGGGCTAACTAGTCTCGATATATAGGGAAATCCCTCGGACGAAAACAGCCGCGTAGACCTAAGCAAAAGAGGTAAAAGAAAGAGTCAGACGGAGTCGCCGGTCGAAAGCGCCGGTCGCAAACAATAAATCGCACCCGTACGACAAATAGTTATATAGTTAGCAAATAAATAAGCAGCCTAGTAGAAGACTAGTGAATTCTACGGTGAATTCTACGGTAGAAGCCGTGGCTATATAAAGGAATTCTACGGTAGAAGCCGTGGAAGGGAAGAGGAATTCCACGGTAGAAGACCGTAGAAGGGAAGAGATTTCATAGGTAAAATCCGTATAAATAACCGTAAAATCACCGTAAAACCACGGTGAAATATAACCGAAGAAAAGTAGGTAAATACGCCCGTAGAAGTGCGGGGTAATGCCTATAGAAGCCCGTGGAATTCTATAGTAGAATCTAGGGAAGAACCGGGGATTTCCCGGTAGAAAGCAAGTAGGGAAGACGGTAATGTTAACATAGCCTAAAGCTATAAGTCGAGCTTTAAACTTCTTTATTTAGTTTTTATTATCCTTTTTAACTCTATAGACCTATCGGCTTCCGAGGGCTTCCCGGTCTTTAGGTAGCTCGGTTATTTCCTAAGTATTATTATCTATAAGCTGCTGTATTTCTACTACTATGCCTTTATCCTAGTATAGAGCTTCGGCGCTTTTTATAGCTTGCTTATAGGTTTTTAGTTCTATAGTACTATAACCTTCTAAAGCAGATAGAAGGGTTATATTATCGTTATTTATTAGTAGATGTATTAGGTATTCTTAGTAGTCGTTATAGAATTTAGCCGGCTTCTTAGGTATTTTAACCTAAATTCTTTAATCCTTATTATTATTGTCCTATATTATACAGTTAGGAATATCATCCTCGGATATATTATCGGGTATTTCTTAGGGATTGTTCTAGGATTATGTATTTTTAGGATTTATATCTAGTATAGAAGTTCTTATATATAGATAATTATCTAGTATTTTATTTATAGAAGGTATAGTATTAAAATCAAAGGTTTTATTATCTTTTAAGAAGTTGTTTTCTAGTATAGTTATATCTTTTGAGATAACAACCTTCTTTCTGCTATAGTCGTATATTTTATATGCTGTATCTTTATAGCCTATTATAATTCCTTTATAGGCTCGTACGTTCAGTTTATCACTAGGTGTTTTGTTTTTATAGTATATAATACTTCTAAAGACACGGATCTTATCTATGTCTTCTATAGTAAGGGCTCTATCTTCTTTCTTTTTAAGAGTGCATATATACCCTAGGGCAGTATAGGGAGATCGGTTGTATATATATATAGCTGCTAAGACAGCTTCTCCTAAGAGGTATTTAGGTAGCTTAGCTATATAAAGCATAGACCTAACTTTATTAAGTATTGTTCTATTTATACGTTTTATTCTACCGTTTGAGTAAGGGGTATATAATAGACTTAAGTTATATTTTATTCCGTTTTTAAGAGCATATGGTTTAATGTTATAGATAAATTCTTTTGCATTGTCTAAGAAGACCTCTTTTATCTTTGTCTTATCTTTATTATTCTTAAGCTCTATTTTAAATTCTAGGAACTTAGGTAGGCTTTCGGCTTTATCTTTTATAAGGTATACTCTTAGGTACCTAGAGTAGGTATCTAGAAATAATATAAAGTATCTAAATTTATCGTATATAGGGACTTTTATAGGACCTTAAATATCAACGTTTATTTTATCTAGAAAGAGATATCGTCGTTTTAAAGGGGTTTTCTTCTTTTTATCTATATGTTTAGCTTATATATAAGCTTCGCATTGCTTTATAGCTATAATATCTTTTTGGTGTACGGATATATCTAGGTATAGTCTACGAAGATATCGGTATAGGGATTTATAGCTAAGATACCCTAGTCGTTTATGCTAGAGAACGAGGTCTATTTTCTTTTTTATTTTAAGGGTTTTTATTGTATTAGTTAGTATAGTATCTTAGAGTATAGCGTTATCTATTGTTTCTTTCGGGCTATGTTGTATATTATATATCTTGTTTTTAATTAGAAAACGTGTTTTCTTTATATCTAACGGGATATAGTAAAGTCCGTTTTTAATAAAACCGGTTATTAGTTTATTAAGATTTCTATTAAGGAGGGATATAGAGTCTAGGCCTATAAGAGCGTTTATGTTTGTTATAGCTAATTGGCTAATTATATTAATGCCGATTTTAGGTATATAAAGGCAGTTTTTTAAGGTATACTATTGTTTGCTATTAGGGAACTTAAAGATAAGATCCCTAGCCCCTCGTACGATAATAGAGGAAGCTTTTCCCTAGGTTATAGTAGTATATATTTCTTTATAGTTAGAGAGGAGAGATTTATTCGAAACTATATGCCTAATAGCTTTAGTATCGAAGATAAAGTTATAGAAATTCCTAATCCGTATTGCAGTCCTATCTACTTTTAATACTACCCTCGAAATTGCCGAAAGAAAAGGCTTTAAAGGTCCTATTATTTATTTTCTATTAGAGGAGGACTTTATTTTTTTAGGGGTATATAGAAGGATGTTATTCGGGGGAAATAAGGTATAGAAATAGGGTACTACTAGGGGTATTATATATAGCATAGAGGATATAAAGGATATATCGAGTGTTATAAAGGATAGGAGGGTACTTACGATACTAGAAGTAGAGTCTAAGACGACGAGAACTTTATTAGAGGTCTCGGAGGATTCCGGAGTAGCCTTGCGCTTCCGGAGGCGGGAGGTCCGGGGACGGCCGGCCGGACGCGGGGCCGGAGACGGAGAGCTCTCCCGAGAGTAGAGAACTAGGGTCGGCCTCCGGTGGTTGCGGTTAGTATTCTCCTTAAGGTCCCGGCGAGAAGAGGAGGAGGTAGAGATCGTTTTCGGGGTAAATCCCGTAGCCCGAGCCTTATCTTTATTCTTAGGTTTCTAAAAACAATTCCTCTCGATATGCCCTCGCTTTTTACAGTAAGAGTAAATAAGGACCTTACTGCCGCCGGCTATAAATAGCTGCTTATTATTCTCGAGAGCTTTCGTCCTTTTAAACTTATCTATAAGAGACGAAGAGAGTAATTTAAGGGTATATACCGTAGCATTAGTACGAAGGGTCTACGTGATATTTGTGATATAACTTAAGAAAGAGCTATTAAGGCTCTCTAAGATCTAGGTTATTACTATAATCTCCGGGATACGGATCTCTCTAGTGTTTAGCTCGTCGAAGAGCTCTTTCACTTTATTTAGGTAAGTCTCGATAGATATCTCTCCCTTAATCTTCGTGTTAAAGAGTTCCTTAAAAGGAGGAAGTTAGAGGTAAAGTTTATAGGGTTATATAGGGTTTTAAGTGCCTCCTATACCGCCTTTATAGACGTATAGTGCTTTATCTAAGACAAAGGGCCGTTATTAACTATAAGCCTTATTAAGGCCAAACAGTCTTAAGACTTCGCATAAGCAGTATCGAGTATAGCTAGACTAAGCTTTTCGCGTATAAACATAGACTCTATACGTAGAGACTAAGCCGAAAAGTTAGTGCTCCTCTTAAGCTTTATGAATAAGTAGTCCTTAAAAGAACTTATTTTTACCGTATATCGGATCGGAAGGTACCGGAGGAAGCTCGGAAGAAGCTCGGCGTCTACGGGCTAAGGTAGGGGTAATAAAGGAATTTTTTCCGATTTCTTCGAGGGTTTTTTAGGTATAGAATAGTAGCTAAGAAAGGGTGCGTCGTAGGAGCGAAAACGAGGCCACTAAGAAACAAGGGGGGGCAAAACACTAAGAAAGTGGTAATGTATGTAAACTAAGGGTAGCTTAAGAAGGCAAGTGGCCTAAAAAGGCAAAGAGGAGGTTATAGCGGAGAGACGGTCGTTTTTAGTGCAATAGCGAGTGATCTAGGGGATCTAAGGGAGGCTCTAGGTAAGAAGCAACTTAAAGCTTAAGTAGAGATAGGGATTATAACCACTAAGAGCCTAAAGGGAAGCTTAGAGGCAGAGGATTACGGCAAATGCAGAAAGTATGGAGGAAGATATAAAGACGAGAGAGAGAAGAAGATATAGAATTGCTTAGTGATAGTCTGTCTAAGTGCGGACTAAGATCCCTTTATATAGCCAATTGCATAGGAATAAAGGTATATATGACTTAACTAATTGTCGGGATAGAAAGCGCTATTAATTCTATGCTAGGTGCATGTAGTCTAACCTCGTATAGTATCCTGGTTATTGCGTGATTAAATGCGCGAGTAATAGGAGGTGGTGTGGGTGACCTTAGTTGACCGGGGCCCGACTGTAGACTATACGCACATTAGTCCCTACACATACCACATACTTCGGAATTCGGTATCTCGAGCATCCGGGCAGCTAATGCAGCCGGGTGACTTATGTTGTATGCAATAATGCACGACAGTTCTAATGCATATCTTTATGTGCCGGTAGGATAAACCAATCGGGAGATATCTGCTCCCTTATAGGTACTTATAACGTTAACCGATAAATTAATAGAAGAAGCAGTAATAGCAATAGCGGTTCCTACGGAGGAGGATAGTATAGTAGCGGCTTTAAGAGTAGGCGAGATTACCGTAGCTAGTGTTAGAGCCTTTATAGCTGATTTCTAAGACGGGGCTGTAAAATAGCTAGACTCCTAATACTCCTATATCTAGCTAAGCATCTGCTTACGCTTAATAATTAGGTTAGCGTTCGTACTATTAGTAATAAGAATAGTAGGAAGAGATTTAGCATCGACGATGCTATAAATAGCGTTAGCGTAAGAGGCGAAGAAAGTATAAGCGCGGTCTTTAGGAAGTTCTTTCTAAGATATAAGGACTATAAGGGTAGTGCCGGGCGGTATAATAGTCTTTTAGACGGCTTTAATATAGCGAATAACTTCGTAGGACTATTTATAGATATCGAATAGGATTTTAAACCCGTCGAGCACTTTAATGCGAATAACCTCTTTATTATAATCGAGGGATCCTCGGTATAGCTTAAGGAAGGCATTGCCGAAGAGTGCGCTAGCTTTTACTTAAGAAACCTAGGCGGAGTAAGTAAACTTAGCTATAGCTGCTTAAGCGGCCGGACTAGCTATAGTACTACGCGCGTAGAAGGAGAACGTAGCCTAGTCCTCGCAAAAAGAACGACCGTTAACTCCGTTAATAGTAATAGGAGGCTTCTTCTCGACGGTATAGTTAAGAGTCTAAAGAAGGTCGCGATTAATTATAGGCTTACTATAGCTAAAGTTAAGGCAAACTTAGACTTCCTGCCTACCGGGTTAGGTAAAGACCTTAATTCTTATATAGGAGTATAAATCCGGCGGGGAATCCTAATCCTACTAAGGCTCCTCGGCTTTAGCTTTTAAGATCTAATTTAGTTAAGGTACTATAGTAGGCGCTATATAAAAAACAGGCTCTTAAATAATAGGTGCGGCAAGAATAGGCTTAGTAGGAGTAGAATCTACAATATTCCCTACGTGAATAATAGGAGTAGAAGGGGACTTTTTATACCCGAGATAGAGATACGAGAAAAGAGCGTTGCGAGAAAGAAAAGAGGCCTTATAAACCTTATAGGCTAAAGGCTTAAACGCGCGTTCTTTACTACGGAGCTACTGCTTAAAAACGCAATAGTTAGCGTATATATACTCCTTAAGCATAGAGGCGAGGGCGAAGGTAGTATCGTAGGTGCTATACTTAAACTTGCCGGTCCTTTTAGTAAGGTAGCGAGAGTTTATAAAGCCTACGAAGTTAGCTTTTAAAGAGGCGTAAGAGGATATATCGTCTTAAGAGTCGTCGTTTAAGTATAGCTTATTACTAGCTTTATCGCCGCTAGGAGCAGTCTTTTTATCGCTTTAATATTTCGACTTAAAACGCACTTTCTTTTTATTATCGTTACCTTTATATTAACCTCGGCGGTGTTACGATCGGTTATCTCGTCGGTCGTCCTAGCGAAAGTAACGCTTATCGTAGCGTAGCGGGCATAAGCTCAATTAATAAAGCTTATTATTTAAGCTTCGACCTTTAGGGCTATAGTTGCGATTATAGCCTTAATCTCGATCCCGACGGTTAGTCTAACGGTAGTTATTGCCTTAGTTACTTTAATAATAGTTATTGCGACGATTATCGCGACGGCTACGATTACGATTACCTTAACGGTAGCTATTATTACGGCGACGGTTATCCTAGCGATAGTTATTATCCCGACGAGAAAAGCTACTATAGTTACAAAGGTGTTAGTCTTAAGAGATATATAGCTTAAGGGAGGCTATAATAAAGGGCTTCCGTTCCTTAATAATACGAATCTATTTATTAATCGGAGTCTTCTTTATTAAAATAAGAAGGAGCGAGAAGATTTAGATAGCAATAAGAGGATAGATAGCCTTAATAATCTAGGCATCTTTACCTATCTTAAGTTAGCGGGCGAGCGAAACCTTTCTCTAGATCTACTACGTGAGAGTAATAAAGCTAGAGGACTATATAGATATCGTATACCTTTTTCTATAAAGTTCCTTTAAGACATCGGCGTTAGGACGCTTAAAACGCTTAATTAAGAATTTATAGAAGGTTTTAAGAGGGGAGGAACTAAGTATATCGCGTTATTCCGCTATAGGCTTACTTATATACTATATAAGAGCTCCTCCTGCTAAGAAGGAGAGGTAGTATAGGCAAAAGGCGAACGGATCCTTATTCTAATAGATCTTTAAACGCTTTATAAAAAGGTAAACGTCTATATAGATATTCTTTCTATCGCTAAAAGCGATAATACCTAGGTTCTTTAGATTATACTTATTTAGGTTAAAAGTATTAATATTATCCCTTTTAAGGCGTTTAATAACAGCCTTATCGTTATAGGCTAAGGAGGAGGTATAGCTCGCCTCGCGGTGCTTATATAGATTCGAATAGTTAGACTTTAGTAATTAGCGGATAAAACTATTATTAGATCTAAAAGAATTATTATTATTATCGTCTAAATCCCTTTATCGAATAGAGTAAAAGGTATGCGAATACTTAGATAACTTAGACTAAAGGGAATAATATATAACTAAAGGTTGCTCTTTAAGGCGATACTACTATTTAATAAAGTATTGCTTAAATAAGCGAAGGATTCCTTACGGACGAGGAGGAGGCTATTACTCCGATTATTAACTATTAGAAAGGTCTCCGTCGATTATTTATAGGTGAAAAGGTATAGTGCGAATTAGCCGATATACTAGAGTTATTATAGCGTAAAGAGGAGTCTCTTTATCTAAGAGATTGCCTATAAAACGAAGATACGCGTAAATTCTCTTTCGCTAAGTATTAGCGTGCTATAAATGCTTCTCTTTTATAAGCGGAAGGTCTATAATCTTAAGGATAGTCTCTAACTTAAAGGCTAAAGAGCTTAAGATAATATAGGCTTACTTTATAAGTATTGCTATTTACACGATAAGAAATCTCTATTTATACGATAAATACCTCTAAGCCCTGCTTTTTCGCCTCGACCCCGCGCGCTTAGGTCCCGCTACTAAAATTAGGTAGAGGTATATAGCAATTAAGAGGGCCGCGCAAATCGTCCTTAGCCTTAATTCAATAGTTATAGCAGCACGCGCGTAAGGCAAGGAAAAGAGCTTTAAAGAGCTTAAATAACGTATGTTCGCGAGATATACGTATAATCGGCTAGTTAATTAGTCCGGCCTAGACTGCGTGGCCTATATAGCTAGAATAACCTCCTTAATAGACGGCTGCGACGGCTGCGTCGGCGCCGTTGCCGTCGTAGCTCTTCTACCCTTAGCCTATCTCCCTAGAGATCCCCTTGCCTATGTATTTACGCGTGCACGCGATCTTCCTTATAACGCTTGTAAGGCTTATGACTATATGTCGTTTACCTTATTCTATGTGCGTATGCTTCGTACGCTCGCGTTAAGTCGGCGGGCACTAGCCTAACTTAATCGCGGCAGCCGCCTTTATATCCCTCGTCTACGTGGCTGTAAGGCTGCTTATAAAGCTACTTATAAAGCTGCTTGTAAAGCTGCTTGTAAAGCTGCTTGTAAAGTGTTAAGAAAGCTCTAATAGATTAAGAAAGAGCTAAAAGCTATACGGCGCGCAGAGGGCTAAAACTCTGCGCGGCGAGGCTAACTAATGGCAAGGGTGGTCCGTGCCACAATTGCGATACCTCCCCTCAGCCGAGCTCCCGAGCCCTTAGCCCCTTTTCTGCCCTCTAATTGCCTCGCCTTCTAATCTCTGTTCCTCTCGAGCTGGATCCCGAGGAATTCCTTAGGTTCCCCTAATCTCTTAATCTCGTAGAGTTAATCGAGCATATCCCTAGCGGCCTAAATAAGCCGTTGTATTAGCGCGGCTATAATAAAGTCATCGATATAAACAATAATAAGAGTGCCGTTTAAATATCGAAGCAGACATCGGTCTGTCTCTAGCCTCTCGTATCTATATGCCTTAAGGTCTATTCTAACCTAATTATACCACTATTGAGTAGAGCTAGGATGCCCGTAAAAGGCTTTATTTAGACGATAAACACGCCCGGAGCCGTTATTAAGTCCCGACGGCTGTATTATAAACACTTCTTCTTATGCTTCGGCGTAGCCGTAGGCGTATACGACGTTAAACTATTCCTACTTAACATTTTAAGTAGCTACGATCGTTACGAAGAGCTTTAATAAGGCCTAGTATACGACCGCTACGTAGAGCTCTTCTATCGGCCTCTCCTCGTTGTCCTAATCCCCGCGTACAACCTACCTAGCCTTAGCTAAAGGATCTTAGTCCGCGCGCGGCTTCTTTAGGAAGACCTATTTGCCATCAAAAACCTATACGCCTAGTGGTCGTCGTACGAGGCTCTATACGTTCTTCCCGTAAAGCGTGGCGATCTCCCTCTTTATAGCGGGAAGCTACTTAGTTTCGTAGTCGTCCCGCTTAAACGCCTATCTCTACGTAGTCGGTGCGCTTAAAGCTACGAGAATCACTATATTAAAAACGGATAATACTATTTAAGGGCCGGGATCGTTAAATTAATCCTACTTACGATAAATAGCTAAAAGAGTAAGTAATATACCTATATTCGGCCGAAAAAGATCTACGCGGTCGTCGCGATTAATAATAAGTTCTATGCTTAGCCTAGTTAACCCGCGATATAGTGTCTCGCCCCTTATAGTAGCTGCTTGCTTTATTTAGCGACGGGTAGGCCTATTATTAAGCCGGACTATTTTAAAAGCCTTTAGCGCCTTCGGAGGTTCTATTATTCGCTTCCTACTATAAACTAGTGTGTAGGGTATTAATTATTGCTTTTGTCTCGGTGATCTAAGGAACGCTCTAGGAAGGATCTCTAGTCCTAGAGCAGGAGCCTCTAATATAAGGATATCGGCGTTATTGTCCCTTAGCTTAGTGACTTAAGGATGCTATAGGCCTAGGCTAGACTACGGCGTCGGCAATATCTGCCTTTTAGCCTCGTCCTAATGTTTACTATTAAAGTGTATATACCGCTTTTGCTTAAGCGTATAAGGAACGTCGTTATAACTTTCCTAATAGCGGTCTAGATTAGGATGGCGATAATCCTTATAATAGCTTAGTTAAGGCATTGCATCCCGCACGCTTATAACCCCGTCGCCGTTATCGTCTTCGTTAAAGATCGCGATATTATAGGCGTCTATGCCTAGCGGAGGAGTAGTCCTAATAGCCTTATAGAAATAAACGTCTCTATCTACGATAATAGTCTTTGTTTTAGGCAACTATACCTTATAGAAGTGCTTATAAAGACCCTTAAGTCCTACGAGCTTCCCCTTTTAGGCCTTTAGGTCTATCTTCCTAGACTTTACGATAGCCTCTTATAGCTTTATCACGTACGCCGTATAACCCTAAGTCCTAATATATTTAAGGGTATACTTATATAGGATCCTAATTTCCTATATTAGTAGTTCTATAGGAGCCTCCCTTAAGGCGTTGCCTTATATCGGAAGAAGGTTGTTAATATAGGTAGCTATCTTAATATAGAGCGGCTAAAGGAAGTCTAAGAGGCTAACGTTAAGGCATATCGTGCGTGTAGACTCTATAAGGGTACGGCCGGCCCTTTCGGCCTTGCCGTTCTATTTAGATATATATAGTGCGCTATAGCGTAGTATAAAGTAATCCCCTTACGACTATTTCTTTATCTTCTCGAGGTGGAATTCCCTAGCGTTATTAAACGCTATTACTTAGATAAGGGCATCGCCGGCGTAGTTTTTAACCTACGCCTTCTAACCCTTAAGCATCTCGAAGGCCCGGTCCTTAGAAGGTAAGAAGATGCTTTAAAGAAAGCTAGTATAGACATTAATGCCGTATAGGCAGTAATTAATCCCGCTATACCCGACTAGCTTATAGCTAAAGAAATCCTAATATATATAGTATAGAAAGCCGGTAGCGATAACGCTCGGATTCCGGCATATTATCCTATCTACCTTAGCGAGATAGTATAGTTCGCAGTAGAAGGTCTTAGCCTCTTCCTTATCGATCTTAATATCGGCCTTTTTATAAGCCTTAAGGACTCTTTCCTATCTAGCGTGGCCGAGTCGACGGTGTATCGTTTTATACGATAGCTTCCCTTTATCGCCTTATAGTAAAGACATTAGGTTAAGGTCGGTGCAATTGCCCTTAGGCTCTACGTTAAGAATTATCGCAATACCTAGTTTCTATTTAATACGGTAGATCTTCGACGCAGTAGGTATATATATAAGGTACTTAACGACGTTATCTAACTTAATGCCCTTCTCCCGCAAACACTAGGAGCTAATAAGATTAGCTAATGCTAATAGGGAATAATTAACCTTAGATAGCTTTAGTATAACGCCTTCTATAACTACTTTAACCGTTCCTACGGCTTTAACCTATAAAGGGGAGCTATTAGAGGATGTTATAGAAAAAGGTCTAAGAGAGGTTACGTCTAAAAACTACTTTAAGTCGTTAAAATAATAGTTAGCGTAGCCTAAATCGGCGATAACTTCGTCGCGGATATGCTTATTAATCGCGGTGCCGCTTAGTAAACCCGCTTCGGCGATAACTTTAATAGGGTCCTCGATCGTTGCGTAGTTTAGTAAGCAACCGTTAAATTCTCCGCCGGCTAGAATAATATCGGGATTCCTAGCATTGCCGTTATAGTCCTTAGTCTTATTAACCTACTATCTTAGGGCTTTTTCCAGGTGTTTACGATAGTATTTATCCTCCTTATAAAATAACTAGCCCGGCTTAATAAAGCAGCTATATTTAATCTTAATCGGAGTATCTATAAGGTTCCTCTTCCTCCTTATATAGCTGCCTCCTTAGTTATTATTATTCCTACTAGAATTGTTATTATTGCCGGTGTTATTATTGCCACCGGTGCTGCTATTAGCGTTATTATTCCCGCTGTTATTGCGTCGAGTGTTTTTATTAAACGCGGTATTAGCAAAAGAGTTTAACTACTCGGCTCGAGCTCTCCCGGCGAGCTACTTATAAATCTCGTCTTTAGAGATCTCCTTGCCTCTCTATTAATCGGAGCTTTAGTTGTTAAACTAGTCCGGTCGATGTATCTTTAGTCCCTTAAGGGCAAAAATAACGAATATTCTTTCGTCTAGGTCCTTTAAGACAAAAGATGCGTGCGCTAGAAAAAGCGTGCGCGAGGGCTATAACCTATTAAGAAAGCTCTAATAGATTAAGAAAGAGCTAAAAGCTATACGGCGCGTAGAGGGCTAAAACTCTACGCGGCGAGGCTAACTAATAGCAAGGGTAGTCCGTGCTATAATTGCGATATAAAGCTGCTTATAAAGCTGCTTATACGAAGGTAGAGCCTAAAAGAAAGTAAAGTCCTCGAGGTTACGAGGGCTCCCTATCACTGTGTAAGTCTAGTGGTTAAGCTACTATACATAGTTAATTAATAGGCGACTTAGGCGCTATGCGGGGACGTGTATAGCGGATTAACAGGCGAGCATAGCGGACCCAAGCGCTATATATAGCGAATTGATAGGCGACCCGGGCACTATGTACTTCGTAAGCAGATTACCTAATGCTCTTTTAGCGGGGTAAAGGAAAACAGTACGAAAGTTAAAGAACCTCCGACTTACATAGTAATAGGGGGCCCTTATAACCTTAAGGACTTTACTTTCTTTTAGGCTCTGCCTTCGTAAAGCTGCTTGTAAAGCTGCTAGTGCCTATTAATCGAGGCCTTCCTCTTACTCTTAGTGTTATAAGGTTAAGGGCATAGTAAGACTAGTGTTTTTCGTAGCGTAAGGCCGGCCCTTAAGCGTTTGCACTACGTTAGTAATACAGTTATTTAAGCGCAATGCATAAAGTCTTATATGTCTTAGAGTGTGTGTATTGCTCTGTCTAATCTAATCTAGGGACCGATAGGGGAGCAGGTATTTATAGGTACCTTAACCTCCCTAGCTTAATAGCTTTACATACATTTTTAGTAGGTAGTTGTCATAGTGTTAGGTCATGTTATATATCATCCTACGTGACCTCTATATCGTATATATAGACATTTAGACTTAGTCTATAGCTATGTCCCTTCGTAGATTAACAACAATTATATACCCCCCCTTAAGCTCGTTCTCTTATAGTTTAATCTACTATTTTATCCTATTGTCCTTAATTAATAATCTCGCTATCTTACCTCTTTCTTTTCTAATCTCCCCTCTTCGCGACGCGAGTCCGCCCCCTCGCTAGACCCCTTCGACTGAGTTTTCCTTAATTATTAGAATTTTCCTAGTGTAAATACGCTATCTTAACGCGAATTATATAGATTTCCCTCCTTACCCTTCCCTTACCCTTACCCTATCCTATTGCCTTGTAATCTACGATAACCGACTATATAAAGGCCGATCCTCCGTCCGCTACCTTAGCCGTTACCCTACCGGCTCTTACCGACCCGGAGCCTTAGACTAAGTACGTTTCCTACTACCCTCGCCTCGCCGCCCTTCTTCGAGCCTAACGGCCTATATTCGGCACGTTCGCCTATATTTAGGCTAACGCTACTCACGACTTCCGCGCCCCTTAGATCGAGGCCCTTACTTACCTTAATAATGCTTACGTTAAGTTAGATATAGGAGTGCTCGCCGCTTAAAAGCACGCAGCCGTTGCCTAAGAGTATACTGCCGATCTCTAGCGTTAGCTTAACCGCGCTACGTCCTCTCTCCTCGTCTTAACCGAACGCGATATAGCTTAGGACTAAGCCCCCGCCCCCGCTCTTACCCTTACCTATTCCCGTATAGCCGACCCCGAGAGGTTCGCCGGCTACTCTAGCACCTAGAAGCAACGTTAGAAGGCTTTCCGGACCTAGCGCAACGGCCTTACTATTAAGCTCTATTAGGACGCCGCCTTATACCCTATAGAGTAGGATCGCATTCTCTACGCGGCTAGCCGACTTACCGGCCGGGCCGCCTCTATTATCGCTAGCGTTCCTTAGGACGTCCTCGATAATAAGTCTTTCGCTAATTAGCAGTATACTACTATTAAAGCCTTTACCGACGACCTTAGCCTAGTTTTTAGTGCTAATTTTACCTACGTTTAGTTAGAGGCCGACTTTAACGCCTTATCGATAAAGGATATCTCTTAGCCGGACTTCTATTCGAAGTTTACCTAGCTTTAAGCCGACTTATCGTTCGACGGCACCGCTTATATCGCCTACTTTTATTTAAAGGTCTCCGTCGAACTTACTAACGCCGCCGCTCTATAGGTCGAGTGCCCGGCCTATAACGACTTTACGGCCTAGGCTAAGATATATTCTACGCTCTAGGAGAACTAGCAGCGTGTTAAGGCCCGTTCTTAACTCTAGCTACCTCGTAACCCCGCTCGCACCGGCCTTACCTCGCCCGCCTTACCTATATCCCCTGCCGGTAACCTAATGCAGCTCGACGTATTCCGGGCCCGGCTTACTAACGCTAAGAAACAACGGCGGTTTAAGAACCGTCTTTGCCTTTACTACGCTTAGCCGGCTACCGCTACTTACACCGCCTAGACCTATCTTAATAAGGGTATCGGTGCTAATCCCGGCGCTAACCCTAGCGCTAGTCCCGGCGCTAGTTCCGGCTTTAGCCGCGGCCGTAGCCGTAGTAGCGGTACGTCTGCCTTACGCTTGCTCGAACCCCTTCCCCCCCGCTACTAGGTTCGCGCTATTAAGCAAGGCTTTATCGAAGGCGAAGTAGACGACCTCCCCGCCTCTTCCCTATCCTCGGGAAATGCGTAGCTCCCTCGCCTTATCGCGCGATAGAGCTCTTAGTGTCCGGGTTTATAGCTTCGTTTAACACCGGGGAGGATCTTTACCTCCCTACGGGAATATAACCGCGTGCTTTGCTTATGCCTTTATCCCTTATATCCGCTAATATTATTATAAGTGCTTTAGTCGACTCCGGCTATTCCGGATACGCCTTTATACACGCTTAGACCGCGCACCGCCTTACCCTTCCTATCCGCTAGCTTTAATTCCTACGCCGGCTTTCTCTCGCCGATAGTAGCGACTATAAGTCCGGCTCCGTTACTTATTGCGCTTTTTTAGTCTCCCGGATTAGCGCTTATACTAAGTCTATCTACTTCTTTCTTATAAAGCTTAGCTATAAGGTTATTCTTAGCCTCCCTTAGCTATACCGGCACGACCCTATTATTAGCTAGCGCGGTAACTCCCTTTCCTTTTAGTCCCCCTTTTGTCTAGCCTCTTGCCTCTCGGACTATTAGCCTTATCTTATCCTAGGCCTTTCGGCCACCCTTGCCTGCCCTGCCCGCCCCGTCCTAGCTCCCCCCGCCTTTATCTCTAAGGGAATATAATTAATAAATATAATTCGTTTTCCCCCTACCCCCTCTATCGGAGACTTTTATAACGAAGGCGAACCTCCTACTACCCCCTCCGTCGTAGACTCTAACGACGAGGGCGAACCCCCTACCGCTACGATCCTTATTCCCGCCCGTCCGGCTCTAGCCCGTCCTCCGGCCTTTGTCCGTTCCGTCCGCTTTAGCGACGTTCTCGAGTTTATTCCTTTATCCTTTAGCCCGTCCTTCTCTACGTTTTTTAAGGATACTCCCGACGTAAGTAAACCCGCCTATCCGGACTCCTCCCGCTAGGTTAACGACGCCGACTCTAACTCCGGCTACGACTCTAACTCCTTAGCTACCCTCTACCCTCGCCGCTATATTCGACCTCCCCGCCTTTATCTTTTTATCTATAAGACCGCTAGCTACCGCCGCCTTATATTACGGCCGAGTCGTAAGACTATTAGACCCCGGCCCTTCCGCTTCTTATCCCCTAACGACTTAGCGTTTAACGTTTAGATACTTAACGTCGACGCGATAGTAATATTCTACCGGTAGCCCGGAGTCTAGACTTCTTAGACCTTAATTAAGGCCCTTACCGCTAAGCCTTTACCTACCGAGCCCCTACTACCTATCGACTAAGATATCCCTAAGGACCTCTATTAGGCCGTTCTAACTAAATATATAGATGCCGAAGACGCGAAAGCCTACCTTAACCCCCGCCTTTACGACTTTATCGACGACTACCTTAATAAGATCTACCTTAATAAGATCTCCTTTAACGATATCGCTAAGTTCTTTAAGAAGTAAGAGAAGGTCCTTTATACGCTCGACGAGCTTTAGGCTAAGGTCCTTAAGGAGCTCTACTATATAATTTATATATAGCTTAAGAGCGAGGCCGATAAGCTCGCCCTTTACTATACCGTTAATACTTAAATTAACCTTAAAGAGAGGATATAACCTCCTTTAACCCGCCCCCGCCCCTTTAGCGAGGCCGAGAACTAGATCGTCTATACGTACGTTAACGAGCAGCTTAGGAAGGGCTTTATCTACCGCTTTACCTCCCTTACTATTGCCTTTATTATACTCGTGCGTAAGCTAGGCGGGGGCGTCCGTTTTTACGTTAACTATCGCGGCTTAAATAAGGCTACGATTAAGAACCGTTTCCCTTTACCCTTTATCTACGATACTCTCGCCTATATCCGGAAGGCGAAGTTTTTTACTAAGATCGACGTTATCGCAGCGTTTAATCGCATTCGCATTGCCGAAGGATATAAGTAGAAGACCGCGTTCGCTATATAGTATAGGCTCTTTAAGTATTATATTACCCCCTTTAGCCTTACCGCCGCTTTATCTTACTTCTAGAGTTTTATTAATATAGCCTTTTATAGCATCCTTAATAAGTTCTGCTTTGCCTATCTAAACGACGTCTTAATCTTCTCGGAGACGCGGGAGGAGCATTAGGCCTACGTTAATACGGTTCTTAAGCGCCTCGACGCCGCCGGCCTTTAGCTTAACGTAGATAAGTATAACTTCTACGTTACTAAGACTAAGTACCTCGGCCTAATTATCTTAGATAAAGGCATTCGCATAGACCTTAATAAGGTTCGTACGGTCTTAGACTAGCCTGCCCCCTCCTTTATTAAAGACCTCCGGCGCTTCTTAAGATTCGCTAATTTTTATCGGCGTTTTATTCGCGGCTTTTCTAAGCTTACGAACCCTTTAAACGCCTTTACTAAGAATTCTACCCCTTAGATCTAGTCTCCCGCTTATGCCTACGCCTTCGAAGCCCTTAAGCACGCCTTTACTACCGCCTTAGTCCTCGTATACTTCGACCCTTATCGTAAGACTATAGTTTAGATAGATGCTTCCGACTAAGCCGCTGGGGGTATATTAATATAGCTCCTTAACGATAGTCGTTACTATCCGGTTGCTTTCTTCTCGTCGTAGCACTCCGCTTAAGAGTATAATTACGAGATCTACGATAAAGAACTCCTCGCGATTGTAAAATCTCTCGAGGAGTAGCGCCCTAAGCTTAAGGGCCTGCCTAAGTTTAAAATAGCCTTAGACTATAAGAATCTTTAGTATTTTATAACCACGAAGCTCCTTAACTAGCGATAGGCCCGCTAGGCCGAATTCCTTAGTCGTTTTAATTTTAAGATCGTCTTTTAGCCCGGCTCTTAAGCTATTCTCCCCGACGCCCTTAGCCGCTTGCCCGGCTCCCGCCCTCTCTCCCTTACCGACTAAGCCGACAAGAGGATTAACCACCGATATTAGGTTATCCTCCTTAAGTCTAAGGTTAATGCCTCTCTTTACCCCGACGCTACTACCGCCCCTAACGCCGTTAAAGAGTCCGACTCGTTTATAGATATAATTTATAAATATAATTCCGACTGCCTTAAACTCTATGCCCTTAATAACTTTAAGCCGATTAATGCTTTATCGACCGGGCTTATTCCTCCTCCTCGCTTATCTCCGCTATTCGCGTGGCTCTTTAGTCCCTTTAGCCCCGCTAGCCTTACCCCCTTCGCGCCCCCCTCCGCTCGATCCCTAAGATCGCTCTCTCTAAGGTCCGGGGCCGGTTCTATTTCTAAGGCCGGCTCTTCGTTCCCTTTAACGACGCCTTAATTCTTTAGATCCTCGTCCGCGCTTATACCTCCCCCTTTGCCGGCTACCCTAGACGTACGAAGACTGCTAGCCTCTACCGCCGGTCCTATATCTAGCCCGGCATATACGAGTCTATTTCTAGCTTTATGCGGAACTATTATACGTGCCTACGTGCTAAATCCCCTCGTTCCTCCCCTTAAGGCCTACTCTAGCCCTTAAGTATTCCCTTCGCCTTATAGACCGATATATCCGTCGATTTTATTACCGACCTCCCTATCTACCGTTATAACGGCGTTAAGTTTTCTAATATCCTTATTATCGTCGACCGCCTTACGAAGATACGCTACTACGTCGAAATACCCTTAATAACCGTTAAAGATATTATTAACGCGTTCGTTTCCTACGTTTAGTCCCTCTATAGCACCCTAGCCTCTATTATTAGCGACTATAGCACTTAGTTTATTTTAGCTTTCTAGTAGTAGCTTAATCGTCGCCTTAGTTACCGCCTTTACCCTAGCTCCGCCTACTACCCTTAGACCGACGGTTAGACTAAGATCGCTAACGCTTAAATAGAGGTTTACCTTCGTTATTATACTACCTACCTTTAGGACGATTAAGTCGACCTCCTCCCCCTCGCTAAGTTTACTACTAATAACAAGGTCTTTAAATCTACTAGCCTCTCCCCTTTTTTTGCTAACTATAGCTTCTACCTAAAGCTTAGCACTAAGCCCTTTAGTCCCCTTTTACCTAATATAACCCTTTAGCAGCGGAAGGAATACCTCCGCGGTAACGCGCTTGCTTCCCGTCTTTAGCGTATCTCTAACTTCCTCCGCGATGCGATCGAGGAAGCCTAAGCTACTTAGGCTCGCTACGCGGACGCCTAGCGGACTCCCGCCCTAGCGTACTAGCCCGGCGATATAGTATTCCTTAGCACCCGCTAGATCCGGACCCTCCGCTTTATAAAGAAGCTCGACTATAAGCGGGAGGGCTTATATAAGGTCCTTAAGGTATATAAGACGGCGTGCCTTCTTCGCCTCCTTAAGGGCAGCCGCCTTTACCCTATTTTTTATTACTCCCTCTTTACTAAGACCTAGGAGCCCCCTTTGCCCGGCTAGTCGGAGCTTAACGTCCGGCCCGCCGATAACGGCGTTCTCCTTTCCCCTAGCGACGACGACGGCGATAATACGCACTTTAAGTAGGAGTTTTCTTCTATCCTCGCGTAACGCTAATACGCCTCCGGGAAGATTAAGTATCGCGTTTAATAGCGTTATAGCCCCCTTACGTAAGAGGACTCCTCCTGCCTTAACGGCTGCTAGGACGACCTTAAGACTTTTTACGCCCTTAACCTAACTAAGCCTAAACCGGCCTTTAATACGGCCTTCCTTATATCTTCCCCTTCGCCTAAGTGATAATAAGTATAATTTATTAATATAATTTACGTTACGACGGCACGCGTTAGATTCTTTATTTTACCCTTTATTTCTCCTTATTCTTCTCTCGTTCTATATTAGGCCCGCTTTTAGGACCGTTTAATATCGATTTCCTTCGTTATTATTAGCCTATCGCCCCTTTTAAGCGTTTAAGTCGAACGCCGATTTAAAGGGGATATACTATTACGGTGTTAGGTTATATTATATCTTATCCTACGTGACCTCTATATCGTATATATAGACATTTAGACTTAGTCTATAGCTATATCCCTTCGTGGATTAATAATAATTATATACCCCCCCCTAAGCTCGTTCTCTTATAGTAGTCGTTTAGGGTTACTGTAAAAGAGACCTATACTAGCCTCTTGCCCTATCTAGACTACGTTTTCCTTCGTTGCACTAACGCCGCCCTATACGCACTAAAGCCGTTATATATTCCTACGTATAACACACCCCTTTAGGTCTCGACATTATATAAGGCCTATCAATAAGCGGGATAACGGGTGAATGCGAGGGTTGTTAGTATTCTAACATAAAGGGAAAACGAAAGGAAAAAGGGGGTTTGCTTAATCTAGCCTAACTAAGACGAAGAAAACGAATAACAAACAACGAGTGAGGCTATTATTAAAACAGCCTCGTGATAAGTAGTGTTAAGACTATAAAATAAAGCAAAACAAAGGAACGATCGCAAAAGGAATCGTTAGGAAGGGGGCATCTTAACGAGTCCGATTTAACGCTAGCACTCGGCGAATTTCTATCCCTAAAGAGGCTCCGTAAGACTATCAGCGGCTATTTAAGCTATCGGTATCTAGGTTACGTCGAGGTTCCCGGTCTAAACCTATTCCCGAAGCCAATAGTAATGTATATTAACGTGCCGGAGCTTCGTGATAAAGGTGACGATTTCCTTCGTTGTAAGGCGAATAGTCTGCTAGTTATCGCACTAAATTATTTAATCCGTCCCTTCTAGCTTTAGCGATATCTCTTCGCAGAGCCTATAAAAGGCCATTAGTTCCTTTAAAGCCTGCGATAGAGCTAACAACTCAGCCTCTATAGACGAGGTTATTATAGTCTTCTATTTCCCGGACATCTATACAATAGGGCTACCGAACAGCTTAATAGCGTATCCTTAGGTGCTTTTATAGTTAACCTAATTGTTAGCAAAAGATATATTAGACATAGCCTCGCAAAGGGCGGAGCTATTCCCGTTAAACTTAATAATACGGTTAATATCCCCGTGTAGGAATTCGATAGCCTCTTTCGCCCGCTTAATATACTCCGGGCTTAGGTTTGTTAGGAATTAGGAGAATTTCCTAGCCGCGTACGCTCTATTAACCTTTATAATAACTATAGCATAAAGAAGCGAGCTAATTAGAGCTTAGAATAGGGAGACGTCGTTGCTTAAAGCAGTCCCTTTAAACGGCTTGAAGGGCTCTAGACTAAGGGGCTGCTTTCGCTTAGTTAATAAAGATAGATAGTTAAACCGTTATGCGATCTTCTTAATATATAATTCTTACGATAGCTAAAGCTTCCTATTTAGGCGGTCCCGAATGACCTTAATGCCGATAAACCACTTTAAGTCGCTAAGGACTTTAACGTTATACCCCCTAACGAGGGCATCGTAGAACGTCTAATAACTAGCTTCCTATCCGTTCCGAAAGAGGGCGATAAAGTCGTTAATATAAAAGAAGACGATAATATTGCCGTTGTGCATTACGTAGGGGTCCTCTATCACGACGATAAAGCCCTAGGCCCTAAGAAAGGTAGCGAGCTCCTTATACCACAATAAGGGAGAACGCCGAAGACCGTATAAAGCTTTTAGGAGCAGCTAAAGCTTCCCCTTCTGCTTAAAGCCTTCTAGTAGCCTGTAATATACCACCTCGTCTAAGATTACGTTGCAAAAGGCACGAATAAAATCGTATTGCTTCGCATTAAGATCGTAGTAGCATACAACGGCTATCAATAGTCGAAATGTCCGGGCCGCTAGCGTATAAGCCGTAACTATAAGCTCGTTCTTCGGTTATTAATCGCCCTAGACGATAAGTCGAGCCTAATATTCGATTATAAAGCCCTAGGCATTAAACTTATATACATATACCTACATTAACGGAATCGTGCTATATTCTCTAAGGTTAACGGTGTTTTCGTCTACGATCCTATAGACCCCTTCCTCTTTAAGGCCTACAATCTCGTTTCCCATCCCTATAATCCATCGAGGGCTATTAGGTCTTAACATAGCCTCTTTAAAGCTCGTAGGAACCGGCAGAATATAGCCTCGATGTAGGCGCGCTTATAAGTCTAAAGTGGCGAAAACCATGCTATCTTCCGGGCTAAGGTCTTCCGGGTTAAGGATATTAGCGAGGCCTATTTAATGAGGCGGTTTAAGGGTCTATTCCGGTGTTAATAGTTAACTCACCCCTTAATCTTCCTGCGAGTCCTTTTTAGGCGCTGATTCGGGTGCGGCGGCAGGCTCCTTAGGGTCCGGAATAGCCTCTTCTTCGTCCTTAGGTTCGCGAATTAGCTTATCCATAAAGTTAGGGAGGTCTTCTAATAGGTCGATCTATATAATCTGCTCCTACTATTGCCATTCTACCCCTTTACGCTAGTCCCGGCCGAAGAAGACCTTCTTATTGAAAATAACGTACGAAGTATTAAAAAAGGCGTTTCTTTATAGACTAAGCACCTGCATAAGGTACTAAGTGCTAGAAATATAGCCCGTAAGGTAGCCGATATGCCCTCTTATATTAAGCTAAGTAGAGGTCTTATTAAGTCTCTAACGGGTTATAGGGAACGTAGCCGAAACACCGGATATACTGTTTTCTAGGTTTAACCCTAATATATGCCTATTCGTCGCGGTTATCTTAGAGCCACTCGTTAAGGCGCTATAGCGGCGGCTTCTACCCTTTAGATTTAACGGGTGTTTGATTAAGCAGGTAGATAGCTACCTCTATCGCTAATAGCCACATCGTGTGCGGGAAGCCGGACTAGGCTAGTAGGGTTGTTATTAATTAAACCACTATGCCCCTAGACCTCTCGGCATAACTATTTTAATACGAGTGTAATAGCGATAATTCCCGGACCTCTATTCCCGCTTTATGCATATCCTTAACGTATTCCTCGGGTAGGAAGGCCGTCTCGCCGTCTAACATTAGGATCGCAATCTTAATCCCGAATTTAGCGTTAACAGTCTCCTTAAGGCCTTAGAAGATGCCCTAAAGCTCGGTCTTTTCACCTACCTTAAAACAATGCCTTATTCCTATGTTAAAATAGGTAAACACAGCTATATTGTTAATGCCGTAATACGCTATTCCTAGGTAAAATAGGTCGAAAAAGACCGCGCTATACGACCTCTTTAGGTATAAGGGGTCCTAACATGCCCGCGAAATCTGCCTCCTATTCTTCGTCGTGTAGTAGACCTTATAGTCTAGAAGGTCGATGCCGTTAAGCTTAATAACATTATCGTCCTAACCGCTAAAAAGATGCCTTATTACACCCTTTCCCGGGTGGCCTATTCGTGCGTGCTATAGGGCGTCTACGGTCCCGGTTAGGGTCTTTAAGAAGCGCGGAAGAGCCTTTAGGAGCCCTTTAGAATAATGTGTCGGGAAAGCCCCGTCTAGGGCTGCTTAAAGCGGGATCTACGACTATTCGTACAACCGGAACGTCGTAAACACGCATTTTCCAACCGGGTTAAAGAGCTCGCCCGTAAGGTTATTCTAAAGGTAGCCCTTAGCGGTGAATTTATCTATAGAGACTATATTCGTGTGAAAACCGGGAATATAGCAGGCGTTCTTAAAGGTTAGGATAAAGCCTGTGTCTACGATAACCCGGGCTATTCTAATAGCTTCGGCACTAACGGTCTAAGTGCCTAAAAGGAGCCTCGAGCTCTTCAAATAGTTAAGATCGATAAACTAAGCTAGGTCGTTAAAAATATGCTTAGAAGCCCCTATATCCTAGAGAGCTCGATACTTAATATCGCTTTTAGGGCTATTATTGCTTCTAAAGTCCCCTACTAGGAAAGCAGCTTCCTTATCTATCGTTGCGAACACTCCTCCCTTAGGGGCTAACTCTACGGACTTCTCGGGGTTCTTAGCCTTTTAGGGGTCGATCTTAGCCCTAAGGCCTATCTCCTTATCGATCTTAGCCTTAACCTTCTTTAAAAGTTCTATATCTAAGGGTCGATTCTAGAATTACGGCTTCCGATTAAAGGCATAGAAATAGCTCTACTAATAAGGTTAATCCTTATGTTTAACGGGATTTATATAAGACCTATCACACCATTTGCATTTAGTGTATTCGGACCGTAGAACCCGCTGTCCCTAACCTCCCGATGGCTTCGTGCTGCTGCCGCTATTGCCGCTACCGCTATTGCCGTTACTTACCTCCTTTCTATCCTTATCTCGGCCTTAATAGGTCGCTAGGAACACTAAATCTTATTGGGTTAAATTAGCGGCAACCTAAATGCGGAAATTAGAGGTAATCTCCTTAAATATAGGGATTTCTTTCCCTTCTTTCTTAGCCCGTTGATAGGTTATAGTCTATAGGTTCGACTAAGCCTAATGTTAAGTAGCGATAGCGTTAAGGAATAATTTAATGATTTCCGACTCTTCGCCTAAGATAGACCCTATATCCCTATAGAGGTTAAAGCTATCTACGATATAATTAGTCTAGGCCGTTAATTTCACCTTTCGAAGGTCTATTGCGAGGAGCTTCCGTAGGAATCTCTCGGCATACTTCTTCTTATCCTTAGCCTTAAGATAGACTTAGACAAAGAGTTCCTAGAGCTTTCCTTAGGCCGCGGTAATATAAGTAATAAAGTTATAGTAGTCTTAAGAGATACTAGCCGAGATATATAGACTAATATCTTAAAGCGCAGTTATCTTCTTCTTATAGACCTTAACTGCCCGTTCGTATTATAGGACGATGACTCTCTCGAAATTGTGTATAGCTTAGCCTAAAGCACTAGATTTAGTCGCCTTAAGGGCTGCAGCCGAGAGAAAATTAGATGCCTAGAGCCCTAATTCCTCCTAGTCTTCCTAAGGGACCGGGAGTCTAAGTTCTTAAGGTCTTAGCTAGGTTAACCTCTCCTAAGGTTGTAATACTGCCCTTATAGCACCTCCCTCGGCAGTAGAGCTTTCTAACTCTGTCTCGATCTCTTTCTTATTAAAGGAGGGCACCTTAGGCATTTTAGGGACGATGTTCGAATAACGGTTAACGTACTGCTAAACCCGACGTAGCTCGGCTATAGTCTTAACCTAGCTATACTACCTAGTCTAGTCCTTAGGCTTCTTAAGGGTATACTTAGGGGTTATAAAGGTAGACGTTAATAATAAGTCTATAATAATTAAATAATTATTGTTATTGTTTGTTTAAAAAAGGGGTTAGTGTTAAAGTAGTAATAGCTTTAAAATACGAGTATGCTATAAGGCACAACTATAAGCAAAGCTTTACTATAGCTAGGGGACCTTTAATTTTTTACTATAGCTAGGGCACCTTTTGTTTTAGCCATAAGCGGGATTCGAACCCTAAGCCTTAATAAAAGCGGGGCTTGTCACACGGTTTTTTTTCCCCGCGCGCGGGCTCCTACGCGTGATTAAATACAAGGCTAAGACGAGGCCACGCGTTATAATCACGAGTTACACACTCTACGTATTTTCGGCCACCGAAACGGAAAGTTATTTAACGCCGCAACGGAGGAAGGAATAATACTAAAAAGGTAAATAAGCAAAAACTTAAGCTTAAACAGATACTAATTTCTACGGGCTAGATTAATTAACCTAGACACCCGGCTTACTATTATAGTAGACGCTTAAGCAAAAGAAACCCTCGAGTTTTTCTCTCTAGCTAGCTATACGAATGCAGACTTAGACTAAAGACCGAATAGGTAGTAAGCACTATGCTTTAACCTTTCGAAATATAGGACCTTAAGGCAGAGGCTATTACCTATCTACTTCCGGTTCTTAGAGGGTTAGCGCCCTACCGATATACTATTAGTAAGATCCTATATTCTCGGGTTATTGCAATTATAATCACAATACCCCTTTATAACCCTATTGTAGGCAGTCGCGGCGCGCAATAAAGTAGCATAACAGTAGGCGCGTAACGAAGCAGTATAACAGCAGGCGCGTAACGAAGCAACAAAGCAGTACAATAATAGCGGCGCAACGAAGCAGCACAACTATAATAGCGGCGCAACGAAGCAGTATAACCACAACAGCGGCGCAACGAAGCAGCACAATAGCAGGCGCGCAACGAAGCAACGAACGCAATAGTAGGCATAGAGCAGTAGGCGCGTAACGAAGCAATATAACTAATAATAGATATAGTGCGTGTAGTTAATTTACTTACTATAGCTATTCTTTAATAACCCTTCTTCTTTATTACCTAATAACCTAACTAGCACAGCGAATAGCGTTAGCCTCCCGCGCTAGTATAGAGATATTACTACCTTAAATAATATCATTAAGATTAAAGTAGGCATTAAATATAATGCCACGTAGCGTCTTAGCCCGTAAGATAGCTACGTAAGTAAGGCTAGACTAGAAATCGCGATAGGATATATCCGCTATAACCTACTTAAGCGTAGCACCTTATGCCTTATAAATAGTAATAGCATACGCAATCGTTAGGGGGAACTAAGTGCGATAGTAAGAGGCGCCGCCCTTAAAGAAGTCTCGCGTTATCCGAAAGATAGGTATAATAGTCGCTAGCTCTAGGTCGTCGAAGTAAGGCGGACCTATATAGCGATTAAAGCGGACTAAAACAATAAAGGGTAGGTGCGCTTAAGGGTCGTCTATATTAGCATTCTAAGCGAAGTCGTATATAGTCCTTAGGGCACTATTAACGAGGCTAGGAGGGGTCTAGATATTCGCTATTAATATTACCTTAGCACTAATATAGATAGGCAGATAGTTGTATAGGTTGCCGGCAGTAATAGAGTCGGCTTATAACGCGTTAGGTCTAACATTAGTCGCTCGAACCTAGATATATAGCGAGCTAAGGCGTTCTATATAGTCTATATTAAAGTCGCGGACCTATATATTAGTAGAGTAGATATAGACCGCCCCGTCGAAGCAAGCTACCTCTATAAGTAGTAGGTTTGCCTACACGTAGGTATAGAGCAGCTTCTCGTCGTTAATAAAGGGGGCATTAACACATAGGGCCTAAAGAGCTATCCGGAAAGGAGCCTAATCGTTACCTTACTGCCGTAAGACCTACTATAATACAATAGTCTTATTAAAGGCGTAGTAGGCGTTACGTCTACGAATCTTAGGTAGCGCTATAAGAGCCGCCGTAGTAAAGAGCGGCTTTTCTATTATAGGCGGGAGCTAATAGAAGTTACTAAGCATAAGAACGCTACGGCTACCGAAGAACTCGTCTTAATGCTCCGGGAAGATCTATCGGAGGCGGGAATCGATATAAGAAAAGGTTCGTAGGCTAATTATTAACTTCTCGTCGATAATAAGGTAACGTAGGAGGCGTAGCTAGGACTAGAGGTTACTAAGCTCTATAGTACGTAATAGAGGCACCTCTTCGAGAGTCTTAGAGATAGGCAGGTATAGTAGGGAGTATAGAGTCACGCCGTTAATTACGTTAGCAGTAATACCTATAGGCGCCGCTTGTGCGAAGTAGCCCGGGGCGAGCTACTTTAACTAGGCATAAAGGGCGTAAATTATAAAGGACTTGCCTATACCGCCTTGCCTATCTACTTAGATAAGAAGGGGCGCTAGGTCTTGCTCGTTAGGGTCGAGGGCTTATTCTAGGTGCTAAGTAAAAAGGTCGAAAACTATACGTTGCTTAACGTTAAGACGAGCAAAGATATTATTAGATATATTATTATCTTACTTATTAGTAAAGGTATACTATAATTTAACTAGCTTTTAGTAGTCGTTCCCTTATGCCTTTAAGTCGGGATATTTACTAACATAAGGCTGCTAATCGTGCTAAAGATCGAGGTCGCGATTTCTAAGTAACTTAATGTCTTCCGTATTAAGGCCACGATGTGGTAGTAAAGCAGTAAGTTCCTCCTACTCCCCGGCCGTAATATCTTTATCGTTCTAAGGGTTATCTTTAAATTCGTCTTAAATAAGGGAGGGAAAGTCACCGTAGTAATCGTCGGGATAAGCGTTGCTATAGATAGAGAGGCAATAGTTATATTATATGCCTTAGAGAATGTCTTAAACGTAATGCCCTTTACCTCCTTAACCTCTTAGGCATATCGATAAGGATAGTAAAGAGTTAACTTAACCCGGCAAAAGTCTTAGTATTAGTCGTGCCCCCGTTAAGGCTTATAGCGAGGAAAGTAGTTTAAGATACAATCGGCCGCCCGAGGAAAAGGTCGCTAGGGAGTGCGCGTAAAGTCGAACTTAGCTAATAGTTTAAAGAAGGTTAAATCAGCCTATTCGTCGTCTTATATAAGGTATTTCTAGTAGACGTTGCGAGATATACGAACCCCGTCTATACCCTCTATCGTATTAATAATATCCGCCTGCTACTAAAGCTCGGGGGGGCGGCAATTAATAGACTAAAAAGCTCTTATGCCTTTTTAAAGCGGTAAGTTTAGCAATAGGTAACTAACTTCTATTATAGACTAATCACGCTCTATAGTAAGCTTGTTTATAAACTTATCAATAAAGCTTATAAGGCCCTATTGTGTATTAGTCTTAGGCAGGATAGCCCGGGCAATATTACGGTAGCTTTCTAACTATATCTCTCCCTTAAAGCAGTACTTCCTAATATAGTTAATAACGGCATATATAGAGGTATAAGGGGATATATCGTAATTCGCTAGCTAGCTAATAGCTAAGGCGGGATTATAGTTATTAAGAAGAAGATCGTTCTAAACGCTATCAAATATAAAGTATTATAGATTAAGATCTTTAGCGACGTAGGCGTTTACGTAGCACGCACGTAGGAAATAGAAACGGTAGCTCTTCGAATTAGATCGAGATCTATCTAGGAGATAGCGAAAGCGTAGGCAATACGCCTCGTTATAGCGGTAACGTTACACTCGGTTAATAACCTCGGAGAGGAATTAGAAGTTAAACTTAAGGCGAACTACCACTAGCGGGTTCGCCTCCCTTTACTATATTACTTATTATAGCTCTAGGTTAAATGCAGAGACGTATTTGCCCTAAAAGTAAGCAAAATCCTCTTAAGTAGAATCGGTAGATATATTAGGCGGCGGGCTTCCGTTAACCTAGTAAAGACTATATATATAGGTGCTCCTACGGGCCTACTACTTATACCGAAACTAGTAGTCTATAATATTAAATTTAGGCGTTAAGACGAGCTTAAGGAAAGAGGTAAATCGGCTATAGAAGTAGTAGGCGGCAATATATAGATTCTCTCGTAAGTTCCTAAACGCGATTATAGCTTTACCCCGGGCGTTAGCCTTATACCACTCGTAATATAACGGCATATGCCTTTATAGGCTATCCTAATATAAATCGGCGGCCGAGAACGTTAGGAATACTTTTAGGCAGCTTAGGCTATAAACTATAGCCTTAAGTTAATGTCTTTAGCCACCTTAGTAAGCCCGCGTGCCTCTTAAGCTACTAAAGAAGCGAATAATAGAATTAAGAAAAGCTTAAGAATCGGGGGTATCCTCGCTAAAAGCGGCGCGTAGCTCTTTAATTTCCACTAGGCGATAGGACCGTAACCTCTTAATGTAAAAGGAGCTTCGAGAATTAACTTACTAACGCATAAGCGTATTAAAGCTAATATAACGAAAGCGTAGGTGCTTAGTAAAACGGCCGTCGTAGTACTTTAAGGCGTATTCGATATACTCGCTATACCGAATTATTCTTTAACGAGGGGCTATATAGTCTCCCTGCCCGATAGGGTAAAGGGTTAGAAAGGCGAGAGATAGGAGAGGCTATAAGCGATTAAACTCGTTAAGAGGAGGAGTAAATCGCATATCTAGCATTTAGATATACGGCTATTGCTTGCGTAAAGGGACTTATTCGGGTATAACCTAACCCTTAAGCTAAGCCCGTAAACGCTTAAGGTCCGGCTAGGCTGCGATAAAATTTAGGATAGCCGCGGCATTATAATTATTAATGTCGGCAGCCTCGGCGATTTAAGCAGCATTAGGGTTAAGATACGTAGCGTTAAAGCTAGCGTTTAAACTAGCGTCGCCTACCTCGCTAAGTAGCTAGTCACTAACGTTACCGTTAATAGGTAGTTAGCTAATACGGTCCTCGTCGATAATAATATTACGATAGCTAGGGTAATTAAGCTAAAGATGTATAAGCTAGGCACGGATATTAGCTTATTAAACCTAGAATTAACGTCGGAACTATCGAATAAGATAAGGCTAGTCTATTAATTCCCATAGTCGTAGGATAATAATATCTAAGTCGCGCGGTAGAAGCGGAAGCTATATATATATATAGCTAATATCTTATAGGAAGTTAATAATATAGCCCCGATATTTACATTGCTAACTACGATACTAAAAGACCTAGATATATATATAGACCTATGTAACGAGTATCTCTTCGACTTATAAGAGCTTTAGAAGATGCTTTAGAACGCTACTAAAATCGAGGTTATTTCCTTCCGAGAAGAAGTAAGGCTAACTATCCTATATCTTACTATCTCGACGACGATAGTATTAGCAGATAGAAGCTATAAGCTATATACTAAACTATAATTCCTTATAGTAGTTAAAGTACTTTAGGATATTAGCTTTAAGATAGTTATTCGATTAACCTATAAGATCTTAGTTAAAAGGAGATATAGCAGGTATATCGAGATCGCCTATAAAGTCTAGCTAATAAAGAGGCGACGGTAGAGGTTATTATATTAAGGCCGGAGGCGAGGACGGGGGAGGTTATTATATCGAGGCCGGAGGCGAGGATAAGGGAGGTTATTATATTAAGGCCGTAGGCGAGGAAGGCGGAGCTTATAGCTAAAAGGAAGGCTTAGCTAAAGAGAGTAGCTGCGATATGCTCGGTGTTAGAGAAGGCTCTTTACCTACGCGTCGTAGGACTCTATATTAACGGCTAATATTAGCCTAACGGGCGTATGCTTAAGCCTAGCCCGGGCTATCCTACGAGCGAATACTACGTCGGAAGAGGCTACGAATGCCGAAGCGTTAAGCCTATTTACAATTAGTAGGAATAGATAAAAAAGAGAAGTAAGAGCGTATATAGAAGTAGATTAACCCTAGCGATATATAAGGCACTTTATAGTCCGCTTCGTTTAGTCTTTAAAGTTAATAAATTGATTATTAGGCTTTATTATATTATACTTCTTATAATAGCGCGGGCCTTATATAGGGCGAAGATATAGGGAAGGCAAGGGCGAAAAGCGAGGCAAGCTAGGAGAGCGTAAGCTCTACGTCTCGAGGGACTATACTTTGCTTAACGTTCGCTTATAGGAAGCCGAGATTTAAGCCTATTTACAATTAGTAGGAATAGAAAAGGAGGAGTAGAAAAAGGAAGTTAAGGAGTATATAGAAGTAGATTATCCTTAGCAATATATAAGGCACTTTATAGTCTATCTTATTAGGTATTAAAGGTTAATAAATTAATTAAAAGGCTTTAATACGTTATAACGGTTGCAACGACGATTAGGTAAAGCATCTAGTTGTAGAGGCGGAGGCGGAGGCGGAGATAGAGGCGGAGGCGGAGGAGCAGCTGCTATAAAAGCCATTAGTAGGTAACGATATAAGGAGGCGACGATATAAGCCGTAATAAAGGATAAAGAGGCGAGCCGTAGCGAGGGCGCGTTTTTTTTATTATAATGCGAGCTGCGTGTTAGGAAATACGGTTAATACCCGGAGGAGACCTATCTAATAGTAGTATAGGATTTTATTAGTTAACCTTTCTATTTAAGCCCCGTTAGATAGGTAGCTAATAGGCGCTAAGCATAGTTTAAACATTGCCCTACTATAGCCAATTAGCGCACTAGATTTAAAGACTCTATCTAATTCTAGCGTGTTATTTCGCGTTAGCTAATAGCCGTACTTCGTTTTTATAGCTTATACCGCGGGGTATAACTATAAGCAAAGCTTTGCTATAGCTAGGGGACGCCTTAACAAAAGCGGGGCTTGTAGCATGTATCTGTTTACCTAATGCGGTTGAACCCCGGCAGAAGAATGTAGCAGCTAATAACCGTATTAGATTTCATTAGTCAACATGTCGGGATAAGCCCTACGGGACGTACTACTAATAGGAACCGAGGGATTTTTAGCCGGTTAAACCCCGGGGGAAATATAGCTAATAAGCGCACCGAATTTTTAGACTCTAGCCAATCATAGGGTGTTATTTAGGGCCAGCCAGTAGCCGTACTTCGTTAATATAGGGGACCCTTACAATAAAAAAGCTTACTATATATATTAAGTAAGCAAAGCGGCTTGCCGTAACTTACACACATTCTGTGTTCTTCGTAGCGTAAAGCAAGCTTTGCTTAATAAGGGACCCTTATAATAAAAAAGCTTACTACACATATTAAGTAAGCAAAGCGGCTTGCCGCAACTTGCATACATTCTGTGTTCTTAGTAGCGCAAAGCAAGCTTTGCTTAAAACCCGGGGAACGTAATAAGAATAAAGGGATAAGACTTTAAATTAAAGCAGTCAGCGGCTTTTAACGAAAGGAGGATTTAATCTCTAAAAAAGCGTCTATTACGAAGCCACGGACTTTATCCCGGGCTTATAACTAATACTATTAGTAGGTCTCTAGGTCGACCTTATAGGGTAAACAGTATGGTTGTATTAGGTTGTATAGCTAGCTAAGTAAGGGGAAGCTATCGCGGTGACGTGGCTCCTTAGATCACGTGCATCACGTGTGTGTGACTACGTAGTCGTACGTAGCTAGCTATTCCCACACTCGCAGTTTTTCCTTTATAGAAATAAACCGTATACCTTATAGAATAAAACAAAGAAAGAGCCTGGTTGAGCAGGCTATTGCAGCTACGCGGGCGCGATCGCGCGGGCGTAGGTCTAGTTGCGCAATGTTAAATTAATAAGGTTAAAGCCATATTGTGATAGCTATATAACTGTTAATTGCGCAGCTAGTTTATAACGTAATAACGCAACGCGGGAAAACACCTCTTTAACGCAGTGGTTAGGCTAGTAACCTTTATTAATAATTAGGCGGTCTAGACTACCGCTTCGTGCTAGTAACCGTGCTTCGGGGTGGCCTTACTAACTATCTTACCGAACGTTAAAGTAGGAAATTTAAGGAAAGGAACTAGGGAATTAAATAATAAAATGTTCGTCGGGGCTGTTCGTTCGGGGCTATTCGTACTAGGGCTTATTCGACGGGGGCGGTTGTAAGGATTAGACTTATTAGACTTAATGTCTAGGAACCCCTTCGGGGATAATTCCTAGTTAAGTATATTAATAATATCATTCTACCGAAAGATTATTCTTTTTATTAATTTCGCTATATTGTTTATTATAATGTTTACAGCGAATTGTAAGAATGTGTTTAACCGAACAATAGCATACGATAAAATAACCTCCCCGATTGGTTTAAATATAAAAAGTTATAGGTCTAGGGTTCGAACCGTGCCGACGAATTCTTTTATTATAGTTAATTAAGCAATAGAATAGGTAAAGGAATAAGTACGCGAATAAGCGCGTAATTAAATAAGGAAAAAGCGCGTAATTAAATAAGGGAGGAGCGCGTAATTAAATAAGGAAATAGCGCGCGTTTGCTAGGCAACGAAAAACAGTCTACACATATTATTACGGCCGCACGACGAAAGCTTCTATCCTTACGGTTAGTGCGTTAATCTTAACGAAGCGTTTAAGAGACTTATTCGGGGAGGACTTCGTTAATGCATTAGCGGGGTTATTATTCCTATTGATCTATCGTACTTCTATAATCTCCCTTCGCTCGTATAACTAACGAAGCGATATAACGTCGATTATTAGTCGCTTTTCTTTCGTTGTGGTAAGTTTTATAAGACATTCGTAGAGCGAATACGAGTCTATATAAAGGATTAAAGGAACCGGAGGCAGCTGCAAGCGTTCTGTAATTATCTTAATCGTTATAGCGAGGCAAATGCCGATATTAACGCCTCTAACTATACCGTAGACCTCTAAGGCTAGAACGCTGCGTGTGACCCTTTTACACTTAGTAGAGCTTTAGTAGACGATATTGCCTTTAATCTCAAAGTAGCTGTTAGACCGGGTCTCTATAATAAGCGCAATAATAAAGCCTAGCTGTAAAGAGAGGTCTAAGTTGTTTATAAAACAGCTATCTATAAATACTAGCAGCTTCGCATTCGTAAGATTAACTAGTTCGTACGTTAGGCCGCGTTTCTTATAGTCTATTTGCTATTGCAGGCGTTTATTAATCGTTACGCAGTCTTTTTCGTTAGGGTTTTAAACTTATGCTGCTATAGAAAGGTTAAAAGAAGCTTCCAGTTAGCAAATTAACGCGACGTATGCTCCTCGGGCTCGCTATTCTATATACCTCTACGTATAGTTATAATCCCTAGCGATAATAGTCTTAAGCTTTTCTAATTAACCCTTTTGCTAAAGAAGAAGATCCTAATCTTAGAGTGTTAGCCTAGCCCTATTGAAATCAAGCACCGAGCCGGCAGATATCTTAGTCTTCGGCTTCGCTCTAAACTTAGCCTTTTAAAGCTGCTCTTCCTTAGTATTTAAGAAGGTGCGTATGCCTAATATTAACGTATTATCCGTTTATAGGCCAACTATCCTAAATCTATTAGGGGTCTTATTCGCGATTAATAGGCATAAGGCGTACGTTGAGGTTGATATATTAAGTCGGATAACGTAATATTTATAATACGTTCGGAACTAATATAATCCTAACTCCGCGATTCTGTAAAAGGGTCGAATTATATAGATAATAGTCCCTTCCGGGTATCGTCCTTATATTTCGGCGGGCAGCTTAGTTAGGATAGTCCTAAACAACTTAGTTTCGGCTTATAGGTAGGCCTAAGTAATGTCTCGTAACGAAAGAGTTATTCCGTAATAGCGAGGAAGTCCTAAAGCGAGGGCTAGGATTAGCCGCTAGCTAACGCGTTAAATCGTCGGTAATTGCGTTAATAAGGTCGTCTTTTCTTCGTTATTATATCCTTAAACAACGAGTCGTAACTTCTTATAGGGTTTTTTATCCTTCCCGTTTACTTTACGTACTATCCTCGATTTAAAGATATAGTAACCTCCGTAGATAGCTTTATCGTAGCGTTTAAAACTAAAAACACTATAGGCAATAAGGTCGTCGATCTCTTGCCTATCTAACTCTTTAAATAGGGCTTTAGGCGTTATAATAACTCCTTTCTCCCGTAAATTAAGTGCTAATTCATAGGCATCTTCTTCCTTCTTAATAATAAAGGCTTAAGGAGGGGGAAGGGGAATAGGGAGCTTTAGCTTATTCTTTACACCGGGTGGACGGCTACGTCTGCGTGGCATCGGGGGCGTAGGAGTTAGAGCGGGAAGTATAGTCGTTAGGTTAAGAGGAGTCTCTTCATTCAGAGCAAGAGGATTCGGTTTAATCGCGCGAAGTAGGGGCTAAGGAGACGAGTCGTCTCGAAGGTAGGGCTATACGACTATACACCGAAAAACTTAAGGTCCGTTGACGGTTTTAATAGTAATATTATAACCGTTAATTACAGCAATCTTAAATAGGCCCTACTATCCTCCTTTTTCCCGCTAGACTCGGACTTTACTCTATAGTAGGAGAGTGATAGTTTTAACTATTAACGGACCGTTTCTTATACGAAGGGCATCTTACACCTATCGTTCTATAGAGAGTTATCGAAGCAATTTTATCGCCTTTTATATAGCTATAGACCTTTTTAGGGTTATAGCTAACGGGGGCGAGTTAATAGTTATACGTAGGTATATACTAAAGACGAGAAGTATAGGGATAAGGCCGTAGGGTCCGGCTGTATCGTTAACGGCTTTTACGGCTATCTAAAGGACTGCTTCGGGAGACGTAATAGTCTTAATCTCTGCGTAAAGGATTTTAAACATATAGCGCAAAGGAGCGTAATACCTCTCGACCTTCCTAATCGACGTATATAACTCTATAGGGATCTACTTATAGGTTATCCCTATAATCTTTGCCTTATTGCGGAACTCTATTAAGGTAAAATTAGTCCTTACGTCGTGTTTAATCGTATTAGGAGGTCTAAGGTAGCTATCGATCTAAAGGGCTCGAAGGACTTCTTAAGTGTCTTTAGCTAATATAGAAGGAAGGAACCTAGCCCCTTAGAACGCTATTATAGAGTTAACGACGTATAGAATAGGTCGTTAAGGGCTCTTAAGGTATTTTACGTCTACTATAATCTCGTAATTAAATTCCTAGTTATCTTTTAGCGTAAACTTAAAACGTCTAGGTGCCTGTAAGTGTATTTAGCAGTAATGATAGAATTTAGAGATTGATTTAAGCTATATAGTCGTTATATTATAGCCGGCCTGCTTAAGTAGGTAATAGAGTCTCGAAATAGCTAGGTGCTTAAAGCGGCGATATAGAGTTTATATCTTACTCTCTATTAGAAAGGAGATCGTTTCTTCTGCTTTTAATAAGAAGAACTATAGGTGACCCTATTTGCGAATTACTAGGATCCGGTTGGCTAGATCGCTAGTCCCTAGCGTATTCGTTATATTGTCGAAGTAGATCTTAAGTCGGTCTATATTAGCAAAAGAGAGCAGAAAAGGGGTATAGGTCTTAAGAATGTGAAAAGTCACTCGACTAACGGGGGTTTCGAAGGCGATTAAACTAAGGGATTAAATAGGAGTGCTAGTTCTAAATCGGATGCTAGCTTACCCGGCTATAGAGCTATTAAGCATAATAGAAGGTTCTATTCGCTATAAAGCGAAGTACTGCTCCTATCCTATTGTTAATACTCTAGCCGCACTAGTGTCGATTATAATTCCTTAGAACTATTAACGGGAGTAGCGATCTTCGATTAGGAATTAGTCGGCAGGGATTAATTAATCTATGCCGTAGACGTCTTCGCCGGTCTAAAGGTGTGTAAAGGCGGCCTTATAGAGTATTTAAGTTGCTGCTTAGTCCGGCTCGGCAGCGTTATCGGCGTCTTCTACGTCCTAGTACTTATTAGCGTCGCCTTTAGCATCGGGTTCGTAACCTTTAAATTCGGTTACGTATGCTATAAAGTTAGTAGTAGAGATACCGTCGTTAAAACATTCCGTAAGGTATTAGTCCTTAGACCGTTAACGTTCCTTAGGCGTATGTTTAGTTAACTAATAGCCTTCCCTATAATAGACGAAACACTTCTTAGTCTATATTAAGCGGTTAGGACTATTGCTATAGCTGCCTCGTCCTCGTAGGCGAAAGGGTATGCCACGGTTGTATCTAAAGCCTCGTGGATAGCCTCTACGTCTACCACCTCGTCTATAGCTTCGTCTACGGAATCCACCTCGTCTACGATTGCTTAAGTATCTTCGGTCTAGGTACTATTAATCGTTATAATTAAATGCTTTATCCTATAGGAACTAGCTAGACGGGTTGCGTACTAGGTGTGTCTCGATGGATGTACATAAGTCTATAAACACGGTTTCGACCTTCTAGGCAGGCTTAAAGAGAGCGTATTCTAGCTCCGGTATACTATAGCACGCGTTAATAAAGGACGTACGAAGTAGTATATCACCTTCGTAGTCTTTTCCTAGGGCTCTCTAATATAGCTAAAGCTTATGAAAGAGAGTCTATAGTACCTTATAAAGCGGCATCGTAGGATTCTCTACGTAGACCTTATTAAATATAGTTATTATCTAGTCCGTAAAGTAATAACTATAGTTAATATCTGTGTTAAAATATTACTTAATAGCATTATTGGTTGCACGGAACGATATAGTTAACTTAACGTAGTAGATATAGAAGGTCTCGGCTCTATCCGTTAGGATTTAGGAGAATAGGTTATAGAATTAACCTAGTTAGACCTTAAGCTTATAGTAGGTCTTGATAAATATATAGACCTTATCGTCGAAGAGGTTATAGGGCTATCCCGTATAATACTTATCCTTCCTCTCTAGCTTTACGAACTTCTGCTAGAGGTCGGCATCTATATCGACGTTCGGAATATCGATTAAAGGGATCGTAGTGTAACTATTAAGGGACGGCAAAGGGGCAATAGTTACAATAGTATTAGCAGGGGGAATAGGAGCTTAAGAAATAGGGGTATTAGGGGCAGTAGGGATATTAGGGATAGGGGCAGGCATAGGGATAGTTGGCTGGTTAAACTAGTAAGTTATTAGGTGTATAGTCTATTAATATTCCGTTGCACCGGGGATAGTAGTCTAACCGGTTAGAGCCGGGTCTAGGGCCGGGCTTAGGGCTATAGTCGGTAGTGTAAATATAACGATCGTGCCCTAATTAAATATCTGATTTATATACTCTTTTATAGGCTATTATAGTAGTTTTAAGATAGTCTGCAGTTTAAGGAACTATATGTTAAAGCCTTAATGTTAGTTAGTTAAACAAACAAAGGGGTTGCAAACTGGTTGGATTCTAGTCTATATATCTATTAACAAAGGGGCGACGAATAGCCCCTTTATATAGCCTATAAACGCGTATATTAACAGGGCCTAAAGCCGGACCTTTGCGAGCCCTTGCATATAACGTCGGGGCTATGCCTATAAGGGCGATTGAGTTAATGACTTAATTATCGTAAGGGCGGCCGAGTTAGTAACGCTATTACCGGGGTCCCCGATGTATACGATCGATGCATCGTATAGTTAATAACGCATCCGTGTAGGCGTTGCCCGCACGTGATCTATTTGATCACGTGGATTGCAACCGTGCCTAAAGAACGGATATTCCTTATTCCTACACTAGTAACTTTTCTTTTATAGTTGCTAAATTGCAAGCCTATAATCCAAATAAGGGGAGATAGAAAGAACGATATATTAGGTAGAAGACCTAATAAATATATTTAATAAATATAAATAAAAAGGGGGCAGAATAAAGGGAATACCGTTAGTCGCTATAGGCGAAGGATAAAGGCTTCTACCCTAATCGAGAGGCTGTTTGTATTAATAAGGCGTTCGAGGGCCTTATTTAGCGATGCCTTCGTTATAGCGTCGGCGGGGTTATCTTCCCCGTAGATCTACCTAATCTCCTTAATCTCCCGTCGCTTATACGACTAACGCAACGCTATAATATCGATCATTAGGCGTTTCTCCTTCGTAGTGCCGAGCTTAATAAGGCATTCGTAGAGGGAGTATAAGTTAGTGTATATAATAAGAGGGATCGGTAGGAGCTAAAGCCGTTCCGTAACTATATAGAGGGTCGTGATAAGGGAGATGCTAAGGTCTACGCCGTTAACTATGCCGTAGATCTCGCTCGTAAGAACGCTATAGATCACTCGCTTACACTTCGTCGAGCTCTAATACATAATATTGCTATTAACCCGGAAGTACGTATCTATACGCTCGGTCTTATTAACGAGCGTGATAATAAAGCCTAACTAAGACGAAAGGTCTCGGTTATTTACGAATAAGCTATCCGTAAATACTACGAGCTTAGCGGTCTCGAGATCAATTAGTCGGTACGTAAGTCTACGTTGCTAATAGTCGATCTACTACTAGAGGCGCTTATTAAGGATGTTATAATCCTTCTCTTCGGGGGCTTAGACCTAGGCTGCCATAGAGATATCGAATAAGGCCTCGGGCTAATAGATAGAGGCGACGTACGTAGTACGAGCGCGTTGCTTAAGGTACTGCTAGGCTTTATCACGAGCCTATAAGTCGACTACCTCGATCCTTAAGGCCTGTCCCTTCTGCTGCAGGAGTAGAACGTCGTCTTAAAGCGTTAGTTTTGCTTTATTAAAGTCTATAGCATTCCCTAGGGTTATCTAAGCCTTCGGCTTAGCGCGAAATTAGGCTATCTCGAGCTCTTTTTCTTCTTAGGCCGAAAAGGTGTCTAAACCGAGCATTAGGGTGTTATCGGTCTACATTCCGACGAGGCTAAAGTCGTCGGGACCTTAGTTCGTGATTAGAAGGCACGAGTTATAGGTAGAGGGAGCTATGTTAAGGCTCTTAACGTAGTGCTTATAGTAGGTTTTCCACTAATGTATACCGGCTTCTATAAGCCCGTACAACGGTCTAATAACTCTTATAATAGTGCCCTTTAGGTACTTGCCCTAGAGTTCTATCGGAAGAGCCGCTAATACTACACGATTAAGCTCTATTTAAGCTTAGGGATAAGCTTATATAATATCGCGGAGAGATAAGCTTATGCCTCGGCAAAGTAAGGCGGGGGCAAGGGCTAGGATTAAGCGCTAGCTAATACGTTAAATAGTAGGGGAATAGGTTAAGAGCGAGCTTTTCTCTATATCGCTATAGCCTTAGATTACTAGTCGGGACTTCTCGTATAGTTTAACGTTACGACCCTTTACTTCCCGGACTATTCGGGATCGAAATAAGCGATAAGACCTATAGATTAACTCGTTGTATTATTCGAAGCTAAATACCCTGCGGGCTACGAGATCGTTAATCTCCCGTTAGTCTAATTCTTCGAAAGGGGCGCTAGGTATAGTAATAACGCCGTTATTGCGTAGCTTAGTCGATAGCCGTAGTATATCTTCTTCCTTTTTAACGAGGAATTAATTATAGAAGGTCACGGTCTTTAGCTTATTCCTTAAGCCCGGGGGACGTCCGCGTTTGCGGGGCTACGGCATAGCCGGCAGTGCCTATACCGGAGAGGGGGAAGGATCTAGCTCGGGAATTTCGTCCGGAGTAGAGGAATCGACCTTAGAGAAGGTGCCTGTATTAT
Source organism: Ophiocordyceps sinensis (assembly GCA_012934285.1). NCBI lineage: Eukaryota > Fungi > Ascomycota > Sordariomycetes > Hypocreales > Ophiocordycipitaceae > Ophiocordyceps > Ophiocordyceps sinensis. The sequence goes on along the minus strand of JAAVMX010000002.1, from coordinate 6,611,497 downwards.
CGAGGGCAGGGGGATCTAGGGTATCGTCTTTGCTATAGTAGTACGGCTGCATAAGGGTAGAACGGAAGACTGCCGGGCCGTTAACGGTCTCGATAGTAACGTCGTAGCCGTTAATAAAGGCAATCTTATATAGACCCTACTATCCTCGCTTCTCTCTTTAGACGCGGACTTTACTCTATAGCGGTAGTAATAGCGTATTAAAGGTTAAAGGGCCGTTTCGAGCTTATAGGCTATCCCTAACTTATCGCGCGGCGGCGAGCTGCCGTAAGGCTTTTATAGCCTTCTAGATAGTCGCGGCTCTCTATACCGTAGTTGCCGAAGGAGGGGAGTCCTAAGTTATCTATAGGTATACTCTAAAGACGAGGAGCGTAGGGATAAAGCCGTTTAGTCCTACTATATTATTTACGGCTTTAATAGCTATTTGTAGGACGGATTTAAGGGCCGTTGTCCTACCGATTTCGGCGTATATTATTTTAAACGCACGACGGAGCGGGCTATAGTACCTTTTAACCTTACCTATAGACTAATATGCCTTAACGGGGATCTAGGTATACGTAATACCTATAATACAAGCCTCGTTGCGAAACTTAGTCGAGGCGAAGTTAGTGCCCGCGTTATATCGGATAAAGTTAGGGGGGCCGAGGTATATATCGATCTATAAAGCCCTAAGTGTTTCCTATATATCCTTAGCCGATATAGACGGGAGGAATCGCGCTCTTTAGAAAGATATCGCGGTATCGACCGCGTATAGCACCGGGCGGGTGCTACTGCCGACCTCTAGGTATATTATATCGACGACGACCTCGAAATTAAATTTTTAGTTATCCTTTAGTATAAACCTAAACCTCCGGGGGGCCGGCGCGTAGAGCTAGCAGTAATAGCAGAATTTTAAGATATCCTCGAGTGTTTCTACTAAGATGTCGTTATGCCCTATTTATTTCAATAGGTAGTAAAGTCTATTGACGGCCGGGTGGCTAAATCCGCGGTAGAGCGTTCGTATCTCGGCTTCGGTTAAGAAAGCGACTGCGTTCTCTTCTTTACTAAAGAAGAACTATAGATATCCTTATTTACGAACAACGGGGACGCTAACACTAGGACCGATAATTATATCGGTGGTGTTATTAAAGTATACGCCTAAGCGATCTATATTAGCTAGGAAAAGGAGGAAGGGGGTCGTCGTTACTAGCACGTAGAACGTAATGCGGCTAATTAGGGTCTCGAAGGCAATAGAGCCGAGGGAACGTACGTCCTCGCTGCTGCCGAATTTAATATAGGCCTAGCCGGCGGTAGACTCGTCGAGCACGACGGAGGGGTCTTCTCGTTATAGGGCGAGATACTAGTCTTAACCTACCGTAGAGACTATAGCTGCTCCGGTGTCTACGAGGATGCCGTAAAAGCGGTCCTTTAAGTAACGGTCGAAGACGAATTGCGTAGCCGGGACGCTTAACTAGTCTATCCTTTATGCGTCTTTACCCGTAATTAAATAGTTAAAGGACTGCTAATATAGGATTTACGAGGCTTGCTATTTAGTTAGTTCTTCGTCGTTACTAGCCTTATCGTTACGCTACTCGATAGCGGCTTATAGAGTCTCGTTACCTTTATATTCGGTGAGATAGGCCTTAAATCCTATGCTAGGGTTGCCGGTTAATAGGCATTAAGCGTAGTATTAAGCCTTAGACCTAGCTCGTTCCTATAGGGTATACTTTATCGACTAGCAGCCTTCCTTCTAATAAATAAAGCATTTCTTCGACTATTAGCGGTTGCTAAAGCTACTACCGCCGCTATAAGGGCTGCGGTAGCTTTATCCGCTGCTTCCGCTAAATCTACGGCCGTTGCCGCGGTTATTAGTATATCTTCGGTCGGTATAGAATACGTCTAATAAATTGTATTTATTATTTGTATTTATTACCTTATTACGATATTATATAAACGTGCCGGACGTACCGTTCTCGGCTTATATCGATAGATAGGTCTTTAGGGAGGAACGTAGTGCGGAGAATAGCTTTTCCGTAGTCTTAGGGGGGTTATATAGCGTATAGCTAAATTCCGGGACGTTTCGGCACGCGTTAAGCAATATAGTACGAAGGGGGAGGTCTCTAGCGAATTTAAATCCTAAGGCGCGTTAACATCGTTATAGCTTATTAAAAAGGGTCTATAGGACTTCCTATTAGGTCTTATTTAAATGCTTAACTTATAGCTTTTTAAAAGTTATAGTGCTTTAATCTACCTAATAGTGCTAATAGTTTACTTCGGTATCGAAGTAAGCCTTTAGTAGGTCGTAGGCTTGCCTAAATATGCTATCTTACTCTATATGCTAGATATAGTAGTCTTAGGCTCGGCCGGTGAGGATCTAGGGGAAGAGGGCATAGAAATAGCCGGGCCGGGCCTTAACTATATAATAAACGTCTGTAAAGATACGGACTTTATTATCGAGAATATTATAGGGCTCCCCCGTATAATTCTTGCTTTTATCCTATATCTTAAGAAACTTTTACAGGAGGTCTACGTCTATCTCCTCGTTCGGAACGTCGTAGGGGGGAACTATCGTATAGGCTGCTTTTGCCGTTATATTAATCGGAGAGGTCCTAGAGAACTAGTACGAGGTCGGGTAAAGTATTATTAGCGTTTCTAATATATCTTAGAACGGGAGGGCCTAAGGGTTCGGGAACGTGCCGGGCATTTAATCTTATAGGTACGTGCCGGGATCGACGGAGGTAGCACGTATCGAGGTTGTTAGGGCAAAGGAGGGTTCTAGCGCGAATATAACTGCCGGGGCGGTCGGAGGCGTAGGGGGGACGGCCGCGGGCGTAGATAGCGCCGTCGTTAAGGTTGCTATAGGAGCCGGGGTTAGGGCAGTAAGAGGCGCCGTTAGGGCCGTGCCTAGGGCGACTAGAGAAGGAGGGTTTATTACGGCAGCCGGGGCTATAACGGATGTATTTCTTACGAACTCTTAGGTTCGCTCGTCGTAGAACTTTAACCATTCTAATGGCAGCTCGTCCCTTAGCTAAGTAAGGGGAATCTACTATCGCTAGAGCATTAAAAACGATGCTAGGAAGCTAAGGTTCGGGGCGCCGGTCTAAATCCTACGGGACCGTAAGAAGGATTTAAGGGCCTTCTTAAAATACTTATCTCCCCGGTTTTATATACCCTCTATCTACCTATTAAAGTAGTCCTAGAAGTCTAGGAATAGTTCGTACTTATAAATGCTTATACTAGCATTAATAATAATAAATCGGGCTATATAAGTTATTACTGCCTTCTTACTTATATTATTATAAGAGACGTCTGTCTCTTAGAAGGCTATATCGGTTTTATTCTAAAACGAGCTAAAAATACCGATGCCGCTTAGCTAACTAGGAAGGGGGTTGTCGGCAGTCTTAGTTGCTTCTAGTGCGGGACTAAGAGCGTTAGGGTTATCGGTAGGGTCCGATATAGTATGATTAAATAGATTATACTATTATTATTAAAGGGGATCGTAAGGGTCGTTACGAAGGTTGTCTTACGTTATAGACGCACTATTATTCGACGTAACTCTTCTTCTTATCGAAGTAAGACGGGATTAAACAAAAGCTAGGAAAGAACTTATCGGCGGCTACCGAGAGCTAGCTATATCGTAATAGCTTCGTCGGCTCTAACTCGCGTAGATTCCTTATTCTTAGCATAAAGGATCGTCTCTAAGTATAGGCAATAGAATCCGCTAGGGATAAAGATCCGTGCACTTTCGACGATTAGGCTCTGCCTCTTCTACCTTGCTAATCTATAATTAATCATTTAATTACTATTTAAGAGTTATAAGCCCGGCCGTATAAGCTAGGTCTCTTTCGCTTAAACAACGCTAAATCGAAGCTATCGATATCGCATTTTTTTTTAACAACCGCGTTAGGCTCTAACCTTAGTGTTATCACGAAGAGCTAGCTTTAAAGAAGGATTAAAACAATAAACAACACAAAGTCATCCCTCGTAACGACGAGGTAAAAAGAACGATTATAGCGACAACTACATCCGGAGAGGTAAGTATCGTAACGCTTAAGGAAAGCCTTAATTAGACCCCCTAGATTCGGGCCATTAAGGGTTAGGCGAAGATCTACCACATTTAGGATTATATCGACCCGGCAGGATCCGAAGAGCTTAAGGAGCCCGTTAAGATTAGCTAAGAAGAATTTAAAGCCAACCTTAGGGAACGACCTTAAAGAGGGGCCCTTAAGGACATTAAGTTTAACAATAGGACCGCTAACTATAACAATCGGCTTAATAATGCGACGATAGAGTTCCGTTTTAAGTAGGATAGCTATAACTCAGCCGTTAGCCTATTTAAGACCTAGGAAAAGGCTATAATTTGCATCGAGGAGCTAATTAGTAAGTCAATTAGTAAGGCTCTTAAGGGAGAAACCCTCGTCTAGACCTCGCCTTAAAGCAGGATCTAGGAACTTAAACAGAAGGTCCTACCCTTAGAGGAGGAGGAAAAGACCCTCGTAGATAACCGGTACTACTAAATCATCGGAAAAAGGGGGAATAGGGACTAGAAGGCCTAGGCCGATTAACTTAATCAAGTGATTGTCGACTCTAGGGACCTAAAAGTCACGACTTTAAACGATATTAAGATCCGATAGGATTTTCTTCGGGCTATAGAGGAATTCGACCTTAGTTAGGCCTTAAACGAGAGATTAAATAATGCCTTCTGTAAACGACTTAAAGGCATCGTTAGATTAACTCCGAACCCCTTAAGGAACCTTATCGCGGAGTTTAAACGTAAGGTAACCCTTCGAAAGAAATCTAAACCTTAGGTCAACTAGAACTCTCCGGCACCGAAGAAAGATTTAGGGTGGTCGTAGTGCCTATATAACACTCACCAGACTAACAATAAGGAGAATTAGTAGGAAGGCTGCTTCTTATTCCGTGCAATATTTAAAAAGGATCCCCCTAAGGGATAGGAACCGAAAGACCTACTAAGGGCTAGGATTAATAAGTAGCTTTAGGATAACCCGGAAGGTAAGAAGAGGGCAATGGCCTAGAAACCCTCGGGAGTAGGTAAGGCAGACAATACGATTACGGTCCTAAACAGCGGCAACGGCAACAAGCAGGCGAATGTAGTTTCTCGCATTAACACGATATTATAAGTCAACCTTACCTATATTAAGGATAAACCTCTTGGAAATAAGGTTATCTACGATTTAAGGGCGAGTGTATATATGTTTAATAATATTAGGTGGTTTAATAAGAAGACGTTTACCTAAGGGTCGTAAGAAGAGGTCTGCGCTAGTAAAACCGCGCTTATAGTCTAGGGGGTAGGATCCGTAGTTATCCTACTCTTAGGGGGCAAGAAGCTCATACTCGAAAACAGCTACTATATCCCTAAGATGCCGATAAGCGTCTTTTCCGTTCGATAAGGGATTAAGGCTTAGGTTTATTAGAACTAGCACGATAACACGCTATTCTATAAGCCGATGGGCGAGCAGCTTACTTAGCTTAAGGAATTCGAGGACTAATACGTTATTGCGAGCTTGCCGGATACCCTAGGGACTGTTTTTGCGACGAGTCGACGACCTAAGCCACCTTTAAATAAGGATCTCGCGGACCTTTGGCATAGGCGCTTAAGGCACCTAGGGCCGGAGGCTATAGGGCTGCTGGTTGATAAGTCCGTAGGCACGAAGCTTTATAGACCGGCAACCTACAAATGCGAGGTATATGCTACGGGGAAAGCGAAACGATAAGTCTCCTAGGATCCACTAACGTTAAGGCCGCAAAGGGCAGGGGTTTAATTTAGCTTTAACCTCTATGCTAGCCCGGAAGTAAGTGCCGCGGGATTTAAATACTACGCCTTATTTACCTATATAACGACGAGCATAAGGTTCTTCTACGCTATTAAGCAGAAGACCGAGGTCCGGGACGTCTTTAAGAAGCTAATTGCGAAGCTCTCTACGCGCTACGGGATTTAAATAATTATCTTAGTTACTAACGGAGAGAAGGCCCTAATTACTAAGGAGATTAAGCAGTATACGGATAGACTTAGCCTATAGCTCTTTGTGTTAGCCCCTTTAACGCCGACTTAGAATAGACATACGGAGCGATTAGGGGCTATTGTTAAGGAAAGAGCTAGACTAATAAGTCTCGACTTATAGATCCCTAACACGCTCTAGACCGAGACCTATCGAACGGCTGTCTACTTGCTAAACCTAACGCCCTTTATAAGGGTCGATAAGACGGGAAGGAGTCCTTATAAGCGATAGTAGCAGTACATAAGGGACTATAACCCCTTATACAGCTATATTAAGGAGATCCGACTGACAATTACGCATTTACGCGTGCATAGATATATGGCATACCTAATAACAACGGATGCCCTCGAATACATTAAATCTTATAAGTCCCTCTCGCAGACTATATAGAGGGCATATATTAGATATCTAGTTAGGTATAAGTCTACTAACTAGTTCGTTATTTAGGTCCCTTCCCTAGGATAGACGAAGCTTTTAACCTCTTCGAATGTTTAATTTAATAAGGATATTATATACGATCTAAGGAAGGAAGAAGGTGCGTAGGCTCTATATACCTACACCTATAATGTCCTCCGATAGATAAACGCAATTAATATGCCCGAAGATAATAAGGGCGATAAAGAAAGGGCCTACGAGTACCCTCGGACCGATAAGACTACTAGACCGCGATATACGGCGGCTGAATTTATGCTAGCATTTAATTATAGGAGGCAGAATAAAGGGGTAATACCCCCGACGATAGAGGATCTATACGTCTCGCCTCCTCCGACCGGCAAGGTAGTCTCCTTCGATGCCGCGATACTACCTAATCTTAAGGGTAGGAATCCCGCGACACCGGAACTAGTAATACTAGTGCCTATAGAGGGGGCAATTAGCCTTAGGACGCCTCTTTTAGAGGTCTTAAGGGTGCCTCCTCCTCTAGGGGGTAAATTAATAGCTAAAACGGCTAATAGACCCGACCTTAATAGCCGACCTCGCATAGAGGAGCTTTTAGACACGGAGGAAGACGTGCCGGCTTCGTTAAAGCCGTTACGCAAGGAGCAGGACACGTCTTAGGGTATAAACCCTAGCAATATCGTTAAGGGAAAGAGAAAGAGAACTTAAAGGACCTTATTTATCAATAATATTATTGCGAGGGCTTTAACCTATAGACTATACATCGAGGATATACCTCCTATGCCTACCTCTTATAAGATAGCGATAGCCTCCCCCTATAAGACCTAGTAGCTTAGAGGAATAGCCTGCGAAATTAAGGATTAAGAGAAACTTCTAACCTAGGTTAAGACCTTAAAATCTAAGGCTGCGAAGAAGGGAGAACCCCTAATTCCGATAAGATAGGTCTACGCCTATAAGTGCGATCTATAGGGATATATAGTTCGGTTTAAAGCCTGTCTAGTTATTCGAGGAGATCGCCAACCGGAAGATAACGAGGATACGTATGCGGCGACCCTTCGAGCGAGGACCTTTAGGCTGCTAATAGCCCTACTATGTCTTAAGGACATAGAGTCCGCGTAGTATAACGTTAAGACGGCCTTTCTAAACACGATACTGCGATTTGCAGTCTACTATCAGCTTCCACCCGGATACGTAGAACTAGGCTTATGCATACGGCTTCTACGAGGGCTATACGGCCTAAGGATCGCCCCGAAGCTCTAGTATAAAGACCTTACCGGCTTCTTTAAATCTTTAGGCGTAGAGACCCTAATTAAAGACGCCTATATAATAGTCTATAAGGGAGTGATTATCTTCTTCTTCGTAAACGACATCGCGATAATATATTCGAAGGAGCGGAAGGATAACTAGCTAAAACTCTATAAGGCCCTTATAGTAAAATACACCGTTAACTTTATAGGCGAACTATATTAGTTCTTAGGGATTAAGATAATCCGGGATAGACCTAATAGGAAGTTATAGCTTTCTTAGGCATCTTATATCTCTAAGATAGCGAAGAAGTTTTATATAGACGACGATTCGGGCTTTAGCGTGCTTAAGATCCCCCTAACGACGGATAAGCTAATTCCCTACGAGGAAAAGGCGAGCAACGAAGAGGTCTATTACTTTCTTTCTTTAGTAGGCACGATCCTACATCCGGCGATTTACACTAGGGCGGACGCGGCGTTCCTAGCGGCACGGCTAGCCTAGTTTAGCTACAACCCGGGTCTACGACACCTTCGAGAAGCAAAGAGGTGCCTAGCGTACTTATACACTACGCGGGACCGTTGCATCTGTTTTAAAGCAACTAACGAGATAAGGAGGTTTCTCTATGCGTTAGACTCCTCGTTCGCGGACGACCCTACGTCGAGGAAGTTATTATAAGGGTATATATTCTTATTTCTCGGCGGGCCCGTGGATTAGAAAGCTACTAAGTAGGCTACGGTTACGACCTCGTCTACCGAAGCGGAGCTCCTAGCTTTATTAAGGATCGCGAAGGAGTAGATATAATTTGCTCGACTTATTAAGGAGCTTAGGATCTAGGTTAAAGGCACCGCGGAACTATAGTATAACAACCTCTAGACGATTAGGCTATTGACCGAGCTAAGTGCCCGGCTTAAGACAAATTTAAAGCATATTAACATCTATCGGCATTAGCTTCGTTAGGAGGTGTAGGAGGAACGGCTCTAGGTCAAATAGATTAAGTCCACCGAGAACCCGGCGGACGGCATAACTAAGGCCCTCCCTTTGCAAAAGCACGAAGACTTCGTAAGGCAGCTCGGCATAAGGGACCGCCCTAAGGACTTAGATAGGAAGGACTAGGACGGCGCGGATAGGACCCTCTAGGGTATGTTTTTATAGTTTGTGCGAAATCAGCCCCCTATCTAACATTAGGGGTAGTATAACGGATAAAGGCCGTTCCGACTAATTCGAACGAGCTATTTTATTTAATTATTATATTGTTTTTGCGTTACTATAGTCTCTATAAGGACTATAGCAAGGGGGTGTGTTAACGTTATGCGACGTTAGGGGCTATACGGGGCATTGACCTAGGCCTAGACTATAGGGATATAATAGGCTATTACATCCCTAACGAGCCTATTATATAACCCCCTTAGCTAAGGACGGTAGGTAGGTATTCCGTTGTATTATAACTGCGGTTAGTGCGGGCTAAGGGCCCTGTTTAAGAGGCTCCGGTACCTATATATACCTCCGTTAGTCCTATAGTTAGGTAGCTGCATGCATCTTTATGTCTACGAGTTTAGACCTCCTTTCTTTACTCTTCTGCTGTGATATTTATACAGCTGATTTCCTGCATTTAAGAAGACCTTATCGTCGAAGAGGTTATAGGGCTATCCCGTATAACACTTATCCTTCCTCTATAGCTTTGCGAACTTCTGCTAGAGGTCTATATCTATATCGACGTTCGGAATATCGATTAAAGGGATCGTAGTGTAAGCATTAAGGGACGGTAAAAGGGCAATAGTTATAATAGCATTAGCAGGGGGAATAGGAGCTTAAGAAATAGGGGCATTAGTTATAGTAGGCACATTAGGGATAGGGGCAGGCATAGGGATAGTCGGCTAGTTAAACTAGTATGTTGTTAGGTGTATAGTCTATTGCTATTGCGTTGCACTAAGGACAGTTGTCTAATCGGGGGTTAGAGCCGTATCCGGGGCCGGGCTTAGGGCTATAGTCGGTGGTATAAATGCAACGATCGTGCCCTAATTAAATATCTAATTTATATACTCTTTTGCAGGCTATTGTAGTGGTTTTAAGATAGTCTGCAGTTTGAGGAACTATATGTTAAAGCCTTAATTGTCTAGGCCGGTGTAGATCCTACGTCTCTTTAGGAGCTTACGCAAAGAACGTTTATAGGTCTAGTATACCCTATCCTATGTCTATAGAAGCTATCCTTAAAAGTGTTCTTAGAAGAAGGCAATAGCTTCGTAGCCTTAGTTGTCTTTATCGTACGCACACTTATAGAGGAACCTTATAACGTATATAGTAGCCTTTGCTTTACTTAGGTTCTTAAGATCGGGTTGTTATTATATATCCTAGATACCTATATAAGTATACTAGTAGTCGTTTTCTAGGATAGGGGTGATCTTTAATAGCTTATCGCGCCTTATGTTATCTACGCGGGTAGGGCTTAATAAAGTTATAATGTTAATGTTATATATAATAGTCTTTATATGTTTTATCGGCGTAAGGGATTTCTCACGAAGTTGTCTGCGTTAGGGACGTACTATAGGTTAACGTTACTCTTCTTCCTTTAGGAAGCGAGACGGGATTAATAGATAGCTTAGGAGATCTTGAAATAGCGTTAATACGGTAACGTTATAGATAAGAGAGCTCGTTTAAAGCATAAAGATAACTACCTTTAGGTATTCCCTCGTAGGGTGTTTTACACCGTCGATAGTTAAGGATCTTATCTCTTCTACCTAGCTGTCTGTAATTAACTAAGTCAACCACTAATTAGTGTTAGTAGGTCTCTAGGTCGACCTTATAGGGTAAACAGTGTGGTTGTATTAGGTTATATAGCTAGCTAAGTAAGGGGAAGCTATCGCGGTGACGTGGCTCCCTAGATCACGTGCATTACGTGTGTATAACTACGTAGTCGTACGTAGCTAGCTATTCCTATAAATACAGTTATTTAGGCGTAATATATAAAGTCTTATATGTCTTAGAGTGTGTGTATTGCTCTATCTAATCTAATCTAAGGACCGATAGGGGAGTAGGTATTTATAAGTACCTTAACCTCCTTAGCCTAATAGCTTTGCATACATTTTTGGTGGGTAGTCGTTTAGGGTCACCGTAAAAGAGACCTACACTAGCCTCTTGCCCTATCTAGACTACGTTTTCCTTCGTTGCACTAACGCCGCCCCGTACGCACTAAAGCCGTTATACATTCCTGCGTGCAATAGTTAGGGTCACGAATACGGAGGAGTAGCTCCTTAAGGTCCTAAAGGTCGTTATTAGCATCGTTTACATAGACAAGGGGAGGCGGGGGTCGTACTAAAGGCTTCTTAAGCTACTACCGGGGAAGGATGTTAAGCCTAATAAGTGGAAGCGGATCGAAGTACTTCGTAGTGACGTCTATTATGTCATCTGACAGTTAGTAACATTGACTCAGCCCCTTTGACTCCGCCCCTAACAGGAACCCCGCCACGTATCGTCGCCATAACCTCTCGTCACCCATCGCCCACCTATCTTCTCGTGTTCCCGCCATGGAGTCGACGATGGCTAACGTCGATCTTGGACGATACCGCCGCCTGGTCCAGATGTTTTGGGACCCGGAACCCGCCAATGACGCAAGCACCGACCAACCGGTCTGGTGCCTCGGTCGTCCATATCAGCTATCAGATAAGACGAGGCAAGAGTCAATCTCCTCCGCGACCTTGTCCACCAATCCGCTGGAGACCTTGCCAGAGCCATCATCGTGGAGCTTCTCGTCCCTGGCATATGAAGAGCCGACACGAGACGGCGGCGGCTGGCCGCAAGGTTTCATTGACGATTTTGGGTCGAGGTTCTGGATGACCTACAGGTCCGGCTTCGATTCCATACCAAAATCCTGCGATCCCGGAGCCATATCCGTGCTATCACTGTCCATGCGCCTCAGAAGCCAGCTGGGCGACCAGGTCGGCTTCACGTCAGATAGCGGATGGGGCTGCATGATACGGTCCGGCCAAAGCCTTCTGGCGAACGCAATGGCCTTGCTACGGCTGGGGAGAGGTATGCGCACACACCCCGCCCTCCGGCCTGTTGGCCGTACACAACCGCCTCTGACAGGTAGACTACCAGACTGGCGTCGAGGCGAGCTTCGGCAAAACGAGCGACAACTCATCAGCTTATTCTCCGACGACCCGCGAGCGCCATACTCCATCCACAACTTTGTGAACCACGGTGCTAGTGCCTGCGGGAAGTATCCGGGCGAATGGTTCGGCCCATCGGCCACGGCTCGATGCATACAGTAGGTTAACTCCTTTGCCAGACATGGCCGTGGAAGCGACTGATGTGGGCACTCTAGGGCCCTCGTGAACAAAAATGAACCCTCTCTCCGCGTATATTTGACTGGAGACGGACCGGATGTTTACGAGGACAGCTTCATGAATATTGCGAATCCGGACGGTGGCAAATTCCATCCAACACTGGTTCTCGTGGGCACACGATTGGGCATTGACAAGATCACGCCAGTCTACTGGGAAGCACTCATAGCATCGCTGCAGATGTCGCAATCCGTGGGAATAGCTGGGTATGGCACATACCTTCCCCACATCTGGCCGGCCCATCCCTACTGACATCCACGACGTAGCGGTCGCCCGTCCTCATCCCACTATTTTATCGGCGCACAGGGATCTTTTCTTTTCTACCTGGACCCTCATCACACGAGACCCTCCTTGCCCTACTACTCCGACTTAAATCAGTACGCAGACGACGATATCGACTCTTGCCACACGTCCAGGTTGCGCAGGATACACGTCCGAGAAGTAGATCCGAGTATGTTGATCGGGTTCCTAATCCGCAGCGAGGACGATTGGCTGGAGTGGCGGAGATGCGTCAAGCATGTTCAGGGGAAAGCAGTCATTCACGTGGCAGATCACAACGTAGCTACCCAAGGCTCGGAGAGCCAAAGGGAACATGCTATTAACGAAGTGGAGACACTAAGCGACAATGACAGCGATATAATCGTTGCCGCGTAGACAATGTAACCGCCACGTTTAAACAGTATAAGTAAAGCTTTACTTTATCTAGGGCACCTTTATTTTTTTAGCTATAGCTAGGGCACTCTTTTTTTAGCTATAAGCGGGAATCGAACTCTAAGCCTTAATAAAAGCGGAGCTTAAAAATTATTTCCTATATATATAGTCCTTTATATACGTTTAGATAAAATAAGAGTATACCGTAGGGCATAACTATAAGCAAAGCTTTGCTATAGCCGGGGACCTTTAATTTTTAGCTATAGCTAGTATAACGGGTTTATTCTAAGTTAGTATAAAGGAGGTCTTTAAAAGAGGTTAAATAATACTAAAGAGGGGGAAAGGGAAGAGAGTATAAGCATAGCCCTCGCCGGCGCGGACTACCTAAATACACGCAATCTAGTCACGTGCACTAGATAACATTACTAGGGTCTAGACCCTTATATTAGCCCCCCGCCCGCCCTAGCTCTTTCTAAGCTACCTTTTAAGACACTTAATGATATACATGTCCCTATGCAATAGAAATAGGATCTCTATAAGGGCAGACACGGACTAGATACCGGTCGTTTATAGGAATAAGCATAAGGTAAAACTAAATAATATAGGTAAATACCTAATTATAAAAAGCTTATCCCCTTTTCTTAGTCCGGGGAACCTATCGTCTAAATACTATAGTCCTTCTACGGTAGATTTCTAATGTCTTCTACGGTAGAATTCTAATGTCTTTTACGGTAGAATTCTAATGTCTTTTATAGTGGAATTCTAATATCTTCTATAGTAGAATTCCAATGTCTTCTACGGTAGAATTCTAATGTCTTCTACGGTAGAATTCTAATATCTTCTACGGTAGAATTCTAAATGTCTTTTATAGTAGAATTCTAAATGTCTTCTATAGTAGAATTCTAAATATCTTCTACGGTAGAATTCTAAATGTCTTCTATAGTAGAATTCTAAATGTCTTCTATAGTAGAATAAATAAGTAGTATCGCTAGTTATATATAGCGTGCTTATAGAGGTATTCTACCTAGAATAGATGTCTAAGTAGATCCCGTGATAATTGCCCTAACTTAAAGATTCGTAATGCCCTTATTGTATTAGTTTAATAGACTTTAAAAACCTATTATCGTATTGCGGGCGGGAAATAATATAGCATATAGTCGTGTTTAAGCGATAGATTAAATTAATTCTATTAACCGTATTTGCTTTACTATTATAGGCAATAAAGAAAATAAAAAATAAAAACTTTTAGGTCGAGAGCTATAACGCTTAAATCGTATAGGTCGTAGTAGAAGGTATAAATGAAAATTAAAAAATAAAACTTTTGCGTAGTTATAGGAGACTTATCTCGCTTAATCTATATGCGCCGTAGTAGAAGGGAATCCGAATGGATTATCCTTATTATCCTCCTCGACTATATTAGCCTTTATTATAGCCTTTAATTCGGTTAATTTTATAACTCGAATTCCGGCGGGGTTAAATACCGACGGCTCGCGTTCTTTAGTAAACGCTACGTTAAGAGGTTGCTAGACGGGAACTGCTTTTCTACGAAGTTATATATTAGGGTTAGTTATATTAGCATTATATAGGCGCGCTAACGACTAGTTAAGCGTGTTAAAGTGTTAATATACGTTTGCCGAGTATTCTACTGCTTCGTTTAGCAAACGGAAGGCGTCGACCTTTGTAGTCTAATGCATTACGTAGCTAAGGCTTATTCCTAATAGCACGCACACGAATAAGTTAAACTTAATAATCTATTGCGCTAAGACGCCGTATAGCTACGCATATATTAACATCGGCAGCGGCGTATTAGTATTAGTCTATATTTCGGCGAAAAGTACGGCCTAAATAGTAGCGATATCTGCTATTTTAAAGACTATAGCTTCGTGCTTACTATATAATATAAAGCAATTCGATAAGGTCGTATATTCTATAATAAAGAATACGGTTAGCTCGCGCTTTAGGAGCAATATATTAAACGTATCCGGCTAGGCAATACTAGCTGCTAGGGCGGACGCGAATTACGCTCTTAGCGAGCTTTATTTAGTTAGAGTAACGAAGGTCTATTTATAATCTATCGCTAGAGATATAGCCTACTATTTAAGGTTTCGCCCGAATCGCAGTCCGGTAGGAGTTTTAGTATCCGTAACTATATCTTTAAATGCTTTAAGATAAGCTAATAGGCATTTTTATTACTTAATAGTGGCTAAAATGCCTTTAATCTCTTTTAGGTCGCCTAAGGTAACGTCACCGACGGCCAATATATCGACTGCTTCGAGAAGGACGGCGAGTATTAAGGCGAGGCTTAAGCTATTCTTTGCGACGTCGCTAAGGACGTAGTAGATATTTCCCTCTAATCCCGTTAGGGATATAGGTAGCTTAGACGGTTATTATGCGATAAATTTGCCGGCTAGCGTTTGTAGCTTAGTAGGTATAATAATTAAATAGGAATCGTCGTCTTTATTATCCTTTAGATATTTAACGGGTAGCGAGTCTAAGACCGGTATTATAGGAGCTAAGAGTAGGGCGACTTATAGCGATACGTCCGGAGGTATATAGTAAAGGGTTCCGTAGCTTAAGCCGTTTACGATATTAAAGCCTTAATGTTAAAGTATATATATCTAGTTACTAAAGTTTCGCCTATAGCCGGCCTTCTAAGCTAAGTATTTTAGGGCTAGGGACCGTAGGTTTTGCAGAAGATTATGCTCCGACTTATATAGCTCGATTGCCTTTTTAAACCCTCGGAAGGTTAATCGAGGCGGATTTCGTAATAGCGGAATCGAAAAGTCTAGTCGTAGGCGCTAGTCCCTACTTCTAAACTATAGATATAGGCCTTCTGCTAAGGCTAAAATAGTTATAGATAAACAAGCGGTATTAGGGCAAAGGCAGACGTATATAGTAGGTCGAAGAAGATTTTAGGTATTAACGGGATATTAACTAGTTATAGAAGGTTTTAGAAGAGTCTATAGAAGCCTATAGAAGCGCTACGCGTTGTTATAGAATTAGCCGGGGAACCGTAAAGCAGTAGTAGTAAATCATTAAGGTAGAGGAAAGTAGTTTTAGGAGGATCGGCGTAGAGTTAGTTTCGATTTTTCCCTTAGTTATAAAGGTCTATATTCTTCTAGTACGTCTTGCCTATCCTTTCGGGTTTTAGTAATACATATAGTAAGACTTTCCTTATAGGCGTTAAATTCGGCTATTAGATCCGGGGAGTCTATTTCCGTTACTACGAGCTAGGAATTATAACTACTTAGCTATCCTTTCTAAGACATAAGGTACTCTTGCCTTGCCTTTCTGCGACCGTATTTTCGTTAACGTAAATCTAAGATATAGTCTACTTCCTAATATAAAGTTTCTTTAGACACTAGACCTAAGCGTAAGTCCGGTTTCTTAGCTAGGCGAAGTTAAACTACGGAAATAATAGGGTAAATGTTTATTAAGTTATCTATATTTAGTCGATAGGCTAAGTACCCGATACGCTCTACGATTTCGAAAGGACCTATTCTTCGTTTAGTAAGCTTAGCCACGCGTCTATCGGCGATAGAGTAGCCTTTACCGAGTTATAGCTACGCTTAGTCTTTTAGTTTAAACTTTAGTTTACGATACTTACCGTCGTAGCGGCGCTTTATTGCTGCTTAAGCATATACGATAGAGATAGACGCTTAATCGCGTAGAAATGCTTTCGACTTTCCTAGTAATTAGTCGCTAAGGTAGCGTATCCCGTCGTCTATCCTAAATCCTATCACTAGTTTACTTAGTGATATCTTAATTACCGAAGAGTAGGAATTATTAAAGGAGAATTATAGCGCTAATAGCGCGTCTAACTATCGTTTGTTTAGAAAGTCTAACGTAAAGAAACGTAGAGCGATTTCTACTATCTAGTTCCGTCGTTTTAAAAGACCGTCGGTTTAAGGGTGCTAGGCTATTAAGACGAGTAGTTTAAAGCCGAACGCTATCTAAAGGGATTTCTAAAAGGCGGATAAAATTTTCCGGTTACGGTCGGAGATAATATACTTTAGAATACCCTAATTCGAGCGAAGGAGTTCTTAGTATAACATTTATGCTTAATCTTCTACGGTAAAGGCATTATGCCTTAGAATTAGTATATATATCTTAGAGAATTTATCTAAAACTATAAGGAGATAGTTATAGAATTCTCTAACTAGTAGAGACTATAGGGTATTTTCCGATATAATAGGAGGCAATCTAGTAACGAAGTCTATAGCTATCGTATAAAAGGGAATAGCTAAGGAAGTAATAGGAATAAGATTACCGGGTAGTAGTAAGCGGTCGGTCTAGTTATATACGTAAGTATCGTATTTTAATACTAGGTTATTATAAAGTTTTTTTAAGTATATAATAACGAAGCTAAAAGAGAGGTCTTCCTAAAGACGTCTTCTTCCTATATGAAATTTTCGTATATGCTTATCTACGATAATATCTTCTATATATATATCGGGAATATATAATCGTCTTCTATAATCGGGGTATTAGAGGTATAATAGACCGTCGATACGGAAGAATAATAATCCCTTAATAAAGTCTTTCTCGCCGAGCTAGGCGATAATATCCGACTATCGTAGATCGTTATCGTAGCCGTCCTTAATTTTTTAGCGTAAATTAGGTTAGATTAAGGACTTAGTAAAGATATTAATATAGTCTATAAAGGTTTTATCCTCCTAGATTTAGTTAAGTTCCCTAGGTCTTAGTTCTACTACGCCTTATAATAGTAGCTTAGAAAGTAAGTCTGCTAAAATATTTATAATGCCCGGAATATAGTAAACCTCGAGCCGGAACTAGCTAAGATACTATAAGGCTAGTATAAGCCTTATGTTCGCTCTTAGGGCCGAGGTGTATATAGAGGTTTGCTTAAGAATAGTAGTAGTAGCGGCGTAGTCGGTAAGTACGATAATTAAAGGAACCGTGGTAGCGATTAGGTAGGAACGTAACTTTCGATAAGCCTATATAAGGTAGGCTACTTCTAATTTAGTAGGCTAGTACCTTAGCTCGCCGCCCTTTAGTTTACGGCTTAAGTATATAATAGGTTTAATATTATTGCGAGGTAGTCTTTTAGAGGTTAATTAATTAGATTTACCGTTAATATAGAATAAAACGGCTAAAAATCCGTTATTATAACTCGCGTTAATTTATAGGAATAATTACTAATTAAGGAAAAATTAGTAGATAGTAGAATCCGAATATAGCGCGTCGGTAATGTCTTAAAAGCAATATCTTTTAATCGCTATAGGTTTAAAGACCGTTTTTAACGTAAAGCGAGAATGGGCGTAACCTTTAGGGATCGAGCCTACGAGGCGGCCTTCTTTTAGCAACGCCGTTTTACGGACTTAGAGTAGTTCGATCCGCGCCGCGAATCGTAGAACTAAACTTTATATCTACCCGATTAGTCTAATCTATTATTCTAAGGCTTAGAGGGTATCGGGGAATTTAATATCCCGTAGGGCTTATACTCGTTCTACTATATTTATAAGTTTCGTGCTATCTACGTAATACCTAAGCAATTCTACGGAAGGGTAGGCTGGGAATAATTTAGGGCTAGAGAGGGAGCGGTTATAGTTAACGAATACTTAAAATATAGTCGCGAGGTATTATACGTATCTATTAGCGGTATTAGAGAAGATAATAATATTATTAATATACGCCGCCGCGTAGGCTATATAATCGCGTAGAATCTTATCTATAAAACGTTAAGCGTACGTCGGTAAGTTCTTATAGCTTATTAAGACTACCGTAGAACGTTCGAGCCCTCTATAGGTTACTATAGTAAAGCGTTCTTAGTAGTCTTTATAGACGAGGAACTAGTAGAAGAAGTTCCTTACGTCGACCGTAGAGATTTACTTTTTCCTAGCGAGCTTATAGATTATATCGGACTAGATAGGTATAGGGTATACGTCGGGAACTATAACGCTATTAAACGCGCGTAAGTCTACTACTATGCGTGGTTTCTTAGTTCCGTAAACTATTCGCTAGGCGATAAAGATAGGGCAAGCGAAAGGGAAGGCTTCGGATACCTATTCGAGACGTCCTTATTTATAGAGGAGATTATATTTCTCGTCTAAGTAAGCTTTATCTCGCTATAAAGCTAGGTAAGCTTTAAAGCCTAGCTTCTTTTAGTGCTAGTTCTCGTTTAAAGGGATTTTTATATAGTTAGTTAGATTTACGTAGATAGTGCCCCGATCTTCCTATAGCGTAGAGAAGCCGTCGGCGATGCTGCGGATATATAGCGCGAGGTTTAGTTTAAGGTTATAGATTTTTATATTATACTTAGTCTCGATTTTAGGAATATCTTTAATTCGGCCGATGCCGAGCCGAAAGGCTTAACCTAGATCTAGTGGAAACTTAGGCGGTATATCGTCCTCTTAAGGACTAAAGGGTAAAGAGTTCTCCGCGGCTTTTAATATTAGAATATTATAGCCGGAGGAAAGTATCGGCGGGCTGCCTATAGAGATATTAAAAGCTAAAGTTAGTGCTTTAGCGGTAGAGTTTATAGTTCCTATTGCCGTTCGGATTGTGTTATTATTTGCTTTTGCATAGGGGGGGATAAAGCCTATAGGTTAGTGCCCGTCGGCTAATATAAAGTAAATGTCGTCGTTAAGGTCGACGAGTATACTTAAGGAATGGTTTTTTAGGAAAGTAAGGGTATGCGAACTTAAATTAAATATAGTAACTAAAGAAAAATCCCGTAATAACGAGCTATTAAGGTTTACGTTATCTAGGAAAAACACTAAGTCTCGATCCTACGGAAGACTTTTAATTACCGTTTTAACTATAACTATAGTTAATAGTAGGATCTTAGTAAGACTAGCGGTGCGAATGCGTCGTCGGATAGCGGGTCCGCGGCTAGTAGTTCGGCATTCGACTATAAGGCCGCTATAGGCTTTAATCGTAATAGACTATTTAGTGTTTAAGACGTCTACTCCGTAGGGAACCGCCTATGCCTAACTTAGTAAGAGGCCGGCTAAGAGATCTTCTACTACTTAAGCTCTTACGCGCACCTTTACTACCGCGAACTTTCTATCTCGTTTTTTAGGGATAAAAATAGTAAACGTAGCCTACCCGAGGGTCTTTGCCTAGCCGATGCTAGAGAGATCTACCTTCCGGGATATATCGTAGGTGACCTAGAGGAATCTATCTAATAGATCCTCGCGGATAATATATCGTCTAGCGCTATAGTTAACGCAAATTTCGATTATATCCGTAGGTCTAAGTTATCTATACGCTATAATTCTAGCGTAGGTATATTAAGATAGTTAAGTTAGAGGATTATCCTCTATCTATAAAGCGGCGTCGATAACGGGAATACTATTAATAAGCTCGTTTATATACGTATCGATCGTTAATTCGTCCTCTTCGGTAGCTATAGTATTAAGGATAAAGAAGGCTTTTAATACTACGTAGAAGTAGTCTTTATTGCTAGAAGAAGAAGAGGAGGAATCGTCTAAGTAGTCGACGTTTAGTGATTCTACGGCTAGCAAATTTTAATCTCGTAAGGAGGACGAAATCGTTATACTCCCGTGCTTATTTAACGGGGCGTCGGCGAGTTAATAAGCTAAGTTAACTATAATAGGGTTTAACTTATAGCCTTCGGGCGGTAGAGACCTAGAGGATTTATTCTACGGCCGGGTAGAAGAGGTAGAAGTAGGTATAGAAGGTATTTAAAAGGCTACCTTTTTACCTTTATCTGCTAAGCAAGGAATAGTATTAGTAGGTCTAGGTTTATTCTATAGGTTAGAACGGCCGTATAGGCGTAACGTAGAAAGACCGCTAGAAGTTTATTTACGTAGGTCTCGTAAGGCTAGACGGTCGGTCCGTAGGCGGCCTTAGACCGTATTTTAGAGACGTCCCTAAGTGCCGATAGTTAGTTTCGTATTAAGCTAGGGAATAATTCGCTCGCACTCTATAACCTATTCGTCGATTTTATTGTCTCTAATAGGGCGACGGAAAGATTCCTAAAGCAGCGTGTTTAATTGTTAGTATATAATTAGGGTTAGATTATTCTCTAAGTAGCCCGCTGCCTTAGCTTTTCGCTTTATTTTCGATATCTATCTACGGAAGTCTATTCCGTCGATAATATCTTACGCTATAAACCTCTTACGTTATAGCGAACGAGAGGCGATTTCTAAGCGTATAAAGAAGCGCTTAAAGAGTTTATCGTACTAAATGCGAAAGCCTAGGCTTAGCTAGTAAAGAGAGGCTTATTCCTTATCTAAAGATCGCCTAAGTATTACTTAATAGCGGTTCCTCGAAGGAGTAATAGGATTATTAAGGCGAAGGCGTCGGCGTATTCTATGCTTTATATAGCTATTCGTTTTAAAGCATTAATAAAGCGATCTACGCTTCTATAAATTATAGTTTTCTCTATCTCTTTTAGGATATTAAACGAGATATCCTATAGGGATGCTAGGTTAAAACGGCCGATATCCTCGGCCCGAAGTCTTACTTAAGAACGTAAGGAAGATCCGCGATGCTCGTCCTCGGATCGGGGAGGATTAGAAAGTAAACGTAAAGAAATCCTTTTAATAAAGCAGGTTAATACCTCTTCGGATATTACTACTTATATAACTGCCGGAGCTAGTTAAGGGGTAGGGGAAATTTGCGTAGTAGCGGGAAAGAATATAGCCGAAGGAGGAGGTAATGCAATAGCCTCCTTAAGGAGGGCGGTTATCGACGCAGGCTAGAAAATCGGTAACTAGCCGGCTATAGGGTCGTCCTAAAATAAGGGACTAAGAAGGGGATTATTCTAGGATAACGGGCCGGGAAAGGGTTTATCCTCGATATCCCTTTTAAAACTAAGAGCTAGACTTTTTCCTTCCGCTATATTAGATCGCAACTAGTTTTAAATTAAGTCTAGTTAACGGTTAAAGTCGATATTCGGTCGATACAGCTAGTAGGATTCTATATACTAAAGAGCATTAACTCTTAAAAAGACTTAATTACGCTTGTCTTAAAAATCAAGGGAAGAAAATATTTATAGTGCGGCTTAAAGGTCGCCTAGATAATTAATCTAATAGGCCGGGAATTTTATAAGTCCTGCATATTTCCTATATATTACGGGTTTAAAGGATCCGTCGAAGGGGTAAGGCTTGCCTTAAGACGTATAGAAGTTATAGGCAGTAGCTTCTTTAAATCGGGCGTGCGATTTAGCCCTAAGCTCTTTAAGGATAGCTATAGGGAATAGGTCGCGCGTAGTCGGTTATTCCGCGTAAGCTCGTAAGAGCTTTCTTCCTAAGAAGGTGTCTAAAGATATCCGCGGAAGAAATCGATCGTGCTACCGTAGCGACCTATTTAGCAGCGGACGGGAAGCTTAAGGTAAAGACTTACCACGATTAATCGTAGGCAACTATAGAAGCAAGGTTGCCGACGATAGATCGCTAGGAAGACCTTCTACTCGTCGTGGTTTAGTACGACTCTAGAAGGGGTCCGTAAAGCGTAGCCTCTAATAACACGGTTAAAGGTAAAAATAAAAGGAGTCTAGCTATGCTAGAATTGCTACTTTTTAATATATATATCCCTATGCAATAGAAATAGGATCTCTACGGGTGTAAGAAGATAGACTAAAGGTACGTTTAGGAAGGTAGGAACGATGGTCAAAAGTACGAATAATCCTTTATTGCAATGCGCTTGCCCTCTTATAGTAAGACCAAAGCTTGCCCCTCTTCTAAGATATATCGGGGCCTTCGGGATATACCCTTAGGCCTCGAGAGGGGTTATCGGAGACTAGTTGGCGACTAATAGCCGAATAGTCCCTAAGCTAAAATGCATTATCTATCGTGCATATATCCCTATCTCCCGACTCTATAGTTGCGCGGGTAGCTACGTTATAATTATCCCCCCTTTCTAAGGCGGACGCCTTAAACGCTAAGATAGCTTTAGGTATAAATAAAGTCGTAATAGTAAATAGGACTAAAATAGGATTAAACGTAGTATAAAAATCAACGACGATAGTTATTATTATATATATTATAATAATTATCGTATTAGTTACGCGTTATAATAGTTACTGCGCAATAGGGGGCTAGTCGCCTATATATAAATAGCGAACTATAATAGAGTGCTACTCTTTATATATAAAGTTTTTTCTTCTCTTCTCTTATTATATAACTATACTAAGATCTTATAGAGAAGTATATTTGGAATTAGACGAGTATATTTTAAATTAGATAAGTATATTCCGAATTAGTCTAACGCTATAGGTCCTAAGCAAACGGCAAACGCAACGGTAGAGACGCCCCGAAGCGAGGAAATTAGATAGACGATATTTAGCCGATAGGTCCTTTAGTTATAGCTTAAGTCTTAGAGTTATCGGCGAATAAAGTATTAATTAAGGACGCTATAGCGATAGCAAAGGAAGAGATAAAGCTAAAGAAAACGCGCGGAGAGAAAACAACCCTATTAGAACGACTCCTTATAGAGAAGAATATACGAGATGCCTTAGAGAAATCGATATCCTCGTTAGAAGAAGAAACCGAAGATTAACTATTTCGTTAGTTATTTAAGGGACTATTTATAAGTATAAAGAAACCTATTATAGTAGAGTCTTAAAAAGATTACGCGATTATAAAGCGTATAACGCTAACGGTTGTTAAATCTAAAACATTTTCGTCGTTTAGTAAAGACGATAGAGACGAGGATATAAAGGCGAATACTAAAGGAGATACTATCGATAAAAGGAATATCTAAAAAAGGATATCGCTAAAGAAAAAGGGCAAGAAGGCCGTAAATATAAAAAGTCGCTAGGCGAAAGGGTGCTAAGTCACCGAGCTATACTATATTAAATACCTTAATAGCAGTATATAAGGGTTTAGCGATAATAAAGACGATACTAAAATAGTCGAACTATCTTATATATAGAAGGATACGCGATTAAGTAGATATATTTAATATAACTCGCGCGGTAACCTCTACGAATCTATAAGCTCTTCCTTCCCCCTTAAGTCGAGATATAATCGCTAATAAAATTATAAGTACCCGCAATAATATCCGGGGATATAGCGGATTTATACGGCATCTAGACGAAGATAGCCGAGCTATAGATTACTTAGGACGAAACGGAGAAAAAGAAGATAAAGTTAATCTTCTATTAAGTTTATACGTCGTTTATAGCCGTAATAACGGCCTACCGAGAGGAATAAAGGGTATTAAGTGCTAAACGTTTATATACGAAACGTCGTCTCGAATACCGGTAAGCATTAATAAAGCGATAGAAAGCTATACGCGAGAATAAAGACTAAAAGCTTCGTCTAGTAATTAAAGACGTAGGTTTTACCCTATAGCGGGTAGGACGAGAATATATATACGATAATTTATACGAAATAATCGAAGAGAGTAATTGCTAAGGAAGAAGCGAGTAAGCGAAGCGTCTCTTAGTTATTACGGAGTTTATAAGCGAGATAGAAGTAAGAGACTTCTACCGTATAGATATTAAGGAATAAAGGCGAAATAGCGGCGGAATAGTAATGGAAAAGTTAAGGTAAGCTAAAAAGAAGTTATTTCGTAATACGTAATTTCCGCTATTTCTTTAGCTATATCTTTAGGTATTCGTTAATAAGTTCTTAGGTATTCGCTATATCGTCTTAAGCAACCTACTCGTTGTATTCGGCTAGCTAACCTTCCTATTTTACTAAGTAGTAGGTAACGCCTTTCTTCTTCTTATAGTCCTTAATTTACTAGACCGACTATTCTCCTTCGGTATCGTTAAGGTTAAGCATCGGCTGTAATTCGCTAAGGTATTAGTTAGTAGCCCTTTCTACCTACGGCTTAAAAAGACTAATATAAAACATATTATAAAGCCGGTCGTATTTCTCTAGTAGGGCTAGGCGGTACGCCTGCTTGCTAATAGCTTAAAGGACCTTAAAAGGTCTAATGTATTTAGGTAATTAATAGATATAAAGCATCCTCTATGCTATATGCCGGGGCTAATGTAATTAGCTATAGATAAGATAGCAGGGAGCTATTCCTAGCTCCCGGGGCTTACGCCTACCTAATAGAAGCATCCTTCTTTACACATACATTCTTAGTGCCTAGTGTATTAAATTAGTAGCAATTCCGCACCTTCTGCCTTTAAAGCTACTATTAGGAACGCCCTTCCTATCTCTAGAGCTTCGCTCTACTACGACACGTTCGCTAAGAGCTTCTTAAAGCTCTCGCTATTCGTTAGAAGCCGCCTAAAGGCTCCCGACACCTATAGTGTAACTAGCTTATATAACCTTAGCTAGTACGCCTATATAACCTCTAATATAAGCCTTACGATCCGACGAGGCTCGCCTTTCTAAGCATTATTAAAACTAGGGTCCGCTACCTAATTCTCTATTCTTAAGTCCCTATGCAATTAGCCGTAAGGAAAAATTTTCTCTCTATGTTTTCGATTTCCTACGCGTACCCGTTCTTACGCTAAAATTAAAACACCTTATACCTCCTACTATAGACTTTTCTCTTCTCTTATAACTCTTCTTCCTTCGCAATCCCTTCTCTTCTCTATCTATCGACCTCTTCGCCTTCTTCCCTCGTTTTATTTAAGCTATTATTACTATAGCTAGGGACGAAGAAGCCCGTTAAGCTATAGCGTCTATATCTCGCTTAGACGACGACTCTTACCCTCGCTTGCCGATATAGGAGTACGCTCCGCCGGATAGTGTCTATAGCGCCGCCCCCTCTAAGGATTCTAAGAGTAATTATAAAGATCCTCCTCCTCCTACCCGCCGTCGTCCTCGCCTATTCTTAGAAACCGAGGTACTACGCAAGCAGTCTACTATACTAGCTATAGAGGATAAAGACTATAATAACCTATTAAAATAGGCCGTTCGCTACTCTAAGTTAATTAAGACACTGCCTACGGAAGGGGTTATTAGAACCTTTACTAATATAGACGTAATATATATAAAGTAAGCCCGTATTCTCTTAGGCTCTTTAGCCTTTAAGTCGGAGATTATCTTTAATATCTTAGATCTTCCGCCCGTAAAGAAAAAGCATCTATAGTACGCCGATACTTAGCGAAAAGGAATTCGCGTATATCTTCGTTTTATAAGCGAGCTTCCCGATAAAGAGACTCCTCTCTACGCTACGATAACTCTAGTATATCGGCTAGTCCGAGCTATGCCTCTTAACCCGGAAATAATCGATAAAGACCCTTCTAACGGTTAATCGGAGGAATAGCCTCCTCTTCGTCCGTAAGGAATACTTCGCTTATCTAAGCAGCGCTTTATTAGATAGTAGTATTACCTTAAGGAGTAACCCTAGGTTCTATATTACTCTCTTTAGTCTAAGTTATCTAAGTATTCGTAGGCCTTTTACTCTCGTCGATAGAAGGATTTAGATAATAATAATAATAATTCGTCTAGGTCTAATAATAGTTTTATCCGCCGCCCCTTAAAGTCCTATCTAAACCCGCGTAGGCACCGCGAGGCGAGTTATACCTCCTCCTCGGCCTATAACGACGAGGCTATAACTAAACGCCTTAAATAGGATAACATTAGTACTTTTAACCTAGATAAGCATAATCCGAAGAACCTAGGCATTATCGCTTTTAGCGATAGAAAGAATATCTATATAGACGTCTATCTCTTTACGGAGCGTCTAAGGATTTATTAAAACGAGGATCTATTCGCCCTTTGCCTATATTACCTCTCCTTCTTAGCAAAAGGAGCTTTTATATAGTATATAAGTAAGCTTATAGCGGAATAACGCGATATCCTTAGTTCCTCCCCTCTTAAAACCTTCTATAAGTTCTTAACTAAGCGTTTTAAGCGTCCTAACGCCGATGTCTTAAAGGAACTTTATAGGGAAAGGTATACGATATCTATATAGTCCTCTAGCTTTATTACTCTCGCGTAGTAGATCTAGACAAAGGTTTCGCTCGCCCGCTAACTTAAGATAGGCAAGGATGCCTAAATCATTAAGGCTATCTATTCTCTTATTGCCGTCTAGATCTCCTCGCTTCTTTCTATTCCTACGAAGAAGACCCTAATCGATAAGTAGATTCGTATTATTAACGAATAAAAGCCCCTTATTATAGCCTCCCTTAAGCTATATATCTCTAGAGACCGAGACCGTTCTTATCGCGGCAGCTTTTCCCGTTAGGATAATAACTATCGTTAGGATAACCGTCGCTATAATAATAGTTACCGTTAGGGTAACTATAATCGCAGCCGTCGTAATAATCGTCGTAATAACTATTATTAAGGTAACTAAGGCAATAACTACCGATAGACTAACCGCTAGGATTAAGACTAAGGTTATAATCGCAACTATAGTCCCGAAGGACGAAGCTTAAGTAATAACCGTAACTAATTAAGCTTACGCCCGCTACGCCGCGATAAGCGTTACCCTCGCCGGGACGACCGACGAAATAACCGAACGGAATACCGCTAAGGTAAATATAAGGGTAATAATAATAAAAAGAAAGTGCGCTTTAAGTCGAAATATTAAAGCGATAAAAAGACTGCTCTTAGCGGCGACGAAGCTAGTAACGAGCTGTACTTAAACGACTCTTAGGATAATACGTCCTCTTACGCCTCCTCGGAAGCTAACTTCGTAGGCTATATAAACTCCCGTTACCCTACCGAATAGGCCGGCAAATTTAAATATAGCACTTACGACCGTACCTTCGCCCTCGCCTCCGTGCTTAAGGAGCATATATATACTAACTGCTATATATCTAAGCAGTAGCTCCGTAGTAAAGAGCGCGCGCTTAAGCCTTTAACCTATAAGGTTTATAAGACCTTTTTTCTTTCTTATAACGCCTTCTTCTCTTACCTCCGTCTTAGGTATAAGAAATCCCCTCTTATTACCGTAGGGAACGTCTCCGATCCTATCGTTGTTAAGCCTAATGCCCCCGCCGCCCTAGAGCTTATTCTTTCCGCACCTATCGTTAAAGAGCTTGTTTTTCACGCAGCGCCTACTATAGCACCCCGACTAGATTAGGTCCTAGAAGCTAAAGCCGAGGAGCCCTAATAGGATTAGGATTCCCCGCCGCACTTATACTCCTATATAAGGATTAAGGTCTCTACTTAACCTAGTAGGCAGGAAGTCTAAGTTTGCCCCGACTCTAGCTATAGTAAGCCTATAATAAATCGCGACCTTCTTTAGACTCTTAACTATACCGTCGAGAAGAAGCCTCCGGTTACTATTAACGGAGTTAACAGTCGTTCTTTTTGCGAAGACTAAGCTACGTTCTCTTTCTACGCGCGCGGTACTATAGCTAGCCCGACCGCCTAAGCAGCTATAGCTAAATTTACTTACTCCGCCTAGGTCTCTAAGGTAGAGGCTAGCGCACTTCTCGGCAATGCCTTCCTTAAGCTATACCGAGGACCCCTTAATTATAATAAGGAGGTTATTCGCATTAAAGTGCTCGACGGGTTTAAAATCCTATTCGATATCTATAAATAGCCCCGTAAAGTTATTCGCCGTGTCTAGGCCGTCTAAAAGACTATTATACCGCCCGGCACTACCCTTATAGTCCTTATATCTTAGAAGGAAGTTCCTAAAGACCGCGCCTATACGTTCTTCGCCTCTTACGCTAATGCTATCTATAGCATCGTCGATGCTAAATCTCTTCCTACTATCCTTATTACTAATAGCACGAATATTAACCTCGTTATTAAGCGCAAGCAGAAGCTTAGCTAGATATAGGAGTATTAGGAGTCTAGCTATTTTACCGCCCTGTCTTAGAAATCAGCTATAAAGGCTTTAATACTAGCTACGGCAATCTCGCCTACTCTTAGAGCCGCTGCTATACTATCCTCCTCTATAGGAACCGCTATTGCTACTACCGCTTCTTCTATTAATTTATCGGTTAACGTTGCGAGCATTTCCCCGCTTACGCAGGAGGTCCTCGAGTATCTATAGGCTCCCGCCCTATGTTAACCCGTAGAAGCTCCTATTCTAAGCACTTCTCTAACGCCTTCGCTATCCGACTCTATCTACGCCTACGTTATAGCTTCTTCGGCAAGACCCGCTAAATAGTCTAAGGTTCGCTAGAACCTCGCAGCAGCTGCTATTAACGTAACGGCAGCTGCCGTAGCTATTAAGACAGACGCCGCGGATAGAATCGAGGATCCCCTCTCTAGCCGTATTTTATACTAAACGCACGTTTAGCGTCTACCGGAGCTATAAGAGAAATACACTAAAGAGGGTATTTATATTTTTGACTATAGCCCTTCTTTCGTTCGTCGCGTTAAGAAGCTTCTTAGGAAATACTCCTAGCTCTAGCGAGATATAGGCACCGCCGTCGTAAAACCCGGAAAGGAATTAATAGTCCTTTTAATCGATAATTAGCAAGAAAAACGAGTCGCTTAAAGGCCTTACCTATAAGGGCTTCGCGATAGGAAGGTCATCGATAATATATTCAACCTACTTTATAAGCAGGGTCGCCTAGAGTAGGCCGACGAGCCTACGCCGTTCGTAGCACCTATCTTCGTAGTCTAGCGCATAGCCCGAGGCGAGACTAAAGGCCGAGTCGTTATTAACCTACGTGCCGTTAATAGTATTACTATCCCGGATTCCTACCCTCTACTACTATAAAGTTCTATTATTGCTAAACTCTTAAGCGCTTGTTTTATTACTACTATCGACGCTTCCGCCTTCTTCTATTAGTTTCGAGTTAAACTTAAGCATTAAGGCAGGTTTACTATTATAAGTCATTAAGGTCTAGAGCGCCTAATAGTTACGCCTATCGGCTTTCGCAATAGCCTAGCGTACGTATAACGCTATATAGACCGAGTTCTCCGTCCGCACTAGGGCTATAGCCGCGCGTTTATTAATAATATTGTTATTTATTCCGTTATAGAAGAGGAACACTTTTAATATCTTAAGGCTATCTTTAAGCTCTTCGCATCGCTTAACCTATCTATAAGCCCTGCTAAAAGCTAGATCGGCTACCCTTCCGTAGAGTTGCTCGGATTTCGTATCGACGCGTTTAAGGTAAGTACTACGAAGCATAGGCTTACCGCCTTTGCAAAGCTTTTATTCCCCGATAATCTCGCTGCTTTTAAACACTACATCGGCGCTATAGGGTATATTCGCAATCTTATTCCATACTATAGCGCCTCTATTGCCCCTCTATAGGATCGTAAGACTAGTCTTCTAGCCTAAGGTCGCTTAATTAGTAAGGTTAAAAACGGGAACCTTAATAAGCGGAAGTCCTATACGCGAGTTATATTATTCTAGCCGACCTTAGCTAAGCTTTCCTCCTTCGCCTCTCTTTAAAAGGAAATTACTTCTAGCCGTATAATTTACTATATAGACCTATAGAAGAGGCTATTCTATTAGATTAACGCCTCCTTATAGCGAGGCTTCGCCGCTGTCTTTTTTATCTCTACGACGGCACCGTTTAGCAGCTAGGCTAGCCTATTCCGGTTAAAGCTATTATACCTATCTGCTTTCTCTCCTATACTCTTACGAGAGCCGAGCAGTCTTATAGTCCTTTAGAACTAAAGGTCGCCTATTTTATATAGGCTGCGAAAAAAATACGCACTACGGTATAGTCGTTAACCCTCCCGCTCGTAGTCTTAACCAATCACTCCGCGACTAAGCAGATCGTCGCTAAAAAGACCCTCGATACTTCTAGCATAGACTAAGCTAACCGTCGCCTAGTTATAGCCTTAATTTATCTCTCTAAGTACGACATCGAGGTTTATTACCTCTTTAGCAAGAAGAACTTTATTCCCGACGCCCTTAGTCGCCTGCTAGCCGAGGAGTCCGATTAGCTGCTTAACCGTCGCCGCCCTAACTTTACTATGCTTAACGATATGCTTATAGCCTCCGAAGCTATTATAGCTCCTAAGAAACACGAGGAATTCGCCGTCGCTTACGATAATAACCCTTACTATAAGCGAATATTTTAGATAATCGCGGATAGCGAGGACGCTATCGAGAGTCTTTCCTCGCCCTTAAAAGGAGCTATAATTACTAACTCTATAGCAAGAATAAAGGCGCAGCTTAAACGCCGCGTTATACCGTTCTTTATAGTCGATAAGCTCTTATACTACGAAGGCTCTAACGGCTTTACCTAGCTATATATCCCTAACGCCTTTATCCTATCTATAATCTTAGTAGCTTATAACGATAAGAACTACTTTAGCGTCGTCTATATAATTAAAGACCTAGAGATATACTTAATTCGCGGAGTTACCCGTTAGGTAAAGAAGTATATCACGGCCTATAAAGCCTATTGCCTTAGCTAAATAGACCGTTAGACCCTTACCGGCAGCTATAAGCCTATTCGCCACCCGCTACTTCTAATATAGAGTATCGCGATAGACTTTATAACCGATATACCGCCCTTACCTTTAGCAAGCTCCCTATAGTAGATCCTAGGCTTTAATATCTTTAACTAACTTCTTACGGTCACTTATCTAACTAGCAAGAGATGCTTGCTAATCCTAGGCAACGCTAAATACGGCATAAAGGACTAGGCTTAAAGCCTAGCCCGTTAGTTGCTTTTTTCCGATTAAGGCATGCTAAGAACTATTATTAGCGACCGGGATCGTAAATTTACATCCGACTTTTAGAAAGGCCTCTAAAGCGCATTCGGCACTAAAATTGCAATAACTACCGCCTACTACCTATAGGCTAACGGACTTACCGAACGGCGTAACTAGACCGTAGAGACCGCTCTACGAATATCCTACATTAAGGATCCTAGCCTAGATTAGAAGATAATAATCCCCGCCCTCTAGTAGAATCTAAACACGGTATTTAACGCTAGTACAAAGATCTCCGCCTATAAATCTATCTTTAGCTTTAATATACGTAGACCGTTAGAAGCTACCGATAATATCTTAGGCACTGCTGCGGACGAACTGCCCTACTTACGAGAAGTCACCCGTAGATAAGCGAGCCTAGCTATAGACCTAGCAGCTATAAAGGCTAAGCAGCGGTATAACGCGAAACACCGGCCGGTTCTTCTTAAAGCTAGTGATAAAGTCTACCTAAAGCTATATACGGGCTATTATAAGCCTAGCTAGCCGCTAAAGAAATAGTCGCGGCAACGAGAAGGCCCTTTTGTTATTAAGCGTATAGTTAATAACCTCGCGGCGGAACTCAACCTCCTTAGCTAAGTTAAAATCCACTTAATCGTCTCTGTTTAGTACCTTAAGCTCACGCACGAAGGGCATTACGTCGAGCTTAAGCCTAGGCCTATAGAAGCCGCTCGCGATATCGAAGCACCTAACGAAGGGGATTAGCACTACGAAGTCGAACGCCTAATAGACATCCGTATTCGTCGCATCGGTCGGTCGAAGTTACCTATAACCGAATACCTCGTACGATAGAAGGGATAGGCTGCTATATATAACTAATAGGTCCGAGCCGACTAGGTCTCCGCTAAAGCCATTACGGAGTTCTAGGGTCGCCCTCTAGCACGCGCTATATAAAGCAAGAAGGCCGCTTAGTAGAAGGAACGATTAAAGGAATAATCACTAGTAGGTATAAGCATAACTTATAAGAATAAAGGGAAGGATTTAGGCAATAAGAATTGCCTAATTAGGATTATATTTATAACTGCTATAGGCAGTAGTGTTTTCTTTTTCGAGCCGGCATTCTAATATATATAAAGCATCCTTTATGCTATATACCGGGGCTAATATAATTAGCTATAGATAAGATAGCAGGGAGCTATTCCTAGCTCCCAGGGCTTACGCCTACCTAATAGAAGCATCCTTCTTTACACATACATTCTTAGTGCCTAGTGCGTTAGTAATAACTTCCTTCTTTAGTCCTTAAGGCGTAAGTTCTTCGTAAAGAGTCCTACTAGGTCCTTAACCTTAAGGGTAAGTAGCTTATAATAGAGGTTATAGAATTTCTTTTACGACTCGATAGCTTATCGCTAATAAGTCTTTAGCTTTTTCCTTAAGTCTGCTAATTTGCTAATACGAGCTCTTGCTTTAGGCACTCCCCTACTAATAGTATCGTCCGGAAGGTAGATATAGTAGTCTAGTTAGTATCCGAATAATGCCTTATTAAGCGAAAAGCCTATAGTTGCAT
Source organism: Ophiocordyceps sinensis (assembly GCA_012934285.1). Classification (NCBI taxonomy): domain Eukaryota; kingdom Fungi; phylum Ascomycota; class Sordariomycetes; order Hypocreales; family Ophiocordycipitaceae; genus Ophiocordyceps; species Ophiocordyceps sinensis. The sequence continues at coordinate 6,578,874 of JAAVMX010000002.1, read as the reverse complement.
TCTTCGCATTATTATAAGCGAACTAAGCCTCTCGTAGTAGTCTAGGCTAGTTATTCTATTCGGCATTCGTATAACATCGAAGGTAGTATTATAGTATCTAATTTACCTATTTAGTCTAACCGTCGGTTTATAAATAAAAGGCTATTAATAACCTACGTTTTATCCGTAATATATAATAGAGGTTTAACTAAAACTTATTAGTAAATAGAGATCCTCTATCGGAAATAACGCCTTTCGGTACTCTATAGATAAGCTTAATCTTATAATAAAAAGCCTACGCTAACTTAAGCGCTATTATTGTCTTAAAGACCGCGAGAAATACGCTATACTTAGTATATCGGTTAACGATTACTAATATTACGTTAACTTCTCTACTATCGAACTATAACTCCGGAAAACCGGTAGTAAAGTCTATAAAGACTTCTTCCTAAGGTCTTATAGGAATAGGCAGCGACTTAAGGGCGCCGTATAAGCGATACTGCTTTAAAACGGCGCTTTAATAGATATAATATAAACGCACGTAGCTATTTATATTACGAGCTATTCCTTCCTAAAAGAATTTCTAAGATAGGAGGTCTTTCGTATAGGCTATTCCGAAGTATCTTATAAAGGGATCGTCGTAGTAGAGCTAAATAAGCTCTTGCCTTAAGGCAACCTCTACGGGCACTACGATTCTTTCCGAATGTAAAATAAGTCTATTTAGGCTTAATAACTAAGGATTTACCCCTTCTTTTAAGGTACTTTCGGCCTATACTCGCTATATAGTCTATAGATCTTTCGCTTAAGTCTTCTTAAGGAGCTTAAAAAGGGGCTTAGAGATATTACTCTTATAGACCCTTTTATAATAAGTTACTAACCTAGCTAATTATCTTTAATACTATTATTTATAATTAACGATATCTTTAACCTAAGTGGCTAACTTAGCGGGACTCGTTCCTAAATGCTAAGCGATCGAATCTTAGAGAGCTTATATATTTTCGTTACGTAAAGATATCTCGTTAAGCTTAGAGATAGTAAAGACTTAAAAACTTATCTTAAGGTTGCTTTATAAAGAATCTATAGCTATATATACCTACTAAATAACTACTAACTTCTATTATAGTTCCGGGAGTAGCTCTATAGACGGTAGGGCTTCGCCTATAAACTCTAGCTTCTTTAATAAAGCATCGGCAGGATTTAATTTACCGGCTTAGTATTTAATCGTAAAATCGAAAAAAGTAAGGTATATATAGTAATATATTTATCTTTTGTTAAAGGATACTTACTTTATAAAGCCTTAAAGGTTTTAGTAATCTAATAAAACTTTAACGGTATTCGCCGCCTTTTCGACGTAGTATCGCTAGTATTTAAATAATTTAACGATAGTAAATATCTCTTAATTAAAGGTGCCGTAGTTAAGCTTAAGGATAGTAAACTTCCGTAACTAAAAAGTAATCGGATAATAATAGCCTTCGTTATTAAGCTACGAAAGAATACTAGCTATTGCGAAAATTAAGGCATTAGTCTTAATGCGAATCGGTCTTTAAGGGTTAAAGTGTCGGAAAAGTAGGGCTATTATAAAGGCGTTCTTTACGGTATAAAACGCTATTAATTCGCTAGTGTTTAGCTATACTCGTCCGGGCTTTCTTCCCTTAACGCTTCCCTTTAATAACGTAGTAAGAGGGGCAATAATACTAGAGTATCCTAAAATAAATCGTCGGTAATAATTTATAAAACCGAGAAAAACTAAAATATTATAGAAAGAATAAGGTTCTTCTTAATTTATAATAGCCTTAATGTAGGAATGTGGGAATATAGGATAAACACCACCTACGAGGAAAAGGGTTATAAGTTATAACCCTAACAACCGCAGCGTTATTAGCCCCGTTATAACCCCGGCAGCAGCCTTGTTATAACTCGGATGACAGCGTCAGCGGCTAGGTCACGTGCTCCTAACAGGGCTCTGTTAGGAGCCCGGCAGGCCCGGGTTAGGTTCTTTTAAGGACTTATAAAGGGGGCCCCTTTCCCCCCCCCTTTTTAGCTAAGCAGAAAACAACACACTTAAATACCAACTAGAAGACCTAATAAGATATCTCACGTGTAATCCCTACTAACACTTAACGTAGGCTAAGTCTATTATAACTCCGTTAATAGATAAGATAAATCTTAAAAACTCTAAAGACTACTTATAGAAAGTGCACTTCGATAAATTAGCGAATAGCTCGGTATTCTTTAGTCGTTTAAGGACTTATCGTAAGTATTCTATATACTCTTTATAGGTCTTAGAAAAGATTAAAATATTATTAAGGTAGACGACGCAAATAGTGTCTATAAGGCCTTTAAGAGCTTAGTTAATATATAACTAAAATATAATAAAGGCGTTAGTTAATCTAAACGGCAATACTAAATACTTATAGTAACTATAGCGAGTACGAAAGGCTATCTTCTATTTATCCCCTCCTTTAATCCGGATGCGTTAGTATACGTTTTTTAGGTTAATCTTCGAAAAGTACTTAGCCCTTTAATAACGGTCTATAATCTCCGAAATAAGGGGGAGTAGGTAGTAATTCTTATCGGTAATGCTATTAACTCTCCGGTAGTCTATATAAAGACGTAAAGTGCCGTTTTTCTTAGGCATAAAAAGAATAAGAGCTCCGGCCGAACTCTTAGATTTCTAAATAATACTACGCTTAAGGGATTAATCTAACTACTCCTTAAGAACCTAAAGTTCGGATTAAGAAAGAGGGTAGATAGGTCTAAAAGGTAGCTTAAAGTCGGGCAATAGGTTAATCGCATAATTAGTGCCTTTCTTCCTTAGTAGTAAATCGGCCTTATGCTTAGAAAACACGTCTTTAAAGTCTAAAAGAGTCGCCGGTATTTCCTCCCTTATTCGCTTAAGGTTCGCCGAGTTATTATCTTTATCGGGAAATAGTATAAAATTTAGGTCTAGTATAACTATATAGACCTATGCCTTATTCCGACACTTATATAAAAATTTATACGGTTAGCGTAATAATACCTTAGAAAGTTAGTATTTAAACTATTAAGCACGTTTAAAAGAAATAAGATAAATATATTCTTATAAAAGTATAGGTATACTAAGTAAAACTAATGCGTCGTCGGGTTTTAATCCGTTATCGACGCCGATATAAAGGCGAGTAATTGTCTTTTCCTTATAGCGATTGTCTTAGAGTTAGATAGAAACTTCCTAGACTCTATATCGTCTTGCTAGCGTATTCCTAACTACCTTTAATCTAAGGGTTAATAAAGGAAGCTATCGTAGCTCTTATTTTCGAGCAATATTTATATCTACTAAGTCTACTTTACTACCGTAATCGAGATTAACGATAATTTTATAAAGTATTCGCCTTAGTAGCTTTCTAATAGTACGTAGTCTCTTAACTACCTTTACCTATAGCTTAGTCGAAAGAGAGGCATTTACTTCGACTTCTAGGCGTTTCCCTCCTTCTTTATCGTCTCTAAATCGGCTATAGCTCGGTTAGCTTTCGCTATCGCTTAGCAATAGGCTTATATATAGCTTAGTTTCTTTTAATATTAATAAATAACTATGCTAGATTAGCTTTCGCCGTTTCTATACGAATTTCCTCCTTAGTTATTACTATAGCTATTCCTACTATATCTATTCCTACCGTTACGACTATTACGACTATTTCCTTAGCCGTTCCTACGGCTATTGCTACGACTGTTTCTACGGCTATTTAAGGCCGATCTAGCGGCGTCGGAATCTTAATAGTTATTAGTAGATCTATTTCGGCCTCTACGTTAGCGATAGCCTATCGAATAAAAGCCTTTTGCCCTTTAAGTAAAGGTCGACTAATCGTTAGTTAGCTTTATAAGGTGCTTCTTATTTCCTAGAGTATCTTAAAAGCGTTAAGTAAGTTAGACTATCTCCTTATAAGTATTATCTTAAATAGACGCTAAATAAAGGGAGATTTAGTCCTAAAGATCGGGACGTAATTTCGTAAAAAAAGAAAGTATATAAGTTCTTTCTAGCAGACGTTCTAAATATTGCTTAAGGGAATCTAAGTAAAGACTAAAATCGAGGGGGGACTAACCCTTTTGTTAGCGTACTTCCTATAGTTACATAGCTAAAAGAGTCTTATAATTAGTAATATCTTTAACTAAAATTAAGGTTTAATTACAAAAATTATCTTAGTTAATACGAAGTAATTCCCTCTCTATAAAGAGCTTTTCGTTAAGGTATTGCCTTTATCTTGCCTTATAGTCTACGTATATATAGTTAAAGGTATATAAGATTTTATTCTTATTACGCTTAAAACGACGTAAGGTAGCGATAAAGGTATCCTTAAGATCGCTAATTTAATCGAGACGTTTTTAAGGGTTAGTCGGTTATAATAACTAAGGAATGTTTTTTATTTTAATTTCCCTACTATAACTCCCCCTCGATTTAGTTAACTATCGTCGACGTTTATATAAGTCTTTGCTAAATAAGTTACTCTACTATTAAAATTCTTCTTAAAGTTCCGTAATCCTATCTCTTAATCTTTTCTCTTCCTTAAGCTCTACGGCTGTTACTTAAAGAGCTACGAGGATATCTATACGCGGAGGAGTAGGTCGTAAAGGGCCGGCTTACGGTTAACTTCGCGAGGGGATAGATTAAGCCCCGTCGGGTAGTGAAAAAATTAGTAATAGCGTCTTAAGACGCTTATTATAGCCCTTATATAAGTTAGTATATTTATCTTCTAATATTAGTTCCGTTATCTAAGGTAACGGCGATAGGCTAGCGACTTAATAGCTACTACGACCTATTCGGCTTACGCGGCCTATGCGTTTAGAAACGCGCCTACCGCGCGGCGCTATCGCTCTTAGGTAACTAAAAAAGAGAAGCTTTAGAAATTATAAGAAGATAGACTAAAGGTACGTTTATAAAGGTAGGAACGATAGTTAAAAGTATAAATAATCCTTTATTATAATACGGTTGCCCTCTTATAGTAAGACTAAAGCTTGCCCCTCTTTTAAAATATATCGGGGCCTTAGGGATATACCCTTAGGCCTTAAGAGGGGTTATCGGGGACTAGTTAACGACTAATAGCCGAATAGTCCTTAAGCTAAAATGCATTATCTATCGTGTATATATCCCTATCTTCCGACTCTATAGTTGCGCGGGTAGCTGCGTTATAACGGAGGCAGACATAGACTAAATACCGGTCGTTTATAGGAATAAGCACAAGGTAAAACTAAATAATATAGGTAAATACCTAATTATAAAAAGCTTATCCCCTTTTCTTAGTCCGGGGAACCTATCGTTTAAATACTATAGTCCTTCTACGGTAGATTTCTAATGTCTTTCACAGTAGAATTCTAATATCTTCTACGGTAGAATTCTAATATCTTCTACGGTAGAATTCTAATATCTTCTACGGTAGAATTCTAATGTCTTTTACGGTAGAATTCTAATGTCTTCTATAGTAGAATTCTAATATCTTCTATAGTAGAATTCCAAATGTCTTCTACGGTAGAATTCTAAATGTCTTCTACGGTAGAATTCTAAATGTCTTCTATAGTAGAATAAATAAGTAGTATCGCTAGTTGTATATAGCGTGCTTATAGAGGTGTTCTGCCTAGAAAAGATATCTAGGCAGATCCCGTAATACTTAAAGCCGTAATCTAACGCGCGGCGTAACGTTACGTACGGACCACGTAATTAAGGCGAAACCTATACCGAAAACAAACAGCTAAAAACACTATACGGCTTAGAGCGGCACGTGGCTATAAGTAGGAAATAACCTTCCTAACTCTCTTATTATAACGAATATTAGCTAGGCCGTTATTAGCTTATAAGAACGAGGGCAAGCTGCTTGCTTAGAATAACTAAAGGACTACTTTAAGCAAGGCCGGTTTCTCCTTTCCGGCTTATACGCTTTTTTTCCTCTCCGGCTTATACGCTTCGTACGCTTAGGTACTCTTAAGGGCTAGCCCTATAGCGACGACTTTATCTTTAGGCGCTGCTATAGCCGCTATTACCCGTTATTCTTCGCGCATAAGGCTATACGGGCTGCGTCCGTTCTCTACGGCCCTTAAGGCATAGGCATAGCTTCCTTTATATAGCCTCCCGATATCACCGCCGGCTGCCGGCGGAAGCATTCCTATTATTTATCACTTAAATCGTCCGGTAGTATACCGCTTATAGGCGTGCTACTATTCTCGTCCGTATATATACTTCCGTATATACGTAATCTATATATTCCGTAGTTATAACTACGCCCCGCTACTATCTTAAAGGTTATGCCTTTTTAGGCATAACCTATACTAAAGCTAAAGAAGCGGGAGCTATAAGCGTTTAACGTATATCGTTAGCTCCTAACGCACATAAGGCTTCTATATATAGGCTCTTCCCGCTACCCTTAAAGCGGTAGAGACGAAGTCTTCTCTTCTTATAGCGGATGAAAAATAATAAAGAAAAATTTGTTCTAAATCGGGTCTAGCGACTCGGCAATAGGCAAAGGGCATGCTATAAGTAGGTAAATTAACGGCTATAAGTAGGGCAGGAAAAGCCGATTAAAGACTTATTCGTAGGTATAAGGAGGAAAAATTCGTATAAGCTAATATTAGCGCGTTAGCGCGTTTTTATTAGTGCGGGGTCTAAAAATCGTACTAGCGATTAAGGTAATAGCTAAAAGGCAGCTTCATTTTTCCTTATATTAAGCATTATAGAGAAAGACTCTAAGCGGCGCGTTCTAATAGTATAGAGGCAGCGTATAGCAGGCGTAGCTACGGATTATAAAGTAATAGTGTTATTATATAGAGTATTGCTATTTGCACGATGAGAAATCTCTATTTGCACGATAAATACCTCTTAGCCCCGCGTTGAGATTTTAGCGAACTTCCGTGTAAATAGGGTTATTTATCCGTGTAAATAGCAATACTCTTACTATTTAGACCTATAGAAGAGGCTATTCTATTAGATTAACGCCTCCTTATAGCGAGGCTTCGCTACTATCTTCTTTTACCTTTACGACGGCACTATCTAGCAGCTAGGCTAGCCTATTCCGGTTAAAGCTTTTATACCTATCTGCTTCCTCTCCTATACCTTAACGAGAGCCGAGTAGTCCTATAGTCCCTTAGAGCTAGAGGTCGCCTATCTTATATAGGCTATAAAGAAGATACGTACTATAGTATAGTCGTTAACCCTCCCGCTCGTAGTCCTTACCGACTACTCCGCGATTAAGCAGATAGTCGCTAAGCGAACCCTCGATACTTTTAGCATTAACCGAGCTAACCGCCGTCTAGTTATAGCCTCTATTTACCTCTCGGAGTACGATATTAAGGTTTACTACCTCCTTAGCAAGAAGAACTTTATTCCTAACGCCTTTAGTCGCCTGCTAGCCGAGGAGTCTAATTAGCTGCTTAACCGTCGCTGCCCCGACTTTACTATACTTAACGATATGCTTATAGCCTCTAAGGCTATTATAGCTCTTAAAAAACGTAAGGAATTCGCCGTCGCCTACGATAATAACCCTTACTATAAGCGAATACTTTAAATAATCGCAAATAGCGAGGACGCTATCGAAAGTCTTTCCGCACCTTTAGAACGAGCTATAGCTATAGCTATATCTACTAACGTAAGGGCACGAATAAAAGCGTAACTTAAGCGCCGCGGCATACTATTCTTTATAGTCGATAAGCTTTTATACTATAAAGGCCCGGACGGCTTTACCCAGCTATATATCCCTAACGCCCTCGTCCCGTCTATAATCTTAGCAGCTTATAACGATGAGAATTACTTTAGCGTCGTCTGTATAATTAAGGACTTAGAGATATACTTAATTCGCGGAGTCACTCGTTAGGTAAAGAAGTATATCGCGGCCTCTAAAGCCTATTGCCTTAGCTAAATAGACCGTTAGACCCTTACCGGCAGATATAAGCCTATTCGCCCCCCGCTACTTCTAATATAAAGCATCGCGATAGACTTTATAACCGGTATACCGCCCTCGCTATTAGCAAGCTTCTTATAGTAGATCTTAGGCTTTAATATCTTTAACTAACTTCTTATAGTCACTTGCCTAACTAATAAGAGATGCCTACTAATCCTAGGCAACGCTAAATATAGTATAAGGGACTAGGCTTAAAGCCTAGCCCGTTAGTTGCTTCTTTTTAATTAAGGTATACTAAGAACTATTCTTAGCGACCTAGATCGTAAATTTATACCTGACTTTTAGAATAGCTTTTAAAGCGCATTCGGCATTAAAATTGCAATAACTACCGCCTACTACCTATAGGCTAACTGTCTTACCGAACGGCGCAATTAGACCGTAAAGACCGCTCTACGGATATCCTATATCGAGGATCTTAGCCTAGATTGGAAAGTAATAATCCCCGCCCTTTAGTAGAATCTAAATACGGCATTTAACGCTAGTATAAAGATCTCCGCCTATAAGTCTATCTTTAGCTTTAATATACGTAGACCGTTAAAAGCTATCGATAATATCTTAGGCACTATATAGACGAATTGCCTTACTTTCGAAAAGTTATCCGTAGATAAGCGAGCCTAGCTATAGACCTAGCGGCTATAAAGGCTAAATAGCGGTATAACGTAAAACACCGGCTAATTCTTCCTAAAGCCGGCGATAAGGTCTACCTAAAGCTTTATATAAGCTATTATAAACCTAGCTAGCCGCTTAAGAAATAGTCGCGGTAGCGAGAGGGTCCCTTTGTAATTAAGCGTATAGTTAACGACCTCGCAATAGAGCTCGACCTCCTTAGCTAAGTTAAAATCCATCCTATTATCTCTATCTAGCACCTTAAGCTTACGTATAATAGGCATTACGTTAAACTTAAGCCTAGGCTAGTAGAAGCCGCTTGTAATATCGAGCACGCGCTTAACGAAGGGGATTAATACTACGAAGTCGAACGTTTAATAAACATCCGCGTCCGCTGTATCGGCCGTTCGAAGTCACTAATAACTAAATACCTCGTGCGATAGAAAGGATAGGCCGCTATATATAACTAATAGGTCTAAGCCGACTAAGTCTCCGCTAAAGCGATTACGGATTTCTAAGGTCGCCCTTTAGCACGCGCTATATAAAGTAAGACTAAGGCCGCTTAGCAAAAGTAAGGATTAAAGGAATAATTACTAGCATATATAAGCATGACTTATAAGAATAAAAGGAAGGGTTTAGCTAATAGGAGTATTCTTCCTAATTGCCTAATTAGGATTATATTATAACTACTATAAGTAGTAGTATTTTCTTTTTTAAGCCGGCATTCTAATATATATAAAGCAACCTCTATGCTATATACTAGGGCTAATATAATAAGCTATAGATAAGATAAGCAGGGAGCTATTCCTAGCTCCCGGGGCTTACGCCTACCTAATAGAATCATCCTTCTTTATACATATATTCTTAGTGCCTAGTGCATTACATAAATTCCAATATAAGGTGTATATAAGGGGCAGTAATATAATTAATATTACTAGTACCGTCGTACTTCTAGCTAAAACCACTAGTAATATTAATTATATTACTGCCTTAGACGTATACCTTATAAAGCCGACACCGACGCCGTACGCTATGCCGTACCTTATATTAGCTTCCCCGAAATAACACGCTATAATTAGCTTAAGTCTTAAAACTCGCTGTGCTTATTAGCTATAGTTCGCCCGGAGTTAAACCGGCTGAAAAAGGCTTTACGCCTATTAGCTACCTATCTAATAGGGCTCCTACTAAAATCCTATACTACTATTAGCTTCTCTATTATTACGACCCTCCGTATAGTTATAGAACGACTCTAGCTTCTACCGATCCCCTTTATTATATATACTTCCTTATACTCCCTTTACAAATGCCTTATTAAGCTCGGCACTACGAAGAAGAAACGCCTAATAATCGATATTATAGCGTTATAGCAGTCGTATAAGCGGCGAGAGATTAAAGAGATTAGGTAGATTAATAGAGAAGATAACCCCGCTTACGCTATAATAAAGGCATCGCTAAATAAGGCCCTTAAACGCCTTATCGATATAAATACCCTTTCGATTAGGATAGAAGCCTTCGTTCTTCGCTTATAACTACCCTTAGCTTACCTTTAGTATTTACTTTATTCTGCCCCTTTTTTTCTATTTATATTTATTAAATATATTTATTAGGTCTTCTACCTAATATATCGTTCTTCCTATCTCTCCTTTTTAGATTATAGATTTACTATTTAGCAACTATAAAGAAAAGTTACTAGTATAGGAATAAGGGATATCCGTTTATTAAGCACTATTATAGGAATAAAGGATATCCGTTCTTTAGGCACGATTGTAATCCACGTGATTAAATAGATTACGTGCGGGCAACGCCTATACGGATGCGTTATTAACCACACGATGCATCGATTGTATGTATTAGGGACCCCGGTAATAGCGTTACTAACTTAGCCGCCCTTACGATAATTAAGTTATTGACTTAATCGCCTATATAGGCATAGCCCCGACGTCGTAAGCAAGGGCTCGCAAAGGTCCGGCTTTAGGCCTTATTAATATACGCGTTTGTAGGCTATATAAAGGGGCTATTCGTCGCCCCTTAGTTAATAGACATTATAGACTAAAATCCAGCCAGTTTACAACCCCTTTGTTTATTTAACTAACTAATACTAATTAGTGATTAAACGATTAATTATAGATTAGCAAGGTAGAAGAGGTAGAGCCTAATCGTCGAAAGTGCATAGATCTTTATCCCTCGTGGATTCTATTGCCTATACCTAGAGACGGTCCTTTATGCTAAGAATAAGGAACCTCCGTGAGTTAGAGCCGACAAAGCTATTACGATATAGCTAGCTCTCGGTAGCCGCCGATAAGTTCTTTCCTAGCTTTTATTTAATCCCGTCTCGCTTCGAGAAGAAGAAGAGTTACGTTAAGTAATAGTACGTCCGCAACGTAAGACAACCTTTATAACGACCCTCGCGATCCCCTTTAATAACAATAGTGTATTTTATTTTATTATACTATATCGAACCCTATCGATAACCCTAACGCTTCCGGTCTTACGCCGGAAGCAACTAAGCCTAATAATAACCCCTTTCCCGGTTGGCTAGCAGGCATTAATATCTTCGGTTCGAACTAAAACAAAGCTAATATTACATTCTAGGAGATAGACGTTACCTATAACAACATAAATAAGAAAGCAGTTATAACTTACGTAGCCCGGTTTATTATCACTAATGTCGGCTTAACTATTTATAGATACGAGCTATTCTTAGACTTTTAAGAATACTTTAACGGATAGATAGAGGCTACGTAGAACCGGGCAGATAAATACTTTAGGAGGACCCTTAAATCCTTCTTACGAGCCCGTAGAATCTAGACCGGCGCGAACCTTAGCTATATAGCATCGTTTTTAATGCTTTAGCGCTAATAGATTCCCCCGATTTAGCTAAGAGATGAACTACTATTAGAATAGTCGGAATTCTATTACGAACGAACCCGAGAATTCGTAAGGAATACATCCGTTATAGCCCCGGCTGCTATAACTAACCCTCCTTTACCAATTGTCCTAAGCACGGTCTTAACGGCACCTCTTACTGCCTTAACCCCGGCTCCTATAGCAACCTTTGCAACGGCACTATCTACGCCCGCGGCTATCCCCCCTATACCCCCGACCGCCCCGGCAGTTATATTCGCGCTAGAACCCTTCTTTACTCTAATAAACTTAATATATACTACCTCCGTCGATCCCGGCCTATACCCGCGAGATTAAATGCCTAGCACGTTCCCGAACCTATAGGCCCCTCCGTTCTAAGATATATTAGAAACGCTAATAATACTTTACCTAACCTTATATTAGTTCTCTAAGACCCCTCCGTTAGTTCTCTAAGACCCCTCCGATTAATATAACGGTAAAGGCAGCCTATACGATAGTTCCCCCTTACGACGTTCCGAATGAGGAGATAGACGTAGACCTCTTATAAAATTTTATTAAGTTATAGGATAAGAGTAAGAATTATATAGGAGAGCCCTATAATATTCTTAACAATAAAATCTATATCTTTACGGACGTTTGTTATATAGTTAAGGCCCGGCCCGGCTATTTCTATGCCCTCTTTCCTTAGATCCTTACCGGCCGAGCCTAGGACTACTATATCTAGCATATAGAGTAAGATAGCATATTTAGGCAAGCCTACGACCTACTAAAGGCTTACTTTAATACCGAGGGAAACTATTAGCACTATTAGGTAGATTAAAGTACTATAACTTTTAAAAAACTACGAGTTAGGCATCCGAATAAGACCTTATAGGAAGTCCTATAGACCCTTTTTAATAAGCTATAACGATATTAACGCGCCTTAGGATTTAAGTTCGCTAGAGACCTCCCCCTTCGCACTATATTACTTAACGCGTGCTAAAACGTCCCGGAATTTAGCTATACGCTATATAACCCCCCTAAGACCGTAGAAAAGCTATTCTCTGCGTTGCGTTCCTCCCTAGAGACCTATCTATCGATATATACCGAGAACGGCACGTCCGGCACGTTCGTGCAATATCGTAATAAGGTAATAAATATAAATAATAAATATAATTTATTAAGCGTATTTTACACTAACCGAAGATATACTAACAACCGCGGCAACGGCCGTAGGTTTAGCGGGAGTAGCGGACGAAGCTACCGTAGCCCTTATAGCGGCGGTAGTAGCTTTAGCAACCGCTAATAGTCGAGGAAATGCTTCGTTTATTAGAAGGAAGGCTATTAGTCGATAAAGCATACCCTATAAGAACGAGCTAGGTCTAAGGCTTAATACTACGCGCAATGCCTTCTAACCGGCAACCCTAGCATAGGATTCGAGGCCTATCTCACCGAATATAAAGGTGATAAGACTCCCTAAGCCGCTATCGAATAGCGTAACGATAAGGCTAGTAGCGACGAAGAGCTAACTAAGTAGCAAGCCTCGCAAATCCTATATTAGTAGTCCTTTAACTATTTAATCACGGGCGAAGACGCATGAGGGATAGACTAGTTAGGCGTCCCGGCTACGTAATTCGTCTTCGACCGTTACTTAAAGGACTATTTTTATAGCATCCTCGTAGACACTAAAGCAGCTAGAGTCTCTACGATAGGTAAAGACTAATATCTCGCCCTACAACGAGAAAACCCGTCTATTATGCTCGATAAGTCTACCGCCGGCTAGGCCTATATTAAATTTAGCAGCGGCGAGGACGTGCGTTCCCTTAGCTCCGTTGCCCTCGAGACCTATATTAGCCGAATCACGTTCTATATGCTAGGAACGACGACCCCCTTCCTCCTTTGCCTAGCTAATATAGATCGCTTAGGCGTATACTTTAATAACACTACTAATACGATTATCGGTCCCGGTATTAGCGTCCCCGTTGTTCGTAAATAAGGATATCTATAGTTCTTTTTTAGTAAGGAAGAGAACGTAGTCGCCTTCTTAACTAAAGCCGAGATACGAATGCTCTACCGCCGATTTAGCCACCTAGCCGTTAATAGGCTTTACTAGCTATTAAAATAAGCAAGGCATAACGATATCTTAGTAGAAATACTTAAGGATATCTTAAAATTCTACTATTACTGCTAGCTCTACGCACCGGCGCCCTAGAGGTTTAGGTTTATATTAAAGGATAACTAAGAATTTAATTTTAAGGTCGTCGTCGATAGAATATACCTAAAGGTCGGTAGCAGCACCCGCCCGGTGCTATACGCGGTCGATATAGCAATATCCTTTTAAGGAGCGCGATTCCTCCCGTCTATATCGGCTAAAGATATATAGGAGACACTTAGGGCACTATAGATTAATATATACCCTAGCCCCCCTAACTTTATCCGGCATAACGCGGGCACTAACTTCGCCTTAACTAAATTTCGCAACGAAGCTCGTATTATAGGTATTACATATACCTAGATCCCCGTTAAGGCATATTAGTCTATAGGTAAGGTTAAAAGGTATTATAGCCCGCTCTATCATACGTTTGAAATAATATACGCCGAGATCGGTAGGATAACGGCCCTTAAATCCGTCCTGCAAATAGCTATTAAAGCCGTAAATAATATAGTAGGACTAAACGGCCTTATCCCTACGCTCCTCGTCTTTAGAGCGTACCTATAGATGACTTAAGACTCCCCTCCTTCGGCAACTACGGTATAGAGAGCCGCGACTATCTAAAAGGCTATAAAAGCCTTACGGCAGCTCTCCGCCGCGCGATAAGTTAGGGATAGCCTATAAGCTTAAAACGGCCCCTTAACCCTTAACACTCTATTGCTACCGCTATAGAGTAAAGTCCGCGTCTAGAGAGAGAAGCGAGGATAGTAGGGTCTATATAAGATTGCCTTTATTAACGGCTACGACGTTACTATCGAGACCGTCAACGGCCCTATAGTCTTCCGTTCTACCTTGGTGCAACCGTACTACTATAGTAAGGACGATACCCTAGATCCCCCTGCCCTCGATAATATAGACACCCTCTCTAAGGTCGATTCCTTTACTCCGGACGAAATTCCTAAGTTAGACCCTTCCCTCTCTCCGGTGCGGGCACTACCGGCTCCGCCGTAGCCCCGCAAACGCGGACGTCCCCTAGGTTTAAGTATAACGCAGCTACCCGCGCAACTATAGAGCCGGGAGATAGGGATATATATACGATAGATAATGCATTTTAGCTCGGGGGCTATTCGGCTATTAGTCGCTAACTAGTCCCCGATAACCCCTCTTAAGGCCTAAGGGTATATCCCTAAGGCCTTAATATATCTTAGAAGAGGGGCAAGCATTAGTCTTACTATAAGAAGGCAACTATATTGCAATAAAGAATTATTTATACTTTTAACTATCGTTCCTACCTTCCTAAACGTACTTTTAGTCTATCTTATTATAATTTCTAAAGCTTCTCTTTTTTAGTTACCTAAGAGCGATAGCGCTACGTAATAAGCGCGTTTCCGGACGTATAGGCCGCGTAGGCCGAATAGGTCGTAGTAGCTATTAAGTCGCTAGCCTATCACCGTTACTTCGCGTAATAGAACTAATATTAGAAGATAAATATACTAACTTATATAAAGGCTATAAGGAGCGTTTTAGGACGCTATTACTAATTTTTTCGCTACCTAAAGGGGCCCGATCTATCCCCTCGCGAAGTTAAACGTAAGCCGGGCCTTTACGACCTACCCCTCCGCGTATAGATGTCCTTATAGCCCTTTAAGTAAGAGCCGTAGAGCTAGAGGAGGAGAAGAGATTAAGAGATAGGATTATAGAACTTCGAGAGGAATTTTCACAATAGGGTAACTTATTCGGCAAAGACTTATATAAACGTCGCCGATAGTTAACCGAATTAAGGGAGAGTTATAGTAAGGAAATTAAAATAAAAAACATTCCTTAATTATTATAACCGACTAACCCTCGAAAATATCTCGATTAGCGATCTTAAGGATGCCTTTATCGCTGCTTTACGTCGTTTTAAGCGCAATAAGAATAAAATCTTATATACCTTTAACTATATATATATAGACTATAAGGCGAGATAAAGGCGATACCTTAACGAAAAGCTCTTTATAGAAAGGGAATTACTTTATACTAACTAAGATAATTTTTATAATTAGACTTTAATTTTAATTAAAGATAATGCCAATCGCGAGACTCTTTTAGCTATATAACTATAGGAAGTACGCTAACGAGAGGGTTAGTCCCCCCTCGATTTTAGTCTTTACTTAGATTCCCTTAAGTAATACCTAAAACGTCCGCTGGAAAAAACTTATATACTTTCCTTTTTTATAAATTTACGTCCCGATCTTTAGGACTAAATCTCCTTTTATTTAGCGTCTATTTAAGATAATACTCGTAAGGAGATAGTCTAACTCGCTTAACGCTTCTAAGATGCTTTAGGAAATAAGAAGCGCCCCGTAAAGCTAACTAACGATTAGTCGACCTTTACTTAAAGGGCAAAAGGCTCCCGTTCGATAGGCTATCGCCGACGTAAAGGCCGAAATAGATCTATAAATAACTATTAAAATTCCGACGCCGCTAGATCGACCTCGAATAGCCGTAGAAACGGTTATAGCAACGGCCGTAAGAACGGCTAAGGAAATAGTCGTAATAGTCGCAACGGTAGGAATAAATATAGTAGGAATAGCCGTAGTAATAACTAAAGAGCAAATTCGTATAGAAACGGCGAAAGCTAATCCGGTATAGTTATTTATTAGTATTATAAGAAATTAGGCTATATATAAGCCGATTGCTAGGCGATAGCGAAAGCTAACCGAGCCGTAGCCGATTTAAAGACGACGAAGAAGGAGGGAAACGCCTAGAAGTCGAAGTAAATGCCTCTCTTTCGACTAAGCTATAGGTAAAGGTAGTTAAGAGACTGCGTACTATTAGAAAGCTACTAAGGCGAATACTTTATAAAATTATCGTTAATCTCGATTACGGTAGTAAAGTAGACTTAGTAGATATAAATATTGCTCGAAAATAAGGGCTACGATAGCTTCCTTTATTAACCCTTAGATTAAAGGTAGTTAGGAATACGCTAGCAAGACGATATAGAGTCTAGGAAGTTTCTATCTAACTCCGGGATAGTCGCTATAGGGAAAAGACAATCACTCGCCCTTATATTAGCGTTAATAACGGATTAAAACCTAACGATGTATTAGTTTTGCTTAGTATACCTATACTTTCTTAGGAATATATTTATCTTATTCCTTTTAAACGCGTTTAGTAGTTTAAACACTAACTTTCTAAGGTATTATTATACTAACCGTAGAAATTTTTATATAAGTGTCGGCATAAGGCATAGGTCTATATAGTTATACTAGACCTAAATTTTATACTATTTCCTAATAAAGATAATAACTTAGAGAACCTTAAGCGAATAGGGGAGGAAATACCGGCGACTCTTTTAGACTTTAAAGACGTATTTTCTAAGCACGAGGCCGATTTACTACTAAGGAAGAAGGGCACCGATTATACGATTAACCTATTGCCCGACTTTAAGCTACCTTTTAGACCTATCTACCCTCTTTCTTAATCCGAACTTTACGTTCTTAAAGAGTAGTTAGATTAGTCCCTTAAGCGTAGCATTATTCGGAAATCTAAAAGTTCGGCCGGAGCTTTTATTCTTTTTATGCCTAAGAAAGATAGCACTTTACGCCTTTATATAGACTACCGGGGGGTTAATAGTATTACTAATAAGAATCGCTACTTACTCCCCTTTATTTTAGGGATTATAGACTGTTGTTAAAGGGCTAAGTATATTTCGAAGATTAACCTAAAAAACGTATACTAACGCATCCGGATTAAGGGAGGGGATAAATAAAAGATAGCCTTTCGTACTCGCTATAGTTACTATAAGTATTTAGTATTGCCGCCTAGATTAACTAACGCCTTTACTATATTTTAGTTATATATTAACTAAGCTCTTAAAGGCCTTATAGATACTATTTGCGTCGTTTACCTAAATGATATTTTAATCTTTTCTAAGACCTACGAAGAGCATATAGAATACTTACAATAAGTCCTTAAACGACTAAGGAATACCGAGCTATTCGCTAATTTATCGAAGTATACTTTCTATAAGCAGTCTTTAGAGTTTTTAGGATTTATCTTATCTATTAACGGAGTTATAATAGACCTAGCCTACGTTAAGGCTATTATAAATTAGGAAGAACCTCGTTTTTTCTATAATATTTAAGTTTTTCTCGGTTTTCTAAATTATTACCGACGATTTATTTTAAAATACTTTAGTATTATTGCCCCTCTTACTGCGTTATTAAAAGGGAGCGTTAAAGGAAGAAAGTCCGGACGAATATAGCTAAATACTAGCGAATTAATAGCGTTTTATGCTATAATAAACGCCTTTACAATAGCCCTACTTCTCTAATACTTCGACCCTTAAAGACCGATTCGCATCGAGACTAATGCTTTAATTTTCGCAATAGCTAGCATTCTTTCGTAGCCCGATAACGAAGGCTACTATTATCCGATTGCTTTCTAATTATAGAAGTTTACTAGCCTTAAGCTTAACTACCGCACCCTTAATTAAGAGATATTTACTATCGTTAATATAGGAATGCAGTGTTATAAGATGTAGTTGCATACACGTGATCCATACAATCACGTGCGTACGTAACTTAAGGGAGGCTATATTATAATACGGTCGCCTCCTCTCTAGCTAGCCGCATTATATAGAATACAGACCCTATTAGTTAACCCTAATAGACCCTTATCTAACACTAATTAGTGGTTGACTTAGTCAATTATAGAATAGTAAGATAGAAGAGATAAGATTTACAACCTTCGAACGTTCTACGTATCTTTAGCCCCCGCGCTCCTATTACGTTAACATAGAGAAGGTCTTATGCTAAGATCGAGTCTTTAATTAATCCCGTCTCCGCTTTCGGAAAGAAGAGTAATATTAATTGATTATTTCCTAAGCTTCCGTTAACAGTCTCCGCTATCGAATAGAAGAGGGACACTAACTTAAGTACGTCTATAACGCCGATTCGATAACTGCGTGATAAATCCCTTACGCCGATAACCCTCGTAAAGAACATTATAAACCCCGATAATACGTAATCCCGCTATTACGATAACTTCTTCTACCCTAAACCCTACTGCTACGGCAGACGAGGAACTGCTCGAATACCTAATAAGGAACGTATAGATCTAGGGCACCGCGTGGAAATAATTAATTAACGTTTACCTCTAGGACGACGAAGTCCTATATAACGAGGATAACGGCAAGGCAGCTATAACGTACGTTGCGAGGTTTATATTAGATATAGAATACGATCTGCATCTCTAAGGATATAACCTTCTCGGGTTCTTCTAAGACTACTTTAAAGGATAAGTAGAAAACATATAGAACTACGTAGACTCTAGCTTTAAGAGAGCATTAAGGAACCTTCTTAGCCGACGTAGGATCTACACCGGACCGATAAATAGCTCCTTTACGAGGCAGTTTATTATAACGCAAACGATCGAAGATCCGCTAACTTAGCCTAATAAGGATTTAGCGAGGATTCGATTCGACGAGGGAATAGTAGTACCTAAAGCTACTACTATCAACTATAATACCCCCGTCCCGACACCTTAACCTTAGGCACCTACTAGAACGACCCCGGTAAGGCCCCTAACTCCTACCGGCAGAACCCTAAACACCCTAGGCATAGCCCCGGAACCACCCCGGCCTAAGGCAGAATAAACCCCTACGCCGGCCCCTACACCCGTTCTTCCGCCGGCCCTTACACCCGTTCTTCCGCTGCAATAATAAATAACGGTCTATCCTACGAGCTATTGCTATCAGCACGTTAGTCACGCTATTCTCGACCCTAGGGCAGCAGCCGCGATCCCGGATCCTACTCTTACGGCATATACTTAAGTTCCCCCTACGTACGTCCCTAATAAACCTATTAACGCAGACCTCTAATAGAAATTTGCGAAGCTTTAGAACAACATAGAGGATTACATAGGCAAGCCCTAAGACCTATTCGATAATAAGATCCGTTAGTTTATAGGCATTTATTATAGTATTAATGCTATACCCGGTTAATTCTATAGACTGCGTCCTAGGATCCTTATAGGCCGCGCCTAGACATATTACCTTTAGCACATTATATAGACTACTACCTTTAGGGCAGCCTACGATAGCATTAAGATGCACTTCGATATAAAAGTAAATAAGGCCTATTACTTTATAGATTAGACCTCTACCTCGTTTACGAAGCTACGCAGCTAGAACCCAACCTTGCCCCTATAAGACGTCCTAAAGCTTCTCTTCGATAAGCTCTAGCTATGCCAACGAGCTCTCGGCGGCATATTCGTAGGTAAAGACTAATTGCGAGCGATAGTTATTAAGGCGTGCCGTAATATGCTAGAGCTTATGCAAGCTCTATTCCGACCCGCTAAGAATATCGAAACCTTGTTTTCTAAGCTCCGATCCTCCCTTAAGACGAACCTAACCCTCGGCAATTTAGGCTAATTTCTAACTAAGGATATAGACTAATTTAACGCGAACGCGATATACCTAGACCGTAGGTATACTAATAATCGAAGTAGAGGAGGATACCGTGGTTTTGCGCGAGGCTACGGACGAGGCTACGATCGGGGCAGTTACCGTAGCAACTCCGGCCGCGGATACGGCCTAGGCAATAGAGGGCGAGGCGGCTACTAGACGAGCAACCGCCCCTAGATCAAGAAGTGCTTTATATGCAATAAGGAAGGTTGCTAGTTAACTAAGCATACCCCGGAGGAGCGATAGAAGGCTAAAGAACAATACTTAGCTTAATATTACTTCTAGGGAACGCCCGCCGCTAACCTAACAATATACGTAATAAAGTACGAAGGTTATAAGATTAGCAGCCTAACGGACGACTAAGAAGAAGAATAGTACTAGGATAATAGTGCTAACGACGATAATGCAGAATAGTAGCAGGCGATACAAATGCTCTGCTAATAAGCATTTACACATCTATTTATAGGGGAAGATATGTTTAAGCTAGAATAAGCTATGCCGGCTTCTTAGTTCCTTATCGACGATAGGTATTTAAGGAAATAGTTCTAAGGCATCTTAATCGACACTAGTGCCGCGAAGGTCTCTATAGCTAGTTAAGAGCAATATCTCGCGTTCTAGCGAGAGCACCCTAACGTAAAGCTTAACGACTCTATAGCTAGCTAGGCATTGATTAAGTTTAGCAACGGTAACGCGATTTATTCCCTTAGCTCGATAGCCGTTAATACACCCGTCGGGAGAATCACTTTCTATATCCTAGAGTCTTCGACTCCGTTCCTATTTTCCCTTGCTAATATAGACCGTTTAAAGGTATACTTTAATAACACTACGAACGTTATTATTAGTAAACTTAAAGGCATTACCGTTCCTATAGTCCGTAAATAGGGCTATCCGTAGTTCTTCCTAGGCAAGGCGGAATAAGCCATCTCGTTCCTAGCAAAGAGCGAGCTCCGTATACTACATCGTCGCTTCGGGTACCCTATAGTTATAAGACTTTACTACTTACTGCAATAAGCAGGTCACGCAGTATTAGTTAATACGCTCAAAGACATTACTAAGTATTGCTATTACTGCTAGTTATACTCTTAGGCCCCCCGTCGATTTAAATTCATATTAAAGGACGACTAGGACTTTAACTACGAGATTATCGTCGACGTAATGCACTTATATAACCGCCTAGTCCTCTACGTAGTAGACTCGGCTACGGCATTCTAAGGAGCCCGCTTCTTGCCCTCGATGTCCGCTAAGGATATATAGGAGACGCTTCGAACCTTATAGATTAATACCTATCTCGGCCCGCCGGATACTATTAAATATAACGCTAGAACGAACTTTGCGTTAGTAGAGTTCCGAAACGAGGCTAAGTTTATAGGCATTATATATAAGCAAGTCCCCGTAGAAGTATATTAGTCTATCGGTAAGGTTAAAAGATACTACGCTCCGTTGCGCTATGCCTTCGATATTATATATGCCGAACTTAGCGACGTGACCTTTGCCGAGGCAATTCTTTAGATAGCGGTAAAAGCTATTAATAATACTGCCGGACCTTAAGGCCTCGTGCTAACGCTGCTAGTATTCGGCGTATATCCACGCATAACGTTAAACTCTCCGCCCTCGGCCACGACCCTAAAGAGAGCCGCCGTAGTTTATAAGGCGATAAAGATATTGCGCTAGCTGTCTACGGAGCGGTAAGTTAAGGAGGCCTTATAAGCCCGAAATAGACCGAATACGTCCGATATTCTCTCTCTTCCCCTATAAAGTGAAGTTCGTGTATAGAGAGAGAAAACCGGCTGGTAAGGGCCATTTAAAATTGCTTTAATTAACGGCTATAACGTAACGATCGACACGGTTAATAGACCTTAAGTCTTTAGTTCTACGCTTATGCAACCGTACAACCGAGATAAGAAGACCGAAGAGCTTCCTGCTCTACGTCTCGAAGAAGATTCCCCGCTTTAGCAGGCTAAGCCCCCTCGACTAAGCCCTCTAGCGCCTCGAAAGCGCGGACGCCCCCCCGGCTTAAAGAATAAGCCGAAGCAATTAATTATAGCTAACACGGCTCTTAGGTTCCTGCTAAGAAGCAACCCTACGTATAGCTTCCTCATTAGGAAAGAGGAAGACGCGTACGCGTTAGCCCTTAAGCTATGTAACGACGGCGTTATCACGACTCCTAGCGCCTCGTTTAAGGAAGCTAACAACTAGGAAATCGACGACCTCCTTATGCGCGGAGTTTTTAGCTTCGAAAGGTACAACGAGGCAATACACGGAGGACACTATATCTTTCGATTACGTATAGTTCGCGAAGTAAAGGGACGAGAAACGAAGCTATACGAGAAATCGAGGCTCGTCGTTTAAGGTTATAACGATCGAGAGAAGCAGTGTTTATTAACCGCATCGCTAACGATCTAACGCATTAGCCAACGGCTAATACTTGCGATCGCGCCTACTATAATACAGGACTATATTATAACGTTATCCCTTCGTAATATAACGTAGGCCTACCTATAGGCTTAAACGAAGCTATCGAGGACTATTCTAACGTACCTTCCGAAGGAGTTAGAAGGTAGATACCCGAAAGGGACTATTATTCGCGTTATTCGACCGCTCTACGGCATCGCGGAGTCTAGTATGTATTAGTTCTACACCTACTAAGGCCACTACGTTAAGCAGCTTAATATATCTACCTTAACCTATGACTTATGCCTTTTAATCACGAACAAAGGCATAGAGAATTTAGGCATAGTAGGTATCTAGACCGACGATACCTTTATCCTCGGCACCCCCGCTTTCTCGGCCGCCGAAGAGGACAAATTGCAGGAGGCTAAGTTCCGGGCTAAGCCAAAGACCTTAATAACAGCTGGTTCTATTATAGACTTCAACGGCGCGAAGGTAATACTGCAATAAAGCGGTGATATACTATTGCAGCAAAAAGGGCAGGCTACACGCATTAACATAATTAACACGATAGCACTTAATAGCCCTTAGCGCTACCTAAAACAACGGGCCCGAGGAAGCTACGTTGCGTATGTCTGTTAGCTAGAAGCTTCCTTTAATATCTCTATTATAGCCTAGGTTTACGAACCTAAAAAGAAAGACTATAAGAAGCTAAACAAGCGTCTTTAGTGGCAAAAGGATAACTAAGATCGAGGACTAAAATACGTCCCGATAGACCTAGCAATAGCAAAGCTAATAGTCTTTACCGACGGCTCCTTCGCAAACAATAGAGACCTCTTATCGCAATTAGGTTTTATTATTGCAATTATTAATAAGGAAAGGACCGACACTAAATTCGACGTCACCGGTAATATCATTTATTAGAGTTCGACTAAGTGCAAGCGCGTGACACAAAGCGTGCTTACATCGGAGATCTACGGGATAGTAAATAGTATCGACCTCGGCATCGTCTTAGCAACAACTATAAAAATAATCACTAAACACTTGCAAATTCCGCCTCTCCCTCTAGTGATTTGCATAGACTTATACTCGCTTTATAAGAACCTCGTTAAGCTAAGGACAACTAAGGAGAAGAGGCTTATAATTGATATTATAGGCCTTCGATAGTTATACGAGAGGCGCGAGATCTCGGAGATTAAGTGGATTAATAGTGATAATAACCTAGCTAACGCGATGATAAAGGACTTTCCTAACCGGTCTCTACAGCGCTTTGTTAATTCGAACCGATTGACGATTCGAATAGATGCCTTTATTATAAGGCCGTAATCGATGCGCTCTAACTATTACCTGCTTTACACCGGCACTATCTTATGCCGACCTTAATACGGCCCTACTACGCCCCGGCTATGTTTTAACCTAGGCCTAATTTAACATCAGCTGTTGCTTCGTACCGGCCTATTTAATAAGGCCGCGTACTATCTTATTTATACGGACATTAGGTTGTTTTACGCGTTTATAAGCACGTGGTTTAAGGTTATAAAGAAAGACTGCTAGTATGGGAATGCAGTGTTATAAGATGTAGTTGCGTATACGTAATCCATACGATTACGTGCGCACGTGACTTAAGGGAGGCTATATCACAACACGGTCGCCTCCTCTCTAGCTAGCCGCATTATATAGAATACAGACCCTATTAGTTAACCCTAACAGACCCCTATCTAATAGTTAAGTTATTTAAACACTAGCGATACTACGTCGAAAGGGCGGCGAATACCGTTAAAGTTTTATTAAATCACTAAAACCTTTAAGGCTTTATAAAGCAAGTATTGCTTAATAAAAGATAAGCACGTTAGTGTATATACTTACCTCCTTTCGATTTTACGATTAAATATTAAGCCGGTAAATTAAATCCTGTAGATGCTTTATTAAAGAAGCTAGAATTTATAAGCGAAGCCTTACCGTCTATAAAGCTACTCCTAGAACTATAATAAAAATTAGTAATTATATAATAGGTATATATAGCTATAGATTCTTTATAAAGCGACCTAAAGACGAGTTCTTAGGTCTCTACTATCTCTAAGCTTAACGAGATATCTTTACGTAACGAAAATACATAAGCTTTCTAAGATTCGATCGCTTAGCATTTAGGAACGAGTCCCGCTAAGTTAGCTACTTAGGTTAAAGATATTATAAGTTATAAATAACGGTATTAAAGACAATTAGCTAGGTTAGCAGCTCGTTGTAAAAGGGTCTATAAGAGTAATGTCTTTAAGCCCTTTTTTAAGCTCCTTAAGAGGACTTAAGCGGAAGATCCGTAGACTATATAGTAAGTATAGGCCGAAAGTACCTTAGAAGAAGGGGTAAGTCTTTAGTTATTAAGCCTAAACGGACTTATTTTACATTCGGGAAGAATCGTAGTGCCCGTAGAGGTTGCCTTAAGGCAAAAGCTTATTTAGCTCTACTACGATAATCCCTTTATAAGATACTTTGGAATAGCCTATACGAAAGACCTTATATCCCGGAAATTCTTCTAAGAAGGAATAGCTTATAATATAAATAGCTACGTGCGTTTATATTATATCTATTAAAGCGCCGTTCTAAAGCGGTATCGCCTATACGGTGCCCTTAAGTCGCTGCTTATTCCTATAAGACCTTAGGAAGAAGTCTCTATAGACTTTACTACTGGTTTTCCGGAGTTATAGTTCGATAGTAGAAAAGTTAACGCAATACTAGTAATCGTTAACTAATATACTAAGTATAGCGTATTTCTCGTGGTCTTAAAGATAATAATAGCGCCTAAGTTAGCTAAGGCTTTTTATTATAAGATTAAGCTTATCTATAGAGTACCGGAAGGGATTATTTCCGATAGAGGATCTCTATTTATTAGTAAGTTTTAGTTAAACCTCTATTATATATTACGGATAAAACGTAGGTTATTAATACCCTTTTACCTATAAACCGACGGTTAGACTAAATAGGTAAATTAGACACTATAATACTACCTTCGGTATTATATAAATGCCGAATAGAATAACTAGCCTAGACTACTACGAGAGGCTTAGTTCGCTTATAATAATACGAAGAATACAACTATAGGCTTTTCGCTTAATAAGGCATTATTTAGATACTAACTAGACTACTATATCTATCTTACGGACGATGCTATTAATAAGGGAGTGCCTAAAGCGAGAGCTTATATTAGCAAATTAGCAGACTTAAGGAAAAAGCTAGAGACTTATTAGCGATAAGCTATCGAGTCGTAAAAGAAATTCTATAACCTCTATTATAAGCTACTTACCCTTAAGGTTAAGGACTTAGTAAGACTCTCTACGAAGAACTTACGCTTTAAGGACTAAAGAAGGAAGTTATTACCTAAATACATTAGACCTTTTAGGGTCCTTTAAGCTATTAGCAAGTAGGCGTACCGCCTAGCCCTACTAGAGAAATACGACCGGCTTTATAATATATTTTATATTAGTCTTCTTAAGCCGTAGGTAGAATAGGCTATTAACTAATACCTTAGCGAATTACTGCCGATGCTTAACCTCGACGATGACGAAGGAGAATAGTCGGTTTAGCAAATTAAGGACTATAAGAAGAAGAAAGGCGTTACTTACTACTTAGTGAAATAGGAAGGTTAGCTAGCCGAATACAATAAGTAGGTTGCTTAAAACGATATAGCGAATACTTAAGAACTTATTAACGAATACCTAAAGATACGGCTAAAGAAACGGCGGAAATTACGCATTACGAAATAACTTTTTTTTAGCTTACCTTAACTTTTCTATTGCTACTCCGCCGCTACTTCGCCTTTATTCCTTAATATCTATATAGTAGAAGTCTCTTACTTCTATCTCGCTCGTAAACTCCGCA
Source organism: Ophiocordyceps sinensis (assembly GCA_012934285.1). Classification (NCBI taxonomy): domain Eukaryota; kingdom Fungi; phylum Ascomycota; class Sordariomycetes; order Hypocreales; family Ophiocordycipitaceae; genus Ophiocordyceps; species Ophiocordyceps sinensis. The sequence continues at coordinate 6,552,665 of JAAVMX010000002.1, read as the reverse complement.
ATAACTAAGAGACGCTTCGCCTACTTGCCTCTTCCTTAGCGACTACTCTCCTCGATTATTTCGTATAAATTATCGTATATATATTCTCGTCTCACCTACTATAGGGTAAAACCTACGTCCTTAATCACTAGATAAAGCTTTTAGCCCTTATTCCCGCGTATAGCTTTTCGTCGCTCTATCGATGCCTACCGGTATTTAAGACGACGTTTTATATATAAACGTTTAGCACCTAATACCCCTTATTCCTCTTGGTAGGCCGTTATTACGGTTATAAACGACGTATAAACTTAATAAAAGATTAACTTTATCTTTTTCTTCTCCGTTTTATCCTAAGTAATCTATAGCTTAGCTATCTTTGTCTAAATACCGTATAGATCTACTATATCACCGGATATTATTATAGGCACTTATAATTTTATTAGCGATTATATCTCGACTTAAGGGGGAATAAAGAGCTTATAGATTTATAAAGGTTACTACGCGAGTTATATTAAATATATCTACTTAATTACGTATCCTCTTATATATAATATAGTTTAACTATTTTAGTATTATCCTCGTTATTACTAAACCCTTATATACTACTATTAAGGCACTTAATTTACTATAGCTCGGTGATTTAGTACTTTTTCGCCCGGCGACTTTTTATATATACGGCCTTTTTACCCTTTTTCTTAGGCGATATCCTTTTCTAGTTATTCCTCTTATCGACGGTGTCTCCTTTAGTATTCGCCTCTATATCTTTGTCTCTAACGTCTTTACTAAATAACGAAAATGTTTCGGATTTAATAACCGCTAGCGTTATACGCTTTATATTCGCGTAATCTTCTTAAGACTCTACTATAATAGGTTTCTTTATGCTTATAAATAGTCCCTTAAATAACTAACGAAATAGTTAATCTTCGGTTTCTTTCTTTAATAAGGATATCGATTTCTTTAAACTATCTCGTATATTTTTCTCTATAAGGAGTCGTTTTAATAAAGTTGTTTTCTCTCCGCGTGTCTTCTTTAGCTTTATCTCTTCCTATGCTATCGCTACGGCGTCCTTAATCGATACTCTATTCGCCGATAACTCTAAGACTTAAGCTATAACTAAAGGACCTATCGGCTAAATATCGTCTATCTATTTTCCTTGCTTTTAGGGCGTCTCTACCGTTACGCTTGCCGTTCGCTTAGGACCTATAGCGTTAAACTAATTTAGAATATGCTTATCTAATTTAAAATATGCTTATCTAATTTAGAATATGCTCGTTAGATTTAGAATATACTCGTCTAATTCCGAATATACTTCTCTATAAGATCTCGATATAGTTATATAATAAGAGAAGAGAAGAAAAAAATCTTTATATATAAAGAGTAGCACTCTATTATAGTTCGCTAACTATACGTAGGTGACTAGCCCCTTATTGCGTAGTAACTATTATAACGCGTAATTAATACGATAATTATTATAATATATATAATAATAACTATCGTCGTTGATTTTTACACTATATTTAATCATATTTTAGTCCTATTTACTATTACGACTTTATTCGTACCTAAAGCTATCCTAGCGTCTAAGGCGTCTGCCTTAGAAGGGGGGGATAATTATAACGCAGCTACCCGCGTAACTATAGAGCCGGGAGATAGGGATATATATACGATAGATAATGTATTTTAGCTTAAGGACTATTCGGCTATTAGTCGCTAACTAGTCCCCGACAACCCCTCTCGAGGCCGAAGGGTATATCCCTAAGGCCCTAATATATCTTAGAAGAGGGGCAAGCTTCCGTCTTACCACGAGAAGGCAACCGTATTGCAATAAAGGATTATTCGTACTTCTAACCATCGTTCCTACCTTCCTAAACGTACCTCTAGTCTGTCTTTTCATATTAAGGGATAAGCTAAAGACCGTAACCTTCTATAATTAATTCTTAGTTAAGAAGGAAGAAGATACACTACGGCTTTCGACTAAGCTACGTAATAACGGCGTTATTACTACACCCGGCGCCCCTTTTAAAGAATCCGACTAATAAGAAATTAACGATCTCGTAGCCCGCGGAGTCTTTAGCTTCGAATAGTACGACGAATATATTTATAGGTAGTACCGTCTATTTCGATCCCGAATAGTCCGGGAAGTAAAGGGTCGTAACGTTAAACTATACGAAAAGTCCCGTCTAGTAATCTAAGGCTATAGCGATATAGAGAAAAGCTCGCTCCTAACCTATTCCCCTACTATTTAACGTATTAGCTAGCGCTTAATCCTAGCCCTTGCCCCCGCCTTACTTTGCTAAGGCATAAACTTATCGCTACGCGATATTATATAAGCCTATCACTAAGCTTAAATAGAGCTTAATCGTATAGTGTTAGCGGCTCTTCTAATAAAGCTCTAGGGCAAGTACCTAGAGAGTATAATTATAAGAGTTATTAGACCGTTATACGGCCTTATAGAAGCCGGTGTATATTAGTAGAAAACCTACTATAAGCACTATATTAAGAGCCTTAATATTACTCCCTCTACCTATAACTCGTGCCTTCTAATCACGAATTAAGGACCCGACGACTTTAGCCTCGTCGGCATATAGACCGATAATACCCTAATGCTCGGTTTAGATACTTTTTCGGCCTAAGAAGAAAAAGAGCTCGAGATAGCTTAATTTCGCGCTAAGCCGAAGGCTTAAATAACCCTAGGGAATGCGATAGACTTTAATAAAGCAAAACTAACGCTCTACGACGACGTTCTGCTTCTATAGCAGAAGGGATAGGCCTTAAGAATCGAGGTAGTTAACTTATAGGCTTGTGATAAATCCTAGCAGTACCTCGAGCAACGCGCTCGTGCTACGTACGTCGCCTCTATCTATTAGCTAGAGGCCTTATTCGATATCTCCGTAGCAGCCTAGGTCTAAGCCCCCGAAGAGAAGGATTATAACACCCTTAATAAGCGCCTTTAGTAGTAGATCGACTATTAATAACGTAGACTTACGTACCGACTAATTAATCTTAAGATAGCTAAACTTATAGTGTTTACGGATAGCTTATTTGCAAACAACCGAGACCTTTCGTCTTAGTTAGGCTTCGTTATTACGCTCGTTAATAAGACCGAGCGTATAAATACGCACTTTCGGGTTAATAGCAATATTATCTATTAGAGCTCGACGAAGTATAAGCGAGTGACCTATAGCGTTCTTACGAGCGAGATCTACGGTATAGTTAACGGCGTAGACCTTAGCATCTCCCTTATTACGACCCCCTATATAGTTATAGAACGGCTTTAGCTCCTACTAATTCCTCTTATTATATACACTAACTTATACTCCCTCTATAAGTGCCTTATTGAGCTCGGCACTACGAAGGAGAAACGCCTAATAATCGATATAATAGCGTTGCGTTAGTTATATAAGCGACGGGAGATTAAGGAGATTAGGTAGATCTACGGGGAAGATAACCCCGCCGACGCTATAACAAAGGCATCGCTAAATAAGGCCCTTAAACGCCTTATTAATACAAATAGCATCTCGATTAGGATAAAAGCCTTCGTCCTTTGCCTATAGAGACTAACGGTATTCCCTTTATTCTGCCCCCTTTTTATTTATATTTATTAAATGTATTTATTAGGCCTTCTACCTAATATATCGTTCTTTCTATCTCCCCTTATTTAGATTATAGGCTTAATATATAGCAACTATAAAGAAAAGTTGCTAGTATAGGAATAAGGGATATGCGTTCTTTAAGCACCATTGTAATCCACGTAATTAAATAGATTACGTACGGGCAACGCCTACACGAATGCGTTGTTGTTAACTATACGATATATCGATCGTATGCATTAGGGACCCCGGTGATAGCGTTACTAACTCGGCCGCCCTTACGATAATTAAGTCATTGACTTAATCGCCCTTATAGGCATAGCCCCGACGTCACAAGCAAGGGCTCGTAAAGGTCCGGCTTCGGGCCCTATTAATATACGCGTTAACTAACTAACAACTATTATAATCTACGTAATTAAATAGATTACGTGCGGGCAACGCCTATATAGATGCGCTATTAATAATATAAGGCGCTATATTATACAAATCGGGGACCCCGATAATAGCGTTATAAACTCGGCCGCCCTTACGATAATTAAGTTATAAACTTAATCGCCCTTATAGGCATAGCCCCGACGTTATAATAAGGGCTTATAAGGGGCCGGCTTTAGGCCCTAATAATATACGCTGCTATAGCCTATATAAAGAGGCTATTCGTCGTCCCTTAGTTAATAGCTCCTATAGACTAATACTAACTAGCTTTATAACCCCCTTTTAATTTAACTAACTAATACTAAGACTCTTAATTATTCGAACGGAGGTTCTATAGCTTACCTAATAAGCTAGAATACGTATACCGGCAAAAGAGGTTATTTTATAGTATATATATATATATATATATATTCTTAGGGCCTATGCCTATAGCTCTAGCCCTAATATAGGAGAGAGGTAAGCGCGTGACTAATGTTTACGTAGGTATAAAGGCAGAGCCTAAATAAAACTAAAGTCCTTAAGGTCACGAGGTATTAGATATTAGACTGGAAGTCGGTAGCCGTAAGGCCGCGGCTATAAGGCCGCTAAGGATACGTATTAATATATATATATGTCCCGAAGAGGGGCCTAGGGCTCTAGTAATATAGCCTAGCAACCTATACGTAACCTTATATGTAATCCTATATGCTTGTGTATCTAATATACCCCCTTAGCTTCGCTTGTGTAACGCAGCTACTAGCGCAACTATAGAGTCGGGAGGTAGGGATATATACACGATAGATAATGCATTTTAGCTCGGGGACTATTCGGGCATAAGTCGCTAACTAGTCCCCGACAACCCCTCTCGAGGCCTAAGGGTATATCCCTAAGGCCCCGACACATCTTAGAAGAGGGGCAAGCTTTAGTCTTACTACGAGAGGGCAACTATATTGCAATAAAGGATTATTCGTACTTCTAACCATCGTTCCTACCTTCCTAAACGTACCTCTAGTCTGTCTTCTTACAGCTCGCAACGCGAGGGAAGCTAGACTAAATAACAGCAGGCTACGGGCTTAAATAGCTTAAATCCGAAGTCTTTACCAATGTTTAAATAATTAATCAATCAATCGGGGCGGATTATTGTATTCTTCCGGGTCCTCCTTACGGCCGACTATAGTAGTAATTGTAACTCGGCATTTTATGCCTTAACGCTGCTATATGCGCTTTTAGCGGCAATAATACGCCTTATTCCTCCTATATTAGTCGATTAGTCGATTAGTCGATCGCTTCGAAAGGTTCGTATGGTTTATTAGAGTATACGGGCGGACGAGGGCTTCGTGTGTATAGCCGAGGGTTATATTCCTAAGGGCTCTATATAGCCGAGGCTTGTATATAGCCGAGGGCTTTATATTGCCGAGGGCTTATATATATCGCCGAGGGTTATATTCCTATAGCTCGTGTATATAGCTAAGGGCTTTGTGTTACGGAGGGCTCGTATAAGGCTCGTGTATAGCTAAGGGCTTTGCATTGCTAAAGGCTCTATGTGTATAGCCGAGGGTTATATTCCCTTAGGTCGTATATATAGCCGAGGGCTTCGTATTGCCGAGGGCTCGTATAGCTAAGGCTCGTGTATAGCCGAGGGCTTTGTATTGCTAAGGGCTCTATATAGCCGAAGCTGCGAGAGCTATTGCTCGAGTTATTAAGTAAGTAATGCGGACGAAGCCGCGAGAGCTGCTTGCTCGAGTTGTTAATTAAGTAATACGGACGAAGCCGCGAGAGCTGCTTGCTTAAGTTATTAATTAAGTAATGCGGACGAAGCCGCGAGAGCTGCTTGTTTAAGTTATTTTTGCTACTACGATAAGGGAGTATTCCGACGCCGCGATATTATTGTTTTTCTACTATAATAAAGGAGTATTCCGACGCCGCGATATTATTGTTTTTCTACTACTACGACGAGGGAGTATTCCGACGCCGCGATGTTATTATTCTTCTATTGCTACGACGAGGGAGTGTCTAACGCCGCGATATATTATTATTAATTTTATTATATTGCCGACGAAGGAGTCTTCCGTCTGCCGCGATATATACGGACGAGGGAGTCTTCTAATGCCGTAATATATTATTATTAATCTTATTAATCGCCGAAGAATGAGTCTTCCGTCTGCCGCGATATATATAGACGAAGGAGTTCTTTAATACCGTAAGTGTTATTATTATATTATTAAAGGAGTATGCCTAGCGAGGGAATTACCCGCTCGCCTCTACTAATAGTAGGAGGTTTATTCTAGCGAGGAAATTACCCTCTCGCCTCTACTAGATAGCAGGCAGATATATTTCCCGACTATATAAGATATACGAGGAACGGGTTCTATTGCTCTCGAGGCGAAGGGATTCCTAACGCGTATAGATATATTTCCTAAATGTATAAGATAATATACGAGGAACGGGTTCCGTTGCTCTTATAGCGAAGGGATTCCTAACGCTCCTAGCGGAGGGGTTCCCTTAACATTAGTCTTTAGCGGACGGGTTCCTTTAACACTAGGTGTTTAGTTAGCTAGCGAGGTAATAACCCTCTCGCCTCTACTAATAGCAGTATATATATTTAGCTCTAACGAGGGAATTACCCTCTCGCCTTTACTAAAAGCAGGATATATCTTTAGCTAGCTAACGAGGGAATCACCCTCTCGCCTCTGCTAAAAGCAGGATGTATATGTTTAGCTCTAACGAGGGAATCACCCTCTCGCCTCCACTAGAAGCAGGACATATATATTTAGCTAGCTAACGAGGAATTGCCCTCTCGCCTCTGCTAGAAGCAGGATGTGTCTTTCTAGTGCCGCGAGGTAGTCTCTTACGGGCTTTTTCGATGTATTAGTGCCGCGAGCGTAGTTCTCGCGGGCTTAGTTCGATATAGTGCCGCGATGTAGTTATCGCGGGCTTTTGTTCGATGTATTAGTGTCGCGAGCGTGGTTCCCGCGGGCTTTTGTTCGATGCGAGAGGAATCTAATCCTCTTGCCGAGCATAATTAGCTAGGTTTTTCTAGCGGTTAGGAGGGTAGGTGCGCTAAATAGCGGCTTTTAAAAAGCGGCTTCTTTTATAGCTTGTGAAAGCTTAAAGGCTAAGACTCTTAATTATTAGATATTAGACTAAAAGTCGGTGGCCTTAAGGCCGCGGCTATAACGCCGCTAAGGATGTATATTAATGTGTGTGTATGTCCCGAAGAGGGGCCTAGGGCTCTAGTAATATAGCCTAGCAACCTGTATGTAACCCTATATATAATCCTATATGCCTGTGTATCTAATACGAGGACTCCCTATCACTATATAAGTCTAGTAGTTGAGCTACTATGTATAGTTAATTAATAGGCGACTTAAGCGCTATGCGGGGACGTGTATAGCGGATTAATAGGCGAGTATAGCGGACCCGGGCGCTGTGCATAGCGAATTAATAGGCGACCCGGGCACTATGTACTTTGTAAGCAGAATACCTAATGCTCTTTTAGCGGGGTAAAGGAAAACAGTACGAAAGTTAAAGAACCTCCGACTTATACGGTAATAAAGGGCCTTCGTAACCTTAAGGACTTTACTTTCTTTTAGGCTCTGTATTTATATACGTAATATATATATATAACTATCTAATAGGGGGTATAAGCGTTTTTCGGGTATATATAAAGTGTTACTAGGCTAAATAGAGATTTATACTAGGCTAAATAGTAAAATTTAGTAGCGCTAAGACTTATAGGGCCCTTAGTTTTATAGCCGTTAAGACTGCTTGAATTTTATAAGTTTCTACGGTATATATTCGCAGCGTCTTCCTAAGACCCCCCCCGACCTTTTACAAGCGCCTCGTCTCGGTAGAGCGGACTTACAAGCCTATAAGGCCTTTTAAAGGTCGGATCGGGCATAATAGAAAGTCTTATAGCTCCCGGCTTAAAAGCTTCGTTAAGACTACATTCTATGTGTGTTAATTAATTATCTAGAGTTATAGGCGCGTAGGGCTTTAGGCGAAACCCTACAGCGGGTCGCTGACTAATACGCCTACCTAATAGGATCCTTAATACCCCTTTGCTTAAACAAGTAGTCCCTTACTTACTAAAGCAATTAATAGAACCTAAATAGGAAATCCTGCATCGGTATATACTATACGAAACAATAGTAATAGCAAAGTAATAAAAATACCTTTAATCTTCTATTATATAGCAGCAGCGGCCTTTAGGCGTTTGCGATCCTTCTTTAATATAGTGCGGGTCGCGTACTATAAGCTATAGACCGGGTGTCCGTCGCGACTATACGCGGGGAATAGATTTATTCTATTATACCTGCTAGGAAGGCCGAATGCTTCTAGGGACGCTAGGGAATAAGCGTTGCCCGGGTGGGCAGCCGTAATAGCCTAAGGGCCGTCGTAGTAGGGTTCGTGCTTTCTAATGCGTTAACGCACTCGCAAGACCTAATCCCCCGGCGTATACACTCGGATTAGCCCTTTGCGTTCTTATTGTATGCACGTATGCGTGCGCGAGTAGCTTAAAGGCTTACGATATAGCCTTATGCGATAGGAGTAGGATATTATTGCACGAGCTCTTAGGCCTACGCGATATCTTCTTCTACTATAGGATCGCGGGTATATACTATATACGTAGCTTTGTAATGCTGCTCCGGAGGCTAGGTTCCGTATAGTAAGAAGAACGGGCTATATCTATACGGGCCTTCCTAACGGTTGTATAGGTAGATAGCTCGCATAAAGCGCTATACTAAAGGTGCGGAAGGATTATCGAGGTATAGGCGGTGGATAATAGCTTTAAGTACCCTATTTGCTTACTCGACTTTTCCGTTCTTATAGGGCCGAGCGGGCGTGACCGGCTTTATAATCGTGCTAAAGCGCTAGTAATAGTCTTAGGCCTATTAACTAGTAAACCATCCGGCGTTATCGCTTATTATTTCTCTCGGCGGGCTAAAGCGTATATTAATAGTCTATAGGACCGGAATAGTCCCCTTAAAGTTAGTAGACTACGTAATAGCGGAAATAAGCCAGCCGGTCGCGTATTCTACGGCGTTAAGGAGCTATTGTCCTTTATACCCTATGTGATTAATAGCCTACCTTATTAAGGGCGGCATAGGTACTAAAGGCATTAGGTTCGGCAGCGTAGGATCTAGCGGCTTTATTAGTTAGTAGGACTAGTAACGGCGAATAGATTTATAGGCTACGAGCGGGAGCTCTAAGTGCTAGTATCTTATAGATAGGAACCGTATAACGTAACCAACGGTGCTATACCTAAAGGCCTTATATACTTGCTTAGCTATATCTATAAGAGCTTTATACTTTAGTACTAGCAGTAGTATAATTGCCCTTATAGGGCTTAGCGGCTTACCGGGAGGGAGATATTTATTTTAGCGAATACGGTATAAACTGCCCTTTAACTCGCAGAAGTATATATTCGCCTAATGCGGCGTGATATTATACGGTAGAGTCTCGCCCGATGTAAGGAATTCGAACATCGCTTATAGGTTAATTCGTGCTAGCTATTCTAATCGGGTGATAAGCTCTATAGCATTAAGGGCGGCGTTATCGGCTTCGGGCGTAGGTTTAAGCGCTGCATCGTATGTAGGTTTATCTTTCGGAATCGTTATAAGCTCGTTATTATCGTTAATCACAGCTATCCTCCCCTTATCGGCGTTATAAGCAGTATCTATATTATATAGCGGGCGAGAGAGGTAATCGGCGAGTATATTCGCTTTGCCGCTACGATATACGATCTTAATATTATAGTATTCGATAACGTTAAGGAAACAAATAACTCGTATAAGTTAGTCTATCTTAGTGCTTAAGGTCTTAAGAGACTTATAACCTATATAATAGTAATATCCGCGCCTTTAACCTAATGCTTTTAGTATTATACGGCTATTATAATTTCTAAGAGCCCGCGTTCTTACGTAGAATAACGCTACTACGTCTCGGTAAGCTTCTTAGAAAAGTAAGCCACTAAGTAAAGGTAGGAACGCTCCTTACTATTAGTTAGGTATATTTACGGCTATAGGAGGGCTGCGCCTATATATTTCCTAGACGCATCGCTTTTAATAATTACGGGAAGTATCTAGCTAGACTTAACGAGGATTAGTATTATTATAATAATATTATAGATCCTTTCTTAAGCAGGTTGAGCTTCCGTAGTTAGAGTAATAAGAACGTTCTTACTACTAAGAGACTATTTGATTAACGGGATAGATAGGTCCGAGAAGTTAGGGATTAATATGCGTAGGTATCCGGCTGCGTAGATAAAAGCGCGGATCTCCGTAGTAGTTATAGACATAAGGCGGTCGCGAATAGCGGTAATCTTAAGAGGATCTGCCCGAATGCCCCTAAAGCAGACGATAAAGCCTAAGAATATACCTATATCGACGAAGAGCTTTACCTTCTTAGCGTTTAAGAGCAGGCCGTACTTAACGACACGGGTAAAGAAGGCGAGTAAGCGTTCGTAAAGCTGCTCGACTATATCGGCCTAAAGGCATATATCGTTAAGGAGACTAGCGGCGAACTTACGTAGCGGCTATAAAACTTCCTCTATAAACGCTTAGAAAATAGCCGGGGCGTTCGTAACGCCTATAGGCATAGCTTTCTATTCGTATAGGCCGAAAGGCGTAACGAAGGTAGTCTTCTCATAGTCTTTTAAGGCGATACGGATATACTAAAAACCGTCTTATAGGTCTATAAAGGCATAATAGTAATGCCTAGCTACTCGTTATATCTCGTCTATAGTATTTTAGAGAGAATGCGTATACTTCTTTATTAAGGTATTAAGTATACGGTAATCGGCGTAGATACGCTAAATAACTTGCCTATAGGCATTATACTATAGGCCTATAGGTGCCTTCTTTAGCGTTAATAGTAGAGGAGACGACTATAGGCTAACGGACTTCCGAATAATGCTTCCCTTATAATTCTTAATAAAGTCCCTAATAGCTTAAGCCTACGAGGGACTATAGCGTCGAGGAGCCTGCCGTATAGGCGTGCTATTGCCTATATTAATCCTATAGACTATTTTAGCTAGTTTCTCCGTGCGACGTATAACGCGTTAAAAAGCTTAGGGAATTTAGCGAAGTAGAGGTCTATATAGCGTTTTGCCTAATCCGGAGTATCGGTGTAAAAACGAATAGTATTAGCGGATTATATATCTATCGAATTAGTAAGAACCGCTATAGAGAAGATGTTCGTCTATTGCGGGTGTAATAAAGGCTAGCCCTTAAGGTTGCGTAGTCGAATTACGCCCTTTTCTTTATAAGAGACTTATAGGGCATAAAAAACAGACCTTCCTAAGGTAAAATCGCTAGGGTAAGTGCCGTTAAGCACAATACCGTAGGAAAGGCTTACCGAGCCAATCTAAGTATTATTACCTTTCTATTATATAGCGATAAGGATATTATCGCTTATACTAGGACCTAGAATTTCTCTAATACCCTTTATAGTAGAGGAGACCTATAATAGGTATAGGGCGAGCTTATTTATAAGGGAAGAGGAGACGTAATAAGCTATAGACCTATAGTTGAAAAAGGTAGAGAGGGTTAAAGATAGGGAGGCTATTAGTCTTAAAAGAAAAACACTATATCTCTCCTTAAAGCCTTCTTATAAAGGCTGCCATATAGCATTAATGCTACCGCCTACGGCTATATAGTAAGCGGCGTTATACCCCTATAAATAATTCGCGTTTATACCCTCTTTTATTACGGTAAGAATAGCCTCGGTTTCTATATCGTCCTCCTCGTATTAATACGTAAGGTCTTAATCTTCTTCGGTATTATTAAGGACCTCTATATTATAGTAGACGTACGGGCGGCTAGCTTAGCTACGCTAATTGCCTCGTTTCCCCCCTTAGTTGCTTCTGCCTCGGTCTATACCTTTACTATAGTCGCTACCGCGACTATGGGTGCTATTGCCTTAGGAGCGCTAGCGAGTGCCGAAAGCCTTAGCGGCTTTATATATTATGCCCTTAATTATAACTTCTTAAGGCGTGCTAGATAAGAACGATATAGTAGCGGGTGCGGGCGAAGACAATAGTCTATAGTCCTAGGCCTAGTGGCTAGCTTTGCCGTAATTAAAGCATATATTTACCTTTAACGTAGCCGTAAAGGGAGAAGCGGCGGTAGCTTTATCGTTATCGGCGGTAGTAGTAGGGTAGACTATAGTATTAGTCGTATACGGGTCGGCGATAATAATACCTAGTAGACCCAAATATAATAAGGCCGATAGTAAGCTAGGGTTAGGCTTAATAACTTCTATCGTCGCCGGCTTATTGCTAACGGCCTCGTTAATCCTCTAGGTTTAGTATAGCTAACCTTCCTACGTGCGGATAGAGGTAGTAATGCGTAAAGGCAGGGCACCTGCTAGGTGCCTACGGATTAGTAGATAGTCCGGGCTCCGGCAGCCCTATAGATCGTAGGGCATGCCGGGCTACCTATAATTATTATCCTTCTTCTTACACACGCACCCTTTGCCTTATGCCTATCTTTCCCTATACTATATAGTAGTAATACCTTGCCCTCTTTCCGGCAAGACTAAAGATCCGTAAGGTTCTTATTAGTTTCGCCTTTAAAGCGTTGCATAAGGACGTTACGTAAGCCTAACCTTATAGCATACGCCTATCTTACTTAGGACAAACCCCCCGTAATTTTCTATACGTTCTACGTCCGATCTTCGATAGCGGAGCCTACCGTTAGCTAATAGCCGTCGCCTTTAGTCTTAGCGCCTTAACGGCTTTACGATAGCCTTATACGCTATTTAGGAAGTATCGCAGCTAATTTATATCTTTCTTTCTATCGCTGCGAGAAGTTCTTCCTTTTTTCTTATAAAGCTAAAAGTCTTTCTCGTCTATACTCCTTCGTATGCCTTTCGTCTTACTTTCTCGTACGTACGATTCTTTTTACTTCTTTGTATTACCGTACCTCGCGCTTTTTACCTTTACTATAAGCTTTTCGTTTTCTAGCAAATATAGCTCGGGACGTAGAGGAACGCGCTTAGGCCGATAAGGTAAATTCTCGCGATTACGATAACTCTCTTCCTCCCGACGATAATTAGTTTTCCGATAAGAATCGGTCTTAAGATGCTTATATTCTACCGCCCTAGCGTCGTCGCTTTAACCGATACTTTTAGAATTAGCCCGACGAGCTTAGTAACTTAGCGGCCGCGATTCTTAAGAACGACCTTTATACGCGGGTCGAAAGATAAAGCATAGGGTTTAATAGCTTATTTCTTAATAATTTTACCGAGCTTATCTTATAAACCTTTACCGATAGAGATATTCTCTATATTTAGGAGGTAGTTAATCTTATCTATCGCCTTACGAAAGACTACCCTAAATTTTAAGTCTATCTTAATAAAACAACGGCTAGGGAATCCTATCTTAATATATATATACTATAAAGGCGAAATCTTTAGGATATTCTAAATAAACCTACGGGTATACCCTTAACCGAAACTCCTCTTATTATAACCCGCTACCCGATTCCCGCCCGGTCTTATCTTTAACCTACTCTTATGCTTCCGGACGATAACCTCTCCGGCCTTAATCCGCCTATACGTAGAGTTTCCTACTCTTAGGACTAAGTCCCTACCTCGTCTTATTAACTATCTAAACGCTAGCCTCCCCGCCGTATGCTAGACGGCCGCTTTAATAGTAAATCTTCCGATTCGAGTAGGTATAGCGCTAGTATAGGCTAGCCTCTTAACGCTCGTCTCTACCGTAAGAACTCTACTTTCTCTTATCCCTTAGAAGCGTTAGCCCTTATCGAAGCCGTAGTAAAGCGTCTTAAGAGAGATAATATAAGCGTTTTTAACCTAGATAAAAGGGACCCGCGCTACCTTAGGTTAATCGCTTAAGCCGACGGGAAGCATACTTATACTAACGTTTATCTATTTTATAAGCGTCCTTAACTCTACTACGATAAAGACCTTTATACGCTTTATCTTTTCTACCTATCGTTCCTTAGCGGAAGTACGCTTAGTTAGTATATAAGTAAACTTTCCGTCGCTTAGCAATACTATCTATAATCTACGTCCTTTATAACCTTTATAAAGAAGCTTACTAAAAGGTTTAGCCGCTTAATATAGAAATCTCTTATAAGCTATATAGCAGAGAATATACTATCTCTATATAAAACGTAAGAGAGTTATCCTTCCTATAGTAGATCTAACGTAAGGTTTTACTTATATAATAGCTTTGCCTTAAAAAAGACTATAAGATTATTTAGACCTTTTATAGACTTATTGCCGCGTAAATCGCTTCCCTCCTTCCGTTGCTTAATAAAAAGACTTTTATTAAGAAATAGATCTAGGAAATCGAAGAGAGGAAGCCCTTTATTACTGCGTTACTTAACTAGTATATCTCTTAAGACTCTCGCCGTAACGACTCCTATAGTTTCGACCGCCGCGACCGCGACTACGACCGTCGCGACGCCCGCCGCTATAATAACGATTATAATAGAGACCGTAAGCGAGACACTCGCCGTTTTAATAGCAGTCGCGGCTAAGGCAACCGTCGTTATACTAGGCCTTTTACCCGCGACTACGACCGCCGCGAGTATAATCGCCGCCCCGACGACTATCGTAATAACAATCGCCGTAACGATTAAGCTCCCCGCCGCTAAGATTAAGATAGCCGCCGCCCCGCCGGATAAAGAGATATATATAGAGAGGAAAAAGTAAAGAAGTAGGTGCGCTTTAAATTAAAGTACTAAGCTAGCGAGGCCCCCGCCTTAAGTAGTAGTAAAGTAGGCGATAAAGCCTTTAAGGACGATTAAAGCTCTATTCGTTCTAACGTAGACCTCTCTAAGGCCTACTTTATCGGTTGTATAACGACGTATGCTTTACCCGATAAAGGCTTTTTTAAGTACGCTATTTACGATCGATGCTTCCCCCTCGCCTCCGTTTTAGATAAGTATATCCGCGTTAAGTACTACGTTTCGAAGCAGTAGCTTACTAAAGAGACTATAGCCTTAAAGCCCGGTAAATATCGCTATTATAAGACTAATTTTCCGTTATAAAACCTCCTCTTTTAGCACCTAGCTACTAACGGCTGCACTTAAGTGCGTAAGGGCATTATCCTAAGCTAATGCTTTACCCCTTTAGTCGTTATACCTCCTTCGGCTTCTTATAAGGTAACCGCTCCTCTTAGCCCTACGTCCTTAATAGCCGAGCTAGTTTATCTAGCCGAGGCCGTAGGCCCTACGTCTCTTCTCGACTCCTTATCTATTCTTAAGCCTATGCCTTAACTCTTTTATTAAGATAACGAGGGTATACCCGTTCTATTTTCCTATATAAGGATTAAGATTATAAGTAAGCCGTTTAAGAAGGCGTTTAAGATTTATCTAAATATCGGATATAGTAAGCCTATAATTAATTAGGACTTATCATAGTATTTACCGTATACTATTAAGAAGCTGCCTCCTATAGCCGTTAAAGGTATTACCGGTTACGCCTACGTCGAAAACTAAGCTACCTTTTCCTTTTTAGTCTAAGGCCGTTACGCTAACGGTTCTAACGTAAGGCTCGCGGAGTTTTCTTACTCCGCCTAAGTCACTAAGGTCGCTATAGGCGCCCTACTTAGGAATGCTTTCCTTAAACCGCACCTTAGCAACGTCGACTATAGATCGGATATAATCCGCATCGGCACTCTTTAGGACTTTAAGATCCTTTTTAATATCTATCGCCTTAGCCGGGATATAGTACGTCACGTCTATGCCGTCCGAAAGACCTTAGTTCCTACCGGTTAAACTATTATTATACCTACCTTTTAGAAAGAAATCCCTAAAGGCCGGCTATACGCCTTTTATTCCTCCTACGACTTAGCCGCGTACGCTATCGTAGATAATTCCTCTTTCCCTAGCGTCGCTATAATTAATAATTCCGCTAAGGACGTAGTTATCTTACGTAAGTAGCGACTTAGCTAGATTTTAAAGTACTATAATTTAAGATTCCTTATAGTCTTATCGTAGACTTCCGCCCTCTAGGCCTTAACTACTACCTCTCTAGCTACGGTAGCCTTTAACCCTTCTATAGCCTCTCCTTCGGCTGCCGACCTTTAGTAAGTCCCTATAATCGGTAGTAGCTTTAATATCTCGGCATCTATTATATTCTCCTTTAACGTTATCTCGGCCGCTTTATAGCTAATAGCTTTAGCGCCTCTACTCGTTAATTAAGTCGATTTCCCTTCCGTAGCGCCTTTCCCGGAGCCTAACGTAGTCCATTTTTAGCGCCGAGCCTAGAAGCTAAGCTCCCTTCCGGAGTATATTACCGAGGAGGGCATTTTATATTTACGCCGGAGACCCTCGCTTTATTAATAAAGTTATTAAGCTCCTCTAGCGTTTCCCCTCTCTTTAGAAAGATATAGGTATAGCCGTTATCTAACCCGGTAAAGAGCTTACCGTACCTTTCGTCGACGGATAGTAGTATTAGAAGATTGCCTAGCGTCTTTACCTATAAGGACTCCGCGACTATACGATTGTTAATAAGACCTTCGATTAACTATACTAATAGAATCGCATAGAATAGACTACGTAACTAACGCCCTTCGCGACGCTTGTTTTTATTATCTACCGTACTTCTTAAGGTATTATAAAACGCCGCGCTATTATAGATATACGTAGAATAAACGGCGTTATAGTCCTTAACGCCTATCTACTTCCTCTTTAAGAGAGTATTATCGCTAAGCTGCTAAAAGCCGAGTATATTACTATTATCGATATAGCTTCGTTCTTTTACTAGTTTAGCGTACGGCGTAATTATCGCAACCGGTTTACTATTATAAGCTATCGTAGGCTTAAGAACCTTACCGTCGCGCTAATCGGGTTCCGAAATAGCCCTACTTACGCTTAGCGATATATAGACCGCGTTCTCCGACCGTATTAAGCTTTTCCCCGTGCTTTTATCGACGATATCGTAATCTACTCTTAGACTTAGGAAGATTACCTTCGTTACCTATAGGCTATTATAGCCCTCTTTAATAAGCTTAATCTTTAACACATATAATTATAAAGAGTATTGCTATTTGCATAGTAATAAATTGCTATTTAGATAGTAAACGACGATTATCTCTACTTTTTCGGCGCGCACCCCGCGCGCCTATATCCCGCTACTAAAATTTAGTATAGGTATATAGCAATTAAGAGAGCTACGTAAATCGTACGAAGAACGCCCCGACACGCAGTAGAGGGTGTTATAGTATCACATTATATAACATAGTATATAGTGATATGCTACGTAATATATAGTCCTATATATAAACGAGCCCTTAGCCTCTATAGTTCTTCTCCTCTTTATAGAACAATAAGGTTATCTAGCTATTACCTAGTGCTATAATAGTTTATTCTATCTCCTATTGCGCCCCGTCGCGATCCCTAGCTTTATAAACACAGTCTTAGTAGCTCTATTACCTTATCCTCTTAGCCGTCGCGACCCGAGCGTAACCCCTAAGAAATTATTCCCTTAAGCCCTTAAGCCCCTAAGAATTTTTTCTTAGCCTATAGAAACCTATATAGCCTATAGAATTTTTTTTATAATCCCCGATAAACACCCTAGATTAGATATTCCTCCTTCCTCCTTATAGTAGACATATTTATAGCCTCTAACGTAGCGGGCGACGGCCTAAAGGCCTTTGCTAAGGAGTTTATTAGTAAATTCCCTTAGATCGCCTAGGCGATTAAGAGGTTCGATAACGTAGTCCCGGTCGCTAATGCGTAGGAGACCTAGGAAAACCTTTAGAGCCTAGATACCCGATATATTCTTATATATATCGAGGAGAGTCTTCGCTCCCTTCGCGTAGTAGAGGCCTCTTAGGTTAACCGAAATGCTAGGTTAAAGGAACGTATAACTACACGAGATTAGCTCCTAGCTATAAAGGATTAGCTCTTAGCTATAAGGGAGCAACTTCTCGAGGCTAAAGACCTTATAATCTTAACTATAAAGATATTATAGTCTTAGACGATAACCCCGGCATAGTCGTCCGGGAAACGAAAGATAGTAGACCCTCCGATCTTTACTAAAAAAGGGTCTACTTCCGACCGTTAACGTAAGTATAAGGCCTAGGAACTTAAGATATAGGGTATCTTCCTCCGCGATAGCATATAGTTCTACTTAGATAGCGCCCGCCTCCTTTATATTAGCGATAGGCTTAGTAAACGGGCCTACGACTTCGTTAAAGATAGGATAGCTATTATCGTAGCTAACCTATCCGAGAGGGAGAAGTAGGAATAGCTTACTACGATAACGCTTCTTATAGCTTTAGGCAGGCAGTATAAGGTTCTAGACTTAACGTAAGCTACTAAAAACATCCTCGATAATTTCCCCTAAGGCGATAAGAACTATTAGATTTAGAAGGTAGACCTTAACGCCTATATACATAAGGCAAGAAAGACAAAGGAATAGTAAGTCGACCTCCTCTAAAAGTTTATATCGAAGGATATAAGCGATCTCGTTAAGAATATATAGACTAAGATCCCTAATACCGACTACGAGAAGTAGTTAGCGTAGATAAATATCTTTGCGAAGAATCTCGCTAATTATGCTTATCGTTAGAAGCTCGAGAAGAAGGCCGCCCCCTATTCGTAGTTCCCGCCGACGCTTATACTTATTCCTGCCCTAGCCGCCCCGGCCTAACCCCTATACGGTGACCCTATAGACCTCGACCGGCTTTCCGATACTAAACGATAATTTAGGATCGATAATAAACTCTATATAGCTTACGGAGAGCCTAGACACTAAAAGGAGGCTTACGACCTAGCTAAGATAGCGAATCCGCTTTTAATGCCCTTACGTTAGGGTAGTCCTTAGTTTTAGGGCCGTAGCGCCCCCTCCCCCGGCTTCGGCCGAGGATCTTAAGGCGCTTGCGGCGGCGGGTATAGCTAAGGCTAGCTCGTCCGTACGGCCGACTACGAATAAGGCCGTATCCTTAGGGAAGAGGATATAGATTTATAAGGCGAGCGGCCGGCGTCGAGGCTACTACTTAAAGATATACCCCTAGAGTAAGTCGCTTCTAAGGGTTATATATAGGGGGGGATAAGAGGATTAGGTTATTGCTCTTAGATAGAATAGATCTTTAGATTAGTTTATCGAATAGTAATAAAAAGTCAATCCTTCTCTATACTTATCTCTCCTTTACGCGTAACCCTTAATCCCTTTACTATATTAATATATTATCCCTCGTAGATTCTAACTATACTACCGTAGCGTTCGCCGATCTTTACGCTATCGTACGGAAATATAACGTTACTACGAAGAAGCTCCTTAAACCTCGACCGCTTCGATTAGCCGACGGTATACCCTTAATATAGATAACGGACTACTTTATAGCCTAAATAACTATTAGCAAGCATATAAAACTTATGCTTTTCTTTATTATAAATCTATTACCTTTTACCCCGATTATCTTAAGCATCCCCTAGCTTTAGGAATATAAACTAACTATACTTTAGAAATCTCTCTAAGTCCGCTTCGATTCCGATTACTATATAAGATACTACCTACCTTTAAGCATAACAGCCGAGGATAGGATAGCTCTTATAACTCTTATTACTCCTAAGCCCGGAAGGCATTAGTTACGTCGAAAGGTATATTTTTCTAACGTCGTAAAGATTTAGACTACCTTAATGTTTACCTTAAAATAAAGGGTCTTTATAACGATAAAAGATATACTAAAAATTCCCTTTCGGTAGGAAGAGATTAATATCTTAAAGGACTAGACTAGCCTACCGGGAAGTTATATACCTATAGACTTATTTACTAAGGAATATCTACTTAAGTAGGTATCGCACCCTTTAAACCTTAGCTAACTTATTCGATATCCTCTATATAGGATATAGCTATTTGCCTAGGAAACCGCTCGCTTAATATCCTTAATTAGCCTTCCGAACTCCCTTAAGACTTAAGCCTTTAACGCTACTCCGCCGTAGACTACTTTAGTAGCTCGCCTACTCCTTATTTATCTTACCGCCGGCTATCGCTACGTTCTTACCTAATAGGGCTAAACGAGACGCCCCCGCCGGCGTATACAATAGGAAGATTAAATGCCTTTAGATATAAACTATATCCGCTATATACGTATAGTTACCTTTATTTAATTCTATAAATAGGATAGTGTTTAAATAATACGAATTAATATATTTAAGTTAGCTAAGCTAGTCGAGGAGGGAGAAAATCTACGACTCTTTAACAAACTCTTAGTAAGCCTAGTTAAAGTCTTAGAACTATCTAAAACCTCTTTCTAACGCGTTATTACTAAGGACTATATAATAGAGGTAGCTTAGGCCGCTTTCCTTAAACGTTTTTATACCCGTTAGGACCTAAGGGCCTTCGTCCCTTAGTTAGGTACAAATTAGCCGGACACGCCCCTAATCGCCGGACAAAAATTTCGCGGGGAGCGGCGGGGGTAGATATACCTTTAGGCGCCTAAGGGTTCTTTTTTATTTAAAAAGTACCTTAAATAGCGATTTATTATATAAAAAAACTAATAAGTAGTTTTCCTTTTTCTTCTCGCTTCTATTATATATAAAGCCTCTTTTCTTATATACGCTCTAAGAGTAATTATAGCCTATTTTAAGTAAGTACCTTTAGTTTTTAGTAGTAAGAAATTCTTCTTTAAAAGTAAGAATTAACTAATTTATATATCGATATAAAGCTTACGTAATAGCCTAAAAATAATAGCGTTAAAACGAGAAAATATTAAAGAAAAATAGATATATCTTATAAGAATATTTTAAAAATGATTTTTTCGAATCTTTAGTCACGTGGTAAGTACCTTTATATACTATCTAGTAGGAGAGATACTAAATTTTGTCCGGCGATTAGGAACGTGTCCGGCTAATTCGGACCTAACTAAGGGACGAAGCGTCCCTTAGTTCCTAACGGGTAACTTCCTTTAGACAAACCTCTAGGATATAGCTAATTCCGAATCTCTATTCCGGAGGGTCGACGAGGCCGATATCGAAAAATTCCTCTAAGTAAAGCCGGAAGTTATAAAGGCAGATATCCTTAAGAAACTCCTAAAAGAGTTCTAGGATAAGCTTCCTTATTTCCTTTTAAAGAATGCGAATAAGCTTCCCTTACACCGCCCTTAGGATTATAAGATCGAACTTACACTTAGTAAATAAGCTCTATACTATAGAAATCGGCCTATATTACCTATAGAACTCCGCTATATTAAGAAGTAGATTAACGATATACTTAATAAAGGCTTTATTTAGGAGTCTTTTTCTCTAGCCGTAGTATTATTAATCCTCGCTTATAAGCCGGGCGGTAGTATCTATATCTATTATAACTACCGAGGTTTAAATTAGGTTATAGTTAAGAATCGATATCCCTTATCTTTAATCCGCGAAACACTAGATTCTCTCTATAACGCTAAGTTTTATATAAAGCTAGGCGTAATTACTGCGTTTAACTATATTCGAATCGCCGAGGGTTATAAGTAGCTTATAGCGTTTATTATACGCTTTAGACTATTCGAGATGCTAGTTACCCTTTTCGGCCTTTATAACGCACCGTCGACCTTTTAGAACTATATTAATTACGTGCTTTATAACGACTTCTATATAGTATATCTTAATAATATATTAGTCTTTTTAAAGACTAGGGCAGAATATAAGAACTACGTGCGAATAGTTATCTAACGCTTAGGCAACGCAAGACTTTAAATCGATATCGGGAAGTTAGAGTTTTATATAACGAAGACTAAGTACCTTAGACTAATTATTTTAATATCTAGTATAAGTATAGACCTTAAGAAGGTATATATAATTACGGCTTAAAATACCCTAACTTTAGTAAAAGAACTCTAGCAGTTTCTTAGGTTTATAAACTTCTACCGCCGTTTATTAAGGGATACTTTAGTATTATCTCCCCGATAACTACGCTACTTCGAAAAGATTCCCCTTAGTCTTAAGGACCTAAATAAGCTACCGCGTTTAAGGCCCTTAAACTTACTTTTACTATTGCCCCGGTCTTAGCCTATTTTAACTACTCGAAGAAAATAGTTATTAAAACTAACGCTTTAAATTAGGCCTTAGGAGGAGTCCTTTTATAGACCGGAGACGACGGATATCTTTACCTTATTCCGTTTTTTTCGTTAAAGTATACTACCCTTAAGTATAACTACGAGATCTATAATAAAAAGCTATTACTAATTATTAAAGCGCTTAAGATATAGCGCTTAAAACTCTAAAGAACTACCGAGGCGTTTAACGTTATTATAGACTATAAGAATCTTAAGACGTTTATATCTATAAAGCAACTTAACTAATGATAAGTGCGCTAGGCTAAGTTCCTTTCTTAGTTTAACTTTATAATTATATATAGCTTAGGCAATAAGGCAATCCTCCTTAACGCTTTTAGTAGGCTTATTAGCGAGAGACTAGCTACCGTAGACGACGATAGACTCTTCTATCGAAATTAGGTAATTATCCTTAAAGAGAAAGTCGACCTAACTATCTTAAGAGGAACTCTTAACCGATTCCTATGCCTTAAAGGAAGACCTTAACGTAGTCGCCGCCCTCGGACTAAACGTAGCTAGTAAATCACTCGATAAGCTTATCCGCAAGGTATATTAATAAAATAATCTTACTTAGGATATAATAGCGATACTTTAGGACTTATACGCTTAACGCTAGCTAAAGTATATCCGGAAGCTCTTACGTTATAATATATCTAAATGTTAGTTAATTAATAAACGTATCTTTTTCCGCGACCGGCTTTTTATCCCTAATACCTTAGATCTCTGCCTTAAAGTCGTTTATCGATCCTATAGCAATAGCCTAATAGGATACCTAAGGAGGGTAAAAACCCTTTATCTATTAAACCGAATATATTAATAGCCGAGAATTTCTTACTTCGCCGCTACGTTTATTAAAGACTATACTCTTTATCTTTAGACTAAGACCCCCCGCTTATCTCCCCTTAGATTCCTAAAACCCCTCGCTCTACTAGTCTAGCTATAGGCCGATATATTAATTAATTATATTATAATACTCCTTAAGTATACCTCAAACGGGAAGACTTATAAGAATATACTTACGATAGTTAATAGGCTTATAAAGATAAGATATTTTATCCCTATTACCGGCCTTTCTATAGAAGAATTAATTAACTCCTTTATCTATATAGTCTATCGTTTATATAAAGCACCCGATACTATTATCTCCGACTAAGGCACTTAGTTAATCTCTAATTTTTAGCGATAGCTTAGCACTCGGTTATAAATAACGTTAAAACTAAGCTCGGTATAGCACTTAAAGACTAACGGTTAAACCGAAATCGTTAATACTACGATAAATAAATATATTTAAGCCTATATTAGCTTTACCTAGGACGACTAGGTCGACTAGCTCCCGCTCGTGGAATTCGTAATAAATAATAAGTATTACTATTTGCCTAAGTATAAATCTCTATTTGCCTAAGTGACACTTCGGGTACCCCCCTAAAATGCCTAACCCCCCCCCCCGCCTAGCCGCGCTTATATAGATACAGTGCGCATGCCTGGCAGGCTGTAGGCCAATTCTTCGCATCGTCAAATCGCATCGTCAAATCGCATCGTCAAATCGCATCGTCAAATCGCATCGTCAAATCGCATCGTCAAATCGCATCGTCAAATCGCATCGTCAAATCGCATCGTCAAATCGCATACATTAAGGAGCCGCACACACAGCAGAGGGCACGCAGCAAAGCACGCAGCAAGGCACGCAGCAAGGCACGCAGCAGGCCACGCAGCCGGGCACGCAGCAGGCCACGCAGCCGGGCACGCAGCAGGGCACGCAGCAGGGCACGCAGCAGGGCACGAAGCATACATCAAGGAGCCGCACATACAGCAGAGGGCACGCAGCAGAGGGCACGCAGCAGAGGGCACGCAGCAGAGGGCACGCAGCAGAGGGCACGCAGCAGAGGGCACGCAGCAGAGGGCACGCAGCAGAGGGCACGCAGCAGAGGGCACGCAGCAGAGGGCACGCAGCAGAGGGCACGCAGCAGAGGGCACGCAGCAGAGGGCACGCAGCAGAGGGCACGCAGCAGAGGGCACGCAGCAGAGGGCACGCAGCAGAGGGCACGCAGCAGAGGGCACGCAGCAGAGGGCACGCAGCAGAGGGCACGCAGCAGAGGGCACGCAGCAGAGGGCACGCAGCAGAGGGCACGCAGCAGAGGGCACGCAGCAGAGGGCACGCAGCAGAGGGCACGCAGCAGAGGGCACGCAGCAGAGGGCACGCAGCAGAGGGCACGCAGCAGAGGGCACGCAGCAGAGGGCACGCAGCAGAGGGCACGCAGCAGAGGGCACGCAGCAGGGCACGCAGCCGGGCACGAAGCATACATCAAGGAGCCGCACACACAGCAGAGGGCACGCAGCAGAGGGCACGTAGTAGAGGGCACGCAGCCGGGCACGAAGCATACATTAAGGAGCCGCACACACAGCAGAAGGCACGCAGCAAGACACGCACGCAGCAGGCCACGCAGCCGGGCACGCAGCAGGGCACGCAGCAGGGCACGCAGCAGGGCACGAAGCATACATCAAGGAGCCGCGCAGCAGAGGGCACGCAGCAGAGGGCACGCAGCAGAGGGCACGCAGCAGAGGGCACGCAGCAGAGGGCACGCAGCAGAGGGCACGCAGCAGAGGGCACGCAGCAGAGGGCACGCAGCAGAGGGCACGCAGCAGAGGGCACGCAGCAGAGGGCACGCAGCAGAGGGCACGCAGCAGAGGGCACGCAGCAGAGGGCACGCAGCAGAGGGCACGCAGCAGAGGGCACGCAGCAGAGGGCACGCAGCAGAGGGCACGCAGCAGAGGGCACGCAGCAGAGGGCACGCAGCAGAGGGCACGCAGCAGAGGGCACGCAGCAGAGGGCACGCAGCAGAGGGCACGCAGCAGAGGGCACGCAGCAGAGGGCACGCAGCAGAGGGCACGCAGCAGAGGGCACGCAGCAGAGGGCACGCAGCAGAGGGCACGCAGCAGGGCACGCAGCCGGGCACGAAGCATACATCAAGGAGCCGCACACACAGCAGAGGGCACGCAGCAGAGGGCACGTAGTAGAGGGCACGCAGCCGGGCACGAAGCATACATTAAGGAGCCGCACACATAGCAGAAGGCACGCAGCAAGACACGCAGCCGGGAGCGAGCCGTAGACGGATATTTCGTATTCTATTGGTAGGGCTCTCTACGGTGAGCAGCCGGAAGTGAACCTATCGCACGTGTGATGGTATGCGGTTAGGTTTTTATTGTCTTGTCTAGCTAGGAAGGAAGAGGGGAAAGGGGGCCCCTTTATAGGTGACGTGGCCTCGTTGCACGCACGTAATCACGTGGGATCACGTGGCTGCAACTGCCTCGTACGTATCCCTTATCCCTTATTCCTATACTAGCAGTCTTTATAAGATCGTATAAATAGCAGCCTAAAAGAACGTAGCAATAAGGGTCGCAATAAGGGGCTAAATAGGGATCTATAGCCCGGTTAAATAGGGCCGTGTTATTATCGTAGATCCGGCTTTTTAACCTTGTAATAGCCTTATAAACAGCCGTATAACGTACGGGAAAAAGAGCGTTAGGAAGCATTAAGCTTCGGGGCGAAGTAGAGCAAGAGATAGAGTTATCTTTAGGTCGAGAAAAGAGCGTAAAACGAAGCGTGAAATAGAGCGTGTTCGGGCCGGGAAAAGAGCGTAGAATAGAGCGTGTGTTCGGGCCGGGAAAGAACGTTGCCGGAGTGCTATAGGGTCGGCACATAACATTGCCGGGGCGAAATAGGGCTTATTTCGGTGCTTATTTCGGGGCACTAAAAGGGGAAAGAAAAGAGGGAATAGGGCGCCGAAAAGGGGAAGAATAAGGCGCCGAAAAGGGGGAAAAACAAAACGAAAAAGAAAGTAGGGAATATACTCGCAGTCTTTAAATAAAGAATAAAGGCCGTAAAGAACGTTATCTCGGCCACTAGGGAGTGTTAGATAGGGTTAGCTAGCCGAGCTTATTCGTCCTATCGTTCTTATTATCCCCTTCGGCGAGGATATAGCCTTATTATCGTCCGTAGCCTCGTCCGTACGGCTAACTACTAAGGCTAGGTCTTAAACCTCGTATAGATCCCCTAAAACGACCTCTTGCACGTCCGTATTAGTTAAAGGATTAGACGGGGCGGCGTGCGAGGTGCGTTTCGAGGGACGATCGTAGGTCCGAAAATAGCTCCTCGATGCGTACGGCCGGGCGGAAAAGGGCCGGTTCGAGCTCCGGAACGCTACGGTAGGCCCGGACGAGAGTTATTCGTAAGATAACGTTAGTCTCCGGGTCCTAGTCTACGAAGGACCCTCTTAAAACGCGTTAAATAAGCTATAGCCTGTTTAATAGTAGCTCGAGGACTTTAGGTAAAGGCTTTTCGGGATGCTAGGCTTAAAGCCTCGGGAACGTCGTCGTAGTCTACGCCGTAAAGTACTATTTGTAATTAACGTCTATATCGAAATAGCGTTTAAGGGCATTGTATACGCCTCGGAACGTCGTATTCTAATTTAAGTGCCGGTTATAGTAGTCCTTAGCACGGCCGGCGAGAATTTAACTAATTAGGCCGTAGAACTAGCCGGGGGCGACTTATAGGCTATAATAGGTCCGCATAAAGAGCCGGACCTTATCGTCTAGGATGTCGTACGGGTCCTTTATATAGTTATAGTCCTTTTTCTACGCCTTAGCGAATTGCAGCACGAGGTTAGCGTCTATAGGAGCGTTTAGGACCTCGGGCGGCGGTATTATTATATATGCCTTAAGGGGGAATTTAGGGATAGCGACGGTAGGGACGGGAGCGACGGTAGGGACGCGGATATAGGAAACGGCAGTAAGACTAGCGGTAGGCAGGAACGGCTAGGCGGTAGGCGGGGCGGCGAATTCGGGGTGCCGGAACCGGTGGCTTATCGGATAGACCGTATGTTAGGGCACCTAGGGAGCAACGGGGACTTAGCCTAAGACAAAGGGGTTAGGAGACGGGCCGGGAATAACTAATACCGGCGGGCCGGAAATAGCGGGAATAACGGGTGGCGGAGCAACGGGCGAAGGAATAGCGGGCGGAGCAACAGGTAATAATACAATAGGCGAGGACGTAGGCAATAACACTCTAGCGGCTCTTTAAAGTATTAGAGCCGGGGAAGCTTCGTCGGACGAGAGTAGGGCCGAGATTAACGATACGGCGGGGAAAGGCGAATGCGGAACTAACGATACGGTAGCAGCTGTTTGTTTAGCATAAGCTGCTATGCCGATGTCGAATTAGGTCTCCGCGAATTCGTCGGTAGGCTAGGCGGGGAGGTCTTCTACGGTCTATAGAATTACGAATTAAGGCGCGAGGGGTCCGTTTCTATATCTTATATAGACCCCGCGCCGCTATATAAGCGTTCGTAATGCTCTTTTAAAGTCTTAATAGACCGTATTCTAAGTGGCCTTAGTCTAGCCCTCGAAATAGTCTCTAAAGTAGTCGAGAAGCTCGTATCTTTAGACGTATACGTCGAATTCTATATACACTATAAAGCGGGCGACGTATGTAGTTACGGCGGCTTAGCTTATTCCTTCGTCGGGGCGGACGTCTTCCTCCTAAAGGGCAAGGTCGATATGCTTATAGAGGGTCTCGTAGACTCTAACGCCTCTTAAAAGGGTCGCACGCTAGTCGACGGGGGCTAATATCGTATTGCCTTCCGGGGTGTTCCTCCGGGGTGTTCTTATTGATAGGGGCTTAAAGAAGCAAGCGGACTGTATATTAGTGCCGGGGTGAAGTAGGTCTATTGTAGGCCTAAAAAAGGGCGTGGCCGGGTTCTTATAGGTCCTACTTTAGGGCGGTAAAGAAGAATGCAGCGGCAAAGAAGATAATAACTAGCTAAAGGCAGAAAGCGGCAAAGGTAAAGAATAGAGGCATATACTAGCAGTTCTTTAAATAGCAAAGAACAACTAGTAGGCCGGGCTTAAAGCAGTAAGCGGACTATATAGGTGCCGGGCTTAAGGGAGCAAGCGGACTATATATTATGCCGGTTAGGAAGACGGCGGGGTTGTCGTATATAAGGGTCGTCGTTCTTATCGTAATTAAATGGTTTATGTTAATCGAATGTCTATCGGGTCGCGAGGGTCTTCGCGATATATCGGAATAAGCAGCGGGAACGATTAGGTCGTTGCAGTCTGCGAAAACAACGATAGTTAAAGGTTCGTGATACTTGCCTTCGGGGAGCAACGGGGTCGATTAGGTTGCTGTAGTTTGCGAAAATAGCAACTTTAAAAGGGCGATGCTTGCCGGGAGCGGGCAGCGGGCTCGTCGCGTTATAGACGCACTATCGAGTAGGTCGCTATAGTCTACGAAAACAGCGATGCTAATCACAGTTAGAAGGGATCTAAACGGTAATCTAGAAGGTCCCTTATTCTTAGCATAGATAATCCTTCCGTCGGGTCGCTATAGTCTGCGAAAACAGCGATGCCGGCGTTTAAGGGTTAAGGGTCTATCTCTTCTACCTAGCTAATCTATAATTAAGCGTTTTAATCACTAATCAGTGTTAGTCGGGCTCTCTACGGTAAGCAGCCGGAAGTAAACCTATCGCACGTGTGATAGTATGCGGTTAGGTTCTTATTGTCTTGTCTAGCTAGGAAGGAAGAGGGGAAAGGGGGCCCCTTTATAAGTGACGTAGCCTTATTGCACGCACGTGATCACGTGGGATCACGTGGCTGCAACTGCCTCGTACGTATCCCTTATCCCTTGTTCCTACATATTCGTATATAAAGAATTATTAGTCTACGGCCTGCTAGAAATGCGCACTGTAATTATATAGGCGCGGCTAGGCGTAGGGGGTTTAGGCGTTTTCCGGGGTGTACGTAGGCTACAAAAACAATGTCACTTAGGCAAATAGAGATTTGTACTTAGGCAAATAGTAATACTCTAAATAATTAAGTAAATAAAACAACCGGTATTTCTCCGTTCTTCGCTAACTACGGCTTAAATCCTTATCTCGGCATTAAACCTATAGGTCCTTAACCCCCGACTCTCTTATTATAGGCAAAGAAGGAATTCCTTTACGCAGACGTAATAGCTAGTCGTTTTAACCGTATCCTTATTTAGCTTTAAGCTCTCGCATAAGCCTTATAATAGAAATATAAGGATAATGCTAATATAAAGCAGGACGAAGGCTTCTTCTTCCGACTTACTAATATAGTTATAGTTTTATTAGAGAATATAACTACTAATCGCCTAAAGAAGAAATAGGACGATAAATAAGACGGTCTTTATCTTATTCTCGAGGTCTACTATAGTGCTATAGTTATCGACCTCCTAAAGCATATCTAGGTTAATAAGTCTTTCTATATATCTAAAGTACGGCTTTAGATAACGGAAATAATACCGGGCTAGGCATAGATTAATCTAAAGGAACGACGTAACGTCGTAGGCCGTATCGCGGAACGCGATAACAACGGCAATATCGAAGAAATATAGGAATTTAAGAAGATCCTTAACGTATACGATAACGAAGCCCTAACTCTAACTTATCTAATTAAATAGAAATATTACTATAAACTAACCTAATAGCCCGAAGATAACCTAAGAGGTTGCCTTAAAGCTATCTAACGCTTCTATAGATATAACCTATATAATCCGGGCCCTTTAGATTAAGCCCGCCTTTAAAATATTCCTTTACTATATACTGATTTCTAGCGAAAATAATATTTCTTAGCGATTTAAAGACTAAATCGTCTCTAGAGGGGGAGTACTATTATAGTACTATATTATATAATATAATATATAGTAATATACTACGTGACATATAGTCCTAAATATAAATAAGCCCTTAGCCTATATAGTTCTTCTCCTCTTTATAGAATAATATAGTTATCTAGCTATTACCTAGTGCCGTAATATTAGCTATCTAAGTTAGCTAGAGATTATATAGTATCTATCCGATAAGAAACGCGGATTATATCTATTAGAGCTTCTAGAAGATAGTATAGTCCGCTTAGTATAACTTCTATTTAGGCTTTATAATAATCTTATTTCGGTTATTAGTTACTATATCGTCTACGTCTTTAGCAGCTTTCGCTTAAGGCTAGATGCTTTTTATAAGAGTCTTAGTAGCTTAATCGTAAGTAGTATTATACGGAATATATATAGGATAGTTGAAGTTTAAACGTATATTATAAATAACCTTATTTTAGGAATACGTACTAATTGACGGCTCTATCGTCGTAGTATAGGAAAGGTTTTACCGGCAGCTAGTGCTACTACGGCTAAACCGGTTGCTAAGCGGGTTGCATATACTACGGCTAAGCTAGCTGCTCTTACTACTGCTAATTCGAACGAGCAAATCGTTGCTTACTTATAAGGTTAGCAATAGGCGTTGTAGTAATACTCTCCGGATCTACGGGAGGAGTAGGAGGCGACGAATAGTCCGGCACGATAAAAGGCGTAGGAGGAATAAGAATAAGTTCTAAAGCTAAAGGACTAGCAGTCGGTAGTAGTACTAGTAGAGGAGGTAGTGCTTATGCTTAAAGGAGACCGGCTAAGCGCTCCCCTATACGCTCTATCTAAGTAGCTTAGCGCTCCTTTAGACGCTTTATCTAAGTAGCTTAATTCTCTTTTAGCCGCTTAAGCTAATTAGCTTACTATCGAGACTATTATCGTATCTTACCGTATAGCTCTTTACGTAGCTCGTTAAGATAGGCGTCGAAAACTTTATTTTATTAGGCTATTTTCTAATTAACCTATTTCCTAAGGCTAATAATAGCACGAGTCTGGCCCGGCTTTAGGCCGGCGGTAGAGCTTACCATAGAGCCTTAGCGAGAGCTTCGGTCTACGCTTAGTTCGTCTTTAGATAGCGAATTAGGCGGGAATACTCCTAGCTTTAGGAATCCCAATATACTATACAACGTTAAGCGAAAGAAAATAAGGTAGAAAGTAGGCTTAAGGTAATATAATAGGTCTATATAACGTAAGAAAATGCGTAGTATAACGCGAAATGCTAGGGTGTATAGTTTAGTCTAATTCTTAAAGAGGCTAAGGTTCGCTCTTTAAAAATACGTATTTTTAAGGCCTTTTAAAGGTCGGATCGGGCATAATAGAAAGTCTCGTAGCTCCCGGCTTAAAAGCTTCGTTAAGACTATATTCTATGTGTATTAATTAAGAGTATTGCTATTTATATAGTAATAAATTGCTATTTATATAGTAATAAATTCCTATTTATATAGTGATAAATTGCTATTTATATAGTAAAACCACTTTTTCGGCACGCACCCCGCGCGCCTATGTCCCGCCACTAAAATCTAGTGTAGGTATATAGCAACTAAGAGAGCCGCGCAAATCGTGCGAAGAACACTATATCGCAATCTAGTTAAGCTACCCTAACACGCAGTAAGGCACGCAGTAGGGCACGCAGTAGGGCACGAAGCATATATTAATAAGGAGCCGCACACGTAGTAGAGGGCACGCAGTAAGGCACGCAGCCGGGAGCCGGGCATAAAGCATATATTTAAAGAGCCGTATATATAGTAGAAGGCACGTAGTAGAGGGCACGCAGTAGAAGGCACGCAGCCGGGAGCCGGGCACAAAGCATACATTAAGGAGCCGTATATATAGCAGAGGGCACGCAGTAGAGGGCATGTAGTAGGGCACGCAGTAGGTAGCCGGGCACGAAGCATATATTAAAGAGCCGTATATATAGTAGAGGGCACTTAGTAAAAGGCACGTAGCAGAGGGCACGTAGTAGAGGGCACGTAGTAGGGAGCTAGGCATAAAGCATATATTAAGGAGCCGTATATATAGTAGAAGGCACGTAGTAGAAGGCACGTAGTAGGGCACGTAGTAAAGGGCATATAGTAGAGGGCACGCAGCCGGGAGCCGGGCATAAAGCATATATTAAGGAGCCGTATATATAGTAGAAGGCACATAGTAGTAAAGGGCACGCAATAGGGCATATAGTAAGGAGCTAGGCATTAAAAGGAAACGAGCTTATAGGGGGTATATAATTATTGTTAATCCACGAAGGGATATAGCTATAGACTAGGTCTAAATGTCTATATATATAATATAGAGGTTACGTAGGATAATATATAATATAACCTAATACTATAATAGTATATCTATCTTAAATCGGCGTTCGACTCGAACGCCTAAAAGGGGCAATAGGCTAATAAAAACGAAGGAAATCTATATAAATCGGTCTTAAAAGCGGACCTAATATAGAACGGGAGATAAATAAAGAGAAATAAAAGGTAAAGCTAAGAAACTAACGTATGCCGTCGTAACGTAAATTATATTAATAAATTATATTTATTATTACTTAAGCGAAGGTAAAGACGGCTAGAAGGCTATATAAAAGGCCGGCTTAGGGTTAGTCGGGTTAAAGGCGTAAAAGGCCTTAAGGTCGTCTTAGCAGCCGTTAAGGTAGGAGGAGTCTTCTTACGTAAAAGGGCTATAACGCTATTAAACGCGATACTTAATCTTCCTAAAGGCGTACTAGCGTTACGTAAGGATAGAAGAAAACTCCTACTTAAGGTATACGTTATTACCGTCGTCGTCGCTAAAGGAAAGGAAAACGCTGTTATCGGCAGGCCGGACGTTAAGCTTTAACTAGCCGGGTAAAAGAGGCTCTTAGGTTTTAGTAAAGAGGGAGTAATAGAAAATAAGGTAAAAGCGGCTACTCTTAGAGAGGCGAAGAAGATACGCTATCTTCTATACCCTAAGGACTTTATATAAGCCCTCCCGTTTATAGTCGAGCTTTTTTATAAGGCGGAGGGTCTAGATCTAGCGAGTGCTAAGGAATACTATATCGCCGGGCTAGTACGCTAAGGCGGGAGTCCGTCGGACGTCCGCGTAGTAAGCCTAAGTATCTTAAGTATCCTTAATCGTATCGTAGAGGAAGTTAAAGATACGCTAAAGGCGGGAAGCGAATGCATTACCGTAGAGGTATTCCTTCCGCTACTAAAGGGTTATATTAGGCGGGGGGGGACTAAAAGTATCGAACGCTAATTAGTTAGGTCCTCGACATTTAGGTAATAGCAATTAAAAAGCGAAGAGAGGCTCTAAGGCTAAAACAGCCTATATAGAAGGATTAAAAGCTGTAAAATAATGTAAATCACTAAGAATAATAGCTCTTATCTTCTCTAGTAGGGAGGCTAACTAGTCTCTATATTTAGGAAAATTCCTCGGACGAAATCAGCCGCGTAGACCTAAGGAAAAACAGGTGACGTAAATAATCGGACGGAAGGATCGGTAGGAAAAGCAATAGATCGTGCCGTACGATAAATAAGTCATGCAGTTAGTAAATAAAAGGCAGTCTAGTAGAAGACTAGTAAATTCTACGGTAGAAGCCGTGACTATATAAAGGGATTCTACGGTAGAAGCCGTAGAAGGGAATTAGTATTCTATAGTAAAAGACCGTAGAAGGGAAGAGATTTTACGGGTAAAGACTATATAAATAACCGTAAAATCACTATAAATTTACGGTGAAATATAACCAAAGAAAAGTAGGTAAATACACTTATAGAAGTATAGGGTAAATAACCGTAGAAGCCCGTGGAATTGTATAGTAGAATCTAGGGAAGAACCGGGGATTTCCCAATGGAAAGCAATAAGGGAAGACGGTGATGTTAATAAAAAGGCTTAATGCTAAGCTTTAGGTAGAAGCTATAGTTAGCTAAGAAAGGGGAGAGGCCGGTAGATTTAAAGACCTAATTATTAGCAATAAACTTAGCGAAGGGAAAGAGGTCGACCTAATCGTCCTAAAGGTAGGTAGTATAATAACGAAGGTAAACCTTTATCTAAGCGTTCGCGATCTTAGTCTAACCGTCGGTCTAAGGGTAGTAAGCGGAGCTAAGGTAGAGGCGGTAACTAAAGCGACGATTAAGCTACTATTAGAAAGCCGAGATAAACTAAGTGCTATAATAGCTAATAATAAAGGCCGGGGTACTATAGAAAGACTAAACGTAAGAAATAAACGCGTTAATAACGTTTTTAATAGTTATTAAAGGTATTAGGACATAGTAGCGTATTTTTATAAGGCGGTCGACGATAATAAGGATTTTAGAAAAATAAACGCCGTTACGGCGGTAGATAAGGAGGTCGGTAATAAAGTCGACGGATATATTAGTGTATAAGACGAAGGGAATACTTAAGGGCTAAAGTAGGCCTTAAGGGGAGGAACGAGGGGATTTAGCGTATAAGCACGTATAATAATTCTATATAAGGCTAGAAATAGACTTATATATACCGGGCTAAATATAGGACCGGCGGTAAAGGCTAGCGGTCTTCGTACGTCTAAGGTAGCTAGTAAGAGGGGAGGTATAAGCGCGGACGAGGATCTAAAGAATTAAGGCATCGTTAAAGGGAACGAAGAGCCGGCCTTAGAAATAGAACCGGCCTTCGACCTTAGAGAGAGCGGTCTTAGGGATTAAGCGGAGGGGGGCTCGGAGGGGGTAAGGCTAGCGGGGCTAAGGGGACTAAAGAGCTACGCGAATAATAAAGATAAGCGGGGAGGAGGAATATACCTAGTCGATAAGGTTATCGATCGGCTTAGAGTCGTCGAGGGCGTAGAGGTTAAGGCAGTCGGAATTATATTTATAAATTTTATTTATAAATAAATCGGACTCCCTAACGGTATTAAGAGCGGTAGTAGTATTAAGGTAAAGGGAGGCATTAACCTTAGACTTAAGGAGGATAACCTAATATCGGTAGTTAATCCTCTTATCGGCTCGGTCGGTAAGGGAGAGTAGGCAGGAGCTAGGTAAGCGGCTAAAGGCGTTAGGGAGAATAGCTTAAGAGCTAGGCTAAAGGATAATCTTAAAATTAAAACGACTTAGGAATTCGGCCTAGCGGGCCTATTGCTAGTTAAAGAGCTTTATAGTTATAAAATACTAAAGATTCTTATAATCCGAGGCTATTTTAAACTTAAGTAGGCCCTCGAGCTTAAGGCGCTACTCTTTAAGAGATTTTAAAATCGTAAGGAGTTCTTTATCGTAGATCTTATAATTATACTCTTAAGTAAAGTATTTTAACGAAAAGAAAGCAACCGGATAGTAATAACTATCGTCGAGGAGCTATATTAGTATACTTTTAGCGGCTTATTTAAAAGTATCTATTTAAACTATAGTCCTACGATAAGGGTTAAAGTATATAAGGACTAAGGCGGTAGTAAAGGCACGCTTAAGGGCTTCGAAGGCGTAGGCGTAGGCGGGAGACTAAATTTAAAGGGCAGAGTTCTTAGTAAAAGCGTTTAAAGGGTTCGTAAGCTTAGAAAAGCCGTAAATAAAACGCCGATAAAAATTAGCGAATCCTAAGAAGCGCTAGAGGTCTTTAATAAAATAAGAGGTAGGCTAGTTTAAGACTATATAAATTTTTTTAAGGTCTATATAAATACCTTTATCTAAGATAATTAGGCTAAGGTACTTAGTCTTAGTAACGTAGAAATCATACTTATCTACGTTAAGCTAAAGGCCGGCGGCGTTAAGGCGCTTAAGAACCGTATTTACGTAGGCTTAATATTCCTCCTGCGTCTTTAAGAAGATTAAGATATCGTTTAGATAGGTAGAGTAAAACTTATTAAAGATACCGTAAAAGGCCGTATTAATAAAACTCTAAAAGTAAGATAAGGCGGCGGTAAGGCTAAAGGGGGTAATATAATACTCGAAAAGCCTATACCGTATAGCGAATACGGTCTTTTACTTATATCCTTTAGTAATATTAAAGCGGTTAACGCCGCGATAACGTCGATCTTAGTAAAAAACTTCGCCTTCCGGATATAGGCGAAGGTATCGTAGATAAAAGGTAAGGGAAAATAGTTCTTAATTATAGCCTTATTTAGGCCACGATAGTTAACGCAAAAACGGACGCCCCCGCTAGGCTTATAGGTAAGTATAATAAGGGTAGTAGTAAAAGAGGTAAAGCGGCGGATAAAGCCTTTTTTAAGCTGCTCGTTAACGTACGCGCGGACGATCCGGTTCTCGGCTTTACTAAAGGGGCGGGGGTAAGTATATAGAGGTTATATTCCTTCCTTAATATTAATCTAAGTATTAACGGTATAGTAAAGGGTAAGCTTATCGCCTTTGCTTTTAAGCTATATATAGATTACATAGTAGAGCTCTTTAAGGACTTTAGCCTAAAGCTTATCGAATGTATAAAGGACTTTCTCTTACTTCTTAAAGAACTTAGCGATATCGTCGAAAGAGATTTTATTAAGGTAGATCTTATTAAAGTAATCGTCGATAAAGTCGTAAAAGCGGGGGTTAAGGCAGGCTTTTACGTCCTTAGCGTTTATATATCTAATTAAAACGGCCTAATAACGAGCTATAGGGCTGTCGGAGCCCGGACTATCTACTAATCCGTAGGCACCTAGCAAGTGCCTTGCCTTTATATATTAATCTTATTAAGGTAGATCTTATTAAAGTAGTCGTCGACGAAGTCGTAAAGGCGGGGGTTAAGGCAGGCTTTTGCGTCTTCGGCGTCTATATATCTAGTTAAAACGGCTTAATAAAGGTCCTTAGGGATATCTTAGTCGATAGGTAGCGGAGGCTTAGTAGGCAATAGCTTAGCGGTAATATTACGGTGTTAGGTTATATTATATATTATCCTACGTAACCTTTATATCGTATATATACACCCTTAGACTTAGTCTATAGCTGCGCTCCTTCGTAGATTAATAATAGTTATATACCCCCCTTTAAGCTCGTTCTATAATAGTTTAATCTACTATTCTTCTGCCCTTCCGCCGAGCCTTTACGATTCCTTAGTCCCTTTAGCTTCGCTTATACGCCTGCCTTCGTTCTTTATCTTTTTACGCCCCTTTCCGCCTCTTTTCTACTCTCCTTTAGATTTTTCTAGCCCTTTTTCCCGCCGCTACCCCTTTTTCCCGCCGCTATAATAGCTACTCCCGTTTCTACCCCCTCCCTCTCCCCTTCGCCTAGCCCTCCGGTAGGCGTTCCTATTTAGGACGTCCTTTAGCCTAACGCCCTCTCCGCCTTCCCTTACTTAGCCTCTATTCTCTAGGGTTCCTCCGTCGCCTCGTCCGTTTTCGCCGACCTTTAGACGAATTTCCTTTAGTATACCGATTAAACCTAGTCTCTCGTCCTTCTTAAGTCTAGTTTCCTTAAGGCCGCTACCTCCGCTACTACCGCCCGTAAGGAGGCCTTCGGCTACCGGTAGTACGTAAAAGGACTCTAAGACTAGCTTAATTAGTCTAACGCCGCCCTCGCTTACCTTACCGCCCTTTAGGCTGCCTTTGCCCTTCCTACCGTAAGTCCTTATGCTTAATTCGCCGACCTTAAACGCTTCTTTAGCGATATCGGCACTTAGAAGTAACGCTAAGACGCCTTCCGCGTTTAGCGCGACGGTATATCCCTTAAGATCGCCTCCGACCTTTATATATTCCCTACCGATAGGGACTAAGTCGTTTACGCAACCGGCCGACTTTCCGGCCGGGCCGCTTCTATCGCCGCTAGCGTCCCCCGCTATATCCGCGACGATACCCCCTTTAAGCAGTAGCGCTTTTAGTCCCTCGACTCCTTTACCTATAAGCTCGCCTCTATCTTTAGTACCGCGAACTACTACGCTTAGTCTAAAGCGGAATTTAATACCTTAGCTATAAAGGGCACCTCTTAGCCGGATTTCTTCTAGCGGTTTACCTAGCTATAGGCCGACCTTAATTATAACGAAAGCGCCTACTTTAGATACCTTTATTAAAAGGTTACTAACGAGCTTGTCGATGCCGCCGCTCTTTAAGTCCCCGGCCTTAATACTAACGACTTCTACGGCTAGGCTAAGCTCTACGCCGCCCTTTAGGAGAACTACGAGCGTATTTAAGCTAGTAAGAGGATCGTTTAGCCCTAGACTATCCCCCCCCCCGCCCCTACTAGGTCCGCTAGCCCCGCCGCCTTTACGCCCGCTAGCGACCCGATAGACCTTAACGTATTTTAGGCTAGTCTTACGGACGCTAAGAAGCAACGACGGTATAAGAACCGTCTCTATCTCTACTATGCCGCCTTAGTGACCCCGACCTATACGGCCTAGACCTATCCTAAGAAAGGTGCTAGCCGGGGTCGCGGCTAAGGCGGCGGTACTCCCGCCTTACGCCTCCTCGCGCCCCTTCCTTAGCTTAACGTCTAGGCGATTAAGTAAGGCTTCGTCGAAGGCGAGGTTACTAACTCTCTTATCCTTACCTCTAGCGCTTCCCCCCCCTTAGGAAACGCCTAGCTCCTTCGCCTTATCGCGCGATAGAGCTTTCGGTTTCTGATTTTATAGCTTTATTTAATATAAAGGAAGACCTTTATCTCCTAGCGGGAATATAGCCTCGCGCTTTACTATTGCCTTTTTCTCTTATGCCTACTAATATCGCTATAAGTGCTTTAGTCGACTTTAGTTATTCCGGATTCGCTTTTATATATACTTAGACCGTATACCGCTTTACCCTATCCGTCCGCTAGCTTGAGTTCTATCGCCGGCTCTCTCTCGCCGATAGCGGCGACTATAAGTCTAGCGCCGTTACCTATTACGCTTACTTAATCGCCTAAGTTAGCGCTTATGCTAAGTCTATCTGCTTCTTCCTTACGAAGCTTAGCTATAAGGTTATTCTCGGCCTCCTTTAGCTACGCCGCTACGACCTTATTATTAGCTAGCGCGATAACTTCCTCTCCTTTTAGTCCTTATTCTACCTCGCCTTTTACCTTTCGGACCTTTAGCCTTATCTTATCCTTAGCCTCCCGGCCGCTCCCGCTCTTCCCGTTCCCGCCCTTAAGGGAATATAATTTATAAATATAATTTATTCCCCCTTTACCCCTTCTATCGCTTACTCTAACGACGAGGGTAAGCCCTTTGCCTTATCCTTACCTCTTGCCCTTTAGGCTTTTGCTTATACCGTCCGCTTTTCTAATAGCCTTAAGTTTATTCCTTTATTGCCTCGTTTTCCCCCCGGCCTCTTAACGTCCCTTAAAGATATTCTTAACGTAGGTAAACCTACTTACCTAAACTCCTCCCGTTAGACCGACCTTAACTTAGGCTACGACTCTAACCTTTTAGATACCCTCTACCCCCGCCGTTACGTCCGCCCCCCCCGCCTTTAGCCTATACGTTAAGCTACCGGCTCCTACTACCTAGCTCCCCGACCTAGGCATCGAGCGTTAAGACCCTACCCTTTTATAATCCCTCCGAGCGACCTTACGTTCTTTATCTAAATGCTTAACGTAGCCGCTATAGCGGTATTCTACCGCTAGCCCTCTATTACGACTTCTTAAACTATAATAAAAGCCTTAGCCGCTAAACTCTTACCTATTAAGCCTTTGCCTCTTATCGACTAAGAGATCCTTAAGGAACTCTATTAGGCCCTTTTATCTAGGTCTATTAATCCTAATGCCGCTAAAGCCTAACTTAACCCCCGCTTTTACGACTTCGTCGATAACTACCTTAATAAAATCTTTCTTAATAAGGTTTCGCCCGATAATATCGCTAAGTTCTTTTTAAAATACGATAAAGAGCTTTATACTCTCGATAAGCTTTAGGCTAAGGTTCTAAAGGAGCTTTACTATATAATCTATATATAGCTCTAGAGTAAGGCCGATAAGCTCGCCCCTTACCGTATCGTCGATACTTAGATTAACCTTAAGGAGGGAATATAACCCCTTTATACCCGCCCCCGCCCCTTTAGTAAAGCCGAGAACTATATTATCCGCGCCTACGTTAACGAGCAGCTTAGGAAAGGCTTTATTCGCCGTTCGACCTCTACTACCGCCGCCTTTATTATGCTCGCTTATAAGCCTAGCGGCGGCGTTCGTTTTTACGTCGATTACCGTAGCTTAAATAAAGCTACGATTAAGAACCGCTTCCCTTTACCCTTAGTCTATAATACCCTCGCCTAAATTAGGAAGGCGAAGTTCTTTACTAAGATTAATATTATTATAGCGTTTAATCGCCTTCGCATCGCTAAAGGCTATAAATAGAAGACGGCTTTTACTATACGGTATAGGCTTTTCGTATACTATATTATACCCTTTAGTCTCTCTAACGCGTTATCCTACTGCTAGAGCTTTATTAATACGGCCTTATATAATATCCTCGATGATTTTTATTCCGCTTATTTAAACGATATTTTAATCTTCTCTACTATATAGGAGGAGCACTAGGCCTACGTCCGGGAGGTTCTTAAGCGCCTTAACGCCGCTAGCCTCTAGCTTAACGTCGATAAGTACGATTTCTATATTTATGAGACTAAGTACCGTAGCCTAATTATCTTAGATAAAGGCATACGTATAGATCTTAAAAAGGTCCGCGCTGTCCTCGATTAGCTAGCCCCTTCCTTTATAAAAGACCTCCGGCGTTTCTTAGGGTTCGCTAATTTTTATCGGCGTTTTATCCGCTGCTTTTTTAAGCTTACGAACCCTTTAAACGCCCTTACTAAGAACTCTACCCCCTAGATCTAGTCCCCCGCCTACGCCTACGCCTTTAGAGCCTTTAAGCACGCCTTTACCGCCGCCCTAATCCTCGTATACTTTAACCCCTCTTAAAAGACTATAGTTTAAACTAATGCTTTTAACTAAGCCGCTAAGGGCGTGCTAATATAGCTCTCTAACGACGGCCGCTACTACCCTATCGCGTTCTTCCCGTTAAAACAATCTACCTAAGAATATAACTATAAGATCTATAAGAAGGAACTCCTCGCGATCGTAAAGTCCCTTAAGGAATAGCGCCTTAAGCTCGAAGGCCTACCTAAGTTTAAGATCGCTTTACTTATAGTCGCTACTATCGGCGAGAGAAAGCCGGCGCGGGAATTAGAGCGAGCGGATAGGAAAGGCAAGGCGGTGCGTAGTCTAAGCGTATATAAAGGCGTACCTAGAATAGCCGGAGTCGACTCAAGCACTTATAACGATATCGGCGGATATAAGAGATAAAGGCATAAGTAAAGCACGCGGTTGTATTCCTATAGGGAGGCAAAGATTCTCCTTAGTGTT
This sequence comes from Ophiocordyceps sinensis, assembly GCA_012934285.1. Taxonomy (NCBI): domain Eukaryota; kingdom Fungi; phylum Ascomycota; class Sordariomycetes; order Hypocreales; family Ophiocordycipitaceae; genus Ophiocordyceps; species Ophiocordyceps sinensis. The sequence continues at coordinate 6,511,769 of JAAVMX010000002.1, read as the reverse complement.
AAATAAAGCTATAAACTTAGACACTAAGAGCTCTATTACGCGATAAAGCGAAGGAGCTATATATTATCTAAAGATAGGGAAGAGGCGGGGAGGTCGTCTACTTCGCCCTAGATAAAGCCTTGCTTAATAGCGCGAACCTAGTATCGGGGGGGAGGGGGCTTAAGGAGGCGCGGGGTAGACGTACCGCCGCTACGGCTACGGCCGCGGCTAGAGCCGGAACCGGCGCCGGAACTAGCGCTAGGGTTAGCGCTAGGGTTAGCGCCGATACCCTTATTAAGGCAGGTCTAGGCGGTATAAGTAGCGGTAGCCGGCTAAGCGTAGTAGAGGCAAAGACGGTTCTTAAACCGCCGTTGCTTCTTAGCGTTAGTAAGTGTTAATATTACTATTATACCAACCAGGCAAAAGTAAGATACATCCCGACCGTAGACGTAATACAATGGCTTAAATAAAATATCGATATACCCCCCTACGTATACGGTAGCCTACCCGACCGTGCTAAGTAACGTAGTTGTTAATAACTGCCTTATGCCGGAAAAAGTGCCGTGCCTTACCGAATGCCGTAATATCGCATTAGAGCGTGCCTATAAGGAGGTGTTAGATATAGCTCTATACTAGTGCAGGTCACGTGTCCGCTTGCGCACCTATTTAAGGTGCCTTATAAGACAGCTAGCCTATAACTATATATCGCAATATTAGACCTTTTTCTCTTAATAATTAGTGCCCCTTTTCGTAACCTTAAGTACACCTATAAACTACCCCTCGCGCTTACGGGTGCGGGCTCTTATAGGTAGATATAATAGTAATAAGCCTAGTATACGAACTAGCGCAAATTGCTACTATAGACAACGATCTAAACAAACGACGTATCTTCCTATAAGGAGCCTATCCTTTAAGATTTCAACGGCTTTATAAAGCCTTAGAATTACGACCTAAGCCCTCCCGGTATCGCCCCTACGGATATACCTAGTAGGGTAGCTTTAAGGCTAATACGTTATGTGTAGGGCCTATGCCGGGGCACACTCGGAGTATAATCCATCCGAGGGTTATTGCTAAGAAAGTGTGTAAAGCTCTTAGAAAGCGTGTAAGGTTCTTAAGAAAGCGTGTAAGGCACTCGATCGACTGTATAAGCCCTTAATCGGTTGCTTAGTAAGGCATCGATATCGACGCCGCGATTTAGCCTTAAACTAGAAAGGTAACTTATAATACGGCTATCGATACCGTTATTAATAGGTATTTAAGGGAGGCATTACTATACGGCTATATCTCTTATTATCCTAGCCGTCGTATATACTTTACCTATAAGCACTTATAAATAGGTCCTTAGATCCCTTTACAAAGGATTAGATAATAACCGCTTTCTCCTACTTAGGAATATTATTAACTTTAACTTAAATACTAAAACAACTATTTTATTATAACTAATACTGCTAATACTACTAAGTCGAAGGTAACTCTAACTACGTTAAAGCATTAGGCTATATAGTTCTCGACCTTCCGCTGTATAGCGAAGAGCGTAGAGGTTTAGAAGTATGTTAATACTAAAGGCATCGCCGCTAAAGAGGTCCTTTAGCTAGTTCCGCCGACTAAGGTAACTAAGGAATAAGAGATTATAAGGCTAAACACCCTTACCCTTAGGAACCCTATTACAGGCCTTACTCTAGCTTAATACTAGAGCTTTACGATTAAGAGAATAAGAGCCCAATGGAAAGCTTAGTAGCAGAGGATCACGGCAGTGCAAAGAGTGTTAAGATTGATGTAGAAATAAGAGAGAAAAGTATTATTAAATTGCTTAGTAAAGGTCTGTCTAAGGCGGACTAAGGTCCCTTTATATAGCTAATATCACACGAACAAGGGTATATGTGACTTAACTAATTGTGGTTATAGAAAGCGCTATGATTTGTCTGTATAATGCAAGTGGTCTAATCCTATTTGGTAGCTAGGTTGTTGCATAATTAAATGCGCGAGTAATACAAGGTGATATAGATAACGCCGGTTGACCGAGTCATAAGTTATAACTTACATGCCTCTGTCTCTACTTATACTATATACTTCGGGCTTCGGTATCTTAGCTATCTCGGGAGCTAATACGACCGGGTAACTTACGTTATATGCAATAATACAGGCAGTTTAAATGCATATCTTTATGCATTAGTAGGATAAACCAATTAGGAGATATCTGCTCCCTTATAGCCTCTCTTAAAGGGTCCTTATTTTATAAAGAAGTACGCTATATATATGTCCGTTTATAACTAACTAGGATTTTTAAAAAAAAAACTCTCTAAAAACCCTATTTCTAGGAAAAAACTTTTATATAGAGAAAAATAACTCTACTATTTTTATAGAGAAAAAATTAAAACTCTACTATATTTTATTAGTCTGTTTAGTAAACCTATATATAGGGAAAAACTAAAGGGTATATAGAGGAAAGCTAGAAGAAAGCATAAGAAAGAGCAGCTAAAAACCTCTATTTATCTTTATATACAGGATCCTTTTTAAGACCTAAGAGGTCTCGAAATTTATTAAATAGTATACGCCCTAATTCTTTTGTAAATATATCAGCGATATTATCAGCAGATTTTATATAGAATACTTCTATTTCGCCTTATAGGCAAGGCCGATGTAGTTCCGGAGTTTATATACTTCCGGGTCATTTGCTATTCTTAGCGCTAATTGACTATCGGAAAATATTAGAGGGACTTTATTAGATATAGGTATAGACAACTCTTTTGCGATGCTATTTAGATAGCTGTATAGATATAAGGCCTCCTTATTAGCCTCTCCAAGGCCTATAAACTCTACTTCGTAAGTGGATAGCGATATCGATTTTTGCTTTTAACATAACTAGCTTATTAAATTATTACGTATAAAGAAGCAATATCTAGAGACCGATCGTCGGTCTATAAGGTCACTAGCCTAGTTAGAGTCTAGATAAGCTATAAAACAGAAGTCTAGTATAGGTATATTGCAGTTATAATATAAGCATAGGTCGGGGAATTTATTTAAGTATTTCTATATAACGTTAAGGGCTTTAAAATACGAGGAGTCTCTCGAGAAGAGAGATATGCGCTGTGCATGTAGAAGTCAAAGACTAAAAAGGGGGTCGACGACTTAGAAAATCTGTGTGGAGCTGTTTGAATCTTGTGTAGGCAGGAAATGTAGTGTAGAAGTGATTGATTAATCTCTGACCTCTCCCTTCCTTACTAGGGGGGACTGCCCCCTTTTATAGGCAGTCCTGTCCCTCCTAAATCAGTAGTCCCCTTTGGCGTTCTACCTAAGTGTCTGAGTTTGAGACATAGCCCCCTGTTTCCTTTTTCCTGCCTAGCCTTTTTCCCAGCCTTTTTCCCACGCCTTTTTCCAAAGCCCTGTTTTCTCAAGCCTCTTTTCCACGCCCCTTTTCTAAGCCTCTTTTTCCAAACCCTTTTTCCAAGCTCCTTTTTCCAAGCCTCTTTTCTAAGCCCTTTTTCTAAGCCCCTTTTCTAAGCCCCTTTTCTAAGCCCCTTTTCTAAGCCCCTTTTTCTAACTAGCTTCGGGTGCCCTATAGGTCGTATAGCGATGCACGGGCCGCTAGTAGTCCCCCGGGTGGTCCTCTAGGTCGAGAGCCCGCCTAGGCTACCTAAGTCTTATAAATCCTAGCCTAGCTTCGCAATACACCCCCTTAGCTATAGCCTGCCCCCTTTAAAAGGGGTATAGCTATCTATAAGTCTAGGACTTTAGTTGTATAGTTAGCTAGGGAGGATACTTATAGCCCTACTTACCGCTTAAGACCGTAGAATAGGTAGTCACCCCCTAAGAGCTCTATAGATAATAGACTAACTCCTTAAGTTCTAGAAACTAGATTAAACTCCTTGCCCGCTAAGTTAGGGGTCCTATCCTAAGGTTATTCCCTTAGGCGGTTTTTAAGACCTACTAGATAGAGGGAGAGTCGCCCTACTGCTGTTCGGCTGCCTCGCACTTAGCTAGCCTACTGGCTAGTATTGCTTCTCGAAGGTCCTCTTAGCGGGCCTTTAGTCGGATCCTTTCTCTAAGATCTTCTAGCCTAACCTACCGCAAAAATACAGCTAGTCTTTGCTTAGGAAGGGCTTTTATAAGTCTATTAGCCTTTATCTCTACTATTAAAATCCACTAGAGCGAGATAAGTCCCTACTAGACCTCCTATCGTAGCTAGTGCTAATAAATATTAACGTGCTTAAGCCTAGTTAATAGCTTATTGTTTTCTTCTATAAATAACCTAATAGTCTAAGTGTTATTACACTCTAGGACTAAAGGAGTCGGAATTTAAAGCTGTAAAGACGTAAGCAACCGGCTAAGGAAAATAGCCTCCTTTACTGCCTCTAAAAGAGCGAGCATTTCTGCTTCTATGCTTAACGTTATAACTATTGCCTATTTAGACGCTTTCTAGGCTATATAGCCTCTAAATAGAGATATAATATATCCCTAAGAGCTTTTCCGGTCGACTAAGTTATCGGCAAAGGAGGCATCGCTAGAATAGAGGAATATCTTAGCCCTTTTCTGCTTATGCCCTCCTAAGCGTAGTCCGTGGCTTTTAGTCGAGTAAAGGTAGAGAATAGCTCGGTCTACTGCCTCCTAGTGCTTTATAGAGGGATTTTAGTTATACCGGGCTAGCCGGGAGACTATAAAGGCTATATCGATCCTAGTAGAAATTGCTATAAATAGTAGTAACCCGACCTTCTAGAGGTAAGCGTGTTTTTCTTATTCTATTGCGTAGAAGGTCGATAGAGATAGTAGAAGCTCTTCTTCTAGCATCGGAGTAGCCGGAGCCCTTTATTCTAGCTAGTCTAGTAGAAACTTATAAGCTACCTTATCGATATAGGCATCCTATGTCAACTAGATCGTCCGTTAGCTCCTATTTCGTAGAATTCGAATGCCTAGAAACTACTTTAGCTCTCCTAGAAGGGTTATCTTATATCTTTCTTATAGACCTTACTTTGCCTCCTCGGCGATCTATTAGTCTTCCTTTCGGTAGGCCTAGATAATATCGTCTATATAGAAGAAGACGATTACCGCCCCTTTTATTATAACATAGGGCTCTTAAGGGACCTTTTAGAAGCCTAGGGTCTCGAGAGACGCTATAAGGTGCTGCTGCTAGAGAAGGGGAGACCTACGTAGACCGTAAAGAGCTTTTCGAAGCCGTATAACTTTACTTTCTTTCTAAAATCCAGGGGGCATACGCATTTAGATAACTTCGTCCTCGTCTAAGGGGCAGTTTATAAAGGCGTTTACCGCATCTATTTAATCCAATTCGAGGTCGTACTCGGCTGCTATAGCTATAAGAGCCCTAAAAGACATCCCGGCTAAGGTTGTAGCTCTTGTTAAAAGGTCCCCTTTCTCCTATTGATTTCTATAAACCACTAGGCGAGCTTTGCACTTTATCAAACGCTAGGTAGTCGGGTCCTCGACATTAGTGTGATAGCAATCAAGTAGAAGAGAGGCTCTAAGGCTAAAACAGCCTGCATAAAGGGATTAGAAGCTGCAAAAGGATGTAAATCACTAAGAATAATAGCTCTTATCTTTTCTAATAAGAAGGGCTAACTAATCTCTATATATAGGGAAATCCCTCGTTCGAAAATAGCCGCGTAGACCTAAGGAAAAGAAGTAAAAGAAAGAGTTAGACGGAGTCGCCGGTCGAAAGCGCCGGTCGTAAACAATAAATCGCATCCGTACGACAAATAGTTATACAGTTAGCAAATAACTAAACTAATAACGCAACAGTCTATTAGAAGGACTAGTGAATTCTACGGTAGAAGCCGTGACTATGTGAAGGAATTCTACGGTAGAAGACCGTAGAAGGGAAGAGATTTTACGGGTAAAGACTGTGTAAATAACCGTAAAATCACCGTAAAATCACGGTGAAATATGACCGAAGAAAAGTAGGTAAATGCGCCCGTGGAAGTGCGGGGTAAATGACCGTAGAAGCCCGTGGAATTCTTAAGTAGAATCTAGGGAAAACCCGGGGATTTCCCGGTAGAAAGCAAATAGGGAAGACGGTAATATTAACATACTTCTAAAGGTACCCGTGTTTGTCTGTTTTATAAATAAAGACCTATTTACAGCCTAGGACCTAGTAGCCCCTTGCTATAGCCTATAAGACTTCCTAAAAGAAATAAGGCTAGGTGGTCTTTCTAGGCCTAAATAAACTGCTCTTTATATAGATGGTTTTATAGCTGTAACTAAGTCTAAGGCGGTTCCGGGAGAGCTCTTTTATAGACCTTCTTCTTTTCTTAGGGTTTAAATAGTCTCCCGGCTGTAAAAGCTCTATAGACTCTATCTTAGATAGGGGTAAGTCTAAAGTCCGAGAACCGGTCCTTTAGGCAGAGGCTAGCCCTTAATAAAGGTACTGCATTCGGTCCTTCTAGTTCTACCCCTATTAAAGCTGCTATTTCTTTAACTTATTAAAGTAGGGATAGAAAAGCTGCCGGAAATTCTTTCGAGGTTGTATTTCCCCCCACCCCCTTAGGGGTAGAAACTAGAAGATGTACTAGAAAGGCTTCTTTTAAGTCCTCTAACGGGTAGGACGGGGATAAGTAGGCTTTCTCAAGCTCGATTGCTTTCTTAAGGTCTTTATCGTTTGGTTGGGCTTCCTCTAGGTCTTCTTCCGGGTCTTCTTCCTATATTTCGTCCTCGATGCCCTTAACTTCTTCGATATTAGTTTCTTCGTCCGTTTCTTCGTCGAGGGCCTCCTCGTTAGCTCGAGTCTCCGAGGGTATCTCTATCCTCTAAATAAGCTGTCGAGTGCTTTCTAGAAGGAGAACTTATTCTCTTTTTCCGTCGAAATAGCTATATTCGTCGAAAACCACATCCCGAGTTAAAATAACCTTCTTTAGACTTAGTACCTAGATCCGGAAGATATTAGTAGACCTATAACCGACTAGAAACCCTATACACGCTCGAGGGTCTAGTTTCTTCTTCTTCTTCCTTTTTAGCTAGGCGTTAGGCGTTATAGCGTAGGCCTTATATCTATAGGCTCGAAGGTAGGCTAGAGAGGCCTTTTTTCTAGTAAACTTGTCTAGGGGAGACTCCTAGTCTTCTAAGCCGTTCTTAGGGTCCCTTAGGGTCCGGTTCCGAAGGTAGCACGCTGACTAGACTATTTCTCTCTAAAGGTCGTAAGGTAGGCTTACTGCTAGTCTTATAGTTCGAGCCTTTTCTATTATAACACCCCCTAATCTCTCGGCTCCTCCGTTCTAGGCCTAGGTGTTTAATGCCGATAGAAGGGGTAAAATACCCCTTTTCCGAAGCTAGGTTAAGATATTTTTTATAAATAACTCTCCATCGGACCTAATTTTCTTAACCTCGGAGCCGTAATAGTTCTTCATCTAGGTTATAAAGTCCCGTAAAGCAGACTAATTATGCTTGCTATAATAGGTCCGTAAAAAATAGGGAAAAACCATTCCTAAGAACGCGTTAGTAATAAACATAACCCTTACAAAGTTTTCTTAATCCCGGGCCACATCTGTCTAATCTATCTAGATCTCTTTATATAGTTTCGAGGGCCGAGAAGGGGTTCTTCTAGAAACTTATCTTCTAGCTTTCCCCTAACCGTAAAATTCGCACTCGACTGTTTTTAGCCCTTAAATATAGACTCCCTATCGAATTCCGAGCTTATAAAGGGCTAAAGGTCTTAGGTGACCGAGTCTTATATGCTAGAGCTTCCCGTCTCTATTAGCAGCTAGTAGAGGGTCTTTAGAACTAGCCCTTTTTGCCGTCGGAAAGGCAGCCTAGCCTAGGTTCGAAGCCGGGTTATTAGGTCGATATTCTACAATAAACTAGCCGTATTTCTATTCGAATAATCCGATAACCTCGTTGTTTTTAATTAGCTTCGTAAGGTCTCGGATTATATCCTAGTGTATCCCTTCTTCGCGGAGTATCTAGAAGGAGACTAGACTAGTAGAGAAGCCTAGACAGTAGGCAACCTTCTTTAGTTAAAGCACCCGGTGACCGGAAGGTATCTTTATAAGATAATTTACCCTCCCGTAGCCCTCTATTCGTACGAGAGAATCCCCGGCTACTAAGAACTCTTTTCGGGTCTTCTTAAAGGAGCGGAATCGAGAGAGATCGTTATAGACGTGTAAAGAGGCTCCTAAGTCTAGAATAGATAATTTCCGAAGTAGATATTCCGAAGGTTCGAGGGGGGCTTTTAAGGTTTTAAACACAAAAGCTAGATTTCCCGTTCCTACTATCTTTCCTTAGGTTCTTCTCTTAACTCGGTCTACCCTTAGTAACCACTATACAACCTGCTCTTGCCCCTATGATTGCTATTATAGAGAGGCTCGGACCTTAGCCTTAATCTCGTTGATCTTTTTCTATAAGCCTGGGTTTTCTTAGAGGGAATTCTAGACCGTTTCTAGGTTTTCGGGGAGGGGATCTCGTCTATTAAGCTATAGATGTTTAAACACCGTCTAGCATCTCGCTAGGGGGTGCCCAATCTTCTTACAAGCCGGGCACGAGATTTTTAGTCGTTTTGCCTTAGGGGTATCTGTATCCTTGCTGTTTCCCCGTTTTACCTTAGGGGTATCTATATCCTTACTGCTTTCCCGTTTTTCGGTCTAGTAGACACTTCCTCGTCTAACCCCTAACTGTTTCTAGGTTTAGGCCTATAGTATCTCTTCGACTATTTCTTAGATCTTCCGAGATACTAACTAAACGGTCTATTTAGCCGTAAACGGGGCCCTTATAGCTCCTCTCGGGTTAACCCCTTAGATAAGGAGGGCTGCTTACTGCTATACTTAGGCTACTGCTTCGTCGATTTCCCTACTAGCTTCCCTAAATATAGACGAGTATCCGTCACTTAGGGGTTAGACTCGTATAGAGATATCCCTTAGCTACTGCCTAGAGATAGCTTTAGAAAGGAAGTACTAGTTAGCTTCCTCTACGGTCTCCTCCCACTTATCTAGCTAGGCCGACATCTCTATTATCGAGGTCCCGGTTGGAAACGCTTATAAGTAGGCCGTATATCTCTTCCGGATCCGGTCGGTTATATAACCTAGAGACGGGGCTATCGAGGTTTCTAGCTTCTTTATCTACTATCGAAGGGTCTTATCGTCTCGTAGGACTAGAAGCTTAGCAGCTAAGATAGACTTTAAAATCGTTGTCCGGGCAGCTGTAATAAGCTTTATTTTATACAGATATTCCTTCCGGAAACTCTTATAGTTATAGATCGATGCCGTATAAGCTTTTTATTTCGGGGCACTTAACTAGGCAAAGCTTATAGCTTCCTCTATAAAGTTAGTATATCTCGGTCGAATAAGGGGCTCTAGAGGCTATTATTCGTCCGAGAAGATAAGGTTATAGATAGTCTAATCCACTCGAGCCTTTGTTTCCTTTATCTATTTGTCTTAGTCCTCCGGGCCCGTAAGGATTATACGTCGGGTCTTCCCCGTAGGTGCATCGTGTAGTATTATGTCGAGTGTTCGTAGGTCTAAGGTACGTCTACCGAGGAGTAGGGGTACTATATCGTTAAAGACATACGCGAGAAAGTATATCGGTCGTTAGTTTTAGAGCAATTTATAGGGTGCTATGCAACCGTAGTAATAACTAGTGTGCGGTATAGTATTGCGCAGTATCCGGAAGTTATAGGAACTCTATTCCTCCCAGGCTTATAACTCTCGAGAAGAGAGATATGCGCTATGCATATAGAAGTTAAAGACTGAAAAGGGGGTCGACGACTAAGACAATCTATATAGAGCTATTTAAATCATATGCAGGCAGGAAATGTAGTGTAGAAGTGATTGATTAATCTCTAACCTCTCCCTTCCTTACTAAGGGGGACTGCCCCCTTTTATAGGCAGTCCTGTCCCTCCTAAATCAGTAGTCCCCTTTAGCGTTCTACCTAAGTGTCTAAGTTTAAGATATAGCCCCTTGTTTCCTCTTTCCTGCCTAGCCTTTTTCCTAGCCTTTTTCCCACGCCTTTTTCTAAAGCCCTATTTTCTTAAGCCTCTTTTCCACGCCCCTTTTCTAAGCCTCTTTTTCTAAACCCTTTTTCTAAACCCTTTTTCTAAACCCTTTTTCTAAGCCCCTTTTTCCAAGCCTCTTTTCTAAGCCCCTTTTCTAAGCCCCTTTTCCAAGCCCCTTTTCTAAGCCCCTTTTTCCAACTAGCTTCGGGTGCCCTACAGGCCGCACAGCGATGCACGGGCCGCTAGTAGTCCCCCGGGTGGTCCTCTAGGTCGAGAGCCCGCCTAAGCTACCTAAGTCTCACAAATCCTAGCCTAGCTTCGCAATAGAGTCTGGTTAAGAAGAGAATCTTACGTAGGATATTACTGCGAAAAGGATGTCGGGCCTTGTAAATAGGGCTAAGAATAGTAGGGAGCCTATTTGCATTTAGTATAAGAGTATGTCCTTTTTAGAGGCGTTTTTTATTCCTAAATTATTTAATTTAACGCCTTTAGTAGCAGGTGTATTAGAGGTTCTTATATTTTGTTTATTAATTCCTTTATTTTATTCTTTATATAGTTTGCTTAGGATATATATAGTTCCTTTGTTTCTCTATGTATCTATATAGATAATCCTAAGAAGTCTTTTACTTCCCTTAGAGATTTAATCGGTAGGGTTTTATTTATTTAGTCTATAACTTAGGTTATTGCACGTATAGTAGGTCTAAAGAATAAGAGATCGTATATATAGACGGCTATAGCTATTCTAAGTGTGCTGTTTATAAACACCCCTTCGTCTATTAGAAGGCAGTAAAAACCAAGCTCGTTAAGGACGCTTTTTAATAGGTTATACTAGAGTAAAGGACTTTATTTTAAGCCGTATAGTGCTTTTCTTAGTTTTACTACGAGCTTCTTCGTCTTGTTTTTATTTAAGTAATTAAAGTAAGTTATGCCTTTATATTTTGTATTTTTATGCTAGGAAAACCATGCGTATAGTATTATATCTAGAAAAGCTTCGGGTATCTATATATACGTTTCTATATATATATCCGCATGTAGGAAGGCATTTTTCATATTAAACTATAGTACTTTTTAGTTATTAGCGATAGCCTATAGTAGTAGGAGCCTTATAGACTTAGATCTTACTATAGTAGAGAAGGTTTTAATATAGTCTAGGCCGTATATTTGCTTATAGCCTAAGGCTATAAGTCGAGCCTTGAATTTCTTTTTCTAGTTTTTATTATCCTTTTTAACTCTATAGACCTATCGGCTTCCGAGGGCTTCCCGGTCTTCGGGTAGCTCGGTTATTTCCTAAGTATTACTATCTATAAGCTGCTATATTTCTACTACTATACCTTTATCCTAGTGTAGAGCTTCGGCGCTTTTCATAGCTTGCTTATAGGTTTTTAGTTCTATAGGATTATAACCTTCTAAAGCAGATAGAAGGGTTATATTATCGTTATTTATTAGCAAATGTATTAGGTATTCTTAATAGTCGTTATAGGATTTAGCCGGCTTCTTAGGTATTTTAACCTAAATTCTTTAATCCTTATTATTATTGTCCTATATTATACAGTTAGGATTATTATCCTCGGATATATTATCTAGTATTTCATTCGGATTATTCTAGGATTTATTATATAGGGTATTATTAGGTTTTATATCTAGTAAAGAGGATCTTATACGTAGATAATCCTCCGGAATTTTATTTATAGAGGGTATCATTAGTTGGTTAAACAAACAAAGGGGGTTGTAAACTGGCTGGAATTAGTCTATAATAGGTTATCTAGCTAAGGCGAAGAGGAGAGGAAAGGGGGCCCCTTTATGTGTCCTAACCGAGCCCGTCCTAGGCTCTAAAGGGAGCTTAGTTAGGGCACGTAACGCTCCTAATAACGCTGTCTTTAGGGCCTTAATAAGGGTTATAACTTATACCCCTTTTCTCTCTTATATAACTAGATTGGTCCGACAGGTATAGTATTAAAGTTAAAGGTTTTATTATCTTTTAAGAAGTTATTTTCTAATATAGTAATAACTTTTAATATTACGACCTTTTTTCTGCTATAGTTATATATTTTATAGGCTATGTCTTCGTAGCTAATTACGATTCCTTTATAGGCTCGTACGTTTAGTTTATCATTAGATGTTTTATTCTTATAGTATATAATGCTTCCGAACACACGGATCTTTTCTATATCTTCTTTAGTAAGGGCCTTATTTTCTTTCTTTTCTAAAGGGCATATATACCCTAGAGCAGTATAAGAAGATCGATTGTATATATATATAGCTGCTAAAATAGCTTCACCCTAAAGATATTTAGGCAGTTTAGCCGTATAGAGCATAGATCTAACTTTATTAAGTATTGTTCTATTTATACGCTCTATTCTGCCGTTTAAGTAGGGGGTAAACGGTAGGCTCGAGTTGTATTTTATACCGTTTTTAAGGGCATATAGTTTAATCTTATAGATGAATTCTTTGGCATTATCTAAGAAGACTTCTTTTATCTTTATTTTATCTATATTATTCTTAAGTTCTGCTTTAAATTCTAGAAACTTAGGCAGGCTTTTAGCTTTATCTTTTATTAGGTATATTCTTAGGTACCTAGAATAGGTATTAAGAAAAGATATAAAGTATCTGAATTTATTGTAGGTAGGGACTTTAATAAGGCCCTAGATATCAACGTTAATGTTATTAAGAAAGAGATATCGTCGTTTTAAGGGAGTTTTCTTCTTTTTATCGGTATGTTTAGCCTATATACAAGCTTCGCATAGTTTTATAGCTATGGGAATATAGTGTTATAAGATGTAGGTGCGTATACGTAATCCATACGATCACGTGCGCACGTGACTTAAGGGAGGCTATATCACAATACGGTCGCCTCCTCTCTAGCTAGCCGTATTATATAGAATATAGACCCTATTAGTTAACCCTAATAGACCCCTATCTAACAATAGCTATAATATCTTTTTAGTCTACGGATATATCTAGGTATAGTCTACGGAGGGATTAGTATAGGGATTTATAGCTAAGATAGCCTAGCCGTTTATGCTAGAGAACGAGGTCTATTATTATAGAACGAGCTTAAGGGGGGTATATAACTATTGTTAATCCACGAAGGAGCGCAGCTATAGACTAAGTCTAAGGGTCTATATATACGATATAAAGGTCACGTAGGATGATATGTAATATAACCTAACACCGTGATAGTATATCCCCTTTAAATCGGCGTTCGACTTAAACGCTTAAAAAGGGGCAATAGCAGAAGAGCGAGAGCTAAGGGAATCCCGTATTAATCGACCTAAAGGTAGGCCCTTATAATATAAAGGAAGGAAAGAAAATAAAGCTCGAGGTTAAAAAGCCTATACGCGCTAAGATAAATTATATTTATTAATTATATCTATTATTATCTAGGCAGAGGGGACGAGGCGAGGAAGGTAGTATAGAACGTAGGGCGAGGCTTAGCCGGGTTTACGGCGTAGAAAGACTTAAGGTCGTCCTAACATCCGTCGAGGCATAAGGAATCCTCCTACGTAAGGGGGCTATAACGCTACTAAATGCGATATTTAATCTTCCTAAACGTGTACTAACGTTATGCGAGGATAGATAAGAATTCCTACTTAAGGTGCGCGTCGTTATCGTTATCGCCGTCTAAGGAAAGTAGGATGCCCCCGTTAAGAGGCCGGATATTTAGGTCGGCCTAGCCGGGTAAGGGGGGGACTTAGGTTTAGGTAAAGAGCGAGTAGTAGAAAATAGGGTAAAGACGGCTACCCTTAAAGAGGCGGAAGAAGCAAGCCGTCTTATACGCTTTAAGGACCTCGTATAGGCCCTCCCGCTTATAGTTAAGCTTCTTTATCGAGCGGAGGGTATAGATCTAACGGGTGCTAAGAAAGACTATATCGCTAAGCTAATACGTTAGGGCGGGCGCCCGGTAGGTATCGGCGTGCCGGGCCTAAGTAGCTTAAGCGTCTTCGATCGCGTTACGAAGGAAGCTAGATACGCGTTAAAGGCGTAAGGCGAGCGCGTCGCTATAGAGGTACTCCTTACGCTACTAAGGGGTTATACTAAGGGGGGGTAGTCCTAAAGGCTTAGTGCTAAGCTTTAGGTCGAAGCCGTAGTTAGCGAAGAAAGGGGAAAGGCCGGTAGACTTAGAAACCTAGTTATTAGCGGTAAACTCAGCGAAGGGAAGGAGATCTACCTAATCGTCTTAAAGGAAGGTAGTATAGTAGCGGAGGTAGACCTCTATCTAAGCGTTCGCGATCTTAGTCTAGCTATTAGTATAAGGGTAGTAGGCGGAACTAAGGTATAAGCGGTAGCCGAGGCGGCGGCTAAGCTACTGCTAGAAGGCGGAGATAAACTAAGTGCCTTTATTACTAACGATCGAGGTAAAGGTGCTATAGAAAGACTAAACGTAAGAAATAAACGCGTTAACGACGTCTTTAACTATTATTAAGGGCGTTAAGACGTAGTAGCGTATCTTCGTAAGACGGTTAACGATAACTAAGATACTTAAGAAGTTAACGCTATAACGGCGGTAGACGGGAAGGTCTATAACGAAATTAATAGAGATATCGGTCTAAAGGGCGAAAGGGATGCTTAAGGGTTAAAGAAGGCCCTAAGGGGCGGAACGGGGGGACTTAGCGCGGAGGTAGACGTAGTAGTTACGAACGAAGCTAGAAATAGACTTATATATGCCGGGCTAAACGTATATTTAGCTATAGAGGCTCGCGGTCTTAGTGCGCTTAAGGTAGCTAGCTAATAGGGAAGTATAGGTGCGGATTAAGATCTAGAGGATAAGGGCGTTATTAGGGGGAATAAATAACCGGCCCTAAAAGTAGAACCGGCCTTAGGCCTTTAAGAGGGCGGACTTTAGGATTAAGCGGAGAGGTACGCGAAGGGAACTAGGCTAACGGAGCTAAGGAGACCGGAAAGCCGCGCGAATATCGGCGATAAGTAGAGAGGAGAAATAAGCCCGGTCGATAAGGTCGTCGATCGGCTTAAAGTCGTTAAAGGCATAGAGGGTAAAGCAATCGGAGTTATTAGAGTTATATTTATTAATTATATTTATAGACGAGTCGGACTCCTTAAACCTATTAGGGAGTAGGGAGGCGTCGACCTTAGACCGTAAAAGGATAACTTAGTAAAGATAGTCGATCCTCTCGTCGGCGCGGTCGGTTAAAGAGGTAAGGCGGGAACTAAGGAGTCGGCTAAAGGCGTTAAGGAGGGTAGCTTAAGAGCTAGGCTAATAGACGATCTTAAAGTTAAAGCGACTTAGGAACTCGGCCTAGTAGGCCTATCGTTAGTTAAAGAGCTTCGTAGTTATAAAATACTAAAGGTTCTTATAATCTAAAGCGATCTTAAACTTAGGTAGGCCTTTAAGCTTAAGGCGCTATTCCTCGAGGGACTTTATAATCGCGAGGAGTTCCTTATCGTAGATCTTATAGTTATATTCTTAAGCGGAGTATTTTGACGAGAAGAACGCGATAAGGTAGTAGCGGCCGTCGTTAAAGAGCTATATTACTACGCCCTTAACGGCTTAGTTAGAAGCATCGGTCTAAACTATAGTCTTTCGAGAGGGGTTAAAGTATACGAGGACTAAGGCGGCGGTAAAAGCGTGCTTAAAGGCTCCGAAGGCGTAGGCGTAGGTAAGGGACTAAATCTAAGGGGCAGAGTTCTTAGTAAGGGCGTTTAAAGGGTTCGTAAGCTTAAAGAAGCCGCGGATAAAACGCCGATAAAAATTAGCGAACCCTAAGAAACGCCGGAGGTCTTTTATAGAGTAGGGGGCTAGCTAGTCGAGGACGGCGCGGACCTTTTTAAGATCTATATATATGCCTTTATCCGAGATAATTAGGCTAAGGTACTTAGTCTCGGTAATATAGAAATCGCACTTATCGACGTCGAGCTAAAGGCTAGCAGCGTTAAGGTGCTTAAGAACCTCCCGAACGTAGGCTTAATGCTCCTCCTATATAATAGAGAAGATTAAAAAATTATTTAAGTAAGCGGAATAAAAATCATTAAGGATATTATATAAGGCTATATTAATAAAGCTCTAGAAGTAGGACGGCGCGTTAGAGAGACTAAAGGGTATAACGCAATACTCGAAAAGCCTATACCGCGTAGCGAAAGCCGTCTTTTATTTATAGCCCTCGGCGATATAAAGGCGATTAAACGCCGTAATAACGTTAATCTTAGTAAAGAACTTTACCTTCCTAATTTAGGCGAAGGTATTATAGACTAAAGGCAAAGGGAAGCGGTTCTTAATTATAGCCTTATTTAGGCTACGGTAATCGACGTAGAAACGGACGCCGCCGCCGGGCTTATAAGCGAGTATAATAAGGGCGGCGGTAGCGGAGGTCGAACGGCGAATAAAGCCTTTCCTAAGCTGCTTATTAACGTAGGCGCGGATAATATAGTTCTCGGCTTTACTAAAGGGGCGGGGGCGGGTGTAAATAGGTTATATTCCCTCCTTAAGGTTAATCTAAGTATCGACGGCGCGGTAAAAGGCGAGCTTATCGGCCTTACTCTAAAGCTATATATAGATTATATAGTAAAGCTCTTTTAGGACCCTAGCCTAAAGCTTATCGAGAGTATAAAGGACTTTATCGTATTTTAAAAAGAACTTAGTAATATTATTAAGTAAAACCTTATTAAGGAAGATTTTATTAAGGTAGTTATCGATAAAGTCGTAAAAGCGTAGGTTAAGTTAGGCTTTAGCGGTATTAGGATTAATAGACTTAAATAAAACGGCTAAATAGAGTTCCTTAGGAATCTCTTAGTCGATAGGAGGCAAAGGCTTAATAGGTAGGGGTTTAGCGGCTAAGGCTTTAATCGTAGTCTAGGAAGTCGTAACGGAGGGCTAGCGGTAGAATACCGCTATAGCGGCTACGTTAAGTATCTAGATAAAGAACGTAAGGTCGCTTAAAATAATTATAAAAAGGTAAGGTCCTAACGCTTAATGCCTAGGTTAAAGAGCCGGGTAGCGGGAGCCGGTAGCCTAACGTATAGGCTAAAGGCGGGGGGGGCAAACGTAATAGCGGGGGTAAAAGGTATCTAAAGGGTTAAAGTCGTAGCTTAAGTCGAGGTCGGTCTAACGGGAGGAGTCTAAGTAAGTAGGTTTACCTACGTCGGGAGTATCTTTAAGAGACGTCGGGAGGCCGGGGGGAAAACGAAGGGATAAGGGAATAAACTTAAGGGTGTTAAAAAAGCAGACGGTATAGGCGGGAACCCGAGGGGCAAGAGAGGATAAGGCAGGGGGCTTACCCTTATCGTTAGAGTTAGCGATAGAAGGGGCGGAGGGGGAACGAATTATATTTATAAATTATATTCCCTTAAGGGCGGGAACGGGAATAGCGGGAGCGGCCGGGAGGCTAGGGATAAGATAAGGCTAAAGGTCTAAGAGGTAAGAGGCGAGGTAGAATAAGGACTAAAAGGAGAAGGAGTTATCGCGCTAGCTAATAATAAGGTCGTAGCAGCGTAGCTAAGGGAGGCTAAGAATAACCTTATAGCTAAGCTTCGTAAGGAAGAAGTAGATAGACTCGGTATAAGCGCTAACTTAAGCGACTAAGTAAGCGCAATAGGTAACGGCGCCGGACTTATAGTCGCCGCTATCGGCGAGAGAAAGCCGGCGAGGGAACTAAAGCTAGCGGATAGGGAGGGCAAGGCGGTGCGCGGTCTAAGGATATATAAAGGCGAATCCGGAATAACTAAAGTCGACTAAAGCACTTATAGCGACGTTAGTAAGCATAAGGGAGAAAGGCAGTAGTAAAGCGCGAGGCTATATTCCCGCCGGGAGATAAAGGTCCTCTTTTATATTAAATAAAGCTATAAAATTAAAAACCGAAAGCTCTATCACACGATAAGGCGAGGGAGCTAAGCGTTTCCTAGGGGGGGGGAAGCGCCGGAGGTAAGGGTAAGAGAGTTAGTAACCTTACCCTCGACGAAGCCCGGCTTAATCACCCGGACGTTAAGCTAAAGAGGGGGCGCGAAGAGGCGTAGGGCGGGAGTACCGCCGCCTTAGCCGCGACCCCGGCTAGCACCCTTCTTAGGATAGGTCTAAGCCGTATAGGTTAAGGTTACTAAGGTAGCGTAGTAGAGATAGAGACGGTTCTTATACCGTCGCTGCTTCTTAGCGTCTATAAGACTAGCCCGGAACGCGTTAAGGTCTATCGGGTCGCCGGCGGGCGTACAGGCGGCGGGGCTAGCGGACCCGATAGGGGCGGGGGGGGGGGGATAGTCTAGGGCTAGACGAGCCTCTTACGGGCTCGAATACGCTTATAGTTCTCCTAAAGGCCGGCGTAAAGCTTAGCCTAGCCGTAGAAGTCGTCGGTATT
Source organism: Ophiocordyceps sinensis (assembly GCA_012934285.1). NCBI lineage: Eukaryota > Fungi > Ascomycota > Sordariomycetes > Hypocreales > Ophiocordycipitaceae > Ophiocordyceps > Ophiocordyceps sinensis. Next base: position 6,493,561 of record JAAVMX010000002.1, on the reverse strand, counting down.
AAGGCTAGGGACTTAAAGAGCGGCGGCATTAGCGAGCTTATTAATAACCTTTTAATAAAGGTGTCTAACGTAAGCGCTCTCGTTATAATCGAGGTCGGCCTATAGCTAGGTAAACTACGAGAAGAAATCTAGCTAAAAGGTGCCCTTTATAGCTAAGGTATTAAATTCCGCCTTAGACTAAACGCGGTAGTTCGCGGTACTAAAGATAGAGGCGAGCTTATAGGTAAAGGAGTTAAGGGACTAAAAGCGCTACTACTCGAAGGGGGTATTATCGCGGATATAGCGGGGGACGCTAGCGGCGATAGAAGCGGCCCAGCCGGAAAGTCGGCCGGTCGCGTAGACGACTTAGTCCCTATCGGTAGGGAATATATAAGGGTCGGAGGCGATCTTAAGGGATATACCGTCGCGTTAGACGCAGAAGGCGTTTTAGCGCTACTTTTAAATACCGATATCGCCGGAGAAGCGTTTAAGGTCGGCGAAGCAGGCATAGGGACTTACGGTAGGAGGGGTAAAGGCAGCCTAAAGGGCGGTAAGGTAGGCGAAGGCGGCGTTAGACTAATTAAGCTAGTCCTAGAGCCCCTCCGCGTGCTGCCGGTAGCCGAGGGCCTCCTTACGGGCGGCAATAGCGGAGGTAGCGGCCTTAAGGAAACTAGACTTAAGAAAGACGAAAGACCGGGTCTAATCGGTATGCCGGAGGAAATTCGTCTAAAGGTCGGCGAAGACGGACGAGGCGACGGAAGAACCCTAGAGAATAGAGGCTAAGTAAGGGAAGGCGGAGAAGGCGTTAGGCTTAGGGACGTCTTAGAGAGGAACGCCTGCCGGAGGGCCGGGCGAAGGGGAGAAGGAGGGGGTAGAAATAGGAGTAGCTATTATAGCGGCGGGAAAAAGGGGTAGCGGCGGGAAAAAGGGCTAGAAAAATCTATAGGAGAGTAGAAAAGAGGCGGAAAAGGGCGTAATAAGATAAAGAACGAAGACAGGCGTATAAGCGAAGCTAAAGGGACTAAGGAATCGTAAAGGCTCGGCGGAAGGGTAGAAGAATAGTAGATTAAACTATTATAAAACGAGCTTAAGGGGGGTATATAACTATTATTAATCTACGAAAGAGCGTAGCTATAGACTAAGTCTAAGGGTCTATATATACGATGTAGAGGTTATATATAATAATATATAATATAACTTAATACCGTAATATCTATCTTCTTTTTTATCTTAGGTGTTTTTATTTTAGGTATTTTTATTATATTAGTTAGTATAGTGTCTTAGAGTATAGCGTTGTTTATTATCTCTTTTAGACTATATTATATATTGTATATTTTGTTTTAAATTAGAAATCGTGTTTTCTTTATGTCTAAAGGGATATAGTATAGTCCGTTCTTAATAAAACCGGTTATTAATTTATTTAGATTTTCATCGAGGAGGGATATAAAGTCCGGGCCTATTTAGGCGTATGTGTTTATTATAGCTAATTGGCTAATTATATTAATGCCTATTTTAGGTATATAAAGGCAATTTCTTAAGGTATACTATTAATTACTATTTATATCGGACTAATCTAGTTATATAAGGGAGAAAAGGGTTATAAGTTATAACCCCTATTTAAGGCCCCGATGATAGCGTTATTAGGAGCGTTACGTGTCCCGACTAAGCTCCCTTTAGAGCCTAGGATAGGCTCGTAAGGACATATAAAGGGGCCCCCTTTCCTCTCCTCTTCGCCTTAGCTAAAGAACCTATTATAGACTAGAATCCAGCTAGTTTATAACCTATTTGTTTATTTAACTAACTAATACTAATTAGTAATTAAACGATTAATTATAGATTAGCAAGGTTAAAGAGGCAAGGACCCTCGTTACGATATAAGACTATTGCCTTTAGTAGTACCGTCCCGCCTACGTTAGAACGAGGATCCTTCGTGCTAAGAATAAAGCATCTTACTAGATCACCGGTCGAGATACCTTCTAAGCTGTTAATTAACGTTACTGCTTTCGTAGACTATAGCGACCTTAATCGATAGTGCGTCTATAACGCGACGAGCCCGCTGCCCGCTCCCGGCAAGCATTACGGAACCCCTTTACGTTACTGCTTTCGCAGACTATAGCAACCTATTCGGCAACCGTTGCCCCGAAGATAAGCATTACGGAACCCCCCCCTTAACGTCGCTGCTTTCGTAGACTATAGCGACTTAATCGGCGACCCGCTGCTTATTCCGACACACATCGCGAAAACCCTCGCGATCCTTAGTTAAACCTTAGTCATCTACGATAACACCGACGAACCCGGCATCCGCCGCCGCTACCCTAGCGGCAACTACCCTAACGGCAGATACCTACACGGCAGACAACCCCGTCACCCTACGAGCTCTTCCGATAGCTCCTACGAATCCGGCCCTAGCTCCTTAGCCGGAAGACCCCTCGACTCCGGCTCCCTAGCCGAAAGACCTTACGAGTCCGACTTCACAGCCGAAAGCTCCCTAGCCGACACCTCCTATAGACCCGCAACACACTAAATAGTTAAATAGCATCGGTATCCACGAGTTATTGCATAACTAAGTCGACCTTAACCTCGTTAATAACGTCGACCCCGACGAATAAAACTAAGTAGCAGTAACTATATACGTCGTATTATATATGCTATACGCAAGAGTAAGAAATATTAACGGATACTACTTGCTTTATGATTTTAGGGACGACTTTAGAGACTAGACCGAAGCCACCTAGGATAAGGTCTAACAGGACTATAGGAGGGTATTGCGAACGTTCGTACGGAGGCGTAGGCTCTACATAGGACGAAAGGACGAACCGATTAGACCTTAATTTATAGTGCTATAGACCGCTAATAGGCCCCTGCCCTAGCCTCTAGAAGAATTCCTCGAGATAGACTTCGTAGTTAATACGGCAGCCTACGTAAAACGGGACACAATACGCGCCTAGCTCGGCTTACCGCTATATAAAGCCCCCGTTAAATAGGCTCCTACGCCTACTCCCGCCGCTGCTCCTACTCTTGCTCTTACGCTTACTCCCGCCGTCGCAAGCACACTTATCCCGATAACTATTCCGACGACTATTTAAAGTCCGCTAGTTAATTTAGCTTCGGCAGCCTCGCCTTTAGCCTCGCCGCTATCCTTATCCTCGCCGACACCTATACCCTCGTTAGCTTTAATAGTCTTAGCGTTACCCTTATCGTTACCCCTAAGCCGGCACGACCCCGGGAAGACCCCTAACTCCCGCCGGTACGACTTAGTTTCCTATAGGGAAGACCCTATAGCTGCCCCTAGCTTCTATAGGCATAGCCCTAGTGCCGGCCCTATAGCAATAATAACAACTACGACTTCGCCTTTAAATAAAAGTCCGCTAGTTATTCCCGTTGTGTTAAGCCGGCCCCTTGCTTTTCTAAGCCGACTCCTTATTCTAAGCCGGCTCCCTCTTTTAAACCGACTCCCCGTTCCGAGCCGGCTCTCCTATTCGCCCGCTCTAAGCTCTCGCAGTAACTCTTCGGACTACTGCTACAACGACTCCTACATCGGCTCCCCTAGCAGCTTATTAAGCTGCTCCTCTATAAGCTCTCGCAGTAGCTTACTAAGCTGCTCGCAACCTACGAAGCTATAGGCTATACAGTAGCTTCCTTAACGTTAGTAGCACGCTCTACGGTATATCCCTAAACTAAGCTAATGCCGCCGCTACTAATCACCCTTTAAGTCTCGCAGCGTACTCTTTCGCTACTTCGGCGAAGGATATCACTATATAAAACGCGTGTAGACTCCCTCCTAGACCGTTATGCCCTAAGCCCGGCATACACTATAGTAGACCCCCCTACCCTAAAGGCACTTACTAAAGTAGGCTAATTGCTAGCACTATTTTTCCTACTTCGACTCCTAAGGCGCACTCTTTCGTTACCTCGCTAAAGGATATCGCTACTAAAAGCCTTTATAAGCTTCCCCTTAGCTTATTAAACAGTAGGGCAAGGGACACTCTTCCGCCCGGCCCTAGACTGTCCGGCATACCCTCTTGCGGGACCGTAACGTAAGAGACTCTTACTAAAAGCCCGCCTAAGCTTCCCCCCTGCTAGTCACCCGGCAGGCTTTCTAGTAGGCACCTTCGTCCCGGCAGGCACCTTCGTCCCGGCAGGCACCTTCGTCCCGGCAAGCACCTTTATCCCGGCAGACGACCTCGCCTCCACACGTTATTCTCCCGAGGTTTAGCAACGTACCCCTCGTTGCGCGTGGCTAGCTAGCCTCGCGAGCCTAGCAGAAGAAAAGCTCTCGAGGGATTCCCCTGCCTATTGCCCCCTCTAGCCCCCTACTCGGCCGCCCCTATAGCCCTCTGCTTAGCCACCCCTCTAGCCCTCTGCTTAGCCGTTCCTTCGTGTGTTCTCGTTGCTCGTTACTTCGCCCGTTTCCCTAATACCCTATCCCTTCGTGTGTTTATTGCCCGTTTTAACGAGTGGAATTTCCGCGCATTTTTTTCTTTATTATTTCTGCAATTTATTCGCCTTTTTCTACGCGTTATTCCACTTTTCCCGCTTTATTGCATTATCTTATTCGTTATTCGCAGTTTCTGCGAATTGCTCGTTATTTTCCGTACGATTATTCCTCGGCCGCTAATTGCAATTTATACTTATTGTTTATATTTATTAGGCAATTTCTAGCTTAATACGTCTTTTTGTTATTTCTTATTCGCGGTCCGTTGTTTCTTTATTCGCGTTTATAGCCCGAATTAAGGCCTTGCAAAGACTTAACTAAGGTCTATTCGGCTCTTCGGCAACGCCTTAAGGATGCCCTCGATTCGGCTCTTCCGAATGCTCGTTTCCTTGCTTATCGCGCCGGGCTACTTACTGCTTGTTCGTTACGTTCGCTATATTCGTTGCGTTCGATTAGGCGATTAGTCCGTTAGTATAGTATTTACAGCCTCTTAAAGAAGAACTGCTAGTATCGGACCAATCTAGTCACATAAGGGAGAAAAGGGTCATAAGTTATAACCCCTATTAAGGGCCCTAATGACAGCGTTATCGGGAGCGTTACGTGCCCCGACTAGGCTCCCTTTAGAGCCTAGGATAGGCTCGTGAGGACACATTAAGGGGCCCCCTTTCCTCTCCTCTTCGCCTTAGCTAGAGAACCTATTATAGACTAGAATCCAGCCAGTTTGCAACCCATTTGTTTATTTAACCAACTAACAATTTAGGAATTAAAAGATAAGGTCTCTAGCACCTCGCACAATAATAGAGGAAGCTTTTCCCTAGGTTACGGTAGTATATAATTATTTCTAATTAGAGAGGAGAGTTTTATTTGAAACTATATGCCTAGTAGCCCTAGTATCGAATATAAAGTTATAAAAATTCCTAATCCGTAAAGCAGCCCTATCGACCTTTAAGGTTACCCTTAAAATTGCCGAGAGAAGCGGCTTTAGAGGTCCTATTATTTATAGTCTATTAGAGGAGGACTTTATTTTTATAAGGGTATAGAGAAGGATATTTTTAGAGGGAAATAAGGTATAGGAAGAGAAGGTATAAAGAAGGACTAGCATTTTATATAGTAACGAGAGTATAGAGAAGAGTATCGAGGGTATAGACGAGAGTATCGAGGGTATAGACGAGAGTATCGAGGATATAAAGGATATAAGGAGTATAAAGAAGGGTAGGAAGGAACTTATAATGCTAAAAGCCGACTTAGAGACAATAAGGACCTTACTAGACTTAGAAGAAGATACCGAGGGGGCCTTTCTCTTCTAGAGTCGAGAAGTCCGGGGATAGGCAGCCGGGCGAGGAGTAAGGGAGGGGGAACTCTCTCGAGAGTTTAGGATAGGCGTAGGCCTCCTATAGCTCCTATTAGTATACTCCTTAGGCTCCCTTTTAGTCGAGGAGGAAGAGAGCAACGTCTTAATAGTAAATCCGGCGGCCTTAGCCTTATCCCTATTCTTTAGTTTCTAAAAACAATTCTTTTCTATATACCTACGCTTCTTATAGTAAGAGCAAATAGGAATCTTATTATTATTCGCTATAAAGAGGTGCTTATTACTCTCTAAAGCCTTAGTTCTCTTAAAATTATCGATAAGGGACGAGGAGAGGGACTTAAGGGTATATACCGTGGCATCGGTACGGAGTGTCTAGGTTATATTTATAATATAACTCGAGAAGGAGCTATTTAGACTCTTAAGGATCTACATTATTACTACGATCTCTAGGATTTAGATCTCTCTAGTATTTAGCTTATTATAGAGCTCTTTTACCTTATTTAGGCAAGTTTCGATAGATAGTTGACCTTTAATCTTCGTGTTAAAGAGCTCTTTAATAAGGAGGAAGTTAAAGGTAAAGTTCACCGGGTTATATAGGGTTTTAAGAGTATCTTAAGCCGCTTTTATAGACGTATAATGCTTTATCTAAGAGAGAGGACTATCGTCGACTATTAGGCGTATAAGTGCTAGATAGTCTTAAGACTTCGCGTAGGAAGCGTCGAGGATTACGGGAGTAAGCTTCTTATGTATAAAGACGGACTCTATGCGTAGAGACTAGGCAGAAAAGTTAACGCTCCCTTTAAGCTTAGTAAACGAGTAGTCCTTAAACGAACTTATTTTCGGGGTCGGGAGGTATTAGAGAAATTTTAGAAGAAATTAAGAGTCAACGAGCTGCGGCAAAGGTAGCGAAGGAATTTTTAAAGAAATTTTTTTAGTAGGTTTTTTAGCGAAAGACAGTAGTTAGAAGAAGGTGTATGCTAGGGTCGAATTAGTGCCAATAGGGAGAACGGGGGATAAAACACTAAGAAAGTAGTAATATATATAAACTAAAGGTAGCCTAGGAAGGCAAGAGGCCTAAAAAGGCAAAGAGGAGGTTATAGTAGACGGGCGGTTGTTTTTAGTATAGCGGCGAGTGATCTAAAGAATTTAAAGAGGGCTCTAGAAGAGAAGCAACTTAAAGCTTAGGTAGAGATAGGGATTATAACCAATAAGAGCCTAAAGGGAACCTTAAGGGTAGAGGATTACGGTAGTATAAAGAGTGTTAAGATTAATGCAGAAATAAGAGAGAAAAGTGTTATTAAATTGCTTAGTAAAGGTCTATCTAAGGGCGGACTAAGGTCCCTTTATATAGCTAATTCCACACGAACAAAGGTATATATAACTTAACTAATTCTAGTTATAGAAGGCGCTATTATTTATCTATATAATGCGAGTGGTCTCATCCTATTTAGTAGCTTAGTTATTGCATAATTAAATACGCGAGTAATACGAGGAGATATAGATAACGCCGGTTGACCGAGTTATAAGTTATAACTTGCATGCCTCTATCTCTACTCACACTATATACTTCGGGCTTCGGTATCTTAGCTATCTTAGGAGCTAATGCAACCGGGTGACTTACGTTATATACAATAATATAACGCGGTTCTAATGCATATCTTTATGCATTGGTGGAATAAACCAATTAGGAGATATCTGCTCCCCTATAAAGGGTTATAACTATAAGGAAGATTACGCTAAATACCTCTAAGATAAGCAAGCCATCGCTAACCTCTCGACTTAGGTCTATAAGACCGTTGACTAGTCCTACATCGCGTACTTCCCGGAAAGCCCGGACCTTCGAGGCATCGTTAATTATCTACGTAATCTCCTTATAGTTACTAACTCTATTCGAGTCGGCCTCGCCTATATAAACTATCGCAATGCCTTAGAGACTAATTAGAGGATAAGCCCCGTAGCTTAGTACCTTTAGTAGGAGCTTACGTATCTTAAGGCGGTAACTATAAAGATCTCTAATATTAACGGGGAATAGGCTATCGTCGACTTCCTTAAAGCGGTTATAGCAATAGACGAGCTATAGGGTCGTTAAATGCTAGGAAAGCTACGTAAGTAGCAGCTTGCTAGGATAGTTAATATAATACTTAAGGCAGTAAGTCGCTAATTTAACTAGGCTTATTACGATCGCGCTATAATCTACGCGAAGCCTTTAGGACCTTTAAGGGCTTTTTGTAAGGGTCTAGACCCTAGTGTTGTTATCTAGTGCACGTGACCAGATTGCATGTATTTAGGTAGTCCGCGCCGGCGAGGGCTGCGCCCGTACTCTCTTCCCTTTCCCCCTCTATAGTGTTATTTAACCTCTTTTAGGGACCTCCTTTATGCTAACTCGGAATAACCCCGTTATATAATAACACTATTACTTCATTAATCCGTAGCTACGCCTACTGCACGCCGCCTCCGTACCGTCGGAACGCGCCGCCTAGAGTCTTTCTCTACGATGCTTAATACGAGGATAAATTAAGCTGCCCTTTAGCTATTGCCTTAATCGCCTATGCGAATTTTTCGACCTTATACTAATAGGAACGCGCTAACGCGCTAATATTAGCTTATGCGAATTTTTCTTCCCTATACCTACGAATGCGCCTTTAATCGGCTTTTCTGCCCTACTTACAGCCGTTAATTTACTTGCCTATAGCACGACCTTTGCTTGCCTATTGCCGAGTCGCTAGACCCGATTCGGAACGAATTTTCTTTTATTGTTTTTTTCGTCTGCCTTATAAAGGGAGGACTTTGTCTCTACCGCTTTAAAGGTAGCGGGAAGAGCCTATATATAGGAGCCTCGGGTGCGTCGGGAGCTAACGATATACGTTATTAACGCTAATAGCTCCTACTTCGGCTTTAGTATAAGTAATGCCTGCGAAATTAGGCACGACCTTTAAGACGGTGGTAGGGCGTAGTTATAACTGCGGAATATATAGAACACATACGAAGAAGTATATATACGGACGAAACGGCAGTATGCCTGCGAGTAGGATACGACCGGACGATTCGATTGATAAATATTAGGAATGCTTCCGCCGGCAGCCGGCGGCGACATTAGGAGGCTATATAAGGGAAGCTATGCCCGTGCCCTAGGGGCCGTAGAGAACAGACGGAGCCCGTATAGCCTCGTGCGGGAAGAATAACGGGTAATAACGGCTGTAGTAGCGCCTAAAGATAAAGTCGTCGCTGCGGGGCGAGTCCCTAAGAGCACCTAGGCGTGCGAAGCGCACAAGCCGGAAAGGAAAAACCGGCCTTGCTTAAAGTAGTCCTTTAGTTATTCTTAGCAAGCAGCTTGCCCTTATTCTTATAAGCTAATAACGGCCTAGCTAATGTTAGTTACGATAAGGGAGTCGGGAAGGTTATATCCGCGTTTATAGCTGCGTGCCGCTTTACTCTATATAGTGTTTTTAGCTGTGCGTTTCGGTATAGGTTTCGCCTTAACTACGTAGTCCGTATGTAACGTCCGTCGCGCGTTAGGGTGCGGCTTTAGGTGTCTCGGAAGGTAGCTCCGAAGGAGCCGAGACGGGGGGCTAATATAAGGGTCTAGACCCTAGTGTTGTTATCTAGTGCACGTGACTAGATTGCGTGTATTTAGGTGGTCCGCGCCGGCGAGGGCTGCGCCCGTACTCTCTTCCCTTTCCCCCTCTATAGTGTTATTTAACCTCTTTTAGGGACCTCCTTTATGCTAACTTAGAACAACCCCGTTATACTTTTAACGCATAAGCCTAATTGCTAGCTACAACCTCTAATACGCCGACGATAGCATCTCGTTAGGGCTTTAACTACGCCTACGGAATTAAGAAAGCTCGCTATCCGTAGAAGCCGATAGACTACACCGCTTTCTATAAGGCAGTTAATAGGATCTCCTATAAGCCCGAGCTTAAGGAGAACCTAGCCCGAATTAAAAAGTACGAAGAGGCTAAGAACCTACCTTATTAAAAGCAAACCGTCGAAGCTATTAAGGGCATAAAGGGCTAGAACGCACCTCCCGGCGCGCTAAACTAAGGCAAGTCCGCTAAGGGATTATAGGCATATATAATCGTCGACCTTAAGTTTTCCGCGTAGAACGACGATGCCTTAGATACGGCCTTAAGTACGCATAGGCAAAGACTACACCCGCTCTATAACTTAACCTTATTTAATAACTACGCTAATACGTATATTATTAATAAACTTAATCTTTTAAAGGGTAATATCGTCGCCGCCGTAGAGGATAATATTATGCTAGTAGGTGATACGGCCCTTACGGCTATATATTAAGGAACCCGAACTATAAAGAACCTTCTTTATAGCCCGGATAGTCCTAATATAAGGGATCTAGTGTTAAAAGACACCGCCTTCGTCCCCGGCTTTTATACGAATATTATTAGCGTAGAGAGGCTTATAAAGGGAGGCGTATAGATTTACGGAGCCGACTATACGGTCCGTTACGGCTCGGTTAAGGACAATACTATAGTAATAAACCTAGAGCTAAAGTATAGCCTAACGGTAGCTTAATTAAAGCCGGTTGATTCTTATTTTACGGTACCCTTTTCTAACGAAGGAGAAGAATGCACTTTTGCCGCGATATAAGAAGGGTTTTCGCAGTACCCTAAGGGCCGCGTTATAGCATCCCGAGTTCTACTTCGGCCTAGGGTTAATACTATAGAACTTTAGTACCTTCGATTAGAGCACGTAAGCCCTCGAGTACTTAAACAACTTATGTACTAGGCTCGAGGGGTTCGAATTTATAGACTAACATCGGTTAAATGCGTAGGCTACACATAAGGAAAAGCCTACTAAATAATCTCACGCCGCGAGCCCGCTAGCCGTTTAACGCAGCCTTTTTTCCGTATCTTCCTCGATATCTTCGAATTCGAGCGAGGCTATAACGGCTATTAATACATCCTTTTAATTACCGACGAATATAGCGGAATAATGTTCTTATAGAGCATTAGCCGTAAGATAGACACGTCGTTGCTAATTAGGATCTTTAAGGGTCTAGTCTACTGATATATAGGCGCAGCGATTTTTAAGATTAAGATAGATAATAAAAGGTCCTTAGTGAATCTTCCGAACTAGGTGGCTTTAAAGTTTTAAGACTAGGCAGTAAGGGAAGGCATTAAGATCGAGCTTCTACTAGCTTATATAAAAGAGCCTATAAGGGGAGCCGAACGACCCGGGGGAATTATATAATAAAGACTCCGCTACGCTATAGGAAAGCTGCCTTAGAACCTATAGCCTAAAGCATATTAGGCATTAGTGAGAATACACAACATCCTTCCTAAGGCCCGCAACTAGTGGAAATTACCGAAAGAGACCCTCGATAGGTAGTTTAACCGGCATCTTCGCTAATATAGTAAGTTAGGCGTTATAGCTAATAGCGAGAAGGACTTCCGCCTATTATAGAGCGGTATTTACGCCTACGGCTGCCGAGCCTACCCTCTTTACATTAACTTAAAGACTAACCTAAATAAGAAGGCTTTTAAAACATACCTTAGAGCGTATATTAGCTACCTCGTAGGTTACTAAGCGAGCAACCTATTCCGCGTCTAGGTCCTTTCACTTAGTAAAGTGATTATCACCCGAGATATAACGTTTAACGAGAGCTGTTTTCTCGACCTAAATATAGAGGACCTATAGTTTCCTATCTAAGAATACGAACCTATCGTAAGATTAATTAATCTTCCTATTAAACGCGATTAGAACGCTCTACTCAAGGATTTCCTATAGGACTTTAACGAATATATCTTAGGAATTAAACCTACTATTTCTATATACGTAGAAGAGTTCGATATCGTATAAGAGGACGACGCCGGTAAGGCTCTAGAAATAGATGCTTCTTTAATAATACTATTATTACCTAATAAACCGGCGAAGTTACTATTAGCGATACCTACTCCTCTTAAAGCATATCTTATACCGTTATAGACGCTTAATCCGACGGGGCAATAGGGTCTAAAGGCACCGGTAAGCATATAGGATTACGAGGGCGTACTATTCCTCGTATATCCTACGCCTAAAGAGCTAGAGGAATTGCCGGAACCCTAGCCCCGGCAACACTTATTAACTCTAGAGCGGAAGACTGCTAAAGCTTCGCAGCCGCCCGATAGCGAGGATAAGGAAGGCTAGTAAGGATCGCGAGTCTTATTAGGTTAAGGCACCGCCTAAGACGATATAAGTATACCCTTAATAGAATAAGGTAATATATCCGTAGGCATAGAGCCTAAAAGGATAGAAGCGCCCTCTAAAGCGCAATTAAAGGCGCTTACGATAGCGCCTTTAGAAGCGCCTATAGAAGCGCCTTTACACGCACTATTAATATAATCGAGAACTCGCTAGACTTAAAGAACGCAATAAGAGCTTTATAGCACCGAAGCTATACGACGAAGCTCTCGAATAAGACGGCTAAGATAATAGAGTAATAGTATTTCTAGTGTTTTTAGTGTTTTTAGCATTCTACTTCCCGAGGCTTACTATCTAAAGGGAGACATTACGACTTTTTATTTAGTATTTATAGCAGCTGTTTAGCAAACATTATACCGTAACTATCGTAACGACCTCGTCCGCTTGGTAAGACGATACTAGGATCTTAATAAACACCTATACGGGAAGGAGTTTAAAGAGGAATATAGAAAAGAGCTTTAAGACCTCCTTAGAAGAGGCACCTAGCGAGTTCTAAGCAGAGAGCGCGCTAAAGGCACGCCGATTCCCCTTAAATAGGTCTTTCTCTATAAATTCGATATAGATAGATACCTAGTTTAGTATAAAGCCCGTATTTACGTGCGCGGAGACCTTTAAGGGGATTAATGCGAAGACACTTACGCCGTAACCCTCGCTATTAAGACCTTTCGAACCCTTATCGCAGTAGGAGGAAAGCGAGATCTCGACGTTAGACAACTTAATATTGCTAACGCATTTCTTAATACTAGCTTAGATAAGGGAAGGGAGCCTATTTACGTAAAGCTTCTAAAAGGGTATATTAAGCTTAGTTTCTTAGAGGAAGGTAAGAATTCCTCTATAATCGCCGAGCTTAATAAAGCTCTCTATAGCCTACGCGAATTACCTCTCCTTTAGTATAACGAGCTCTAATAGGCGTTAAAAGCTTAAGGGCTAGACCGTATTAACGAGAAACCTTACGTATTTATAAACGGCAAGATCCTCGTTCTTATATATATTAACGATATCCTTATCTTATCTCTAAAGGGCTATTCCGTAGATAAGCTTATCGACTTTCTATACGGTAAGTACGAGGTCCGCGAGGAAGCATTTAGTTAGTATCTAAGGATTTAAGTTATTCGAGACCGACTGTATCGGAAGATCTTTCTATGCTAAGATGCCTACATCGAGAAGATCGCACGTAAATTCGGCCTTAACGGCACTAGGAAAGCGCCGATAATCCCTCTACCGCTATTGCCGCTCTTTAAGAACCTAAGATAAGCGACCTTTTAAGACATTAAGGACTTTTAAGAGAGGATCGGCTCTATTATATATACGGCAGTTACTATAAGGCCGGATGTAGCCCTTATAGCCTTATAGCTCTCGAGGTTCCTTACGAACCCCTCGCCGTAGCAAAAGGAGCTAGCTAACGATTGCATCCGCTACCTTTATGCAATAAGGTTCCTTACGATTAAATACGACGGCCTTAAAGGGGAAGCTCTTATTATTACAACTAACGCTTCTTTTATAGACGACCTAGAGACCCGCCGCTCTTTATAAGGCTGTATTATAATGCTCTACGGCGGCCTAGTCGTATAGAAAGCGAGCCTATAAGATATAATAATAACCTCGATGATAGAGGCAGAGCTGCTTAGGCTAGAACGGGCTATAAAGGAGGCGTTCGCCTTCTTAAGGCTTATAAGGGATATCTCTCTCGAGCTTAAGCTATTAAGAATATACTGCGATAACCTCTAGACTATTAGACTAGTAGTAGAGGAAGGCCGTATCCTAATAAAGCTACGCTACGTAGATATATAAAGCATATAGTTAAAGCAAGAGTTTAAGAAGGGCCGCTTCGTGGTTAAAAGAAGGGCCGCTTCGTGGTTAAATATATAGCTACTGCCGATATGCCCGCCGATAGCCTAACGAAGGCACTGCCACGAGCGAAATTCGAGCGATTTAAGGCGCTGTTAAAGTTAAAGGATATATAGGGCCGAATATAGGAAGGATTAAAGGACTAGGGAAGAACACTAAGGAAAAGGGCACGTTTACACCTTAATAAGCGCTTACGATAGCTTCTTCTTTAGCGTTAATTTAATCTCTTAACGCTAGGGGGTATATCACATTAGAGCGTGCTTATAAGGAGGTATTAGATATAGCTCTATACTAGTATAAGTCACGTGTCCGCTTGCGCACCTATTTAAGGTGCCTTATTTATAAGACAGCTAGCCTATAACTATACATCGCAATATTAGACCTTTTTCTCTTATTAATTAGTGCCCCTTTTCGTAACCTTAAGTGCACTTATTAACTACCCCTCGCGCCTACGGGTGAGGGCCCTTATAGGTGGATGTAATACGTAAGGTGCCTTAGCGTAAGTAAGCGCCGCCGGCTAATATTACAATGTATAACATACTGATCCGAAAGGCGTAAGGTAGCGCGCAGCCGCTAAAAGTGCGACAGGGCCCGAAGTAGCGAATGTAGCGTCTTATAGCGAAAGTGGCGAAAAAATCCGAATTAACGCGGGGTTCGAAGAAAGAATGTTAATAGCAGTAGAAGTTATAGCTAGGTCAAAAATAGACTTCGCTCCCGGGCTTATAACTATTGACATTACTATTATACTACCTAGGCAAAAGTAAGATGCATCCCGACCGTAGACATAATATAATGGCTTAAATAAAATGTCGATAGTAAGCCGGGCCCGTAATACATTAAGCTATATCGGGTTACCGGCAGGAGACATAGGTAAGGCGGGCGAGGTAAGGCTAACGCAAGCGGGGTTATAAGGCGGCTAGAGTTAAAAATAGGCCTTTACACGCTGCTAGGTGTCTTAAAGCGTAGAATATATCTTAGCTTAGGCTATAAAGTCGTTATACGCCTAGCATTCGACTTATAAAGCGGAGGCGTTAGTAAGCTCGATAAAGACCTTTAAGTATAGGTAGGTAACGTAAGCGGTGCCGTTAAACGATAAGTCGGCTTAAAGTTAAGTAATATAAGAGAACGAGCTTAAAGGGGGGTATATAATTGTTATTAATCCACGAAGGGACACAGCTATAGACTAGGTCTAAATGTCTATATATACGATATAGAGGTTACGTAGGATAATATATAATATAACCTAATACTATAATAGTATATCCCCTTTAATTTTGCGTTCGACTTAAACGCCTAAAAGGGGCAATAGGCTAATAAAAACGAAGTAAATCTATATTAACCGGCCTTAAAAGCGGGCCTAATATAGAACGAGAGAGGAATATAGAGAAATAAAGGGTAAAACTAAGGAAGTAACGTATGCCGTCGTAACGTAAATTATATTAATAAATTATATTTATTAGCACTCGGGCGAAGGTAAAGTCGTAAAGAAGGCCGTATAAAAGGCCGGTTTAGGCTTAGTCGTGTTAAGGGCGTAAAAAGCCTTAAGGTCGTCCTAGCAGCCGTTAAGGCAGGAGGAGTCCTCTTACGTAAGGGGGCTATAACGCTATTAAACGTAATACTTAATCTTCCCGGAGGCGTACTAGCGTTGCGTAAGGATAGAAGAAAACTCCTACTTAAGATACGCGTTATCGCCGTCGTCGTCGCCGGGGGAAAGGAGAACGCCGTTATTAGCGGGCCGGACGTTAAGCTCTAACTAGCTAGGCAAAAAGGGCTCTTAGGTCTTAGTAAAGAGGGAGTAATAAAAAACGGGGTAAAGGCGGCTGCCCTTAAGGAGGCGAAGAAGATACGCTATCTTATATACCTTAAGGGCCTTATATAGGCCCTCCCGCTTATAGTCGAGCTTTTTTATAAGACGGAGGGTCTAAATCTAGCGGGTGCTAAGGAATACTATATCGCCGGGCTAATACGCTAGGGCGGGAGTCCGCTAGGCGTCCGCGTAGTAAGCCTAAGTAGCCTAAGCATCCTCGATTATATCGCGGAGGAAGTTAGAGGTACGCTAAAGGCGGGAAGCGAGCGCGTTACCGCGGAGGTATTCCTTCTACTGCTAAGGGGTTATACTAAGCAGGGGGGGACTAAAGGGCTTAGTGCTAAGCTTCGGGTAAAAGCTATAGTTAGCGAAGAAAGGGGAAAGGCCGGTAGATTTAAAGACCTAATTATTAATAGTAAACTTAGCGAGGGGAAAGAGGTCGACCTAATCGTCCTAAAGGTAGGTAGTATAATAACGAAGGTAAACCTTTATCTAAGCGTTCGCGATCTCGGTCTAACTGTCGGTCTAAGGGTAGTAGGCGGAGCTAAGTGTAAGGTGCGATACGGGTGGTATAGCCCGGGGTCGGCTTTATAAGGTATACGTAAGGGGCAGTAATACAATTAATATTACTAGTGGCTTTTACTATTAGCGCGACGGCACCCCTCGTCGTCGTTACAATTATGACATTAATTAATAGCCTTCCTATTCGAGACCCTTTAAAGAACGGGGCTAGGCAGCGGCTGTAAGGTAGGTGTGTCGGCGTAGGCGTAGCTTACGTACCGTAGAGGCGGCGCATTCGGGGCAATGCGACGATATATCTACGTCTTAGGTCAACGTCCACTACGTTATTCCTGCCTACGGTTGCCGAGGCCTATAGTTTGCGCCGGGTTACGTAGTCGAGGGAGACACGTGCAGCCTAGGATATACTGCCTTTAAAGAGGGGATAAGTGTAAGGTACGATACGGGTAGTACGGGGGGTCGGCTTTATAAGGTATACGTAAGGGGTAGTAACACAATTGATATTACTAGTGGCTTTTGCTATTAGCGCGACGGCACCCCTCGTCGTTATTATACTAAGGTAAAAGCGGTAACTAAGGCGATAACTAAGCTACTATTAGAAAGCCGAGATAAACTAAGTGCTATAGTTGCTAATAATAAAGGCTAGGGTACTATAGAAAGACTAAACGCGGGAAATAAACGCGTTAATAACGTCTTTAATAGTTATCGAGGGTATTAAGACGTAGTAGCGTATCTTCGTAAAGCGGTCGACGATAACGAGGATATTAAAAAACTTTACGCTAAAATAGCGGTAGATAGGGAGGTCGGTAATTAAGTCGACGGATATATTAGTCTATAGGGCGAAGGGAATAATTAAGGGCTAGAGTAGGCCTTAGGGGGAGGAACGAAGGGACTTAACGCGTAGGCACGTATAATAATTCCGTATAAAGCTAGAAATAGACTTATGTATGCCGGGCTAAATATAGGACCGGAGGTAGAGGCTAGCGGTCTTCGTACGTCTAAGGTAGCCGGTAAAGGGGGAGGTATAAGCGCGGACGAGGATCTAAAGAATTAAGGCGTCGTTAAGGGGAACGAAGAGCCGGCCTTAGAAATAGAACCGGCCTTAGACCTTAGAGAGAGCGGTCTTAGGAATCGAGCGGAGGGGGGCTTAGAGGGGGTAAGGCTAGCGGGGCTAAGGGGACTAAAGAGCTACGCTAATAGCGTAGATAAGCAGGGACGAGGAATAAGCCTAGTCGATAAGGTCGTCGATCGCCTTAGAGTCGTCGAGGGCGTAGAAGTTAAGGCAGTCGGAATTATATTTATAAATTATATTTATAAACGAATCGGACTCCTTAACGGTATTAAAGGCGGTAATAGTATTAAGGTAAAGGGAGGCATTAACCTTAGACTTAAGGAGGATAACCTAATATCGGTAGTTAATCCTCTCGTCGGCTTAGTCGGTAAGGGAGAGTAGGCGGGAGCTAGGCAGGCGGCTAAAGGCGTTAGGGAGAATAGCTTAAGAGCTAGGCTAAAAGATAATCTTAAAATTAAAACGACTAAGGAATTCGGCCTAGCGGGCCTATCGCTACTTAAAGAGCTTTATAGTTATAAAATACTAAAGATTTTTATAATCCGAGGCTATCTTAAACTTAGGTAGGCCTTTAAGCTTAAGGCGCTATTCTTCGAGAGATTCTATAATTGCGAGGAGTTCCTTATTATAGATCTCGTAATTATACTTTTAAGCGGAGTATTTTAACGAGAAGAAGGCAACCGGATAGTAACGACTATCGTCGAAGAGCTATATTAGCAACCTTTAGCGGCTTAGTCGGAAGTATCTATCTAAACTATAGTCTTACGATAGGGGTCGAAGTATATAAAGACTAAGGCGGTAGTAAAGGCATGCTTAAAGGCTTCGAAGGCGTAAGCGTAGGCGGGAGATTAGATCTAAAGGGTAGAGTTCTTAGTAAAGGCGTTTAAAGGGTTCGTAAGCTTAAAAAAGCCGCGAATAAAACGCCGATAAAAATTAGCGAATCTTAAGAAGCGCTAAAGGTCTTTAATAAAGGAGGGGGTAGGCTAGTCTAAGACTATATAAACCTTTTTAAGGTCTATGCGAATGCCTTTATCTAAGATAATTAAGCCGAGGTACTTAGTCTTAGTAATTGTCATAGTGTTAGGTTATGTTATAAGTATTGCTATTTGTACGGTAAGAAATCTCTATTTGTACGGTAAATTAAGGAAATCTCTACTTTTTCGACGCGTACCCCTAACGCCTATGTCCCTCTACTAAAATTAGGTAGAGGTACATAGCAATTGAGAGGGCCGCGCAAATCGTGAATTTTCTATCCCTAATTCTATACCGCGTATTCGTACGTAAAGTAAAGCCATCACAATGGAATAAATTCCCGCTCAACGGCCCGTTGAAGAGCCTTATAGAGACGAAGAGGCCCCCCGTCCGAATGCCTACGAACCCGATAACTACGATAGCCCGCCGATTCTACCCCTACCGCTATCACCGACCTTTAATACCTATAATAAGCTCTACGGCTTCCTTTAGACGTTCTATCGCGAGAACGGCGCCGCTATCGTTAAGATAAATAGCTTTAATAAGCGTACGATTAACGGCCAGCTAGTTCTAACCTACGTTATGTTTATATACGATCGTAGGCCTCGACGAGCCTCGAAAAGCGCTAGGCTCTATAAAACCTCCTCCGTAAAGCTCGACTATCCTATTACGATTATAGCCTTAGCAATAAAGCGTTTAAGCTAGAAGTAGACTTACCGCGTTAATTACAATAGTTAGCAGCATAATTATAGGCAGTTAATTAATCCCTCGGCGTATAATATGCATCGTCGACGAACCCTTACGTAGTAAGAGCTTAAGAGCAGGCTATCTAAACTTTAAGCCGTTCCCGCTCGCGAGATCGCATTAATTCTTAGGGAATCAACCGCCGAAGAGTCTTTCTTTCGGCAACGCGATATCTATAACGACCGACAGAAGATCCGTGCCGTAGCCCTTAGTGAGAAGACTGCCACCTAAGCCTTTATCGCCTACCTCCGAGACGCCGGCCTTAAACATATCGTTAAGCTCGCTAACGCCGAAAGCGAGGCTAACGGCGATAGCGATAGCGACGGCGACGGCGACAACGGCCGGAAGGTTAAGGCTATCTTCTAGATATACCCTTAGTGCGAGAAGATATAGAAGCGGTTCCCTAAGGTTCTCGGCCTTAACAATACATATAACACCAACCGCTTTAAGATGTTTCTCTTTTAGGCTACTAAAATCACCGATTAGCATTCTATTGCTAACTTCGCCTTTGGCCTTATTAACACGGAAAAGGAGGAGGGCTTCTAGTGGCTAGCAGAGCGGCTTAACGAGCTACGACTAGAGGTCGGGGCTATAGAGCCGACTGTTATTATTATAGATAAGGAAAAGGCCCTTAAAAACGCCCTCTCGAACGTTTTCCCCTCCTCGCAGCAATAGCTTTACGTATAGCATATTAACGCTAATATCTACGCGAGAATAAAGACGCGGTAGAGGGAGCCTAGCTGCGACGACGACGACGACGACGACGATAACGACGACGAGGCTAACGAGGCTAACGGCGATCCTAACGGACGAGCTCGCATACAATAAGAGGCAGAAGAGGCAGAAGCGGCAGGGAACGCACCCCCCCCTCCGGCCGATAAATACACCCGTGAGAGTATATTCGCAGCTTAGAAACTTATGATCTACGCTTCTACGGAAGAAGAATTTAAGGCCAAATGGAAGACTTTCGATAAGACCTACGGAGAGCTCTAGGCCCGTATTATTAGGTATATCTCGAAGGAATACATGCCTTAGCGGGAGCAATAGGCCGCCTGCTTTATTAGTAGGTATCGCAACTTCGGCTAGAGAGTTAACAGCCCCGTAGAGACCGCCTATAAAGACGTTAAATCGTACCTTCTTATAGGTATAAGAGACCTCTTTTACCTCTATACCGCCTTGCTCTAGATAATCGAGAATAAAGAGCGCTACTATAAGTAGGAGGCTAGCCGGCAGTAGGGACGGCAGCGGCTCTTATATAGCGGCTAGAAATAGCTTAGCTAGTTAACTAACTAGATTACGTATTAGGCTATTAACATGCTTGCCGTATAGCACCGGCTTGCTCTAGCCGCGATGCCTTTAGAGGAAGGGAAAGAGCCGCGGGAGCTAATCCCGCTACCGCGTTGTACTAGGCGATTTATATAATAGTAGGGGCTTCCTTATGCCCACGTTATTCTCGAGCGACTTAAAGCCAACCCTCCGCTTCCGCTTGTTAGGCTTAACATTCTTCCCCGGTAGTGGCTTAAGAAGCCTTTAGTACGATTCCCCCCCCCTTATCTATATAAACGATGCTAATAACGACCTCTAGGACCTCGAGGAGCTACTCCTCCGTATCCTTAACCCTAACGTAGTATAAACGCTTAAGGGCCGGCCTCGCGTAGCGAAGAACACTAGTCTAACTATGCCCTCGACCTTATAACACTAAGAGGAAGAGGAAGGCCACGATCAATAGGCACTAGCAGCTTCCTAAGCAGCCTTACAGCCACGTAGACGAGGACGAGGACGAGGGATATAGAGGCGGCTGCTGCGGTTAACTTAGGCTAGTACCCGCCGACTTAACGCAAGCGTACGGCGCATACGTATATAAAACGAGGTTGACGAGATATAGGCATCTTAAGCGTTATAAGGACAGGCGTCATAAGGAAGATCGCGTGTACGCGTAAATACATAGGCAAGGGGATCTCGAGGAAGACAGGCTAAGGGAGGAGGAAGGGCTACGCCGGCGCCGTTAGCCTCGCCGTCGCCGTCTGTTAAGGAGGTTGTTCTAGCTACGCAGTTAGGGGCGGACTAATTGACGGGCCGATTGTACGCACATCTCGCGGAAGACTTTAAACATGCGTTATTTAAGCTCTTTTACGCGCGTTGCTATAACTATTAAATTGCGCGCTGCTATAACTATTGAATTAAATTAAGGCTAGGGACGATTTGCGCGGCCCTCTTAATTGCTATATACCTGTACCTAATTTTAGTAGCGGGACATAGGCGTTAGGGGTGCGCGCTAAAAAAGTAGAGACTTTAGGCGTTTACCGTATAAATAGAGATTTCTTACCGTATAAATAGCAACACTCTATGTTATATATTATCTTATATAACCTCTACATCGTATATATAGACCCTTAGACTTAGTCTATAGCTGCGCTCTTTCGTAGATTAATAATAGTTATATACCCCCTTTAAGCTCGTTCTATAATAGTTTAATCTACTATTCTTCTGCCCTCCCGCTAAGCCTTTACGATTCCGTAGTCCCTTTAGCTTCGCCTATACGCCTGCCTTCGTTCTTTATCTTTTTACGCCTCTTTCCGCCTTTTTTCTACTCTCCTATAGATTTTTCTAGCCCTTTTTCCCGCCGCTACCCCTTTTTCCCGCCGCTACGATAGCTACTCCCGTTTCTACCCCCTCCCTCTCCCCTTCGCCTAGCCCTCCGGCAGGCGTTCCCCTTTAGGACGTCCTTTAGCCTAACGCCCTCTCCGCCTTCCCTTACTTAGCCTCTATTCTCCGGGGTTCCTCCGTCGCCTCGTCTATCTTCGACGACCTTTAGACGAATTTCCTCCGCTATACCGATTAAACCCGGTCTCTCGTCCTTCTTAAGTCTAGTTTCCTTAAGGCCGCTACCTCCGCTACTACCGCCCGTAAGGAGGCCTTCGGCTACCGGTAGTATGTAAAAGGACTCTAGGACTAGCTTAATTAGTCTAACGCCGCCTTCGCCTACCTTACCGCCCTTTAGGCTGCCTTTACCCCTCCTACCGTAAGTCCTTATGCCTATTTCGCCGACTTTAAACGCTTCTCTAGCGATATCGGCACTTAAAAGCAACGCTAAGACGCCTTCTACGTCTAGCGCGACGGTATATCCCTTAAGATCGCCTCCGACCCTTATATATTCCCTACCGATAGGGACTAAGTCGTTTATACGACCGGCCGACTTTCCGGCCGGGCCGCTTCTATTGCCGCTAGCATCCCCCGCTATATCCGCGACGATACCCTTTTTAAGCAGTAGCGCTTTTAGTCCCTCGACTCCTTTACCTATAAGCTCGCCTCTATCTTTTGTGCCTTAAACTACCGCGCTTAGTCTAAGGCGGAATTTAATACCTTAGCTATAAAGGGCACCTTTTAGCCGGATTTCTTCTCGCGGTTTACCTAGCTATAGGCCGACCTTAATTATAACGAGAGCGCTTGCGTTAGATACCTCTATTAAAAGGTTACTAACGAGCTCGCCGATACCGCCGCTCTTTAAGTACCCGGCCCTAATACCGACGACTTCTACGGCTAGGCTAAGCTCTACGCCGCCCTCTAAGAGAACTATAAGCGTATTTAAGCCTATAAGAGGCTCGTTTAGCCCTAGACTATTCCCCCCCCGCCTTTACTAAGTCCGCTAGCCCCGCCGCCTCTACGCCCGCTAGCGACCTAATAGACTTTAACGCGTTCCGGGCTAGTCTTACGGACGCCGAAAAGTAATAACGGTATAAGAACTATCTCTATCTCTACTACGCCGCCCCGGTAACCTTAACCTATACGGCCCGGACTTATCTTAAGAAGGGTGCTAGCTAGGGTCGCGGCTAAGGCGGCGATACTCCCGCCCCGCGCCTCCTTATGCCCCTTCTTTAGCTTAACGTCCGGGCGATCGAGTAGGGCTTCGTTAAGGGTAAGGTTACCGACTCTCTTACCCCTACCTCCGGCGCTTCCCCGCCCCCGGGAAACGCCTAGCTCCCTCGCCTTATCGCGCGACGGAGCTTTCGGTTTCTAATTTTATAGCTTTATTTAATATAAGGGAGGACCTTTATCTCCCGGTAGGAATATAGCCTTACGCTTTACTACTACCTTTCTCCCTTATGCTTACTAATATCGCCGTAAGTGCTTTAGTCGACTTTAGTTATTTTAGATTCACCTTTATATATACTTAGACTACGTACCGCCTTGCCCTCCCCGTCCGCTAGCTTTAGTTCCCTCGCCGGCTTTCTCTCGCCGATAGCGGCGACTATAAGTCCGGCGCTATTACCTATTACGCTTACTTAGTCGCCTAAGTTAGCGCCTACGCTAAGTCTATCTACTTCTTCCTTACAAAGCTTAACTATAAGGTTATTCTCGGCCTCCTTTAGCTATACCGCTATAACCCTATTATTAGCTAACGTAATAACTCCCTCTCTTTCTAGTCCCCGTTCTACCTCGCCTCTTACCTCTTAGACCTTTAGCTTTATCTTATCCTTAGCCTCCCGGCCGCTCCCGCTATTCCCGTTCCTACCCTTAGGGGAATATAATTTATAAATACAATTCGTTCCCCCCCCGCCCCCTCTATCGCTAACTCTAACGACGAGGGCGAGCCCTTTGCCTTATCCTCGCCTCTTGCCCTTCGGGCTTCTGCCTATGCCGTCCGCTTTTCTAATACCCTTAAGTTTATTCCCTTATTGCCTTGTTTTTCCCCCGGCCTCCCGACGTCCCTTAAAGATGCTCTTAACGTAAGTAAACCTACTTACCTAGACTCCTCCCGTTAGACCGACCTCGACTTAAGCTACGACTCCGACCCTTTAGATACCCTCTACCCCCGCTATTACGTCCGCCCCCCCCGCCTTCGGCCTATACGTTAGGCTACCGGCTCCCGCTACCCGGCTCCTTAACCTAAGCATTAAGCGTTAAGACCCCGCCTTTTTATAATCCCTCTAAGCGACCTTACGTTCTCTATCCGGATGCTTAACGTAGCCGCTATAGCGGTATTCTACCGCTAGCCTTTTATTACGACTTCCTAAACTACGATTAAAGCCTTAGCCGCTAAACCCCTACTTATTAAGCCTCCGCCTTTTATCGACTAAGAGATTCCTAAGGAACTCTATTAGGCCGTTCTATTTAAGTCTATTAATCTTAATGCCGCTAAAGCCTAACTTAACCCCCGCCTTTATAACTTCGTCGATAACTACCTCGATAAAATCTTCTTTAATAAGGTTTCGCTTAATAATATCGCTAAGTCTTTTTTTAAAATACGATAAGGTCCTTTATACTCTCGATAAGCTTTAGGCTAAGGTCCTAAAAGAGCTTTACTATATAATCTATATATAGCTCTAGAGTAAAGCCGATAAGCTCGCCCTTTACTACGCCGTCGACACTTAGATTAACCTTAAGGAGGGAATATAACCCCTTTATACCCGCCCCCGCCCCTTTAATAAACCTAAGAACCGTATTATCCGCGCCTACGTTAACGAGTAGCTTAGGAAAGGCTTTATTCGTCGTTCGACCTCCGCTACCGCCGCCCTTATTATACTCGCTTATAAGCCCGGCGGCGGCATCCGTTTCTACGTCGATTACCGTAGCCTAAATAAGGCTACGATTAAGAACCGCTTCCCTTTGCCTTTAGTCTATAATACCCTCGCTTAAATTAGGAAGGCGAAGTTCTTTACTAAGATTAACGTTATTATAGCATTTAATCGCCTTTATATCGCCGAAGGCTATAAGTAGAAGACGGTTTTCGCTATATAGTATAGGCTTTTTAAGTATTACGTTATACTCTTTAGTCTCTTTAACGCGCTATCTTACTTCTAGAGCTTTATTAATACGGCCTTATACGATATCCTCGATGATCTTTATTCCGCCTACTTAGATAATGTTTTAATCTTCTCTACTATACGGGAAAAGCACTAGGCCTACGTCCGGGAGGTCTTTAAGCGCCTTAACGCCGCTAGCCTTTAGCTCGACGTCGATAAGTGCGATTTCTATATTACTAAGACTAAGTACCTTAGCCTAATTATCTCGGATAAAGGCATATATATAGATCTTAAAAAGGTCCGCGCCGTCCTTAACTAGCTAGCCCCCTCTTCTATAAAAGACCTCCGGCGTTTCTTAAGGTTCGCTAATTTTTATCGGCGTTTTATCCGCGGCTTCTCTAAGCTCGCGAACCCTTTAAACGCCTTTACTAAGAACTTTGCTCCTTTGATTTAGTCCCCCGCTTACGCCTACGCCTTTAGAGCCCTTAAGCACGCCTTTACCGCCGCCCTAGTCCTTATATACTTTAACCCCTCTTAAAAGACTATAGTTTAGACTAATGCTTCCGATTAAGCCGCTAGGGGCATGCTAATATAGCTCTCTAACGACGGCCGCTACTACCCTATCGCGTTCTTCTCGTCGAAATACTCCGCTTAGGAATATAACTATAAGATCTACGATAAGGAACTCCTCGCAATCGTAAAGTCCCTTAAGGAATAGCGCCTTAAGCTCGAAGGCCTACCTAAGTTTAAGATCGCTTTAGATTATAAGAACCTTTAGTATTTTATAACTATAAAGCTCTTTAACTAACGGTAGGCCCGCTAGGCTAAGTTCTTAAGTCGCTTTAACTTTAAGATCGTCTTTTAGCCTAGCTTTTAAGCTACCCTCCCTAACGCCTTTAGCCGACTCCTTAGTTCCCGCCCTACCTCTTTAACCGACCGCGCCGACGAGAGGATCGACTATCGTTACTAGGTTATCCTTCTATAGTCTAAGGTCGACGCCTCCTTACTTCCTAACGGGTTTAAGGAGTCCGACTCGTCTATAAATATAATTAATAAATATAATTCTAACGACTCCGACTGCCCTACCCTCTATGCCTTTAACGACTTTAAGCCGATCGACGACCTTATCGACCGGGCTTATTTCTCCTCTCCGCTTATCGCCGATATTCGCGCGGCTCTCCGGTCTCCTTAGCTCTATTAGCCTAGTTTTCTTCGCGTACCTCTCCGCTTAATCCCGAAGTCCGCCCTCTCGGAGGCCTAAGGCTAGTTCTACTTTTAGGGCCGGTTATTCGTTCTCCCTAACGACGCCCTTATCCTTTAGATCTTAATCCGCACCTATACTTCCCCGCTAGCTAGCTACCCTAGGCGTACTAAGACCGCGAGCCTCTACCGCCGAACCTACGTTTAGCCTAGCATATATAAGTCTATTTCTAGCTTTATTCGCAACTACTACGTCTGCCTCCGCGCTAAGTCCCCCCGTTCCGCCCCTTAGGGTCTTTTTTAACCCTTAAGCATCCTTTTCGCCCTTTAGACCGATATCTCTATTAATTTTATTACGGACCTTCCCGTCTACCGCCGTTATAGCGTTAAGTTCTTAAGTATCTTAGTTATCGTTAACCGTCTTACGAAGATACGCTACTACGTCCTAACGCCCTTAATAACGGTCGAGGATATCGTTAACGCGTTTATTTCTCGCGTTTAGTCTCTCTACGGTACCCTTACCTTAATCGTTAGTAATAAAGGCACTTAGTTTATCTCCGCCTTCTAGTAGTAGCTTAGCCGCCGCCTTAGCTACCGCCTATACCTTAGTTCCGCCTACTACCCTTAGACTAATAGCTAGACTAAGATCCCGAACGCTTAGATAGAGGTCTACCTCCGCTGCTATACTACCTTCCTTTAGGACGATTAGGTAGATCTCCTTCCCCTCGCTAAGTTTACCGCTAATAACTAGGTTTCTAAGTCTACTAGCCTCTCCCCTTTCTTCGCTAACTACGGCTTCGACCTAAAGCTTAGCACTAAGCCCTTAAGACTACCCCCCCCTAGCATAACCCTTTAGTAGCGTAAGGAGTACCTTTATAGCGACGCGCTCGCCTTACGCCTTTAATATATATCCGACTTCCTTTATAACGCGATCGAGGACGCTTAGGCTACTTAAGCCCGGCACGCCGATGCCCGCCGGACGCCCGCCCTAACGTACTAGCCTAGCGATATAGTCTTTCTTAGCACCCGTTAGATCTATACCCTCCGCCCGATAAAGAAGCTTAACTATAAACGGGAGGGCCTATACGAGGTCTTTAAGGCGTATAAGACGGCTTGCCTCTTCCGCCTCCCTAAGGGTAGCCGTCTTTACCCTATTTTCTACTACTTACTCCTCACCTAGACCTAAGAGCCCCCTTTGCCCGGCTAAGCCGACCTAAATATCCGGCCTACTAACGGGGGCATCCTGCTTTCCCCGGACGGCGATAAAGATAACGACGCGTACCTTAAGTAGGAATTCTCCTCTATCCTTACGTAACGTTAGTACGCGTCTAAGAAGATTAAATATCGCATCTAGTAGCGTTATAGGCCCTTTACGTAGGCGGATTCCTTATGCCTTAACGGATGTTAGGACGACCTTAAGTCCTTCTATACTATAAACCCGGCTAAGCCTCGCCCCGCCTTTTATACTACCTTCCTCGCCTCGTCCCCCCTGCCTAGATAATAATAAATATAATTAATAAATATAATTTATCTTAGCGCGTATAGGCTTTCTAACCTCGAGCTTTGTTTTCTTTCCTTCCTTTATGTTATAGGGGCCTACCTTTTAGGTCGATTAACATAGGATTCCCTTAGCTCTCGCTCTTCTACTATTGCCCCTTTTTAAGCGTTTAAGTCGAACGCCGATTTAAGGGGGATATACTATCACGGTGTTAGGTTATATTATATATTATCCTACGTGACCTCTACATCGTATATATAGACCCTTAGACTTAGTCTATAGCTGCGCTCCTTCGTGGATTAATAATAGTTATATACCCCCCCTAAGCTCGTTCTATAACAGTAATATAAAAGTTATATTTATCTACGTTAAGCTAAAGGCCGGCGGCGTTAAGGCGCTTAAGAACCGTATTAATATAGGTCTAGTGCTCCTCCCGCGTCTCCGAAAAGATTAAGATATCGTTTAGGTAGGTAGAGTAAAACTCATTACAGATGCTATAAAAGGCTATATTAATAAAACTCTAGAAGTAAGATAAAGCGGCGGTAAGGCTAAAGGGGTTAATATAATACTCGAAAAGCCTATACCGTAGAGTAAACGCGGTCTTTTATGTATATCCTTTAGTAATACGAAGACGATTAAACGCCGTAATAACGTTAATCTTAGTAAAAAACTTCGCCTTCTAGATATAGGTAAAGGTATTATAGACAAAGGGTAAGGGGAAACGGTTTTTAATCGTAGCTTTATTTAGGCTGCGATAGTTAACGCAAAAATAAATACCCCCGCCCGGCTTATAGGTAAGTATAATAGGGGTAATAGTAGGGGAGGTAGAGCGGCGGATAAAGCCTTTCCTAAGCTACTCGTTAACGTACGCGCGGACGATCCGGTTCTCGGCTTCGCTAAAAAGGCGGGGGCGGGTATAAAGAGGTTATATTCCCTCTTTAAGGTTAATTTAAGTATTAACGGCACGGTAAAGGGCGAGCTTATCGGCCTTACTTTTAAGCTATATATAGATTATATAGTAAAGCTCCTTAAAGACCTTAGCCTAAAGCTTGTCGAGCGTATAAAGGACTTTTTCTTGCTTTTTAAAGAACTTAGCGATATCGTTAAAAGAGATTTTATTAAGGCAGATCTTATTAAGGTAGTCGTCGACGAAGTCGTAAAGGCGGGGGTTAAGATAATCTTTCGCGTCCTTAGCGTCTATATATCTAATTAAAACGGCTTAGTAAAAGTCCTTAAGAATATCTTAGTCGATAGGTAGTAAAGGCTTAGTAGGCAATAGCTCGGCGGTAAAGGCCTTAATTAAGGTCTAAGAAGTCTAGACTTTAGGCTGCCGGTAGAATATTACTATTGCGTCGACGTTAAATATCTAAACGTTAAACACTAAATCGTTAAAAGATAAGAAGTAGAAGGGATAAGGTCTAATAGTCTTACGACTCGGCCGTAATATAGGGCGGCGGTAGCTAGCGTTCTTATAGACAGGATAAGGGCGGGGAGGTTAAACGTAGCGGCGAGGGTAAAGGGTAGCCGGGGAGTTAGAGTCGTAGCCGGAGTTAAAGTCGGCGTCGTTAACCTAGCGGGAGGAGTCCGGATAGGCGGGCTTACCCGCGTTAAGGGTATCCTCGAAAAACGCCGAGAGGGAGGGGCTAAAGGGCGGGGGAATAAACTTAAGAACGTCGCTAAAGCGGACGGAACGGATAAAGGCTAAAGGACGGGCTAAGGCCGTATAGGCGGGAATAAGGATCGCAGCGGCGGGAAGAAGGATCGTAGCGGTAGGAATAAGAATCGTAGCGGTAGGGGGTTCGCCCTCGTTGTTAGAGTCTTCGACGGAGGGAGTAAGGGGAGAACGAATTATATTTATTAATTATATTCCTTCTAAAATAAGGGCAAAAGGAGCTAGGATAGGGCGGGTAAGGCGGGTAAGGGTGGCCGAGAGGCCCGGGATAAGATAAAGCTAGTAGTCTAAGAGGTAAGAGGCTAGATAAAAGGGGGATTAAAAGGAAAGGGAGTTACTGCGTTAGCTAATAATAAGGTCGTGCTAGCGTAGCTAAAGGAGGCTAAGAATAACCTCATGGCTAAGCTTCGTAAGAAAGAAGTAGATAGACTTAGTATAAGCGCTAATCCGGGAGACCGAAAAGGCGTAATAGGTAATAGAGCCGGACTTATAGTCGCTACTATCGGCGAAAGAAAGCCGGCGTAGGAATTAAAGCTAGCGGATAGGAAGGGTAAGGCGGTACGCGGTTTAAGCGTATATAAAGGCGTATCTAAAATAGCCGGAGTCGACTAAAGCACTTATAATAATATCGACGGATATAAGGGATAAAGGCATAAGTAAAGCACGTAGTTATATTCCTATAGGGAGGTAAAGATCCTCCTTAGTATCGAACGAAGCTATAAACTTAGATACTAAGAGCTCTATCGCGCGATAAGGCGAGGGAGCTACGTATTTCCTAAGGATAGGGAAAAGGCGGGGAGGTCGTCTACTTTACCCTCGATAAAGCCTTACTTAATAGCGTAAACCTAGTAGCGGGGGGGGGGGGGGGGGTCGAGCAAGCGCGGGGCAAATATACCGCTACTACGGCTACGGCCGCGGCTAGAGCTAGAACTAGCGCCGGGACTAGCGGTAGGGTTAGCGCCGGGATTAGCACTAATACCCTTATTAGGGTAGGTCTAGGTAGTATAGGTAGCGGTAGCCGGCTAAGCGTAGTAGAGGTAAAGACGGTTTTCGAACCGCCGTTGCTTCTTAGCGTTAGTAAGCCGGGCCTAGAATATATCGAGCTATATCGGGTTACCGGTAGGAGACGCGGGTAAGGCGGGCGAGGTAGGGCTAGTGCGAGTAAGGTTATAAAGCGGCTAGAGTTAAAAACGGGCCTTAATACGCTGCTAATTATCCTAAAGCATAGAATATATCTTAGCTTAGGCCGTAAAGTCGTTATAGGCCTAGCATTCGACCTATAGAGCGGCGGCGTTAGTAAGTTCGATAAAGACCTTTAAATAAAAGTAAGCGACGTAAGCGGTACCGTTAAACGATAAGTCGGCTTAAAGCTAGGTAAACTTCGAATAAAAGTCCGGCTAAGAGATATTCTTTATCGATAGGGCGTTAAAGTCGGCCTCCGACTAAGCGTAGGTAAAATTAGTACTAAAGACTAAGCTAAGGTCGTCGGTAAAGGCTTTAATAATAGTATACTATTAATTAGCGAAAGACTTATTATCGAAGACGTCCTAAGGAACGCTAGCGATAATAGAGGCGGCCTAGCTAGTAAGCCGGCTAGCCGCGTAGAGAATATAGTCTTATTTTATAGGGTATAAAGCGGCGTCTTAACGGAGCTTAATAGTAAGGCCGTTGCGCTAGGTCCGGAAAGCCTCCTAACGTTGCTTTTAGGTGCTAGAGTCGCCGGCGAACCTATCGGGGTCGGCGATACGGGAACGGTTAAGGGTAGGGGCAAGGGCTAAGGCCTAGTCCCGGGCTACGTTACGCTCGGTAAGGACGAGGAGAGAGGACGTAGCACGGTTAAGCTGCCGCTAAAGGTCGGCGGCGTGCTCTTAAGAGACAAGCACTCCTATATCTAACTTAACGTAAGCATTATTAAGGTAAGTAAGGGACTCGGCCTATAGGGCGCGGAAATTAAGGGTAGTATAAGCCTAAATATAGGCGAACGAGTTAAATATAGGCCGTTAGGCCTAAAGTAGAGTAGCGAGATAGGGATAGCGGGAAAGGTAGTTATTCTAAGGCTCTAGGTCGGCGGGAGTCGCCGGAGTAACAGCCGGGGTAGCGGCGGACGAGGGATCGGTCTCTATAATAAGGTCGGATATCGTAGATTAGATAGGGCAACGAAGAAGATAATAGGGAAGGGGTAAGGGGGGGGGGAAGGGAAAAGAGTAAGGGGGGAAGAAGGGAATCTTATATAAGTCGCGTCGAGACGGCGTATTTACACCGGGAAAATTCTAATAATCGAGGAAAACTCGGTCGAAGGGGTCCGGCGAGGAGGCGGACTCGCGTCGCGAAAAGGGGAGATTAGAAAAGGAAGGGGTAAGATAGCGAGATTATTAATTAAGGGCAATAGGATAAAATAGTAGATTAAACTATAAGAGAACGAGCTTAGGGGGGGGTATATAATTATCATTAATCTACGAAGGGATATAGCTATAGACTAGGTCTAAATGTCTATATATACTATATAGGGGTCACGTAGGATAACATATAATATAACCTAACACCGTGATAAGTAAACTTCGAATAAAAGTCTAGCTAAGAGATATTCTTTATCGATAAGGCATTAAAGTCGGCCTTTAACTAAGCATAGGTAAAGTTAGCACTAAAGACTAGGCTAAGGTCGTTAGTAAGAGCTTTAATAATAGTATACTATTAATCGGCGAAAGACTTATTATCGAAGACGTCTTAAGGAACGCTAGCGATAATAGAGGCGGCCCGGCCGGTAAGCTAGCTAGCCGCGTAGAGAATATAATCCTACTCTATAGGGTATAAAGCGGCGTCTTAACGGAGCTTAATAGTAAGGCCGTTACGCTAGGTCTAGAAAGCTTCCTAACGTTGCTTTTAGGTGCTAAAGTCGCCGGCGAACCTCTTAGGGTCGGCTATACGGGAACGGGTAGGGGTAAGGGCGGCGGGGGCAGGGGCAAGGGCTTAGTCCTAAGCCGCGTTACGTTCGGTTAAGACGAAGAGAGAGGACGTAGCGCGGTTAAGCTAGCGCTAAAGATTGGCAGCGTGCTCTTAGGCAACGGCTGCGTGCTCTTAAGCGACGAGCACTCCTATATCTAACTTAACGTAAGCATTATTAAGGTAAGCAAGGGCCTCTATCGAACGCTAGGCAGTCGGGTCCTCGACATTTAGGTAATAGCAATTAAGTAGAAGAGAGGCTCTAAGGCTAAAACTGCCTGCATAAAGGGATTAGAAGCTGTAAAAGGATGTAAATCACTAAGAATAATAGCTCTTATCTTATCTAGTAGGGAGGCTAACTAGTCTCTATATATAGGAAAAATCCTTAGACGAAAATCAGCCGTATAGACCTAAGGAAAAACAGGTAACGTAAATAATCGGACGGAAGGATCGGTAAGAAAAGCAATAGATTATACCGTACGATAAATAAGTTATATAGTTAGTAAATAAATAAGCAGCCTAGTAGAAGACTAGTGAATTCTACGGTAAATTCTACGGTAGAAGCCGTAGAAAAGAATTAGAATTCTACGGTAGAAGCCGTAGAAAAGAATTAGAATTCTACGGTAGAAGACCGTAGAAGGGAAGAGATTTCACGGGTAAAGACCGTATAAATAACCGTAAAATCACCGTAAAATCACCGTAAAATATAACCAAATAAAAGTAGGTAAATGCGCCTATAGAAGTACGGGGTAATAGCTATAGAAGCCCGTGGAATTCTATAGTAGAATCTAGGGAAGAACCGGGGATTTCCTAGTAGAAAGCAAATAGGGAAGACGGTAATATTAATAGCCTCGATCTAAAGGACGCGAAAGTCGTAAGTAGCGTTAGCTTAAATATAGGCGAATATGCCGAATATAGGCCGTTAGGCCTAAAGAAGGGCGGCGACACGGGGATAGTAGGAGACGTAATCGGTCTAGGGCTTTAGGTCGGTAGGAGCCGGCGGGGTAATAGTTAAGGTAGCGGACGGGGGATCGGCCTTTATATAGTTAGTTATCGTAGATTATAAGGCAATAGGATAAGGTAAGGGTAGGGAAAGGGTAAGGAGGTAAAGAGGGAAATCTATATAATTCGCGTTAAGACGGCGTATCTATACTAGGAAAACTCTAATAATCGAGGAAAACTTAGTCGAAGGGGTCTAACGAGGAGGCAGACTTACGTCGCAAAGAGGGGAGATTAGAAAAGAAAGGGGTAAGATAGCGAGATTATTAATTAAGGGCAATAGGATAAAATAGTAGATTAAACTATAAGAAAACAAGCTTAAAGGGGGTATATAATTATTATTAATCTACGAAAGGATATAGCTAAAGACTAAGTCTAAATTTCTATATATACGATATAGAGGTTACATAGGATAATATATAATATAACCTAATACTATAATAGGTATAAAGCATACATTAAGGAGCCGTATATATAGTAGAGGGCATATAGTAGAGGGCACGTAGTAGAAGGCACGTAGTAGGGCACGCAGTAGGGCATATAGTAGAAGGCACGTAGTCCGCGGACTAATTAATAGGCCGATTGTATATATATCTCGCGAATATGCGTTATTTAAGCTCTTTAAGATCTTTATACGCGTTCTACTATAGCTATTAAATTAACTATTTAATTGAGGCTAGGCACGATTTACTCGGCCCTCTTAATTACTATATACCTCTACGGAAATTTAGTGGCGGGACATAGGCGCGCGGGGTACGCGCCGAAATTATAGAGATAATTATAGGAATAGGGGATATCCGCATTGTTAAGGTAGTTACGCACACGTAATCCGTAGGATTACGTGCACGCAAGAAGGCTATATCTCTACGAGGCCTTCCCCTCTTCCTTAGCTAGATTATAGATTTAATAATATTAATAGATCTATCCAGCTAGTCACCGTTATTAGAGCCTTACTAATACTAATTAGTAAAGGCTTTGCCTTTACAGACAGTTAGGAAAGAAGAGATAGATACGCAACCTTCGAACGTATAATAGATCTTTATCTTAAGTAATCCTATTCTTATTACATTTAGAGGAGGTTATCTTATGCTAAGAACGAGACCTTTTAATTATAATATTACCGCGTTAACCTCTTTATTTCGAAGTCTCCCTAGCTATCCTTTAATCTCGTCTCGCTTCCTAAAGGAAGAAGAGTTACGTTAACCGATAGTGCGTCTATAACGCCGACTGTATCGTAAAGACCCTTACGATTTATATAATAACCTCGACTCCTTTAATAGCTAGTTCGAGCAACTAATGCCGCCGCCGCCGACGCGGTATACCCTAATCAACCGCTACCGCTAAAGAGCTCTTCGAAACGCTCCCTTTAAGAAAAGCTCTTCTAACGGCATACTAGACAACCACGAGCCCGACTCTCGCGTCGGACCACTCGTCCACAAAGCCCGCCGCCTGCTTCGACAAGCATCGCGAAGACCCTCGCGACTATACGAGAATATAGTCCGCTTACTGCCTTAAGCTATAAGAATATAGTTCGCTTACTGCCTTAAGCTATAAGAATACAGTCCGCTTGCTACCTTAAGCCACGATAATACAGTCCGCTTACTGCCTTAAGCCCTACGAGAATACAGTCCGCTTGCTGCTATAAGCCTACAGCAAACACAAAGCCGCTAGTTGCTTTACTAGGTCAATCACTAATCCCGCACGCTGCCGCACGCTGCTTTAAGCCTGCCTGCTGATTTAAGCCCGCCTGCTGCTTTAAGCCTGCCTGCTGCTTTAAAGCCCGCACACTGCTTTACGCCTTCTATTCTAATTTATTAGAAAGAGCTCTAGAGGGCGCAATACGGCATCGTTAGGGACTTTAACGCCGCGAGCCGTAGCCCGCAGCACTTTAGCCACACGTTGCATTACTAGCCCTTTTCCTTCCTAACGCTCGTTACCTCGAATTCGCCCTGCTTTTTACCTTAAATTTACCTACGCTCTTTACCTTGTTTTTCGCCCTGCTTTCTGCGCCTTAGCAATGCTCTTAGCAACGCCCTTTGCAACGCTTTTTGCAGCCTTGGCAGCCTATATTCGTTGCGTTACTTTTCGCCCTTAGCTTAGCAGCCTCGCCCTACGCCCTTAGCAGCCTTACCCTACGCCTTTAGCAGCCGCCCCGACGCTCTAACCGCCCCGACGCTCCTTACACCACACGGCCTAAACGGCCCTCTTTCCCTTTGTTCGTTACATATCTCTATTTAGTAGGAAAACCGGGTTCTTATTGCTCTTATTATTATCTTAAAAGAACTACTAGTATAGGAATAATAGATATCCGCATTATTAAGGCAGTTGCGCACACGCAATCCGTAGGATTACGTATACGCAATAAGGCTATATCTCTACGAGGCCTTCCCTTCTTCCTTAGCTAGATTATATATTTAATAATAACTTAATAGATCCATCCGGCTAGTTACTACTATTAGAGCCTTACTAATAACAATGCTAATTTACTATACAAATAGCAATTTATTACTATATAAATAGCAATACTCTTAATTAATTAGAGTATTACTATTTGGCCTAGTATAAATCTCTATTTAGCCTAGTGATACTTTACGTATACCCGAAAAACGCCTATACCCCCTACGACTAGCCGCGCCTACTTAATTATAGTGCGTATGCCTAGCAGGCTATAGGCTAATTCTTCGCATCGCATCGTTAAATTGCATCGTTAAATCGCATCGTCAAATCGCATCGTTAAGTCGCATCTCGCCGCATCGTATCGCTCTAGCTAACGTCTAAGGCACGCGGCAGGGCACGCAGAGGGCACGCAGCCGGGAGCCGGGCACGAAGCATACATCAAGGAGCCGCACACACAGCAGAGGGCACGCAGTAGGGCACGCACCAGGGTACGCAGCCGTGCACGAATCATACATTAAGGAGCCGCACACACAGCAGAGGGCACGCAGCAGGGCACGCAGCAGGGCACGCAGCAGGGCACGCAGCAGGGCACGCAGCAGGGCACGCAGCATATATCAAGGAGCCGCACACGCAGCAGAGGGCACGCAGCAGAGGGCACGCAGCAGAGGGCACGCAGCAGAGGGCACGCAGCAGAGGGCACGCAGTAGAGGGCACGCAGCAGAGGGCACGCAGCAGAGGGCACGCAGCAGAGGGCACGCAGTAGAGGGCACGTAGTAGAGGGCTAGGCACGAAGCATACATTAAGGTATTGCAATTATAGCACGGACTACCCTTACTATTAGTTAGCCTCGCCGTATAGAGTTTTAGCCCTCTATACGCTGTATAGCTTTTAGCTCTTCCTAAAATTATTAGAGCTTTCTTAATAGGTTATAGCCCTCGCGCATGCTTTTTCTAGCGCACGCATTTTTTAATTATCGTGAGAATTAATTCCACGATAGCTCTAATTATTTATTTCCTAGGCATCCGAAAAGAACGGTATATTTGCCGATCGGGACCTTTTATAGCTTTTCTATTACCTATTATAAAATAGAGGCGTTTTTGCGTAATATACCTCGCACTACGCTAAGAACGCTAAGATAGTATTAGCAGCCCTACGCCGGGCCTAAGACGCTAGACTCGATAAGCTTTAAGGATAGGAAAATTATAGCTTATAGTTTATTAAGTTATCGATCGCCTTAGGTATCGAATACCTAAAGGGGCACATTAATAGAAAAATTAAGCCCGTAAAGAAGGACTCTCCTAGCTTTAAGAAGTAGGACGTAAACGATAGAGTAATAAAGCATTGCATTATTGTGAGTCTTTCCCCTAAACTATAGGACTAGATCTAAAAAGAAGGTTAAGACCTAAAGATAATAGCTTTTAAGACTATAAAGTAGATTAAGATAACCTCTATAGAGGTGCCTAAGGTAATATTTCACTCTATATTTGTAGAGCTTACTACTATCAATATAAGAAAGTTCGTAGACACGGCTTAGTATTTAAAGAAGCTTTATTTCTACTAGGACTAGCTTATCGCGGTCTTAAAGAACTTAGATAAAAGAATCTTCGTTATCTTTTGCCCTTAAGGGACTAAAGGCATATCGACTAGACTAGTTTAATAACTAGAGTTACGATTAATAAAGAGGCAAAGAGATCTCTAAAGACGAGATTTGCAAGTAGCTCGCCGGAAGAGCTCGAGCCGAGTAGTTAAACTCTTCTACTAATACCGCATTTAAAAACACTCGACGCAATAATAGCGGGAATAACAACGCTAATAGTAGTACCGGTAGCAATAATAACACCGGCAATAATAACAATTCTAGCGGCAATAACAATAATTCTAGCGGTAATAATAACAACTCTAGTAGGAATAACAACAACTAGGGAGGCGGCTATAGAAGGAAGAGGAACCTTATAGACGCTCTAATTAAGATTAAATGTGGCTGCTTTATTAAGCCTAGCTGGTTATTTTATAAGGAGGATAAATACTATCGCAAACACCCGGAAAAAGCCCTAAGATAGTAGGTTAATAAGACAAAGGACTAGAACGGCAATACTAGGAATCCCGATATTATTATAGCCGGCGGAGAGTTTAACGGTTGCTTGCTAAACTATGCAATAATCGAGGACCCCGTCGAAGTTATCGCCGAGGCGGGTTTACTAAGCGGCACCGCGATTAATAAGCCTATCCGCGACGAAGTTATCGCCGATTCGGGCTACGCTAACTATTATTTTAAAACGACTTAAAGTAGTTTTCGGATATAACCTCTCTTAGACCTTTTTCTATAACATCCTCTTATAGCTCCTATTTATAGGTTAAAGCCGTAGGAACGGTTAAAGTGGTTATAGAAGGCGTTATACTAAAGCTGTCTAGGGTTAATTATTCCCTATCGGCACTAGCTAACCTTATTAGCTCCTAGTGTTTGCGGGAGAAGGGCATTAAGTTAGACGACGTTATTAAGTGCCTTATGCATATGCCTACTACGTCGAAGATCTGCCGTATTAAATAGAAACTAGGTATTGCGATAATTCTTAACGTAGAACCTAGGGGCAATTGCACTAACCTTAACCTAATGTCTTTGCTACGAGGCGATAAAAGGAAGCTATCGTATAAAACGATGCACCGTCGACTCGGCCACGCCGGATAGGAAAGAGTCATTAAGGCTTATAAAAAGGCCGACATTGAGATCGATAAGGAAGAGGCTAAGACCTTCTACTACGAACTATACTACCTCGCTAAGGCAGATAGGATAATATACCGGAATCCGAGCGTTATCGCTACCGGCTTTCTATCCTATATATATTAGGATTTCTTTAGCTATAAGCTAGTCGGATATAGCGGGATTAATTACTGCCTATACGGCATTAATATCTATACTAGCTTTTATTAGAGCATCTTCTTACCTTTAAGGGATAAGGCCTTCGAAATGCTTAAAGGTTAAAAGGCGTAGGTTAAGAACTACGCCGGCGATGCCTTAGTCTAGGTGATAGCGTTTAATAACGCTAGTGTTAGTTAGGCTCTACTATTAGGGTTAACCGGTGTGTGTGTATTGTGTCTGTCTTGCTAGCTAGAAGAGGGGAAGGCATCGCGGAGATATAGTCTCGTTGCGTGCACGTAATCACGTGGGTCACATGGATTACGTGCCCGCAACTACACCTTATACGTATCCCTTATCCCCTATTCCCACACTGGCAGTTCTTCTTTAGAAGGTTGTAAATACATTAATAACCTAATAAGGTCGAACTAAAGGAACGTAACCTAATTAAACAACGAACGCATCGAACGAACGAACGCAACGAAAGAGGGAAAGAGGGATCTTTGGCCCGGCTGAACGGGCCGCGCGATGCCATCGAGGATTAAGCTAAAAGAGCGACGTTGCGAGCAATAATCAACGAGCAACGAAGTAACGAGCGAGCAACGAAGCAACGATCGAGTAACGCAATAAGCGAAGGAAGGGAGCGTTAGAAAGTCGGGCAAAGCAACGAGCAGCGAGAATACACAAAGGAACGGTTAGGCAGAGCAACGGGGCCGAAAGAAGCGGGTAGGGAAGCTCGTGAGGAAGCTCGTAAAGCTATTCCTCGAGAGTCTTTCTTCTTCGCGGTTGGCGAGGCTTGCTGTGCGGAAGCTCGCGAGGCTAGCTGCTTTGCCGTTTCGAGCTAGCTACGCAGAACGAAGGGTGCGTTGCTAAAGCTCGGAAAAACAACGTGTAAAGACGAGGGCGTCTGCCGTAGCGAGGGTAACTGCCGGGTGACCGGCGGGGAGGAAGCCTATGCGGGCTTCGTGTGGTGGTCTCCTGCTCTGCGGTGACGAGAGAGTGGCCGAGTCGTAAGCTAGGGCCGGGGAGACTATCTATTGCCCTATTGTTTAACGGGCTAAGGGGAAGCTCGTGTGCGCTTCTAGTAGTGATATCCTTTAGCGAGGTGACGAAAAAGTGCGCTTCGGGAGTTAAAGTAAGTGTTATAGTGCTAGTAATTAGCCTGCTTTAGTAGATGCCGGGCTTAGGGCATAACGGTCTAGGAGGAAGTCTGCACGCGTCTTATATACTGACATCCTTCGCCGAGGTGGCGAAAGAGTGCGCTACGAGACTAGAAGGGCGCTTTATAGTAACGGCATTTGCTTAGCTTTAGGGCATGCTAAAGAGCGCGCTGTTAATAGTAGGGAAGCTGTTGTATGGGCGGTAGCTTTATAGGTTGCGAGCAGCTTAGAGAGCTGCTGCGAGAGCTTATAGAAGAGCAGCTTAATAAGCTGCTTTAAGGGCCGAGGGAGCAGTCCGAAGAGCTACTGCTTAGAGCGGGCGAAGCGGGCGAAGCAGGGAGCCGGCTTGGAAGAGGAAGTCGGCTTAGCCGGCTTAGCGAAGCGTGTGGCTGCGGCTGCGGCTTCGTACTTGCATTAACTAGCGGACTTTAAAGAGTCGGCGGAGCAAGCATGCTTATAAGGGCGGGAGCTGCTATTGTTGCTGCTAGGGGGGGCGAGGAAGGCGTCGTTAGCGAGGCTGCCGTAGCTAACGAAGGCGAGGGCGAAGAAGGCGTCGTTAGTAAGGCTGCCGAGACTAACGAGACTAACGAGGGTGACGGTAAGGGCGAGGCTAGCTTTAGCGTTAGTGCCGGCTTTAGCGTCTAGCCGAGTTGGGCTCGCATCTCTTTTTACCTCCTATGGTTAGTTATTCCTATATCGAAGTCTATCTCGAGATATTCTTCTTAAGGCTAGGTTAGAGGATTGTCGTAGGCCTCGAAAAGCTATATTAAGAGGAATTGCCGTATAGTCGAGTCGTTCTTTTTAAGGTAGATGCCGCGGCGCTTAAGGAGGTTCCTTAACGCCTTTTTGTAGTCCTTATCCACGTTTTTCTACGTCTCTTCCGACTAGCCCTCGAAATGCATTTAGAAGAAGCTAAGAATGCCTAAGCTATACTCTTAGTTACTAAATTCGCAGGCTAATATAAAATTTGCCGTATCTATGGTAGCGGCAAGCGGGTTCCGACTATCTAGCTTCTCGTCGTATTAGATGCTAACGTTAATTTGCTTCTACGCTTCCTTTGCGATAGGGGTATGCCTTAGCATTCGATAAAGCTAGACGGCGTTTTAGTCTACCGTAAGGGCGGCTGCGGCGGCGTTTGTAGGAGTCGGGCTTTAGGAAGTCATCGTGATAACTAGGTTGTAGGGATCGCGATGGTCTTCGCGATGTTGTCGTATCGGCGTTGCTAACGCACTTCGAGATTAGTGTCGTGCTTCTATCGAGGATAGCGGCGACTGTTAACTAGAAGCTTAGAAGGAATCTTCGTAGGCGAGGCAAGCGGAGATGTCCTTGTTCTTAGCACGGATAACCCTCTCTAAATGCACGGAACAAGATCGTTTGAAGAAGATCCGTAGCACGTTCGAGGATTAAATCTGTCTCTTCTACCTAGCTGTCTGTAATTGACTAAGTCAACCACTAATTAGTGTTAGTTAGGCTCTGCTATTAGGGTTAACCGGTGTGTGTGTATTGCATCTGTCTTGCTAGCTAGAAGAGGGGAAGGCATCGCGGAGATATAGTCTCATTGCGTGCACGTGATCACGTGGGTCACGTAGATCACGTGCCCGCAACTGCACCTTGTACGTATCCCTTATCCCCTATTCCTATAGCTAGGGAATTCCACCTAAAGAAGATAAAGAAATAGTCGTAAGGGGTTTACTTTATACTACGCTATAGCGCACTATATGTATCTAAATAGAACGGCAAGGCCGAGAGAGCCGGCCGCACCCTTATAGAGTCTACACGCACGATATGCCTTAACGTTAGCCTC
Source organism: Ophiocordyceps sinensis (assembly GCA_012934285.1). Classification (NCBI taxonomy): domain Eukaryota; kingdom Fungi; phylum Ascomycota; class Sordariomycetes; order Hypocreales; family Ophiocordycipitaceae; genus Ophiocordyceps; species Ophiocordyceps sinensis. The sequence goes on along the minus strand of JAAVMX010000002.1, from coordinate 6,452,407 downwards.
CTAGACTTCCTTTAGCCGCTCTATATCGAGATAGCCACCTATATTAACAACCTCCTTCCGACATAAGGCAACGCCTTAGGGGAGGCTCCTATAGAACTACTAATACGGGAAATTAAGATCCCGTATAAGTACACCCTTAAATATATAAGGACCTAGGGTTATACGGCGTACGTAATAAAGCTATAAGAGGCTATCGTAAAGTCTAGGAAGATAGACCTAAAGGCTTAGAAGGGGAAGCTCGTAGGACTTAAGGGTCTTTATAGGCACCTCTATAAGGTATAGTTGCCCGAAATAAAGACTATTATCGTGGCTAGAGACGTACGTTTCTATAAGGCTACTAGGACCACTCCTCCGCTAGACATAGACGCCTATAACATCGCGATCTTTAACGAAGACGATAACGGCGACGGGGTTATAAGCGTGCGGGATATAATGCCTTAACCGAGCTATTATAAGGATTATCGCGATCCCGATCTAGACCGCTATTAGGAAGGTCGTAACGACGTTCCTCGCACGCTTAAGCAAAAGCGGCATATGCATTTTAATAGTAAACATCGGGATAAGGCTAAAAGGCAGATATTGCCGACGCCGTAGTCTAGCCTAGGCCTATAGCATCCTCGAGTTACTAAGCTAGGGGATAATAACGCCGACATCCTTATATTAGAGGCTCCTACTCTAGGATTAGAGATCCTTCTTAAAGCGTTCCCCGAAACGCCGAAATAAGAGTAATAATTAGTCCCCTATATACTAGTTTAAAGTAGGAAGAGAATAATAGACCCTCCGAAGGCGCTAAAGGCTTTTAAAATAGTTCGGCTTAATAATAGGCCTACCCGTCGCTAAACGAAGCAGGCGGCCGCCGTAAGGGGCGAGATACTATATCGCGGGTTAACTAGGCTAAGCACCGAACTTATTATTAATCGCGACGACCGCGTAGACCTTTTTCAGCCGAATGTAGGTGCATTGCTTACTCTTTTAGCTATTTATCGTAAGCAGGATTAATTTAACGATCCCGGCCCTTAAATAGTATTATCCGTTTTTAGTGCAGTAATCCTCGCAGCTTTAAGCGCACCGACTACTTAGAGATAGGCTGCTAAGCGGGACGACTACGAAACCAGGTAGCTCCCGGCAATAAAGAGGGAGATAGCCACGCTTTACGCAAAGAACGCATAGAGCCTCGTACGACGACCACTAGGCATATAGGTCTTTAATAGCAAATAGGTCTTCCTAGAGAAGCTACGCGCGGACTAAGATCCTTTAGCTAAGGCTAGGTAGGTCGTGCGCGGGGATTAGGACAACGAAGAAAGGCCGATAGAAGAGCTTTACGCAGCGGTCGCACACTAGGCCTTATTAAAGCTCTTCGTAACGATCGTAGCTACTTAAAATCTTAAGTAGGAATAGTTTAACGTCGTATACGCCTACGGCTACGCTAAGGCATAGGAAGAAGTATTCGTAATACAGCCGTCGGGACTTAATAACGGCTCTAGGCGTATTTATCGTCTAAATAAAGCCCTTTACGGGCATCCTAGCTCTACCAAATAGTAGTATAATTAGGTTAGAACAGACCTTAAGGCATATAGATACGAGAGGCTAAAGATAGACCGATATCTCCTTCGATATTCGAACGGCACTCTTATTATTGTTTATATCGATAACTTTATTATAGCCGCGCTAATACAATGGCTTATTTAGGCCGCTACGGATATACTCGACTAACTCTACGAGATTAAGAGATTAAGGGAACCTAAGGAGTTCCTCGGGATCTAGCTCGAGAGGAATAGAGATACCTAAACGATCCGTATAACCTAAACGAGGTACGCGACTAAGATTATTAATAAGTTCGGTAAGGGCATCGTCGGCAGTATTTCTACGCTATAGCCGCCGAAATACGAGATTCTATACGACTAAAAGGCTTAAGAGCTAGTTATAACTTTAAAAGCATAGCTTTAACGCACCGGCAGCATTAATTACCTTTCGATAAGCATAAGACCCGATATTATATTCACTACGAATAAGCTATCGGAGGCAAATAGTAATCTAATAGAGACGCATAAGGCGATTTTAAAGCATTTGCTTTAATACATTCGGGGTTCTTTAGAGTAAGGCGTTATCCTTAGGGGCAAACACCCTATAACTAACCTTAAGCTGCGGGTGTATTTAGATACATCCTTCGCCGACGATAAGAGCATACGATGCTCTACGGCCGGATACGTAGTATTCCTTAGAGATAGACCTATCTTTTAGAAGTCGAAGCGTTAAACTATATTAGCTATATCGTTAATAAAGGCAGAGTTTATAAACCTTACACCGGCTAGGATAGCTTTAATATAGATCTATTAACTTCTCGACGAGATAAGCTATACGCAACCAATCCCTTCCGTAATATATACGGATAGCTAGAATACGAGGCTCGCGGTTCTAAATAAGAATAACCTAGCGCGTACGATAAGGCTAAGACGAGGCTACCGTTATTATTACGAGTTATATACTCGATGCATTTTCGGCTATTAAAACGGAAAGTTATTTAACGCCGTAACGAAGAAAGGAATAATACTAAAAAGGTTAATAAGCAAAAACTTAAGCTTAAACGGATATTGATTTCTACGGGCTAGATTAATTAACCTAAACACCCGGCTTACTATTATAGTAAACGCTTAAGCGAAAAAACCCTCGAGTTTTTTCTCTTTAGCTAGCTATACGAATGCAAACTTAGATTAAAGACCGAATAGGTAGTAAGCACTATGCTTTAACCTTTCGAAATATAAGACCTTAAGGCAGAGGCTATTACCTATCTACTTCCTATTCTTAGAGGGTTAGCGCCCTACTAATATACTCTTAGTACGATCCTATATTCTTAGGTTATTGCAATTATAACTATAATTCCCTTTTATAACCCTATTATAGGCGCGGTGTATAATAAAGCAATACAACTATAATATAACTAAGCGAGGGATTATAAGCAAATAGGCGCGTAATAAAGCTATATAATAGTAGGCACGGCAATAGGCGCGGCGTATAATAAAGCAATATAACTATAACGTAACTAAGCGAGGGATTGTAAGCAAATAGGCGCGCGACGAAGCTACGCAATAGTAGGTACGGCAGTAGGCATAGAATAGTAAGAACGAAGCTATGCAATAGCAAGCACGGCAATAAGCGCGGCGTATAATAAAGCAATACAACTATAACGTAACTAAGCGAGGGATTATAAGCAAATAGGCGCGTATCGAAGCCACGCAATAGCAAGCACGGCAGTAGGCACGGCAGTAAGCACGGAATAGGAATAGTAGGAACGAAGCTATGTAGCAGTAGGCGCATAAGCGCGCAACTAATAATAGATATAGTGCGTATAGTTAATTTAGTGTAGCTATTCTTTAATAACCCTTCTTTCTAACTACCTAACAACCTAACTAGCACACCGAATAGCGTTAGCCTCCCGCGCTAGCATAGAGATATTACTACCTCGAATAATATTATTAAGATTAAAGTAGGTATTAAATATAATGCTATATAGCGTCTTAGCCCGTAAGATAGCTACGTAAGTAAGGCTAGACTAAAAATCGCGATAGGATATATCCGCTATAACCTACTTAAGCGTAGTATCTTATGCTATTTAAATAGTAATAGTATACGCAATCGTTAGGGGGAATTAAGTGCGATAGCAAAAGGCGCCGTCTTTAAAGAAGTCTCGCGTTATCCGGAAGATAGGTATAATAGTCGCTAGCTTTAGGTCGTCGAAGTAAGGCGGACCTATATAGCGATTAAAGCGGACTAAAATAATAAAAGGTAGGTGCGCTTACGGGTCGTCTATATTAGCATTCTAGGCGAAGTCGTAGATAGTCCTTAAGGCATTATTAACGAGGCTAAGAGGGGTTTAGATATTCGCTATTAATAGTACCCTAGCACTAATATAGATAAGCAGATAGTTATATAGGTTGCCGGCAGTAATAGAGTCGGCTTATAACGCGTTAGGTCCGATATTAGTCGCTTAAACCTAGATATATAGCGAGCTAAGGCGTTCTATATAGTCTATATTAAAGTCGCGGACTTATATATTAGTAGAGTAGATATAGACCGCCCCGTCGAAGCAAGCTACCTCCTTAAGTAGTAGGTTTACCTACATATAGGTATAGAGCAGCTTTTAGTCGTTAATAAAAAGGGCATTAATACGTAGGGCCTAAAGAGCTATCCGGAAAGGAGCCTAGTCGTCGCCTTACTGCCGTAAGACCTACTATAATATAATAGTCTTATTAAAGGCGTAGTACGCGTTACGTCTACGAATCTTAAATAGCGCTATAAAAGCCGCCGTAGTAAAGAGCGGCTTTTCTATTATAGGCGGGAGCTAATAGAAGTTACTAAGCATAAGAACGCTACGGCTACTAAAGAACTCGTCTTAATGCTTTAGGAAGATTTATTAAAGGCGGGAATCGATATAAGAAAAGGTTCGTAGGCTTATTAATAACTTCTCGTCGATAATAAAGTAATATAGGAGGCGTAGCTAAGACTAAAGGTTATTAAGCTCTATAGTGCGTAATAGAGGCACCTCTTCGAGAGTCTTTAAGATAGGCAAGTATAGTAGGGAGTATAAAGTCACGCCGTTAATTGCGTTAATAGTAATACCCGTAGGCGCCGCTTATGCGAAGCAGCCCGGGGAGAGCTGCTTTAACTAGGCATAGAGGGCGTAAATTATAAAGGACTTGCCTATACCGCTTTATCTATCTACTTATATAAGAAGAAGCGCTAGGTCTTACTCATTAAGGTCGAGGGCTTATTCTAAGTGCTAAGTAAAAATGTCGAAAACTATACGTTACTCTACGTTAAGACGAGCAAAGATATTATTAGATATATTATTATCTTGCTTATTAGTAAAGGCATGCTATAACTTAACTAGCTTTTAATAGTCGTTCCCTTATGCCTTTAAGTCGGGACATTTGCTAACATAAGGCTGCTAATTATACTAAAGATCGAGGTCGCGATTTCTAAGTAACTTAATGTCTTTTATATTAAGGCTACGATATAGCAATAGAGCAGTAAGTTCTTCCTACTCCCCGGCCGTAATATCTTTATCGTTCTAAAGATTATCCTTAAATTCGTCTTAAATAAGGGAGGGAAGGTTACCGTAGTAATCGTCGGGATAAGCGTTGCTATAGATAGATAGGCAATAGTTATATACCTTAGAGAAGGTCTTAAACGTAATGCCTTTAACCTCCTTAACCTTTTAGGCATATCGATAAGGATAGTAAAGAGTTAACTTAACCCGGTAAAAGTCTTAGTATTAATCGTGCCCCCGTTAAGGCTTATAGCGAGGAAAGTAGTTTAAGATACGATCGGACGCTTAAGGAAAGGGTCGCTAAGGAGTACGTGTAAAGTCGAACTTAGCTAATAGTTCGAAGAAGGTTAAATTAGCCTATTCGTCGTCTTAAGTAAGGTATTTTTAATAGACGTTACGAGATATACGAACCCCGTCTATACCCTCTATTACATTAATAATATCCGCCTGCTATTAAAGCTCGGGGGGGCGGTAATTAATAGACTAGAAAGCCTTTATGCCTTTTTAAAGTGGTAAGTTTAGCAATAGGTAACTAACTTCTATTATAGATTAATCACGCTCTATAGTAAGCTTATTTATAAACTTAGCAATAAACCTTATAAGGCCTTATTGTATATTAGTCTTAGGTAAGATAGCCCGGGCAATATTACGGTAGCTTTCTAATTAAGTCTCTCCCTTTAAGTAGTACTTCCTAATATAGTTAATAATAGTATATATAGAGGTATAAGGGGATATATCGTAATTCGCTAGCTAGCTAATAGCTAAGGTAGGATTATAGTTATTAAGAAGAGGATCGTTTTAGACGCTATCGAATATAAAGTATTATAGATTAAGATCTTTAGCGACGTAGGCGTCTACGTAGCACGTACGTAGGAAATAGAAACGGCAGTTCTTCGAATTAGATTAAGATCTATCTAAGAGACGGCGAAAGCGTAGGCAATACGCTTTATTGCAATAGTAACGTTACACTCGGTTAATAACCTCGGAGAGGAATTAGAAGTTAAACCTAGGGCGAACTACTACTAGCGGGTTCGCCTCCCCTTACTATATTACTTATTATAGCTTTAGGTTAAAGGCAGAGATATATTTGCCCTAAACGTAGGCAAAATCCTCTTAAGTAGAATCGGTAGATATATTAGGCGGCGGGCTTCCGTTAAATTAATACAGACTATATATATAGGTGCTCTTATAGGCCTACTACTTATACCGAAACTAATAGTCTATAATATTAAATTTAAACGTTAAGACGAGCTTAAGGAAGGAGGTAAATCGGCTATGGAAGTAGTAAGCAGTAATATATAGATTCTCTCGTAAGTTCTTAAACGCGATTATAGCCTTACCCTAGGCGTCGGCCTTATACTACTCGTAATATAACGGTATATGCCTTTATAGGCTATCTTAATATAATTCGGCGGCCGAAAATATTAGGAATACTCTTAAGCAGCCTAGGCTATAAACTATAGCCTTAAGTTAATATATTTAGCTACCTTAGTAAGCCCACGTGCCTCTTAAGCTACTAGAGAAGCGAATAATAGAATTAAGTAAAGCTTAAGAATTAGGGGTATCCTCGCTAAAAGCGGCGCGTAGCTCCTTAATTTCTATTAGGCGATAGGACTATAACCTCTTAATATAGAAAGAGCTTTAAGAATTAACTTACTAACGTATAAGCGTATTAAAGCTAATATAACGAAAGCGTAAGTGCTTAGTAAAACGGCCGTCGTAGTACTTTAAGGCGTATTTAATATACTCGCTATACCGAATTATTCTTTAACGAAGGGCTATATAGTCTCCCTGCCCGGCAGGGTAAAGGGTTAGAAAAGCGAGAGATAGGAGAGGCTATAAGCGATTAAACTCATTAAGAAGGGTAGATCGTATATCTAGCATTTACATATACGGCTATTGCTTGCGTAAAGGGACCTATTCCGGTATAACCTAACCCTTAAGCTAAGCCCGTAAACGCTTAAGGTCCGGCTAGGCTACGATAAAGTTTAGGATAGCCGCGGCATTATAATTATTAATGTCGGCAGCCTCGGCGATTTAAGCAGCATTAGGGTTAAGATACACAGCGTTAAAGCTAGCGTTTAAACTAGCGTCGCCTACCTCGCTAAATAGCTAATTACTAACGTTACCGTTAATAGGTAGTTAGCTAATATAGTCCTCGTCGATAATAATATTACGTAGCTAAGGTAATTAAGCTAAAGATATATAAGCTAGGCATAGATATTAGCTTATCGAACCCGGAATTAACGTCGGAACTATCGAATAAGATAGGGCTAGTCTATTAATTCCCGTAGTCGTAGGACAATAATATCTAAGTCGCGCGGTAGAAGCGGAAGCTATATATATATATAGCCGATATCTCGTAGGAAGTTAATAATATAGCCGCGATATTTATATTACTAACTACGATACGAAAAGACCTAGATATATATATAGACCCGGGCAATAAGTAGCTCTTCGACTTATAAGAGCTTTAGAAGATGCTTTAGAACGCTGCTAAAGTCTAGGTTATTCTCTTCTAAGAAGAAGTAAGGCTAACTATCCTGCTTCTTACTATCTAAACGACGATAGCGTTAGTAGATAGAAGCTATAAGCTATATACTAAACTAGGATTCCTTATAGCGGTTGTAGTACTTTAGGACATCGGCTTTAAGATAGTTATTCTACTAACTAAGAAGATCTTAGTTAGAAGGAGATATAGCAGGCATATTAAGATTACCTATAAAGTCTGGCTGGTAAAGAGGCGACGGGGGAGGTTATTATATCGAGGCCGGAGGCGAGGATGGGAGAGGTTCCGGAGGCGAGGACGGGAGAGGTTGTTATAATAAGGGCGCTAGCGAGGTTAGTAGAGCTAGTGGCTAAGAGGATAGCTTTGCTAAAGAGAGCAGCTGCGATATGCTTAGTCTTAGTAAAGGCTCTTTACCTACGCGTCGCTAGACCCTATAATAACGGCTAATATTAGCCTAGCGGGCGTGTGCTCGAGCGTGGCCCGGGCTATCCTACGAGCGAATACTACGTCGAAAGAGGCTGCGAATCGCTATGCCGAAGCGTTAAGCCTATTTTATTAGTAGGGATAGAAAGGGGGAAGTTAGGGAGTATATAGAAGTAGATTATCCTTAGCGATATATAAGGCACTTTATAGTCCGCTTCGTTAGCTCTTTAAGGTAGATAAATTAGTTATCGGGCTTTATTATTTTATACGTTTTGCAATAGCGCGCGCTTTATATTCCGCCTATTAGGAGCCCGGGTGAATTAGGGCGAGGGTATAAAGGCAGGCAAGGAGAGCGCGGGCTCTATATCTCGAGGGACTATACTTTGCTTACCGTTCGCTTATAGGAAGTCGAGTTAGTAGTCGAGTTAGTAGTCGAGTTAGTAGTCGAGTTAGTAGTCGAGTTAGTAGTCGAGTTAGTAGTCGAGTTAGTAGTCGAGTTAGTAGTCGAGTTAGTACGAATAGGCGTAATAAGGCCTCGACCCTCTTATAATAATAGTTAGTAGAGCAGGACGTAGAAAGGGAAGTTAGGGAGTATATAGAAGTAGAATGTCCCTAGCGATATATAAGGCACTTTATCGTCTATTTCGTTAGGTCTTTAAGGTAGATAAATTGACTATTAGGCTTAAATACGCAGCAATAGGGGCAACGACGATTAGGTAAAGCATCTATATCGTTGTCGCGGCTGGCAAGCGGTTGTAGAGGCGGAGGCGGAGGCGGAGGAGCTACTGCTAAAGAGGCTATTAGGACGAAGCCGTAATAAGGACGTGTTATTCTATTATTTTGTTTATTTATGTTGTTTTTCCTGCTAGTTAGGAAATACGGTTAATCTCCGGGAGAAGAAAGTAGCAGCTAATAGCAGTATAGGATTTCATTCGTTAGTATTTCTAGATAAACCCTACCGGACGGGTTACTAATAGAAATCGAGTATTTTTTAGCCGGTTAAACCCCGGGGGAAATATAGCTAATTGTAAGGGGCCGGCATAGGGTTTAACTTAATACTGCGTGGCTAGACAATTGACTATCTAAAGCTAAGGAGGAGAGGAAGAAGAGCCCGCCGTAGCTCGCCCTTCCCGTAGGTTTTATATATACGCCTTGCCCCTATACGGGCCTTATATCGGCCCGACCGTGCCCTCGTCTAAGGCATTGCTAGGCCATACGTGCTAGTAGCCGGCTTAATGCCGGGCCTACGCAGCGGCTAACTTAAGCGCTTACTATAGCATAGCCGTAGTACGTACTATAGCGTAGCCTATAATATTAGTCCCCTCCCCCTTTAATAGAAATAACGTTACGCTCCGCCTTACCGCCGAGCGGGGTAACGCTTTTTCTGCCCCTCCTACCGCTATAAAAGCTCGTCGCCCCTCCCTTAGGTTCTCTTCCTCTTTTCTTCCTTTTCCTTAACTAATAAAAAACAAATATAGCGACTCCCGTACGTACTCCCTCGCCGCCGGCCCCGCCTACTCTAACACCGGCAAGGACCCTATCTAAAGGAAGCCGCTAATATATTCCGATAAAAAGAGGCTAGTCCCGTGCGCGCCTTATATAGGCAGGATAGCCCGTATAGAGGCGGAGGCTTGCTAAAAGTAAGTCTTAAATGCAGGAAATCAGCTGTATGAATATTATAGTAGAAGAGTAAAGAAAGGAGGTCTAAACTCGTAGACATAAAGATGCATGCAGCTACCTAACTATAGGACTAACGGAGGTATATATAGGTACCGGAGCCTCTTAAATAGGGCCCTTAGCCCGCACTAACCGCAGTTATAATACAACGGAATACCTACCTACCGTCCTTAGCTAAGAGGGGTTATTTAATAGGCTCGTTAGGGACGTAATAGCCTATTGCATCCCTATAGTCTAGGCTTAGGTTAATGCCCCGTATAGCCCCTAACGTCGCATAACGTTAACATACCCCCTTGCTATAGTCCTTATAGAGACTATAGCAACGCAAAGACAATATAATAATTAAATAAAATAGCTCTTTCGAATTAGTCGGAACGGCCTATATCTATTATACCACCCCTAATGTTAGATAGGGGGCTAAATTCGCACAAACTATAAAAACATACCCTAGAGGGCCTTATCCGCGCCGTCTTAGTCCTTCCTATCTAGGTCCTTAGGGCGGTCCCTTATTCCGAGCTGCCTTACGAAGTCTTCGTGCTTCTATAAAGGGAGGGCTTTAGTTATACCGTCTGCCGGGTTCTCGGTAGACTTAATCTACCTAACCTAGAGCCGGTCTTCCTACACCTCCTAACGAAGCTAATATCGATAGATGTTAATATACTTTAAATTCGTCTTAAGCCGGGCACTTAGCTCGGTCAATAGCTTAATCGTTTAGAGGTTATTATACTATAGCTCTACGGTGCCTTAACCTAGATCCTAAGCTCCTTAATAAGTCGAGCAAATTATATCTGCTCTTTCGCGGTCCTTAATAAAGCTAGGAGCTCCGCTTCGGTAGACGAGGTCGTAACCGTAGCCTACTTAGTGGCTTTCTAATCTACGGGCCCGCCGAGAAATAAGAATATATACCCCTATAATAACTTCCTCGACGTAAGGTCGTCCGCGAACGAGGAGTCTAACGCATAGAGAAACCTCTTTATCTCGTTAGTCGCTTTAAAACAGATGCAACGGTCCCGCGTAGTATATAAGTACGCTAGGCACCTCTTTGCCTCTCGAAGGTATCGTAGGCCTAGGTTATAGCTAAACTAGGCCAGCCGTGCCGCCGGGAACGCCGCGTCCGCCCTAGTGTAAATCGCCGGATGTAGGATCGTGCCTACTAAAGAAAGAAAGTAATAGACCTCTTCGTTGCTTGCCTTTTCCTCGTAGGGAATTAGCTTATCCGTCGTTAGGGGGATCTTAGGCGCGCTAAAGCCCGAATCGTCGTCTATATAAAACTTCTTCGCTATCTTAGAGATATAAGATGCCTAAGAAAGCTATAACTTCCTATTAGGTCTATCCCGGATTATCTTTACCCCTAAGAACTAACGTAGTTCCCTTATAAAGTTAACGGTGTATTTCGCTATAAGGGCCTTATAGAGTTCTAGCTAGTTATCCTTCCGCTCCTTCGGATATATTCTCGCGATATCGTCTATAAAGAAGAAGATAATCACTCCCTTATAGACTATTATATAGGCGTCCTCAATTAGGGTTTCCGCGCCTAAGGACTTAAAGAAGCCGGTAAGGTCCTTATACTAGAGCTTTAGGGCGATCCTTAGGCCGTATAGCCCTCGTAGAAGCCGTATGCATAAGCCTAGTTCTACGTATCCGGGTGGAAGCTAATAGTAGACTATAAATCGCAGTATTGTGTTTAGAAAAGCCGTCTTAACGTTATACTACGCGGACTCTATGTCCTCGAGATATAGTAGGGCTATTAGCAGCCTAAAGGTCCTCGCTCGAAGGGTCGCCGCATACGTATCCTTATTATCTTCCGGTTGGCGATCTCCTCGAACAACTAGACGGGCCTTAAATCGAACTATATATCCCTATAGATCGCATTTATAGGCGTAGACCTATCTCATCGGAATTAGGGGTTCTCCCTTCTTCTTAGCCTTAGATTTTAGGGCCTTAACCTAGGTTAGAAGTTTCTCTTAATCCTTAATTTCGCAGGTTATTCCTCTAAGCCATTAGGTCTTATAGGGGGAGGCTATCGCTATCTTATAGGAGGTAGGCATAGGAGGTATGTCCTCGATGTATAGTCTATAGGTTAAAGCCTTCGTAATAACATTATTAATGAATAAGGTCCTTTAAGACCTCTTTCTCTTCCCTTTAACAATATTGCTAGGGTTTATACCCTAAGACGTATCCCGCTCCTTACGTAACGGCTTTAACGAAGCCGGCACGTCTTCCTCTATGTCTAAAAGCTCCTCTATGCGAGGTCGGCTATTAAGGTTAGGTCTATTAGCCGTTTCGGCTATTAATTCACCCCCTAGAGGAGGAGGCACCCCTAAGACCTCTAAAAGAGGCGTCCTAAGGCCAATTGCTTCCCTTATAGGCCTTAGTGTTACTAGTTCCGGTGTTGCGGGATTCCTACCCCTAAGATTAGGTAGTATTACGGCATCGAAGGAGACTACCTTGCCGGTCTAAGGAGGCGAGACGTATAGACCCTCTATCGTCGGGGGTATTACCCCTTTATTCTGCCTCCTATAATTAAATGCTAGCATAAATTCAGCCGCTGTATATCGTAGTCTAGTAGTCTTATCGGTCCGAGGGTACTTATAGGCCCCCTCTTTATCGCCCTTATTATCTTCGGGCATATTAATTGCGTTTATCTATCGGAGGACACTATAGGTGTAGGTGTATAGAGCCTACGCATCTTCTTCCCTCCTTAGATCGTATATAATATCCTTATTAAATTAAATATTCGAAGAGGTTAAAAGCTTCGTCTGTCCTAAGGAAGGGATTTAAATAACGAATTAGTTAGTAGACTTATACCTAACTAGATATCTAATGTATGCCCTCTACGTAGTCTACTAGAGGGACTTATGAGATTTAATGTATTCGAGGGCATCCGTTGTTATTAGGTATACTATATATCTATACATGCGTAAATGCGTGATTGTCGGTCGGATCTCCTTAATATAGCTGTATAAGGGGTTATAGTCCCTTATATACTACTACTATCTCTTATAGGGACTCCTTCCTATCTTATCGACTCTTATAAAGGGCGTTAGGTTTAGCAGGTAGACGGCCGTTCGGTAGGTCTCGGTCTAGAGGGTGTTAGGGATCTACGAGTTAAGACTTATTAGTCTAGCCCTTTCCTTAACAATAGCCCTTAATCGCTCCGTATAACTATTCTAAGTCGGCGTTAAAGGGGCTAATATAAAGAGCTATAGGCTAAGTCTATCTATATACTGCTTAATCTCCTTAGTAATTAGGGCCTTCTCTCCGTTAGTAACTAAGATAATTATTTAAATCCCGTAGCGTATGGCGAGCTTCGTAATTAGCTTCTTAAAGACGTCCCGGACCTCGGTTTTCTACTTAATAGCGTAGAAGAACCTTATGCCGGTTGTTATGTAGGTAAATAAGGCGTAGTATTTAAATCCCGCGGCACTTACTTCCGGGCTAGCATAGAAGATAAAGCTAAATTAAACCCCGGCTCCTTACGGCCTTAACGTTAGTAGGTCCCGGGAGACTTATCGTTTCGCTTTACCTATTGCATATACCTCGCATTTGCAGGTTGTCGGTCTATAAAGCTTCGTGCCTACGGATTTGTCAACTAGTAGCCCTATAGCCTCCGGCTCTAGGTGCCCTAGGCGCCTATGCTAAAGGTCCGCGAGATCCTTATTCGAAGGTAGCTTAGGTCGTCGACTCATCGCAAAAATAGTTCCTAGGGCATCCGGCAAGCTCGCAATAACGTATTAGTCCTCGAATTCCTTAAGCTAAGTAAGCTACTCGCCCGTCGGCTTATAGAATAGCGTATTATTGTGCTAGTTCTAATAAACCTAAGCCTTAATCCCTTATCAAACGGAAAAGACGCTTATCGGCATCTTAGAGATATAGTAGCTATTTTTAAAGAGGAGCTTCTTGCCCCCTAAGAGTAAAATAACTACGGATCCTACCCCCTAGACTATAAGCGCGGTTTTACTAGCGCGGACCTCTTCTTGCGACCCTTAGGTAAACGTCTTCTTATTAAACTACCTAATGTTATTAAACATATATACACTCGCCCTTAAATCGTAGATAACCTTATCTCTAAGAGGTTTATCCTTAATATAAGTAAGGTTAACTTATAATATCGTGTTAATGCGAGAAACCATATTCGCCTGCTTATTGCCGTTGCCGCTGTTTAGGACCGTAATCGTGTTATCTGCCTTACCTACTCCCGAGGGTTTCTATGCTATAGCCTTCTTCTTATCTTCCGGATTATCCTAAAGCCACTTATTAATCCTATCCCTTAGTCCGTCTTTCGGTTCCTATCCCTTAGGGGGATCCTTTTTAAATATCGCACGGAATAAGAAGCAGGCTTCTTACTAATTCTCCTTATTAGTCCGGTGAGTGTTATATAGGCACTACGACTACCCTAACTCTTTCTTCGGTGCTAGAGAGTTCTAGTTGACCTAAGGTTTAGATTTCTTTTAAAGGGTTACCTTACGTTTAAACTCCGCGATAAGGTTCCTTAAGGGGTTTAGAGTTAATCTAACGATGCCTTTAAGTCGTTTATAAAAGGCATTATTTTATCTCTCGTTTAAGGCCTAACTAAGGTCGAATTTCTCTATAGCCCGAAGAAAATCCTATCGGATCTTAATGTTATTTAAAGTCGTGACTTTTAGGTCCCTAGAGTCGACAATCACTTAATTAAGTTGATCGGCCTAGGCCTTCTAGTCCTAATTCCCCCCTTTTCCGATAATTTAGTAGTACCGGTCATCCACGAGGGTCTTTTCCTCCTCCTTTAAGGGCAGGACCTTCTGTTTGAGTTCCTAGATCCTACTTCGAGGCGAGGTCTATACGAGGGTCTCTCCCTTAAGACCCTTACTAGTTGACTTACTAATTAGCTCTTCGATGCGAATTATAGCCTTTTCCCGGGTCTTAAATAGGCTAACGGCTGAGTTATAGCCATCTTGCTTAAAACGGAACTCTATCGTCGTATTATAAAGCCGATTGTTATAGTTAGCGGTCCTATTATTAAACTTAATGTCCGTAAGGGCCTCTCTCTAGGGTCGTTTCCTAAGGTTAGCTTTAAATTCTTCCTAGCTAATCTTAATAGGCTCTTCGAGCAATTCGGATCCTACTAGGTCGACATATTCCTAAATATAGTAGATCTTCGCCTAGCCCTTAATAGCCCGAATGTAAAGGGTCTAATTAAGGCTTTCCTTAAGCGTTACTATACTTACCTCTCTAGATGTAAATATCGCTATAATCGTTCTTTTTACCTCGTCGTTACGAGGGATAACTGTATATTGTTTTATCGTCTTAATCCTTCTTTAAAGCTAGCTCTTCGTAATAACACTAACGTTAGAGCCTAACGCGGTGTAAAAAATGCGATGTCGATAGCTTTAATTTAGCGTTATTTAAGCGAAAGAGACCTAGCTTATACGGCCGGGCTTATAACTCTTAAATACAGGAAATCAGCTGCATAAATATTATAGTAGAAGAGTAAAGAAAGGAGGTCTAAACTCGTAGACATAAAGATGCATATAGCTACCTAACTATAGGACTAATAGAGGTATATATAGGTACCGGAGCCTCTTAAACAGGGCCCCTAGCCCGCACTAACCGTAGTTATAATACAACGGAATACCCACCTGCCGTCCTTAGCTAAGGGGGGTTATATAATAGGCTCGTTAGAGACGTAATAGCCTATTGCATCCCTATAGTCTAGGCTCGGGTTAATGCCCCGTATAGCCCCTAACGTTATATAACGTTAATAGTAAGCCTCCCCTCTCGCGTAGGCCTACTACGCGTGCGTAAAGACGGGCATATAATGCCGCGCCGTAAGTCGCCCTTATTATCACTAGACGTATCGGTAGTATTAACTATTCTTAGGTTATCGCTACCGGGGAGCCCGCCGCTTATACGCTCGTAGAGTACCTAGCTATATACGGCTTTAACCCCTCCGCTAAGGGAGCGCGCGACCTATACGTAAGCAACTCGCTATATAAGAATAAAAAGACCGGCCGCTAACTTATCGATTCGTAGTTCTCTTATTTAGCGCGCGCTACTATATCGACCCGAAAGTAAACCGACATAAGGTAGAAAACGGTAGGAAATAGGGGTTAGGTAGTAGCGGTTTCTTTTTATCTCCGTAGCTAATATATATAGCTTCTTAGCTTCCTTAATCCTCGTCGTAAACCTTATCGTCGTCGTCCGTTACTATACTATTAGTTTCTAATCGCGGGTAGTTCTAACGGCCTTTAGTTTAAGGCCGACTAAGAGCCGGGCTCTTAGTGGTTTTACTAAGCGTATATAAGGCCCGCCCTCCGTCTATACTTACTCTACTTACCGGCGCTCTGCCCTACGTAAGCTAATTACCTTCTATAGCGCGACGGGCTCGTTAACTAAAGTATGCTTAATCGCCGTTATGCTTAAGTACGTCGCTATATAACCCTTCGAAGTTATCGAGCGCCTCTATATTACGGAATTATTCTAAAAGCTCTTAAGTCGGCTCTATATACCTACGCTATCGAATAAGCACTTAGCGCTTTCGGCGGGGGCCTCGCCCTTTCTATTGCGCTACGAGGATCTCCTCTACGCCCTATTCTTAGCCGCTTTTATACGCGATAACTAGCGGCGGCTAGGCGTTAAAAATGACCTAGCCGGGGAGAGGATCCGCGGCGGCGCGCCGTAATAGGTCGACGTAAAAGCGTAGGTATATGCCTCGCGGTACTTTAAGCTCGATAGTATATAAACTAAGGACTGCCTTTACTAGGTATTTATAGTAGATTTAATTAATCTTTAGGTAAAGTCTATCTAAGAGGTAGTTGCTTATATAAAGCTACGCTTTATCGCCGACTTAAAACCTTTCCGCTAGCTAGCGATAGCGATTAGCGAAGTCCTCCTATTATGCTTAAGCCGCTATTATCGCAGCCTATATAAAGTTAGTTACCTCCCGTATTCTAGCAATAAGGTCTTATACACTACGTTAGTTAAGCATCGCGCGTGCCGGCTTATCGTATAGCTAGATAGCATTAACGTTATATCTATATTCTACGAAGAACGGACTTAGCCCTATAGTCGACGATACTCTATTGTTTATTGCTAGCTGCGCGGCGGGTAATAGGTCCTCCTAATCGTTCTATATATAGCATATATACGCGTAAAGGTAGGCCTAGATCTCCTAGTTTACTCTTTCCGGGCTACCGTTAGTCTATAGGTAGTATACGGTGCTAAGTTTCTACTTAATATTATAGAGTCGATAGAACTTAACCTAGAACTCCTTAAGCTAGTTGCTTCCTCGGTCTATTACGATAGACTTTAGCATACTATAGAAGCGGTAGTACGCTAAGAGGAACCTTACGGCGCACGCCTTTGCGTTTATAGTTTCTATCGCTTTTAATATTACCGCCTTTATTAAATAGTCGACGATTACCTATAGATACCGGGCGCCGCTTTTAGTAAAACTTAGGAAGTCTATTATAAAGTCTATCGAGAGGTATGCCTATAGCTAATTAAGGACAGGCAGCGGCTTTAGCATTCCCTTTTTTTTCTAGCGCTAGATATAACTTTAACTATATACGTCGTAGTTTTAGATAAACCTTTAAACGTCCTATAATTAGCCTAGCTAAAAGAACTACCGGGAAACTATTATAATCGTCCTATCTCTCCTTAAGTAGCCGTTTGCTCGCGAGTTATATATCTATTAGATAATATTAGTGCGAAGGATACTATCTTCGCCGGGCACTTAAATATAGTTACGAAAGAAAAGACGGTTGCTAAGGTCGATTAAGCACTTAGCGATTTACGTCTTAAGCTTAAGCTACGGCGGGAAGCGTCGCTCTCCCTTTTACACCGCCTCGAAGATAGCTTAGTATTTATAGTCTTAAGCTACTATCGTCTTTTACTAACGTTATAAAGCATCGTTAAAGAATACTAGCGCTTATTCTAACGCCTATAGTACTCCGATTCGTCCTACTATAGGCCTTATATAAGGCCGTTAATTACTACTATGAAAGGAATATAAGGCCTCGCTTAAACGCAGCGAGTCGTCCTATCGAAGGCGGTACGATAGATCCCCCTCTAAAACTCGTACTATATTAAAGACGGACCTATTAGGTAAGAGCTAGACTACTCGTCCTTATTCGCGGGCGTCTTTAAACCTAAAGGGCTTATCTTATTCTCGGCGAGATAATACGTCTATAACGACCGCCTAACTGCCCGAACGATACGTTAGTGTAAAATTATAGATTAAAAGTTCTAAGGCTTAGCGACTTTAGCGCTTATTTAACGTCCGCTTTATTATAAAATACTTTAGGTTATCGTAGTCTATAAGGATCGTAAACCGCCGATTGTTCTAAAGTTTAGCCCCTTAAAAGGCTAGGCAACGGATAATTGCTAGTATCTCTTTATCGTAAATTAGGTAGTTAAACTTAGTAGGGTCTATCCGTTTAAAGAAGTACCCGACCGTATATCGTATCCTCTTATAGCTAACCTATATTAATACGCTACCTATAGCGAAGCTAGAGCTATCGGTCTTAAGGAACGTCTTTAGCGAGGGATCTTATTACGTAAGGACCGGCGCTTTATAAAACAACTGCTTTAGACAAAGGAACGCTTACTCTTCGACCGCTCCTTACCGGAACTATACCCCCTTCTTATATAACGTATCTAAGGCTTAAGCTATATGCGTATAGAGCGGAATAAAGATACGGTAGTAGTTAGCGAATCTAAGGAAGCTTTATACCCCCCGTACGTTAGTTAATGCCTTCTACTCGCGGATAGTATAAAGCTTATCTAAGTCGTAACTAATTCCCCGTCCGGCCGTTACGATAAAGCTAAGGTATTTTACCTATTTTACGTAAAACTTATACTTCTTTAGGTCTAGGTATAACCCTATATCGCTAAGCGTTTTAAGCATAAGGCGGATCTTTTGCTAATAGTCCTTTTTCGACTTAGAGGAGTAAACGAGGATATTATCTATAAACGCTATAATAAAGTCGTCGAGGAACCGTTAGAGCGTAGAATTAAGATACTATTAAAAGGTCGCCGGGGTCCCGGTAAGCCTAAACGGGCATACCCTCTACTCGAAAAGACTTAGCTATATGCAAAAGGCGGTCTTATACTTATAGCCTTAGGCGATACGGATTTTATAGAATACCGCGACGACGTCGAGCTTAGTAAACTATTTTACCTTCGCTAAGTTATTAAGCGTCTCGGCGATTAATAGCGGCGTATACCGATCCCGCTTTATAATCTTATTAAAGGCCCGGTAGTTATAGTAGAACCGAATACCCCCGTTAGGCTTCTTTACGAATAATACTAGCGCCGCCGCCGCCGAGCTATTAGCTTAGATAAATCTATAGTCCCGGAGGTCTATTAAGGTCTTCTTTAAGAATAGTAACTCCTCTCTTAATATATTATACAATAGGCCCTAAGGCAGCCGTAGCTCGCCGCCCTTTAGGGTTAGCTTTAAATAGATCTTATAGTCTACCCCCGGCTAGAATAGCGGCAGTATTATAGACTTATCTAGCGTAAAGAGGTTAATGAAGTCCTAAAGTAAGTCCGCCGGGATATAGTCCGCCGGGTTAACTAGCTTCTTCGGCTCTAACGCCTATTTAATCTCCTTTAACGAGATCGCCTTTACTACGCCTATATCTCCTTATCGCCGCTTAAGCCGTCTTATCTTTGCGGCGAATACCAACGCTAAGACTAGCTTTACGTATTTTAGGCGCCGGATCTAGGCCGGCTTAGCCTAGCCTAATAATCGAATCTAAATATCGGCCTTCTTATGCTAGATCGTATTATTCTTTGCGATATAGGTAACGTAGTTCCTTCTTATCTAAAGGCGGCCTAAGAATACGTCCTAGCTAAGGCTTTAAACGATATAAGCGAAGATACGCTCCTTAATGCCGTTAATATCTATATCGAAGTAAACTATACCTTTAGAGCGTATAGGCTCTATATCGTCTAAGAAGGGCAGTAATGCCCTCTCCTTCCTATCTATATACTTAAACTTAAGCCGTCTTACGACGTTAAGGTCGACTATAGCGTAGCAATTATAGCCTAAGTCGATAAAGGCGCGAAAGTCGTTTACTTTATCTATCTTAATAAGTATCGATATAGGCTTTATCGTTATATAGCCTTTCGCCTTCTACTACTCCCGCTAGACCGCTTTATCTACCCTCTTAGCCTAACTTCGCTAGGGGGTTACTTATTTCCTAAGTCGTTACTATTATCTACCTCCCCGATAACTTCGCCTTACGGCTATATGCCTTAAACCTTTAGAGGCGTTTATTAAAGGCCTTTACCTTTCTTATCCGGATACTTAAACGCCCGGTGGCCGGTCTTAGCGTATATCTAGTAGGCTCTTAATCTTAACGAGGATTTTCCTTTACCTCGGCCTCTACCGCCTTAGATAGCACCGCTACTATAAGGGGCACTAACTCCTTTAACTCCCGTTATCGTAGTATCGCCTTCGGTATCTCGGCCGTTTCCTTCTATAGCTAGATAACTACGGCCGCGGCCGCTCCTTTAGGTAAAAGCGCTATATAAGCGCTCGATCTTAGCCGCGATCTAGGCTACCTTTATATAGAACTTATAGAAGCTATCCTTAAGTAGGTCTACGGTTACTAAGGCTATACGGAGGCGTAAGTTTAGAGTGCCCTTAAAGAAGATAATCTTTACCTTAGGCTCTTATAAGCTACCGCCGGCTTTTACTAGCTTTTATTCGAACTTAGGCATAAAGGTAGTAAAGGTCTAATAGTCGCCTTACTTTATAGTACGTAAGGCCGTCGCAGCTTATAGCTAAAGGTCTACGTTAAGGTATACGCTATTAAGGTATTTTAGGAATTTCGCCGGGTTATATTAATATACGTCGCCTTAGCTATAGAAAGTCGCTATAGTCTACTAAGGTAATATATTTAAGCACGCGTAGATTAAATAAAAGATCTCTTAGTTAGTTAAGAAGAAGCCTTAGTCTAACTCGTATTTCTCTTTTATCTAGTGTAACTACGCGGCGTAGTAGCGCCGCTAGCCGTCGAATTTACTTAGCGATAAGAGTAGTTTCCGGTTTAGCGGGGTCTTTAGTAAGAGCTAGATATTGTCTATTCTTACGTTAGGTAGTATTATCAACGGACCTAAGGTTATATTAAGGGCGGAAGCGGTCGGCGGTATTTAATTTAGCCGTTTTATAAGAGACGAGATAACGTTAATTAACCTTATAATTGCTTCCTACTATATTACGTCTATTGCTTAAACGCGCTTTATAGCGGCTGCTTATACCTCCTAAATTCGATCTAACTTAGCCTTAAGCGAGATCTCGTCTAAGGCCTACGCTATATCGGTATCGGCCCGGTTGTCTACTATTGCGGGCGTCTATTTTAAGAGCTTTAGATATATAAGGGGCCGGCATAAGGTTTAACTTAATACTACGTAGCTAGATAATTAACTATCTAAAGCTAAGGAGGAGAGGAAAAAGAGCCTGCCGTAGCTCGCCCTTCCTATAGGTTTTATATATACGCCTTGCCCTTATATAGGCCCTATATCGGCCCGACCGTGCCCTCGTCTAGGGCATTACTAAGCCATACGTGCTAGTAGCCGGCTTAATGCTAGGCCTACGTAGCGGCTAACCTAAGCGCCTACTATAGCATAGCCGTAGTACGTACTACGGCGTAGCCTATAATACTAATTAGCGCACTGGATTTTTAGACTCTAGCTAATTATAGCGCGTTATTTAGGGCTAGCTAATAGCCGCACTTTGTTTTTGCAAGGGACCCCTATAATAAAAAAGCTTACTATATATATTAAGTAAGTAAAGCGGCTTGCCGCAACTTACACACATTCTGTGTTCTTTATAGCGTAAAGCAAGCTTTGCTTAATTAGTCTATAGCCTGCTATATATACACACTGTATTTATATAAGCACGGCTAGGCGCGGGGGGGTTAGACGTTTTCCGGGGTATACGTAGGATAAAAAAAAAATGTCACTAGGCTAAATAGAGATTTATACTAGGCCAAATAGTAATACTTATTAATTATCTAGAGTTATAGGCGCGTAGGGCTTTAGGGAAAACCCTACAGCGGGGCACTAACTAATGCGCCCACCCAATAGGATCCTTACCTATCTCTAATTAGGGCAAATAGAATTCGCTCTGTACTACTTAATGCCGCTAGACACACGTATATAGTATATATGATATATGCCATCTCAGGCCCCTCCCCTCTCTCCCTTTACAACTCTCGGCCGTCAGCTTCTTGCTCAGCCTCACTGCCTCCCCCCTCCCTTGTCGAGACCTGCCTGCTGCCGTTGCCCCCCCCCAGAGACTCGGACAAGTTCTCGTATGCTATTCTCACCGTTGACTTGACTGAACCCCGCCTTCACTTACACGTCCGCCTCCTCACAATTCTCCATCTCTCGAGCAAAGGGCCCTCCCCCTCCCGGAGATCCCGCAATGCCCCACGTCTCCGCCGCCCGCTACGGCAAGGACAATATCCGCGTCCTCAAGGTCACCAGCGACCCGGAAACGGCCGTCCAGGCCGTCACCGAGATGACCGTCTGCTGCCTCCTCGAGGGAGACATCGACTCGTCCTACACGAAGGCCGACAACAGCGTCGTCGTCGCCACAGACTCCATCAAGAACACCACGTTTATCTTGGCCAAGCAGCACCCCGTCACGCCCCCGGAGCTCTTCGCCTCCATCCTCGGTAGCCACTTCATCCAGACCTACAGCCACATCCACGCCGCCCATGTCAAGGTCGTGACGCACCGCTGGCTCCGCATGGACGTCGACGGCAAGCCACATCCCCACAGCTTCGTCAAGGACGCCGCCGAGACCCGCAACGTCGAGGCCTTGGTCTCCCGTCGCAACGGCATCGTTCTCACCAGCGCCATTGTCGGCCTGACGGTCCTCAAGAGCACCGGCTCCGCCTTTCACGGCTTTGTTCGCGACGATTTCACCACCCTAGCCGAGACCTGGGACCGCATCCTCTCCACCGAAGTCGATGCCAGCTGGAAGTGGGCACGCTTTGCCGACCCCAAGGCCGTCGAGGAGAGCGTCCCCAAGTTCGACAAGGCCTGGGAGACGGCGCGAAACGTCACTCTCAAGCTGTTTGCCGAGGACGACTCCGCCAGCGTCCAGAACACCATGTACAAGATGTGTGAGCAGATCCTCGATGCTGTCCCCGAGACTGACAGCGTTGCCTACGCGCTACCCAACAAGCACAACTTTGAGCTCGGTCAGTCCCCCCGCTCTGTCCCCACTTTGCAGATAACTGACCCGCTCCTTATTAGACATGAGCTGGCACAAGGGCCTGCAAAACACGGGCAAGAATGCCCAAGTCTACGTGCCCCAAACCTATCCTAACGGCCTCATCACGTGCGAGGTTTCCCGCTCGTAGCATTTCCAGTCGACGGCACGGCGTTGGAGTATTGGTCTTTCCTTCTTTTTGGCTAAATTGCATTTCGAGTCTTAAGTCTCGATGCATAGACATAAGATATCGCCATCCCCCTTGCCTTAAACCTTAACACCCGATTTATTAAGCAAAGCTTGCTTTACGCTACGAAGAACACAGAATGTGTGCAAGTTGCGGCAAGCCGCTTTGCTTACTTAATATATGTCCTAATACTCTTAGATCTAGCTAAGCTTCTGCTTGCGCTTAATCACGAGGTTAACGTTCGTGCTATTAGTGATAAGGATAGTAGGAAGAGATTTAGCATCGACGATGCTATAAACAGTATTAGCGTAAGAGGCGAAGAAAGTATAGGCGCGGTCTTTAGGAAGTTCTTTCTAAAAGGTAGGGACTATAAGGGTAGTACCGGGCGGTATAATAGTCTTTCGGACGGCTTAGACACGGCGAATAACTTTACGGGGCTATTTATAGATATCGAATAGGATTTTAAACCCGTCGAGCACTCTAATGCGAATAACTTCCTTATTATAATTAAGGGATCCTCGGTATAGCTTAAGGAAGGCATTGCCGAGAAGTGCGCCGGCCTTTACTTTAGAGACTTAAGCGGAGCAAGTGAATTTAGCTATAGCTGCTTAAGCGGCCGGGCTAGCTATAGTGCCGCACGCGTAGAAGGAGAACGTAGCCTAGTCTTCGCAAAAGGAACGACCGTTAACTCTATTAATAGTAACGGGAGGCTTCTTCTCGACGGTATAGTTAAGAGTCTAAAGTAGGTCGCGATTAATTATAGGCTTACTATAGCTAGAGTTAGGGCAAACTTAGACTTCCTGCCTACTAGGTTAAGTAGAGACCTTAATCCTTATATAGGAGTATAAGTACGGCGGGGAATCCTAATCCTACTAAGGCTCCTCGGCCTTAGCTTCTAGGATCTAATTTAATTAAGGTACTATAGTAAGCGCTATATAAAAAATAGGCTCTTTAATAATAGGTGCGGGAAGAATAGGCTTTAAGTCGGCTAGGGCATTAAGCTTAATAATAATAGGATCGGTAACGTTCCCTACGGTAATAATAGGAGTAGAAGGGGTCTTCTTATAGCGAAGATAGAGATAAGAGAAAGGTGCGTTACGAGAAAGAAGAAAGGTTTTATAAACCTTATAGGTTAAAGGCTTAGGCGCGCGTTCTTTACTATAGAGCTATTGCTTAGATATATAGCAGTTAGTATATATATACTCCTTAAGTACGGAGGCGAGGGCAAAGGTACGGTCGTAAGTGCTATATTTAAACTTACCGGTCCGTTCGGTAGGGTAGCGGGAGTTTATATAGCCTATAAAGTTAGCCTTTAAGGAGGTATAAAAGGACGCGTTATCCTAAGAGTCGTTTAAGTATAGCTCGTTACTAGCTTTATCGCCGCTAAGAGTAGTCTTCTTATCGCTTTAATATTTCGACTTAAAACGCACTTTCTTTTTATTATTATTACCTTTATATTTACCTTAGCGGTATTCCGTTCGGTTATCTCGTCGGTCGTCTTAGCGAGGGTAACGCTTATCGCGGCGTAGCAGGCGTAAGCTTAACTAATTACGGTTATTACCTAAGCTTCGTCCTTTAGAACTACGGTTGCGATTATAACCTTAGTCTTAATCCCGACGGTTACTCTAACGGTAGTTATTGCCTTAGTTACCTTAACGATAGTTATCGCAACGATTATTATAACGGCTGCGATTACGGTTACCCTAACGGTAACTATTATTATAGCGACGGTTATCCTAACGGTAGTTATTATCCCGATAGGAAAAGCTACCGCGGCGAGAATAGTCTTAGTCTCCGGAGATATATAGCTTAAGGGAGGCTATAATAAAGGGCTTTCGTTCCTTAATAATGCGAATCTATTTATCGATTAAGGTCTTTTTCGTAGGAATAGGAAAAAGCAAGGAGATTTAAACGGCAATAAGAGGATAGAAAGCCTTAATAATTTAGGCATCCTTGCCTATCTTAAGTTAGCGGGCGAGCGAAACCTTTCTTTAGATCTACTACGTAAGAGTAATAGAGCTAGAGGACTATATAGATATCGTATACCTTTCCCTATAAAGTTCCTTCGAAACATCGGCGTTAGGACGCTTAAAACGCTTAGTTAAAAACTTATAGAAGGTTTTAAAAGGGGAGGAACTAAGGATATCGCGTTATTCCGCTATAAGCTTACTTATATACTATATAAGAGCTCCTCCTGCTAAGAAGGAGAGGTAATATAGGCAAAAGGCGAATAGATCCTCGTCCTAGTAGATCCTTAGACGCTTTAGTAAAGAGATAAACGTCTATATAGATATTCTTTCTATCGCTAAGAGCGATAATGCCTAGGTTCTTCGGATTATGCTTATTTAAGTTAAAAGTACTAATATTATCTTATTTAAGGCGTTTAGTAACGGCCTCGTCGTTATAGGCCGAGGAGGAGGTATAGCTCGCCTCGTAGTACTTACGTAGATTCGGATAGGACTTTAAAGGACGGCGGATAAAGCTATTATCGGATTTAGATAAATCATCGTTATTATTATCTAAGTCCTTCTATCGACGAGAGTAAAAGGCCTGCGAATACTTAGATAACTTAGACTAAAGAGAGTAATATAAAACCTAGGGTTACTCCTCCGGGCGATACTACTATCTAATAGAGCGTTGCTTAGATAAGCGAAGTATTCCTTACGGACGAGGAGGAGGCTAGTCTTCTAATTAACCGTTAGAAAGGTCTCCGTCGATTATTAGCGGGTTAAGAGGCACGGCTTAAATTAGCCGATATACTAAAGACATCGTAGCGTAGAGAGGAATCTCTTTATCGGGAAGCTCGCCTATAAAACAAAGATACGCGCGAATTCCCTTTCGCTAAGTATCGGCGTATTATAGATGCTTTTCCTTTACGGGCGGAAGATCTAAGATATTAAAGATAATCTCCGACTTAAAGGCTAAAGAGCCTAAGAGAAAATAGGCTTACTTTATATATATTACGTCTATATTATTAAAGGTCTTAATAACCCTTTCCGTAGGCAGTATGTTAATTAACTTAAAGTAGCGGATAGCTTACTTTAATAGATTATTATAGTCCCTATCCTCTATAGCTAGTAAGGCAAGCTGCTTACGTAATACCTCGGTTTCTAAGGATAAGCGAGGACGACGGCGGGCAAAAGGAGGAGGATCTTTATAATTACTCTTAGAGTCTTTAGAAGGGGCGGCGCTATAGATACTTTCCGGCGGAGTATATTCCTATATCGGCAAGCGAGGGTAAAAGTCGTTATCTAAGCGAGATATAGACGCTATAGCTTAACGGGCTTCTTCGTCCTTAGCTATAGTAATAATAGCTTAAATAAAACGAGGGAAGAAGGCGAAGAAGTCGATAGATAGAGAAGAGAAAAGATTGCGAAAGAAGAAGAGTTATAGGAGAAGAGAAAAGTCTATAGTAGGAGGTATAGGGTGTTTTAATTTAAGCGTAAGAACGGGTATATATAGGAAATCGAAAATATAGAGAGAAACTTTTTCCTTACGGCTAATTGCGTAAGGACTTAAGAATAGAGAACTAGGTAGCGGACCTTAGTTCTAATAATGCCTAGAAAGGCGAGCCTCGTCGGATCGTAAGGCTTCTATTAGAGGTTATATAGGCGTGCTAGCTAAGGTTATATAAGCTAGTAATACTATAGGTGTCGGGAGCCTTTAGGCGGCTTCTAACGAATAGCGAGAGCTTTAAAAGCTCTTAGCGAACGTGTCGTAGTAGAGCGAAGCTCTAGAGATAGGAAGGGCGTTCCTAATAATAGCTTTAAAGGCAGAAGGTGCGAATTGCTACTAATTTAATACACTAGGCACTAAGAATATATATGTAAAGAAGGATAATTCTATTAGATAGGCGTAAGCCCCGGGAGCTAGGAATAGCTCCCTGCTATCTTATCTATGGCTGATTACATTAGCCCCGGCATATAGCATAGAGGATGCTTTATATATATTAGTTCCGCGTCCGATCTTCGAAAGCGGAGCCTGCCGTTAGCTAATCGCCGTCGCTTTTAGTCTTAGCGCCTTAACGGCTTTACGATAGCCTTATACGCTATTTAGGAAGTATTATAGCTAATCTATATCTTTCTTCTATCGCTACGAGAAGTTCTTTTTATTTTCTCGTAAGGCGAAATTTTTTTCTCGCCTATACTCTTTCGTATGCCTTTCGCCTTACTCTTTATACGCATGATTCTTTTTACTTCCTCGTATTATCGCACCTAGCGTTCTTTACCCTCGCTATAAGCTCTTCGTTCTTTAGTAAGTATAGCTTAGGACGTAGAGGACCGCGCTTAGGCCGATAAGGCAAACTCTCGCGATCGCGAAAACTCTCTTCCTCCCGACGACGATTAGTTCTCTAATAAGAATCGGTCTTAGGATAGTTATATCCCGCCGCCCTAACGTCGTCGCTTTAACCGATACTCTTAGAATTAACCCGACGAGCTTAGTAACTTAGCGGCCGCGATTCTTAATAATAACCTCTATAAGCGGGTCGTAGGATATAGCATACTTTTTAACCGCTTAATTCTTAATAATCCTACCGAGCTTATCTAATAAACCTTTACCGACGGAGATATTCTCTATATTTAGGAAGTAGTTAATCTTATCTATCGCCTTACGAAAGACTACCCTAAATTCTAAGTTTATCTTAATAAGATAACGGCTAGGGAATCCTACCTCGATATATATACCCTATAGAGGCGAAATCTTCGGGATATTCTAGATAAACCCGTAGGTATACTTTTAACCGAGACTCCTCTTATTATAACTCGCTACCCGATTCCCGCCCGGTCTCGTCTATAACCTACTCTTATGCTCCCGGACGATAACCTCTCCGGCCTTAATCCCCCTATACGTAGAGCCTCCCGCTCTTAAGATTAAGTCCCTTCTTCTTCTCGTTAGCTACCTTAACGCTAGCCTCCCCGTCGTTTGCCGGATTCTAGCTAGCTAGACGGTGACTCTTCCGATTTAAGTAGGTATAGCGCTAGCATAGGCTAGCCTTTAAACGCCCGTCTCCGTCGTAAGAACTCCGCTTTATTTACCCCTTAGAGGCGTTAGCCCTTAACGAAGCTATAGTAAAACGTTTTAAGAGAGATAATATAGGAGTATTTAACCTAGATAAAAGGGACCCGCGCTACTTTAGGCTAATCGCTTAAGCCGACGGGAAGAATACCTATACCGACGTCTATCTATTTTATAAGCGTCTTTAACTCTACTACGATAAGGACCTTTATATACTCTATCCTTTCTACCTATCGTTCTTTAGCGGAAGTACGCTTAGTTAGTATATAAGTAAACTTTCTATCGCTTAGCGATACCGTCTACGATCTACGTCCTTTATAACCTTTATAAAAAAGCTTACTAAAAGGTTTAGCCGCCCTAATATAGAAATCTCCTACAAGCTCTATAGCGGAGAATATACTATCTCTATATAGAACGTAAGAGAGTTATCCCTCCTATAGTAGATCTAACGTAAGGTTTTACTTATACGATAGCTTCGCCTCGAAAAAGACTACTAAATCATTTAGACCTTTTATAGACTTATTGCCGCGTAAATCGCTTCTCTTCTTCCGCTGCTTAATAAAAAGACTTTTATTAAGAAGTAGATCTAGTAAATCGAAGAGAGGAAGCCTTTTATTACTACGTTACTTAACCGGTATATCTCTCGAGACTCTCGCCGTAATAACTCTTATAGCTTCGACCGCCGCGACCGCGACTATAACCGTCGTAACTCCCGCCGCTATAATAATAATTATAACAGAGACTATAAGCGAGATATTCGCCATTTTAATAGCAGCCGCGGCTAAGGCAACCGTCGTTATGCCGGGCCTTCTACCCGCGACTATAACCGCCGCGAGTACGATCGCCGCCCTAACGACCGTCGTAATAACGATTATTATAATGACTAAGCTCCCCGTCGCCGGGATTAAGACAGTCGCCGCCCCGCCGGATAAAGAGATATACATAAAGAGGAAAAAGTAAAAAAGCAGGTGCGCTTTAAATTAAAGTACTAAGCTAGTAAGGCTCCCGCCTTAAGTAGCAGTAAGGCAGGCGATTAAGCCTTTAAAGACGATTAAAGCTCTATTCGTTCTAACTTAGACCTCTCTAAGGCCTACTTCGTCGGCTATATAACGGCGTATGCCTTACCTAATAAAGGCCTTTTTAAGTACGCTACCTACGATCGATGCTTCCCCCTCGCCTCTATTCTAGACGAGCATATTCGCGCTAAGTGCTGCGTTTTAAAGCAGTAGCTTGCTAAGGAGACAATAGCCTTAAAACCCGCTAAATATCGCCGTTATAAGACGGGTTTTCCGTTACGAAACCTCCTCTTTTAGCACCTAGCTACTAACGGCTATACCTAGGTGCGTAAGGGCATTATTCTAAGCTAATGCTTTACCCCTCTAGTCGTTATACCTCCCTCGGCTTTTTATAAGGTAACCGCTCCTCTTAGCCCTACGTCCTTAATAGCCGAGCTAGTTTATCTAGCTAAGGCCGTAGGCCCCGCGTCTCTCCTCGACTCCCTATCTATTCTTAAGCCTATGCCCCGACCCTTTTATCGAGACGACGAAGGCATGCCCGTTCCCTTTTCCTATATAAGGATTAAGATTATAAGCAAGCCGTTTAGGAAGGCGTTTAAGATCTATCTAAACACCGGATGCGGTAAGCCTATAATTAATCGGGACCTTCTATAGCATTTACCGTATACTATTAAAAAGCTACCTCCTATAGCCGTTAAAAGCATTACCGGTTACGCCTACGTCGAAGACTAAGCTACCTTTTCTTTTTTAGTCTAAGGCCGTTACGCTAACGGTTCTAATATAGGGCTCGCGGAGTTTTCTTACTCCGCCTAGGTTATAAAGGTCGCTATAAGCGCCTTGCTTAAGAATAGTTTCCTTAAAACGTACTTTAGTAACGTTAACTACGGATCGGATATAATCTGTATTAGCACTCTCTAGGACTTTAAGATCCCTTTTAATATCTATCGCCTTAGCCGGGATATAGTATGTCGCGTCTAAGCCGTCCGAAAGACATTAGTTCCTGCCGGTTAAACTATTATTATACCTACCTTTTAGAAAGAAATCCCTAAAGGCCGGCCGTACGCTTTTTATTCCTCTTACGACTTAGCTACGTACGCTATTATAGATAATTCCTCTTTCCCTAGCGTCGCGGTGATTAATAACTCCGCTAAGGACGTAGTTATCTTACGTAAGCAGCGACTTAGCTAGATTTTAGAGTACTATAATTTAGGATTCTTCGTAGTCCCGTCGTAAACTTCCGCCCTTTAAGCCTTAACTATTGCCTCTTTAGCTATAGTAGCCTTTAACCCTTCTATAGTCTCTCCTTCGGCTGCCGACCTTTAGTAAGTTCCTATAATCGGCAATAGCTTTAATATCTCGGCGTCCGTTATATTCTCCTCTAATGTTATCTCGGCCGCTTCGCAGCCGGTAGCTCTAGCGCTTCCCCTCGTTAATTAGGTCGACTTCCCTTCCGTAGCGCCCTTCCCGGAGCCTAACGTAGTCCCTTTTTAGCGCTAAGCCTAAAAGCTAAGCTCCCTTCCGGAGTATATTACCGAGGAGGGCATTTATATTTACGCTAGAGACCCTCGCTTTATCGATAAAGTTATTAAGCTCTTTTAGCGTTTCCCCTCTCTTTAGAAAGATATAGGTATAGCTATTATCTAACCCGGTAAAAAGCTTACCGTTCCTCTCGTCGACGGATAGTAATATTAGAAGATTGCCTAGCGTCTTAACCTATAAGGACTCCGCGACCGTACGATTATTAATAAGACCTTCGATAAACTATACTAGTAGAATCACATAGAATAGACTACGTAACTAACGCCTTTCGCGGCGCCCGTTTTTATTATCTAACGCACCTCTTAAGGTATTACGAAAGGCCGCGCCGTTATAGATATACGTAGAATAAACGGCGTTATAGTCCCTAACGCCTATCTACTTCCTCTTTAAGAGAGTATTATCGCCGAGCTACTAAAAGCGGAGTATATTACTATTATCGACGTAGCTTTATTCTTCTATTAATTCGGCGTGCGTTATAACTATTGTAACCGGTTTACCGTTATTAGCTACCGTAGACTTAAGAATCTTACCGTAGCGCCGATTGGATTTCGGAATAGCCCTACCTACGCTTAGAGATATATAGACCGTATTCTCCGACCTTATTAAGCCTTCTCCCGCGTGTTTATCGACGATATCGTAATTTATTCGCGCACTTAGGTAGATTATCTTTGTTACCTTTAAACTATTATAGAACTATTTGCTAAGCTTAACTTAAGTATATCCCTAACGAAGAGCTAGATTAGTTACCTATCTATATACCTTCTTAGGCATTATATCGATGTATTTAGCATACGTACGTTAGAGGACCGTATAGCTGCGTTTATAAAACTCGAATTCCCGAATACCCTATAGAAACTCGAGCATTATATTAGCGTAGTAGGTTTTATACGATCGAAGATCCCTTACTTTAGCCCCCTCGTCGAGCCTCTTTAAGCCCGGAAGACGGCTCTCCTCGCTTTAGGCCGCGCGCTTAGTAAAGTAACCGACGGGAACCTAAATCGCCGTAAAGCTTTTATATAGAATACTGCCTTCCTACCTATAGCTATAGAGAAGCTATCCTTTTAGGCCCTTTAAGCCGAAATCGCGTCGGGACGGATGCTATACTATCCTAACCCGGCTAAAAAGCTATTCGCCTAAATTAACGCCTCCCTCTAGCGCGGCTTTAGAGCGGTATTCTATTATCTCTTAAACGACTCTGCTTAAGTTACGGGCTAGCCGATCTTTATAAAACAGATAATACCTATATACTTCCTCTCTTAAGTACTTACCCCCGCCGAACGGAACTATAGTCTATCTAAGCTAAAAGTTGCCTATCTCGTCTAAGCAACTAAGAAGATATAAACTATAATCTAGTTATTAACTCTACTACTTATAGTCCTTATAGATTACTCCGCTATAAAGTAGATTAAGTATTGCTATTTATATAGCACGAAATTGCTATTTGCATAGTAAGAATATCTAAATCCTTACTTTTCTATACGTACCCCGCGCGCCTATGTCCCGCCACTAAAATCTAGTGCCGGTATATAGCAATTAAGAGAGCCGCGCAAATCGTGCGAAGAACACCACCGACACGCAGTAGGGCGGCACGCAGCAAAGGGCACGCAGCCGGGCACGAAGCATACATTAAGGAGCCGCACACGCACGCAGTAGAGGGCACGCAGCAGGGCACGCAGTAGGGCACGCAGCAGGGCACGCAGCAGGGCACGCAGCAAGGCACGCAGCAGAGCACGCAGTAGAGGGCGCGCAGCCGGGAGCCGGGCACGAAGCATACATCAAGGAGCCGCACACGCACGCAGTAGAGGGCACGCAGTAGGGCACGCAGCAGGGCACGCAGCAGGGCACGCAGCCGGGCACGAAGCATACATTAAGGAGCCGCGCACGCAGCAGAGGGCACGCAGCCGGGAGCCGGGGACGAAGCATACATCAAGGAGCCGCACACACACGCAGCAGAGGGCACGCAGCAGGGCACGCAGCAAGGCACGCAGCAGAGGGCGCGCAGCCGGGAGCCGGGCACGAAGCATACATTAAGGAGCCGCATACGCAGCAGAGGGCACGCAGTAGAGGGCACCTGCTATAGGTATTAAATTAACTAAATTAAGGCTATATACGATTTACGCGGCCCTCTTAATTGCTATATACCTATACGGAAAATTTAGTGGCGGGATATAGGCGCGCGGGGTACGTATAGAAAGAGTAGGGATTTAGGTATCTTACTATGCAAATAGCAATTTCGTGCTATGTAAATAGCAATACTTAGTAGATTTATAAGAAGCGTATACTTAATACGTCTAGCGCCGACTATAGCAACCGCCGACTTATAGTTGCTTTTATCTACCTCTCGCAATTTAATCTTAAGATTTATTATATGCCCGGTAAGGATAACCTTATCCCTAACGTCTTTAGTAGGCTAGCCGCTTTAGAAACGGATCTTATACCCGACCGTTGCCGCTTTAACTATACCGCGCTTAACGACGTGCTACTTATGTCTAAAGCCGTTATAGATCTTAGGATAAAGACTTAATTCGTTATTAGTTATGCCTCTAACCCGTACTTCTCTAAGATTATCGGTATGCTTTTCGACGACCTAGCCGCGCCGGCTACTACGGCTTTTACGCTTAACCCCGACGGCACTCCTCCTCCTCCTACGCCCGTTCTAAGTGCCGCCTTTAGCTAGATAGAGCGTAAGGCAGCCCTTTTACGCCTTAAAAGGCGTAGTATTCCTTTCCTTCTTTAGGACTAGCTGCTCTATCACGAGGGTCGTAATAGCTACCTCCGCCTCTATATTCCCGCCTCTATAGTATCGCCTATACTAGCGGCCGCTTACGATATAAAAAATCACTTTAGGACTACTCGTATGCTATAAGACCTTAAGCGCTACTTTATCCGGAACCTAACTTCTAAAGTTAAGAAGTATATTACGGCTTATAAGGCTTACTATCTAAGATAGATAGACCGCTAGCTACTCGTAGGCTCCTATAAGCCTATCTAGGCCTTAGTTTAACCTATGCGTTCTATTAGAATAGACTTTATTACGGATATACCTATTATATCCTCCGCCTCTTCGCCTTAGGCTATCTCGAGTTTCGATACCTTTAACTAGCTGCTTACGGTAACCTGCCTAGCTAGCAAACGTTGTCTTTTAATCCCCGGAAACGCTAAGTACTCTACGATAAACTAAGGCGTATCTCTTTCTCGGCTTCTTTTGCTTACGGACTAAGGAATACTATCTACTATTATTAGTAATCGAGATAGATGCTTTAATACTAAGGTTTAGCGTTTACTATAAAAGTCCTTTAGTACTAAAATCGCTATAACTATAGCATACTACCCTTAGGCCGATAGCTTAGTAAAGCGTCGTAATTAAACGGTCGAAATCGCATTAAGGATAGCCTATATTAAGGACCGAGACCTTAATTAGAAATTGCTTTTGCCTGCCCTATAATAGAACCTAAATTCGGCTTTTAACGCTAGCACTTATATCTCCGCGTATAACTATATCTTCGGTTACGATCTCCGCTCCCCTCTTAAGGCCGACGATATCTCCGTTACGGATAACCTCCTTTATTTACGGGAAGCGGTAAGACGATAGGCCGGTTTTACAATAGACCTCGCGGCGATAAAAGCTAAACGCCGTTACAACGGCAAACATCGCTAGATCCTCCTTTAAGCTAGCGATAAGGTATACCTTAAGTTATATTATAGTTATTATAAACTATCTCGGCCCGCGAAGAAATAGTCCCGTTAGAGGGAGGGGCCCTTCCTTATTTAAAGAATGGTTAACGACCTCGCAGCCGAGCTTAACTTACCCGCCTATAAGAGAACGAGCTTAGGGGGGGGGTATATAATTGTTATTAATCTACGAAGGGACATAGCTATAGACTAAGTCTAAATGTCTATATATACGATATAGAGGTTACGTAGGATAATATATAATATAACCTAATACCGTAATAGTATATCCCCCTTAAATCGGCGTTCGACTTAAACGCCTAAAAGAGGCGATAGGCTAATAACAACGAAGGAAACCTATATTAACCGGTCCTAAAAGCGGGCCTAATATAAAACGAGAGAAGAATAAGGAAAAATAAAGGGTAAAATAAAGAATCTAACGCGTACCGTTGTAATATAAATTATATTAATAAATTATACTTATTATTACTTAGGCGAAGGTAAAGACGTAAGGAAGGCTATATAAAAGGCCGGTTTAGGCTTAGTCGGGTTAAAGGCGTAAATAGCCTTAAGGTCGTCCTAGCAGCCGTTAAGATAGGAGGAGTCCTCTTATATAAGGGGGCTATAACGCTATTAAACGCGATACTTAATCTTCCCGGAGGTGTACTAGCGTTACGCGAGGATAGAAGAAAACTCTTACTTAAGGTACGCGTCGTCGCCGTCGTCGTCGCCGGGGGAAAGGAGAACGCCGTTATCGGCGGGCTAGACGTTAAGCTCCGACTAGCCGGGCAAAAGGGGCTTTTAGGTCTTAGTAAGGAGGGAGTAATAAAAAATAAGGTAAAGGCGGCTGCCCTTAAGGAGATAAAGAAGATACGCCGTCTTATATACCTTAAAGACCTTATATAGGCCCTCCCGCTTATAGTCGAGCTTCTTTATAGGACGGAGAGTCTAGATCTAGCGGGTGCTAAGGAATACTATATCGCTAGGCTAATACGCTAAGGCGGGAGTCCGCCGGGCGTTTGCGTAACGAGCCTAAGTAACCTAAGCATCCTTAATCGCATCGCGGAGGAAGTTAGAGATACGCTAAAGGCGGGAAGCAAGCGCGTTACCGTAGAGGTATTCCTTCCGCTACTAGGGGGTTATACTAGGCGGGGGGGGACTAAAGGGCTTAGTGCTAAGCTTTAGGTAGAAGTTATAATTAGCGAAGAAAAGGGAAAAGCCGGTAGATTTAAAGACTTAATTATTAATAGTAAACTTAGCGAGGGGAAGTAGGTCGACTTAATCGTCCTAAAGGTAGGTAATATAATAAAGAAGGTAAACCTTTATCTAAGCGTTCGCGATCTTAGTCTAACCGTCGGTCTAAGGGTAGTAGGCGGAGCTAGGGTAAAAGCGGCAACTAAGGCGGCGACTAAGCTACTACTAGAAAGCCGAAATAAACTAAGTGCTACGATCGCTAATAATAAAAGCTAGGGTGCTATAGAGGGACTAAACGTAGGAAATAAACGCGTTAATAACGTCTTTAATAATTATTAAAGGTATTAAGACGTAGTAGCGTATCTTCGTAAGGCGGTCGACGATAATAAGGATATTAGAAAACTTAACGCTATTGCGGCGGTAGATAGGGAGGTCGGTAATAAAGTCGACGGATATATCGGTCTATAGGGCGAAGGGAATACTTAAGGGCTAGAGCAAGCCCTAAGGGGAGGAACGCGGAGATTTAACGTATAGGTATATATAATAATTCCGTATAAAGCTAGAAATAGACTTATATATGCCGGGCTAAATATAGGACCGGCGGTAGAGGCTAGCGGTCTTTGTACGTCTAGGGTAGCCGGTAAGGGGGGAGGTATAAGCGCGGACGAGGATCTAAAGAATTAAGGCGTCGTTAGGGGGAACGAAAAGCCGGCCTTAGAAATAGAACCGGCCTTAGACCTTAGAGAGAGCGGTCTTAGGGATCGAGCGGAGAGGGGCTCGGAGGGGGTAAGGCTAGCGGGGCTAAGGGGACTAGAAAGCTACGCGAATAGCGGAGATAAGCGGGGAGGAGGAATAAGCCCGGTCGATAAGGTTATCGATCGGCTTAGAGTCGTCGAAGGCGTAAAAGTCGAGGTAGTCGGAATTATATCTAAAAATTATAATTATAAACGAATCGGACTCCTTAACGGTATTAAGGGCAGTAGTAGTATTAGGGTAGAGGGAGGCATTAACTTTAGACTTAGGGAGGATAACCTAATATCTATAGTTAATCCTCTCGTCGGCTTAGTCGGTAAGAGAGAAAGGGCGGGAGCTAGGTAAGCGGCTAAGGGCGTTTAGGAGAATAGCTTAAGAGCCGGGCTAGAAGATAATCTTAAAATTAAAACGACTAAGGAATTCGGCTTAGCGGGCCTATCGCTAGTTAAAGAGCTTTATAGTTATAAAATACTAAAGATCCTTATAATCTAAGGCTATCTTAAACTTAGGCAGGCCCTTAAGCTTAAGGCACTACTCTTCGAGAGATTTTATAATCGCGAGGAGTTCTTTATCGTAGATCTCGTAATTATACTCTTAAGCGGAGTATTTTAACGAGAAGAAGGCAATCGGATAGTAATAACTATCGTCGAAGAGCTATATTAGCATACCCCCGGCGGCTTAGTCGGAAGCATTTATCTAAACTATAGTCTTACGATAAGGGTCGAAGGATACAAGGACTAAGGCGGTAGTAAAAGCGTGCTTAAGGGCTTTAAAGGCGTAAGCGCAAGCGGGAGACTAGATCTAAGGGGTAGAGTTCTTAATAAAGGCGTTTAAAGGGTTCGTAAGCTTAGAAAAGCCGCGAATAAAACGCCGATAAAAATTAGCGAATCCTAAGAAGCGCCGGAGGTCCTTAATAAAGGAAGAGGCAGGCTAGTCTAAGACTATATAAACCTTTTTAGGATCTATGCGAATGCCTTTATCCGAGATAATTAGGCCGAGGTACTTAGTCTTAGTAACGTAGAAGTTATACTTATCTACGTTAAGCTAAAGGCCGGCGGCGTCGAGGTGCTTAAGAACTATATTAAAGTAGGCCTAGTGCTCCTCCCGCGTCTTTAAGAAGATTAAGACGTCGTTTAGATAGGTAAAGTAAAACTTATTAAGGATGCCGTAAAGGGCTATATTAATAAAACTCTAGAAGTAAGATAAAGCGGCGGTAAGGCTAAAGGGGGTAATATAATACTTAAAAAGCCTATACTATATAGCGAACGTAGTCTTTTACTTATATCCCTCGGTAATACGAAGGCGATTAAACGCCGCGATAACGTCGATCTTAGTAAAAAACTTCGCCTTCCGGATATAAGCGAGGGTATTATAGACAAAAGGTAAGGGAAAACGGTTCTTAATTATAGCCTTATTTAGGCTGCGATAGTTAATGCAAAAATAAATGCCCCCGCCTAGCTTACGGGCAAGTATAATAAAGGCAGTAGTAAAGGAGGTAAAGGGGCGGATAAAGCCCTTCCCGAGCTGCTTATTAACGTACGCGTAGACGATCCGGTTCTTAGCTTTGCTAAAAGGGCGGGGGCGGGTATAAAGAGGTTATATTCCCTCCTTAAAGTTAATTTAAGTATTAATAGTATAGTAAGGGGCGAGCTTATCGGCCTCGCTTTTAAGCTATATATAGATTATATAGTAGAGCTCTTTAAGGACCTTAGCCTAAAGCTCGTCGAGCGTATAAAAGACTTTCTCTTGCTTCTTAAAGAACTTAGCGATATCGTTAAAGGAGATCTTATTAAGGTAGATCTTATCGAGGTAATCGTCGACGAAGTTATAAAAGCAGGGGTTAAAGTAGGCTTTCGCGTCCTTAGCGTCTATATATCTAATTAAGACGGCTTAATAAAGGTCCTTAAGGATATCTTAATCGATAGGTAGTAAAGGCTCGGTAGGTAAAGGCTCGGCGGTAAAAGCCTTAATTAAGGTCTAAAAGGTCTAGACTTTAGGCTACTAGTAGAATATTACTATCGCGTCGACGTTAAGCATTTAGACGTTAAACGCTAAATCGTCGGGGGACGAGAAGCGGAAGGGCTAGGGTCTAATAGTCTTACGACTCGGCCGTAATATAGGGCGGCGGTAGCCGGCGGTCTTATAGACGGGACGGGGGCAGGGAGGTCGAACGTAGCGGTAAGGGTAGAGGGTGGCCGGGGAGTTAGAGTCGTAGCCGGAGTTAGAGTTAGCGTCGTTAACCTAGCGGGAGGAGTCCGGATAGGCGGGTTTACCTATGTTAAAGGCATCCTCGAAAAACGCTAAAAGAGAAGGGCTAAAGGACGGGGGAATAAACTTAAGAACGTCGCTAAAGCGGACGGAATAGATAAAGGCCGGAGGACGGGCTAAGGCTATATAAGCGGGAATAAGGATCGTAGCGGTAGGAATAAGGATCGTAGCGGCGGGGGGTTCGCCCTCGTCGTTAGAGCCCTCGACGGAGGGGGCGGTAGGGGGTTTACCCTCGTCGTTAGAGTCTTCGACGGAAGGAGCGGGGGGAAAACGAATTATATTTATTAATTATATTCCCTCTAAAATAAGGGCGGGGGGAGCTAGGATAGAGCGGGTAGGGCGGGCAAAGGTAGCTAAAAGGCCTGGGATAAAATAAGGCTAATAGTCCGAGAGGTAAGAGGCTAGATAAAAGGGGGACTAAAAGGAAAAGGAGTTACCGCGCTAGCTAATAACGGGGTTATGCTAGCGTAGCTAAGGGAGGCTAAGAATAACCTTATAGCTAAGCTTCGTAAGGAAGAAGTAGATAGACTTAGTATAGGCGCTAATCCGGGAGACCGAAAAAGCGCAATAAGTAATAGAGCTAGACTTATAGTCGCTACTATCGGCGAGAGAAAGCCGGCGTAGGAATTAAAGCTAGCGGATAGGAAGGGTAAGATAGTACGCGGTCTAAGCGTATATAAAGGCATATCCGGAATAGCCGGAGTTAATTAAAGCACTTATAATAACATCGGCGGATATAAGGGATAAAGGCATAAGTAGAGCACGCGGTTGTATTCCCGCGGGGAGGTAAAGATCCTCCCCGGTGTTAAATAAAGCTATAAACTTAGACACTAAGAGCTCTATCGTGCGATAAGGCGAGGGAGCTACGTATTTCCCGAGGACGGGGAAGAGGCGGGGAGGTCGTTTACTTCGCCCTCGATAAAGCCCTACTTAATAGCGCGAACCTAGTAGCGGGGGGGAGGGGGTTCGAGCAAGCGTAGGGCAGACGTACCGCTACTACGGCCACGGCCGCGGCTAAAGCCGGAACTAGCGCCGGGACTAGCGCTAGGGTTAGCGCCGGGATTAGCACCGATACCCTTATTAAGGCAGGTCTAAGCGGTATAGGTAGCGGTAGCCGGCTAAGCGTAGTAAAGGCAAAGACGGTTCTTAAACCGCCGTTGCTTCTTAGCGTTAGTAAGCTAGGCCCGGAATGCGTTAAGCTATATCGGGTTACCGGTAGGGGACGCGGGTAGGGCGGGTAGGCAAGGCCGGTGCGAGCGGGGTTACGAGGCGGCTAGAGTTAAAAACGGGCCTTAATACGCTACTAATTGTCCTAAAGCGTAGAATATATCTTAGCCTAGGCCGTAAAGTCGTTATAGGCCGGGCACTCGACCTATAGAGCGGCGGCGTTAGTAAGTTCGATAAAGACCTTTAAATAAAGGTAGGCGATGTAAGCGGTGCCGTCGAACGATAAGTCGGCTTAAAGCTAGGTAAACTTCGAATAGAAGTCTAGCTAAGAGATATTCTTTATCGATAAGGCGTTAAAGTCGGCCTCCGACTAAGCGCGGGTAAAATTAGCACTAAAAGCTAGGCTAAGGTCGTCGGTAAAGGCTTTAATAGTAGTATACTACTAATTAGCGAAAGACTTATTATCGAGGACAACCTAAGGAACGCTAGCGATAATAGAGGCGGCCCGGCCGGTAAGTCGGCTAGCCGCGTAAAGAATACGATCCTACTCCGTAGGGTATAAGGCGGCGTCCTAACGGAGCTTAATAGTAAGGCCGTTGCGCTAGGTCCGGAAAGCCTCTTAACGTTGCTTTTAAGTACCGGAGTCGCCGGCGAACTTTTTAAGGTCGGCTATACGGGA
The DNA here is from genome assembly GCA_012934285.1 of Ophiocordyceps sinensis. Classification (NCBI taxonomy): domain Eukaryota; kingdom Fungi; phylum Ascomycota; class Sordariomycetes; order Hypocreales; family Ophiocordycipitaceae; genus Ophiocordyceps; species Ophiocordyceps sinensis. The sequence goes on along the minus strand of JAAVMX010000002.1, from coordinate 6,412,047 downwards.
ACGGGTAAGGGTAAGGGTAGGGGTAGGGGCTTAGTCTTAAGCTATATCGCGTTCGGTTAAGACGAGGAGAGAGGACGTAGCGTAGTTAAGCTAACGCTAGAGATCGGCAGCGTGCTCTTAGGCAACGGCCGCGTGCTCTTAAGCGACGAGCACTCCTATATCTAACTTAACGTAAGCATTATTAAGGTAAGCAAAGGCCTTAATCTAAGGGGCGCGGAAGTCGTAAGTAGCGTTAGCCTAAATATAGGCGAACGTGCTAAATATAGGCCGTTAGGCTTAAAGAAGGGCGGCGAGGCGGGGGTAGTAGGAAACGTACTCGGTCTAGGGCTTTAAGTCGGTAGGAGCCGGTAGGGTAACGGCCGGGGTAGCGGACGGAGGATCGGCCTCTATATAGTCGGTTATCGTAGATTATAGGGCAATAGGATAGGATAAAGGTAGGGGAAGGGTAAGGAGGGAAATCTATATAATTCGCGTTAAGACGGCGTATCTATACTAGGAAAATTCTAATAATCGAGGGAAAACTTAGTCGAAAGGGTCCGGCGAGGAGGCGGACTCGCATCGCGAAGAAGGGAGATTAGAAAAGAAAGTTATAAGATAGCGAGATTATTAATTAAAGGCAATAGGATAAAATAGTAGATTAAACTATAAGAGAACGAGCTTAAGGGGGGGTATATAATTGTTATTAATCTACGAAGGGACATAGCTATAGACTAAGTCTAAATGTCTATATATACGATATAAAGGTCACGTGGGATAATATGTGATATAACCTAACACTGTAATACCGCTTATATTTAAATCCATTTAGCTATTTCGGTAGAGTATTTAAAGCCCGCGTACGATAGATGCTTTAAGGAAGATAAACCTAGCGCGGTTAAAGTAGCGTAAGATCTTAATAACGTCTTAGGCGAGGGCGACGAGCACTATAAGCTCGAGCGTATACTTAAATCTCGTAAGCGCTATATTAGCCGATTAAAGACCCCCGTTACTAAGTATTAAGTCCGCTAGAAGGGCTAGGGGGCCGCCGACGATTAGTAGGTCCCCGCTAGCGCTATTTCCCGGGAAGCAATCGTAGAATTCGCCTTAAAGCATATTACGCGTTCCGCCGGCGCTGCCCTAGCTGCGATTAATTAAAGGACATCGATCTAATTGTTTAGTTAAGAAAAGATCCTATAGTAACGCATAGAGCAAAGGAGTATAGATTAGAAGGATCGCGTTACGTTGCTCTAATATGTTTTTTTTTCCTTCTTAATTAGTTCTTTGTTTTATTTTGTTTTATTCTGCTAAGGATAGTAGGGGCTCGTTTTTCGGGCCGGCATTATAATACGTAAAGGTAGGGCACCTATTAGGTGCCTACGGATTAGTAGATAGTCCGGGCTCCGGCAGCCTTATAACTCATAAGGCATACCGGGCTACCTATAATTTATTATCCTTCTTCTTACACACGCACCCTTTGCCTTATGCTATCTTTCCCTATACTAGTAATAGTAATTATAATGCGAAAATTTCGCGCTATAAGCGTCGCGGCGTAAGTTTCCTTTCCGCTAAAAGGCTAAAGTTCTCCTCGTATATAAAGGCGAGACTTAAACTTCCTAAGGTAGCCGTGCTTATTAAACTTATAATCGAATGCCTATATTAATAGAAGAGGACGCATAAAGGCGTTCGCTCTTAGGGTAGGCGAAGAAAAGAAGGTCTTCCGCTGTTTTAAGGAGTCCTATTTAACCTTTCTAGCGGCTTTAAACTTAGGTCTATAAGGATAAGTCTCGAGATTAGACTAAAACCTTAGAAGTGCGGGTAAATCCCGTTTATATATCTTCCTAGGTTTAAGAGAAGTCGTAAATGCAGCCGTAAAAGCGGTGCTATTAGCTAGTAGATGCCTAACGTAGGCGAAAGCGGGATATCGACCCGAAAAACGGTTTAAATAAGTAAGGCGTAAATCCCCTATAAACCTCGTTATCCGTAGACTATCTATAGGAATAGTGTTATCGTAATCTATAGACCGAGAAGTAGCTTAAGGCAACTATACCTTAAGTCGGTCTACTAGTTCTATAGTTATAGTTAGTAAAAGAGTAGAAATATTAGGTTAGAAATCCTATATATTCTTAAAAACGTCCTCTAGCGGTTCTAGGGTTTAGTTAAAAGTAAAGAGTTAAGGATTGCCTTAAGCTAAAATATCTACTAAAGTAAAATACTTATTAAGAAGCACTATTAGCGTTAACTAGAATTCTGCCTTATCTTACTCTTCTTCCTATATAATATATAGTAGAAATGCCGGTAATAATACCTATATTAGCGGTTCGAATGCCTTAGACGCGGTGAAAAACTAAGTCTTATTAAACGTTATATTACGAACTCGACGAACCTCCCGTCTCTATAAGATCTATATACGAAAAATATTAGTAGAATTACACCCGACTAAGTAACTAACCTCTATATAAGGTTCTTGCTTAAGATTACGTTTCTGCGTATTAGTTAAGGCCTTAGTAGTTAGTAGGTAGACTTTATAGCTAAAAGCTCGAAGATAATCGAATCGTAATAGTTAAGGAAGGAGAAAAGCCGGTATATTCCGGTCGTAATCCTTTAACTAATCATAAAGAATCTCTATTAGGGAAATCTACTTTAATAGAAATAACGTAAAGGAAGCTGCCTATCGGGCTAGAATCCGATTGTATAAATATACTATAGTTTTCTACGTTTCTATCTATAAATGCCCGGGCAAATTTGCTTTAATCCTTATAGATCGAGCTTTCGTAGATACTACCCCCTTAGCTCGTTCGGCAAGGCTATTCTAAGCGGGTGTATAGGGAGCAGTAGGCTTATTATAAATGCCCTATTAGTTAATAAAATCTTAAAAATCCTATTAAAGGGCTCGGTCGTTGTCTTAATAGATCGTACCGATAGAAAGTAAGAACTATCGGGAAATAGACCGACCTAGGCTCTTAAAGTATAAAATCAGCTCGTCTATAGAGGCGTCTAAAAGAGTATATAGAAAAACAAGCTTCGTATAGTTATCCTTAATAAAAAATATAACGTTCTTATTGTTATAACTCTTATATATGAAAAAGACATTGTAAAATACCTTAGAAAAGGGAAACGTCGCCTTAGAAAGCGGCGGTTTACGGTTAATAATTCGTTTAGCCTACGTAAGTTTATAGGACTTATAGGAGATTATCTTATCGAAGGTTACCGACTATAGTATTCCGAGAGCTTTCTAAAGCGCTTTATTATTCGGATGTCTAAGTCGTTAGTGCTAAAGAGAAAGTTCCTTTATACTTATTAATATAGAATCCGGTATAGTGGCCGAAAAAGGTGCTATAACCGGGGTTTCTACGGTAGAATCTATAGAAAGAACGGAAGCAATAGTTAAAAGCGTAGTAGAAGGTATTAATAGGTTATATTTGATAATATACTAGTTGTAAATTAGCTCCGTTATATAAATAGTACGGGTTAAAGAAAAGATCTATCTAGTCTATAGGTTCTATAAAAGATTCGCTTTATGCAAAAGACGAAGTAAATAAAGGGACGTATAAAAAGATAGGATATATACTACCTAACTAAGCTAAAAAGTGCCCGTCGAAATACGTATAAATACCGTGCCTATCCTAAGAATAGGAGTGCTTCTACTACCTACGAGTGCGTACTTAGAAGAAGGCTAAAAGTTATAGAAACACTCCTTATTATTGCAAATATGTCTATTAGACCCTAAATCTATAATAAAAGAATCCCTTAACGGGTATTCTATAGTAGTCTATAAAATAACTAATAGTAAAAAGGTCGTAAGAATATTAGCGGTAGCCGTAGCTTATACTATATTTATCTCGGTCTTATTATTCTTCCGCTACTCCTTATCGTAAAGAAGTACCGCGTTAACTTTAGCCTTATTAGCTAGAACCTTAAGGTAGTCGTCTATAGTCTTTTAGACGTCTTTATCGGGTTTCTATAATAGAAGTCGAACGGAAGGGTTAAAGTAAAAATACTATCGGAAATAATATCGTTCTCCGTAACTATCCGGCGGACTATCCTTTTTCTTGCCTTTATCCTTATCTAAGGACGTAGCTGCTAAAGTAGTTGCCGATTTATTAGTAGATTCCGCGGCTAGGGATTATGTTCCTTAGCCTTAGAACTTCGTAAATGCATTAGTCTTTCGCGTTTTAGTCGTAGCCTTTAAGGCCTACGAGCGCTCGAAAAGTTCGGATATCTTAAATCCGTTAGGGAAAGACTATTCCTAACCTAGCTTATTTAAGCATGTATCGTCCTTTATCTTATTTATTTAGTATTTTATAAAAGGGCTAGAAATTAGCTAAATAGCCTTAAGAAAAAGCTATATAGCCCGGAGACCTTCTAATTCCGGCAACTTAATTCGCCGGGCATCGGTAAGGACCTTCTGCTAGTTAGAAATCTATATCGTAATATCCGTCCGGTCTAGTGCCTTTAAAATAGTATAGAACTATATAAGAATAGTCTTCTATTGCGTTTATAAAGTCGGCTTTATACACCGCTATAGTAAAGCTAATTCCTTAGAAACCTTATATTCGTCGGCAATTATTAAGTAGTAGTTCCTAATATTTTAAACGATAAACTACTAGATTAACGTAAGAGATTTATATTAGTCCTTATAGGCTTAAAGCAACGTACGATACCGGGAAAAGAGAAACTTAAACCTCTTAAATTCTTTTATAGATAAACTAGCAATATTAGTAATAGTCGCGTTAACTATTCTAGCTATTAGTTCTACGGGAAGAGGCAATAAGGGTTTCTAAAGTTTAAGCGTAATAGAATGATCGATTTTCTCCTAAATCCCTTAAGCGAGTGTGTATTTTTAGATCGTTAAGATCTATCGGTCTTAGTCCGCTAGTCTATTTAAAACAGTCTTCGAAGTAATATCGGCTATAATAGATACGGTAACGTAGGTAACAGTATAGTAAAATCACCGGAAGGGTAGTTAAATATATAATATATATAAATAAACCGTAAAAAACTAAACCAAGTGCGGGAAAACATTAATAAAATAGGGTAAACGTATTAACTAGTCCTCTACGAGTCGATTCGCTAGATTAATAACGCTCCTTAAAGACATACTAGTCCTTTATAAGTTAATTCGCTAGATATAAAGGCAAAGGCTTTACTACCGTAAGTCGTAGCGTTAGCAGGCTGAAAATATAAGCCGTTAGAACTCTCTATGCGTAGAGAAGTTCGTCTAGGCTTATAACTATCGAACGCTAGGCAGTCGGGTCCTCGACATTAGTGTAATAGCAATTAAGTAGAAGAGAGGTTCTAAGGCTAAAACAGCCTGTAAGGAAGGATTAGAAGCTATAAGGTGTAAATTACTAAGAATAATAGCTCTTATCTTATCTAGTAGGGAGGCTAACTAGTCTCTATATATAGGAAAAACCCTCGGACGAAATCAGCCGCATAGACCTAAGGAAAAATAGGTAACGTAAATAATCGGACGGAAGGATCGGTAAGAAAAGCAATAGATCGTGCCGTACGATAAATAAGTTATATAGTTAGTAAATAAATAAGCAGCTTAGTAAAAGACTAGTAAATTCCACGGTGAATTCTACGGTAGAAGCCGTGGAAGAGAATTGGAATTCTACGGTAGAAGACTATAGAAAGGAATTAGAATTCTACGGTAGAAGACTAAAGAAGTAAAGAGATTGTACGGGTTAAGACTATATAAATGACCGTAAAATCACCGTAAAATCACGGTGAAATATAACCGAAGAAAAGTAGGTAAATACGATTATAGAAGTATAGGGTAAATGCCTATAGAAGCCCGTAGAATTCCATAGTAGAATCTAGGGAAGAACTAGGGATTCCCCGGTGGAAAGCAAAATAAGGAAGACGGTAATATCAATAAGCTTATTAAGAACACGGAACAAGCCTCTTTGCGCGAGATTAAGGACTTTTAAGAACGCGTGGGCTCTATTATATACACCGCGGTTACGGCGAGGCTAGACGTAGCCCTTATAGCTTCGCAGCTCTTACGGTTCCTAACGAACCCTTTAGCCGAATACCTTAAGGCGGCTGATTAGTGTATCCGCTACCTCTACGCGATAAGGTTCCTCGCGATTATATTTTACGGACTCGCTTAAGGCGAAGCCTTTATTATCGCGACTAACGCCTTATTCGCCGACGACCTTAAGACGCGCCGATCGTCGTAAGGCTATATTATAATGCTCTACTACGGCCTAGTAGTATAGAAGGCAAGCTTATAAGATATAGTTATAACCTCTACCACCGAGGTAGAGCTCCTTAGGCTAGAGCGCACTGCTAAGGAGGGATACGCGCTCGCTAGGCTGCTTCGCGATATCTCGCACTACCTTAGGCCCTTAAAGATATACTATAACAACCTTTAATCCATCCGCCTCGTAGTTGAGGAAGGCCGTATCTCTATAAAGCTGCGTTACGTTAATATCTAGAATATATAGCTTAAGTAGGAACATAGATGGGGTCGCTTTACGGTTAAATATATCTCTACGGCCGAGATGCCGGCCGACGGTCTAACGAAGGCGCTACCGTAGGCTAAGTTTAAGAAGTTTAGAGCGCTACTATACCTAAGGGATATACGGGGGCGAATATAGGACTAAGGGCATTAACACTAAGGACGGACGCTTTTACACCTTATAGGGCGCTCGCGATAGCTTCTTCTTATAGCGTTAAATTAATCACTTAACGCTAGGGGGTGTGTCGCATCGGAGCGGCGCCTATAAATCCCGGTTAGATATAGCTCGGTACCTAAGTAGGCCACTATGTCTACTTTGCCGCCTATTTAAGCAAGCGCGTAAGACAGCTAGCCCTGTGCCTACACTAGACTAGAACAATAGACTTTTCCGACCTTAATTATGTGCGTGCCTAATAAACCACCTAACCGCGCCTACGGCTACGGCCCCTTTTAGGTAGATGCGATAATATAGGATAGTTAGCCTTACTTTTTCTTAGAAGAAAATAACCTCGATTTTAGCAGCGTTTTAAAGCATCTCCTAAAGCTATTATAAGTCGAAGAGATACTTATTGCCTAGGTCTATATATATATCTAGGTCTTTTAGTATCGTAGTTAGTAATATAAATATCGGGGCTATATTATTAACTTCCTATAAGATATTAGCTATATATATAAATAGCTTCCGCTTCTACCGCGCGACTAAGATATTATTGTCCTACGACTATAGGAATTAATAGACTAGCCCTATTTTATTCGATAGTTCTAACGTTAATTCCTAGTTTAATAAGCTAATATCTATACCTAGCTTATATATCTTTAGCTTAATTACCTTAGCTACGTAATATTATTATCGACGAGGACTATATTAGCTAACTACCTATTAACGGTAACGTTAGTAATTAGCTATTTAGCGAGGTAGGCGACGCTAGTTTAAACGCTAGCTTTAACGCTGTGTATCTTAACCCTAATGCTGCTTAAATCGCCGAGGCTGCCGACATTAATAATTATAATGCCGCGGCTATCCTAAACTTTATCGCAGCCTAGCCGGACCTTGAGCGTTTACGGGCTTAGCTTAAAGGTTAGGTTATACCCGAATAGGTCCCTTTACGCGAGCAATAGCCGTATATCTAAATGCTAGATATACGATCTACCTTTCTTAACGAGTTTAATCGCTTATAGCCTCTCCTATCTCTCGCCTTTCTAACCCTTTACCCTACCGACTAGGGAGACTATATAGCCTTTCGTTAAAGAATAGTTCGGTATAGCGAGTATATCGAATACGCCTTAAAGTATTACAACGGCCGTTTTACTAAGCACCTACGCTTTCGTTATATTAGCTTTAATACGCTTATGCGTTAGTAAGTTAATTCTTAAAGCTCCTTTTATATTAAGAGGTTATAGTCCTATCGCCTAATAGAAATTAAAGAGCTACGCGCCGCTTTTAGCGAAGATACCCCTAATTCTTAAGCTCTACTTAATTCTATTATTCGCTTCTCTAGTAGCTTAAGAGGCACGCGGGCTTACTAAGGTAGCTAGAGATATTAACTTAAGGCTATAGTCTATAGCCTAGGCTGCCTAAGAGTATTCCTAACGTTTTCGGCCGCCGATTTATATTAGGATAGCTTATAAAGGCATATGCCGTTATATTATAAGTAGTATAAGGCTAACGCCTAAGGTAAGGCTATAATCGCGTTTAAGAATTTACAAAAGAATCTATATATTGCCGCTTACTACTTCTATAGCCGATTTACCTCCTTCCTTAAGCTTATCTTAACGCTTAAATTTAATATTATAGACTATTAGTTTCGGTATAAGTAGTAGGCCTATAGGAGCACCTATATATATAGTCTCTATTAGGTTAACGGAAGCCCGCCGCTTAATATATCTACTAATTCTACTTAAGAGGATTTTGCTTACTTTTAAGGCAAATACGTCTTTAACTTTAACCTAAAGCTGTAATAAGTAATATAGTAAAGGGAGGCGAACCTGCTAATAGTAGTTCGCCTTAGGTTTAACTTCTAATTCCTCTTTAAGGTTATTAACTAAGTATAACGTTACCGCTATAACGAGGCGTATTGCCTATGCTTTCGCCGTCTCTTAGATAGTTCTCGATCTAATTTAAAGAGTTGCTATTTCTATTTCCTACGTATATACTACGCAAACGCCTACGTCGCTAAAGATCTTAATCTATAATAATATATGTTCGATAGCGTTTAGAACGATCCTCTTCTTAATAACTATAATCCTACCTTAGCTATTAGCTAGCTAGGGAATTACGATATATCCTCTTATACCTTTATATATACCGTTATTAATTATATTAGGAAGTACTACTTAAAGGGAGAGACGTAGTTAAAAAGCTACTATAATATTGCCTAGGCTATCTTACTTAAGACTAATATACAATAAGGCCTTATAAGCTTTATTACTAAGTTTATAAATAAGCTTACTATAGAGCGTAATTAGTCTATAATAGAAGTTAGTTTCCTATTGCTAAACTTACCGCTATAAAAGCGCATAAAGGCTTTTTAGTCTATTAATTGCCGCCCCCTTAAGCTTTAGTAGTAGGCGGATATTATTAATGCGATAGAGGGTATAGACGGGGTTTATATATCTCGTAACGTCTATTAGAAATACCTTACCTAAGACGATGAATAAGCTAATTTAACCTTCTTCGAACTATTAGCTAAGTTCGACTTTACGTATACTCTTTAGCGACCCTTTTCTTAAGCGGCCGATTATATCTTAAACTACTTTCCTCGCTATAAGCCTTAACGAAGGCACGATTAATACTAAGACTTTTACCGGGTTAAGTTAACTTTTTACTATCCTTATCGATATGCCTAAGAGGTTAAGGGGGTTAATGGCATTACGTTTAAGATATTCTCTAAGGCATATAACTATTGCCTCTCTATCTATAGCAACGCTTATCCCGACGATTACTATAGTAACCTTCCCTACCCTATTTAAGACGGATTTAAGGATAACCTTTAGAATAATAAAGATATTACGGCCGGGGAGTAGGAAGAACTTACTGCTCTACTACTATATTATAGCCTTAATACAGAAGACATTAAGTTATAAAGGAACGACTACTAGAAGTTAGTTAAGTTATAGCATACCTTTACTAATAAGTGAGATAATAATATATCTAATAATATCTTTGCTTATCTTAACGTAGAGTAAGGTATAGTTCTCGACCTTTTTACTTAGCACTTAGAATAAGCCCTCGACCTTAATAAGTAAGACCTAGCGCCCTTTCTTATATAAGTAGATAGGTGAGGCGGTATAGGCAAGTCCTTTATAATTTACGCCCTCTATGCCTAGTTAAAGTAGCTCTCCCCGGGCTGCTTTATATAAGCAGCGCCTATAGGTATTACTGCTAACGTAATTAACGGCGTGACTTTATACTCCCTACTATACCTACCTATCTCTAAGACTCTTAAAGAGGTGCCTTTATTACGTACTATAGAGCTTAGTAACCTTTAGTCTTAGCTACGCCTCCTATATTACTTTATTATCGACGAGAAGTTAATAATTAGCCTACGAACCTTTTCTTATATCGATTCCCGCCTCCGATAGATCTTCCCGGAGCATTAAGACGAGTTCTTTAGTAGCTATAGCGTTCTTATGCTTAGTGACTTCTATTAGCTCCCGCCCGTAATAGAAAAGCCGCTTTTTACTACAGCGGCTTTTATAGCGCTACCTAAGATTTATAAACGCAACGCTTACTACGCTTTTAATAAGACTATTATATTATAGTAGGTCTTACGGCAGTAAGGTAACGACTAAGCTCCTTTCCGGATAGCTCTCTAGGCCGTATATATTAATGCCCTTTTTATTAACGACTAAAAGCTGCTTTATACCTATATATAGGCAAACCTACTACTTAAGAAGATAGCTTACTTCGATAGGGCGGTCTATATCTACTCTACTAATATATAGGTCCGCGACTTTAATATAGACTATATAAAACGCCTTAGCTCGCTATATATCTAGGTTTAAGCGACTAATATTAAACCTAACGCGTTATAAGCCGACTCTATTACTGCCGGCAACCTATATAACTATCTGCCTATTTATATTAATGCTAAGGTTGTAGGAATGTAGGAATGTGGGATAAACACCACGAGGAAAAGGGTTATAAGTTCTAACCCCTAATAACCCCGACGGTCCCGATAGCAGCGTTATTAGCCCCGTTATAACCCTAGCAGCAGCCTTATTATAACTCGGATAACAGCGTCAGCGGCTAGGTCACGTGCTCCTAACAGGGCTCTATTAGGAGCCCGGCAGGCCCGGGTTAGGTTCTTTAAAGGACCTATAAAGGGGGCCCCTTTCCCTCCCTTTCTAGCTAGGCAGAATATAACACACTTAAATACTAACTAGAAGACCTCTTAATAAGATATCTCACGTGTGATCCCTACTAACACTAATCAGTGATTAAAGAGATTTAATTATAGAATAGGAAGGCAGAAGAGGCAGATCTTAACCTTCGAAAGTATAGTAGAATCTTTATCCTTACTAACGCTATTTCCACGTATCTTTACCCTTAAGGTTCTATTGCGTATACCGAAGAGAAGGTCATCTGTGCTAAGAATAAGGGCTATTTGTATTAGCTCTACGGCAAATAGACCCTTCTAAGCTTCCTATTAATCCCGTTCTCGCCTAAATATAGGAAGAGTAAACGTCGATAGGAAGCGCGTTAGCAACGCACCCCCTAACGCGAGAAGAAGAAGAACACCGCTAGTTTTACCTATAGGAGTTCTCTTCGGACCGTAAGGACGAGATAAAAAGGAAACACCGCTGGTTTTACCTACTAAGAGATTCCTCTTTTTTAGACCGTTACGATAATATCGCGAAGACCCTCGCGACCCTAGTCATCTACGATAACTACTAACGAGCCCGACTATCGCCGCAGCCGCCGACGCGGCAGACAACCCCGTCGCACTATTTGATTAACGACTCAAGGCCCCGATGCCGGCCTTTGCGACTCATTCGGCTCCCCTATTAACTCTCGCAGCAGCAGCTCTTGCAGCTGCCTCTAAAGCGAACCCACGAAGCCGCCCTAATAGACGCTTTAAACGACGAAGCCGCCGCTTAAACAGACGCTTTCCCTAGCAAAACCCTAGCAGAAAGCCGTCACTGCGAACCACCCCGTCGAGCAAAGCAAGCCTCGAAGCAGCTCTTAACGCAGCTCTCGAAGCAGCTCCCTCGACACTAACTAACGAAGCCGCCGAATACAAAGACGCTTCCCTTTACCCCCTAGCAGAAAGCCGTTACTGCAAAGAGTCTCGTAGCGCACTCGTCCGATACCTTAACGAAGGATATTACTACACGAAGCGTATATAGACTTCCTTTTCATTAGTCATTCGGCAGACGCCCCGGCTAAGGACTACACTCCTTTTGTTCCGAGATTTAGCAGAACGCCTATAGCTCCGCGTAACAAACGCCTATAGCACGGCAACAACAAGCAGCCTCGCGAGCCTAGACCCCCGCCAATCTTATATTATCTTATTTATATTTATCTTTTTTATTTATTAGGGAATTCGGCCTAATACGCGTTCTTTTAATTAATTAGTTACGGTCGCAAGCTTTAAAGAAGAAGCTTTAAAGAAAAACTGCTAGTATAGGAATATAGGAATATAGGATAAACACCACGAGAAAAAGGGTCATAAGTCATAACCCCTAATGACCCCGACGGTCCTAACAGCAGCGTTATTAGCCCCGTTATAACCCCGGCAGCAGCCTTGTTATAACTCGGATGACAGCGTTAGCGGCTGGGTCACGTGCTCCTAACAGGGCTCTGTTAGGAGCCCGGCAGGCCCGGGTTAGGTTCTTTAAAGGACTTATAAAGGGGGCCCCTTTCCCCCCTTTCTAGCTAGGCAGAACATAACACACTTAAATACCAACTAGAAGACCTCTTAATAAGATATCTCACGTGTGATCCCTACTAACAAAGGTAATATTAATAGCGAATATCTGAACCCCTCCTAGCCTCGTTAATAATGCCTTACGGACTATCTACGACTTCGCCTAGAATGCTAATATATACGACCCTTAAGCGTACCTACCTTTTATTATTTTAGTCCGCTTTAATCGCTATATAAGTCCGCCTTACTTTAACGACCTAAAGCTAGCGATTATTATATCTATCTTTCGGATAACGTAAGACTTCTTTAAGGGCGGCGCCTTTTACTATCGCGCTTAGTTCCCTTTAACGATTACGTATACTATTACTATTTATAAGGCATAAGGTACTACGCTTAAGTAGGTTATAGCGGATATATCCTATCGCGATTTTTAGTCTAGCCTTACTTACGTAGCTATCTTATAGGCTAAGACGCTATATAGCATTATATTTAATACCTACTTTAATCTTAATAATATTATTTAAGGTAGTAACGTCTCTATGCTAGCATAGGAGGCTAACGCTATTCGCCGTGCTAGTTAGGTTATTAGGTAATAAGGAAGAAGTATTAGTAGGTGATTCACTTAGATTAATCTAAACAAAGGGGGTTGCATTAGTTATAGTTGTATCTAATCTAGCTAAGAAGGGGGAATAAGGGGGCCCTTTTATACCCGTCTGCCAGGGTCCCTCTATAGAGCCTGCTATGCCTTAACAATGCATTGTTAAGGCCCACGCTAGGGCTTACTGCTCTAGTTATAACGATGCCCTTAGTTAATAACGAGGTTATTGACTGTGTAGGGCACGTGGCGTTATGCACCGCGTGGTTATAACCCCTATTGCCCCTTTCCTATGCATAGTCGGCAATGTGGTTGCGACTCCATCCCTTAGTCATATGACTATTTTCCTATAAGAAGGGTTATTAAAGAATAGCTATAGTAAGTAAATTAACTATACGTACTATATCTATTATTAGTTATATTGCTTCGTTACGCGCTTGCTATTATACTACGTTGCTTTATTACGCGCTTGCTATTATACTGCTTCGTTACGCGCTTACTATTATACTATATTACTTTATTACGCGCCTACTATTATACTGCTTCGTTACGCGCTTACTATTATACTGCTTTATTACGCGCCGCGACTGCCTATAATAGGGTTATAAAAGGGTATTATAATTGCAATTGCAATAACCTAAGAATATAAGATCGTACTAATAGTATATCGGTAGGGCGCTAACCCTTTAAGAACCGGAAGTAGATAGGTAATAGCCTCTGCCTTAAGGTCCTATATTTCGAAAGTTTAAAGCATAGTGCTTACCACCTATTCGGTCTTTAGTCTAAGTCTATATTCGTATAGCTAGCTAGAGAGAAAGAACTTAAGGGTTTCTTTCGCTTAAGCGTCTACTATAATAGTAAGCCGGGTATCTAAGTTAATTAATCTAGCCTATAGAAATTAGTATCTATTTAAGCTTAAGTTATTGCTTATTAACCTTTTAAATATTATTCCTTCTTTCGTTACGGCGTTTAATAACTTTCCGTTTCGGTGGCTAAAAATACGTAGAGTATATAACTCGTAATAATAATAGTAGCCTCGTCTTAGCCTTATATTTAACTATATATAGGGGCCCGCGCGTAGGGTAAACAAATACGTATAATAAGCCCCGCTTTTATTAAGGCTTAGGGTTCGAATCCCGCTTATAGCTAAAAAAAAGGTGCCTTAGCTATAGCTAAAAATTAAAGGTCCCCCGGTGTTAGATTGTAGATCTACGGCTCGGACTAAATAGGCGTTATAATAGGTCTAGATAGGTTGTATAGCAAAGAGGTTATATTAACATAATATATAATAATGCGTGTTATACGTGTTCCCCTCTTTTTATAAGGGGGCCGTATTTAAGGGATATTTCCCTTACGTCACGTGGCAGTCATACTAACCTAATCGTTATAACCTCTATTATATAATCTAACACACCCCCCTAGCTTCGATCCTAAGAGGGAGGGAAGCTAGCATTAAGAGGTCGCTAAATAGCTTAAATCCGATGAGTTTTTAATCCTCGTTCTATCGTTAAGCCATCGGGGCGGGATATCTTTAATCCCTGCCCTTTTAATCCTGCGCTTAAGCGCTCTAACGAGTGCGGCTTTACAAGCTCTTACACTTCCTCTATTCCTTCCGCCGCCACACACAGCAGATGCCCTCACTGCGTGGAAGCATCGTTCCTCTTTATTCCACCGTTGTAAGGGTATTCGTAGCCGTTTGTAAGTCGTTTAGCAGCCTGTGCTCGATTCCCCTAGTGCGTTATGCCGAAATCGACGGCATAGTCGCTATTGCGAGATACGCTAATATGCCCTCGCTGCGGGAGAGCTTCTTCTTTAGACGCCTCTAGCCTAGTTAATGCTCGTAGATATTTAACGAGGCCCCTTATCCGTCGTCTCCCTAACGTTTTCACATAGGGTTACTACCGTAGTAATACGTAAGAGGAATTAGGTTCCCCTACAGTCATTTTTTATTACCGACGCCTATGCCTGTTATTCTCCTATCTTATGTATATATCGTGCCTCTACACACGTATAGTGCCGACATCGAGACTATTACCCCTAAGGATGCGCCTTTATCGGCCTATTTATATCTCCTAACCTTCCTATACCTTATATATATCGGTTTATATTATTTCGTCGGTCGTTTCGGGGAGTTCTCGATCGGC
The DNA here is from genome assembly GCA_012934285.1 of Ophiocordyceps sinensis. Taxonomy (NCBI): domain Eukaryota; kingdom Fungi; phylum Ascomycota; class Sordariomycetes; order Hypocreales; family Ophiocordycipitaceae; genus Ophiocordyceps; species Ophiocordyceps sinensis. The sequence continues at coordinate 6,396,993 of JAAVMX010000002.1, read as the reverse complement.
GAGTCGTTAGGTAATATCGTAAAGGCTAATGTATTCGATAAAGGCCTTAAAGGAGGGCCCTTAAAGTGCCTTAGTAAGGCCGTTGGCTATTATCTTCGCGGTAGGTATATATTTAATATCGAGGGTCTTATTAAGGACTTCTTAACGAAGCTAGTAGTTATAAATATCTATATAGCAAAGCTTCGTCTATAGAGTAGCGACTTCGGCAGTAACTAGTCGGATAGTCTATATATTATTACATTAAATACAAATGCGGGAGTTATTAAGGGAGACGTCGAGCTCTTTAATAAGCCTGCTTACGTAGATTAACTCCTTTACTGCCTATAATAACGCTAAGAGCTTAGCCTCGGTTGTTAAGGTTATAACTATATCTTATTTATTAGCTCTTTAACCGATTAAGCCTCCGAATAGCTTTATAGCAAATGCCTAAGAGCTTTTCCGGTCGGTGTTATCGGCGAAAGAGGCGTTACTTACTACTTTAAAGTCGTCCCTACCCCCTAGACGAAGCGTAAGTCCCTGGGTGTAGTATAGATAGTAGAGAACTCGATCGACGGCGTCTTTATATTCCGGTCTAGGGTTGCTATTAAATTTACATAGTTTTAACGTAGCAAACGCGATATCGGGGCGGGTAATAACCGCCGCGTATAGTATAAAACCTATATTCACCTAGTAGGCTTATATCTTATAGTGTTTAGCGATCCCTTTATAGGAGAGAAGCTCTTTTACCCCTATTAGTATATCGAAGGGGCGGCGTTTCTTTATAAGTCGGTAGATCTTATTAATATAGGCGGCTTATAATAGCTAAATATACCGTTACCTACGGTCTCGTAGAACCTTAATGCCGAGGAACTATTATAGGTTATCGCCGCCTATAAGCTTATATTTTCCCTAAAGTTGATTTTAGAGAGATTTAGCCCTATCTTAATCCTTCTTATAATATATAAAGACAATGTTATCTATATAGAAGAAGACGATAATGCCGTTAAACGTTAAGCAGTATAGTTCGTACGGCACCGTTTAAAAGCCTATCTCCCGAAGTGTTAACGTAAGTTCGCGATGCTATAGAAGAGGGGATTTTCGTAGTTCGTAGAGGGCTTTATTAAGTCGGAGGATAATAGAGTGTTTTCTATACCCTAGCGGCATCTTTATATATATAATCTCGTCGAGCCTTACGTTAACGAACGCGTTAACTATATCGTACTATATTAGTTTAAGGTCGAACCTTATAGCTATCGTTGTAAGTATTTAAAAGCTTCGTCTTACGAGGGTTGCCGCGTAGGTCTCCTATCCGTTTCGAAGCTATTAATCCCCTCTAACCACTAGTCTTACCTTATACTTCGAGAGCCTTCCGTGCTTATCTATTTTATATACGTATACCTATATGCAGTCGAGGATTTAGCCTTTCTTCGTAAGTGTTTTAGAGTTAACCTCGGTCTAGGACTTTATTTCCTTATGACTCTAAAGATACGTTCGCTCCGCCTCCTCGAATTAAGGGCCGAGTAGGTATTATTTAAGCTATCTATAATATTTTAGGATAGCTAGAAGGTCTCGTCGATATACCTGCCTTTTTAGGATTAGGCGGTTAAGGTAAGCCTTATCTTTAAACCGCAATATATTAGTATCTTTCGAGATCGGTACGGCTTAAGTGCCTACTATAAATGCAGAGTGCTAATAGGCGTGTTTTTCTTTCTATAGAGGGGTTAACTCCTCGTTTATAGGCTACGGAGGGGTTAACTCCTAATTATATAGACTTACCGAGGAAGGGTTTACTCCTTATTTATACGGTATTGCCGAGGAGGGGTTTGCTCCTTATAAATACGGTATAGGTGCTACGGAGGGGTTTATTCCTCGTAAGTATAGACTTGCCGAGGAGGGGTTTACTCTTTGTTTATACGGCATAGGTGCTACGGAGGGGTTTATTCCTCGTGAGTATAGACTTACCGAGGAGGGGTTTACTCCTTATTTATACGGCTTAAGTACTACGGAGGGGTTTATTCCTTATAAGTATAGACTTATGTTTGCCTAAAAGGCTGCTTGAGATATATCGAGATGCTTACTCTATAGCTTTATAGTCTAGTTAGCGAGATATAATTAGATTGCAGCTATAAATAAGGCCGCTAGGGGAGTGCTTAAAGGAGTAGGGAGAGGCTTAAATCGAGCTTTAGTATACTGCTTTATATTTTCCCGGTCGTTTTTAAGCGCTATTACGTAGTCTATATCGTGGTTTGCCTTACGTTCGGGGTTTATATCTTAGTAGATAAGGATATCGTCGAATACTTAATTATCGAGAACTTATAGTATATTAATTTAATTATTGTCGGGAAGAGTAATATTCCTTAGGGCTAAGGCTAGCTCCTTAAGGTCGCACTCCTTAACGCTCTTAGTAAGGTTCTCGAATATTCTATCGAAAATCTCTTACTTATTAAAAACAATATCTCGAGTAGTAATAACCTTCCCTTCTATAGGAACTTAGACTTAGTAGATGTTAGAAGAAGTATATCCTACTAGGAAGCCTATCTAAGCTTATAGGTCGAGCTTCCTAAAGCGTTATTTCTTCTCTTAGGCCGTAGTAGTTATTATAAACGCTTTATACCTATAGGCATAAAAATGCTATTACGCTGGCTTTCTCTTAGTTAGCTTCTCGTAGGGGGATTCTTACTTATAGCTGTATTTTAGCGTACGATTATAGAGATATATAGCGGATTTATAAATCTCTCGCTAAAGCTAGGTTAAGAGCTTTCCTCGCATCGCTTTAGACTTATCTTTAATTATACCCCCTAAGCGCTCGGCGCTGCTATTTTAATCTTATGTATATAGGGCCGAGGGCTCGATTTTAAAGAGCCTTGCCTTAAGGAATGCTTCTACTGCCGGCTTCTAAGTAGTAATCTCGTTATTATACTTAACGATCTTAGTGTAAAACTAGTACTAGTGCTTTAGGTAGTCGAGGCCGGACTTAAGGGCCGCAATAATAGTTTCTACGAGACGGTCTTAAAGGTAGTAATCCTATATAAAGCCGCTCGCTCTATCGGTTAAAAGCATTAGCGAGTTATAGCCCTTATTGTCTAGCACAAAGTTATAGAAGTCTATCGCAATTCTCTCGCCTATAATGCCGGTGTCTCGTAAGGCTCGTCGTATTATCCGTTTTGCTTTCGAAGTGCCGTAGTTATCGTATTCTACGGTTAAAATGCCTTTAATCTTAATACCTTCGGAGTAGTTAATAAGGTATTCTAAGGCTCGTAGTCCTAGATGCCCTATTCGGAGATATTAGAGTTTAGCAATAGCCTTTTGCGGCGTTTGTTTAATACAGCTATTAAACTTATTTCGGCGGTTGTAAAATACCCGCTTTATTATATAGTAGGGGATATACTTAAGAACGAACTAGCCGTAGTGCTATTTAATAAGACCGACGATAGTATCGTCGGCCGAACGGAGCGTTAATAGCCTATAGGGTCGTTCGTCTTACTAAAGTCCCTACTGCTTTAATAGTCTATAAGAGATTAGATTATATATAAAGTTCTTATAGAAAGCAACGTTAAGCAAGCGCAATACTTATAGTTTAAACGATAGGGTCTATAGGCGGATGTTAACTTTACCGTAGCCTAGGATAGGCACTTTTTCGGCGCTTGCTTAAAGGAAATCTCCCTTATTCGCTATTCTAAAGTTCTTAAACCGGGAGATCTCGTTAAAGATATAAAGGGTTATGCTATAATCTAAGATTAATAAGTAGCAAAAAGGGTAAACGTCGACGTTAAAAGACGCATCGACTAAAGGGGCGAGGAAAGAAGCCGAAGGGCATCTTCCTTTTTCCTATACGAGTTAATCCGTCTTATTATTATTCTTAGTTCCCTTCTTACCTCGTTGTCTTTAGACTTATCTTACGACCTCGGGTTTCTTTATATTCTTAGCGATAGTATCCTTTCTTCCGGCGGGCTATTAGTCGGGTGCCCTTTTAGGGTTAACTTCCTAGCAATTCTCTAGAGTATAACCTCTTATAGAGTAGAGCTTGCATTTAGGAATGCCTTTCTTATCTATATCGGTAGGTAGCGATCTCTTTTTGTTATTCGTCTAGCTACTATTTCCTTTCTCGTCTTCTTATCCTACGTCTTGCCTTATATAAGAAGGGCCGAAAGAGCCTTTCTTAGTATAAGATAGTTAAGCAGGCTGTTTATCTAACATAGCTACCTATAGCCTACGCTAATAGTTCCCTTTCTTCCTAGCTAGATAGATATATAGAAAACATAGTGAATTCATTAGTTATAGAATAGATATTAAAATCCTTCTCCTTCTCTACGTAAGAGAGGTTAAAGGAATCGACCTAGTTAAGAAAATATAGATTAATAAAAGCCAGAAAGTTAGCAACCTAAATACTCTTATAGGTAGCTTCGGGAAGTTCTTCCTAAATCCCTTTATATATAACCTTCTTCTAGCTCTTAAGCTAAAGGTGCTAATTCTTTAGCTAACTTAGGGAAAGCTTAACAACCGTTTTATAACGAACCTAAAGGGCCCGTTAGATATCTTCCGTTTTTCCCTTTGCCTGCTTCTTAAGCATAGCGTATTAGTCCTTAAGGTCTTTATTAGGCTTATAATTAGTCTAGAAAAGGTAGTTAGAGATAGTTAAGGCGATCTAAGTTTAAAGCTTTTTAATATCCTTTTTCTAACTCTCCTATTTCTTCTCCTTATGCAGAAATATCTACTATTATTAGGTGCCTTAAGGAGGTTAGCGTCCCTATTAGACTATTTCTTCGTCCGTAGTGCGAGAGCGAGATCCCCTTAGAGAGTCGTCTTCGATAGGTATATCCGGAATAGGAAGGAGCCTTTCGGTACCGAAGACCTATTCCTATAGGTTGCTATCGAGAACCTACGCCTTAAACTTATTATCCTAAACGGACTAATTAGCATTTTCGATAAAGATAACATCGGTGTTCTTCTTAATAGATATAGTAATTGTTTTTGCCTAAAGGGAGCTTATTTTTAGTGTTTTATATCGTATTTTCGATAGATTAAAGGCTAAGACTCTTAATTATTAGATCGTAGATCTACGGCTTAGACTAAATAGGCGTTATAATAGGTCTAGATAGGTTGTATAGCAAAGAGGTTATATTAATGTAATATGTGATAATGCGTGTTATGCGTATTCCCCTCTTTTTATAAGGGGGCCGCATTTAAGGGATATTTCCCTTACGTCACGTGGCAGTCATGCTGACCTAATCGTTATGACCTCCATCATGTGATCTAACACCCGGCTATAGCAAAGCTTTGCTTACAGTTGTGCCCCACGGCATACTCGTATTTTTATTAGTCCGCACACTCAGGGACCACTCCGTGCGACTGAGCCTAGTTAGGCATTCGAGGACCGATCAACAGGGACACCAGGTCTCTTGGCTGGCTGAAAAACAGACTGGCAAGCTCTGGGTCTAACGCAAGTCGACAGCGTTCATCAATGCCCATGTTCCCTACCTATGTAGTACAAAAAATACAAGACCGTTTCAGTGCACTCGCTTTCCCTTGAGCGAGTGCTTCATAATCTCGCCTTGTCCCTTTGTCGAATCACCTCAACCGCCCTCTCCCATCCTTCGCTGCCCACGACGACACCGCCGAAGCGCATCAGATTCTGCTTGTACGGATGCGCCTCGCCCTCAAAGGCCTTAAGCCGCGCCAGTCGCTTGTCCCGCAGCCTGTTCTTGGGCAGCATGCCGCGCACTGCTTTGCGCAGCACCTCGCTGCCGCCGTGCTTCTCCATGAGCGCGTCCATGGTGAGGGCTTTGAGGCTACCCGGCCGCGTTGAGTGCCGGTAGTACATCTTCTGCCACTTCTTGCGCCCTGTCGTGTGCAACGCCGCGCAGTTCGTCACCACGATGTAGTCGCCGCAGTCGGTCGACGGGTCGAAAATGGGCTTGTGCTTGCCCATGAGGATGACAGCGATTCGCGATGCCAGGCGACCCAGGGGTGGGGGCGTGATGCCGGGTTGTGTCGTGAGAGTTTGGTGGGGGGTCGATGCGGAGATGTGATGCCATACCCGAGAGTAGGCGAGTCGAGTCTAGGTCGACGCACGGAGAAGTGAGAAATGGAGAGCTCGTTTGGAGGAGGGAATTCACTTACCAGCCCCAAGGTTTGGGACATGATGCCGGCTACAGAGAGGCGCACCTACCTCTCCTTGGGCAGGGCTGCACCGGTCAGAGGAAAACGGTAATTGCTTCGCAAGCCTCGAAGCCTCCGGCTGAGGAAGAGTCAGTCTCCCAATTGCAGATTCCAGATTCAGATGGCGTCGAAGCAGGTGCTCGGTTGGAGATGACTCAGCTTGATAGAGTCCATGTCACATGACTCCGGTGTTCGGCCCCGGCCACTCGGAACCTCGCGGTTGCTCGAAAAAGTCCTTGGATTTCAAAGCAGCAATGCGATGCCTCCTAAGAACGCAACACCCAAGAGGAGAGTCGCATTGGCAGCGCATTGACAGCTTCGCTCGGCCTGTTGGCCGGCTACTCAACGTATGAGCAAATATTCTCGCACCTTTCTCCCGCAGAGAAGCCATCCCTCAACAGGTCAGTCCCCCGCCGCTAAAATCACGGCCACTGGTATCGCGAGTACTGCTGACTGACGACGAGCGTCCACTATTCGGACACAATGGCATCAAGTCACGCCTATCAGGTCTGTCGCGTGGTCCCTTGAGAGCAGCAGAGCCTGGCAGAGAGCGTGCAAGCAAGACTCGGAGATAGCCTGGTTTGTGAGCCAGGCCAGCGAGGCTGATGAAACGCGCGGCACAGTAGGCCCTCTTCGCCGTGCCCTTGTCCTGCGACAGCTGTGTCAAGGCCGTTTCAGATCAACTCTATCAACTTGGTGGCATCACCAAGGTAGAGGGCAACCTCAAGGATCAATTAATATCGGTTGAAGGTTCGGGTAAGTCCTTTCAATGGATGGTGCCGGAGCACGACGTCGCTTCCTCGATTCCTTTCGCCTTGGTTCCCTGGCTAACGTCATGCCCATGCTGAAAGCCGCGCCCTCGGCCATTGTCGAGGCTATTCAAGCAACAGGAAGAGACGCAATCCTCCGCGGATCTGGGTCATCAAACAGTATGTCCTCCTACTTGAGAGCCGGATGTGCCACACGGAAGTCCTTCGTCGCACGACGTCCCCACCCCGGCACTTGAATCGGGCTGCTGACGTCGCGGACTGCCAGGTGCAGCCGTCAGCATTCTTGAAACGTTTGCCGGCCGGACAGAAAGTCACCACGAGAACCGGGATCGTGCTGTAAGGGGGCTGGCTCGCATGGTTCAGGTCAACTCAGAAAGAACTTTGGTCGACTTGACAGTCCGAGGACTGGCACCCGGAAAATACCGGGCTACCATCCGCGAATATGGGGATATCAAGGACGGAGCCACGTCTAGCGGTCCTGTGTGGCGCGGGAGCCAAGAGGAGGAAAAGGGACTTTTGGGAGCGATGGATGTGGACGGGGATGGCCGGGGAACAGTGTTCGTCGACCATCCCTTCCAGGTCTGGGAGGTTATTGGCCACGCCATGGTTCTTACGAGGCAGGATGAGCGCACCCGGCCGCTGGAGAATGACAGAAACACGGTGGTGGGAGTTGTCGCGAGGAGTGCCGGGGTCTGGGACAATGACAAAACCGTGTGCTCGTGTACGGGAAAGACGCTTTGGGAGGAGAGAAAGGATGAGGTCAATAAGGGAATGCTACCCGTTGGGAACTAAGGGACGCTTCGTCCCTTAGTTGGGTCCAAAGTAGACGGACACGCCCCTAATCGCCGGACACTTTTTTCGCGGGGAGCGGCGGGCGTAGATGTACCTTTAGGCGCCTAAGGCTTCCTTTTTATTTAAAAAGTACCTTTAATAAGGATTAATAATATAAAAACTGTGGGAATATAGGAATGTAGGAGAAATACTACGAGGAAAAGGGTTATAAGTCATAACCCCTAATAACCCCGACGGTCCCGACGGCAGCGTTATTAGCCCCGTTATAACCCCGGCAGCAGCCTTATTATAACCCGGATGACAGCGTCAGCGGCTAGGTCACGTGCTCCCAACAAGGCTCTATTAGGAGCCCGGCAGGCCCGGGTTAGGTTCTTTAAAGGACCTATAAAAAGGGCCCCTTTCCCCCCTTTCTAGCTAAGCAAGACAATAATATACTTAAATACTAACCTAAAGACCTTTTAATAAGATATCTTACGTATAATCCCTACTAACACTAATTAGTAGTTAAACGATTAACTATAGAATAGTAAGGTAGAAGAGGCAGATCTCGACCTTCGAAAGTATAGTAGAATCTTTATCCTATTCGTAAGCGCTATTTCTACGCATCTTTACCCTTAAGGTTCAATTGCGTATACCGAAGAGAAGGTTATCTATGCTAAGAATAAGGACTATTTATATTAGCTCTACGGCAAATAGACCTTTAAGCTTCCTATTAATCCTATTCTCGCCTAGGGTAAGAAGAGTTAACGTTAATAGGCAGTGCGTCTATAACGTAGAATAATATCGCGAACCCTATAACTATTTAATCCTATCTCGCCTAGAGTAGGAAGAGTTACGTCTTTTAGGAATAGAGGCTAATCGCGTCGCGAGAAGAAGAAGAATACCGCTAGTTTTTTACCTACTAGGAGTTCTCTTCGGACCGTAAGGACGAGAAGAAAAGAAACACCGCTAGTTTTACCTACTAAGAGATTCTTTTTTTCGGACCGTTACGACAATCATCGCGAAGACCCTCGCGACCTTAGTCATCTACGATAACATTAACGAGCCCGACTATCGCCGCAGCCGCCGAAGCGGCAGATAGATAAACCCGTCGCACTATTTAATCAACGACTCGAGGCCCCGATGCCGGCCTCTTTGCGACCTATTCGGCTCCCTTATTAACTCTCGCAGCAGCAGCTCTTACAGCTGCCTCTAAAGCGAACCTACGAAGCCGCCGCCCTAACAGACGCTTTAAACCACGAAGCCGCCGCCCGAACAGACGCTTCCCTCAACCCCCCAGCAGAAAGCCGTCACTGCGAACCACCCCGTCGAGCAAAGCAAGCCTCGAAGCAGCTCTTAAAGCAGCTCTCGAAGCAGCTCCCTCGAACACCTAACGAAGCCGCCGAATACACAGACGCTTCCCTCAAGCCCTTAGCAGAAAGCCGTCACTGCAAACCCACATCATCGAGCGAAGCAGCCCTCGAAAGCAAGCCTCGAAGCAGCTCTCAACGCAGCTCTCGAAGCAGCTCCCTCGAACAACCACGAAGCCGCCGACCACACAGACGCTTCCCCCAATAAGCCCCCAGCAGCAATACAGTCACTGCGGAAATCCCGTCGAGCAAAGCAAGCCTTAAAGCAGCTCTTAAAGCAGCTCTCGAAGCAGCTCCCTCGATACCACGAAGCCGCCGCCTATACAGACGCTTCCCTTAACCCCCTAGCAGAAAGCCGTCACTGCAAAGAGTCTCGCAGCGCACTCGTCCGATACCTTAACGAAGGATATCACTATACGAAGCGCATATAGACTTTCTTTCAATTCGTCACCCGGCAGGCGCAGACGCCCCGGCTAACGACCATACTCCTTTTGTTCCGAGATTTAGCAGAGCGCCTATAGCTCCGCGCAATAACAACAAGCAGCCTCGCGAGCCCAGACCCCCGCCAATCTCACCTTCTTATTTGTATTTATTCTTTGTATTTATTAGGCCCCTTTTAGTCTAATACGCGTTATTAATTAGTTACGGTTGTAAGCTTTAAAGAAGAAGCTTTAAAGAGAAAACTGCTGGTATAGGAATGTGGGAATATAGGATAAACACTACGAGGAAAAGGGTTATAAGTTATAACCCCTAATAACCCCGACGGTCCCGACGGCAGCGTTATTAGCCCCGTTATAACCCCGGCAGCAGCCTTATTATAACCCGGATGACAGCGTCAGCGGCTAGGTCACGTGCTCCCAACAAGGCTCTATTAGGAGCCCGGCAGGCCCGGGTTAGGTTCTTTAAAGGACCTATAAACGGGGCCCCTTTCCCCCCTTTCTAGCTAAGCAAGACAACACACTTAAATACCAACCTAAAGACCTTTTAATAAGATATCTCACGTGTGATCCCTACTAATAAAAACCCCTATTTATAGTTTTCTTTCTCCTTCTCGCTTCTTTTATAGATAGAACTTTCTTTTTCGTATATACGCTCTAAGAGTAATTATAGCTATTTTAAGTAAGTACCTCTTAGTTTCTAATAGTAGTAAATTCTTTTTTAAAAGGAAGAGGTACTAATTTATATCTCTATAAAAAACCTACTTAATAGCTTGCGAGTAATAGCATGAAAACGAGAATAATTTAAGAAAAACAACATTTTCTTAGAATATTTTAAAAATAATTATTTCTAGTCTTTAGTTATATAGTAAGTATTAAAGGAAACAAGCTTAAAGGGGGGTAGAGGATAGTTCTTATTCTACGAAGGAATATAGCTATAGACTAAGTCTTAAGGTCTATATATACGATATAAAGGTTATATAGAATAACATATAATATAACCTAATACCGTATTTATTAGTTGGTTAAACAAACAAAGGGGGTTGCAAACTGGCTGGATTAGTCTATGATTCTATTAACTAAGGGGCGACGAATAGCCCCTTTATATAGGCTATAAACGCGTATATCGTTAGGGCCTAAAGCCGGCCCTTTGCGAGCCCTCGTTGCGACGTCGGGGCTATGCCTATAAGGGCGATTAAGTTAATAACTTAATTATCGCAAGGGCGGCCGAATTAATAACGCTATTACTAAGGTCCCCGATGCATTTGTGTTATTAATAGCGCATCCGTAGAGGCGTTGCCTATACGTAATCTCTTTAATTATGTGGATTACAATCGTGCCTAAAGAACGGATATCCCTAATACCTATACTAGCAAGTTTTCTTTATACTTGCTTAATAGTAAGTCTATAATCTAAATAAAGGGAGATAGGAAGAACGATATATTAGGTAGAAGGCCTAATAAATATATTTAATAAATATAAATGAAAAAGGGGGGTGGAATAAAGGAAATACTATAGGTGACTATAGGCGAAGGATAAAGGCTTCTATCCTAATCGAAAGGCTATTCGTATCTATAAGGCGTTTAAGGGCTTTATTTAGCGATGCCTTCGTTATAGCGTCGGCGGGGTTATCTTCCCTATAGATCTACCTAATCTCCTTAATCTCCCGTCGCTTATACAACTAACGCAACGCTATAATATCGATTATTAAGCGTTTCTCCTTTATAGTTCCGAGCTTAATAAGGCATTCGTAGAGGGAGTATTAATATTACTGTCTTCCCTATTTGCTTTCCACCGGGAAATCCCCGGTTCTTTCCTAGATTCTACTATAGAATTCCACGGGCTTCTATAGGCATTACCCCGTACTTCCATATTACCTACTTTTCTTCGGTTATATTTCACCGTGATTTTACGGTGATTTTACGGTTATTTATACGGTCTTTACCCGTGAAATCTCTTCCCTTCTACGGTCTTCTACCGTGGAATTCTAATTCTCTTCTACGGCTTCTACCGTAGAATTCACCGTAGAATTCACTAGTCTTCCACTAGGCTGCTTATTTATTTACTGACTATATGGCTTATTTTGTCGTACGGCACGATCTATTGCTTTTCTTACCGATCCTTCCGTCCGATTATTTACGTCACCTATTTTTCCTTAGGTCTACGCGGCTGATTTCGTCCGAGGATTTTTCCTATATATAGAGACTAGTTAGCCTCCCTACTAGAGAAGATAAGAGCTATTATTCTTAGTGATTTACATCCTTTTGCAGCTTCTAATTCCTCTATGCAGGCTGTTTTAGCCTTAGAGCCTCTCTTCTACTTAATTGCTATTACACTAATATCGAGGACCCGACTGCCTAGCGTTCGATAGGGAGTATAAGTTAGTATATATAATAAGAGGGATCGGTAGGAGCTAAAGCCGTTCCGTAACTATACGGAGGGTCGTAATAAGAGAGATGCTAAGGTTTATACCGTTAACTATACCGTAGATCTCGCTCGCAAAAACGCTATAGGTTACTCGCTTATACTTCGTCGAGCTCTAATAGATAATATTTCTATTAATCCGAAAGTGCGTATCTATACGCTCGGTCTTATTAACGAGCGTAATAACGAAGCCTAACTAAGACGAAAGGTCTCGGTTATTCGCGAATAAGCTATCTGTAAATACTACGAGTTTAGCTATCTTAAGATTAATTAGTCTATACGTAAGTCTACGTTATTAATAGTCGATCTACTACTAAAGGCGCTTATTAAGGATATCGCAGTCTTTCTCTTTAAGGGCTTAGACTTAGGCTACTACGGAGATATCGAATAAGCGCTCTAGCTAATAGATAGAAGCGACGTATATAGCACGAGCGCGTTGCTTAAGGTACTACTAGGCTTTATTATAAGCCTATAAGTCGACTACCTCGATCCTTAAGGCTTATACCTTTTGCTATAAGAGTATAACGTCGTCGTAAAGCGTTAATATTGCTTTATTAAAGTCTATAGCATTCCTTAGGGTTATTTAAGCCTTCGGCTTAGCGCGAAATTAAGCTATCTAGAGCTCTTTTTCTTCCTAGGCCGAAAAGGTGTCTAAACCGAGCATTAAGGTATTATCGGTCTATATTCCGACGAGGCTAAAGTCGTCGGGTCCTTAATTTATAATTAAAAGGCACGAGTTATAAGTAGAAGGAGCTATATTAAGGCTCTTTATATAGTGCTTATAGTAGGTTTTCCACTAATATATACCGGCTTCTATAAGGCTATATAACGGTCTAATAACTCTTATAATTCTGCCTTTTAGGTACTTGCCCTAGAGCTCTATTAGAGAGCTGCTAATACTATACGATTAAGCTCTATTTAAGCTTAGGGATAGGCTTATATAATATTGCGTAGAGATAGGCCTATGCCTCGGCAAAGTAAGGCGGGAGTAAGGGCTAAGATTAAGCGCTAGCTAATACGTTAGATAGTAGGGGAATAGGTTAGAAGCGAGCTTTTCCCTATATCGCTATAGCCTTAGATCACTAGGCGGGACTTTTCGTAGGGCTTAACGTTACGGCCCTTTACTTTACGGACTATTCGGGAACGAAATAGCCGGTAAGATCTATAAAGCGATTCGTCGAACTATTATAAACTAACGACCCCGCGTGCTATAAGATCGTTAATCTCTCGTTAGTCTAATTCTTTAAAAAGGGCGCCGGGTATAGTAATAACGCCGTTATTGCGTAGCTTAAGTAAAAGCCGTAATATATCTTCTTCCTTCTTAACTAGGAATTAATTATTAAAGGTTACGGTCTTTAGCTTATTCCTTAAGCCTAGGGGACGTCCGCGTTTACTAGGCTGCGGAGGAGCAGGCAGCGCTCGCACTAAAGAGGGGGAAGGGTCTAGCTCGGGAATTTCGTCCGGAGTAGAGGAACCGACCTTAGAGAGGGTATCTATATTATAGAGGATAGGGGGATCCGGGGTATTATTATTGCTATAGTAATACGGGTATATAAGGGTAGAACGGAAGACTATAAGGCCGTTAATAGTCTTAATAGTAACGTTATAGCCGTTAATAAAAGCGATCTTATATAACCCTTACTATCCTTATTTCTCTCTCTAAACGCGGACTTTACTCTATAGCAGTAGTAATAGAGTATTAAGGGTTAGGGGGCCGTTCCGAGCTTATAGTCTATCCCTAACTTATCGTGCGGCGGAGAGCTGCCGTAAGGCTTTTATAGCCTTTTAGATAGTTACGGCTCTCTATACCGTAGTAGCCGAAGGAGGGGAGACCTAAGTTATCCGTAGGTACGCTTTAAAGACGAGGAGCGTAGGGACGAGGCCGTTTAGTCCTGCTATATTATTTACGGCTTTAATAGCCATTTATAAGACGGATTTAAGGGCCGTTATCCTACCGATTTCGGCGTATATTATTTCAAACGTACGATAGAGCGGGCTATAATACCTTTTAACCTTACCTATAGACTAATATGCTTTAATAAGGATCTAGGTATATATAATACCTATAATACGAGCTTTATTGCGAAACTTAGTTAAGGCGAAGTTAGTGCCTGCGTTATACCTAATAAAGTTAAAGGGCTTAAGGTATATATCGATCTATAGTGCCTTAAGTATCTCCTATATATCCTTAGCTAATATAGACGGGAGGAATTGCGCTCTTTAGAAAGATATCGCTATATTAACCGCGTATAGCATTAGACGGGTGCTACTACCGACTTTTAGGTATATTATATCGACGACGACCTTAAAGTTAAATTCTTAGTTATCCTTTAATATAAACCTAAACCTCCGGGGTACCGGCGCGTAGAGCTAATAGTAATAGCAGAATATTAAGATATCCATAAGTATTACTACTAGGATATCGTTATACCTTGCTTATTTTAATAGGTAGTAAAGCCTATTAACGGCCTAATGGCTAAATCGGCGGTAGAGCGTACGTATCTCGGCTTTAGTTAAGAAGGCGATTACGTTTTCTTCCTTACTAAAGAAGAACTATAGATAGCCCTATTTACGAACAATAGGGACGTTTATACTTAGACCGATGATTATATCGGTAGTATTATTAAAGTATACGCCTAAGCGATCTATATTAGCTAGGTAGAGGAGGAAGAGAGTTATTATTTTTAGAACGTAGAACGTAATATAGCTAATAAGGGTCTTAAGGGCAATAGAGCTAAGGGAAAGCACGTCCTCGCAGCTGCCGAATTTAATATAGGCCTAGCCGGCGGTAGACTTATCGAGCATAATAGAAGGGTCTTCTCGTTATAGGGCGAGATATTAGTCTTAACCTACGGTAGAGACTATAGCTGCTTTAGTATCTAGGAGGATACTATAGAAACAGTCTTTTAAGTAATATAATAGGGTAGGTAGAGTAATTACATAAGTGCCCTCTATATAGGTATAGAAATCATCTATAAAGAACTAAGTATAAGCGCACCTTTATATACGGATATATAGCTCTACGTATGTACCCTATTATCCGCACGTGCCCCTTACCCCTATCCGCACGAGCCCTTTACCTTTATTCGCACGAGCCCTTTTCCCCGCCTATACGTGCCTCTTCCCCGCTCGTATATTACAATGCGGATTAGGTCGTAGACCTTATCTTACTAATAGTCGAAGACCCTTATATAAGACCCTTACCTTACCTAAGCGAAATTAACGACGTATTACGTAGGGCCCGGCCGCGCTTTAGGCTACGCGGCTCGCTTTAGGGAGCGTAAACCGTACCTTCTTCCGTTGTGTTTTTACCGGAAATATAGCGTCGGGCGGTCCGTCGTTTTCTCTAATAGCCCTAAAGCGCTCTTTAAAGCGATCGAGCGCTTCCGTATCTATAAAGTCCGCTACTAAGTGCTACGTCGGGTCTTAGTACCTTTACTACCTTACGAAGACCTCGCGCTTACTACCGCGGCCGACCTTCTTCTATTATACGGTAAGAATTTCCTTTATTAAGAACTCTTCTTCTCCCTCTACTAAGATTGCAGGAGGCTATAGGTCCGCTATTACTTAGCCGGGCATTAGATCTACTACTACGTAATAAAGAAGGTCTATATTAAAATTAAGGTAAATTCTATTAGGCAGTCCCTCTAGCTCGACGGCTTACGGGCTTAGCACTCTTTTAACCGTAAATTTTACGTATAACTAATCGAGCTTCTTCTTCGGCCTTAAGGATATATAGTTCTATAGGTCTACCTAGACTTTATTACCTACCGTAAATCGCTTTATAGGTTCCCGCCGTTTATTAATATACCGCTTTTAGTCCTACGCTACTAAGGCTATTAACGACTAATAGAAGTCCGAGACTTACTTAAGTCGCTGCATAAAGGAGGCTACGCGCCCCTCCGGGCTATTGCTAGACGGCTTTTCCGCTACTATATCTACGGCGATAGGAAATAGGGATACTAATTCGTACCTATATAGTGCGAAGAAAAGGGATATACTAATTAAAGAGTAATTTCTCCCGTTAAGCGCTATTTACGCTATAGGGAGCTACTTATCCTAATCCCTTTAGTTATAGTCGATAACGCCCCGGAGGTAAGCTTAAACTTTTTAGTTAAGCCGTTCCGGCCTTTTATCGGTTTATAGATAATATACTATGCTTAGCAGCTATATAATCTATAGCAGCCGATATAAGTACTACTAGAAGCGGCTTATCTAATTTAAGCCCCTATCGCTTATAATTAACGTTAGCTATTAATAGTATTATACGTAGTATACGAAAAAGCGCTTTACGTAAATCTCCGCTTATATAAAGGGCATAGGTTTTAATATAACTTCCTAACTTAAACGGTTATTAATTACCTAAAGATTGCGGTTACCGCTCTCTATAAGGGGGAGGTCCGTAATAAAGTCTATCTAAATATACGTGTAAAACCGGTCCGGTATAAGAAGCGATTTAAGCAGCCCTTTTTTAAGCGTACGCTAAATCTTTATACGCCTATAGATATTATAGTTACGGAGGAATCGTCTCACGTATAGCTAAAGGAGCGGCTAATAGAAGTCGCGGGATATAGCGGTAACTATTCCTTCGCGGCTAAGGGAGCTAACGACGCTAGCGTCGTATGCTATTTAAATAAGCCGTCCTTAGAGCGCTTTCCCTTTTTTTAGCTCTAAAAGAGCGTCTTTTACTACGGCCTCTATAGTTATAGAGGAACTAAAAACCTAAAGCCGTCCGCGGAACCGTAGGTGCTTACGTAGGTCTACGTAGCAGTCGGCCACCTATACCTTAAGGTTAAGCTTAAGGTCGAATCGTCGTGCTCTTGCCTTTATAACGTAGCGCACGCTCCCGTAGGTAACGTCCTAAGCTACTAAGCGGTCCTATATACGCTAAAGCTCTTCGTCTTAAAGAATCCGTCGGTTAAAGCCTATATTATTAGTTAGCTTTACGTCTTACGCATCGAGGTCGTCCTAGGTCGTAGCCGCTGCGAAGTCCCTTTCCTAAGTATCGGGCTTTACGTCTTCTTCGATTATCCCCTTACTTTCCGCACTAAAAGACGAATTATTATCCTCCTCGCTATCGTCCTCGTCTTTATCGCCCTTACTATTAACTAAGACTACGCCGTTTACACTAATAAGCGTTACTTTAAAATATATACGTAGCGCCTCCTCTAGGAGTATTTAAAGCTTTCGGGCATTATAATCTTTATTAAAAGGCCGATCTTAATCTCTTTAGGATAGAGCGTTTAGTACTATAGCCTTTTTTCCGGGTCGGTACTTAATCTAGAAACGGAACCGCAAAAGGTATTCCGCCTAGCGGGCCTATCGCTTAAAGAGATAACGTTAAGTTATAAAATACTTAAGGTTGCGATAGTCTATAAGGATCTAGAAGTTCTTATAGCTACGGAGCTCCGCTTACTATTGCTTTAAATAGTTAATTATAGCGAGTATTTCCTTATCGTAGATAGCGTAGTTCCGTTCGGCGGAGGTAAGCTTATAAAAGTAAAAAGCCATAGGGCGGCGTTCGCTATCTACCTTTTACGAAAGCGTGCCTTTAAGCGCGAATCTACTATAGTCTACCTTAAGTATTACGGGATAATTAAAGTCCTACTATAATAGCACTAAGGCTTATAAAAATAGGTCCTTTAACGTCTAAAACGCCTCTGCCTATACGGCGCCCTAATAGAAGGCTACCTTTTTGCCGGTAAGGGCTATAAGCGGACCGACGATATAAGAAAATTAATAAATAAAATCCGGTAGTAGTTTATAAATCCTAAGAAACTCTATATACCCTTTTACGAAGTTAGGGCTATTTATTCTCGAATAGCCTAAATCTTTACGGGGTCCGCCTATATACTAACGCTTACGATAATAATAAATCTAAGGTATTTAACCTAGCGGACGCCGAATTCGCATTTATTAAGGTCGAGGTATAGCTTATACTTAGAGAGCCGGTCTAGCACTTTCCGCACTTTATCTATATAATCCTTTAGGCTACCGCTTATATAGATAAGAGTATTGTTAATATAAGCGGAAGTAAACTCCTTTAGAAATTCGCGAAGAATGCTATTAATATACCGTTAGAAGGTGCCGGGAGCCTTAATAAGCCTAAACGGTATTACTATCTATTCGAAAAGCCTATAGTAAGTGCGGAACGCGGTCTTTTACTCGTTACTTTCCGTAATTCGCACTTTATTAAACGCTTAATAGATATCTAACTTAGTAAACTACTTCGCTTTAGCGATATTATAGAGTATCTCCTTAATAAGCGGAAGCGGGTAGCGGTCCGGTCGTATTATTACGTTAAGTGCTCGGTAGTCTACGTAGAAACGTAGTCCTCCTTTAGGTTTCCGCGCGAAGAGCACTAGAGCGGCGGCTTTAAAAGAGCTAGCCTAAATAAACCCTTTATCTAAAAGGCCGCGTAGTATTTTCTTTAATATAAGCAACTCGTCTCGAGATATCTCGTATAGCGGCCTAAAGGGCGGAACTATGTCTTATCCGCGGGAATCCTTACGAAGTAGTATTACGTAGTTAATACCGGGCTTATATAGGTTTAATTTATCGGCCTCGCTTTTCTAAAAGAGCGGCAGTAGGTTATAAAACTACGTAAGGATTATTTAATATAATTCGGCTTTTGTCTTCGGCTTCTTTAGTCGTAAGGCTTTTTTAATATCCGTAAGGCTAACTACGCAAATAGCAGCCGTAGCGGCTTTTAAGCCGTGCCGTCTATAGATTCAGTTAATTATACCGATAAATACTAAAGCTATAACCTCCTTAGCCTCTCGAAGCTCTATAGTATACTTAGTGTCTTTAGGCTCGTTCTTATTAATATACCGTAGCTAACGCTGCGAATTCCTATACTAAAGCCTTCTTTAGTACGGTATAGAGTAAGACTCTATATAAAGAAGCTAAGGCTTTTTAAGGATTAGGTTAAATTCTAGCTAAGGGATAACGTATACTACGAGCAATTGTTCGTGCTTATTAATCTCCGTAGCTATCTATACGATACCTTTAATCTTCGCTTCTTCTATTACGCTTAAGGCTCTTCGTATATACTAAGGTCCTATATCTTTAACTAGTAAACGTAGTTCTTATATAAATGCCTTATCGATAGCGGCGTAGTATTAATAACCCTCGTCTATAAGAGTAAAGACGAGGTTTATACGGTTAATAATAATAGGTATTAAGGTAGGAGAAGTCTTAATATAGTTAGTTAACTCTTTTTTCTCTAGTGCTAGCGAATATGGCTTTAGGGCCCGTCTATACTCTAGAGCTATGCGTTTCCTTTCGCACTAGTAGCGGCGGGGACTATATTATCCCCCTTAATATTAGACTCAAGAGAAGGTCGGGTAGCGCGAATCGCTATAAGCCGTTTAGCTCGCTTCGCCGTAGGGCGAGCGGGACGATATAGGCAGTCCGTAGCGAAATATCTATCCGCGCTATAGCGTACGCAAAGCCCCTCCTTTCTCCGCTTTTAAAGCTCCGCCTGCGATATCTACTTAGCTCGTTGTATAGAAGAGGAAGGCGCGCTGCCTAAGGCGGCGGATAGTATCCTCGCTTTTCTATAAGCGGGCCGTATAGTAGATATTATAACGTCGCCCTCGTAGTCTACTATAGTATTAGGCGTAGATATAGGCGGCGGGAGCGTTATAGCGTTCTTAGTAGTAACTCCTCTATTTCCGTTGCTATATACTAACGCCTACGATAATAATAAATCTAAGGTATTTAACCCGGCGGACGCTAAATTCGCATTTATTAGGGTCGAGGTATAGCCTATGCTTAGAGAGTCGGTCTAGCACCTTCCGCACATTATCTATATAATCCTTTAATCTACCGCTTATATAGATAAGAATATTATTAATATAGGCGGAAGCGAACTTATCTAGAAATTCGCAAAGAATGCTATTAATATACCGTTAGAAGGTGCTATAAGCCTTTATAAGCCTAAACGGTATTACTATCTATTCTAAGAGCCTATAGCAAGTGCGGAACGCGGTCTTCTATTCGTTACCTTCCGTAATTCGCACCTTATAAAACGCTTAATAGATATCTAACTTAGTAAACTACTTCACCTTAGCGATATTATAGAGTATCTCTTTAATAAGCGGAAGCGGGTAATAGTCCGGTTGTATTATTACGTTAAGTATTCTGTAGTCTACGCAAAATCGTAGTCCTCCTTTAGGTTTCTATGCGAATAGCACTAAAGCGGCGGCTTTAGAAGAGCTAGCCTAAATAAACCCTTTATGTAAAAGGCCGCGTAGTGTTTTCTTTAATATAAGCAACTCGTCTTAAGATATCGCGTATAGCGGCCTAAAGGGCGGAACTATATCTTATCCGCGGGAATCCTTATAAAGTAGTATCGCGTAGTTAATACCGGGCTTATATAGATTTAATTTATCGGCCTAGCTTTTCTAAAAGAGCGGTAGTAGGTTATAGAACTACGTAAAGATTATTTAACGTAATTCGGCTTCTATCTTCGGCTTCTTTAGTCGTAAAGCATAAAAGAACGTCTCTAGGTATAGGGAAAAGAATCTCGAGGGATAAAGATCCGATGCACTTTCGACGATTAAGGTCTATCTCTTCTACCTTACTAATCTATAATTAATCGTTTAATCACTAATTAGTATTAGTTAGTTAAATAAATAAACGGGGTTATAAACTAGCTAGATTAGTCTATAATTATATTAACTAAGGGGCGACGAATAGCCCCTTTATATAGGCTATAAACGCGTATATTATTAAGGCCTAAAGCCGGCCCTTTGCGAGCCCTCGTTGCGACGTCGGGGCTATGCCTATAAGGGCGATTAAGTCAATGACTTAATTATCGCAAGGGCGGCCGAATTAGTAACGCTATCACCGGGGTCCCTAATGCATTCGTATTGTTAATAACGCATCCGTACAAGCGTTGCCCGCACGTGATCTATTTAATCACGTGGATTGCAATCGTGTCTAAAGAACGGATATCCCTTATTCCTATAGTATTAGTATAAGTCTGACTATTTGTCCCGTAGTAAATCTCTATTCGTGCCGGAGGTACCGGAGTACTACTTAAATCCACGCCTATTTTATACGCGCTTACTATACCCTACTGAATTTACGTGCTATAAGGGAGCAGATATCTCCCTATTGATTTATCCTACCCGTATATTAAAATATATATTAGAACCGCCGTATATTATTAAATATAATATAAGTCACCCGGCTGCATTAGCTGCCCGGATGCTTAAGATACCGAATGCCGAAGTATATAGTATATATAGGGACTAATATACGTATAGTCTATAGTTAGGCCCTAGTTAACTAAGATTACCTATACTGCCTCTTATTACTCGCGTAATTAATTACGCAATAACTAAGATACTATATAATATTAGACTATATATACCTTATATAGAATTAAGAGCGCTTTCTATCCCGATAATTAGTCAAGTTATATATACCTTTATTCCTATATAATTAGCTATATAAAGGGATCTTAGTCCGCACTTAGATAGACTATCACTAAGCAATTATATATCCTCCTCTCTCTCTTATCTTTATATCTTCCTTAATACTTTCTGCACTACCGTAACCCTCTGCCTTTAAGCTTCCCTTTAGGCTTTTATTAGTTATAATCCCTATCTCTGCCTAAGCTTTAAGTTGCTTCTTACCTAAAGCCCCCCTTAGATCCCTTAGATTCCTCGCTATTATACTAAAAACAACTGTCTTTCTACTATAACCTTCTCTTTGCCTTTTTTAGGGATTTGCCTTCTTAAGCTACCTTAAGTTTATATATATTACTACTTTTTTAGTGTTTTGCCCTGTTTATTTCTTATTAGCCTCGTTTTCGCTCCTATAATATACCCTTTCCTAGCCATTATTCTATACCTAAAAAACACTCGAAATTTTTTAATAAATTTCCTTCTTAACCTTTACCTTAGCCTATAGACGCCGAGCTTCTTCCGAGCTTCCTCCGGTACCTTCCGATCTAATATACGGCAAAAATAAGTTCTTTTAAGGACTACTCCTTTACTAAGCTTAAAGAGAGCATTAACTTTTCAGCTTAGTCTCTACGTATAGAATCTATCTTTATATATAAAAAACTTAGTCTAGCTATACTCGATGCTGCTTATGCGAAGTCTTAGGACTATTTAGCTTTAATAAGGGTTATAGTTAATAACGGCCTTTTATCTTAAATAAAATACTATACGTCTATAAAGACGGCTTAAGAGGCGCTTAAAACCTTATATAATCCTATAAACTTTACCTCTAGCTTCTCCTTTATAAAAGAACTCTTTAATATAAAGATTAAAGGAGAAATATCTATTAAGACTTACCTAAATAAGGTAAAAGAGCTCTTCGACGAGCTTAATACTAAAGAGATCTATATCCCGGAGATCGTAGTAATAACCTAGATCTTAAAGAGCTTTAATAGCTGTTTTAATACACTAGGCAGTAAGAATATATATATAAAGAAGGATAATCTTATTAGATAAGCGTAAGCCCTAAGAGCTAGGAATAGCTCCCTACTATCTTATCTATAGCTAATTATATTAGCCCCGGCATATAGTATAGAGGATGCTTTATATATATTAGAATGCCGGCTTGAAAAAGGAAATACTACTATATATAGCAGTTATAATATAATCCTAATTAAGCAACTAGGAGGAATACTCCTATTGCCTAAATCCTTTATCGATATTTTATTTATAAGCTATTATATTACGTCTATAGTCGGGATATATCTAACTTTTGCCTAGTTAGTATAATAGTAATATTAATAGTTATAAGCCCGGGAGCGAAGTCTATTTTAACCTAGCTATAACTTCTACTACTATTAATATTCTTTCTTCGAACCCCGCGTTAATTCGTTATTTTTTCGCTACATTCGCTATATTCGCTATAAACGCTAACGCTACATTCGCCACTTTCGGGCCCGGTCGCACTTTTAGCGGCTACGCGCTACCTCCGCTTATGCTTCGATATGTCAATTGGTCTAAATTATACATTAGTCGGCACGGCACTTCGCCTTATATCATATATTGTAACAGTCATATATTATGACTTCGGCGGCGCATTTGCGCTAAGGCACCTTACGGCCTTCGGCACGGCACGGTATATTCGGCGGCGATTAACACTACGGCTTATTTAGCACGGTCGGGTCGGACTACCGTACACGTAGGGGGGTATATCGACATTTTATTTATAAGCTATTGTGTGGGAATAAGGGATATCCGTTCTTTAGGCACGATTGCAATCCACGTGATTAAATAGATTATGTATAGGCAACGCCTAAACGGATGCGCTATTAACTATACGATGCATCGTATGCATTAGGCACCCCGGTAATAGCGTTACTAACTCGGCCGCCCTTGCGATAATTAAGTCATTAACTCAATCGCCCTTATAGGCATAGCCCCGACGTCGCAAGCAAGGGCTTATAAAGGTCCGGCTTTAGGCCCTATCGATATATGCGTTTATAGCCTATATAAAGGGGCTGTTCGTCGCCCCTTAGTTAATAGACATATAGACTAGAATCCAACTAGTTTACAACCCCTTTATTTATTTAACTAACTAACACTAATTAGTAATTAAACGATCAATCATAGATTAGCAAGGTAGAAGAGGCAGAGCCTAATCGTCGAAAAGTGCACGGATCTTTATCCCTTACGGATTCTATTGCCTGCACCTAGAGACGATCCTTTATGCTAAGAATAAGGAACCTACGCGAGTTAGAGCCGACGCTAGCTCTCGGTAACCGCCGATAAGTTCTTTCCTAGCTTTTGTTTAATCCCGTCTCGCTTCGAGAAGAAGAAGAGTTACGTCGAACAATAGTACGTCTATAACGCAAGACAACCTTTATAACGACCCTCGCGATCCCCTTTAATAACAACAATAGTGTGTTTTATTTAATCACACTATATCGGACCCTACCGATAACCCTAACGCTCCCGGTCCCGCACCGGAAGCAACTAGGCCTAATAATAACCCTTTCCCCGGTTAGCTAGCAGGCATTAACATCCTTAGTTCGAACTAAAACAAAGCTAATATTACCTTCTAGGAGACAGACGTTACCTATAATAATATAAATAAGAAAGTAGTAATAACTTATATAGCCTAGTTTATTATTACTAATATCGGCTTAACTATTTATAGATACGAGCTATTCTTAGACTTTTAAGAACACTTTAACGGATAGATAGAGGCTATATAAAACCGGGTAGATAAACATTTTAGGAAGACCCTTAAATCCTTCCTACGAGCCCGTAGAATCTAGACTAGCGCTAAGAACCTTAGCTACCTAGCATTGTTTTTAATGCTTTAGCGCTTATAGATTCCCCCGATTTAGCTAAAGGACGAACTACTACTAGAATAGTTAAAGTTCTACGACGAGCGAACCCGAGAGTTCGTAAGGAATACATCCGTTATAGCCCCGGCTGCCGTAACTAACCCTCCTTCCCTAATCGTCCTAAGCACGGCCCTAACGGCACCTCTTACTGCCCTAACCCTAGCTCCTATAGCAACCTTTACGACGGCACCGTCTACGCCCGCGGCTATCCCCCTAACGCCTCTAACCGCCCCGGCAGTCACATTCGCGCTAGAACCCTCCTTTGCTCTAATAACCTTAATATGTGCTACCTCCGTCGATCCCGGCTTATACCCGCGAGATTAAATACCCGGCACGTTCCTAAACCTATAGGCCCCTTCGTTCTAAGATATATTAAAAACGCTAATAATACTTTACCTAACCTTATGCTAGTTTTCTAAAACCCCTCCGATTAATATAACGGTAAAGGCAGCCTATACGATAGTTCCGCCTTATAACGTTCCGAACGAGGAGAAAGACGTAGACCTCTTACAAAAGTTTATTAAGTTATAGGATAAGAGTAAGAATTATATAAGAGAGCCCTATAATATTCTTAATGATAAAGTCTATATCTTTACGGACGTTTATTATATAGTTAAAGCCCGGCCCGGCTATTTCTATGCCCTCTTTCCCTAGATCCTTCCCGGCCGAGCCTAAGACTACTATATCTAGCATATAGAGTAGGATAGCACATTTAGGTAAGCCTACGAACTGCTAAAGGCTTACTTCGATACCGAAGTAAACTATTAGCACTATTAGGTAGATTAAAGCACTACTACTTTTAAAAAGCTACGAGTTAAGCATCTAAATAAAACATAATAAGAAGTCCTATAGACCCTCTTTAATAAGCTATAACGATGTTAACGCGCCCTAGGATTTAAGTTCGCTAGAGACCTCCCCCTTCGCACTATATTGCTTAACGCGTGCCGAAACGTCCCGGAATTTAGCTATACGCTATATAACCCCCCTAAGACTACGGAAAAGCTATTCCCCGCCCTACGTTCCTCTCTAAAGACCTATCTATCGATATAGGCCGAGAATAATACGTCTAGCACGTTTATGCAATATTATCGTAACGAGGTAATAAATATAAATAATCAATATAATTCATTAGGCGTATTCTATACCGACCGAAGATATATAAACAACCGCGGCAACGGCCGTAGATTTAGTAGGAGCAGCGGATAAAGCTACCGCAGCCTTCGTAGCAGCGGTAGCAGCTTTAGCAACCGCTAATAGTCGAAAAAGTGCTTCGTTTATTAGAAGGTAGGCTGCTAGTCGATAAAGCATACCTTAGAGGAATAAGCTAGGTCTAAGGCTTAATACCACGCGCAATGCCTTTTAACCGGCAACCCTAGTATAGGATTTAAGGCCTATCTTACCGAATATAAAGGTAACGAGACTCCTTAGGCCGCTATCGAATAGCGTAACGATAAGGCTAGTAACGACGAAAAACTAATTAAGTAGCAAGCCTCGTAAATTATATGTTAGTAGTCCTTTAACTATTTAATTACAGGCGAAGACGCATAAGGGATAGACTAGTTAGGCGTCCCGGCTACGCAATTCGTCTTCGACCGTTACTTAAAGGACCGTTTTTACGGCATCCTCGTAGACACCGGAGCAGCTATAGTCTCTACGGTAGGTTAAGACTAGTACCTCGCCCTATAACGAGAAGACCCGTCTATTATACTTAACGAATCTACCGCCGGCTAGGCCTATATTAAATTCGGCAGCGGCGAGGACGTGCGTTCCCTCGGCTCTATTGCCCTCGAGACCCCTATTAGCCGTATTACGTTCTATATACTAGGAACGACGACCCCCTTCCTCCTTTGCCTAGCTAATATAGATCGCTTAGGCGTATACTTTAATAATACTACCGATACGATTATCGGTCCCGGTGTTAGCGTCCCCGTTGTCTATAAATAGGGATATCTATAGTTCTTCTTTAGTAAGGAAGAGAATATAGTCGCCTTTTTAACTAAAGCCGAGATGCGAACGCTCTACCGCCGATTTAGCCACCCGGCCGTTAATAGGCTTTACTACCTATTAAAATCAGTAGGGCATAACGATATCTTAATAGAAATACTTAAGGATATCTTAAAATTCTGCTATTACTGCTAGCTCTACGCACCGGCCCCCTAGAGGTTTAGGTTTATATTAAAGGATAACTAAGAATTTAATTTCGAGGTCGTCGTCGATATAATATACCTAGAGCTCGGCAGTAGCACCCGCCCGGTGCTATACGCGGTCGATATAGCGACCTCTTTCTAAAAAGCGCGATTCCTCCCGTCTATATCGGCTAAGGATACGTAGGAGACACTTAGGGCGCTATAGATCGATATATACCTCGGCCCGCTTAACTTTATCCGGTATAACGTAAGCACTAACTTCGCCTTAACTAAGTTTCGCAATAAGGCTTATATTATAGGTATTACGTATACCTAGATCCCCGTTAAGGCATATTAGTCTATAGGTAAGGTTAAAAGGTATTATAGCCCGCTCTATCGTACGTTTGAAATAATATACGCCGAAATCGGTAGGATAACGGCCCTTAAATCCGTCTTATAAATGGCTATTAAAGCCGTAAATAATATAGCAGGACTAAACGGCCTCGTCCCTACGCTCCTCGTCTTTAAAGCGTACCTACGGATAACTTAGGTCTCCCCTCCTTCGGCTACTACGGTATAGAGAGCCGTAACTATCTAAAAGGCTATAAAAGCCTTACGGCAGCTCTCCGCCGCACGATAAGTTAGGGATAGACTATAAGCTCGGAACGGCCCTTTAACCCTTAACACTCTATTACTACCGCTATAGAGTAAAGTCCGCGTCTAGAGAGAGAAGCGAGGATAGTAGGGTCTATATAAGATTGCCTTTATTAACGGCTACGACGTTACTATCGAGACCGTTAACGGCCCTATAGTCTTCCGGTCTACCTTTATGCAGCCGTACTACTATAGCAAGGACGATACCCCGGATCCCCCTACCCTCGATAATATAGACACCCTCTCTAAGGTCGATTCCTTTACTCCGGACGAAATTCCCGAGCTAGACCCTTCCCCCTCTCCGGCACGGGCACTGCCGGCTCCGCCGTAGCCCTATAAACGCGGACGTCCCCTAGGCTTAAGGAATAAGCTAAAGACCGTAACCTTCTATAATTAATTCCTAGTTAAGAAGGAAGAAGATATACTACGGCTTTCGACTAAGCTACGGAATAACAGCGTTATTACTACCCCTAGCGCCCTTTTTAAAGAATCCGATTAACGAGAGATTAACGATCTTATAGCCCGCGGAGTATTTAGCTTTAAATAGTACGACGAATCTATCTATAGGCAGCACCGGCTATTTCGGTCCCGAATAGTCCGGGAAGTAAAGGGTCGTAACGTTAAACCCTATAAAAAGTCCCGACTAGTGATCTAAGGCTATAGCGATATAGAGAAAAGCTCGCTCCTAACCTATTACCCTACTATTTAACGTATTAGCTAGCGCTTAATCCTAGCCCGTACCCCCGCCTTGCTTCGCCGAGGCATAAGGTTATCTCTCCGCGATATTATATAAGCCTATCCTTAAGCTTAAATAAAGCTTAATCGTATAGTATTAGCGGCTCTTCCGATAGAGCTCTAGGGCAAGTACCTAAAAGGCATAATTATAAGAGTCATTAGACCGTTATACGGTCTTATAGAAGCCGGTGTATATTAGTAGAAGACCTACTATAAGCACTACGTTAAGAGCCTTAATATCGCTCCCTCTACCTATAACTTATGCCTTCTAATTACGAATTAGGGACCCGACGACTTTAGCCTCGTCGGAATGCAAACGGATGACACCCTAATGCTCGGTTTAGACACCTTTTCGGCCTAGGAAGAAAAAGAGCTCGAGATAGCTTAATTTCGCGCTAAGCCGAAGGCTTAAATAACCCTAGGGAATACTATAGACTTTAATAAAGCAAAACTAACGCTCTACGACGATATTCTACTCCTATAGTAAAAGGGATAGGCCTTAAGGATCGAGGTAGTCGACTTATAGGCTTATAATAAAGCCTAGCAGTACCTCGAATAACACGCTCGTGCTATATACGTCGCCTCTATCTATTAGCCCGAGGCCTTATTCGATATCTCCGTGGCAGCCTAAGTCTAAGCCCCCGAAGAGAAGGATTATAACATCCTTAATAAGCGCCTTTAGTAGTAGATCGACTATTAACAACGTGGACTTACGTACTGACTAATTAATCTCGAGACCGCTAAGCTCGTAGTGTTTACGGATAGCTTATTCGCAAATAACTAAGACCTTTCGTCTTAGTTAGGCTTCGTTATTACGCTCGTTAATAAGACCGAGCGTACGGATACGCACTTCCGGGTTAATAGCAATATTATCTATTAGAGCTCGACGAAGTGTAAGCGAGTGACCTATAGCGTTCTTACGAGCGAGATCTACGGTATAGTCAACGGCGTAGACTTTAGCATCTCCCTTATTACGACCCTCCGTATAGTTACGGAACGGCTTTAGCTCCTACTAATCCCTTTTGTTATATATACTAACTTATACTCCCTCTACGAGTGCTTTATTAAGCTCGGCACTACGAAGGAGAAACGCCTAATAATCGATATTATAGCGTTGCGTTAGTCGTATAAGCGACGGGAGATTAAGGAGATTAGGTAGATCTACGGGGAAGATAACCCCGCCGACGCTATAACGAAGGCATCGCTAAATAAGGCCCTTAAACGCCTTATTAATACAAACATCCTCTCGATTAGGATAGAAGCCTTCGTCCTTCGCCCTTAGTTACTAGCAGTTATCCCTACGATATTCCCTTTATTCTACCCCCTTTTTATTTATACTTATTAAATATATTTATTAGGTCTTCTACCTAATATATCGTTCTTCTTATCTCCCTTTATTTAGATTATAGGCTTACTATATAGCAACTATAAAGAAAAGTTACTAGTGTAGGAATAAGGGATATCCGTTCTTTAGGCACGATTGCAATCTACGTGATTAAATAGATTACGTATAGGCAACGCCTAAACGGATGCGCTATTAACCACACGATGCATCGTATATATCGGGGACCCCGGTAATAGCGTTACTAACTCGGCCGCCCTTACGATAATTAAGTCATTAACTCAATCGCCCTTATAGGCGTAGCCCCGACGTCGCAAGCAAGGGCTTATAAAGGTCCGGCTTCGGGCCCTATCAATATATGCGTTTATAGCCTATATAAAGGGGCTGTTCGTCGCCCCTTAGTTAATAGACACATAGACTAGAATCCAACCAGTTTACAACCCCTTTGTTTATTTAACCAACTAATATATTGTATTACGTCTACGGTCGGGATATATCTTACTTTTGCCTAGTTAGTATAATAGTAATATTAACATCCTTCCTATAGGAATAGCTAGCTACGTGCGACGATATAGTCGTATATACGTAATATACGTAATCCCTAGGATTACGTATACGTATAAGGGAGCTACGTTACCGCGATAGCTTCCCCTTACTTAGCTAGCAACTAACCTAATATAACTATACCGTTTACCCTATAAGGTCGACCTAAAGACCTACTAACACTAATTAATAGTTAACTTAGTTAATTATAGACAGCTAGGTAGAAGAGATAAAATACGTAACTACCGAAGGTATAAAACACCTTACGAGGGAATACCTAAAGGTAGTTATCTTTATGCTTAAAACGAGCTCTCTTATCTATAACGTTATTGCGTTAACACTATTTCGAGATCTCTTAAGCTATCTATTAATCCCGTCTCGCTTCCTAAAGGAAGAAGAGTAACGTTAACCTATAGTATGTCTCTAACGCAAAAGATAACTTCGTAAGAAAATCCCTTACGCCGATAAAACACGTAAAGACTATTACGTATAATATTAAAACTTTATTAAGCCCTACCCGCCTAGATAATATAAAGCGCGAGAAGCTATTAAAGATTACCCCTATCTTAGAAAACGACTATTAGTACACTTATATAGGTATCTAGGATATATAATAACAACCCGACCTCGAAAACCTAAGTAATATAAAGGCTATTATATACGTTATAAGATTCCTCTACGAGTGTATATACGATAAAGACAACTAAGGCTATAAAGCTATTGCCTTCTCTTTAAAATACTTTTAAGGATAGCTTTTATAGATATAGAATAAGGTGCACTAAAGCTATAAACGGTCCTTACGTAAGCTCCTAAAGAAACGTAGGATCTACACCGGCCTAGATAGTTAAGGCTTTAATATATAGTTCCTTAAACTATAGACTATCTCTAAACTACTATAATAGCCTGCTAAAGAGTATATAAATCAGACATTTAATTAGGGCATAATCGTTGTATTTAGACTACCGACTATAGCCCTAAGCCCGGCCCCGGACACGGCTTTAACCCCCGGTTAAACAACTATCCTAAGTATAACGCAATAATAATAGACTATATACCTAATAACTTTATTACGGTATTAGGTTATATTATATATTATCCTACGTGACCTCTATATTATATATATAGACATTTAGACCTAGTCTATAGCTATATCCCTTCGTAGATTTATAATAATTATATACCCCCCTTAAGCTTATTTCCTTATAGTTTAATCTACTAATTTATCCTATTGCCCTTAATTAATAATCTCGCTATCTTACCCTTTTCTTTTCTAATCTCCCCTCTTTGCGACGTAAGTCCGCCTCCTCGCCGGACCCTTTTAACTAAGTTTTCCTCGGTTATTAGAATTTTCCCGGTATAGATACGCTATCTCGACGCGAATTATATAAGATTTCCTTCTTCTCTACTTACCCCTTCCCTATTGTCTTCTTCGTTGCCTTATTTAGTCTACGATATCCGACCTTATTATAAAGACCGATCCTTCGTCCGCCGCTACCCCGGCCGTTACTCTGCCGACTCCCGCCGACCTAAAGCCTTAGAACGACTACCTTTCCCGCTATCCCTATCTCGCTACTCTACTTTAGGCCTAACGGCTTATATTCGACTTATTCGCCTATATTTAGGCTTACGCTACTCTTAATCTCCGCGCCCTATAGGCCGAGTCCTTTGCTTGCCTTAATAATACTTACGCTAAGTTAGATATAGGAGTACTCGTCTCTTAAGAGTACGCCGCCGACCGCTAGCGCTAGCTTAACCGTGCTACGTCCTCTCTCCTCGTCCTTACTAAGCGTAACGTGGCCTAGGACTAAGCCTTAGCCCCTGCCCTTGCCCTTACCTTTACTTATTCCCGTATCGCCGACCTTAAGAGGTTCGCCGACGACTCCGGCATTTAGAAGCAACGTTAGGAGGCTTTCCGGACCTAGCGTACCGGCCTTACTATTAAGCTTCGTTAAGACGCCGCTTTATACTTTACGGAATAAGACTGTATTCTCTATACGGTTAGCCGGCTTACCGGCCGGGCCGCCTCTATTATCGCTAGCGTTCCTTAAGACGTCCTCGATAATAAGTCTTACGCCGATTAATAGTATACTATTATTAAAGCCTTTACCGACGACCTTAGCTTAGTCTTTAGTGCTAATTTTACCTACGCTTAGTTAAAGGCCGACTTTAACGCCCTATCGATAAAGAATATCTCTTAGCCGGACTTTTATTTAAAGTTTACCTAGCTTTAAGCCGACTTATTGTTAAACGGCACCGCTTATATCGCGTACCTTTACTTAAAGGTCTCTATCGAATTTACTAACGCTACCGCTCTATAGATCGAATGCCCGACCTATAACGACTTTATAGCCTAGGCTAAGATATATTCTACGCTTTAAGATAACTAGCAGCGTATTAAGGCCCCTTCTTAACTCTAGCCGCCTTATTACCCCGCTCGCCTTAGCCCTACCTCGCCCGCCTTACCTACGTCTCCTGCCGGTAACCTAATATAGCTTAACGTATTCTAGGCCCGGCTTACTAACGCTAAGAAGCAACGGCGGTTTAAGAACCGTCTTTACCTCTACTACGCTTAGCCGGCTACCGCTACCTATACCGCCCGGACCTGCCCTAATAAGGGTATTAGCGCTAATCCTAGCACTAGTCCCGTCGCCGGTTCCGGCTCTAGCCGCGGCCGGGGCTATAGTAGCGGTACGTCTGCCCTACGCCTCCTTAAACCCCCTCCCCCCCGCTACTAGGTTCGCGCTATTAAGTAAGGCTTTATCGAGGGCGAAGTAGACGACCTCCCCGCCTCTTCCCTATCTTTAGGAAATACGTAGCTCCCTCGCTTTATTACGCGATAGAGCTCTTAGTGTTTAAGTTTATAGCTTTATTTAATACCGGGGAGGATCTTTGCCTCCCTATAGGAATATAACCGCGTGCTTTGCTTATGCCTTTATCCCTTATATCCGCCGATATCGTTATAAGTGCTTTAGTCGACTCTAGCTATTCCGGATACGCCTTTATATACGCTTAGACTATATATCGCCTTGCCTTTCCTATCCGCTAGCTCTAATTTCCGCGCTGGCTTTCTCTCGCCGATAGTAGCGACTATAAGTCCGGCTCTATTACTTATTACGCCTTTTCGGTCTCTTAGATTAGCGCCTATACTAACTTTATCTACTTCTTTCTTACGAAGCTTAGCTATAAGGTTATTCTTAGCCTCCTTTAGCTACGCTAGCACGACCTTATTATTAGCTAGCGTGGTAACTCTCTTTCCTTTTAGTCCCCCTTTTATCTAGCCTCTTGCCTTTTAGACTATTAGCCTTATCTTATCTTAGGCCTTTCGGCTACCTTTGCCCGCCTTACCCGCCTTATCCCGGCTCCCTTTATCCTTATTTTAGAGGGAATATAATTAATAAATATAATTCGTTTTCCCTTTGCCCCCTTTATCGAAGATTCTAACGATAAGGACGAACCCCTTACCGCTATAATCCTTATTCCTGCCGCTGCGATCCTTATTCCCGCCTATATAGCCCTAGCCTATCCTCCGGCCTTTATCCGTTCCGTCCGCTTTAGCGACGTTCTTAAGTTTATTCCCTTATCCCTTAGCCCCTCCCTTTTTACGTTTTTCGAGGATACTCTTAACGTAGGTAAACCCGCCTATCCAGACTCCTCCCGCTAGGTTAACGATACTAACTCTAACTCCGGCTACGACTCCGACTGCCCGGCTACCTTTTACCCTCGCCGCTACGTTCGACCTCTTTACCCTTATCTTATCTAAAAGACCGCTAGCTATAGCTACCTAACGTCGCGACTAAGTTATAAGACTATTAGACCTTAGCCTCTTTATTTCCTATCCCCCGACGATTTAGCATTTAACGTCCGGATGCTTAACGTCGACGCGATAGTAATATTCTACCGATAGCCTAAAGTCTAGACCTTTTAGACCTTAATTAAAGCCCTTACCGCTAAGCTATTCGCCTATTAAGCCTCCGCTACCTATTAACTAAGATATCCCTAAAGACCTTTATTAAGCCGTTTTAATTAGATATATAGACGCTAAGGATATAAAAACCTACCTTAATCCCCGCCTTTACGACTTTATTAACGATTACCTCAATAAGATCGACCTAAATAAGATCTCCTTTAATAATATTGCTAAGTTCTTTAAGAAGTAGGAGAAAGTCCTTTATACGTTTAATAAGCTTTAGGCTAAAGTCCTTAAGGAGCTCTACTATATAATCTATATATAGCTTAAGAGCGAGGCCGATAAGCTCGCCTTTTACCGTGCCGTTAATACGTAGATTAACCTTAAGGAGGGAATATAACCTTTATATACCCGCCCCCGCCTTTTTAGCGAAGCTAAGAACTAGATCGTCCGCGCGTATATTTACGAATAGCTTAAGAAGGGCTTTATCCGCCGCTTTACCTCCTTTACTATTGCCTTTATTATATTTACCTATAAGCCTAGTAGGGGCGTTTATTTTTACGTCGACTATTGCGGCCTAAATAAGGCTATAATTAAGAGCTATTTTCCCTTACCTTTTATCTATAATACCCTCGCCTATATCCGGAAGGGGAAGTTTTTTACTAAGATCGACGTTATCGTAGTGTTTAACCGCCTTCGTATTATCGAAGGATATAAGTAAAAGACCGCGTTCGCTATACGATATAGGCTTTTCGAGTATTATATTACCCCCTTTAGCCTTACCGCCGCCTTATCCTACTTCTAGAGTTTAATTAATATAGCCTTTTACGGTATTTTTAATAAGTTCTACTCTACCTATTTAAATAACGTCTTAATCTTCTTAAAGACGCGGGAGGAATACTAAGCCTACGTTAATATAGTTCTTAAGCGCTTTAACGCCGCCGGCCTTTAGCTTAACGTAGATAAGTATAATTTCTATATTACTAAGACTAAGTACCTCGGCTTAATTATCTTAGATAAAGGCATTCGTATAGACCTTAAAAAGGTTCGTACGGTCTTAGACTAGCCTACCCTTTCTTTTATTAAAGACCTTTAGCGCTTCTTAGGATTCGCTTATTTTTATCGGCGTTTTATTTACGGCGTTTTTAAGCTTACGAACCCTTTAAACGCCCTTACTAAGAACTCTACCCTTTAGATTTAGTCCCCCGCCTACGTCTACGCCTTTAAAGCCCTTAAGCACGCTTTTACTACCGCCTTAGTCTTTGTATACTTTAACCCCTATCGTAAGACTATAGTTTAGATAAAGCTTTTAACTAAGCCGCTAAAGGTATACTAATATAGCTCTTCGACGATAGTCGTTATTATCCGATTGCCTCCTTCTTATTAAAATACTCTACTTAAGAGTATAATTACGAGATCTACGATAAAGAACTCCTCGTAATTATAAAATCTCTTAAGGAATAGCGCTTTAAGCTCGAGGGCTTACCTAAGTTTAAGATAGCCTCGGATTATAAGAATCTTTAGTATTTTATAACTACGAAGCTCTTTAACTAGCGATAGGCCCGCTAGGCTAAATTCCTTAGTCGTTTTAATTTTAAGATTATCTTTTAGGCTAGCTCTTAAGCTATTCTCCCCGACGCCTTTAGCCGCTTGCCCGGCTCCCGCCTACTCTCCCTTACCGACTAAGCCGACGAGAGGATTAACTATCGATATTAGGTTATCCTCCTTAAGTCTAAGGTTAATACCTCCTTATACCCTAATACTACTACCGCCCTTAATATCGTTAAGGAGTCCGATTCGTTTATAAATATAATTTATTAATATAATTCCGACTACCTTAACCTCTACGCCTTCGACGACTTTAAGCCGATCGATAATATTATCGACCGGGCTTATTCCTCCTCCCCGCTTATCTCTACTATTTGCGTAGCTCTTTAGTCCCTTAAGCCCTACTAGCCTTACCCCCTCCGAGCCCCTTTACGCTTAATCCCTAAGACCGCTCTCTCTAAGGTCTAGGGCCGGTTCTATTTCTAAGGCCGGCTTTTCGTTCCCTTTAACGACGCCTTAATTCTTTAGATCCTCGTCCGCGCTTATACCTCCCCCCTTGCCGGCTACCTTAGACGCACGAAGACCGCTAGCCTCTACCGCCGGTCCTATATATAGCCCGGTATAACTAAGTCTATTTCTAGCTTTATACGGAATTATTATACGTGCTTACGCGCTAAATCCCTTTATTCCTTCCGTTAAGGCCTACTTTAGCCTTTAAGTATTCCCTTCGCCCTATAGACTAATATATCTATCGACTTTATTACCGACCTCCCTATCTACCGCTATAATAGCGTTAAGTTTTCTAATATCTTTATTATCGTCGACCGCTTTATAAAGATACGCTACTACGTCCCGATACCCTTAATAACCGTTAAAGTAGGTATTAACGCGTTTATTTCCTACGTTTAGTCCCTCTATAGCATTTAGGCCTTTATTATTAGCGACTATAGTACTTAATTTATCTCGGCTTTCTAATAGTAGCTTAATCGTTATCTTAGTTACCGCCTCTACCTTAGCTCCGCCTACTACCCTTAGACCGACGGTTAGACTAAGATCGCGAACGCTTAGATAGAGGTTTACCTTTATTATTATACTACCTACCTTTAGGACGATTAGGTCGACCTCCTTCCCTTCGCTAAGTTTACTGCTAATAATTAGGTCTTTAAATCTACCGGCCTTTCCCTTTTCTTCGCTAACTATAGCTTCTACCTAAAGCGTAGCACTAAGCCCTTTAGTCCCCCCCCGCCCAATATAACCCCCTAGCAGCGGAAGGAATACCTCCGCGGTAACGCGCTCGCTTCCCGCCTTTAGCGTATCTTTAACTTCCTCCGCGATACGATTAAGGATGCTTAAGCTACTAAGGCTAGCTACGCAAACGCCCGGCGGACTCCCGCCTTAGTATATTAGCCCGGCGATATAATATTCCTTACTACTCGCTAGATCTAGACCCTCCGCTTATATAAAAAAGCTCGACTATAAGCGGGAGGGCTTATATAAGGTCCTTAAGGTATATAAGACAGCGTATCTTCTTCGCCTCCTTAAGGGTAGCCGCTTTTACCTTATTTTCTATTACTCCCTCTTTACTAAGACCTAAGAGCCTCCTTTACCCGGCTAGTCGGAGCTTAACGTCTAGCCCGCCGATAACAGCGTTCTCCTTTCTCCCGGCGATAACGACGGTAATAACGTATACCTTAAGTAAGGGTTTTCATTTATCCTTACGTAACGCTAGTACGCCTCTAGGAAGATTAAGTATCACGTTTAATAGCGTTATAGCCCCCTTATATAAGAGGACTCCTCCTGCCTTAACGGCTGCTAGGACGACCTTAAGGCTTTCTACGCCTTTAACCTAACTAAACCTAAGCCGGCGTTTTATACGGCCTTCCTTACGTCTTTACCTCCGCCTAAGTGATAATAAATATAATTCTTAAATATAATTAACGTTACGATAGCACGGGTTAGTTTCTTAGCTTTACCCTTTATTTCTCCTTATTTCTCTCTCGTTTTATATTAGGCCCGCTTTTAGGACCGATTAACATAGATTTCCTTCGTTTTTATTAGCCTATTGCCCCTTTTAAGCGTTCGAGTCGAACGCCGATTTAAGGGGGATATACTATTACGGTGTAAGGTTATATTATATATCATCCTACGTGACCTCTATATCGTATATATAGACATTGAGACCTAGTCTATAGCTATGTCCCTTCGTAGATTAACAATAATTATATACCCCCCCTAAGCTCGTTTCCTTATAAACTTACTAGTTTAACCAGCCAACTGTCCCTATGCCTGCCTCTATCCCTAATATCCCTACTGCCCTTAATGCCCCTATTTCTTAAGCTCCTATTCCTCTTGCTAATACTATTGTAAATATTGCCTACTTGCCGTCCCTTAATGCTTATACTACGATCCCTTTAATCGATGTTCCGAACGTTAATATAGATGCCGACCTCTAGCAGAAGTTCGTAAAGCTATAAAGGAAGGATAAGTATTATATAGGATAGCGCTATAACCTCTTCGACAATAAGGTCTATATATTTATTAGGACCTACTATAAGCTTAAGGTCTAACTAGGTTAATTCTATAACCTATTCTCTTAGATCCTAACGGATAGAGCCGAGACTTTCTATATCTACTATATTAAGTTAACTATATTATTCCGTATAACCTATAATGCTATTAAGCAATATTTTAACACGGATGTTTACTATAGTCATTAATTTACGAACTAGAAAATAACTATATTTAATAAGGTCCGCGTAGAGAATCCTATAATACCGCTTTATAAGGTACTATAGACTCTTTTTAATAAGCTTTAGCTATATTAGAGAGCCCTAGGAAAAGACTACGAAGGTAATATACTACTTCGTACGTCGTTTATAAACGCGTGCTATAATATTCTAGAGCTAGAATACGCTCTCTTTAAGCCTGCCTAAAAGGTCGAAACCGTGTTTATAGACTTACGTACGTTAATCGAGATATACCTAACATATAACCCGTCTAACTAGTTCCTATAGGATAAAGTATTTAATTATAACGATTAATAGTACTTAGACCGAAGATACTTAAGCAATCGTAGACGAGGTAGATTCCGTAGACGAAACTACGGACGAGGTAGTAGACGTAGAGGCTATTTACGAAGCTTTAGATATAACCGTAGCACCCCCTTTCGCCTATAAGAACGCGGCAGCTATAGCAATAGTATTAACCGCTTAACCTAGACTAAGAAATGTTTCGTTTATTATAAAGAGGGCTATTAGTCTACTAAACATACGCTTAAGAAACGCTAACGGTCTAAGGACTAATACCTTATGTAGTGTTTTAACGATAGCATCCTAATAACTAACTTTACGGCATATATAACTAAGTTTAAAGGTTATAAGACCGACGAAATAGAAGCTAATAAGTACTAGGACGTAGAAGAAGCTAATAATGCCGGCGATCTAAAGCAAGCAGTAACTTAAATACTCTACGAGGCCGTATTTATATACCTTTAGACCGGCGAAGACGTCTACGGTATAGACTAATTAATCCCTGCCGACTAATTCCTAATCGAGGATCGTTACTCCCGTTAATAGTTCTAGGGAATTATAATCGACACTAGTACGGCTAGAGTATTAACTATAGGATAGGAATAGTACTTCGCTTTAAAGCGAACGGACCCTTCTATTACGCTTAATAACTCTATAGCCGGCTAAGCCTCTATCTAATTTAGCACTAGCATACCTATATATTTACTTACTTCGATCGCCCTTAAAACCCCTATTAGTCGAGTAACTTTTTATATTCTTAAGACTTATACCCCTTTCTTGCTTTTACTTACTAATATAGACCGACTTAGGATCTACTTTAATAACACAACGAATACGTTAGTGACCTAAGATCTAAGCAACCGTATCTTAGTAATCCGTAAATAGGGTTACCTATAGTTCTTCTTGCTTAAAGAAGAAGAGACAATATTATTCCTAATAGAAACCGAGATTAGGATACTATATCGCCGCTTTAGGCACCTAGCTATTTTGAGACTCTATAACCTGCTTAAACAGGCGGGCTATAATATCACGACTATATAGCTAAAATCGATCTCTAAATTGTATTATTACTGCTAAATGCACTTATAGGCACTTAGGCGTTTTAAATTTACGCTAAAAGATAACTAGGAATTTAATTATAAGATTATAGTAGACGTAATATACCTTAGAAGCCCCTAACGGCCTATTCTATACGTTATTAACTCCGCAATAGCGGTCTAAGGAGCTAGGTGTCTTCCTTTAATATTAGCTAAGGATACCTAAGAAGTCCTTCGAGCCCTTTAGATCGATAGCTACCTTAAACCTCCTAATATAATTAAATATAACGTAGGAACTAACTTCGCCTTAACTAAGTTCTGCAATAAGGTAAGAATTATAGGAATAACCTATAAGTAGTTTAGCGGGGCATTTCTCCCCCCTATTTAACAAGGGGAAAAAGGAGGGTTATATAACGTACTAGCACAACCCGGGCGTATACAAGGGAAGGGAAAGGAGGAAGCATTTAATCACATACATAAGATTGATATTATATAACTAAATTGACTTAATTTGCCCTCTTAAAGATTTAACGATTTCTCCTCGAGGACTTCTACCTATAAATTATTAAAGAAAAACGATCATTGTCGTATAACTTCTACGATACTCGCGTCTAGTCGGTATTAGCATAATTAAATAATCTTAAAAATACGAAGAGACTAATCGAAATAGGTGCCTGAAAAACATAATTTAAGAGATTGCTCCCGGGTAGGATATCCTAACTTACACGGAAATCGACTAGCCGAGGCTATAATACAAATACCCTACGAATTTCTGCTATTCTTCCTAACCCTTAGTATAGCGACTGCTGCGCTTGCTTTAGGGTGTATGCCCTTTCCTCCGTTAAAACTTAGAGCCTAATGCGGGGGACTCTATCTGTTTTCCGTGAGAAATCGTAGAAGGAGTCCCTAAACAGCACGGCTTAGTAACGGCACCTTATAGAAGCAGTAGCAAAGGATTTAAATAAAATGACTAAAGCAATAGGAAGAAGAACGACGAGAATGCACCCGATAAAGCTTCCGGAAGCAGCTAAGGGAGCATCCCTTATATTAGGAAAAGAGGGAGATAGCTAAAAAAACGGTAACGGCAGGGGAGCCTAGACTACCTATTCCTAAGAGCGCATTCCTACTAAAGGTCGTCGACTTCAAGCCCGTCGGGTCCGACCTAGAAAGCGAAGTAGGATAACTCCTTCGATAAATCCGGACTACGACTCTACTTAATCCTCTTAGATTCGCCCTATTAGAATTGCCCTACGTATAAATAGAAACCTTATACCTTACTATAACTTTCTAATTCTTAATGCATTAGCAATAGCAACCTAAAAGATAACCGAAGACTCTACTATAACTCTTTCGATAGCTATACTTTATATAATTATACTATGCAAAGGAGAGCTTCTAACTATTATAAGAAGACTAGAATGCCTAGATTAAATAAAGAAGAACACACACACACACGCATATATACACACGAATAAGAAAGAAGAAAGAAAACGACGATCGGATTTAAAAAGCATTACTTTGCAAGAAAAATTAGAAAAACATACATAAGACATAATAAACGATAAAAACAACAACAACAATAACATTAATATGTCCGAGATATCTAACACGACTTCTGCTTAGTAGGGGCTTCCCGCTATAGGAGAGACATCGTCGACCTCTAGAGACTACCCTACCTTAAGGGGTAAGGCTACTATATAGCAGCCTATGCTCGGGATTAACGAGCTATCTATAGTTATAGGTAAGACAATTGCCTAGTAGAATAACGGTCTCTTTAGAATATTACGGTAAGGGAAGCTTCCCCCTATTAGTAAGTTTAACGGTAAGAACGTAATAAAATTCATCGAGAAATTTAAGAGGGAGATGCGTTTTAATAAGGTTTACAAAGACGAGAAGATCGATTAGCTTAAGGGCTACGTCTTTGCTAAATAAGCTCCGATAGTAAAGATCCTTACCGACGGTCTTCTATAGGACGAGGTAAAGAAACAACTTCTTAAACACTACTACGTATACGATATTAAGCAACTTAAGACCGCTAACGATCGACTTAACTATTATAATACGAAGAGACCTTCGTCCGTCTCTAAGGTTACGGAATGGCTTAGCCTCTACTTATACCTTTAGCGTAAGGCCTAACCTAATAGATAGACCTAGGCTACTACGCAGTCGTATTTTATCTACCGCGCTATGCCTAGGGATTTAATTATTAGCATCCTCGAATATAATAAGATAACTTCGGATGCTCTCTTAAGGTTGCCTTACGAAGACATTATTGACTTAATTAATAGTTACTTAGCCTTACGATAGGACGTTAAAAGACGGGATATAGCTTTAAAGGTATATAATTAAAAGCTTAGGCAGACTAAGGAAGAGTAGGCGACTTCCCTTAAGGATAAGGAGGTAGGCATAATAGAGCTTCCTACCGATAAGCCTAATGCTAAACCGCCTAAGGAAAAAGCTACTACCTCGACGGAAGACATTACTAAGAAGGAAGACATTTACTAGCCGATATAAGACTTAACTAAGGCCTTTTAGGATATAATTATTAACTTAAACCGCTAGAATAAAGCTCTTATAAACCCCGTAGAGAGGGAATTACGCCGCGTCGGCTTTAGTAGTCGAGGAAGAGGTAGTTACTACTCTAGCACAACGAATACCCTTAGATTACACTAGCCGACGAACGATAAGTTCTACGTAAACTTCGTTAGAACCTAAAGCTACTTCTACTACGGAGAACCTAGACACTACCCGGACTAATGTCCTACGCTCTAAGCTAATTATATAGCCGGCGTTATTACCTATAATTCTTCCTTAGGAGTTCTCGCCCTTAGAAGACCGAAAGACATAAGCCTAATTCCTCCTATGTTAGCTAGTAAGTACATAAGGCCTAGATCTTACATTTAAAGGCTTATCGTTTATTAGGCTAACGTATAGCCTAGATTCTTTATAACTCCGCTAATTGCTTAAGTTAAAGCGTTATCTACGCCTTTTTACTAAGATTAGATAGTAAATAAGAAAGAAATCGCTACGATAAATGCCTTTTAGAAATACTCTTATCCTTAGGAGTAGAAACCTCGCGACTTTGTCGGGACCGACGTCGCGACTAAGACCTTTATAATTCGATTCTAAGTGCCTTAGAAGGAAGGAGGAACGGATGATTAAATACTCTATTCGGCTATATAAGTCAATGCCTAAGAGGCAAAAAGACGACGAGTCGATAGAGATAATATAGACTCTTAGGAGGATACGACTATAAAGACTATTCCCGTTAAGACTTTAGTCTATTATAAATATAGAACGGAACCTAGAAAGAAGTTCGATATTATAACGGACGAGATCGTCTATAATATTATGTTAAAGAAGATACTAATCTCCTTATAGACCCTAGTTAAGTTTCTGCCCTTAGTTAGTTCTAAATTAGGCGCAAAATGCATTAATAAAGCCTAAGGCATTAAGACTACGCAATTCTAACACCCTAAAGAGCTAGCTACTTCTCCCCCTATTTTAAGGGCAGTCGCCGTTAAAATCCTAACCGACGACGAGGAGGAGGAAGGATTAGACCTTCTAGGTCACCTATAAGAAAAGCTATCTATAACGGCAGTATATCTTAAAGAGCCTATCGGAGAATACTAGATCGAGCCCGAAGCTATTATATGCCTACTCTACGATAAAGAGATGCTAGACCGGAAGATATATTAGTGTGCTAACTATAAGGGGTCGATGAAAGTCAACGTACGTATAGTCGACTAAGGCGACAGCTAGCTATAGCGGAGACTTATCGGTGAATTCCCTATCGAAGACGACTCTAAGGCTAAAGGAAAAAGGAAGGAACTACCTTAAAGCAGATAGGACGAGCATATAACGCGGCAGAAAGCTATAATAGACGAGTTTAATAGTCGGCTTTTGTGTTTCTATATAGGGACTATTAACCCGATTATATTAATAAACACGCCTTCTATCACGTCCTTAATTCCTATAGTTAAACCTCGAGACGACTACGATAGAATGCCTACATTTAGATTGCTATCTTTATCTTAATACTAACCTTAACTATTTAATCCTATATACTAAGAATCTCTTATAGCATTAAAAGCCTCTTTTCTCGATTAAATAGACTTATTGTTCGCCTTACGCTTATTAAATAGAAGTGTTAACCTTAACTTAATAGCAACTACGATAGAGGCGGACGAAGAAGAAGGGACTAGCGCTTACGCATCCCCGTAAGACGACGCCTACGCATCCCCGTAAGACAACGCCCGACTCTATAGCTAATACGTATAACGTCTTTAGACACTATATACGACGACTCTAGTTTAGGAGGAAGATTTAGAGACTACTACCCTTATGTCCGACGCGGCAAGCGTATATACTTTAGACACCGTTAATATAGTTATAGTATATACGTAGAGAAGATATTTATACGACTTAATAGACTAGGTCTCTTAGAGCCTATAAGACCGCGTCGACCTAGACGACCTAATCTTCGAGACTATTAAAGAGGCTAGGCTAGAGCTTACGGCAGGCCCTCGGCCTAACATAGACGCGCTTACGATATAGACTAATACGAGTTTATAAGATTATCCTCGACCGCCTTTATCGCCTTCCTTCCCTACGCTATCCTTAGCGACTTCTATAGCACTACTATCGGAGACGTCTAACGTATTAGACCTTCTCCTTAGCTATAAGGAGACGTTTAGCCCGGAAGACAACGATCTAGATT
This sequence comes from Ophiocordyceps sinensis, assembly GCA_012934285.1. Classification (NCBI taxonomy): domain Eukaryota; kingdom Fungi; phylum Ascomycota; class Sordariomycetes; order Hypocreales; family Ophiocordycipitaceae; genus Ophiocordyceps; species Ophiocordyceps sinensis. The sequence goes on along the minus strand of JAAVMX010000002.1, from coordinate 6,353,117 downwards.
ACGCCTATAACGATAATTATATAATAAATAACGTCTATTTGCTAATAGACGACTTGCCGGAGCCTAACGAGACTACGTTAGCGTAGTAGACCTTCGTAACTAACGCGACTAGTATAATAACTCCCTACCGTCTGCTAAGGCAGATATAAGACTTACTATATATTTAAATTAGGTTAGGAGGAAGAAAATTAAGGCCCCTTAGTACACTTTTAAACACTAGGTCTAAAGGTAATCTCATTAGTAAGCACTACGCACAATCCTACGGCTTAAAGATTAGCACGATAAAGGCGACGACTAAGTTATACTCTAGCGCGGCTATTAAAATAGTTAGGGAGGTCGAGATAGAGTTATATATAGGCTTAGCGTAGATGCTAATCACGTTATTTATCGCGCTAAACTATATTCTTATTCCTCTTATTCTAGGCATACCGTTTATCCGGACGGCCCGGGCGATATTTAATTATACTCCGAAGAACGGAGATATATATATTAGGTATTAGATAGGAATAGTTAGAATTATCGCTCCTACGGCCGGCGCTATTAGATAGGAGGTTTCTTCCGTAGCTAATAAGAAGGTTATCCGGACAAATGTGATTATAACCAACGGACGATATAATAAGTTCCGACCGGCCGCTTTTACTAATAACGATACGGATTCCGACGTAGAAGGTGCTCCTAAAGATAAAGATATTAATAACGATAAGGATTCCGACGCAGAAGATACTCCCGAAGACAAAGATGTTAATAACGATAAGGATTCTAACGCAGAAGGTGTTCCCGAACATAAGGATGCGAAAATCTTTTCTCCTATTTCTTATGCTTCGAATTATATATCTATAGAGACCTATTAACGGTTAACGGTTTCCTATCTAATTTAATCTTCGCCGACTATCCTTGCCTTACTAAGAGGCGAGATTCTTAGTTATAGAGGAGGGATACGGTAATAGACACCTATACCTACGTTATAAGCTCTAATTAGGCAGCAACTTATTACTAATAAGGAAGATTAAGCTGTTCTCTCGATTAGATCGGAAACCGCTAAGGAAATCCTAAAAGTAATAATAAACGAGACGACTATAAAGCTAAGAAAGACTATAAGAAAAACATAAAGGAAATTCCCGAAAATGCAGAAGATTTAGGTATAGACTAGAAGAAAGAAGCCTATAAAGATATACGATATACGGGTTAACATAATGTTTAAAAGAAAAAGCGATAAAATTAACCCCTTAGATAACATTCCGTCTAACGGGATAGTTCCGACGGGTAATACTAATTAGAGAAAAATTAAGTAGGAAGAAGCTAAAAACAAAATTAAGGACGCTAGATACTATAATTAAATAACGGGAAAGTTTTCTAATATAGAAAAAGGGACGAGGCTTACGCTAAAACGACTTAAAGACATTTATAAGCAATTTAACGACCTCCTAATAAAATAAGAGATTACTATCTTCGATTAAATTATATTTAGTAAGAAAGCCGCACTATTATAGAACTTTACGGAGAGAGGTAAGGTAGACCCGCTAGTTGATCCTCCTTAGATTATTAAGACAATAGAATATAACGTATAGCAAGCATCGATAATCCCGATCCTAAAGGCAATGGAAAAGAAGGTTATCGACATCCTACGGGTTAGACTAGAAAGCGGTGTCCTTAAAGAGAGCTATAGAGTATATAGGAACCCCTTCTTCCTTATTGTAAAGAAAGATAGAGGCCTACGACTAATTAATTCGATCACCCGAGCAAATAGGGTTATAATTAGGGACGCTAATCCCCCTCTAAGTACGGATAAATTTAGCGACTACTTCTCGATGTATAAGATCCTATCGCTGCTAGACCTATTCTCTAGTTATAATTAAGTGCCTTTTAATATTAGAAGCCGAGATATAACCACCTTTGCTACCCCTTTAGGCACTCTACGTATATGCACGCTGCTATAGGGAGCTACTAATTTAGTAGGACAATTTACCCGAATTATATAGAGAATCCTTAGAGACTTATTCCCTAATATTAGCAAGAACTTCGTAGACGACATAGGGGTTAAGGGACTAAAGACTACCTATAACGACGAGGAAGTTGCCCTTAGAGTTAGGAGGTATGTTTTTAAGCACCTTATTAACCTAGACCGAGTCCTCGTTAATATCGAACTATTAGGCTATACAATAGCCGGAGGAAAATCTAAGTACTATTAAAAAGCGACTAAGATCGTAGGTTATATCTATAGGACGAACGGAAGAAGTCCTAGGGAGGCAAAGGTCATTAAGATTAAAGAATAGACTAAATGCTATAATACGACGCATATACGAGCCTTCCTTAGCATCGTGGGATACTACCGAATATAGATTAAATAGTTCGCTATTATAGCAAAGCCCTTAACCGACCTCTTAAGAAAAGAAGCACTATAGGATTAAGGTAAACTATAGAACCTAGCGATAGAGGCGCTAAAGGATGCTATTATAGATCCTATATTCTTAGTGTCCTTAGACATCGGACTAAATAGAGGAGAAATTATCCTTATATACGACGCTAGCCTTATTGGTTAGGGAGCTATTTTAATGCAAATTATCGATGGAAAACGAAGACTAGTCCGGTACGAGAGCGGCATATAGAATAACGCTAAAGCAAAATACAATGCTACGAAAAGAGAATCTAGAGCTATTCTTTACGCTTTACGACGGCTTAGAATGCATATTTACGGCGTGTATTTTATCCTTAAGACTAATGCAAAGGTCCTAGTTGATTAATTAAAAGGCGCTATTAAAGATATGCCCGGAGCGTTAGTCACCCGCTAGATTAGTTATATTTTCCGCTTCGACTTTACGGTCCGACATATAGTCGGGAAAAAGAATAGCGTTGCTAATAGGCTCTTACGAAAGCTAGAAGGACCCTCTAATATCGTTGATAAGATATTTAAAGGCGACGTTAAAGACTTCGTCGATCTATATCTTAATATAGTTTATCTAAAGGGACCTCGACATCCCCTTAAACTACAAGCAGTTATAGAGTTCCTTTAAACGATAAAGAGACTAATTGATTATAATAAATAAGCTTATAGGAGACTACGTATAAGAAGCCTAAACTACTGCATTAAAGACGGAAAACTCTAGCGATTACTAAGACGGATAGACCGAGGACCTGCATTAGTAGTCTCCGACTAAGCTAAGCAACGACGAATTATAACGAAATATCACGTGCAGATAGGTTATAAGGGACGATAAGTCACCTACGACTATATTCGCAATAGATATTAGTAGACTTCTCTCTAGAACGACATTTATACGGCTATATTAATATATAAGGATTGCTAGAGCTTTGCGCCTACGAGACTAAGGGAATTATCTATGCCTATAGCTCCTAGCCACCTAATAAGCAAGATTTACTTTAATAGCTAGTATATGCCCTTAGACTATAGATACGCTTATTTAATAGAAGCCCGAGATAACCTTACTAGATAGGTCGAAGTAATGCTAGTTAAGGAAATCACGGCTAGAGCTATAACGAAGTTTGCTTTATCCTTAATTTATAGGTATAGCGTAATGCTTTACGCTATAATTAATAGAGGACCGGAGATAAAAAAGGATTTTAAGTTTATTCTCGAAGACCTTAGCTTAAAAGTTATATAGACCTCTGCCTATAACCCGAAAGCTAACGCAGTCGTCGAATACGGCTACTAGAGGTTGACATTAGCCCTCGCGAAGATAGCTAACAAAAGAGGAAAATAGCTGAAATACCTATACTAGGCTGTCCTTATAGACCGCACCGCTATCCGAAATTTATATAGTATGTCGGCTTTCTATTTAATCTACGGTTAGGATTTTGTTTTACCTCTTAAAGTAGAACACCCGACCTAGCGACTTATCGACTAGGATAAGATTACTACGGAGGAGTCCCTATTTAAAGCACGCTTACGAGTGCTTAAAAGAAAGGGGAAAGACGTAGCTAAAGCATAAGAAAGAGTCGAAAAATATAGGAAACGACTTACTATCCGGACTAACGAGGCGAATAAATATATAATACGTTAGGACGAATTACGACCTAGCGACTTAGTCCTCCTATTCGATGTTAGAAGATTAAATAACCTAGAGAGGCAAGCTAAACACTAGATAAGGTAGTTAGGCCTATTCCGACTAGTCTCCCGTGCGAAGGTAGCCGGGAGCTATAGGATTAAAACGCTCGACGGTATAATACTTAATAAGACAATACCTAGCGAGCACTTAAAGAAATTCGTAAAGGACGAAATAGGATAGTAGTCTTCGTCTACGGACGGATACCTGCTATAGAATAAATTAGACTTAGGGAGGAAAAGATAAGACGAATAGACGGACGATATAGACGACCTACTTCTTTTACCTAGTAGAGAAGCATTAGATTAAATAATATTAAGACCCCGAAATAAAGAAACATAAGATTAGGACTAAAGACACGAAGATAATTATATTAGAACGTAGAAAAAGGGACCCGACTAAAGGATCGAAGTACGATTTCCCTAGCTTACGAAAGACGAAAGGGATCTATACGCAAGAGCTCTAAAGCATTTAATTATAAAGGAGTAGAGAGACTATAGCAACTAAGATCGGACGAGGACGTCTTTTCTTAGTTATAGAGGAGGTTCCCGCGGAAGCAATATAGAAGGCGAAAAACCCGAAAAACGAAAAACAACGAACCAACCGGGAGCATCGACGAGACCTTAGCTAAGGGTTAAAGAGCCTATTCCCTTTAGACGTTTAGAGGGAGTCGCGGGCGTCGCTTTACCCTAACCGTTAGCCTCCTCTAAGTTTATAGCCGGCCCGAATAAGTCCGGATCGTTAAATAGAAGACGAAGAGCGTTCTAGTCGCTTAGGTACTCCGGGTAGTATATTAGCCCGCTGCCTTTAGGAAGGTTGCACTCTTCTCTTCCCGTAAGACGGGAAGAGTTACTATCCCCGTTTCCACCCCGGTATTTAGGCAAAAGCCGCTAGCTATAAGTAAGAGCCTTTAACGTACTCTATATATAGTTTAAGCAAGAACTACTTAATATACCTTCTAAAGAGACACATTCGTAAAAGGGAAACATTACGTATTCGTTCTTAAAGGTAATCGTCGATCGATACGTTAATAAACACCTATTATATATACAAGGGTTCTTAGTCCTAAATAACAATATAAGGAAAGCCTGTATATACTTAGGCCTCTTTCCCGAAAGCTAAGAAAAGAAAAATCCGCGTAGATAGGCTACCTCAGCCGGAATATAGACGATACGACAACGCTTAATAAGATTCTCGTATAAAGCCCGATCCTAAGGTCTAAGGAAGGTATTAAGGAGGTATTCTAAAGGCTTCCTACCCTTCGCATCCGATTTAACGAAGTCCGGCGCTCGACTTAGGATCTTAAGGCGAATAACGACCTCGATATAGATCGGGAAGCCCTAGTGTCTAAGGTTATAACCGCCGCGAATAAACGTTCTTAAGCAACTATAAATCTATTACAACCACGAATTAGCAAACGACTAAGACTTAAAGGATTAAATAGTTTATTACTATAAAATACTTAAGGCGTCGCGGAAAGATTATTATACGATAGTTCTACGATAAAAGAACGCTTATTAAGAAATCTTCGGGTTTAAGAAAGGTAAGGGAAAGCTTAAGGATATCTAAAAGGCCTTCGGCCTTTAAAGAAGATACGTCGATAGGTATAGTCGCAAAAATAAGGATGCTTTAATAAAGGAAGGAAGAAGAAATAAAAGAGGGAAAAATTGCGATCGGATAAGCCTAAGGGTAGGGAAAATAAAGATCGGATAAAGACTAATTGCGGATAAACTAGGGAAGAGAAAGGGATTTAAAGGATTATAGACGATAGGACGATTAGCTATTAAGCCTATATAGTAAAGCTTTTAGCCTAACACCTTAGAAGATAACGCGCGCTTTAAAAGGCACTCCTTACGAGAAAAACTCTATTCTGCCTACGCCTACCCGCTTTCTCCCTTTTGCAATATAGACTATTTAATCGACGAATAGCGATAGACTAGCACGTAGTAGCACTTAGCAAAGGTAATAAGCTTTCGAATATAGCGACTACCTTCTATAGAAGGCCGACCGGAGACATCGGAATGCCTCTTAAGGGCGTCTACGTAAAAGTCTATATTAAGGGAGGCGTAAGGAAGCATTATAGCCCCGACGAAGAAATAACAGTCGACTAAACAAGAGTTAAAGCCTATAACGGGAGTTAACTAATATAGTTCCTATATAGATAAAATTAGCCGGCACGACTACGGCAAACTAAGAGCGACTACGAAATAACCTAAGAGGAAGTAGAGAAGACCTACTAGTTTATATCCCTAATAAATAGGTTTTATAGGAGCAAAAGCCGTTAGTATTAATATACGAATAAAGTATACAATTTCCTTATATAAGCAAGCCGAAAAGAATAGGCCGAAGACGGTAGTTTAACTACGATACTATAAGTTATTACTAGAGGGGTAGAAGGTACGGTAGCTATAATAGACTAACCTATAACAATCTATATAGACGAGAACTAGGTCTTAAGAAAGGCCGCGCTAGACCGTAACCTAGGCCTTTACTATAGACTTTACGAAGGAGAGGAAATGCTAATGTTTAGCTAGCTATCCTTTAACGCTACGAATATTATATTTAAAAGACGTTATATCGTCGGCACGGCATGCTTTACTAACGCCGAAGGCTACGATAGTATACATTAGATCGGGTTTTTATAAGATAGGCGAGAGAGCTAACTTATTATCTTTAACGCCTTATAAAGTAGACGACGACCTCGACTATATAGGTTCTTACGAGTGTAGCGGTAGCTATTGTATAGGACGGGATACCCGTATTTATTCGCCTTTACTAGCATCCCGACGATAGAGCAAAAACTCGGTTAGGAATACGGATATCTTGCCCTTACGATGATTTAATACTAGGTAAGAGGCCTTATCGGGATCCCGTTTAAGTTCTTACTAAAGGTATACCTAGGCGTCGAGATTACATAGGATAACTACTTCTTAAAGGAGCAACCCTACTAGGTCCCTGAATTCCCTTATAGGGACTAGGGATTCTTCCTAAAGGACGAACCCGACACTTACGAAGTAAGCTTAGCATAGACAATAATAACCCTATGCGCTATAGTAGGAAATAAATTAGGGATTAAAGACCTAAGCCTGCTTAGATTTAGACCCCTCTACCGACTAAAGACCTAGATAAGAGGATTTAAATACGTATATTAAGATTAAATCTTAACATCACTAGGAGGACTATGCCCTATCGAGGGAATCCCTATAGTAAGGATCTTTAACTATTTTAGGCTTATCTATAGCGGACCCGACCTAATTAATGTCTAGTTCGTAACTAAGTTTTAACATTAAGGACGAGTAGTAGACTAGCGCCTATAGATTCCTCGGGAGATCTAAAGCCTTTATAATAGACGCTAGATATAGAGAGAACGACTTAAGGAACTCGCTATAAGCGTTATCTCCCTTTAAGCTTCGACATTAAGGGACTTATCCCTATTGTCCGAACTAAGCGGGACACTAAGCGGTATAGGAAGCGCCTTTCGAGCCTAATTCGCTAGCCTACCTTATGCTTCTCTGCCTACGCTAGTCATCGATTTACCCCTACGGATATAGGTTATCGCCTTAACCTCGCGACCGACTATTACACCTAGCCTACGAGCAGAGATACCTATCCCTCCTAAGCTAGGACTAGGGAAGCTAAGCACGCCTGAGAAACGTAGATAGGGAATACGGAGCGACTTTAACCGGATAACCTCTTTTAAGAAAGGAATCGCTAAGGTCCCTATTATAGGTATCGACGGGTTAAGCATATATAAGAACCACATCGAAGATAAGCAGGGATGCAATAGCTTAGGGCGACTAGGAACGGCTGGTCTAGCGATAACCCTCGGTCTCCGGGAATTACTAGGCAAAGCAATTAGACCGTACGAAAGAGTCTAGGCGATAAAAGAGGGAGCGAATTAGTTTATTTCCTTAATGCCCTTAGGGATTGTAGGAGTCGAAGCATAGACTAAGATATATAACGAGGTCGAGCGAGACTTAGCTAGACCGAGCACTTAGGATAGGAAAGATGCCCGAAACGCGAGAGCATAGAGGAGGAGGCAAGGCTAAAAAGCCCCGACATTAGTCGCGCCCTTATTAGAGATAGAAGGGCGCTAGGGAGGATTTTAGCGGGGCATTTCTCCCCCCTATTTAATAAGGAGAAAAAGGAGGGTTATATAACGTACTAGTATAACCCGGGCGTATAAAAGGGAAGGGAAAGGAGGAAGCATTTAATCACATATATAAGATTAACATTATATAACTAAATTGACTTAATTTGCCCTCTTAAAGATTTAACGATTTCTCCTCGAGGACTTCTACCGATAAATTATTAAAGAAAAACAATCATTGCCGTATGACTTTTGCGACACTCGCGTCTAGTCGGTATTAGCATAATCAAATAATCCTAAAAATACGAAGAGACCAATCGAAATAGGTGCCCGAAAAACATAATTTAAGAGATTGCTCCTAGGTAGGATATCCTAACTTACACGGAAATCGACTAGCCGAGGCTATAACACAAATACCCTACGAATTTCTGCTATTCTTCCTAACCCTTAGTATAGCGACTACTGCGCTTGCTTTAGGGTGTGTGCCCTTTCCTCCGTTAAAGTAGGTCCTTATAGAATTATATACGTCGATTAAGAAGGTCGAGAGGTATTACGCTCCTTTATGCCGTGCGTTTAAGATCCTTTACGTAGAGATCGGGACTATTACGTCTCCTAAGGCAGTCCTTTAGATAGCCGTAAAAGCCGTTAACAATATAGCCGGACCCTACGGCCTTACCCCTATACTTCTCGTCTTTAGTACATACCCGCGTATAACTATTAACTCGCCCCCGTTAGCTATAACCTTAAAAATGTCTATTTCTATACAAAAGGCGATAAGAATGCTTCGATAACTCTCTATAGAACGATAGGTATAAGATGCTCTTTATATAAGGAACGGTCCGTTAATAGTTTAGACTATTACTCTCCCTTTTTAGAGTAAAGTCCGAGTCTAGAGGGAAAAGGGAGGATAGTAGAGACTATTTAAGATTGCTACGATTAACGGTTATAATATTACTATTAATACTATTAACGGACTTTAGCTTTTTCGGTCTATACTAGTATAGCCCTACCTTTAAGACAATTTATCTCCTTAGCCCTTGCTTTCTCCTTAGCCCCTACTTCCCGTAATAAAAGCGATTCCTCCTAATCTAACTAAAGAGGCTCCTCTTAACTAGACCCCTAACTATACACTAGGGACTATACTTCCCGCTCCGACTCCTACGCCCCTAATGCCACGCAGGCGTAGCCGTCCTCCTAGTACGAAGAATAAGCTAAAGCTCTTTATTCCCCTTCCCCCTCCTTAAGCCTATATCATTAAGAAGGAAGAAGATGCCTACGAATTAGCACTTAATTTAAGGGAGAAGGGAGTTATTATAACCCTAAGAGCCTTATTTAAAGAGTTAGATAGGCAAGGGATCGATGACTTTATTGCCCGTAGTGTTTTTAGCTTTAAACGCTACGATAAAGCTATCTACGGAGGTTACCGTATCTTTAAGTCGAGGATAGTACGTAAAGTAAAAGGGAAGGATAAAAAACCCTACGAGAAGTCCCGACTTATTGTTTAAGGATATAATAACGAAGAGAAGACGACCCTATTAACGTAATTACCGACGATTTAACGCGTTAGCTAGCGGCTAATCCTAGCCCTTACTCTAGGACTCCTTCGTTATTATAGCATAACCCTTTCGTTACGAGACATTACTTAGGCCTACCTATAAGCCGAAACTAAGCTATTTAGGACTATCCTAACTAGACTGCCCGCCGAGATATAAAGACGATACCCGGAAGGGACTATTATCTATATAATTCGACCCCTTTACGGGATCGCGGAGTTAAGACTACATTAGTTCTAAACGTATTATAAGCATTATATTATCTAACTTAATATATTAACCTCTATATATAACTCGTGCCTTTTAATCGCGAACGGGACCTGTAATAGATTTAGCATAGTTAGCCTATAGACGGATAATACGTTAATATTAGGTATACGTAGCTTCTTAACTACTAAGGAAGAGCAGCTTTAAAAAGCTAAGTTTAAAGCAAAGCCGAAGACTAAGATATCTGCCGGCTTAGTGCTTAATTTCAATAGGGCTAGGCTAACACTCTAAGATTAGGATCTTCTTCTTTAGCAAAAGGGTTAATTAGAAAAGCTTAAGACTATTATCGCTCGGGATTATAACTATGCGTAGAGGTATATAGAATAGCGAGCCCGAGGAGTATATATCGCGTTAATCTACTAACCGGAAACTTCTTTTAACCTTTCTATAGCAGCATAAGTTTAAAACCCTAACAAAAAAGACTAACGATTAACAAACGCCTGCAATAGCAAATAGACTATAAGAAACGCGGCCTAAAGTACGAACTAATTAATCTTACGAATGCGAAGCTGCTAGTATTTACGGATGGCTCTTTTATAAATAACGTAGACCTCTCTTCGCAACTAGGCTTTATTATTATACTTATAATAGAGACCTAGTCTAATAGCTACTTCGAGATTAAAGGCAATATCGTGCACTAGAGCTCTACTAAGTGCAAAAGGGTCATACGTAGCGTTCTAGCCTTAGAGGTCTACGGTATAGTAGGAGGCGTTAATATCCGCATTTGCCTTACTATAACGATTAAGATAATTATAGAACGCCTATAGCTCCCTCCGGTGCCTTTTATCCTTTGTATAGACTCGTATTCGCTTTATAAATGTCTTATAAAGCTTACTATAACGAAGGAAAAGCGACTAATAATCGATATTATATCGCTTCGATAGTCGTATAAGTGAAGGGAGATTATAGAAGTGCGATAGATTAATAGGAACAATAACCTAGCGGATGTATTAACAAAGTCCTCCCCTAATAAGTCTCTTAAACGCTTCGTTAAGACTAACACGCTAACCGTTTAGATAGAAGCTTTCGTCGTACGGCCGTAATCTTTATCTTTATCGCTTTAACATACACATAAGGCTTACTATAATATGTGCAGACTGTTTTTCTATTAACTATGACTCGCGAACGCGCGCTTATTTCCTTGTATAATTACGCGCTTATTCGTATACTTATTCCTTTACCTATTCTATTGCTTAATTAACTATAACAAAAGAATTCGTTAACGTCGGCACGGTTCGAACCTTAAACCTCCGGCTATTTATGTTTAAACCAATCGGGAAGGTTATCTTATCGTATGCTATTATTCGGTTAAATACATTCTAGCAATTCGCTATAAACATTAATAGCAATATTAAATAGCAATATTAATAAAAAGATTAATCTTTTAGTAGAGTGATATTATTAATATACCTAACTAGGAATCGTCTTAGAAGGGGTCCTTATACATTAGGTCTAACGAATCTAATCCTTACAACCGCCCCCGACGAATAGCCCTAGACGAATAGCCCCGACGAATAAATTTGTTTAATATAATCACTGTTAGTAGGTCTTTAGGTCGACCTTATAGGGTAAATAGTGTAGTTGTATTAGGTTAGTTGCTAGCTAAGTAAGGGGAAGCTATCGCGGTAACGTAGCTCCCTCGTACGTGCACGTAATCCTAGGGATTACGTGCATTACGTATATACGAGTATATTATCGCACGTAGCTAGCTATTCCTACACTCGCAGTTTTTCCTTTATAGAAGCAAACTATACCCTATACCCTATAGAAGAAGCAAATAAATAAAACAGCCTAGTTAAGCAGGCTGTTATAGCTACGCGGGCGCGATCGCGCGGGCGTAGATATAGTTGCGCAATGTTAAATTAATAAGGTTAAAGCTATATTGTAATAGCTATATAACCGTTAAATGCGCAGCCGGTCTACAACGTAATAACGCAACGCGAGAGAACACCTCTTTAACGTAGTAGTTAGGCTAGTAACCTCTGTTAATAATTAGGCGGTCTAGACCACCGCTTTATGCTAGTAACCGTGCTTTAGGGTAGCCTTGCTAACTATCTTACCGAACGTTATAGTAGGAAATCGGGGAACTATAGGCAACTAGGGAAAAATAAACTATAGCCTTATAGGTAATCGAGGGCTGTTCCTCTAAGGCTGTTTATCTAGGGCTTGTTCGTCGGGGGCGGTTATAAGGATTAGACTCGTTAGACCTAATGTCTAGGGACCCCTTCTAAGACGATTCCTAGTTAGGTATATTAATAATATCACTCTACCGAAAGATTATTCTTTTTATTAAACTTACTGTTAGTATTTAATGTTTACAGCGAATTGTTAGAATGTGTTTAACCGAACAATAGCACACGATGAGATAACCTTCCCGATTGGTTTAAATATAAGCATCCGGAGGTTTAGGGTTCGAACCGTGCCGACGAATTCTTTTTTATAGTTAATTAAGCAATAGAATAGGTAAAGGAATAAGTGCGCGAATAAGCGCGTAATTAAACAATAAAGTAAGCTAATAAAGTAAGCGCGTAATTAAATAAGAAAAAAACGCGCAATTAAACAAAGAAAGAGCGTTAAAGATTAAGGCCGTACGACGAAAGCTTCTATCCTTACGGTTAGCGCGTTAGTCTTAACGAAGCGTTTAAGAGACTTATTTAGGGAGGACTTCGTTAATGCATTAGCTAGGTTATTATTCCTATTAATCTATCGTACTTTTATAATCTCCCTTCGCTTATATAACTAACGAAGCGATATAACATCGATTATTAGTCGCTTTTCTATCGTTATAGTAAGTTTTATAAGATATTCGTAGAGCTAATACGAGTCTATACAAAGGATTAAAGGCACTAGAGGTAGCTATAGGCGTTTTATAATTATTTTAATCGTTGTAGCGAGGCAAATGCCGATATTAACGCCTCTAACTATACCGTAGACCTCTAAGGCTAGAACGCTGCGTATAACCCTTTTGCACTTAGTAGAGCTTTAGTGCACGATGTTGCCTTTAATCTCGAAGTAGCTATTAGACTAGGTCTTTAAAATAAGTGCAATAATAAAGCCTAGTTGTAAAGAGAGGTCTACGTTATTTATAAAAGAGCTATCCGTAAATACTAGCAGTTGGCATTCGTAAGATTAATTAGTTCGTACGTTAGGCCGCGTTTCTTATAGTCTATTTGCTATTATAGGCGTTTCTTAATCGTTATGCAGTCTTTCTCGTTAGGGTTTTAAACTTATACTGCTATAGAAAGGTTAAAAGAAGCTTCCGGTTGGTAAATTAACGCGACGTATGCTCCTCGGGCTCGCTATTCTATATACCTCTACGTATAGTTATAATCCCGAGCGATAATAGTCTTAAGCTTTTCTAATTAACCCTTTTGCTAAAGAAGAAGATCTTAATCTTAGAGTATTAGCCTAGCCCTATTAAAATTAAGCACTAAGCCGGCAGATATCTTAGTCTTCGGCTTTGCTTTAAACTTAGCCTTTTAAAGCTGCTCTTCTTTAGTATTAATATTACCGTCTTCCCTATTTGCTTTCCACCGGGAAATCCCCGGTTCTTCCCTAGATTCCACTATGGAATTCCACGGGCTTCCACGGGCATTACCCCGTACTTCCACGGGCGTATTTACCTACTTTTCTTCGGTTATATTTCACCGTGATTTTACAGTGATTTTACGGTTATTTATACGGACTTTACCCGTAAAGTCTCTTCCCTTCTACGGTCTTCTACTATAGAATTCTAATTCCCTTCTACGGTCTTCTACCGTAGAATTCTAATTCTCTTCTACGGCTTCTACCGTAGAATTCCTTTATATAGCCACGGCTTCTACCGTAGAATTTACCGTAGAATTCACTAGTCTTCTACTAGGCTGCTTATTTATTTACTAACTATATAACTTATTTATCGTACGGCACGATCTATTGCTTTTCTCACCGATCCTCCCGTCCGATTATTTACGTTACCTATTTTTCCTTAGGTCTACGCGGCTGATTTCGTCCGAGGACTTTTCCTATATATAGAGACTAGTTAGCCTCCCTACTAGACAAGACAAGAGCTATTATTCTTAGTGTTTTACATCCTTTTGCAGCTTTTAATCCCTCTATGCAGGCTGTTTAAGCCTTAGAGCCTCTCTTCCCTTTTTAATTGCTATTACCTAAATGTCGAGAACCCGACTGCCTAGCGTTCGATATTTAGCATTTAAGAAGTTACGTATGCCTAATATTAACGTATTATCCGTCTATAGGCCAACTATCCTAAATCTATTAAAGGTCTTATTCGCGATTAATAGGCATAAGTTATACGTCGAGGTTAATATATTAAGTCGAATAATGTAGGAATATAGTTATATAACTAAGGGATAGAGTCGCAACTACATTGCCGACCATGCATAGGAAAGGGGCAATAGGGGTTATAACCACGCGGCGTATAACGCCACGTGACCTATATAATTAATGACCTCGTTATTGACTAAGGGCATCGTTATAACTAGAGCAGTAAGCCCTAGAGTAGGCCTTAACAATACATTGTTAAGGTATAGTAGGCTCTATAGAGGGACCCCGGCAGACGGGTATAAAGGGGCCCCCTTATTCCCCCTTCTCTAGCTAGATTAGATATAACCACAACTAATACAACCCCCTTTGTTTAGATTAATCTAAGTAAATCACCTACTAATACTAATTAGTGATTAAATAGATTTAATCATAGAATAGTAAGGCAGAAGAGATAGATCTTAATCTTCGAAAGTATAAAAGGGGCAGTTATTATAAGAACGCGGCTCTTACGCATCTTTACCCTCGGGTTCTATTGCGTATACCTAGAGAAGACTATTTATGCTAAGAATAAGACTGTTTAAACCGAGCTCGACTAGCAAATAGACCCTTCTAAGCTTCCTTTTAATCCCGTCTCGCTTCCCTTAAGGAGGAAGAGTAACGTCAATAGGTAGTGCGTCTATAACGTAGAACAATAACGCGAATCCTTGCAACTATTTAATCCCGTCTCGCTTCTATTTAAGGAGGAAGAGTAACGTTATTTAGAATAGAGACTAATCGCTTCGATATCCCTCGTAAAGATCCTCACGAGACCCTTACGACAACCTTATCGACGGATTTAAAATAAGCATAATAGTAGGACCGTTATTAGCCACAAACACGCCGGCTCCCCTTAACCCTACCGATAAACTGGTTAAACTAATCGAACGATAGATAAAAGAAATCGGCATCTTTACCTTATCTTATCAAGAGGTAGACATACGATACTAGGATATAGAAGAGATTATATTAGACGACCTTAGCCCGGCTAAAGTCACGACGTTTATAGCCCGATTTATTATAACCTACGAAGCATCTATCTATTGCTAAGGTTAACGACTCTTTAACTCGTTTTAAGAGCGTTTCTACGGATAGAATAAACCTATATAGAATATAGTTAGCTAAGAATATAAGAAAGTCCTTAAGGCTCTCTTACGCAGACGTAGACTTTTTATAGGGATAAAGAATATATCGTATACTAGATCCTATATAACGATGCTTCGATCTAAAGATCTACTCCCTTAGAACGAGAAGGAGTTTATAATAGAAGAATTTAATATAGGCATAAGGGCCTTCCGTAAATAAGAAAAGAAGAAAAACGATAAAGAGCAAGCAGCCCGAGACCCTTTCTCTGCTATAACGAGTTAGTTAACGGTCTACCCGACTTCGCACCGATTCTAATAGAACGACCCGGCCTAAGCGGCGACTATAGATCCGACCCCGGAACTAGACTAAAACCCGAATACGGCCACGACGGATACACCGGCATTTCCACTATTTAATCGTATAAATCGGATTTATACGCTACGATTACTATTTCTCCCGGAACTAACGTTATATATCCTAAGGGCGAAACCGAGGCTCGATCTATCTGCTTTAACAATCGCCCTAAAGGCTGTCGAAGCATTTAATTATAACATTAAGGAGTATATAGCACTCCTACCGGCCGATGTTCCGAACCTCTTATTAGATCCCGACGTATAGACTAAGTTCGTTAAGATATAGGATAAAGAGAAGAGATACACCGGCGAGCTATATGCCCTATTTAACGAGACTATCCGTAAGTTTATAGGCGTATGTTATAACCTTAAGATTAAGCTAGGGCTCTTCTATACCCTCTTCCCTTAGATCTTAAAGGGATAAGCCGACCGCTTCTATACAGAGAATATTACCTAAACGACTACCTTCCGAGGCGCATACGATAAGATTAAACGACATTTCGATACTAAGGCGACTTAGGCTTAGTACTATACTAATTAGACTAATACGATGTTTAACTAAGTTCGGGCTAGTAACCCTAAGAAAGGCCTACCGGAAGTGCTTTAGTTATTAATTAATAAGCTATTGCTTTATTAACGAGCTCTAGGACCTAAGTTTGCAAGCGAAACCCCGCTTATAGTAACTCTCACTAAGGCGTGCTAGGGAGTCCCGGAACTCGAAGGAGCCTTCTTTAAATAAGCCGATAAGGCTAAGGAACTCGATGCCGACCTCCGAGCTTCCCTTACGACGTACCTCGCACGATAAGCGAGGAATGCCTCGCGCTAATTTATCTAAGACCGAAATCGTAATAACGATAGGATAGATATAAATTATTAATATAATTCGAAGAACCCTAATGGTTAGTTTTATATAGACCGTAGGTATATTAATAATCGTAGTAGAAGCAACGGAGGATTTCGCCCGCGAGGCTCCGGATAAGGCTATCGACCTCGCGGTAGAGGAGGCTATAGCTAAGGATACGGCAATAAGACCTAGACTAAGAAGTGCTTTGTGTGTAGAAAGGAGGGATATTAGTCTATAAAACATTCTATAGAGGAACGGCGAAAAGCTAAGGACTAATATCTCTCGCATTGTCTTTACACCGGCGTCTCCCCGGACATTATAGCCTATTTAGCAGGCTATAAAGGTTATAAGGACGATAAGGAGGAAGAGTATAGCGAGGATAACGAGCCGGAGTAGTAGCAAGCTAGTTAAATGCTTTGCTAAATAGCCTTTAACCACCTTATTATAGGAGATAACATCTACGGTATAGAACTAATAGTCTTAGCCGACTAGTTCCTTATCGATAATCGTTACTCAAAGCTCTATTTCTAAGGCATCCTAATCGATATAGGAGCGGCGAAGGTTTTAACGGCCGGACGAGAATAGTATATAGCCCTTTAATAAAAAGACCCTTCCGTCGATTTAGACATATCGACTATAGGATAGGGAGCAATTAGATTCGGCGCCGGCAACGTAATAAGGTTATTAGGATTAATTAATCTTATTACTCCGATTAGAAGGATTACATTCTATATGCTAGAAACTCCGACCCCTTTCTTACTATATCTCGCGGATATAGATAGGCTAAGCGTATTCTCTATACGACGAATACTCTTACCGGCCTTAAGGCAAACATCCCGGTGGTTAGGAAATAAGGATACCTTTAGTTCTTCCTTAGGAAGAGTAAATAATCGACCGTATTCCTTATAGAAACGGAAATTAGGACCCTATACCGTCGATTCGGATATCCCGCTATAGCTAGGCTATACAACCTATTAAAGTAAGTAGGCTACGGCGATATGTCCTTTAGCACTCTAGAGAATATCTTAGAACTATATTACTATTGCTAGATACATTCGCCTACCTTAAAACGGTTTAAGTTTAACCTTAAAGATAACTAAGACTTTAATTATAAGGTTATCGTTAATATAATATACTTAGACGTCCTAAATTTAGCATAACGCCCGGTGTTATATATTATTAACGCATCGACGGCCTTTTAAAGCGCTCGATTCCTTCCTTCTATATTAGCTAAAGATATATAGGAGACTCTTTAAGCCCTTTAGATTAATATATACCTTAGTCCCCCTAACATTATTAAACATAATGCCGGCACGAACTTCGCGGCGGTGGAATTCCGAAATAAAGCCCGTATTATAGGGATTATATATATATAAGTTCCTATTAAAGCATACTAGTCTATTAGTAAGGTTAAGAGGTATTATACCCCTTTACGCCGAGCTTTTAATATACTCTTCGTAGAAATAGGCGGCTTTACCTCCCTTAAGGCAGTTCTTTAGACGGCTATTAAAGCTATTAACGATACTACTAGACCGAACGGACTAATACCTACGTTGCTTATATTTAGGGTATATCCTAGGATAACTCTTAATTCGCCGCTATCGCTAATAACCTTTAAATAAGCTACTATAGTATAGAAAGCGATAAAGGCACTTAGGCAGCTTACGGCTAAACGATAGGTCTAAGCAGCGCTATATAGCCGCAACGGTCTAGACACGGCGAACACACTTGCCCTTCCTCTCTAAAGCGAAGTCCGCGTATAAAGGGAGAAGTTAGGATAGTAAAGACCGTTTAAAATTATAGCTATTAATAAGCACGATATTACGATCGATACGGTTAATAGACCTAAGGTTTTTAGATCTACGTTAGTATAACTATATTATCGTGATTAAATGCTTAACGACCTTCCGGCACTAGAATCCGAGCAGCCGGACGAACCCGCCCGACCGGACCCTCCGGCACCCTGTAAGCGAAGACGCCCGCCCGGATCGAAGAATAAGGCTAGGCATTTAATTATAGAAGGACTAGACGTAGAGGATAACCTAGAAGATAACGAGAACGATATAGATCTCGACGATTTAAGCGATAAAGAAGCGGACGAGGCCTTTACGATAAAAAAGGAGGAAGAGGCCTACGAGCTAGCCGTTAAGCTCCGATCTAAAGGCGCCATTACGACCCTAAGAGCACTATTCGAAGCGTTAGACAGTACAGAGATCGATAACCTCGTGGCATAAGGAGTATTTAGTTTTAAACGGTATAACGAAGCTATTTATAGCGGCTACCGTATCTTTAGCTCCCGTATAGTTCGAGAGGTTAAAGGCAAAGACACTAAGCTACATAAGAAATTAAGGCTTATAGTCTAAGGTTATAATAATAGGGAGAAGGCTTCCTTACTAACGTAGTCCCCGATAATCTAACGCGTTAGCTAACGACTAATCTTAGCCCTTGCTCTTAGCCTTATACGCTATAGGATAACGTTATACCTTCGAGACATCACCTAGGCATATCCCTAGGCGACTATAGAGCTCTTTCGAACGGTCTTAACACGTCTCCCCGCCGAATTATAAAGGAAGTATCCGCCCGATACGATTATCCGAGTTATTAAGCCCTTATATAGCATTATAGAATCGGGAGTCTACTAATTTAATACGTATTAGAAGTACTATATAGAGGGCCTCGATATAGCGATATCGACCTTCGACTCTTGCCTTCTAATATCTAATATAGGACTAAAACACTTTAGTATTATTAGGATATAAACGGACGATACCCTTATGCTTAGAACGACGAGCTTTTCGGCCGCTAAAGAAGAAAAGCTCCGAAAGGCATAATTTAGGGCGAAGCCGAAAACCACGATGACTTAAGGCTCCGTCACGGATTTCAACGGCGCGAAGGTAAGCTTATAATAGGATAAGATACTCCTACTCTAATAGAAAGCATAAGCCGCCTAAATCGACCGAATCGATGTTAAGGCTCCGGACTATATATAATAGTACTTAAAACAACGTGCTCGTAGAGCCTATATAGCCTTAGTGTGCTAACCGGAAGCAGTATTTAATATTTCGGTTACGGCATAAGTATAGAACCCGGATGATAAGGATTGCATAATCTTAAATAAGCGACTTAAGTAGCAAATAGACTACTAGAGTAGAGGTTTAATATATAAACCAATTGATCTTATAAAGGCGAAGGTAATAGTGTTTACGGATAGGTCGTTTGCTAATAATAAAGACCTATTATCGCAACTAGGCTTTATTATTACACTAGTTAATAAGACCGAAAGGTCTAATAACTAGTTTAAGGTTATTAGAAATATTATCTACTAGAGTTCGACGAAGTATAAGAGAGTTACCCGAAGCCCGCTAGCTTCCGAGATATACGGTATAGTCAACGGCGTTAACCTTAGGATCGCCTTAGCAACTATATTAAAAATCATTACCGACCGGCTTAAGCTACCGAATATCTAATTAATTATCTATATAGATTCGTATTCGCTTTACGAATGTCTCGTAAAGCTCGGGATAACTAAGGAGAAGAGATTAATAATTAATATTATATCTCTTCGATAGTTATATAAGCAACGAGAGATTGCAGAGATCCGTTAGATTAACGGCGATAATAACCCGGCCGATGCTATAACGAAGGCATTACCGAACTAAGCCCTCGAACGCTTCGTAGACAATAATAGCTTAACTATTCGGATAGAGGTATACGTTCTACGCCCTTAAGTTCCCCTTTTAAGACTCTCTTTCATTTATACTTATATATTGTATTTATTAGACCGCTTTAGTCTAATACGCGTTATCCCTACGATTAGGAAGGTTGCTTAGCAGTTAGAAAGAAAGACTACTAGTATAGGAATATAGTTATATAACTTAGGGATAGAGTCGCAACTATATTGCCGACTATATATAGGAAAGGGGCAATAGGGGTTATAACCACGCGGCGTATAACGCTACGTAACCCACACAATTAATAACCTCGTTATTAACTAAAGGCATCGTTATAACTAAAGCAGTAAGCCCTAGCGTAGGCCTTAACAATGCATTGTTAAGGCATAGTAGGCTCTATAGAGGGACCCCGGCAGACGGGTATAAAGGGGCCCTCTTATTCCCCCTTCTCTAGCTAGATTAGATACAACTATAACTAATGCAACCCCCTTTGTTTAGATTAATCTAAGTGAATCACCTACCAATAGATAACGTAATACTTATAATACGTTTAGAACATATAGTCCTAACTCTACGATCCTATAAAAGGGTCGAATTATACGGATGATAGTCCCTTCCGGGTATCGTCCTTATATCTTAGCGGGCAGCCTAGTTAAGATAGTCCTAAATAGCTTAGTTTCTGCTTATAGGTAGGCCTAAGTGATATCTCGTAACGAAAGAGTTATGCTATAATAACGAAGGAGTCCTAAAGTAAGGGCTAGGATTAGCCGCTAGCTAACGCGTTAAATCGTTAGTGATTGCGTTAATAAAGTCGTCTTTTCTTCGTTATTATATCCTTAAACAATAAGTCGGGACTTCTCGTAGAATTTCTCATCCTTCCCTTTTACTTTACGTACTATCCTCGACTTAAAGATACGGTAACCTCCGTAGATAGCTTTATCGTAGCGTTTAAAGCTAAAAACACCGCGGGCAATAAGGTTATCGATCTCTTGCCTATCTAATTCTTTAAACAAGGCTCTTAGGGTTATAATAACTCCCTTCTCCCGTAAATCAAGTGCTAATTCGTAGGCATCTTCTTCCTTCTTAATAATAAAGGCTTAAGGAGGGGGAAGGGGAATAAGGAGCTTTAGCTTATTCTTTGCACTAAGGGGACGGCTACGTCTACGTAGCATTAGAGGCGTAAGAGTCGGAGCGGGAAGTATAGTCCTTAGTATATAGTTAGGGGTCGGGTTAAGAGGAGTCTCTTTATTTAGAGCAGGAGGAGCTAGTTTAATCGCGTGAAGTAAGGGCTAAGGAGACGAGTCGTCTCGAAGGTAGGGCTATACGACTATAGACCGAAAGACTTAAGGTCCGTTAACGGTGTTAATAGTAATATTATAACCGTTAATTACAGCAATCTTAAATAGTCCCTACTCTTCCCTTTTCCCGCTAGACTCGGACTTTACTCTATAATAAGAGAGTAATAGTTTTAACTATTAACGGACCGTTCCTTATATAAAGAGCATCTTACACCTATCGTTCTATAGAGAGTTATCGAAGCAATTTTATCGCCTTTTATACAGCTATAGACCCTTTTAGGGTTATAGCTAATAAGGGCGAGTTAATAGTTCTACGCGGGTACGCACTAAAGACGAGAAGTATAGGGATAAGGCTGTAAGGTCCGGCTGTATCGTTAACGGCTTTTACGGCTATCTAAAGGACTGCCTTAGGAGACGTAATAGTCTTAATCTCTGCATAAAGGATTTTAAACGCACGGCGTAAAGGAGCGTAATACCTCTCGACCTTCCTAACCGACGTATGTAATTCTATAGGGACCTGCTTATAGGTTATCCCTATAATCTTTGCCTTATTATAGAACTCTATTAAGGCAAAATTAGTCCTTACGTCGTATTTAATCGTATTAGGAGGTCTAAGGTAACTATCGATCTAAAGGGCTCGAAGGACTTTCTAAGTATCCTTAGCTAATATAGAAGGAAGGAACCTAGCCCCTTAGAACGCTATTATAGAGTTAACGACGTATAGAATAGGTCGTTAAAGGCTCCTAATGTATATCACGTCTACGATAATCTCGTAATTAAATTCCTAGTTATCTTTTAGCGTAAACTTAAAACGTCTAGGTGCCTATAAGTATATTTAGCAGTAATAATAGAATTTAGAGATTAATTTAGGCTGCGTGGTTGTTATATTATAGCCCGCCTGCTTAAGCAGGTAATAGAGTCTCGCAATAGCTAGGTGCTTAAAGCGGCGATATAGAGTTCGTATCTTACTTTCTGTTAGGAAGGAGATCGTTTCTTCTGCTTTTAATAAGAAGAACTATAGGTGACCCTATTTGCGGATTACTAGGATCCGGTTGCCTAGATCGCTAGTCCCTAGTGTATTCGTTATATTATTGAAGTAGATCCTAAGTCGGTCTATATTAGTAAGACAGAGTAGAAAAGGGGTATAGGTCTTAAGAATGTAAAAAGTTACTCGACTAACGGGGGTTTTAAGCGCGATTAAACTAAAGGAATAAATAGGAGTGCTAGTTTTAAATCGGATGCTAGCTTGCCCGGCTGTAGAGCTATTAAGTATAATAGAAGGTTCCGTTCGCTATAAAGCGAAGTACTACTTTTATCCCACTATTAATACTCTAGCCGCACTAGTATCGATTATAATCCCTTAGAACTATTGACGGGAGTAACGATCTTCGATTAGGAATTAGTCGGTAGGGATTAATTAATCTATGCCGTAGACGTCTTCGCCGGTCTAAAGGTGTGTAAATACGGCCTTATAGAGCATTTAAGTTACTGCTTGCTTTAGATCGCCGGCATTATTAGCATCTTCTACGTCCTAGTATTCGTTAGCTTTTATTTCGTCGGTCTTATAACCTTTAAACTCGGTCACGTATACCGTAAAGTTAGTTATTAAGATGCTATCGTTAAAACACTGCGTAAGGTATTAGTCCTTAGACCGTTAGCGTTCCTTAGGCGTATGTTTAGTAGACTAATAGCCCTCCTTATAAAAAACGAAATATTTCTTAGTCTATATTAAGCGGTTGTTAGAGCTATTCCCGTAGCTACTACCGCGTCCTTATAGACGGAAGGGTATGCTACGGTTGTATCTAAAGCCTTATAGATAGCCTCTACGTCTACTACCTCGTCCGTAGCTTCGTCTACGGAATCTACCTCGTCTACGGTTGCTTAAGTATCTTTAGTCTAAGTACTATTAATCGTTATAATTAAATGCTTTATCCTATAGGAACTAGCTAGACGGGTTACGTGCTAGGTGTGTCTCGATAGACGCACGTAAGTCTATAAATACGGTTTCGACCTTTTAGGCAGGCTTAAAGAGAGCGTACTCTAGCTCCGGGATACTATAGCACGCGTTAATAAATAACGTACGAAGTAGTATATTACCTTCGTAGTCTTTTCCCTAGGCTCTCTAATATAGCTAAAGCTTATTAAAAAGAGTCTATAGTACTTTATAAAGCCGTATCGTAGGTTTCTCTACGCGGACTTTATTAAATATAGTTATTGTCTAGTCCGTAAAGTAATAACTATAGTTAACATCTATGTTAAAATATTGCTTAATAGTATTATAGGTTATATAGAACGATATAGTTAATTTAATATAGTAGATATAAAAGGTCTTAGCTCTATCCGTTAGGATCTAAGAGAATAGGTTATAGAATTAACCTAGTTAGACCTTAAGCTTATAGTAGGTCTTTATAAATATATAGACCTTATCGTCGAAGAGGTTATAGGGCTATCCTATATAACACTTATCCTTCCTCTATAGCTTTACGAACTTCTGCTAAAGGTCTATATCTATATCGACGTTTAGAATATCGATTAAAGGGATCGTAATATAAGCATTAAAGGACGGCAAAGGGGCAATAGTTATAATAGCATTAGTAAGGGGAATAGGAGCTTAAGAAATAAAGGCATTAGTTATAGTAGGCACATCGGGGATAAGGGCAGGCATAGGGATAGTCGGCTAGTTTAACTAGTATATTGTTAGGTATATAGTCTATTATTATTGCGTTACACTAGGGACAGTTGTCTAATCGGTTAGAGCCGGGTCTAGGGCCGGGCTCAGGGCTATAGTCGGTAGTATAAATAGAACGATCGTGCCTTAATTAAATGTCTAATTTATATACTCTTTTACAGGCTATTATAGTAGTTCTAAGATAGTCTATAGTTTAAGGAACTATATGTTAAAGCCTTAATTGTCTAGGCCGGTGTAGATCCTACGTTTCTTTAGGAGCTTGCGCAAGGAACGTTTATAGCTCTAGTATACCCTATTCTATATCTATAGAAGCTATCCTTAAAAGTGTTCTTAGAAGAAGGCAATAGCTTCGTAGCCTTAATTATCTTTATCGTATATACACTTATAGAGGAACCTTATAACGTATATAGTGGCCTCTGCTTTACTTAGGTTTTTAAGATTGGGTTGTTATTATATATCTTAGATACCTATATAGGTGTACTAATAGTCGTTTTCTAAGATAGGGGTAATCTTTAATAGCTTCTCGCGCCTTATATTATCTACGCGGGTAGGGCTTAAAGAAGCTATAATATTATACGTAATAGTCTTTATATAGGAACAAGGGATAAGGGATACGTAAGGTGCTATTGCAGACACGTAATCCACGTGATCACGTGTACGCAACGAGACTATATCTCCGCGATGCCTTCCCCTCTTCTAGCTAGTAAGACAGACACAACACACACACCGGTTAACCCTATATAGTAGAGCCTAACTAACACTAATTAGTGGTTGACTTAGTTAATCACAGACAGCTAGGTAGAAGAGATAGATACGCAACCTTCGAACGTATAAAAGATCGGCATCTTAGCGATACTATTCTTATATTTAGAGAGGGTTATCTCGTGCTAAGAATAAGGATATCTCCGCTTGCCTCGCCTACGAAGATTCCTTCCTAGCTTCTAGTTAATAGTCGCCGCTATCCTCGATAGAAGCACGATACTATCTCAAAGTGCGTTAGCAACGCTAATACGATAAATATCGCGAAGAGTATCGCGATCCCTATAACCTAGTTATTACGATGACTTCCTAAAGCCTGACTCCTAACGCTATAGCAGCCGCCCCTACGGCAGACAACGTCGCCGCTACCTAAGCCGCGCTTCTAGCAGACGAAATCGCCGTCTAGCTTTATTAAATGCTAGGCTATACCCCTATCGCATAGGCAGCGTGGAAGTATATTAACGTTAGAATCTAAAACGACGAGAAGCTAGATAGTCGAAACCCGCTTGCCGCTACGACGTATACGGCAAATTTTATATTAGCCTGCGAATTTAGCAACTAAGAATATAGCTTAGGCATTCTTAGCTTCTTCTAAATGCATTTCGAGGGCTAGTCGGAAGAGACGTAGAAAACCGTGCATAAGGACTACACAAAGGCATTAAGGAACCTCCTTAAGCGCCGCGGTATCTACCTTAAGAAGAACGACTCGACCGTACGGTAATTCCTCTCGATATAGCTATTTAAGGCCTATAACGACCCTCTAACCTAGCCTTAAGAAGAATATCTCGAGATAGACTTCGATATAGGAATAACTAACTATAGGAGGTAAAACGAGATGCGAATTAGACTCGGCTAGAGACTAACGCTAAAGCCGACCTTATCGCTAAAGCCGGCTAAGCTAGCCTCGCCCTCGCCCTTACCGTTACCCTCGTTAGTCTCGTTAGTCTCGTTAGTCTTAGTAGCCTCGCCGACGTCGTCTTCTTCGTCCTCGCTAGTAGTAATAGCAGCCTCGCTAGCGTCGCCTTCTTCGCCCTCGCCTTCGATAGTCTCAGCAGCCTTGCTAACGACGCCTTCTTTACCCTCGCCTTCGTTAACTATAGCAGCCTCGCAAACGATATCTTCCTCGCCTTCGTTAGCGGCAATAATAGAAGCTCCCGCTATTATAAGCAGGCCTATTCCGCCGACTATTTAAAGTCCGCGAGTTATTCTAAGCCGGCTCCTTATTCCAAGCCGACTTCCTATTTAAACCTAGCCGCCCGCTCCGTTATCTTCGCCCGCCCTAAGCTCTTATAGTAGCTCTTCGGACTGCTCTTTCGGCCCTTAAAGCAGCTTGTTAAGCTACTCCTACATTAGCTCTTAAAGCAGCTTATTAAGCTACTTCCCTAATAACGCTCGTAGTAGCTTGCTAAGCTGCTCGGAACCTATAAAGCTACCGTATATATAATAGCTTCCTTAGCTACCGTATATATAGTAGCTTCCTTAGTAGCGCGCTCCTTAGTATGCCCTAAAGCTAAGCAAATGCCGCCGCTATAAATCCCTTTTTAAGTCTCGTAGCGCACTATTTCGCCACCTCGGCGAAGGATATCACTACGTAAAGCGTCCCTCTTAAACCGTTATGCCCTAAGCCCGGCAGACACCGACCGTTATGCCCTAAGCAAGGCATCCACTAAAGCAGGCCAATTGCTAGCACTATAAATCTTACTTCGACTCCCGAGGCGCACTTTTTCGTCACCTCGCCAAAGGATGTCGCTACTAGAAGCGCACACAAGCTTCCCCTCTGCCTGTCAAACAATAGGGCAACAACCGACACTCTCTCCCACGGCCCCAGCTTGCCACCCGGACACTCTCTCGTTACCGCAACGAAGGAGACCACCACACGAAGCCCATTCAAGCTTCCTCCCAGGTAGTCACCCGGCAGACACCTTCCTCGCCTTCGTCCCGGCAGGCGCCTCCACACGTTGTTCTTCCGAGCTTTGGCAGCGCACCCTTCGTTCAGCGTGGCCAGCTCGAGGCAACGGCACAACAGCTAGCCTCGCGAGCTTCCGGCTCGCGAATCACGAAGAAAGACTCTCGAGGGAGAGCCTTACAAGCTTCCTCCTCGCGAGCTTCCTTGCCTGCTTCCTTCGGCTCCGTTGCTCCGCTTGACCGTTCCTTCGTGTGTTCTCGCTGCTCGTTGCTTTGCCCGACTTTCTGACGCTCCCTTCCTTCGCTTATTGCGTCACTCACTCGTTGATTCGTTGCTCGTTCGATGCGTTCGTCTCGTTGCTTATTGCTCGAAATACCGCTCTTTTAGTTTAACCCTCGATGGCATCGCAAGATCCCTCTTTCCCTCTTTTGTTACGTTCGTTCGTTCGATGCGTTCGATGGTTCGTTGCGTTCAATTGGGTTACGTTCCTTTGGTTCGACCTTGCTGGGTTGTTGTTGTTGTTGCAGCCTTCTAAAGAAGAACTGCCAGTGTGGGAACAAGGGATAAGGGATACGCAAGGTGCTATTGCGGACACGTGATCCACGTGATCACGTGTACGCAACGAGACCACATCTCCGTAGCTAGCAAGACAGACACAACACACACACCGGTTAACCCCATACAGTAGAGCCTAACCAACACTTTACGTATTTTATCGGCGTAAGGGATTTTCTTACGAAGTTGTCTTCTGCGTTAGGGACGTACTATAGGTTAAAGTTACTCTTCTTCCTTTAGCGAGACGGGACTAATAGATAGCTTAAGAGATCTCGAAATAGCGTTAACGCGGTAACGTTGTAGATAAGAGAGCTCGTTCTAAGCATAGAGATAACTACCTCTAGGTATTCCCTCGTAGGGTATTTTATACTATCGATAGTTACGGATCTTATCTCTTCTACCTAACTATCTATAATTAACTAAGTTAACTACTAATTAGTGTTAGTAGGTCTTTAGGTCGATCTTATAGGGTAAATAGTATAGTTATATTAAGTTAGTTGCTAGCTAAGTAAGGGGAAGCTATCGTAGTAACGTAGCTCCCTTATATATATACGTAATCCTAGCGATTACGTGCATTACGTATATACGACTATATTATCGCACGTAGCTAGCTATTCCTATAATCACGTATATATTTACTTTCTATTACTATATATTATAGTCTATATTACTTCTTACTTAATTTTGCCTTAGTTGCCTATAAGCCTATAGTTTATTTTTCCCTAGTTGCCTATAGTTCTACGATTTCCTACTATAACGTTCGGTAAGATAGTTAGTAAGGCTACGCTAAAGCACGGTTACTAGCACGAAGCGGTAGTCTAGACCGCTTAACTATTATTAGAGGTTACTAGCCTAACACCTACGTTAAAGAGGTGTTTTCTCGCGTTGCGTTATTACGTTATATACCGGCTGCGTATTTAACGGTTATATAGCTATTATAATATAGCTTTAACCTTATTAATTTAACATTGCGTAATAACTACACCTACGCCGCCCGCGCGATCGCGCTTGCGTAGCTATAATAGCCTGCTTAACTAAGCTCTTTTATTTATTTGCTTCTTCTATAGGGTATAGAGTATAGTTTAGTTCTATAAAGGAAAAACTACGAGTGTAGGAATAGCTAGCTACGTGCGACGATATAGTCGCACATATATAATACACGTAATCCCTAGGATTACATACACGTACGAGGGAGCTACGTTACCGCGAAAGCTTCCCCTTACTTAGCTAGCAACTAACCTAATATAACCACACCGTTTACCCTATAAGGTCGACCTAAAGACCTACTAACACTTCCTTCTATTCTTATAAGTTATGCTTATATCTGCTAGTAATTATTAAGTATTGCTATTTATATAGTAATAAATTGCTTAGTAAACCTAATTTTTTAGCGCGCACCCCGCGTGCCTATGTCCCGCCACTAAATTTTCCGTATAGGTATATAGCAATTAAGAAGGCCGCGCAAATTGTGCTAAGCCTTAATTAAACGAATAGTTAATTTAATAATAGTAATTTAATAGCTATAGCAGCGCGCGTATAAGGAGCCCTACTATATGCCCTTAACTACGTGCCCTCTACTACGTGCCTTGCTACGTGCCTTACTACGTGCCCTCTACTATATTATATATACGGCTCCTTAATATATGCTTCGTGCCCGGCTGCGTGCCTTATTGCGTGCCCTCTACTACGTGCCCTCTACTACGTGCTCTACTGCCCTCTACTACGTGCCTTACTGCGTGCCCTCTGCTATATATACGGCTCCTTAATATATGCTTCGTGCCCGGCTGCGTAGGCTATTGCGTGCCCTCTACTACGTGCCCTCTACTGCGTGCTCTACTGCGTGCCCTCTACTGCGTGCCCTCTACTACGTGCCCTCTACTACGTGCCTTCTGCTATATATACGGCTCCTTAATATATGCTTATGCCCGGCTCCCGGCTGCGTGCCTTACTACGTGCCCTCTACTATATATAAAGCTTCGTAATATATGCTTTATGCCTAGCTCCCTACTACGTGCTCTACTACGTGCTTTACTATATACCCTTAACTATATGCGTGGCTCTTTAATATATAATGCTTTATGCCGGCTCCCGGCTGCGTGCTCTACTACGTGCCTTACTACGTGCCCTCTACTACGTGCCCTCTACTACGTGCCCTCTACTACGTGCCTTCTACTCCGTGCGTAGCTCCTTATATATGCTTTATGCCCGGCTCCTAGCTGCGTGCCCTACTGCGTGCCCTCTACTACGTAACCTCTACTACGTGCCTTCTATTATGTATGCGGCTCCTTAATATATGCTGCGTGGCCTGCTTTATCCCCGGCTGCGTGCCCTCTACTGCGTGCCCTCTACTACGTGCCTTCTACTGCGTGCGCGGCTCTTTAATATATGCTTCGTGCCCGGCTGCGTGCCCTGCTGCGTGCCCTACTGCGTGCCTTACTGCGTGCTGTGTCGGGGTGGCCTAACTGGATTAAGGCCTAGTGTTCTTCGCGTTAATCGCACTATTTACGCGGCTCTCTCAATTGCTATATACCTACACTCAATTTTAGTGGCGGGACATAGGCGCGCGGGGTGCGCGCCGAAAAAGTAGAGATAATCGTGGTTTACTATCTAAATAGCAGTTTATTACTATGCAAATAGCAATACTATTAGTAGGGATCACACGTGAGATATCTTATTAGGTCTTCTAGTTGGTATTTAAGTGTGTTATGTTCTGCCTAGCTAGAAAGGGGGGGAAAGGGGCCCCCTTTATAAGTCCTTTAAAGAACCTAACCCGGGCCTGCCGGGCTCCTAACAGAGCCCTTTTAGGAGCACGTGACCTAGCCGCTGACGCTATCATCCGAGTTATAACAAGGCTGCTGCCGGGGTTATAACGGGGCTAATAACGCTGCCGTCGGGACCGTCGGGGTTATTAGGGGTTATAACTTATAACCCTTTTCCTCGTAGTGTTTATCCTATATTCCTATATTCCTATATTCCTATACTAGCAGTTTTCTTTAAAGCTTCTTCTTTAAAGCTTGTAATAACTAATTAAATAAAAAGAACGCGCATTAGGCCGAATTCCTTAATAAATACAAAAGATAAATACAAATGAGATAATATAAGATTAGCGGAGGTCTAAGCTCGCGAGGCTGCTTATTGTTATTGCGCGGAGCTATAGGCGCTTTACTAAATCTCGGAATAAAAGGAGTATGGTCGTTAGCCGGGGCGTTCTACGCCTGCTGGGTAACGAATTAAAAGAAAGTTTATATACGCTTCGTGTAGTAATATCCTTCGTTAAGGTATCGGACGAGTGCGCTACGAGACTCTATATAGTAACGGCTTTCTGCTAGGGGGTTGATTTATTAGTAGAAGCTTTTATATTCGGCGGCTTCGTAGTATCGAGGGAGCTGCTTCGAGAGCTGCTTTAAGAGCTGCTTTAAGGCTTACTTCGAGGGCTACTTCGCTCGATGATGTAGGTTTATAGTGACGGCTTTCTACTAGGGGGTTAAGGGAAGCGTCTGTATAGGCGGCTTCGTAGGTGTTAAGGGAGCTGCTTCGAGAGCTGCGTTGAGAGCTGCTTCGAGGCTTGCTTTGCTCGACGGGATTTGCAGTGACGGCTTTCTGCTGGGGGCTTAATGGTAAAGCGTTTGTTCGTTCGGCGACTTCGTAGTATCGAGGGAGCTGCTTCGAGAGCTGCATTAAGAGCTGCTTCGAGGCTTGCTTTACTCAACGGGATTTTCGCAGTGACTATATTGCTGCTAGGGGCTTGTTAGGGGAAGCGTCCGTGTGGGCGGCTTCGATAATAGGTTCGCTTTAGAGGCTACTAGAAGAGCTACTGCTACGAGAATTAATAGGAGAGCCGAATCGGGGAGTCGCAAAGAGGCCGGCATCGGGGCCTCGAGTCGTTAATTAAATAGTGCGACGGGGTTGTTTGTCTGCCGCGTCGGCGGCTGCGGCGATGGTCGGGCTCGTTAGTGTCATCGTAATGACTAGGGTCGCGAGGGTCTTCGCGATATTGTCGTGACGGTCCGAAAGAATCTCTTAGTAGGCAAAACCAGCGGTGTTTCTTTTCTTTTCGTCCTTACGGTCCGAAGAGAACTCCTATAGGTAAAACCAGCGGTGTTCTTCTTCTTCTCGCGTAAATGCGTTGCTAACGCGCTTCCTATCGACGTTTACTCTTCCTGCATTTAGGCGAGAACGAGATTAATAAGAAGCTTAAAGGGTCTATTTGCTAGTCGAGCTCGGTTTAAACAGTCTTATTCTTAGCACAGATGATCCTCTCTAGGTGTACGCAATAGAACCCGAGGGTAAAGATGCGAAGGAGCCGCGTTTTTATAACTACTGCCCCTTTTACACTTTCGAAGATTAAGATCTATCTCTTCTGCCTTACTATTCTATAGTTAAATCCGTTTAACTACTAATTAGTATTAGTAGGGATTACACGTAAGATATCTTATTAGGTCTTCTAGTTAGTATTTAAGTGTGTTGTGTTCTGCCTAGCTAGAAAGGGGGGGAAAGGGGCCCCCTTTATAAGTCCTTTAAAGAACCTAACCCGGGCCTGCCGGGCTCCTAATAGAGCCCTGTTAGGAGCACGTGACCTAGCCGCTGACGCTATCATCCGAGTTATAATAAGGCTGCTGCCGGGGTTATAACGGGGCTAATAACGCTGCCGTCGGGACCGTCGGGGTTATTAGGGGTTATAACTTATAACCCTTTTCCTCGTGGTGTTTATCCTATATTCCCACATTCCTACATTGCCACAAATACTCTAATTATTTATCCTTTAATCGTTCCTTTTGCTACGCGGCTTTAGTCTTGCTTTACGTAGCGTATGCTAGAAGGCGGCCTTAGAACATTGCGGTTAGCCCGCTATTAGTCAGCCTTATGCAAGGGGCAGCTATTAGGGCTACTCTCTCGCATAGCTAGCTTCCTCCTAAAGACATAGACATATAAGACACGATTATTAGCTCCTGCTATATAAGCTCTAGAGGTTATAAGCCCTTATACGCTTCCACCTAGGTTAAAAGACGACCTTCTATATCGAGTGGCTATTTCTTCGCCTTCTTCTAATTGCAGCGATCGACTTTTACGCCGAGAGACCGAAAGAAAAGTCTTCTTAAGCATTTTATTACGACTTCGAGCCGAGAGACTAAAAGAGTCTTCTCGAGCCCCTTTACCTACGACACGGTTGTCTATTAGGTCCGATAGAACGAAACGATAGGGAATTTTCTCGCGCCGTATAGCCTATCGTCGCCCTCGAGCCGCCTTCTAAAAACTTTTCCCTTAGGCTTAGTCTGCCTTCTCTTACGCGATTTAACTACGAACCTATCCTAAGAGGCTTAGTCTGCCTTCTCTTACACGATATAACTACGAACGAACGATGCTGTCCTAAGAGGCTAGTTGCCTTCTCTTATAATGCGAACGAACCTGTCCTAAGAGGCTTTATCTACCTTCTTTTGCAATAAACCTGTCTTAGGAGGCTTAGTCCGCCTGCTCTTATATTATAGTACGATATTATATAACATAGTACATAGTGATATACCACGTGATATATAGTCCTATATATAAACGAGCCTTTAGCCTCTATAGTTCTTCTCCTCTTTATAGAATAATAAGGTTATCTAGCTATTACCTAGTGCTATAATAGTTTATTCTATCTCCTATTGCGCCCCGTCGCGATCCTTAGCTTTATAAATTCAGTCCTAATAGCTCTACTACCTTATCCCCTTAATCGTCGCGACCCGAGCGTAATCCTTAAGAAATCATTCCCCTAAGCCCTTAAGCCCCTAAGAATTTTTCCCTAGCCTATAGAAACCTTTATAGCCTATAGAAATTTTTTTATAGTCCCCGATAATACCCTAGACTAAATATTCCTCCTTCCTCCTTATAGCGGATATACCTAAAGCCTTTAACGCTATAGGCGACGGTCTAAAGGCCCTTACTAAGGAGTTTATTAGTGAATTTCCTTAGATCGCCTAAGCGATTAGGAGGTTCGATAACGTAGTCTTAGTCGCTAACGCATAGGAGACCTAGGAAAACCTTTAAAGCCTAAATACCTAATATATTCTTATATATATTAAGGAAAGTCTTTAGTCTCTTCGCGTAGCGGAGGCCTCTTAGGTTAACCGAAATGCTAGGTTAAAGGAACGTCTAACTACACGAGATTAGCTCTTAGCTATAAAGGATTAGCTCCTAGCTATAAAAGAGTAACTTCTTAAGGCTAAGGACCTTACGATCTTTACTATAAAAATATTATAGTCTTAGACGATAACCCTAATATAGTCGTTAGGGAAACGAAAGACGGTAGACCCTCCGATCTTTACTAAAAAAGGGTCTACCTCCGACCGTTAACGTAAGTATAAGGCCTAGGAACTTAAGATATAAGGTATCTTCCTCCGCGATAGTATATAGTTTAACTTAGACAGCGCCTGCCTCCTTTATATTAGCGATAGGCTTAGTAAATAGGCCTACGACTTCGTTAAAGATAGGATTACTACTATTATAGCTAATCTATCTAAGAGGGAGAAGTAAGAATAGCCTACTATAACGACGCTTCTTATAGCTTTAGGCAGGTAGTATAAGGTTTTAGACTTAACGTAAGCCGCTAAGAATATCCTCGTTGATTTCCCTTAAGGCGATAAAAACCATTAGATCTAAAAGGCAGACCTCGACGCCTATATACGTAAGGTAAGGAAGATAAAGGAATAGTAAGTCGACCTCCTCCGGAAGTTTATCTTAAAGGATATAAGCGATCTCGTTAAGAATATATAGACTAAGATCTTTAATACCGACTACGAGAAGTAGTTAGCATAGATAGATATCTTTATAAAGAATCTCGCTAATTATACTTATCGTTAAAAGCTCGAGAAGAAGGCCGCCCTTTATTTATAGTTCCCGCCGACGCTTATACCTACCCTTACCCCGACCGCCTTAGCCTAACCCTTATATAGTAACCCTATAGATCTCGACCGGCTTTCCGATATTAAACAATAATTTAAGATCGATAATAAACTCTATATAGCTTACGGAGAGCTTAGAAACTAAAAGGAGGCTTACGACCCGGCTAAAATAGCGAATCCGCTTTTAATGCCCTTACGTTAGGGTAGTCCTTAGTTTTAGGGCTAGGGCGCCCCCTCTCCCGGCTTTAGCCGAGGATCTTAGGGCGCTTGCGGCGGCGGGTATAGCCGGGGCTAGCTTATTCGTACGGCCGACTATAAATAAAGCCGTATTCTTAAGGAAGAGGATACGGATTTATAAGGCGAGCGGCCGGCGTTAAGGCTATTGCTAAAAGATATACCCCTAGAGTAAGTCGCTTTTAGGGGTTATATATAGGGGAGGATAAAAGGATTAAGTCGTTGCTCTTAGATAGAACGGATCTTTAGATTAGTTCGTCGAATAGTAATAAAAAGTTAATCCTTTTCTATACTCGTCTCTCCTCTACGCGTAGCTTTTAGTCCCCTTACTACGTTAATACGTTATACCTCGTAGATTCTAGCTATACTACCGGAGCGTTCGCCGATCTTTACGCTATTATACGGAAATATAACGTTACTATAAAGAAGCTCCTTAAACCTCGACCGCTTTAACTAGCCGACGGTATGCCTTTAATATAGATAACGGACTATTTTATAGCTTAAATAACTATTAGCGAGTATATAGAAATTATACTCTTCTTTATTACGAATCTATTACCTTCTACCCTAATTATCCTAGATATCCCCTAGCTTTAGAAATACGAACTAACTATACTTTAGAAATCTCTCTAAGTCCGCTTCGATTCCAATTACTATATAAGATACTACCTACCTTTAAGTATAATAGCCGAGGATAGGATAGCTCTTAAGACTCCTATTACTCCCGCGCTTAGAGGGCATTAGTTACGTCGAAAGGTATATTTTTCTAACGTCGTAGAGATTTAGACTACCTTAACGTTTACCCTAAAATAAGAGGTCCTTATAACGATAGAAGACGTACCGGAAATTCCCTTTCGGTAAGAAGAGACTAATATCCTAAAGGACTAGAGTATCCTACCGGGAAGCGATATACCTATAGACTCGTTTATTAAGGAATATCTACCTAAGTAAGCATCGCACTTTTAAAACCCCGGCTAACCGATTCGATATCCTTTATATAAGATATAGCTATTTGCCTAAGAAAGGGCTCGCTTAATATCCCCGATTAGCCATCCGAACTCCCTTAAGACTTAAGCCTTTAAGGCTACTCCGCTATAGACTACTTTAATAGCTCGCCTACTCCTTATTCGCCTTACCGCCGGCCGTCGCTACGTTCCCGCCCGATAAGGCCGGACGAGACGCCCCCGCTAGCGTATACGATAAGAAGATTAAATACCTTAAGATATAAACGTTATCCGCTATATATATATAGTTAACTTCGTTTAATTCTATAAATAGGATAGTATCTAATTAATACGAATTAGTATATCTAAATTAGCTGAGCTAGTTAAGGAAGGAGAAAATCTACGACTCCTTAACGAACTCTTAGTAGGCCTAGTTAAAGTCTTAGAACTATCTAAAACCTCTTTCTAACGCGTTATTATTAAGGACTATATAATAGAGTTAGCCCGGGCCGCCTTCCCTAAACGTTTTTATAATTTCCTTTAGACGAACCTTTAGGATATAGCTAATTCCGAATCTCTATTTTAGAGGGTCGACGAAGCTAATATAGAAAAATTCCTCTAAGTAAAGCCGGAAGTTATAGAGGCAGATATTCTAAAGAAACTCCTAAAAGAGTTCTAAGATAAGCTTCCTTATTTCCTTCTAAAGAATACGAACGAGCTTCCCTTATACCGCCCTTAGGATTATAAGATCGAACTTACACTTAGTAAATAAGCTCCGTACTATAGAAATCGGCCTATATTACCTATAGAACTCTACTATATTAAGAAGTAGATTAACGATATACTTAATAAAGGCTTTATTTAGGAGTCTTTTTCTCTAGCCACGATATTAATAATCCTCGCTTATAAACCGAGCGGTAGTATCTATATTTATTATAACTACTAAGGTTTAAATTAGGTTATAGTTAAGAATCGATATCCCTTACCTTTAATCCGCGAAATACTAGATTCTCTCTACGACGCTAAGTTTTATATAAAGCTAGACGTAATTACTATATTTAACCGTATTTAAATCGCCGAGGGTTATAAGTAGCTTATAGCGTTTATTATACGCTTGGGACTATTCGAGATGTTAGTTACCCCTTTCGGCCTTTATAACGCACCGTCGACCTTCTAGAACTATATTAATTATATGCTTTATAATGCCTTCGACGACTTTTATATAGTATATCTTAATAACGTACTAGTCTTTTTAAAGACTAAGGCAGAATATAAGAACTATATGCGAATAGTTATCTAACGCTTAGGCAACGTAAGGCTTTAAATCGATATTAGGAAGTTAGAGTTTTATACGACGAAGACTAAGTACTTTAGACTAATTATTTCGATATCTAGCATAAGTATAGACCTTAAGAAGGTATATATAATTATAGCTTAAAATACCCTAACTTTAGTAAAAGAACTTTAGTAGTTTCTTAGGTTTATAAACTTCTACCGCTGTTTTATTAAAGGATACTTTAGTATTATCTCCCTAATAACTACGCTACTTCGAAAAGATTCCCGTTAGTCTTAGGGACCTAAATAAGCTGCCGCGTTTAAGGCCCTTAAACTTGCTTTTACTACTGCCCTAGTCCTAGCCTATTTTAACTACTTAAAGAAAACAATTTTTAAAACTAACGCCTTAAATTAAGCCTTAGGAGGAGTCCTTTTATAGACTGGAGACGACGGATATTTTTACCCTATTGCGTTTTTTTCGTTAAAGCATACTACCCTTAACTTAAGTATAACTACGAGATTTATAATAAAAAGCTATTAGCAATTGTTAAAGCGCTTAAGGAATAGCGCTTAGAACTCTAAGGAACTACTAAGGCGTTTAACGTTATTATAGACTATAAGAATCTTTAGACGTTCATATCTATAAAGCAACTTAACTAACGATAAGTACGCTAGGCTAAGTTCCTTTCTTAGTTTAACTTCGTAATTATATACTACTTAGGCAATAAGGCAATCCTCCCTAACGCTTTTAGTAGGCTCCCCGGCGATAGACTAGCTACCGTAGACGACGATAGACTCCTCTATCGAAATTAGGTAATTATCCCTAAAGAAAAAGTCGACCCGACTATCCTAAAGGAACTATTAACCGATTCCTATGCCTTAAAGAAGGACCTTAACGCAATCGCCGCCTTTAGACTAAACGTAGCTAATAAATCACTCGATAAGCTTATCCGTAAGGTATATTAATAAGATAATCTTACTTAGGATATAGTTGTAATACTTTAGGACTTATACGCCCGACGCTAGCTAAAGTATATCCGGAAGCTCTTACGTTACGATATATCTAAATATTAGTTAATTAACGGACGTATCTAGTTCCGCGACCGGCTCTTCGTCCTTAATACCCTAGATCTCTACCTTAAAGTCGTTTATCGATCCTATAGCAATAGCCTAATAGGATACTTAAGGCGGGTAAAAACTCTTAATCTATTAAACTAAATATATTAATAGCCGAGAATTTCTTACTTTACCGCTACGTTTGTTAAAGACTATACTCTCTATCTTTAGACTAAGACCCCCCGCTTATCTCCCTTTAGATTCCTAAAACCCCTCGCTCTACCGGTCTAGCTATAGGCTAATATATTAATCAATTATATTACGATACTCCTTAAGTATACCTAAAACGGGAAGACTTATAAGAATATACTTACGATAGTTAATAGGCTTACGAAGATAAGATATTTTATCCTTATTACCGGCCTTTTTATAAAAGAACTAATTAAATTATTTATTTACGTAGTCTATCGCTTATATAAAGCACCCGATACTATTATCTACGATTAAGGCACTTAGTTTATCTCTAATTCTTAGCGATAGCTTAATACTTATTTATAAATAACGTTAAAACTAAGCTTAGTATAATACTTAGAGACTAACGGTTCAACCGAAATAGTTAACGCTACGATAAATAAATATATTTAAGCCTATATTAGCTTTACCTAAGATAACTAGGTCGATTAGCTCCCGCTCGCGGAATTCGCAACGAATAATTAAGTAAACGAAATATTCGGTATTTCTCCGTTTTTCGCTAACTACGGCTTTAATCCTCGTCTTAGCATCGAACCGATAGGTCCCCGACCCTTAACTCTCTCGTTATTGGCAAAGAAGGAATTCCTTCGCGTAGACGCAATAGCTAATCGTTTCCTATATCCTCGTTTAGCTTTAAGCTTTCGCATAAGCCTTATAATAGAAATATAAAGATAATGCTAATATAAAGCGGGACGAAGGCTTTCTCTTCCGACCTAGTAATATAGTTATAGTTTTATTAAAGAATATAACTATTAATCGCCTAAAGAAGAAATAGGACGATAAATAGGATGGTCCTTATCCTATTCTTAAGGTCTACCGCGGCGCAATAGTTATCGACCTCCTAAAGTATATCTAGGTTAATAAGTCTTTCTATACGTTTAAGGTGCGGCTCTAAACGACGGAAATAATACCGGGCTAGGCATAGATTAATCGAGAGGAGTAACGTAATATCGTAGGCCGTATTACGGAACGCGATAATAACGGCAATATCGAAGAAATATAGGAATTTAAGAAGATCCTTAACGTATATAATAACGAAGCCCCGACTTTAACTTATCTAATTAAATAGAAATATTACTAAGAACTAACCTAGCAGCCTAAAGATAACTTAAGAGGTTCCCTTAAAGCTATATAACGCTTTTATAGATGCAACTTAGATAAGCCGGGCCCTTTATATTAGGCCCGCCTATAAAAGATTCCTTTACTATATACTATTTTTTAGCGAAAATAATATTTCTTAGCGATTTAAGGACTAAATCGTCTCTAAAGGGGGAGTACTATTATAGTACTATATCTATAGGAATAAGGGATATCCGTTCTTTAGGCACGGTTGTAATCCACGTAATCAAATAGATCACGTGCGGGCAACGCCTACACGGATGCG
Organism: Ophiocordyceps sinensis; assembly: GCA_012934285.1. NCBI lineage: Eukaryota > Fungi > Ascomycota > Sordariomycetes > Hypocreales > Ophiocordycipitaceae > Ophiocordyceps > Ophiocordyceps sinensis. The sequence goes on along the minus strand of JAAVMX010000002.1, from coordinate 6,313,660 downwards.
TTGTTAACTATACGATGCATTAATCGTATGCATTAGGGACCCCGGTGATAGCGTTACTAACTCGGCCGCCCTTGCGATAATTAAGTCATTAACTCAATCGCCTTTACAGGCATAGCCCCGACGTTATATGCAAGGGCTCGCAAAGGTCCGGCTTTAGGCCCTATTAATATACGCGTTTATAGGCTATATAAAGGGGCTATTCGTCGCCCCTTTGTTAATAGATATATAGACTAGAATCCAACTAGTTTACAACCCCTTTGTTTGTTTAACTAACTAATACTAATTAGTAATTAAACGATTAATTATAGATTAGTAAGGTAGAAGAGGTAGAGCCTAATCGTCGAAAGTGCACGGATCTTTATCCCTAGCGGATTCTATTGCCTATACCTAAAGACGATCCTTTATGCTAAGAATAAGGAACCTACGCGAGTTAGAGCCGACGAAGCTATCACGATATAGCTAGCTCTCGGTAGCCGCCGATAAGTTCTTTCCTAGCTTTTATTTAATCCCGTCTCGCTTCGATAAGAAGAAGAGTTACGTCGAATAATAGTACGTCCGCAACGTAAGACAACCTTCGTAACGACCCTTACGATCCCCTTTAATAACAATAGTATAATCTATTTAATTACACTATATCGGACCCTACCGATAACCCTAACGCTCCCGGTCCCGCACCGGAAGTAACTAAGACTGCCGACAACCCCCTTCCCGGTTGGCTAGGCGGTATCGGCATCTTTAGCTCGTTCTAGAATAAAACCGATATTGCCTTCTAGGAGATAGACGTCTCCTATAATAACATAAGTAAGAAGGCAGTAATAACTTATATAGCCCGATTTATTATTATTAATGTTAGTATAAGCATTTATAGGTACGAACTATTCCTAGACTTTTAGGACTACTTTAATAGGTAGATAGAGGCTATATAGAACCGGGGAGATAAGTATTTTAAGAAGGCCCTTAAATCCTTCTTACGGTCCCGTAGGATCTAGACTAGCGCCCCGAACCTTAGCTTCCTAGCATCGTTTTTAATGCTCTAGCGATAGTAGATTCCCCCTACTTAGCTAAGGGACGAGCTGCTATTAGAATAGTTAAAGTTCTATAACAAGCGAACCCGAGAGTTCGTAAGAAATACATCCGTTATAGCCCCGGCTGCCGTAATAAACCCTCCTTCTCTAGTCGCCCTAAGCACGGCCCTAACGGCGCCTCTTACTGCCCTAACCCCGGCTCCTGCAGTAACCTTTACGACGGCGCTATCTACGCCCGCGGCCGTCCCCCCTACGCCTCCGACCGCCCCGGCAATTATATTCGCGCTAGAACCCTCCTTTGCCTTAATAACCTTAATACGTATTACCTCCGTCGATCCCGGCACGTACCCGCGAGATTAAATACCCGGCACGTTCCTAAACCCTTAGGCCCTCCCGTTCCGAGATATATTAGAAACGCTAATAATACTTTACCCGACCTCGTACTAATTCTCTAGGACCCTTCCGATTAATATAATGGCAAAAGCAGCCTATACGATAGTTCCCCCCTACGACGTTTCGAACGAGGAGATAGACGTAGACCTCCTGCAAAAGTTTATTAAGTTATAGGATAAAAGTAAGAATTATACAGGGGAGCCCTATAACATTCTCGATGATAAAGTCCGTATCTTTACGGACGTTTGTTATATAGTTAAGGCCCGGCCCGGCTATTTCTATACCCTCTTCCCCCGGATCCTTACCGGCCGAGCCTAGGACTACTATATCTAGCATATAGAGTAGGACAGCATATTTAGGCAAGCCTACGACCTACTAAAGGCTTACTTTAATACCGAAGTAAACTATTAGTACTATTAGGTAGATTAAAGCACTATAACTTTTAAAAAGCTATAAGTTAAGCATCCGAATAAGACCTAATAAAAAGTCCTATAGACCCTTTTTAATAAGCTATAACGATATTAACGCGCCCTAGGATTTAAATTCGCTAGAGACCTCCCCCTTCGCACTATATTACTTAACGTGTGCCGAAACGTCTTAGAATTTAGCTATACGCTATATAACCCCCTTAAGACTACGGAAAAGCTATTCTCCGTACTACGTTCCTCCTTAGAGACCTATCTATCGATATAGGCCGAGAACGGCACGTCCGGCACGTTTATATAATATCGTAACGAGGTAATAAATACAAATGATAAATATAATTTATTAGGCGTGTTTTATACCGACCGAAGATATACTAACAACCGCGGTAACGGCCGTAGATTTAGTAGAAGCAGCGGATAAAGCTACCGTAGCCCTCGTAGCGGCGGTAGTAGCTTTAGCAACCGCTAATAGTCGAAGAAATACTTTATTTATTAGAAGGAAGGCTATTAGTCGATAAAGCATACCCTATAGGAACGAGCTAGGTCTAAGGCTTAATACTACGCTTAATGCCTACTAACCGGCAACCCTAGCATAGGATTCGAGGCCTATCTTACCGAATATAAAGGTAACGAGACTCTATAGGCCGCTATCGAGTAGCGTAACGATAAGGCTAGTAACGACGAAGAACTAACTAAGTAGTAAGCCTCGTAAATCCTATGTTAGTAGTCCTTTAACTATTTAATTACGGGCGAAGACGCATAAGGGATAGACTAGTCAGGCGTCCCGGCTACGTAATTCGTCTTCGACCGTTACTTAAAGGACCGCTTTTACGGTATCCTCGTAGACACCGGAGTAGCTATAGTCTCTACGGTAGGTTAAGACTAATATCTCGCCCTACAACGAGAAGGCCCCTCCGTCGTGCTCGATGAGTCTACCGCCGGCTAGGCCTATATTAAATTCGGCAGCGGCGAGGACGTGCGTTCCCTTAGCTCCGTTGCCCTCGAGACCTTAATTAGCCGTATTACGTTCTACGTGCTAGGAACGACGACCCCCTTCCTCCTCTGCCTAGCTAATATAGATCGCTTAGGCGTATACTTTAATAACACTACTAATACGATTATCGGTCCCGGTGTTAGCGTCCTTATTGTTCGCAAATAGGGATATCTATAGTTCTTCTTTAGTAAGGAAGAGAACGCAGTCGCTTTCTTAACTAAAGCCGAGATACGAACGCTCTACCGCCGATTTAGCTACCCGGCCGTTAATAGACTTTACTACCTATTGAAATAAGTAGGGCATAACGATATCCTAGTAGAAACACTCGAGGATATCTTAAAATTCTGCTATTACTACTAGCTCTACGCGCCGGCCCTCCGGAGGTTTAGGTTTATACTAAAGGATAACTAAGAATTTAATTTCGAGGTCGTCGTCGATATAATATACCTAGAGGTTAGTAGCAGCACCCGCCCGGTGCTATACGCGGTCGACACCGCAATATCTTTCTAAGGAGCGCGATTCCTCCCGTCTATATCGGCTAAGGATATATAGGAAACACTTAGGGCTTTATAGATTAATATATACCTCGGCCCCCTTAACTTTATCCGATATAACGCGGGCATTAACTTCGCCTCGACCGAGTTTCGCAACGAGGCTCGTATTATAGGTATCACGTATACCTAGATCCCCGTTAAGGCATATTAGTCTATAGGTAAGGTTAAAAGGTACTATAGCCCGCTCCGTCGTGCGTTTAAAATAATATACGCCGAAATCGGTAGGATAACGGCCCTTAAATCCGTCCTATAAATAGCTATTAAAGCCGTAAATAACATAGTAGGACTAAACGGCCTCGTCCTTACGCTCCTCGTCTTTAGAGCATACCTACGGATGACTTAGGACTCCCCTCCTTCGGCAACTATAGTATAGAGAGCCGCGACTATCTAAAAGGCTATAAAAGCCTTATGGTAGCTCGCCGCCGCGCGATAAGTTAGGGATAGCCTATAAGCTCGAAACGGCCCTTTAACCTTTAATACGCTATTACTGCCGCTATAGAGTAAAGTCCGCGTTTAGAGAGAGAAGTAAGGATAGTAAGGTCTATATAAGATTGCCTTTATTAACGGCTACGACGTTACTATCGAGACCGTTAACGGCCCGGTAGTCTTCCGTTCTACCCTTATATAGCCGTACTACTATAGTAAGGACGATACCCCGGATCCCCCTGCCCTCGATAATATAGACACCCTCTCTAAGGTCGATTCCTCTACTCCGGACGAAATTCCCGAGCTAGATCCTTCCCCCTCTCTAGCACAAGCACTGCCGGCTCCGCCGTAGCCCCGCAAACGCGGACGTCCCCCGGGCTCGAGGAATAAGCTAAAGACCGTGACCTTCTATAATTAATTCCTCGTTAAAAAGGAAGAAGATATACTACGGCTATCGACTAAGCTACGTAATAACGGCGTTATTACTACACCCGGCGCGCCTTTCGAAGAATTAGACTAACGGGAGATTGACGATCTCGTAGCCCGCGGGGTATTTAGCTTCGAATAATACGACGAGTTAATCTATAGGTCTTATCGCTTATTTCGATCCCGAATAGTCCGGGAAGTAAAGGGTCGTAACGTTAAACTATACGAGAAGTCCCGACTAGTAATCTAAGGCTATAGCGATATAGAGAAAAGCTCGCTCCTAACCTATTCCCCTACTATTTAACGTATTAGCTAGCGCTTAATCCTAGCCCTTACCCCCGCCTTGCTTCGCCGAGGCATAAGCTTATCTCTCCGCGACATTATATAAGCTTATCCCTAAGCTTAAATAAAGCTTAATCGTATAGTATTAGCGGCTCTTCCGATAGAACTCTAGGGCAAGTACCTAGAGGGCACTATTATAAGAGTTATTAGACCGTTATACAGGCTTATAGAAGCCGGTGTATATTAGTAGAAAACCTACTATAAGCACTACGTTAAGAGCCTTAATATAGCTCCCTCTACTTATAACTCGTGCCTTTTAATTACGAACTAAGGTCCCGACGACTTTAGCCTCGTCGGAATATAGACCGATAATACCCTAATGCTCGGTTTAAACACCTTTTCGGCCTAAGAAGAAAAAGAGCTCGAGATAGCCTAATTTCGCGCTAAGCCGAAGGCTTAGATAACCCTAGGGAATGCTATAGACTTTAATAGAGTAAAACTAACGCTTTAAAACGACGTTCTACTCTTGCAGTAGAAGGGATAGGCCTTAAGGATCGAGGTAGTCGACTTACGGGCTTATGATAAAGCCTAGTAGTACCTCGAGCAACGCGCTCGTGCTGCGTACGTCGCCTCTATCTATTAGCCCGAGGCCTTATTCGATATCTCCGTGGCAGCCTAGGTCTAAGCCCCCGAAGAGAAGGATTATAACATGCTTAACAAGCGCCTCTAGTAGCAGATCGACTATTAGCAACGTGGACTTACGTACCGACTAATTAATCTCGAGACCGCTAAGCTCGTGGTATTTACGGATGGCTTATTCATAAATAACCGAGACCTTTTGTCTTAGTTAGGCTTCGTTATCACGCTCGTTAATAAGACCGAGCGTACGGATACGTACTTCCGGGTTAATAGCAATATTATCTATTAGAGCTCGACGAAGTATAAGCGAGTGACCCACAGCGTTTTTGCGAGCGAGATCTACGGTATAGTCAACGGCGTAGACCTTAGCATCTCCCTTATTACAACCCTCCGTATAGTTATAGAACGGCTTTAGCTCCTACCGATCCCTCCTATTATATATACTAACTTATACTCCCTCTACGAATGCCTTATTAAGCTCGGCACTACGAAGGAGAAACACCTAATGATTAATATTATAGCGTTGCGTTAGTCGTATAAGCGATAGGAGATTAAGGAGATTATATAGATCTACGGGGAAGATAACCCCGCCGACGCTATAACAAAGGCATCGCTAAATAAAGCCCTCAAACGCCTTATTAATACAAACAGCCTCTCGATTAAGATACAAGCCTTCGTCCTTCGCCTATAGCGACTAACGGTGTTCCCTTTATTCTACCCCTTTTTTATTTATATTTATTAAATGTATTTATTAGGTCTTCTACCTAATATATCGTTCTTTCTATCTCCCTTTATTTAGATTATAGGCTTACTGTTTAGCAACTATAAAAGAAAAGTTGCTAGTATAGGAATAAGGGATATCCGTTCTTTAGGCACGGTTGCAATCTACGTAATTAAATAGATCACGTGCGGGCAACGCCTACACGGATGCGTTATTAACTATACGATGCATCGATCGTATGCATCGGGGACCCCGGTGATAGCGTTACTAACTCGGCCGCCCTTGCGATGATTGAGTTATTAACTCAATCGCCCTTACAGGCATAGCCCCGACGTTATATGCAAGGGCTCGCAAAGGTCCGGCTTCGGGCCCTATTAATATACGCGTTTGTAGGCTATATAAAGGGGCTGTTCGTCGCCCCTTTGTTAATAGATATATAGACTAGAATCTAACTAGTTTGCAACCCCTTTGTTTGTTTAACCAACTAATAATATCACATAATATAGTATATAGTAATATACTACGTAATATATAGTCCTATATATAAACAAGCCCTTAGCCTCTATAGTTCTTCTCCTCTTTATAGAATAATAAGGTTATCTAGCTATTACTTAGTGCCGTGACATCTTGCAATAATATAACTACGACGAAAAAAGAATTGCTAGGCTATAGCCGCCCGAGATTTAACGAAGACTTCCCCGTTTAGGAAAAGGATTAGGATGCCTATTCGGGCATTTAGAAAGGCAGAAAGCCCTACGATAATAGGAACAATAAGTCACGGAGGAAAGAGCTATAGAGTATAGCTTTAAGAGCGCCTTAAGATAACCCTCGCGGCCCGCCTTATGTAGTGGTAGGATTCGGCTAAGGGGAGGTATTACGGTTAGCCCGCTATTAGTCAGCCTTATGCGAGGGGCAGCCCTTAGAGCTACCCTCTCGCACAGCTAGCTTCCTCCTAGAGACACAGACACATAAGACACAATCATTAGCTCCTGCTATATAAGCTCTAGATAGAATTCCGTAATAGCTTTAGTAGAGACTTAGTCGGCTTTAACCTATTAGTTATATAAGAGCCTATCATTTCTAACGCATAAGGTATTTAGTTACGAGTGACTTTAAACGGCCGATATAGCGGACGCGAATGTCTATTAAACGTTCGACTTTATAGTATTAATCTCCTTCGTTAAGCGCTTGCTTAATATCGCGAGTAGCGTCGATAGGCCTAAGCTCGGATTCGCTATAATGCCCTTTAAACGTAAGCTTAAAGGGCTAGATAGAGATAACGGGGTGGATTCTAACTTAGCTTAGGAGGTCGAGCTCTACCGTAAGGCCGTTAACTATACGCTTAATTACGAAAGGGCCTTCTCGCTGCCGTAACTATTTCTTAAGCGGCTAGCTAAGCTTATAATAGATAGTATAAAGCTTGAAGTAGACCTTATCGCCGGCTTTAAGAATAACCGGTCGATGCTTTACGTTATAGTACTACTTAGCTTTTTTAGCAGTAAGGTCTATAGTAAGGCTTAACTACTCACGGATAACTTCCCGTAGATAAGGTAAGTTATTTAAGGCAATGCTAGCGGCGTTATCTACGGCTTTTAGTAGTCCTTATATATCGAAGCCGAAGATTAACTTATACGCTAAGATCTTAATGCCGGTATTAAAGGCAGTATTAAGGTTCTACTATAGAGCTAGGATTAGTATCTTTTAGTTAATGCTAGGATCTTCGATATATAATATCCGTAGAGCGGTTTCTATAGTCTAATTACGACGTTTAGTAAGTCTATTAGCCTATAGATAGTATACGGTTATTATTATAATCTTTATTCTAAACGCGCTTTAAAGGCCTTTCTAAAAGTCGGAAGTAAACTTATAATCCCGGTCGCTAATAATAGTCCTTAGTATACCTTAGTTAAAGAGGAGTAATTAACGGGTTAGGCTTTACGCTTAATTCTTCGTGCCGTATTTAGCGTTGCTAAAGATTAGCAAATATCTCTTGCTAATAAGGTAAGTAACCGTAAGAAGTTAGTTAAAAAGGTTAAAGCCTAAGATCTACTATAGGGAGCTTGGTAAAGGTAAGGGCATTATATAAGTTATAAAGCCTATCGCGATACTTTGTATTAAAAGTAGCGGGGGGCGAATAGGCTTATAGCTGCCGGTAAGGGTCTAACGGTCGGTTTAGCTAAGGCAATAGGCCTTATAGCCCGCGATATACTTCTTTACCTAACGAGTAACTCTACGAATTAAGTATATCTCAACGTCCTTAATTATATAAACGACGCTAAAGTAATTCTTATCGTTATAGGCTAGTAATATTATAAATAGAACGAAGGCGTTAGGGATATATAGTCGTATAAAGCAGTTAAGGCCTTTATAGTATAGAAGCTTATCGATTATAAAGAATAGTTTACCGCGGCATTTAAGCTACGCCTTCGTTCGTGCTATAGAGTTAGCGACTACGGCTCCTTCTAAAGGCGAGGAAGGACTTTCGATAGCGTCTTTACTATCTGCGATTATTCAAAGTATTCGCTTATAGTAAGGGTTATTATCGTAGGCAACGGGGAATTCCTCGCTCTTCTTAGGCGCTATAATAGCTTTAAAGGCTATAAGTATATCGTTAAGTATAGTAAAATTAAGGCGGCGACGGTTAAGTAGCTAATCGGACTCCTTAGCTAATAAGCGACTAAAGGCGTTAGGGATAAAGTTCTTCTTATTAAGGAGGTAGTAAACCTCGATATTATACTTAGAGAGGTAAATTAAGGCTATAACTAAACGACGGTTAGCTCGGTCTATACTAGAAGTATCGAAGGTCTTTTTAGCGATTATTTGCTTAATCGCAGAGTAATTAGTTAAGACTATAAGCGGGAGGGTTAATAATTATACTATAGTGCGTATCTTCTTTGTAGCTTATATAAGATAGGCGACCTCTAGATCTAAAGGACTATAAGACTGCTCGGCTTTTATTAAGTTGCGGGAGAGGAAGTAGATAGGCATAATGGCTTTAACCGGAATAGGCTAGCCTAGCTGCTAGATAGTGCCGTCGCGGAGGTAGAAGAAACGGCGGCGAAGCCTTGCTATAAGGAGGCGTTAATCTAATAGAATAGCCTCTTCTATAGGTCTATATAGTAAATTATACCGCTAGAAGTAATTTCCTTCTAAAGAGGGGCGAAGGAGAAAAGCTCGGCTAAGGTCGGCTAGAACGATATAATTCGCGTATAGGACTTCCGCTTATTAAGGTTATTATTCTTAACCTTACCGATTAAGCGACCGTAGGCTAGAAGATTAGTCTTACGTTGTTTAAGAGGGGTAATAAAGGCGCCGTAGTATAGGATTAAGTTGCGAATATACCTTATAGCGCTAATATAATGCTTAAGGGTAGCGAGATTATCGGGGAATAAAAGCTTTACGAAGGCGGTAAGCTAATGCTTTATAGTACTTATCCTAAACGCGTTAATATAAAATCCGAGTAACTCTATAGAAGGGTAGCCGATCTAGCTTTTAGTAAGGCTTATAGATAAGTTAAGCAACGTAAAGAGCTTAAAGATAGCCTTAAGATATTAGAAGTATTCCTCTTCCGTACCGGAGTAAATAACGATATTGTTAATAAACGCGCGGCTATAGCTATAATATAGACGGAGAACTTAGTCTATATAGCGTTATATATACGCTAGGCTATTGCGAAAACCGATAGGTATAACTATTAAGCCCTTAGACCTTAATAACTTATAATAGTAAACCTGCCTTAATGGTTAAGTTTAACTCGAAACTAATAGAAGAAGGCGGAAGCATCGATAGTAGTAATAAAGCAAGCGCTTAAAAGCTTAGCAATAATAGAGCTTTATAGAGGCAGAGGGTAGGAGTCTAGGATAGTAATATTATTAACGGCACGTAGGTTAATAACGACTCGGCCTTTAGTTTCGCCTTAGGCTATACGCTAGACTACGAAGATAAGCGCTACGAATAGCGTAGGCTCGTCGGCCTACTTTAAGCGACCTTGCTTATAAAGTAGGTTAAATATATCGTCGATAAACTTCCTATCCTAAAGCCCTTATAGGTAGGGCCTTTAAGCGACTCGTTTTTTATGCTAATTATCGATTAAAGGAATAATTAATTCTTTTCTAGGTTTTATAATAGCGGTGCTTATATCTCTTTAAAGCTAGGAGTATTTTTCAAACGCCTTTTAACTCGCTGTATAAAAGGGGGATAATAGTCTAAATTATAAATACCTTCTTTAATGCATTTTTTTAAAGCTTTAGTAAGCGTTAAACGTGCGTTTAGTATAGAATACGGCTAAAGAGGGATCTTTTATTCTATCCGCGGCGTCTATTTTAATAGCTATAGCAGCTGCTATTATATTAGAGGCAGCTGCTATAAGGTTTTAGCGAACCTTAGACTATTTGCCGAGTCCTATAGAAGAAGCTATAACGTAGGCGTAAATAAAGTCGGATAGCGAAGGCGTTAAAGAAGTGCTTAGAACTAGAGCTTCTACGGGCTAAGGTAAGGCGGGAGGCTATAGGCACTTAAGGACCTCCTAAGTAAGCGGGAAGGTGCTCGCAACGTTAACTAATAGACTAGTAGAAGCAATAATAGCGACGGCGGTTCCTATAAAGGAGGATAGCATAGCGGCGGCTTTAAGAGTAGGTAGGATTACTATAGCTAGTATTAAAGCCTTTATAGCTAAGTTCTAAGATAAGGCGGTAAATTAGCTAGACTCCTAATACTCCTATAGAGTCTTACTATTTGTCCCGTAGTAAATCTCTATTCGTCCCGGAGGTACCGAAGTACTAGACATCCCTATATCTCCCCGTATCTCCCCGCGCCTCCCCGCGCCTCCCCGCGCCTCCCCGCGCCTTCCCGCCCCTATACCCGCGCACGGTACTTCGTAGATAGCAATTAATAAAGCCGCGTAAATCGTGCGAAGAACGCGAAGAACACTAGGCCTTAATCTACCCCGACACGCAGTAGGGCATATAGCCGGGCAAGTAGAGTACACAGTAGGGCACGCAGCCGGGCATAAAGCATACATTAAGGAGCCGCATACATAGCAGAGGGCACGCAGTAGAGGGCACGCAGCAGAGGGCACGCAGTAGGGCACGCAGCAGGGCACGCAGCAGCGGGCACGCAGTAGAGCACGTAGTAGGGCACGCAGTAGGGCACGCAGCAGAGGGCACGCAGTAGAGGGCACGCAGCAGAGGGCACGCAGCAGAGGGCACGCAGCAGAAGGCACGCAGTAGAGGGCACGCAGTAGAGGGCACGCAGTAGAGGGCACGTAGTAATGCACGCAGTAGAGGGCACGCAGTAGAGGGCACGCAGTAGAGCACGCAGTAGAGCACGTGGTAGAGGGCACGCAGTAGAGGGCACGCATATAGCCTGCTAGGTATACGCACGCAATTTAGGTTGGCGGGTATAGGTGCGGGGAGGCGGGGGGAGGTACGGGGATGTATAGGACTTCGGTACCTCCGGGACGAATAGAGATTTACTACGGGACAAATAGTAAGACTCCTCCTATATTTAGCTAAGCTTCTACTTACGCTTAATAATTAGGTTAGCGTTTATACTATTAGTAATAAGAATAGTAAGAAGAGATTTAGCATCGACGATGCTATAAATATCATTAGCGTAAGAGGCGAAGAAAGTATAAGCACGGTCTTTAAGAAGTTCTTTCTAAGATATAAAGACTATAAGGGTAGTGCCGGAAGGCGTAATAGTCTTTTAGACGGCCTTAATACAGCGAATGATTTTATAAGACTATTTATAAATATCGAATAGGATTTTAAACCCGTCGAGCACTCTAATACGAATAACTTCTTTATTATAATCGAGGGATCCTCGGTATAGCTTAAGGAAGGCATTGCCGAAGAGTACGCTAGCTTCTACTTTAGAAACTATAAGGGAGTAGATATCTCCCGATTGGTTTATCCTACCGGTACATAAAGATATGTATTAGAACTGCCGTGCATTATTGCATATAACATAAGTCACCCGGCTGTATTAGCTGCCCGGATACTTAAGATACCGAATGCCGAAGTATGTGGTATATATAGGGACTAATGTGCGTATAGTCTACAGTCGGGCCCCGGTTAACTAAGGTTACCTACACTACCTCCTATTACTCGCGTAATTAATTACGCATTAACTAGGATACTATACGAGGTTAGACTATATGCACTAAGCATAGGATTAATAGCGCTTTCTATCCCGATAATTAGTTAAGTTATATATACCTTTGTTCCTATGCAATTAGCTATATAAAGGGATCTTAGTCCGCACTTAGATAGACTATTACGAAGCAATTCTATATCCTCTTCTCTCTCTTATATTTATATCTTCCTTAATACTTTCTGCATTGCCGTAATCCTCTGCCTTTAAGCTTCCCTTTAGGCTCTTATTAGTTATAATCCCTATCTCTGCTTAAGCTTTAAGTTGCTTCTTACCTATAGCCTCCCTTAGATCCCTTAGATCACTCGCTATTGCACTAAAAACGACCGTCTCTCCGCTATAACCTCCTTTTTGCCCTTTTTAAGCTACTTGCCTTCTTAGGCTACCCTTAGTTTATATATATCACTACTTTTCTTAGTGTTTTACCCCCCTTCATTTCTTATTAGCCTTGTTTTCGCTCTTACGACGCACCTTTTTTTAGCTATTGTTCTATACTTAAAAACCCTCGAAGAAATTAGAAACAATTCCTTTATAACCCTTACCTTAGCCCGTAGACGCCGAGCTTCTTCTAAGTTTCCTCCGGTACCTTCCGATCCGACATACGGCAAAAAAAAGTTCTTTTAAGGACTATTTATTTATAAAGCTTAAAGGGAGCACTAACTTTTCGGCTTAGTCTTTACGTATAGAATCTATATTTATACGTAAAAAGCTCGGTCTAGCTATACTCGATGCTGCTTATGCAAAGTCTTAAGACTATTTAGCCTTAATAAGGCTTATAGTTAATAACGGCCCTTTATCTTAGATAAAATACTATACGCCTATAAAGGCGGTATAGGATATACTTAAAACCCTATATAACCCTATAAACTTTACCTCTAACTTCCTCTTTATAAAGGAACTCTTTAATACGAAGATTAAGGGAGAAATATCTATCGAGACTTACCTAAATAAGGTAAAAGAGCTCTTCGATAAGCTAAACACTAGAGAAATCCGTATCCTAGAGATCGTAGTAATAACCTAGATCTTAGAGAGCCTTAATAGCTCTTTCTTAAGTTATATTACTAATATTACGTAGACTCTTCGCACTAATGCTACGGTATATACCCTTAAATCACTCTCCTTATCTCTTATAGATAAGTTTAAGAGGATAAAAGCTCTCGAGAATAACGAGCAGCTATTTATAGCCGGCGGTAGTAAGGTCTTTATTTGCTCTTACTATAAAAAGCGAGGGTATATCGAGAGGAATTGTTTTTAAAAACCCGAAAATAAAGATAAAGCTTAGGCTACGGGATTTAATCCGAAAACGGTCTCCTCTTCCTCTTCTTGCCGGGACCCTAAGGAGAACACTAACCGTAACCACCGGAGGCCGACCCCGGTTCTCTACTCTCGGAAGAGCTCTCCGTCTCCGGCCCTACGTCCGGCCGGCCGTCCCCGGACCTCCCGCCTCCGGAAGCGCAAGGCCACTCTAGAATCCTCCGAGACCTCTAATAAGGTCCTCGTCGTCTTAGACTCTACTTCTAGTATCGTAAGTACCCTCCTATCCTTTATAATACTCTATATATTCTTTATATCCCCTATACTATATAAAATACCCCTAATAGTACCTTATTTCTATAACCTATTTCCCTCGAATAATATCCTTCTATATACCATTATAAAAATAAAGTCCTCCTCTAATAGAAAACAAATGAGAGGACCTCTAAAGCCTCTTCTTTCGGCAATACCGAGGGTAGTGTTAAAAGTAGATAGGACTATAATACGGATCGGGAATTTCTATAACTTTATCTTCGATACTAGAGCTACTAGGCATATAGTTTCGAATAAATCTCTCCTCTCTAACTATAAAGAAATATATAGGAATAGCTAGCTACGTGCGACGATATAGTCGTACATACGTAATACACGTGATCCCTAGGATTACGTATACGTACGAGGGAGCTACGTTACTGCGATAGCTTCCCCTCACTTAGCTAGCAACCAACCTAATACAACCATACTATTTACCCTATAAGGTCGACCTAAAGACCTACTAACACTAATTGGTGGTTAACTTAGTTAATTATAGACAGCTAGGTAGAAGAGATAAGATCCTTAACTATCGACGGTATAAAACACCCTACGAGGGAACACCTAGAGGTAGTTATCTTTATGCTTTAAACGAGCTCTCTTATCTATAACGTTACCGCGTTAACGCTATTTCGAGATCTCCTAAGCTATCTATTAATCCCGTCTCGCTTCCTAAAGGAAGAAGAGTAATATTAACCTATAGTATGTCCCTAACGCAGAAGACAACTTCGTGAGAAAATCCCTTACGCCGATAAAACACGTAAAGACTATTACGTACAATATTATAACTTTATTAAGCCCTACCCGCGTAGATAACATAAGGCGCGAGAAGCTATTAAAGATTACCCCTATCCTAGAAAACGACTACTAGTACACCTATATAGGTATCTAGGATATATAATAACAACCCGATCTCGAGAACCTAAGTAAAGCAGAGGCTACTATATACGTTATAAGGTTCCTCTATAAGTGTATATATAATAAAGACAACTAAGGCTACGAAGCTATTGCCTTCTTCTAAGAACACTTTTAAGGATAGCTTCTATAGATATAGGATAGGGTATACTAGAGCTATAAACGTTCCTTGCGCAAGCTCTTAAAGAAACGTAGGATCTACACCGGCCTAGATAATTAAGGCTTTAACATATAGTTCCTTAAACTATAGACTATCTTAGAACTACTACAATAGCCTGCAAAAGAGTATACAAATTAGATATTTAATTAAGGCACGATCGTTGTATTTTTACTACTAACTTTAGCCCTAAGGCCGGCCCTAGACACAGCTCTAGCCCCCGATTAGACAACCGTCCCCGGTGCAACGCAATAACAATAGACTATACACCTAACAATATACTAGTTTACCTAGCCGACTGTCCCTATGCCTGCCCCTATCCCCGATATGCCTGCTATAACTAATGCCCTTATTTCTTAAGCTCCTATTCCCTATGCTAATGCTATTATAATTGTTGCCCTTTTGCCGTCCCTTAATGCTTATACTACGATCCCTTTAATCGATATTCCGAACGTCGATATAGATATAGACTTCTAGCAGAAGTTCGTAAAGCTATAGAGGAAGGATAAGTGTTATATAGGATAGCCCTATAACCTCTTCGACGATAAGGTCTATATGTTTATAAGGACCTGCTATAAACTTAAGGTCTAACTAGGTTAATTCTATAACCTATTCTCTTAGATCCTAACGTATAGAGCCGAGACCTTCTATATCTACTACGTTAAATTAACTATATCGTTCCGTGCAACCTATAATACTATTAAGAAACATTTTAATATAGATGTTAACGATAGTTATTACTTTACGGACTAGACAATAACTATATTTAATAAGGTCCGCGTAGAGAATCCTATAATGCCGCTTTATAAAGTACTATAGACTCTTTTTAATAAGCTTTAGCTATATTAGAGAGCCCTAGGAAAAGACTACGAAGGTAATATACCACTTCTTATATCTTTTATTAACGCGTGCCGTAGTGTTCTAGAGCTAGAATACGTTCTCTTTAAGCCTGCCTAGAAGGTCGAAACCGTGTTTATAGACTTACGTATATTTATCGAGATACACCTAGCACACAACCCGTCTAGCTAGTTCCTATAGGATAAAGCATTTAATTATAACGATTAATAGTACCTAGACCGAAGATACTCAAGCAATCGTAGACGAGGTGGATTCCGTAGACGAAGCTATAGACGAGGTAGTAGACGTAGAGGCTATCCACGAGGCTTTAGATACAACCGTAGCATACCCTTTCGCCTATGAGGACGAGGCAGCTATAGCAATAGTCCTAACCGCTTAATATAGACAAAGAAATATTTCGTTTGTTATAAGGAGGGCTATTAGTCTACTAAACACACGCCTAAGGAACGCTAACGGTCTAAGGACTAATACCTTACGTAGTGTTTTAACGATAGTACCCTAATGACTAACTTTACTGCATACGTAACCGAGTTTAAAGGTTACGAGACCGACGAAACAGAAGCTAACGAGTACTAGGACGTAGAAGATGCTAATAATGCCGACGATCTAAAGCAAGCAGCAACTTAAATGCTCTATAAGGCCGCATTTATATACCTTTAGACCGGCGAAGATGTCTATAGCATAGATTAATTAATCCCTGCCGACTAATTCCTAATCGAGGATCGCTACTCCCGTTAATAGTTCTAGGGAATTATAATCGACACTAGTGCAGCTAGAGTATTAATAGTAAGATAGGAGTAGTACTTCGCTTTATAGCGAACGGAACCTTCTATTATGCTTAATAGCTCTATAGCTAGGTAAGCTAGCATCTAATTTAGAACTAGCACCTCTATTTAATCCCTTAGTTTAATCGCCCTCGAAACCCCCGTTAGTCGAGTAACTTTTCACATTCTTAAGACCTATACCCTTTTTCTACTCTCTCTTACTAATATAGACCGACTTAGGATCTACTTCGACAACACAACGAACACACTAAGGACTAACGATCTACGCAACCGGATCCTAGTAATCCGTAAATAAGGTCACCTATAGTTCTTCTTATTAAAAGCAAAAGGAACGATCTCCTTTCTAATAGAGAGTAAGATGCGAACTCTATATCGCCGCTTTAGGCACCTAGCTATTTCGAGACTCTATTACCTACTTAAGCAAGCGGGCTATAATATAACGACTATATAGCTTAAGTCAATCTCTAAATTCTATTATTACTGCTAGATGCACTTATAGGCACCTAGGCGTTTTAAATTTACGCTAAAAGATAACTAGGAATTTAATTACGAGATTATAGTAGACGTAATATACCTTAAGAGCCCTTAACGACCTATTCTATACGTCGTTAACTCCGCAATAGCGTTTTAGGGGGCTAGGTTCCTTCCTTCTATATTAGCTAAGGATACCTAGGAAGTCCTTCGATGTAACGCAGCTACCCGCGCAACTATAGAGCCGGGAGACAGGGATACATGCACGATAGATAATGCATTTTAGCTCGGGGACCATTCGGCCATTAGTCGCCAACTAGTCCCCGACAACCCCTCTCGAGGCCTAAGGGTATATCCCTAAGGCCCCGACACATCTTAGAAGAGGGGCAAGCTTTAGTCTTACCACGAGAGGGCAACCGCACTGCAATAAAGGATCATTCGTACTTTTAACCATCGTTCCTACCTTCCTAAACGTACCTCTAGTCTGTCTTCTCACATTCGAGCCCTTTAGATCGATAGCTACCTTAGACCTCCTAATACGATTAAACACAACGTAGGGACTAATTTTGCCTTAATAGAGTTCCGCAACGAGGTAAAGATTATAGGGATAACCTATAAGTAGGTCCCTATAGAATTACATACGTCGATTAGGAAGGTCGAGAGCTATTACGCTCCTTTACGCCGTGTGTTTAAAATCCTTTATGCAGAAATTAAGACTATTACGTCTCCTAAGGCAGTCCTTTAGATAGCCGTAAAAGCCGTTAACGATATAGCCGGACCCTACGGCCTTATCCCTATACTTCTCGTCTTTAGTGCGTACCCGCGTATAACTATTAACTCGCCCCCGTTAGCTATAACCCTAAAAAGGTCTATAGCTATACAAAAGGCGATAAAATTGCTTCGATAACTCTCTATAAAACAATAGGTGTAAGATGCTCTTTGTGTAAGGAACGGTCCGTTAATAGTTAAAACTATTACTCTCCTATTATAGAGTAAAGTCTAAGTTCAGCGGGAAAAGGGAGGATAGCAAGGCCTATTTAAGATTGCTGTAATTAACGGTTATAATATTACTATTAACACCGTTAATAGACCTTAAGTCTTTCGGTCTATAGTCGTATAGCCCTACCTTCGAGACGACTCGTCTCCTTAGCCCCTACTTTACGCGATTAAACCGACTCCTCTTGCTCTAAATAAAGAGACTCCTCCTAACCTAACGACTATACTTCCCGCTCCGACTCCTACGCCCCCGATGCTACGCAGACGTAGCCGTCCCCTTAGTGCAAAGAATAAGCCAAAGCTCCCTATTCCCCTTACCCCTCCTTAAGCCTTTATTATTAAGAAGGAAGAAGATGCCTACGAATTAGCACTTAATTTACGGGAAAAGGGAGTTATAATAACCCTAGGAGCTTTGTTTAAAGAGTTAGATAGGCAAAAGATCGACAACCTTATTGCCCGTAGTGTTTTTAGCTTTAAACGCTAAGATAAAGCTATCTATAGAGGTTACCGTATCTTTAAGTCGAGGATAGTATATAAAGTAAAAGGGAAGGATAAGAAACCGTACGAGAAGTCCCGATTCGTTATTTAAGGATATAATAACGAAGAAAAGACGACCTTATTAACGCAATTACTAACGATTTAACGCGTTAGCTAACGGCTAATCCTAGCCCTTGCTTTAGGACTCCTTCGTTATTATAGCATAACTCTTTTATTACGAGATATTACTTAGGCCTACCTATAAGCCGAAACTAAGCTGTTTAGGACTATCTTAACTAGGCTGCCCGCCGAGATATAAGGACGATACCCGGAAGGGACTATTATTTGTGTAATTCGACCCCTTTACGGGATCGCGGAGTTAAGACTATATTAGTTTCGAATATATTATAAGTATTACGTTATCTAACTTAATATATTAACCTCGACGTACGACTCGTGCTTATTAATCGCGAATAAGACCCTTAATAGATTTAGGATAGTTGGCCTATAGACGGATAATACGTTAATATTAGGCACACGCACTTTCTTAAATGCTAAAGAAGAGCAGCTTTAAAAGGCTAAGTTTAGAGCGAAGCCGAAGACTAAGATATCTGCCGGCTTAGTGCTTAATTTCAATAGGGCTAGGCTAAAACTCTAAGATTAGGATCTTCTTCTTTAGCAAAAGGGTTAATTAGAAAAGCTTAAGACTATTATCGCTCGGGATTATAACTATGCGTAGAGGTATATAGAATAGCGAGCCTAAGGAGCATACGTCGCGTTAATTTCCCAACCGGAAGCTTCTTTTAACCTTTCTATAGTAGCATAAGTTTAAAACCCTAACGAGAAAGACTACGTAACGATTAACAAACGCCTATAATAGCAAATAGACAATAAGAAACGCGGCCTAACGTACGAACTAATTAATCTTACGAATGCTAAGCTGCTAGTATTTACGGATAGCTCTTTTGCAAATAACTTAGACCTCTCTTTATAGCTAGGCTTTATTATTGCGCTTATTATAGAGACCCGGTCTAATAGCTACTTCGAGATTAAAGGCAACATCGTGCACTAGAGCTCTACTAAGTGCAAAAGAGTCATACGCAGCGTTCTAGCCTTAGAGGTCTACGGCATAGTTAGAGGCGTTAATATCGGCATTTGCCTCGCTACGACGATTAAGATGATTATAGAACGCTTACGGCTGCCTCTAGTGCCTTTAATCCTTTATATAGACTCGTATTCGCTCTACGAATATCTTAAAAAGCTTACTATAACGAAAGAGAAGCGACTAATAATCGACGTTATATCGCTTCGTTAGTTATACGAGCGAAGGGAGATTATAGAAGTACGATAGATTAATAGAAATAATAACCTAGCTAATGCATTAACGAAGTCCTCCCTAAATAAGTCTCTTAAACGCTTCGTTAAGATTAACGCGCTGACCGTAAGGATAGAAGCTTTTGTCGTGCGGCCTTAATCTTTAACGCTCTTTCCCTATTTAATTACGCGCTCTTTCCTTATTCCTTATTTAATTACGCGCTCTTTCCTTATTTAATTACGCGCTTACTTTATTCACTTACTTTATTATTTAATTACGCGCTTATTCACGCACTTATTCCT
Organism: Ophiocordyceps sinensis; assembly: GCA_012934285.1. Taxonomy (NCBI): domain Eukaryota; kingdom Fungi; phylum Ascomycota; class Sordariomycetes; order Hypocreales; family Ophiocordycipitaceae; genus Ophiocordyceps; species Ophiocordyceps sinensis. Next base: position 6,293,780 of record JAAVMX010000002.1, on the reverse strand, counting down.
TTACCTATTCTATTGCTTAATTAACTAAAACAAAAGAATTCGTCGGCACGGTTTGAACCCTAAACCTCCGGATGTTTATATTTAAACCAATCGGGAAGGTTATCTCATCGTGTGCTATTATTCGGTTAAACACATTCTAACAATTCGCTATAAATATTAAACACTAACAGTAGGTTTAACAAAAAGAATAATCTTTCGGTAGAGTAATATTATTAATATGCCTAACTAGGAATCGTCCTAAAAGGGGTCCCTAGACATTAGGTCTAACGAGTCTAATCCTTACAACCACCCCCGACGAATAAGCCCTAGATAAATAGCCCTAGACGAACAGCCCTCGACAAACAATTTGTTTAGTATAGTCACGCATATATTTACATTCTTTTACTATCTATTATAGTCTATATTACTTCTTACCTTATTTTGCCTTAGTTACCTATAAGCCTATAGTTTATTTTCCTTAGTTGCCTATAGTTCCCCGATTTACTATTATAACGTTCGGTAAGATAGTTAGTAAGGCTACCCTAAAGTACGGTTACTAGCATAAAGCGGTAGTCTAGACCGCCTAATTATTAATAGAGGTTACTAGCCTAACTACTGCGTTAAAGAGGTGTTTTCTCGCGTTGCGTTATTACGTTATAAACCAGCTGCATATTTAACGGTTATATAGCTATTATAATATAGCTTTAACCTTAATTCAACATTGCGTAAACCTACGCCCGCGCGATCGCGCCCGCGCAGCTATAGCAGCCTGCTTAACTAGGCTATTTCTTTGTTTTGTTCTACGGTTTATTTCTATAAAGGAAAAACTGCGAGTGTAGGAATAGCTAGCTACGTGCGACGATATAGTCGCACATACGTAATACACGTAATCCCTAGGATTACGTGCACGTACGAGGGAGCCACGTTACCGCGATGGCTTCCCCTCACTTAGCTAGCAACTAACCTAATACAACCATACTATTTACCCTATAAGGTCGACCTAGAGACCTACTAACCAAATATATACTACTATAACCTAGGGGAAAGCTTCCTCTATTATCGTACGAGGGGCTAGGGATCTTATTTTTAAGTTCCTAAATAGCAAATAATAGTATACCTTAAAAAACTGCCTTTATATACATATAATCGGCATTAATATAATTAGCCAATCTGCTATAATAAACACATACGCGCTTATAGGCCTAGACTTTATATCCCTCCTTAATAGAAATCTTAATAAACTAATAACCGGTTTTATTAAAAACGGACTATACTATATCCCTTTAGATATAAAGAAAACATAATTTCTAATTAAAAATAAAATATAGAATATATAATATAGCCCGAAAGAAACAATAGACAACGCTATACTCTAAGATACTATACTAACTAATATAATTAAAATCCCTAAGATAAAAAACAAAATAGACCTCGTTCTCTAGCATAAACGGCTAGGCCATCTTAGCTATAAATCCCTATACCGATATCTTCGTAGACTATTCCTAGATATTTCCGTAGACTAAAAAGATATTATAGCTATAAAGCAAAACGAAGCTTATATATAAGCTAAATATATAGATGAAAAGAAGAAACCCCTTTTAAAACGACGATATCTCTTTCTAAATAAAATAAACGTTAATATCTAAGGTCTTATTAAAGTCCCTACATACGATAAATTCAGATACTTTATATTATTTCTAGATACTTACTCTAGGTACCTAAGAATATACCTTATAAAAGATAAAGCCGAAAGCCTACCTAAGTTTCTAGAATTTAAAATAGAGCTTAAGAATAATAAAGATAAAATAAAGATAAAAGAGGTCTTCTTAGACAATGCAAAAGAATTCAGCTATAATATTAAACCATATGCTCTTAAAAACGGAATAAAATATAACTTAAGTCTACTATATACCCTTATTTAAACGGTAGAATAGAACGTATAAATAGAATAATACTTAATAAGGTTAGGTCTATACTCTATATAGCTAAGCTACCTAAATACCTCTAGGGAGAAGCTGTCCTAGCAGCTATATATATATACAACCGATCTCCCTATACTGCCCTAGGGTATATATGCCCTCTTAAAAAGAAAGAAGATAGAGCCCTTACTATAGAAGACATAGATAAGATCCGTGTCTTTAGAAGTATTATATACTATAAAAATAAAACACCTAGTAATAAGCTAGGCGTACGAGCTTATAAAGGAATTATAATAGGCTATGAAGATATAGCATATAAAATATACGACTATAGCAGAAAGAAGGTTATTATCTTAAAAGATATAACTATACTAGAAAACAACTTCTTAAAAGACAATAAAACCTTTAATTTTAATACTATACCTTCTATAAGTAAACTACTAGATAATTATCTAGCCGAAGCTCTACACTAGGATAAAGGCATAGTAGCAGAAATACAGCAGCTTATAGATAAAAATACTTAGGAATTAACCGAGCTACCTAAAGACCGGGAAGCCCTCGGAAGCCGATAGGTCTATAGAGTTAAAAAGGATAACAAAAACTAAATAAAGAAGTTTAAAGCTCGACTTATGGCTTTAGGCTATAAGCAAATATACGGCTTAGACTATATTACAACCTTCTCTACTATAGTAAGACCTAAGTCTATAAGGCTCCTACTACTATAGGCTGTCGCTAATAACCAAAAAGTACTATAGTTTAATATAAAGAATGCCTTTCTTAATGCGGATATAGATATAGAAACGTATATATAAATACCCGAAGCTTTTCTAGATATAATACTATACGTGTGGTTTTCCTAGCATAAAAATACAAAATATAAAGGCATAACTTACTTTAATTACTTAAATAAAAACAAGACGAAGAAGCTTATAGCGAAATTAAGAAAAGCACTATACGGCTTAAAATAAAGTCCTTTACTCTAGTATAACCTATTAAAAAGCGTACTAAGCGAGCTTGGTTTTTACTGCCTTCTAATAGACGAAGGAGTGTTTATAAATAGCATACTACGAATAGCTATAGCCGTCTATATATGTTAGATTACATAATGGAGGTTATAACGATTAGGTTAGTATAACCGCTACGTAACGTAAGGGAAATATCCCTTAAATACGGCCCCCTTATAAAAAGAGGGGAAGGACGTATAACACGCATTATTATATATTACATTAATATAACCTCTTTGCTATACAACCTATCTAGACCTATTATAACGCCTATTTAGTCCGAGCCGTAGATCTACGATCTAATAATTAAGAGTCTTAGCCTTTAATCTATTAAAAATACGATATAAAACACTAAAAACAGGCTCCCTTTAGGCAAAAACAATCACTATATCTACTAAGAAGAACACCGAAGTTATCCTTATCGAAAATGCTAACTAGTCCGTTTAAGATAATAAGTTTAAGGTGTAGGTTCTCGATAGCAACCTATAGGAATAGGTCTTCGGTACCGAAAGGCTCCTTCCTATTCCGGATATACCTATCGAAGACGACTCTCCGAGGGGATCTCGCTCTCGTATAGCGGACGAAAAAATAGTCTAATAAGGACGCTAACCTCCTTAAGGCACCTAATAATAGCAGATGTTTCTATATAAGGAGAAGAAATAGGAGAGTTAAAAGAAAGACATTAAGGAGCTCCGAACTTAGATCGCCTTAACTATCTCTAACTACTTTTTCTAGACCTATTATAAGCTAGATAAAGACCTTAAGGACTAGTACGCCACGCTTAAGAAAGAGGCAAAGGGCAAGCCGGAAGATATCTATTAAGCCCTTTAGGTTCGCTATAAAGCGGTGGTTAAGCCCTCCCTAAGTTAGTTAAAGAACTAGCACCTTAAGCTTAAGGGCTAGAAGAAGATTATATATAAAGGGATTTAGGAAGAACTTCCTAAAGCTATTTATAAGAGTATTTAGGTTGCTGACTTTCTCGCCTTTATCTAACCTTATTATCCTACCTAGGTCTATTCCTTCTACCTCCTATACTTAGAGAGGTAGGAGGATTTCGATATCTATACTATAACTAACGAATTCACTATGCTTATAGACTAGCTGCCTACTTAACTATCTTAAACTAAGAAAGGCTCCTTCGGCCCTTCCTATACGGGATAAGACGAGGAGTAGAGCAGCTAGTAGAACAACTAGAAAGGCAAAAACAACAAAAAGAGGTCGCGACCTACTAATATAGATAAGAGAGGTGTCCCTTACTATAAGCTCTATTCTATAAAAGGCCACTTAATAGAGAATTGCTAGGAGGTTAACTATAATAAGGCGCCCGACTAATAGCCTAAAAGCAAAAAGGAAATTATCTCTAAGAATATAAAGAACCCCGAGGTCGCGAAAGAAGCCTAGAGACATAGAGGCAAGAGGGGAACTAAGAATAATAATAAGACAGATTAACTCGTGCGGGAGAGAGGAAGATGCCCTTCGGCTTTATTCCTCGCCCCTTTAGTCGATGCGTCTTTTAACGTCGATATCTACCCTCTTTATCACTCTTTAATCCTAGATTATAGCATAACCCTCTATATCTTTAACGAGATTTCCCGGTTTAAAAACTTTAGAATAGTAGATAAGGGAGATTTCCTTTAGGCAGGCGCCGAAAAAGTGCCTATCCTTAGCTACGGTAAAGTCAACGTCCGCTTATAAACCCTATCGTTTAAACCGTAAGTACTGCGCTTACTTAACGTTGCTTTCTATAAGAACTTTACATACAATCTAATCTCTTATAGGCTATTAAAGCAGTAGGGACTCTAATAGGACGAACGACCCTATAGGCTATTAGCGCTTCGTTCGGCCGACGATACTATCGTCGGTCTTATTAAATAGCACTACGGCTAGTTAGTTCTCGAGTATATCCCTTACTATACAATAAGGCGGGCATTTTACAACCGCCGAAATAAGTTTAATAGCTATACTAAGCGGACGCCGCAAAAGGCTATTGCTAAACTCTAGCATCTCGGAATAAGGCATCCGGGACTACGAGCCTTAGAACACCTCGTTAACTGCTCTAAAGGTATTAAGATTAAAGGCATCTTAACCGTATAGTGCGATAACTACGGCATCGCGAAAGCAAAACGGATAATACGACGAGCCCCTCGAGATAACGGTATCGTAGGCGAGAGAATTGCGATAGACTTCTATAACTTTATGCTAGACAATAAGGGCTATAACTCGTTAATGCTTTTAACCGATAGAGCGAGCGGCTTTATATAGGATTACTATCTCTAAGACCGTCTCGTAGAAACTATTATTGCGGCCCTTAAGTCCGGCCTCGACTACTTAAAGCACTAGTACTAGTTTTACACTAAGATTATTAAGTATAATAACGAGATTACTACTTAGAAACCGGTAGTAGAAGCATTCCTTAAGGCAAGGCTCCTTAAAATCGAGCCCTCGGCCCTATATATATAAGACTAAAATAGCGGCGCCGAGCGCTCGGGGGGTATAATTAAAGATAAGTCTAAAGCGATGCGAGGAAAGCTCTTAACCTAGCTTTAGCGAGAGATTTATAAGTCCGCTATATATCTCTATAATCGCACGCTAAAATATAGCTATAAGTAGGAATCCCCCTACGAGAAGCTAACTAAGAGAAAGCTAGCGCAATAGCATCTTCGTGCCTACGGGTATAAAGCGTTTGCAATAATAACTACGGCCTTAGAGAAGAAATAACGCCTTAGGAAGCTCGAACTATAAGCCTAGATAGGCTTCTTAATAAGATATATATCTTCTAACATCTACTGAGTCTAGGTTCCTATAGAAGGGAAGGTTATTACTACTTAAGATATTATTTTCGACGAGTAAGAGATTTTCGATAGAATATTTAAGAACCTTGCCGAAAGCGTTAAGGAGTGCGACCTTAAGGAGCTAGCCTTAGCCCTAAGGAATATCACTCTCCCCGATAATAATTAAATCAACACACTATAAGTTCTCGATGATTAAGTATTCGACGATATCCTCGTCTACTAAGATATAAACCCCGAACTCGAGGCAAACTAAGATATAAACCCTAAACTCGAGGCAAACCACGATATAGACTATGCAATAGCGCTTAAAAACGACCGGGGAAACATAAAGCAGTATACCGAAGCTCGATTTAAGCCTCTCCTTACTCCTTTAAGCACTCCCCCGGCGGCCCTATTTATAGCTGTAATATAATCATATCTCGCTAACTAGACTATAAAGCTATAGAGCGAGCATCTCGATCCCTCTTAAGCAGCCTTTTAGGCAAACATAAGTCCGTATAAACAAGGAGTAAACCCCTCCGCGGCATTAAGTCCGCATAAATAAGGAGTAAACCCCTCCGCGGCATTAAGTCTACACAAATAAGGAGTAAACCCTCCGTAGCACTAAGTCCGTATAAATAAGAAGTAAACCCCTCCGCGGCATTAAGTCTATATAAATAAAGAGTAAACCCCTCCGTGGCATTAAGTCTGTATAAATAAGGAGTAAACCCCTCCGCGGTAAGTTAATATAATTAAGAGTTAACCCCTCTATAGGTAAATAAAAGTCTACTTAAATAAGGAGTAAACCCTTCCGTGGTAAAAAGTCTATATAATTAGGAGTTAACCCCTCCGTAGCCTATAAATAAGGAGTTAACCCCTCTATAGAAAGAAAAACTCGCCTATTAGCACTCTGTATTTATAGCAGGCACTCGAGCCGCACCGATCTCGAAAGACACTAATACATTGCGGTTTAAAGATAAGGCTTACCTCGACCGCTTAATCCTAAAAAGACAGGTATATCGACGAGACCTTCTAGCTATCCTAACACATTATGGATAGCTTAAATAACACCTACTCGGCCCTTAATTCGAGGAGGCGGAGAGAACGTATCTTTAGAGTTATAAAGAAATAAAGTCTTAGACCGAGGTTAACTCTAAAACACTCACAAAGAAAGGCTAAGTCCTCGACTGTATATAGGTATACGTGTATAAAATAGATAAGTACGGAAGGCTCTCGAAGTATAAGGCAAGACTAGTCGTCCGAGGGGATTAATAGCTTCGAAACGGATAAAAGACCTACGTAGTAACCCTCGTAGGACGAAGCTTTCGAATACTTATAACGATAGCTATAAGGTTCGACCTTAAACTAATATAGTACGATGCGGTTAACGCGTTCGTTAACGTAAGGCTCGACGAGATTATATATATAAAGATCCCGCTAGGGTATAGAAAACACTCTATTATCCTCCGACTTAATAAAGCCCTCTACGGACTGCGAAAATCCCCTCTTCTATAGCATCGCGAACTTACGTTAATACTTTAGGAGATAGGGTTTTAGACAGTGCCGCACGAACTATACTGCTTAACGTTTAACGGCATTATCGTCTTCTTCTATATAGATAATATTATCTTTGTATAATATAAGAAGGATTAAGATAGGGCTAAATCTCTCTAAAATCAACTTCGGGAAAAATATAAGCTTATAGGCGGCGATAACCTATAATAGTTCCTCGGCATTAAGATTCTACGAGACCGTAATTAACGGTATATTTAGCTATTATAAGCCGCCTATATTAATAAGATCTACCGACTTGCAAAGAAACGCCGCCCCTTCGACACACTAATAGGGGTAAAAGAGCTTCTCCCTTACGAAGGGATCGCTAAATACTATAAGATACGAGCCTACTAGGTAAACGTAGGTTCTATGCTATACGCGGCGGTTATTACCCGCCCCGATATCGCGTTTGCTACGTCTAGACTATGCAAATTTAACGCTAACCTTAGACCGGACTATAAAGACGCCGTCGATCGAGTTCTCTATTATCTATACTATATCTAGGGACTTACGCTTCGTCTAAGGGGTAGGGACGACTTTAAAGTAGTAAGTAACGCCTCTTTCGCCGATAACACCGACCGGAAAAGCTCTTAGGCATTTGCTATAAAGCTATTCGGAGGCTTAATTAGCTAGAGAGCTAATAAATAAGATATAGTTATAACCTTAATAACTAAGGCTAAGCTCCTAGCGTTATTATAGGCAGCAAAAGAGTTAATCTACGTAAGTAGGCTTATTAAAGAGCTCGACGTCTCCTTCGATAACTCCCGCATTTGTATTTAATATAATAATATATAGACTATCCGACTAGTTACTAACGAAGTCGCTACTCTATAGACGAAGCTTCGCTATATAGATATTTATAACTACTAGCTTCGTTAAGAAGTCCTTAATAAGACCCTCGATGTTAAATATACACCTACCGCGAAGATAATAGCCGACGGCCTTACTAAGGCACTTTAAGGGCCCTCCTTTAAGGCCTTTGTCGAATAAATAGGCCTTTACGATGTTACCTAACGCCTCGCCGATCGAGAACTCCCCGAAACGACCGACGGAATAATATAAACCGATATATATATAGTATAGGAAGGTTAGGAAATATTAATAGGCCGATAAAACCGCATCCTTAGGGGTAATAGGTTCGATATTAGGCATAATATAGACGTATTAAAGCAAACACTACGTATAGACGCCGGTAATAAGAAATAACCGTAGGGAATATAGTTCCTTATGCGTATTACTAGGCCCTATATAAATACGTTAGGGAGACGATAGATAAAGGGCCTTATTAAATATCTACGAGCATTAACTAGGCTAGAGGCGTCTAAACGCCCGATTAAGTGTTAAAAGAAAGCTCTCCCGCAGTAAGGGCATATTAGCGTATCTCGTAATAGCGACTATTCCGTCGATTTCGGCACGACGCACTAGGGGAATAGAGCATAGGCTGCTAAACGACTAGCCTCGCAATATCGCTACGAGCATTAGCTACTAAACGACTTGCAAACGACTACGAATACCCTTAACGACGGTAGACTAAAGAGGAACGATGCTTCTACGCAGTAAGGGCATCTACTATATGTAGCGGCGGAAGGAATAGAGGAAGTGTGAGAGCTTGTAAAGCCGCACTCGTTAGAGCGCTTAAGCGCAGGATTGAAAAGGCAGGGATTAAAGATATCCCGCCCCGATGGCTTAACGATAGAACGAGGATTAAAAACTCATCGGATTTAAGCTATTTAGCGACCTCTTAATGCTAGCTTCCCTCCCTTAAATTCGGGATCGAAGCTAGGGGGGTGTGTTAGATCATATAATAGAGGTCACAACGATTAGGTCAGTATAACCGCTACGTAACGTAAGGGAAATATCCCTTAAATACGGCCCCCTTATAAAAAGAGGGGAAGGACGCATAACACGTATTATTATATATTATATTAATATAACCTCTTTGCTATATAACCTATCTAGACCTATTATAACGCCTATTTAGTCCGAGCCGTAGATCTACGATCTAATAATATAGATAATCTCCTCTTCTATAGGCCTATAGAGCGTGTAATAACCTAAGTAATAGAGTAAATAAAGAAAACCGTACCGATCGAATCGCTAAGAGAAGTTAAAGACTTCTTAGGATTATCTATATAAATAAATAGAGACATAAAGAAATTATATATATCCTAAGCAACCTATATAAAAATTAAAATAAAGGAATTTAAAAACGAAAATATAGGAACCTCTAATACACCTACTACTAAGGGCGTTAAATTAAATAAATCAGGAATAAAGAACGCCTCTAAAAAAGACATACCTTTATACTAAATGCAAATAGGCTCTTTGCTATTTTTAGCCCTATTTCTAAGGCCTAATATCCTCTTCGCCGTAATATCCTACGTAAGATTGTCTTCTTAACCCGACTCCTTGTATTTTAAAGCCCTCGATGTTATATAGAAATACCTAAACAAATTCCCTAACCTATGCTTATACTATAACTACAATATACTAATACTAGATTTTCATTTTATAGCCTATACGGACTCTAATTAGGCTAGTGACCTTATAGACCGACGATCGGTCTTTAGATACTATTTCTTTATACGCAATAATCTTATAAGCTAGTTATATTAAAAGCAAAAATCTATATCGCTATCTACTTACGAAGCAGAGTTTATAGGCCTTAGAGAGGCTAATAAGGAGGCCTTATACCTATTTTAGCGGGGCATTTCTCCCCCCCCCCCTATTTAACAAAGGGGAAAAAGAGGGTTATATAACGTACTAGCACAACCTAGGCGTATAAAAGGGAAGGGAAAGGAGGAAGCATTTAATTACATACATAAGATTGATATAATACAACTGAATTAACTTAATTTGCCCTCTTAAAGATTCAACGATTTCTCCTCGGGGACTTCTACCTATAAATTATTAAAGAAAGACGATTATTACCGTACAGCTTCTACGACACTCGCATCTAGTCGGTATTAGCATAATGAAATAATCCTAAAAATACGAAGAGACTAATCGAAATATAAGCCCGAAAAACATAATTTAAGAGATTACTCCTTAAGTAGGATATCCTAACTTATACGGGAATCGACTAGCCGAGGCTATAATACGACTACCCTACGAGATTCTGCTATTCTTCCTAACCCTTAGTATAGCGACTACTGCGCTTGCTTTAGGGTATATGCCCTTTCCTCCGTTAAAACTTAGAGCCTAATGCGGGGGTCTCTATCTGTTTTCCGCGAGAAATCGTAGAAAGAGTCCTTAAACAGCACGGCTTAGTAACGGCACCTTATAGAAGCAGTAGTAAAGGATCTAAATAAAAAAACTAAAGCAATAAGAAGAAGAACGACGAGAATAGACCCGATTAAGCCTTTAGAAGCAGCTAAAGGAGCATCCCTTACATTAGGAAAAGAGGGAGACAGCTAGAATAAACGGTAACGGCGGGGGAGCCTAGGCTACCTATTCCTAAGAGCGTATTCCTGCTAAAGGTCGTCGACTTAGAGCCCGTCGGGTCCGACCTAGAAAGCGAAGTAGGATAACTCCTTCGATAAATCCGGACTATAACTCTACTTAATCCCCTTAGATTTACCCTATTAGAATTGCCCTACGTATAAACAAAAACCTTATACCTTCCTATAACTTTCTAATTCTTTATGCATTAGCTTTAGCAACCTAAAAGATAACCGAAGACTCTATTATAACTCTTTCGATAGCTATACTTTATATAATTATACTATATAAAGGAGAGCTTTTAACTATTATAAGAAGACTAGAATGCCTAGATTAATAAAGAAGAATATATATATATATATATATATATATATATATACATGCGAATAAGAAAGAAGAAAGAAAACAACGACCGGATTTAAAAAGCATTACTTTATAAGAAAAATTAGAAAAATATATATAAGACATAATAAACGATAAAAATAATAATAATATTAACATATCCGAGATATCTAATACGACTTTTGCCTAGTAGGGGCTTCCCGCTATAGGAGAGACATCGTCGACCTCTAAAGACTACCCTGCCTTAAGGGGTAAGGCTACTATATAGCAGCCTATGCTCGGGATTAATAAGCTATCTATAGTTATAGGTAAGACAATTGCCTAGTAGAATAACGGTCTCTTTAGAATATTACGGTAGGGGAAGGTTCCCCTTATTAGTAAGTTTAACGGTAAGAACGTAATAAAATTCATTAAGAAATTTAAGAGGGAGATACGTTTTAATAAGGTTTATAAAGACGAGAAGATCGATTAGCTTAAGGGCTATGTCTCTGCTAAATAAGCTCCGACCGTAAAAATCCTTACCGACGGTCTTCTATAGGACGAGGCAAAGAAACGACTTCTTAAATACTACTATATATACGATATTAAGCAACTCGAGACCGCTAACGATCGACTTAACTATTACAATACGAAGAGACCTTCGTCTATCTCTAAAGTTATAGAATAGCTTAGCCTCTACTTATACCTTTAGCGTAAGGCCTAACCTAATAGATAGACCTAGGCTACTACGCAATCGCATTTTATCTACCGCGCTATGCCTAGGGATTTAATTATTAGCATCCTCGAACGTAATAAGATAACTTCGGATGCTCTCTTAAGGTTGCCCTACGAAGATATTATTAACCTAATTAATAGCTACTTAGCCCTACGATAGCTCGTTAAAAGACAAGACATAGCTTTAAAGGTATATAATTAAAAGCTTAGGCAGACTAAGGAAGAGCAAGCGACTTCCCTTAAGGATAAGGAGGTAGGCATAATAGAGCTTCCTATAGATAAGCCTAATGCTAAACCGCCTAAGGAAAAGGCTACTACCTTAACGGAAGATATTACTAAGAAGGAAGATATTTACTAGCCGATATAAGACTTAACTAAGGCCTTTTAGAATATAACTATTAACTTAAACCGCTAGAATAAAGCTCTTATAAACCCTATAGAGAGGGAATTACGCTGCGTCGGTTCTAATAGTCGAGGAAGAGGTAGTTACTACTCTAGCACGACGAATACCTTTAGATTACACTAGCCGACGAACGGTAAGTTCTACGTAAACTTCGTTAAGACCTAAAGGTGCTTCTACTGCGGAGAACCTAGACACTACCTAGACTAATGTCCTACGCTCTAAGCTAATTATATAGCCGGCGTTATTACCTATAATTCTTCCTTAAGAGTTCTTACCCTTAAAAGACCGAAAGATATAAGCCCGATTCCTCCTATATTAGCTAGTAAGTACATAAGGCCTAGATCCTATATTCGGAGGCTTATTGTTTATTAAGCTAACGTATAGCCTAGATGCTTTATAACTCCGCTAATTGCCTAAGTTAAAGCGTTATCTACGCCTTCTTACTAAGATTTAATAGTAAATAAGAAAGAAATCGCTGCGATAGATGCCTTTTAGAAATACTCTTATCCTTAGGAGTAGAAACCTCGCGACCTTATCGGGACCGACGTCGCGATTAAGACCTCTATAATTCGATTCTAACTACCTTAAAAAGAAGGAGGAATAGATAATTAAATACTTTATTCGGCTATATAAGTTAATGCCTAAGAGGTAAAAAGACGACGAGTCGATAGAGATAATGCAGACTCTTAAGAAGATATAACTATAAAGACTATTCCTATTAAAACTTTAGTCTATTATAAACATAGGACGGAACCTAGAAAGAAGTTCGATATTATAATAGACGAGATCGTCTATAATATTATATTAAAGAAGATACTAATCTCCCTATAGACCTTAGTTAAGTTTTTGCTCTTAGTCGGTTCTAAATTAAGCGCAAAATGCATCGATAAAGCCTAAGGCATTAAAATCACGCAATTCTAATACTCTAAAGAGCTAACTACTTCTCCCCCTATTTTAAGGGCAGTCGCCGTAGAAATCCTAACCGACGACGAGGAGGAGGAAGGATTAGACCTTTTAAGTCACCTATAAGAAAAGCTATCTATAACGGCAGTATACCTTAAAGAACCTATCGGAGAATACTAGATCGAGCCTAAAGCTATTATATGCCTACTCTATAATAAAGAGATGCCGGACCGGAAGATATATTAGTATGCTAACTACGAGGGGTCGATAAAAGTCAACGTACGTATAGTCGATTAAGGCAATAGCTAGCTATAACGGAGACTTATCGGTGAATTCCCTATCGAAGACGACTCTACGACTAAAGGAAAAGGGAAGGAATTACCTTAAAGCAGATAGGATAAGCATATAACGCGGCAGAAAGCTATAATAGACGAGTTTAATAGTCGGCTTACGTATTTCTATATAGGGACTATTAACCCGACTATATTAACAAATACGCCTTCTATTACATACCTAATTCCTATAGTTAAACCTTAAGACGACTACGATAGAATAACTATATTTAGACTACTATTTTTGTCTTAATACTAACCGCAACTATTTAATCTTATATACTAAGATCCTCTTATAGCATTAAAAGCCTCTTTTCTCGATTAAATAGACTTATTATTCGCCTAGCGCTTGCTAAATAGAAGTATTAACCTTAACTTAATAGGAACTACGATAGAAGCAAACGAAGAAGAAGGGACTAGGGCCTACGCATCCCTGTAGGACAGCGCTTACGTATCCCCTTAAGGCGATAATAGACTCTATAGCTAATACGCATAACGTCTTTAAACGCTATATACAACGACTCTAGTTTAGGAGGAAGATTTAAAGACTACTACCCTTATGTCTAACGCGATAAGCGTATATACTTTAGATACCGTTAATACTATTATAGTCTATACGTAAAGAAGATATCTATGCGATATAATAGACTAGGTTTCTTAGAGCCTATAATACCGCGTCGACCTAAACGACTTAGTCTTCGAGACTATTAAAGAGGTTAGGCTCGAGCTTACGGCAGGCCTTCGGCCTAATATAGACGCGCTTATAATATAGACGGATACGAGTTTATAGGACTATCCTCGGCCGCCTTTATCGCCTTCGTTCCCCGCGCTATCTTCGGCGACTTCTATAAAACCACTATCGGAGACGTCTAACGTATTAGACCTTCTCCTTAGCTATAAGGAGACGTTTAGTCCGGAAGATAACGATCTAGACTTTGCCTACGACGATAATTATATAATAAATAACGTCTATTTATTAATAAACGACTTACCGGAGCCTAACGAGACTACGTTAGCGCCGTAAACCTTCGCTATTAACGCGATTAGTATAATAACTCCCTACCGTCTACTTAGGCAGATGCAAGACTTACTAGATATTTAAATTAGGCTAGGAGGAAGAAAATCAAGGCCCTTTAGTATACTTTTAGACACTAGGTCTAAAGGTAATCTTATTAGCAAGCACTACGCATAATCCTACGGCTTAAAGATTAGCACGACGAAGGCAACGATTAAGTTATACTCTAGCGCGGCTATCGAAATAGTTAAGGAGGTCGAGATAGAGTTATATATAGGCTTAGCGTAAATGCTAATTACGTTCTTTATTACACTAAACTATATTCTCGTTCCTTTTATTCTAAGTATACCGTTTATCTAGACGGCCTAGGCGATATTTAATTATACTCCGAAGAATAGAGACATATAGATTAGGTATTAGATAGGAATAGTTAGAATTATCGCTCCTACGGCTAGCGCTATTAGATAGGAGGTTTCTTCCGTAGCTAATAAGAAGGTTATCTAGATAAATATTATTATAACTAACGGACGATATAATAAGTTCCGACCGGCCGCTTTTACTAATAACGATAAGGATTCTAACGTAGAAGGTACTCCCGAAGATAAAGATATTAATAACGATAAGGATTCTAACGCAAAAGGTATTCCTAAATATAAAGATGCGAAAATGTTTTCTCCTATTTCTTATATTTCGAATTATATATCTATATAGACCTATTAACGGTTAACGGTTTCCTATCTAATTTAATCTTCGCCGACTGTCCTTACCTCGCTAAGAGGCGAGATTCTTAGTTATAGAGGAGGGATATAGCGATAGACACCTATACCTACGTTATAAGCTTCAATTAGGCAGTAACTTATCACTAATAAGGAAGATTAAGCTATTCTCTCGATTAGATCGGAAACCGCTAAGGAAATCCTAAAAGGAATAATAAATAAGACGACTATAGAGCTAAGAAAGACTATAAGAAAGACATAAAGGAAATTCCGGAAAATACAGAAGATTTAGGTATAGACTAGAAGAAAGAAGCCTATAAATATATACGATATATAGGTTAATACGATATTTAAAAGAAAAAGCGATAAAATTAACCCCTTAGATAATATTCCGTCTAACGGGATAGTTCCGACGGGTGATACTAAATAGAGAAAACTTAAGTAGGAAGAAGCTAAAAACAAAATTAAGAACGCTAGATACTATAATTAAATAACGGGAAAGTTTTCTAATATAGAAAAAGGGACGAGGCTTACGCTAGAACGACTTAAAGACATTTATAAGCAATTTAACGACCTCTTAACGAGATAAGAAATTGCTATCATCGATTAAAATATATTTAATAGGGAAGCCGCACTATTATAGAACTTTATGGAAAGAGGTAAGGTAGACCCGCTCGTCGCTCCTCCTTAGATTAGTAAGATAGTAGAATATAACGTATAGTAAGCATTGATAATCCCGATCCTAAGGGCAATAGAAAAGAAGGTTATCGACATTCTACGGGTTAGACTAAAAAGCGGTATCCTTAAAGAGAGCTATAGAGTATATAGGAACCCCTTCTTTCTTATTGTAAAGAAAGACAGAGGCTTACGACTAATTAATTCGATTACCTAAGCAAATGCGGTTATAATTAGGGATGCTAATCCTCCTCTAAGTACGGATGAATTTAGCGACTACTTCTTAATATATAAGATCCTATCGCTGCTAAACCTATTCTCTAGTTATAATTAAGTGCCCTTTAATATTAGAAGCCGAGATATAACTACCTTTACTACCCCTTTAGGCACTCTACGTATATATACGCTGCTATTAGGAGCTACTTATTTAGTAGGATAATTCACCCGAATTATATAGAGAATCCTTAGAGACTTATTCCCTAATATTAGTAAGAACTTCGTAGACGATATAGGGGTTAAGGGACTAAAGACTACCTATAACGACGAGGAAGTTGCCCCTAGAGTTAGGAGGTATATTTTCAAGCACTTTATTAACCTAGACCGAGTCTTCGTTAATATCGAACTATTAGGCTATATAATAGCCGGAGGAAAATCCAAGTAGTATTAAAAAGCGACTAAGATCGTAGGTTATATAGGACGAACGGAAGAAGTCCTAAGGAGGCAAAGGTTATTAAGATTAAAGAATAGACTAAATGCTATAACACAACGTATATACGGGCCTTCCTTAGTATTATAGGATACTACCGAATATAGATTAAATAGTTCGCTATTATAGTAAAGCCCTTAACCGACCTCTTAAGAAAAGAAGCACTATAGGATTAAGGCAAACTATAGAACTAGGCGATAGAAGCGCTAAAAGATACTATTATAGACCCTATGTTCTTAGTATCCCTAGACATCGGACTAGATAGAGGAGAAATCATCCTTATATACGACGCTAGCCTTATTAGTTAGGGAGCTGTTTTAATGCAAATTGTCGATAGAAAACGAAGACTAGTCCGGTAGGAGAGCGGCATATAGAATAACTATCGCATCGGAGCGTGCCTATAAGGAGGTATTAGATATAGCTCTATACTAGTGTAGGTTACGTGTCCGCTTACGCACCTATTTAAGGTGCCTTGCAAGACAGCTAGCCTACGACCACATATCACAAGATTAGACCTTTTTCTCTTATCAATTAGTGCCCCTTTTCGTGACCTTAAGTGCACCTATTAACCACTCCTCGCGCCTACGGGTGCGGGCCCTTATAGGTGGATGCAATAGTTATAAGCCCGGTATGCGAACTAGCGCAAATTGCTACTATAGACGACGATCTAGACAAACGACGCATCTTCCTATAAGGAGCCCATCCTCGAAGATTTCAACGGCTTTACGAAGCCTTAGAATTACGACCTAAGCCCTCCCGGCATCGCCCCTACGGACTTACCTAGTAGGGTAGCTTTAAGGCCAATACGTTATATGTAAGGCCTATGCTAAGGCACACTCGGAGCACACACTCGGAGCATAATCCATCCGAGGGTTGTTGCTAAGAAAGTGTGTGAAGCTCTTAAGAAAGCGTGTAAGGCACTCGATCGACTGCATAAGCCCTTAATCGGTTGCCTAGTAAGGCATCGACATCGACGCCGCGATTAAGCCTTAAAGTAGAAAGGTAACTTACAATACGGCTATCGACACCGTTATTAATAGGTGTTTAAAGGAGGCATCGCTATACAGCTACCTTTACCGCTATATATGTTTTACCTACGAGCATTTATAAATAGGTCCTTAGATCCCTTCTTAAAGGATTATATAACAACCGATTTCTCCTACTTAAGAACATTATTGACTTTAACTTAAATACTAACAACTATTTAATTATAACTAACACTGCTAATACCACTAAGTCGAAGGTAACTCTAACTACGTTAAAGCATTAGGCTATATAGTTCTCGACCTTCCGCCGTATAGCGAAGGGCGTAGAGGTTTAAAAGTACGTTAATACTAGAGGCATCGCCGCTAAAGAGGTCCTTTAGCTAGTGCCGCCGACTAAGGTGACTAAGGAATAAGAGATTATAAGGCTAAACACACTTACCCCTAGGAACCCTATTATAGGTCTTACTCTAGCTTAGTACTAGAGCTTTAAGATTAAGGGTTATAACTATAAGGAAGACTATTCTAAGTACCTCTAAGATAAGCAAGCTATCGCTAACCTCTCGACTTAGGTCTATAAGACCGTTAACTAGTCCTATATCGCCTACTTCCCGGAAAGCCCGGACCTTCGAGGCATCGTTAATCATCTGCGTAATCTCCTCGGGGTTACTAACTCTATTCGAGTCGGCCTTACCTATATCAACTATCGCAATGCCTTAGAGACTAATTAAAGGATAAGCCCCGTGGCTTAGTACCTTTAGTAGGAGCTTAAGTATCTTAAGGCAGTTACGATAAAAATCTCTAATATTAACGGGGAGCAGGCTATCGTCGACTTCCTTAAAGCGGTTATAGCAATAGACGAGCTATAGGGTCGTTAAATGCTAGGAAAGCTGCGCAAGCAGCAGCTTGCTAGGATAGTTAATATAATACTTAAGACTATAAGTCGCTAGTTTAACCAGGCATGTCACGATCGCGCTATAATCCACGCGAAACCTTTAGGGCCTTTAGGGGCTTTTAACGCACAAGCCTAATTGCTAGACAAATTGCTAGCCACACCCCCTAACACGCCGACGATAGCATCTCGTTAGGGGTTTAACTACGCCTGCGGAATTAAGAAGGCTCGCCATCCGTAGAAGCCAACGGACTGCACCGCTTTCTATAAGGCAGTCAATAGGGTCTCTTATAAGCCCGAGCTTAAGGAGAACCTAGCCCGCATTAAGAAGTGCGAAGAGGCTAAGAACCAGCCTTATTAGAAGCAAACCGTCGAAGCCATTAGGGGCATAAAGGGCTAAATCGCACCTCCCGGCGCGCCGAACTAGGGCAAGTCCGCTTAGGGATTATAGGCATATATAATCATCGACCTTAAGTTTTCCGCGTAGAACGAAGATGCCCTAGATACGGCTTTTAGTGCGCATAGGCAGGGACTACACCCGCTCTATAACTCAACCTTATTTAACAACTACGCTAACACGCATATTATTAATAAACTTCATCTTCTAGGGGGTAATATCGTCGCCGCCGTAGAGGATAATATTATGCTAGTAGGTAATACGGCCCTTGCGGTTGTATATTAAGGAACCCGAACTATAAAGAACATTCTTTACGGCCCGGATGGTCCTAATATAAGGGATCTAGTGTTAAAAGACACCGCCTTCGTCCCCGGCTTTTATACGAATATCATTAGCGTAAAGAGGCTTATAAAGGGAGGCTTATAGATTTACAGAGCCGACTATACGGTCCGGTGCGGCTCCGTTAAAGACAATAATATAGTGATAAACCTAGAGCTAAAGTATGGCCTAACGGTAGCTTAATTAAAGCCGGTTGATTCTTGTTTTACGGTGCCCCTTTCTAATAAAGACGAAGGATGCACTTTTGCCGCGATATAAGAAGGGTTTTCGCAGTACCCTAAGGGCCGCGTGGCATTATCCCGAGTTCTACTTCGGCCTAGGGTAAATACTATAGAACTATAGCACCTTCGATTAGGGCACGCAAGCCCTCGAGTACTAGAACAACTTATATACTAAGCTTAAGGGGTTCGAATTCACGGACTAACATCGGTTGAATGCGTAGGCTACGCATAAGGAAAAGCCTACTAAATAATCTTACGCCGCGAGCCCGCTAGCCGTTTAACGCAGCCTTTTTTCCGTATCTTCCTCGATATCTTCGAATTCGAGCGAGGCTATAACAGCTATTAATACATCCTTTTAATCACCGACGAATATAGCGGAATAATATTCTTATAGAGCATTAGCCGAAAGACAGACACGCCGTTCCTAATTAAGACCTTCGAGGGTCTAGTCCGCCGCTATATAGGCGCAGCGATTTACAAGATTAAGATAGATAACGAGAGGTCCCTAGTGAATCTTCCGAACTAGGTGGCTTTAAAATTTCAAGACTAGGCAGTAAGGGAAGGCATCGAGATCGAGCTTCTACTAGCACATACAAAAGAGCCTATAGGGGGAGCCGAACGACCCGGGGGAATTATATAATAAAGACTCCGCTACGCTATAGGAAAGCTGCCTCGGAACCTATAGCCTAAAGCATATTAGGCACTAGTAAGAATACATAACATCCTTCCTAAGGCCTACAGCTAGTGGAAATCGCCGAAAGAGACCCTCGATAGGTAGTTTAACCGGCATCTTTGCTAGTATAGCAAGTTAAGCATAATAGCTAATAGCGAGAAGGACTTTCGCCTATTATAGAACAGTCTTTACGCCTACGGCTGCCGAGCCTACCCTCTTTACATTAACTTAAAGGCTAACCTAAATAAAAAGGCTTTTAAAACACACCTAAGAGCGCATATTAGCTACCTCGTAGGTTACTAAGCGAGCAACCTATTCCGCGTCTAGGTCCCTTAACTTAGTAAAGTGATTATTACCCGAGATATAACGTTTAACGAGAACTGTTTTTTCGACCTGAATATAAAGGATCTATAGTTTCCTATCTAAGAATACGAGCCTATCGTAAGATTAATTAATCTTCCTATTAAACGCGACTAAAACGCTCTACTCGAGGATTTCCTATAGGACTTTAACGAATATATTTTAGGAATTAAACCTACTGTTTCTATATCGGTAGAAGAGTTCGATATCCTATAAGGGGACGACGCCGGTAACGCTTTAAAAATAGATGCTTCTCTAATAACACTATTATCACCTAATAAACCGGCGAAGTTACTATTAGCGATACCTACTCCTCCCGAAGTATATCTTATACCGTTATAGACGCTTAACCCGACGGGGCAATAGGGTCTAGAGGCACCGGTAAGCATATAGGATTACGAGGCCGTACTATTCCTCGTATATCCTACGCCTAAAGAGCTAGAGGAATTGCCGGAACCTTAGCCCTAGCAACACTCGTTAACTCTAGACCGGAATACTGCTAAAGCTTCGCAGCCACCCGATAGCAAGGATAAGGAAGGCTAGCAAGGATCGCGAGTCTTGCTAGGACGGGGCACCGCCTAAGACGACGTGAGTATACCCTTAATAGAATAAGGTAACGTGTCCGTAGGCATAGAGCCTAAAAGGACAGAAGCGCCCTCTAAAGCGTAATTAGGGACGCTTACGATAGCGCCCTTAGAAGCGGCTATAAAAGCGCCTTTAAACGCACTATTAATATAATCGAGAACTCGCTGGACTTAAAGAACGCAATAAGAGCTTTATAGCACCGAAGCTATAAGACGAAGCTCTCGAATAAGACGGCTAAAATAATAGAGTGATAGTATTTCTAGTGTTTTTAGTGTTTTTAGCACTCTGCTTCCTAAGGCTTACTATCTAAAGGGAGACCTTACGACTTTTTATTTAGTGTTTACAGCAGCTATTTAGTAAACCTCACACTGCAACCATCGTAACGACCTCGTCCGCTTGCTAAAACGATACTAGGATCTTAACAAACACCCGTACGGGAAGGAGTTTAAAGAGGGATATAGAAAGGAGCTTTAAGACCTCCTTAGACGAGGCACCTAGCGAGTTCTAAGCCGAGAGCGCGCTAGAGGCACGCCGATTCCCCTTAAATAGGTCTTTTTCTAAAAATTCGATATAGATAGATACCTAATTCGGTGCAAAGCCCGCATCTACGTGGGCGGAGACCTCTAAGGGGATTAAGGCGAAGACACTTACGCCGTAACCCTCGCTATTAAGACCTTTCGAACCGTTATCGCAGTAGTAGCGAAGCGAGATCTCGACGTTAGATAACTTAATATTGCTAACGCATTTCTTAATACTAGCTTAGATAAAGGAAGGGAGCCTGTTTATATAGAGCTTCTAAAAGGGTATATTAAGCTTAGTTTCCTAGAGGAAGGTAAGAATTCCTCTATAATCGCTAAGCTTAATAAAGCTCTATATAGCCTACGTGAATTACCTCTCCTCTAGTATAATAAGCTCTAATAGGCGTTAAAAGCTTAAGGGCTAGACCGTATTAACGAGGAACCTTATGTGTTTATAAACGGCAAGATCCTCGTCCTTATATACGTTAACGATATCCTTATCTTATCTCTAAAGGGGTATTCCGTGGACGAGCTTATCGACTTTCTGCACGGTAAGTACGAGGTCCGCGAGGAAGCATTTGGTTAGTATCTAAGGATCCGAGTTATTCGAGACCGACCGAATCGGAAGATCTTTCTATGCTAAGATGCCTACATCGAGAAGATCGCACGTAAATTCGGCCTTAACGGCACTAGGAAAGCGCTAATAATCCCTCTACCGCCCTTGCCGCTCTTTAAGAACCCCGGACAAGCGACCTTTCGAGAGATTAAGGACTTTTAAGAGAGGATCGGCTCTATTATATATGCGGCAGTCACTATAAGACCGGATATAGCCCTTACAGCCTTATAGCTCTCGAGGTTCCTTACGAACCCCTCGCTGTAGTAGAAGGAGCTAGCTAACGATTGCATCCGCTACCTCTATACAACGAGGTTCCTTACGATTAAATACGACGGCCTTAAGGGGGAAGCTCTTATTATTGCAACTAACGCTTCTTTCGCAGACGACCCGGAGACCCGCCGCTCTTTATAAGGCTATATTATAATGCTCTACGGCGGCCTAGTCGTATAGAAAGCAAGCCTGTAAGATACGGTAACAACCTCGACGATAGAGGCAGAGCTGCTTAGGCTAGAACGGGCTATAAAGGACGCGTTCGCCTTCTTAAGGCTTATAAGGGATATCTCTATCGAGCTTAGGCCATTGAGAATATACTGCGATAACCTCTAGACTATTAGACTAGTGG
This sequence comes from Ophiocordyceps sinensis, assembly GCA_012934285.1. Taxonomy (NCBI): domain Eukaryota; kingdom Fungi; phylum Ascomycota; class Sordariomycetes; order Hypocreales; family Ophiocordycipitaceae; genus Ophiocordyceps; species Ophiocordyceps sinensis. Next base: position 6,271,100 of record JAAVMX010000002.1, on the reverse strand, counting down.
TAGAGGAAGGCCGTATCTTAACAAAGCTGCGCTACGTAGACATATAAAGCATATAGTTAAAGTAGGAGTTTAAGAAGGGCCGCTTTATGGTTGAATATATGCCTACTGCCGATATACCCGCCGATAGCCTAACGAAGGCGCTGCTACGAGCGAAATTCGAGCGATTTAAGGCGCTATTAAAATTAAAGGATATACGAGGGCGAATACTAGAAGGAATAAAGGACTAGGGAAGGCTAGAACACTAAGGAAAAGGGCACGTTTGCACCTTTATAAGCGCTTACGATAGCTTCTTCTTTAGCGTTAATTTAATCTCTTAACGCTAGGGGGTATATCGCATTAGAGCGTGCCTATAAGGAGGTGTTAGATGTAGCTCTTTACTAGTGCAGGTCACGTGTCCGCTTGCGCACCTATTTAAGGTGCCTTATAAGACAGCTAGCCTACGACTATACATCGCAAGATTAGACCTTTTTCTCTTATCAATTAGTGCCCCTTTTCGTGACCTTAAGTGCACCTATTAACTACTCCTCGCGCCTACAGGTGCGGGCCCTCATAGGTGGATGCAATAATAACGCTAAAGCAAAATACGATACTACGAAAAGAGAGTATAGAGCTATTCTTTACGCTCTACGACGGCTTAAAATACATATTTACGGCGTGCATTTTATCCTTAAGACTAATGCAAAGGTCTTAGTTAATTAATTAAAAGGCGCTATTAAAGATATGCCCGGAGCGTTAGTTACCTATTAGATTAGTTATATTTTCCTCTTCGACTTTACGGTCCGATATATAGTCGGGAAAAGGAATAGTATTACTAATAGGCTCTTACGAAAGCTAGAAAGACCCTCTAATATCATTAATAAGATATTTAAAGGTAACGTTAAAGACTTCGTCGATCTATATCTTAATATAGTTTATTTAAAGGGACCTCGATATCCCCTTAAACTATAAGCAGTTATAGAGTTCCTTTAAACGATAAAGAGACTAATTAATTATAATAAATAAGCTTATAAGAGACTACGTATAAGAAGCCTAAACTACTGCATCGAAGACGGAAAACTCTAGCGACTACTAAGACGGATAGACCGAGGACCTATATTAGTAGTCTCCGACTAAGCTAAGCAACGACGAATTATAACGAAATATTATATATAGATAGGTTATAAGGGACTATAAGTTACCTACGACTATATTCGCAGTAGATATTAGTAGACTTCTCTCTAGAACGACGTTTGTGCGGCTATATCGATATATAAGAATTACTAGAGCTTTCTACCTACGAAACTAAGGGAATTGTCTATGCCTATAGCTTTTAGCCACCTAGTAAGTAAGATTTACTTTAATAGCTAGTATATACCCTTAGACTATAGATACGCTTATTTAATAAAAGCCCGAGATAACCTTATTAGATAGGTTAAAGTAATGCTAGTTAAGGAAATCACGGCTACAGCTAGTACGAAGTTTGCTCTATCCCTAATTCATAGGTATAGCGTAATGCTTTACGCTATAATTAATAAAGGACCGGAGATAAAAAAGGATTTTAAGTTTTTTCTCGAAGACCTTAGCTTAAAAGTTATATAGACCTCTGCCTATAACCCGAAAGCTAACGCAGTCGTTAAATACGGCTACTAGAGATTAATATAAGCCTTTGCGAAGATAGCTAACGAAAGAGGAAAATAGCTGGAAATACCTACACTAAGCTATTCTTATAGACCGCACCGCTATCCGAAATCTATATAGTATATCGGCTTTCTATTTAATATACGGTTAGGATCCTATTTTACCTCTTAAAGTAGAACACCCGACCTAGCGACTTATCGACTAAGATAAAATCACTACGGAAGAGTCCCTATTTAAAGCACGCTTACGAGTGCTTAAAAGGAAGGGGAAAGATATAGCTAAAGCATAAGAAAGAGTCGAAAAATATAGGAAACGACTTACTATCCGGACTAACGAGGCGAATAAATATATAATACGTAAGGACGAATTGCGACCTAGCGACTTAGTCCTCCTATTCGATATTAGAAGATTAAATAACCTAAGGAGGCAAGCTAAACACTAGATAATATAGTTAGGCCTATTCCGACTAATCTCCCGTGCGAAGGTAGCCGGGAGCTATAGGATTAAAACACTCGACGGTATAATACTTAATAAGACGATACCTAGCGAGCACTTAAAGAAATTCGTAAAGGACGAGATAGGATAGTAGTCTTCGTCTATAGATAGATAGCTGCTATAGGATAAATTAGACTTAGGGAAGAAAAGACAAGACGAATAGACGGATAATATAGACGACCTACTTCTTTTACCTAGTAGAGAAGCATTAGATTAAATCATATTAAGACCCTAAAATAAAGAAACATAAGATTAGGACTAAGGACATAAAGATAATTACATAAGAACATAGAAAAAGGGACCTAACTAAAGGATCGAAGTACGACTTCCTTAGCTTATAAAAGATAAGAGGGATCTATACGTAAGAGCTCTAAAGCATTTAATTATAAAGGCGTAGAGAGACTATAGCAACTAAGATCGGACGAAGACGTTCTTTCTTAGTTATAGAGGAGGTTCCCGCGGAAGCAATATAAAAGGCGAAAAACCTAAAAAACGAAAAACAACGAACTAACCGAAAGACGATAAGAAGGAGCATCGACGAGACCTTAGCTAAGGTTTAAGGAGCCTATTCCCTTTAGACGTTTAGGGGGAGTCGTAGGCGTCTATTTACCCTAACCGTTAGCCTCCTCTAAGTTTATAGCCGGCCCGAATAGGTCCGGATCGTTAAATAGAAGACGAAAAGCGTTATAGTCGCTTAGGTACTCTAGGTAATATATTAGCCCGCTGCCTTTAGAAAGGTTACACTCTTCTCTTCCCGTAAGACGGGAAGAGTTACTATCCCCGTTTTTACCCCGGTATTTAGGCAAAAGCCGCTAGCTATAAGTAAGAGCCTTCGACGCACTCTATATATAGTTTAAGCAAGAACTACTTAATACGCCCTTTAAAGAGATAATTCGTAAAAGGGAAATATTACGTATTCGTTCGTAGAGGTAAGGATCCCATTGGGTGGGCGCATTAGTCAGCGCCCCGCTGCAGGGTTTTCCCTAAAGCCCTAAGCGCCTACAACTCTAGATAATCAATCAACCACACATAGAACATAGTCTCAACGAAGCTTCCTAGTAGGAAGCCCTAAGACTCTCTATTATGCACCTAATCCGACCTTTAAAAGGCCTTAAAAATACGTATTTTTAAAGAGTAAAACTCAGCCTCTTTAGAAATCGGACGAATCACGCATCCTAGCGTTTACGCCACGCAGACCTATTGTGTCACCTTAAACACACGTTCTACCCTATTTTTTCTTTCGCCCAACGTTGCATAAGTCTAACGTTGCATAGCAGTATATCGGCAGCGTCGCAGCCGCCGAATTCGCCGTCTAAGGACGAACTAGGCGCAGACCGAAGCTCTCGCTAGGGCTCTATAGCAAGCTCTACCGTCGGCCCCGAGCCGGGCAGGATTAGTTCAGTCGCTAGCCTAGGAAGATAGGTAGACTAAAAGATAACCCGCTAAAACGAAGTCTTTAACACTTACCTTAACGACTTACGTAAAGAACTTCGCGGTGAAATGCGTTAGCAGTCTCGATAGTAAGCTAACTAGCTTAAACAGCTAGAAGATAACTAAATCACCTAGATAGAGCGTCTTAAGGAGCGTTAAACTACCTAGCTAGAGCGTTAAGCTACTTAGCTAAAGCGTCTCGAGGAGCGTTAAACTACCTAGCTAGAGCGTTAAGCTACCTAGATAGAGCGTATAGAGGAGCGCTTAACTAGTCTCTTTCGAGCATAAGCACCTCCTCTTCTAGCACTACCACCTACTGCTAGCTCCTTAGCTTTAGGACTTATTCCCGTTCCTCCCGCGCCTCCCGTGCCGGACTACTTATCGCCTCCTACTCCTCCCGTAGATCCGGAGAGTATTGCTATAACGCCTACTACTAACCTTATAAGCGAGCAGCGATTTACTCGTTTGAATTAGCAGCAGTAAGGGCAGGTAGCGTAGCCGTAGCATAGGCAACCTGCTTAACCGGTTCTACCGTAATAGCACTAGCTGCCGGTAAAGCCTTTCCTATACTACGACGATAGAGCCGTCGATTAATACGCATTCTTAGAACGAGGTCCCGACTTACGTTTAAACTTCGACTATCCTACACACGTTCCGTATAATGCCACTTACGATCGAGCTACTAAGACTCTCGTAAAAAGCATCTAGCCTTAAGCGAAAGCTGCTAGAGGACTACGGTGTTTTAGACGCGCCGTTGGCTATTTACGCCTAACTAGCGCTAGTTAAGGACGAGGCCTTCGTTAACTTTGCCTAGCGTATTTATAACGCGTTCTTAAACCTTCCCGATATTAAGAAACGTAGCCCTAGTGTCCGCACTATTACCCTCTAGCATATTCGGAATAACCTCCTATATATCTAATCACGGATTAGTTCCGATATTACTATACTATATAGTATAGCCCTTATTTAGCGTCTTATGCTATTAGCTAGCGAGTAAACGCGTTAGCTTATAGAAGACATCTACGGCAAGCTAGCCACTTCTATCCGTATATAAGAGGGCTAACTATACTAGATATAGAAGATAAATAAGGTTATTGGCAATAAACCGGCGATAATAGAAGTTATTAAGGCTAATCCTAGCTTATTATCCGCCTCTTCTTATTTAGGCCCCCCGGGCATCGTTATAGCCGATCCGCGTACGACCGATACTCTCGTCTACGCCGCCGACGATAAAGCTATCGCCGCTTCGACTTTTACGGCCTTATCTAAGGCGAATACCTACTTTAACTATAGTAAGGCTAGACATTAGGCATAAGACTACCGTCTATTATCTTCGCCGGCACTTACTACTACGTTATCCTTACCGTCTAGCCCGCCTCGAGACGTTACGATAAAAGGGAAGATATACGAAGCTGCTAAGGCATTTAGTTCCCGCTAGCGCTCTAGAGGGAGTAGCCGCGGCCGCGGCAGTAATCGCGGTAGAGGTAACCGAGGTAGGAGCATACGTAAGGGCACGCGAGGAAATTATCGTAACTACGCTAACCGCCTATATATACACTTCGACGACGAGGTTATAGATAATGCCGATAAAGACTAAGATCCGACGTACTAACTTAAGGAAGATAATGCGGAAATAGAAGCTATCCTTATAGCTATATAAGAAGGGATAGACTTAGGGTATTTCTAATAGGGAGGCGACGCTATCTACTTCGTAACTATAGATAGCGGTATTAATACTAGCTAGAAGCCTCTCCGTAAGGGCTTCGGCGATCGTTATAGTGTTTTCCTTTGCCGACTAATAACTTCCCTATCCTCTACTCTTTCTTCCTTCTTCGACTACGGTTTTATATCTTATTATATTTCTTCTTCGCTCGTACGTAAGCTAGCCCTATACCCGTCCTAAGTCGCCTCTACTATAAAGGGGATAGGAGGGATTCCCGGACTAAGCGTTTAAGACGATATCGTTATTGCTATATAATAGTAAGGCAACGACGATTAGACTAGTTCGGTTGCCCTCTCTTACGGTATCGTCCCTAACGGGACTTTCCCTAGTGACTTAACCCTTAAACGATCTATCTTTTACGCCCTTAAAGTCGCTTATAAAGGCAATAGCGCTATACGACTTCGCAATCTTAAGGGTAAGCCTCTATTATAGCCGCGGCCGTCGAACGTTTTCTCTATAGCTGTTTTCGTTAATTCGACCGACGTTTAACCTACTCTTACGCGTGCTATTCGCTTTTACGCTAACACACCGGAATAGGCGAAATGTTTTATAGACGTTTATTTCGCTAAATTCCTAAAGCTCTTCGACGTATCGCTTTAACGTATAGAAAAATTAGCATAGATAGTCTATCGAATTAATATAGGCGATAGCACGCCTATACGGCAGGCTCCCTAACGCTATAGTCCCTCGTAGGCTTAAGCTATTAAGGACTTTATTAAGAAATATAAAAGGAGTATTATTTAAAAGTCCGTTAGCCTATAGTCGTCTCCTCTACTATTAACGCCGAAGAAGGCACCTACGGGCCTATAGCATAATGCCCGTAGGCAAGTGGTTTAGCGTATCTACGCCGACTACCGTATACTTAACACCTTAATAAAGAAGTATATGCATCCTCTCTTAAACACTATAGATAAAATCTAGCGCGCAGCCGGCTACTATTACTACGCTTTTATCGACCTATAAGACGGGTTTTAGCATATCCGTATCGCCCTAAAAGACTGCAAGAAGACTGCTTTCGTCACGCCTTTCGGCCTATACGAATAGGAAGTTATGCCTATAGGCCTTACGAACGCCCCGGCTACTTTCTAAGCTTTTATAAAGGAAGTTTTATAGCCGCTACGCGAGTTCGCCGCTAGTCTCCTTAACGATATATGCCTTTAGGCCGATATAGTCGAGCAGCTTTACGAACGCCTGCTTGCCTTTTTCACCCGCGTTGTTAAGTACGGCCTGCTTTTAAACGCTAAGAAGATAAACCTCTTCGTCGATATAGGTATATTCTTAGGCTTTATCGTCTGTTTTAAAGGCATTCGGGCAGATCCTCTTAAGATTGCCGCTATTCGCGACCGCCCGATACCTACGACTACTACGGAAATCCGCGCTTTTATTTATACAGCCGGATACCTACGTATACTAATCCCGAACTTTTCGGACCTATCTATCCCGTTGATCGAATAGTCCCTCGGTGGTAAAAACGTCCTTATTACCCTAACTATAGAAGCTAAAGCTGCTTAAGAACGGATCCGTAATGCTATTATAATAACACTAGTCCTCGTTAAGTTTAGCTAAATGCTTCCCGTAATTATTAAGAGCGACGCGTCCGGGAAATATATAGGCATAGCTCTTCTATAGCCGTATATATACCTAACGGGTAGTAAGGAGCGTTCCTACCTTTACCTAGTAGCCTACTTTTCTAAGAAGCTTACCGAGACGTAGTAGCGTTATTCTATATAAGAACGAGAGCTTTTAGGAATTATAATAGCTATATAATATTAGAAGCATTAGGTTAAAAGCGCGGATATTACTATTATCACGGATTATAAATCCCTTAAGACTCTTCGCACTAAGATAGACTAACCTATGCGAATTATTCGGTTCCTCGACGTTATCGAATACTATAACATTAAGATCGTGTATCGTAGCGGTAAAGCGAATATGCTCGCCGATTATCTCTCTCGCCCGCTATACAATAAGGATACTACTTATAACGCCGACGAGGGGAGGATAGCTGCGATTAACGATAACGACGAGCTTATAACGATCCTAAAAGACGATCCCACGTATAATAACGATACAGCGCTTAAACCTACGCCCGAAGCCGATAACGCCGCTCTTAATACTATAGAGCTCGTCACTCGACTAGAACAGTTAGCACGAATTAATCTCTAGGCTATCTTCGAATTCCTTACGTCTAGAGAAGCTCTACCGCCGAACATTACGACGAGCTAGGCTTATACGTACTTTTGCGAGCTAAAAGGCGCTTTATACCGCATCCGTTAGACCGAGCACCTCCCGCCCGGCGAACCTCTAAGCCCTACTAGAGCTATTGCTCTACTGCTTATGCCGGAGTACGAGGCCCTTATCGATGCTATAAGATAAGCCTATAAGGCCTCTAGGCATAGTTCTATCGGCCACGTTATGCGTTATCTAGCTATAAGATACTAGCACCCTAAGCTTCCGCTCGTAGCTCACGAAGCTATTCGCCGTTGTTAGTCCTGCTAACTAATAAAGCCGCCGGACCTAACGCTCCTTAACCTAATGCCTTTAGCACCCGTGCCGCCTTTAATAAGGTAGGCCATCGACTACATAGGGTATAAAGGGCAATAGCTGCTTAACGCCGTAGAGTACGCAACCGGGTGGCTTATCTCTACTATTACGCAGTCTATAGACTTCGAGGGAATAATCCTAGTCCTATAGACTATCACTACGCGATTCGGCCTACCCTACGAGATTATTAGTGATAATATAGGTTGCTTTACTAGGCAATAAGCTTAAGACTATTATAAGCGTTATAGAATACTTATTAAGCTAGTCACGCCCGCGAGACCTCGCGGGAACGGCAAAGTTAAGCAAGCAAACGGCGTGCTTAAAGCTATTATCTATCGCCTTTATCTCGATAATCCTTCTATACCGTTAGCATAGCGTTTAATGCGAGCCGTCTACCTATACAACTATTAGGAAGGCCCGTACGGCTATAGCCTATTCTTCTTATTGTACGGAACCTAGCCTTTAAAGTAGCACTACGAAGCCACGTACGTAGCCTACACCCGCGATCCTATAGTAGAGGAAGATATCGCGTAGGCTTAAGAACTCGTGCAATAATATCCTGCTCCTATCGCACAAGGATATATCACTAGCCTTAAAGCCGCTCGCGCCCGCACACGAGCTTACTTATAGGAACGTAAGGGACTAATCCGCGTATACGCGCCGGGAGATTAAGTCTTGCGAGTGCGTTAGCGCACTAGAAAGCACGAACCCTACTACGACGGTCCTTAGGCTATTACGGCCGCCTATCCGGGCAATGCCTACTCTCTCGCGTCCCTAGGAGGATTCGGCCTTCCTAGTAGGTATAATAGAATAAATCTATTCCCCGCGTATAGTCGCGACGCACACCCGGTCCGTAGCTTATAGTACGCGAGCCGCACGATGTTAGAGAAGGATCGCGAGCGCTTAAGAGCCGCTACTACTATATAATAGAGGATTAAGGGTATTTTTGCTATTTATTATTTCGCATCGTATATAACGATGCACTATTTCCTATTTAGGTTCTATTAATTGCTTTAGCAAGCAGGGGACTGCTTGTTTAAGCAAAGGGGTATTAAGGATCCTATTAGGTAGGCGCATTAGTCAGCGCCCCGCTGTAGGGTTTTCCCTAAAGCCCTAAGCGCCTATAACTCTAGATAATTAATCAACCACACATAGAATATAGTCTTAACGAAGCTTCCCAGCAGGAAGCCCTAAGACTCTCTATTATATACCTAATCCGACCTTTAAAAGGCCTTAGAGGTAATCGTCGATCGATACGTTAATAGACACCTATTATGTATACGAGGGTTCTTAGTCCTAAATAACGATATAAGGAAAGCCCGTATATACTTAGGCCTTTTTCCTAAAAGCTAGGAAAAGAAAACTCTACGTAGATAGGCTACCTCGGCCGGAATATAGACGATACGACGACGCTTAATAAGATTCTCGTATAAGGCCCGATCCTAAGGTCTAAGGAAGGTATTAAGGAGGTACTCTAAAGGCTTCCTACCCTTCGCATCCGATCTAACGAAGTCCGGCGCTCGACTTAGGATCTTAAGGCGAATAATAACCTCGATATAGATCGGGAAGCCTTAGTGTCTAAGGTTATAACCGCCGTAGATAAACGTTCTTAGGCAATTATAAATCTATTGCAACTATAAATTAGCAAACGACTAAGACTTAAAGGCCTAAATAGTTCGTTACTATAAAATACTTAAGGCGTCGCGGAAAGATTATTATATAATAGTTCTACGATAAAAGAACGCTTATTAAGAAATGTTCGGGTTTAAGAGAGGTAAGGGAAAGCTTAAGGATATCTAAAAGGCCTTCGGCCTTTAAAGAAGATGTGTCGATAGGCATAGTCGCGAAAATAAGGATGCTTTAAAGAAGAAAGGAAGAAGAAATAAAAGAGGGAAAATTGCGATCGGATAAGCCTAAAGGTAGGGAAAATAAAGATCGGATAAAGACTAATTATAGATAAACTAAGGAAGAGAAAGGGATTTAAAGGATTATAGACGATAGAACGATTAGCTACTAAGCCTACGTAGTAAAGATTTTAGCCTAATACCTTAGAAGATAACGCGCGCTTTAAAAGGCACTCCTTACGAGAAAAACCTTATTCTACCTACGTATAGCCGCTTTCTTCCTTTTGCAATATAGATTATTTAATCGACGAATAGCGATAGACTAGCACGTAGTAGCACTAGGCAAAGCTAATAAGCTTTTAAATATAGCGACTACCTTCTATAGAAGGCTAACTAAAGACATCGGAATGCCTTTTAAGGGCGTCTATAGGAAAGTATATTTTAAAGGAGGCGTAGGGAAGCATTATAGCCCCGACGAAGAAACAATAGTCGACTAGATAAGAGTTAAAGCCTATAACGGGAGTTAACTAATATAGTTCTTATATAGATAAAATTGGCTAAAACGACTACAATAAGCTAAGAGCGACTACGAAATAACCTAGGAGGAGGTAGAGAAGACCTACTAGTTTATATCCCCGATAAATAGGGTTTATAGGAGCAAAAGCCGTTAGTATCGATATACGAATAAGGTATATAATTTCCTTATATAAGTAAGCCGAAAAGAATAGGCTAAAGACGGTAGTTTAACTACGATACTACGAGTTATTACTAAAGTGGTAGAAGGTATAGTAGCTATAATAGACTAACCTATAATAATCTATATAGATAAGAACTAGATCCTAAGGAAGGCCGCGCTAGACCGTAACCTAAGCCTTTGCTATAGGCTTTATAAAGGAGAGGAAATGCTAATGTTTAGCTAGCTATCCTTTATAGCTGCGAATATTGTATTTAAATCGTCGGCACGGCATGCTTTACTAACGCCGAAGGCTAGGATAGTATACATTAGATCGGGTTTTTATAGGATAGGCGAGAGAGCTAACTTATTATCTTTAACGCCTTACGAAGTAGACGACGACCTCGACTATATAGGTTCTTATAAGTATAGCGGTAGCTGCTATATAGGACGGGATACCCGTATTTATTCGCCTTTACTAACATCCCGACTATAGAGCAAAAACTCGGTTAAGAATGCGGATATCTTGCCCTTATAATAATTTAACATTAGGTAAAAGGCCTTATCGGGATCCCGTTTAAGTTCCTACTAAAGGTATACCTAGGCGTTAAGATTACATAGGATAACTAATTCTTAAAGGAGCAACCCTACTATGTCCCTGAATTCCCTTATAGGAACTAGGGATTTTTCCTAAAAGATAAACCTAATACTTACGAAGCAAGCTTAGCATAGATAATAATAAACCTATACGCTATAGCAGAAAATAAATTAGGGATTAAATACCTAAGCCTGCTTAGATTTAGACCCCTCTACCGATTAAAGGCCTAAATAAGAGGATTTTAATACGCACATTAAGATTAAATCTTAATATCACTAAGAGGACTATTCCTTATCGAGGGAATCCCTATAGTAAGGATCTTTAACTATTCTAGGCTTATCTATAGCGGACCTAACCTAATTAATGTCTGGTTTATAATTGAGTTTTAATATTAAGAACGAGTAGTAGACTAGCGCCTATAGATTCCTCGGGAGATCTATAGCCTTTATAATAGACGCTAGGTATAGAGCGAACGACTTAAAGAACTCGCTATAAGCGTTATCTCCCTTTAAGCTTCGATATTAAAGGACTTATCCCTATTATCCGAGCTAAGCGGGACACTAAGCGGTATAGGAAGCGCCTTTCGAGCCTAATTCGCTAGCCTACCTTATGCTTCTCTACCTACGGTAGTTATCGATTTACCCCTACGGATATAGGTTATCGCCACGACCTCGCGACCGACTACTACACCTAGCCTATAAGTAAAGACACTTATCTCTCCTAAGCAAGGACTAGCGAAGCTAAGCACGCCTTAGAAACGCAGATAGGGAATATAGAGCGACCTTAACCGGATAACCTCTTTTAAGAAAGGAATCGCTAAAGTCCTTATTATAGGTATCGACGGGTTAAGCATACATAAGAACTATATCGAAGATAAGTAGGGATATAATAGCTTAGGCCGACTAGGAACGGCTGGTCTAGCGATAACCCTCGGTCTCCGGGAGTTATTAGGCAAAGCAATTAGACTATACGAAAAAGTCTAGGCGATAAAGGAGGGAGCGAACTAATTTATTTCCTTAATGCCCCTAGGGAATATAGGAGTTAAAGCATAGACTAAGATATATAACGAGGTCGAGCGAGACTTAGCTAGACCGAGCACTTAGGATAGGAAAGATGCCTAAAACGCGCGAGCGTAGAGAAGGAGGTAAGGCTAAAAAGCCCCGACATTAGTCACGCCTTTATTAGAGATAGAAGGGCGCTAGGGAGGATTTTAGCGGGGTATTTCTCCCCCCCCTATTTAATAAAGGGAAAAAAGAGGGTTATATAACGTACGAGCATAACCTAGGCGTATAAAAGGGAAGGGAAAGGAGGAAGCATTTAATCACACACATAAGATTAATATAATATAACTAAATTAACTTAATTTGCCCTCTTAAAGATTTAACGATTTCTCCTCGAGGACTTCTACCTATAAATTATTAAAGAAAGACGATTATTGTCGTCTAGCTTTTACGACACTCGTATCTAGTCGGGATTAGCATAATTAAATAATCCTAAAAATACGAAGAGACTAATCGAAATAGGAGCCCGAAAAACATAATTTAAGAGATTACTCCCCGAGTAGGATATCCTAACTTACACGGAAATCGACTAGCCGAGGCTATAACACAACTACCCTACGAATTTCTACTATTCTTCCTAACCCTTAGTATAGCGACTGCTGCGCTTGCTTTAGGGTGTATCCCCTTTCCTCCGTTAAACTATATAGCTACCTAAATAGCATAATAAAAGAGTTGTCTATATCTATATCTAATAAAGTCCCGCTAATATTCTCCGATACTTAATTAGCACTAAAAATAGCAAATAACCCGGAATCTTATAAACTCCGGAAGCATATCGGCCTCGCTTATAACTTTACCCGCAATAGTATTCTACTAGGCGAAATAGAAGTATTCTATATAAAATCCGCCGATAATATTGCTGATATATTTACAAAAGAATTAGGGCGTATACTATTTAATAAATTTCGAAATTTCGAGGCCTTTTAGGTCTTAAATAGGATCCTATATATAAAGATAAATAGAGGTTTTTAGCTGCTCTTTCTTATACTTTCTTATAGCTTTCCTCTATAATAACCATGAGTTTTTTCCTATATATAGGTTGACTAAACGGACTAATAAATATATAGTAGAGTTTTTTTAAATTCTCTCTATATAATATAGTAGAGTTATTTTTCCCTATATAAAAAGTTTTTCCCTATAAATAGGGGTTTTCAGAGAGTTTTACAAATCTTAGTTAGTTATAAACGGACATATATAAAGCGCAATTCTTATACAAGAAGTACCCTTTTAGAGGGGCTATAAGGGAGCAGGTATCTCCCGATTGGTATATCCTACCGGCATAGAAAGATATGCATAAGAACCGCCGTGCATTATAGTATATAACACAAGTCACCCGGCTGTATTAACTACCCGGATGCTTAAGATACCGAATGCCGAAGTGTGTAGTATATATAGGGACTAATATGCGTATAGTCTATAGTCGGGCCCCGGTTAACTAGGGTTACCTACACTACCTCCTATTACTCGCGCAATCAATCACGCAATAACTAGGATACTATATGAGGTTAGACTATATGCACCTAGCATAGAATTAATAGCGCTTTCTATCCCGACAATTAGTTAAGTTATATATACCTTTGTTCCTATGCAATTGGCTATATAAAGGGATCTTAGTCCGCACCTAGACAGACTATCACGAAGTAACTCCACATCCTCTTCTCTCTCTTATCTTTACATCTTCCTCGACACTTTCTGCATTACCGTAATCCTCTGCCTCTAAGCTTCCCTTTAGGCTCTTAATAAAACCTAGGCGGAGTAAGTAAACTTAGCTATAGCTGCTTAAGCGGCCGGACTAGCTATAGTACCGTACGCGTAGAAAGAAAACGTAGCCTAGTCCTCGCAGAAAGAGCGCCGTTACCTCCGTTAATAGTAATAGGAGCCTTCTTCTCGACGGTATAGTTAAGAGTCTAAAAGAGGTCGCGATTAATTATAGGCTTCTTATAGCTAGAATTAAGGCAAACTTAGACTTCCTGCCTACCGGGTTAAGCAAAGACCTTAATTCTTATATAGGAGTATAAATACGGCGGGGAATCTTAATCCTATTAGGGCTCCTTAGATTTAGCTTCTAGGATCTAATTTAATTAGGGTACCGTAGTAAGCGCTACGTAAAAAACAGGCTCCTTAATAATAAATGCGGGAAGAATAGGCTTTAAGGCGGCGGGGGCATTAGGCTTTATAATAATAGGATTAGTAACGTTCCCTATAGTAATAGTCAGGGGGGACTTCTTATACTTAAGACGGAGGTAAGAGAAAAAGGCGTTATAAGAAAGAAAAAAAGCCTTATAAACCTTATAGGTTGACGGCTTAAGCGTGCGTTCTTTATTATAGAGCTATTGCTAAGATATATAGTAGTTAGTATATATATGCTCCTTAAGCATAAAGGCGAGGGCGAAGGTACGGTCGTAAGTGCTATATTTAAACTTGCCAGCCCTTTTAGTAAGGTAGCGAGAGTTTATATAGCCTACGAAGTTAGCTTTTAAGGAGGCGTAAGAGGATACGTCGTCTTAAGAGTTATTGTTTAAGTATAGCTCGTTATTAGCTTTATCGCCGCTAAGAGTAGTCCTTTTATCGGTTTAATAATTCGACTTAAAGTATACTTTCTTCTTATTATCGTTACCTTTATATTTACTTCGGCGGTATTCCGATCGTCGGTCGTCTCGTCGGTTATCCTAGCGTAAGTAACGCTTATCGCGGCGTAGCGGGCGTAAGGTTAATTAGTTACGGTTATTGCTAGAGCTTTGACTTTTAGGGCTATAGTTGCGATTATAGCCTCGGTCTCGATCCTAGCGGTTAGCCTAACGGTAATTATTACCTTAATTACTTTAACGATAGTTATCGCGATAATTTTCGCGATAGGTGCGATTACGGTTACCCTAACGGTAGCTATTATTATAGCGACGGTTATCTTAGCGATAGTTATTATCCCGACGAGAAAAGCTACCGTAGTAAGAACGGTCTCGGTCTTTAAAGATATATAGCTTAAGGGAGGCTATAATAAAGGGCTTCCGTTCTTTAATAATGCGAATCTATTTATCGATTAGAGTCTTCTTCGTTAGAATAAGAAGGAGCGAAGAGATTTAGACGGTAATAAAAGGATAGATAGCCTTAATAATCTAAGCATCTATGCCTATCTTAAGTTAATAGGCGAGCGAAACCTTTCTTTAGATCTACTATACGAGAGTAGTAAAGCTAAAGGACTATATAGATATCGTATATCTTTCTCTATAAAGGTCTTTTAAGATATCGGCGTTAAGACGCTAGAAACGTTTAGTTAAGAACTTATAGAAGGTTTTAAGAGGGGAGGAACTAAAGATATTGCGTTATTCCGCTATAAGCTTATTTATATACTATATAAGAGCTCCTCCTATTAAAAAGAAGAGGTAGTATAGGCAAAGGGCGAACGGATCTTCGTTTTAATAGATCCTTAAACGCTACGCAAAGAGGTAGACGTCTATATAGATATTCTTTCTATCGCTAAAAGCGAGAATGCCTAAGTTCTTCGAATTATGCTTATTTAGGTTAAAAGTATTAATATTATCCTATTTAAGGCGTTTAGTAATAGCCTTATCGTTATAGGCTAAGGAGGAGGTATAGCTCTCCTCGCGGTGCTTACGTAGATTTAGATAGTTAGACTTTAGCGGACGGCGAATAAAACTATTATTAGATCTAAAAGAATTATTATCGTTATCTTCTACATCCTTCTATCGACGAGAGTAAAAGGTATACGAATACTTAGATAACTTAGACTAAAGAGAATAATATATAACCTAAGGTTACTCCTTAAGGCGATGCTATTATCTAATAGAGTATTGCTTAAATAAGCGAAGGATTTCTTACGGTTAAGGAGGAGGTTGCTCTTTTAATTATAAACCGTTAGAAAGGTCTCCGTCGATTATTTATAGGTTAAAAAGCACGGCGCAAATTAGCCGATATACTAAAGTTATCGTAGCGTAGAGAGGAGTCTCTTTACCTAAAAGATTCCCTATAAAACAAAGATACGCGCGAATTCCCTTTCGCTAAGTATTAGCGTGCTATAGATACTTCTCTTTTATAGGCGGGAGCTTTATAATCTTAAGGATAGTCTCCGATTTAAAGGCTAAAGAGCCTAAAAGAATATAGGCTTATATTAGTAGGTGTCTCGAATGCAAATGCAAATGCAGGTCTAGTAGTCTTATTAGAATTATTAATACCTATCTAGCTAAGGATTATACTACCTTCTTATAGACAAGACGGGAGAAGGGTCGGGGCTTCCTTCCGGGAAGCCTCGGTAGCTAAGAACAGAAAGGGATCCGTAAATAGAATATATAGACGGATGCGTTACTTAGGGAAGACCTTCTACGGACAGATGCGTCTATCGGGACGACTATAGAAGTCTATAGAAGGAAGTAGAATTCTATCTATAGAATTTACCTTAGAAGGGAAGTCCTTCTACCGTAGAATTCTATCTATAGAATTTACCTTAGAAGGGAAGTCCTTCTACCGTAGAATTCTATCTATAAGTCCTATACTTAAAACCTTTTCTTTATGCCGTTTATAAGAAACTATGTTATTATCCTTAAATATTACCTTTATTCTAAAAGGAAATAAGAATATATAATAAAATCGACTATTCGTTATATTAGAATAGTTTACTATAATATTATATAGTATAATAACTATAGGAATAGCTAGCTACGTAGCTACGTGCGACGTTATTATCGCATACACACGTAATCTTAGGGATTACGTGTCATCCGGGAAGGCTATATTACTGCAATAGCTTCCCCTTACCTAGCTAGCAACTAACCTAATACAACTATACCGCTTACCCTATAAGGTCGACCTAGAGACCTACTTATATTAATTAGTGGTTAACTTAGTTAATTATAGACAGCTAGGTAGAAGAGATAAGATACGCAACTACCGAAGGTGTAAAACACCCTACGAGGTAACACCTAGAGGTAGTTATCTTTATGCTTAGAACGAGCTCTCTTATCTATAACGTTACCGCGTTAGCGCTATTTCGAGATCTCTTAAGCTATCTATTAATCCTATCTCGCTTCCTAAAGGAAGAAGAGTAACGTTAACCTATAGTACGTCCCTAACGTAGAAGACAACTTCGTAAGAAAATCCCTTATACCGATAAAACACATAAAGACTATTACGTATAATATTATAACTTTATTAAGCCCTACCCGCGTAGACAATATAAGGCGCGAGAAGCTATTAAAGATTACCCCTATCCTAGAAAACGACTATTAGTACACCTACATAGGTATCTAGGATATATAATAATAACCCGACCTCGAAAACCTAAGTAAGATAGAGGCTACTATATACGTTGTAAGGTTCCTCTACGAGTATATATACGATAAAGACAACTGTTATAGTACTACATTACATAACATAGTACATAGTGACATACCACGTGACATATAGTCCTATATATAAACGAGCCCTTAGCCTCTATAGTTCTTCTCTAATTTATAGAATAATAAGGTTATCTAGCTATCACCTAGTGCTATAACATACACCCTTAGAGTAAGTCGCTCTTAGGGGTTATATATAGGGGAGGATAAGAGGATTAGGTCGTTGCTTTTAGATAGAACGGATCTTTAGATTAATTCGTCGAATAGTAATAAAACGTTAATCCTTCTTTACACTTATATCTCTTTTACGCGTAACCCTTACTCCCTTTACTACGTTAATACGTTATCCCTTATGGATTTTAGCTATACTACCGCGGCGTTCGCCGACCTTTACGCTATCGTATGGAAATATAACGTTACTATAAAAAAGCTCTTTAAACCTCGACGGCTTCGACTAGCCGACGGTATGCCCTTGTTATAGATAACGGACTATTTTATAGCCTAAATAACTATTAGCAAGTATATAGAACTTATGCTCTTCTTCGTTATAAATCTATTACCCTTTACCCCGATTATCCTAGGCATCCCTTAGCTTTAGGAATATAAACTAACTATACTTTAGAAATCTCTTTAAGTCCGCTTCGACTCCTATTACTACATAAGATACTGCCTACCTTTAAGTATAATAGCTAAGGATAGGATAGCTCTTAGGACTCTTATTACTCCTACGCCCGGAGGGCATTAGTTACGTCGAAAGGTATATTTTTCTAACGTCGTAGAGATTTAGACTACCCCGACGTTTACCCTAAAATAATAGGTCCTTATAACGGTAGAAGATATACCGGAAACTCCTTTTCGGTAGGAAGAGATTAATATCCTAAAAGACTAGACTATCCTACCGGGAAGTTATATACCTATAGACTCGTCTACTAAGGAATATCTACCTAAGTAGGCATCGCACCCCTTAAATGCTAGCTAACCGATTCGATATCCTCTATATAGGATATAGCTATTCGCCTAGGAAACCGCTCGCTTAATATCCCCGATTGGCTCTCCGAACTCCCCTAAGACCTAAGCCTTTAAGGCCACTCCGCCGTAGACTACTTTAGTAGCTCGCCTACTCCTTATTCTCTTAAGGCTTACGTTAGGGCATATAAGGCGTGCTGCGTGAGATCGTGCGATAATAATAATCTAGCTAAAAGAAGCCCTATAGGCTTGTGCGAGGGTGTTAAAGACACCCTAGCACGAGAGGCTGACTAACTAAAAGTAGGGCGAACTATAATACCTCCCCTTAGCCGAATAGCCTATATAAGGCTCTTAATAATACGGTAAACGTGTAATTGCAACGCGCTCTTAAAACTGCTTTCTATAGCTCCTTTCTTCCGTAAGTCATCGTTCCTTTATTCGTAGGGCTTTTTGCCCTTCTAATTGCCTAATTAGGTCTTTAATCCTTTTCCCAATTAGGAAGAAGTCTTCGTCGTTAAATCTCGGGTTAAAGTCTAAGCTAGTGCCTAAACTTCTCGTAGCATATACGTAAAAGCGGCTTCGTTAAGCCTTTAGCGATTATTTCCTCGGTCTAGACCTAATAAAGCTAAAAATAGCCTATCGCCGTGCGTTAGATAATCTATTTAAAGTGGCGATTAATATGCCTCGTGCGGCCTGCATTCGCCTTATTAAGAACGGCTAGTCTTACGTTCTAACTACCCGTATATATAATTATCGGCGTAGGCTATAGATAGCCTATATTGTGCAAAAGCTTCGCCTGCTATATAGCTGCTATACCAGCCGGCGTGAGTTTAATAAATTCTGCCTCGGTGGATAAGGTTGTTACTAACGTTTGTCGCTTCGAACGCTAAAAGATCGGTCCGTCGGCCAAAAAGACTATATACCCGGCTATTAAGCAGCGGGTTCGAAGATCGTTAGCAAAAGAGGCGTCGGCGTAGACGCGCAGCTTTAGATCGTTAGGCGAATAACGACCGCTAAGGATAATGCCTAGGGTTAAAGATCCCTTAAGATAACGCAATAAGTGCTTTAAAATAGCTAGGTGCGTTGCCGTAGGGTTATAATTTGCCTCCGATAACTTATTTACCGTATAAGATAAGTCTGGCCTAGTCCCTATTGCTAGCTAATTTAGGCTGCCGGTTCTTTAGAGCTACTATTTAAAGAGCATTATCGACTATTGTTGTTTCTAGTCCGCTAGGATAACGGTCTTTAGCGGCTACGGCGTTATTGCTCTATTCGCGATGTTACTGCCGAACTCCTTAAGGATCTTTATCGCGAATCTTATCTAATATAGGCGAATTATTCGGTTGACGTAATCCCGGTCTATTTCTAGTCCTAGGAACTCGGTCGGCTCCCTAAGACTCTTTATCTTATATAGGGTGCTTAATAGGCGAGCTTTA
The DNA here is from genome assembly GCA_012934285.1 of Ophiocordyceps sinensis. NCBI lineage: Eukaryota > Fungi > Ascomycota > Sordariomycetes > Hypocreales > Ophiocordycipitaceae > Ophiocordyceps > Ophiocordyceps sinensis. The sequence goes on along the minus strand of JAAVMX010000002.1, from coordinate 6,251,364 downwards.
TCCGCAATAAGGTCTTATATAGCTACTGCGATTAATGTATCGTCGACGTAGAGGATTAGAAGCGTGCTATCTTCGTCACGAAATAGGCATAATTCTGCCTTTAGCTAAACGAAGCCTAAAGCAACGAGGTTAATAATAACTTTATTAAACCACTAACGAGGGGCGGACTTATGCCTATATAGAGCTCGTTGCAGCTTATAGACGCGGCTAGTGCCGTTAGTTAGATCGTAGGGCTATTTAATATAAATTTCCTCCCTTACTTCGGCGTGTAGGAAGGCGTTAACTACGTCGAACTTCTTATATTTAAGGTTATCCGTAGCTACGAGAGTGGCAAACACACGAATAGAAGCCTAGTGTGCTATAGCGGCGTAGACGTCTTTAATAGGCCTATTTGTAGAGTCCCGGTCTCCGCGAACACACTAACGGGCCTTAGCGATGCTATCGGCTCCCGTAATATGCTTCTTAAGAAAGACCTAACGGCCCGGAAGGACTTAACAGCCTCGTAGGCGGGAAATAAGAATCTAAGTCCCTTTGTCGTTAAGCTTACGGTATTCCTTCCTTATAGTAGGCAACTAGCGACTCTTATAGTTAGGGTAGTCTATAGCCTGCTTCTAGGTCTTTAGAGTCGTATTAGGCTATATATAAGCTAGAGCCGCTCCTACACTAAGAATCTAGGGAGGATTAGTCTTATAATAGATGTTATTTTCGCGAAATACTACGAGTTATAAACCGGATAACTCCCTAGCTATGCTACGGCTGCTGCTACGGCTGCCGCGAGCATAGCTACTACGGCCACGGCCTCGCCCGGGGCGCTTGTTGTAGTTACGGGCCTAATATAGTCGCTAGGTTCTACGAGCATAAAATAGCGATGCCTTATCCTTAAAAGCCGGATTTAAGTCAGTCTCCTCGTGTTCTATAACGTACTCGTTAAAATAAATATAACGCCCTTATTCTACGGCAGGCGTCGGGTCGGGTGTTAGGATATAACTCGGGTCCTTAAGCACCCCCTATAGGGTGGATAGGTCGAGTTCTTCTTTACATAGCGAAGCGGCTTTATCTTACCTCGTAGTATGTTTTCTATCTACGGATTTAATCTTCCCTATATCGAATAGGTAGGTGACTTTATCGTCATCCTCCTATAGGGTAGCCTTAAATTCTACGTCGTTAATAGCAGGGCGCTAGTGCTCCTTACTATTCTAAAAGCGGATATCTTAGGCGCGTATAACGATCTTCTTCTTAGGAAGCTAGACCTTATATATATGCCCGTTAAGTCCTTCTATGCTAACTAGGCGACCTTTCTAGGCTTGTAGGGCTATCTTTACACTTTTAACCCTCTACTAGTGCGGGATAGTAACGAACGTAGT